>OX453005.1:23269794-24605780 GCA_949699075.1 Asteroscopus sphinx | reverse complement strand
CAAAATAACCTAATGAAACTAACTTTTTCAAGACCACTTTGTATTTCTTTAATTCAATTGAGCTAGCATGGAAATTGAATTAGTTTTCGAATTCAAAACAAAGGTAGATAATCATGATAAGACAGTTGGAACAGTGCGGGCACAAGGGCGAAGTTCAGTATCATGCAACTCAGCAGTTTCTTAAACTTAGGTTAGTTCTCGAGATAAGCTCCAACATACAGAGAAATAGAGGTTATTGCATAATAGAGAGTTTTAAAGCCTTTAGTCATCAGGTAAAATTGTCAGAAGGGTCAATTAATAAATGAGATTTTGACATATCTGATGCGTTAGTTAGACAATAGACTTAGGTGGCGAATTACCCAAAAATTTCTTACCCGAAAGGGTGAATAGCCACCTCTTGAATTTTTAATAAACCTTAGGGGTCTGTTCAACTGAACCGAAACATATGGTGGGGTGAAATGACGCCTTTTTCTTTTTGTAATAATTGAAGCGGTCGAATAACCCGAAATCAACTTTACGTAGTCATTCAGTACAGTTGGCAAAAAAGTGTTTGTGTATAGGGAATTAAAATAAAATACAAACTATACGATACCAAAATATTTTTATATTTGATGCATATATTTCACAATAGTCTTAATTATAAAAACATAATATACAAAAAAAAATGCCAACAGAACATGGAACATGGAAATGTCATATGAATAGTATCACAATCACTAGTAAAAATCTACTTAAAACTAGATACATTTTACATTTCAATTAAAGTATAAGAGAAATAGCCACATTATATCACAATCAAGTAATCTGATCTAAATCTTGATTATGATAGTTTAAGTATCACCATCCAGTATCACAATAATAAGAATCATAATCGAGTATCACAATCAAATAATACAATCAATTATTATGTAAGGCAAATAGTTTGAAAAAAAAAATACATATAACGTGTTATTGAAATAACTGATAACCTTTTCAGGGGTCATTGTACTCATCAGTATGAACAACTTTTACTATGGGACCAACACTGAAATCGCGAAAAATAAATAAGCTGTTCCTTACATTTTGTTAATTTATCTGAACACAAATGTAGGGAACAACTGATATTTTTTTCTTGATTTCAGGGTTGGTTCCATAGTAAAAGTTGTTCATACTGATGAGTACAATGACCCCTGAAAAGGTTTTCAGTTATGTCAATAACACGTTGTGTAACAATGAAAAGTAATATTAACACAAACATTCAACACAAACAGCATAACATTATAATATGTTGTATAATTGAACATAAACATAAGACACGTTCCTATTTATATAATTTACGTTTTAATTTAATATTCAAAAAGGATATTTACTATAAAATAATAAAAATAAAAATATTTTATTGTCAGGCATCGAGGCCCATCGTGTTAATGTTACAAATGATTTAAAAACTATGTTAGTAGAACACACACATTACACAAAAACAAACATCACAGTCACGGGAAGCTTCGTCAAGCTCCATGGAGAACATGAAGCTTGACAAACCTTCCCATTGTAGGCCCATCCAGCCTCTCTCCAAATACCTTCAGGGTGCAGTTCGTGCTTCCCCTCACTCTACGTATTACTGAGGCAACTTTCTGACGCATTATCGCGTAGTAATCATTAGTATGTGCATCAGCGAACATACCTGAGGCACTACAATAAGGTGGAAGCCTCAACAATGCCCTGAAGGAATTGTTGTATTGGATGCGCAAGGTGTTGGCTACTTTTTGGGTATGATTAGCCCAAAGGCTGCTGGTGTAAAATGTTTGGCAGTATGCCTTGAATATTGTTATTTTAACTGGTGCTGTGCAACCAGCAAACCTTCGAGCCACCATATTTCCCCTCACAGCCAACGCCCTGCGCTCCCTTACCATATCCAGGTCATCTTTAAGGTCTTCCGTAACAATGTGGCCCAAATATTTTAATTGGGTTACTCTCAGCAAAAGTGTACCGTTCAGTTTTACGGGAGGAACATATTATGGACTTTTATAACTATCCAGCTTATGTAAATATTTTGTTCTATTAATGATACAGGACCAACCAATTTTTTCGAACTAGTTAAAAAATAGTGTATACTGAAATTAGTCGTTCTGGAAATGAAAAACTCTCTAAATTAATACAAAACTAACTCTAAACTAAACTCTACTCTAAACTATATCACAAAATTTGTCCTTATACCTATAGTATTATATTAATATTCAACGTGTTATTGTAATATCAAAAACCTCTTATGGGGTCATTGTACTCATCAGTATGAACAACTTTTACTGTGGGTCTAAACCTGAAATCCCGAAAAAAAAACAGGTGTTCCCTACATTTTGTCAATTTATGTGAACACAGTTGTAGGCAACACCCATTTTATTAATATCTGTGAATCACTTGCTTTAACGGTGAAGGAAAACATCGTGAGGAAACCTGCACACCTGAGAGTGCTCCATACAGTTCTTGATGGTGTGTGTAGTCCACCAACCCACTCTAGGCCAGCGTGGTGGACTAAGGCCTTAGCCTTCTCGTACTGAGAAGTGGCTCGTGGCCAGCAGTGGGACGGTAATGGGCTGGTTATGTTGTTATTTTAAAATAAAATAATTACCGATGTTATTTTCTTAGTAGTCACACAAAAGTTGTTGACCTCTGACAGTTTGGTTTGCTGAGAAAAGGACTTCGTTTATATGAAAGAGGAAAAAAAAACAACACAATAATATATTTCTTGAAATTATTTTGACACGGACAACACCAGTTATGTTTTCCTAAGCACACAGTGTACACCTAAAAGTGACCTAATAGTCGGCGTATATGAAGAAACCGGAACAGGGGTCGTCAGGTCGTCACACGCAACGCACAGCCTTGCCGAAGTAGGTTAACTGTCAGGTGTAGTGGACACTTCGTCAGCTAAGAGGCTTCTGGCCATTTTAGCTTATTATCTTTTATGAAATATGGCAACTTTTATCAAGAATTTTTTTTTTAGGGTTTCGTACCCAAAAGGGTGCACACGAGACCATTACTATACCTATTCCATCTGTCCGTCCTTCTGTCTATTCGTCCGTTTGTCTGTCATCTTGTTAACCGTAATAGGTAGCCAATTGCCAGTACCTGTTCATTATACTCGAGGCTGGATTGCAGCCCGAGCCAAAGGCGAGGGCGGGCTTAATGAAGCCGAGTGTAATGAACATTGCTCACGCGTTTCATACGACGTTTTTCAACACACTTGCGAGGAAAAAAAAATCATAAACTTAGTTTAGATAAATATTATATTAAGTAAAAAATGTCGTGCGGATTTCTGTAATCGCACCCGAGAGTATAGTTGAATCGCACGCCGCGCCGTGCCTGTGCTTGAGTGACGTATAGCTATGCGCGCGAAGGAAGCCGCCATACAACCTATTATTAAAAATAACATAAAAAGTTTTTTTTATTTATAACACAAGTTAATGTCAATTTGTTGACAATAATAAATAATTTGATGAAATGAAATTAAAATTATTTATCATATTTTAATTAATACAGTTGATTTATTCACAAAAAAAAAATGTTTAGACATAGAAACTCTGCTGAGATTTAAAAATAAACTGTAAAGTAAAAAGCACTAGTGCGATAATGTAAAGTAAAAGCACGCGTGCGTTATAAACTGCATTATTATCCTAAAAGCGGTGCAATAAGAGCCACTTTACGAGAAAGTGTGTTGAAAAAAAAATCAGGAGTCTGAACACAAACCCAAACTTCGCAAAAAATACATGTATGAATTTTTTTTCGTTCCTGCTCTATCTTAAAACGATGTTTGTTAATGTACGCGATGTAATCTGGTTGTACTTGTTTTATTATGATGTTAGTACAATGAGGCACAGATAATATAATACTATAGTAAATGAGGTTACTGGAATCGAATAACAATACTGATAAAAAATATCCAAATAACACTTCGTTTGAAAAAATAAAGAAAGAAAGAAAAAATTTTTATTGCCACAACAAGACATGCGGTAGGTGAACTTAAAAAAACTTCTAAATAGGAATAGTGATTGTTGTAACATTATAAGAAAAGTAACTTTGCATGTTGATGAAATATACCTATTAGTATCTAAATATTGAAAGCCTTTTTAGGGTTCCGTAGTTTCTACAAGGAACCCTTATAGTTTCGTCATGTCCGTCCGTCTGGCCATCTGTCCGTCTGTCCGTCTGTCCGTCTATCCGTCTGTCCGTCTGTCCTAATCCTTTACAGCTTAATAACTTCTACAGTTATAAACATAAGTAAATGAAATTTTGTTAAAAAATGGTCTGGAATTCTGGATATAGATCTCAATTCTAAAAGAATAAAAAAATCCGGATTACGTATTTTAGGGGTGGCGCCCATACATGTGAAATGGGGATGAAAAAATTTTTCACTGCACCCCCTCGTGTGGGGTATCATTCAATAGGTCTACTAAAATGAAGGTAATGTTTCATACACAACTTTTTTATCAGGTATACCATCTGCGAAATACAGCCCGCCAAAGTGGCTTGCAATGTGTCCCCCCACCCCTGCCATTTCTAAGCTATGCAACGTAGAAACTTATTATCTTCCACATTGATAGACCTTTATAAAAATTCTCTTAAAAAATTATTTCGAGTATAATGTGATTGTAAATTTTTGAGTTATAGTGAGAAAACTGAAAAATACTTAAAACGTCCTAGTTCAAAGGTCATTGACCTTAGAGAAAAATGATCTTAGCAAATAATGCTCCTTTAGTTACTACCTATTTAAAAAAATCACAAAAAGTAACTTTGTGTTATATTGATATGACACACTTCTTAAATTTAGCTTCTTAAATTCAGCGCTAGGTGGCGCTGTTTGCAAAAACTAAAATAGCAATGATTAATATTCGATTTGATTCGTTTGTAATTAGGAACTCTATAAAACTGAGCATGGCCCGACATGCTCTTGGCCGGTTATTTTTTTTGTGTTACCGCTTACCTGCTATTAAAACAATTAAATATTTTCTTTTTGTGTAATAAGATACACTTATAACTTACGATTCTTCGTTTGTATAGTATATCTAAAATAATCTTTTATATTTTTTACTGTTTTTGTTTGTTTTAGAGCTTTTCCAGTATACACATAAAATATACTTTATGTTTAGTCGCTACTGAAATAAATATAAAATAGTTACTATTAAAACAATGTTACTTCAACAATGTTCAAAATTAAATAACGTTGTTTGCGTAAATAAGAATTGAAACAATCAGCATTCTGTTTAAGTAAAATGAATAAAAAAACAGCAAAATTGTTTGCTCGTGACAATTAAATATTATTACTATACTTATGTCCAGAATCCTAATGAGACATTTTATGGATGCTCGTAGCTTTTACGACGTTTCGCCCTTGGAATGGAACCTTAATTATATTTAAGGGCGCATTTTAATTTTCTAAATAATAATGAAAAAGGATGGAATTTACTTTGTGACGGCACCATTATTATGTCCTTCTTGACAAACCTACTGTGCTTATCTTGGTATTTTCGATTGTAAAAGAAAATGAAATAAAAGTACAGATATGTTACTTGCACTCGCAACTGAAGACCCGAAAACGTCCAAATGAATTTTTTTTCTTCTATTAATTCGCGTTAAGTAGGTCGTAGACATCTACAGAGCCATAATATGAAGAAAAAAAAACAGGACTGAAAACTTAGACAAACACCAATCCCCGATTCAGAACATTCTTGATAAGCAGTTGTCCAACGATTCGGTTGTTATCCGTTTTGTCTACGAACGTAACGTGAGAAAAATAAATAACAAAGCGAATCGACCGACAACTGAGTTATCGTGTGGTTTTGAATCGGCCCGCAGATCCATATTCAAATATCGAACCGAGACTAAAAATGCCGCACCGCTGTCATTCATTTCAAAGCGCAAAGCCGGGATGGGTCGCTAGTTCAAACTTCAAGATAAAAATATACCACAATAAGATTTGGCTGTTAGCCAGCTCGCGGTGCCGTTGTCGCCACCTTGACGTCTTGTTTGAACTAGTTTTATCAATCCAGCCCATCAGGACGTGGGCTGGAAACTGTGAACACTATTTACCTAAGTAATACTCTTCTACTATCAGGGATAAGCTTGAGATATGAGAAAATGTAGGAACTCTGTGTAAATGTTGTTTTGCTTTTAAACGAGTAAATGCGAGGCTCATCTCTGAATGTATTTTTTTAGTAATACCTATCTACATTATCTCGTAAATTCTCGTTCAGTATTTGGTTTAGACTTGTAATGAAATGTAGCTTTTAATATGGATTCACCCTAAACGGGTGCATGTTCTGATAACTATGGATCAGTAACTTAATTACACAGACCAGTAAACCTCTAGACGCCGAATAGCGGGATACCCCCGGACACCAAACATATGCAGTAGCACTGCATATCATACGCCCCGCTGTCAATCGGGACGTCACTCTGTCAGCAAGTGGCACCAATCATACCACCGAAATTTTAGACCCACCAATCATATCGCGCCGTCCACCCCCTGGCCTCCGCCAAGATTTTACGACTGTGTTCTCATGCAAATCTTTGTTTATGCGGCGTCTTGCGGCTTACTCACGGAAGAAAAGACTATGGGCTTACTGGTTTGTGCTTAATTACAACAACCTGTCTGTTTTACCACTTAACAGTGCTGTTGTTGTGTCTAGGCTCTGTCTATGTCTAGAGAAGAACAAGTTTAGGCAATGAAAGCCGACTACATATAAGACGTAAAGTGGCGAAACAGACAGTTTTGAATGTAGTTAGTGATAGTTATCTAATCAAACAATCAATACTTTAACGACTACTGTGAAAGGAAAGCGTAGCGCCTTACAGAATTGTTCGAGCAATTTGCAGCAAAGCGTATAATTTTATTGCGGTAAGCTTAACCTTGTAAATTATTCTAATGGCTGATATCATTTACCAGCATTTACCTTTTTTAATCGATAGTCGTCAAGTCTATAATGGAGGTTGCAATAAAGTTAATAGATTTACTCAAGCCAGGACAAAGTCTATTAATGATAGTCCGTCGACTTTATTCTTATCCCTCGTAAAAGTTCAAGGTGTTATTTAACTAGTGTTTAAAAAAAACAGTGTATCTAACACTATCATATATGTATAACAACTGTAACCACTCAATCAGAAACAATAAAGTTTACATTATAATAATAAAACAAAGTTTAACCGGATTAAATCGCGTATATTATTTAAATTGGTTTTCCTGACGTTTCGAAAGCTTTGCAGCATTTCGTGTCGTCTTTACAGATATTTCTAAAAAAATATTTTTATCTACCGTACAATATTATTAATTAATAAAGTTTACTTTACTTTTAATTTACTTTAAAAAAGAACAATACAATATTTTGGCAACACTTTGGCACTGTTGCAGCCCTCTGAGAGCATGATGCTGATTTCATTACCTCAACTCTCCACGTTTGTTTTTACATTTCAGCACTTAACTCCAACGGCACATCAAAGCGAAGCGCTGTAATTCAAAACTGTGATACATATTCCAGTGCTTGTTCCGAAAAGGCATTTAATATTAATGCGTTCGTTATTTGATCTACAATGCAGTGACAGTGCGGCGCGGCGCAGCGTAGAATGCAGATTGCTAGTTTTCTGGTTTTATCGCGATCTGACTGATGAGATGGCTGATTTTGGATTTACTATTCGACTTTGGTTGTATTGTATTTTATTTATTATTTCATTTAATCATCATCATCATCATCATTTCAGCCGAAAGACGTCCACTGCTGGACATAGGCCTCCCCCAAGCATCGCCACAACGACCGGTCCTGTGCCTTCCGCATCCAGCGGATTCCCGCGACCTTCACCAGGTCGTCGGTCCACCTTGTGGTGGGCCTACCCACGCCTTCCAGTACGCGGTCGCCACTCCAGAACTTTACTGCCCCATCGGCCATCCGTTCTGCGAGCAATGTGCCCCGCCCACTGCCACTTAAGTTTGGCAATTCTTCGGGCTATGTCGGTTACTTTCGTTCTCCTGCGAATTTCCTTGTTTATGATTTTTTCATTAAATATTTGTATGTTATTACATTGTCGCGTGAATGATAGTTATCGCTTCATGTTCTCTAAATAAAATAGGTTGTGAGTATTTCTTACTCTTACCGTTGGAAGTAAGACGTAGGTAATATAAATGTTATTTTTTCTTCACAAGACGTCGTATGAAACGCGTTAGCATTACACTCTCGGCTTGATAACACCCTCGCTTTCGGCTCGGGCTGCAATCCAGCCTTGACCGTAATGACCAACTAAGCTCACTTGTATCATATCTAATGTACCTACTCTTGTTTTTAGTGACCGTCGTAAATAGCTTGATTGACTGTCCTGTTTCCTCACCCACAAACCAAATCGAGCTAGTGTGTCCAAGTAAGAATTGACAGCAAAACTAATACTCCCGAACTTAATCGAGTGAGAACCACGATCGATACCTATTCGCTCGACTGTCATCAGCAGAAGTCGGTGGTTTTAGTCGGTTATAGCCCGCCACTGCGCCCTCCGTCATTCCTGGGTGGAGGAAATCCATGAGTGATTTCCCATGTTTTTTAAAATTTACTTTTAAACTTTCGCGTTGAATTATAACTTATTACGAAATGGGTATTAACGCGCACGGAATCAGTGACACTGCTGCATCAGTCTGATCGTGACTACGATCAGTGAAACCTCGGAGTCTACTCGCGTTTCACGAATGACAATCGAAGTACGAACTGTCGTTCCGATTGTACCTACACAATAAAGATAGTCACATAAAAAAGGCACGCTAGAGATATACTACGGCTCATAGTCATATGAAATTGACTGGAGATCAGAGAAACAAACGTCAAAACACGATCATCGCTCACTGAGGTAATTCGTACTACGTACTAGAGAAGACACCTCGAATCGAATGTTTGTAACACGTTTTAGAGCTCCTGCACTCTCACTCGCTTAGCCACGCTCGCACCACGCTTGCCTCGCGGCCAGCAAGTTGCGCGATATTTTTTGTTCGTAATGTCTACTAGAGTAGACGTAGTTACCTCAGTGTCATCGCATGCGATAAAGAACCGATGGTTGTCCGGAGTAGTAAATTGTACATTAATCGATTAATCGAATATCGTCAAACTCGAGTAGACCCCTTGGTTGAAACGTCGGGCTAAAAATGGGTATGTGCGCGCTAATTCCCGTTTCAAAGTAAGTTAAAAAAATATTGCCTGGCATCCTGTTAGCTGTCTTGCCATTCTGAAGGTTGTCAGGGTCAATGACAGTTTATCCTGCGTGATGGAAAGACAGAGTTGACATTCTGAAAAGATGGATGATGTGCATTTACCTCGAGGTCACGAGTCGGGGGAATTTGACTGAAAAAATGAAATAAAAACCACAAATTATCAGATTATTTTCACATGGTTCATCATCATCATTCATCATCATTTCAGCCAAATGACGTCCACTGCAGGACATAGGCCTCCCCCAATTAAGGAGGGATATGCCATAACTGCCACGCTTGGCAGGCGGGTTGGCGATCGCAGTTGGTTGGTTAAATACTCAGAGAACGCTGCTGCCCATCCGCTGGTGAATCCCTTAGTCGCCTTTTACGACACCCATGAGACGAGATAAGGCTGGTGCAATTCTTTATGTCCGGCACCACACGGAACACACATTCACATGGTTCATTATCAGTTATCACAATATTGTCATGGCGGTCGTTTCGGACACAAAAGTTGTAGTTTCGCAGTTATTATATTATGCGAGTATATAGTCTAGTAAGGGTCGCAGAAGTGTCATTTTATGGTGCAAAGAGTTAAGTTTATTCCTAGAGGTCCCACTTGATACCCTGCCCTTTTTAGCTTGAATGCAAAGAAAGGAAATAGCAAAACTTAGTTTGCTCGCCTAAAATTTCGTAGCAACACCGCTTCAACTTTCCTTTTTAAATATTCGTCAAGGTTGTTTTCCAAGATATTTTATCTATACTAATATTATTAAGAGGAAATATTTGTATTTTTGTATGTTTGTAATGAATAAACTCAAAAACTACTGTGCCGATTTCAATTTTTTTTTTACCATTAGAAAGCTACATTCACCCTGAGTAACACAGGCTATATTTTCATGTCTACCCGTGCGAATCCGGGACGGGCCGCTTGTTATTAATAATTAAAATTTCAGTCGACATAAAGTAAGAAGCTATTCGTTTTCTAATTTAGCTCGTGTCTCGTTTATCTAATTCAATTACCGTTATTGTGTTGTTGAATTCCTAATCAATTATAGACAATAGATATGTTCCACGTCGTAGCGTATTTACGTTGTTTATGTCGTAGGATAATCGGGCAAATCGAATCTTTGCGAAAATCCTAGGATGATTGCCAAATAAATAAATAAATATCTTTGGGACATTTTTACACAGCACCATCTAGTCCCAAACTAAGCAGAGCTTGTGGTATGGGTACTAGACAATGGATATAATACGTATATAAAGACCGGATAATTGGAATCTCAGAAAGATTTCGTTATCATACGAACTATTATCAGGATCATTGCAAAAATCCCAGTTTATTTAGGGCCATTGAAACTTGAACGCTGATTGGCAGATCTATGAGTCGATTTATAACATCTTCATTCTGCTGCCGAATTGCGTAACTCACTCGCGATCGCATTCATCTGGATTTCAATGTTCATTGCTCCGTGTATTTTGACAATCCGTCAAATTGACAACTACGTACCACGCAATGAATATTGCTGTAATTTCGAAGTGAAAGCTGATGTCAATGTGAATGCATTACACAATTACCCCACTGGTTGGTCTGGACATGTCTTTCGACGAAGGAATGTAGCCGTAAGCTAATCAGCGCATCCGTCAGTGCATAATATATTAGCCAATCAGCGCTCATTACGTGAGCGGTTATTCGCGACTAACCTAAGATAAGCCGGATTTTTGCAATTATCGTAAAACTTGCTCGGATGATGACGAAAACCTTTCATAGATTCCAACTTTTCGGTCCTTTGAATCGTCCTAGGATTTTCGCAAAGATCCGATTTTTCCGCGATTATCCTACGACATAATACAAGGCCAGTCCGCATCCATAGAAAACTGCTCGCGTATATTTTTTAATGTTATTTATGTCTGTGATTACAAAACATATACGAATTGTGCGTACCAGTTGTGTATAGTTTGAAATTCAATAGGTGAGTAAACAGGTTTCAAAACACACTAATTGTGCAGCTAGTCGTGTATAGTTTAAAATGGAAGAGGTGAAATAATACTTTAAATGCATTTTTGATATTTTCAGTACTCACATGCAATTGTCACGTCTTCGGCACTGCGGGAAGTACAGACCCTCCGCCCTTGCATTACAAATCGCAGTCACTCATGCTCGCCTTCGCAGCTTCGGCTTTTTGGTCGCCTTCAGCCAGCCTCAGCCGCTCCCGCTCGCACGGGTGCCTGTGGTTTGTTACAGCGGGTGGGGGCTGCTCTCCCTCCGCGCTTCCGGATTTACAAAAACACTCAGAGGTAGGGCAGACGTGGTTTCGGGGTTGGCCAATTTGTTTCATGCATAATCTTCCTATAAAATGATGTGGTTAAACCGCGACGGCACATCATGATGAACCATAGAAATAAGCCATGCAGCGGTGCAGAACATTACGAAATAGACATGATTATTTAATGGTACCAGTCTCAGATTATAGAATAAGTACCAGTGTATAGTTTGGAAAACGGCCATACGAAACTTGTATTCCGAACTACACGCGATCAGTTCTATGCAGCGTCCTAGCTTTGTATGCAACGTAAATACGCCACGTCGTATTCGTATAAATCAAAATAAGCTTTCAAGTGCACTTCATTATTAATGTTTAAAGGGAATTTTATTTGCCAACTGCTACGATTGTTGAGGTGAGCAGTTTATGCAATTTAAATGAAACCGTCTGAGGTTCATCGACCTCAGAAAATATCTGTCATATTGTACGAAAGTATTTGCAAGTCTAACTAGAAATGGTAGAAAAATAATGTTAATATTAGCCAAGGGAATTGGTAAGTAGTGTGGCGTAGCAAGGTGGTGGCGAGTGCAGTAGACATCGGGTTTCCTTTGTTTGTTTTGGTTTTTATGGCTTAAGTTGACGAAACGAGCTAAACGCCCACCTGTTGGCCAAGCTAAGAGATATGGAAAGTCTCAAGAGATTGCTCGCAATAGATTTTTCGAAAAAGGAAGCGCAGATCACCTGCTTTTATTGCTAATATTCAGCCTATTAATTTTGGTCGCCATTCGTTAAATACACAAGAAGTTATTCTGCTATTTTGGTCTTACAAACGAAACCAAACTAACTGCGATCGATCGCTGGCTGCACGAAAACGAAGGATTGTTGTTACAACTTTGGTTGATATGGTTAGATTGCGATTTGCCAACAATTTTGTTAATATAGAACCAATTGTTTTTGTTGTTTTCCTAATTCGTCCAGACCTGAACATTCCAAACCTGTTCCCAGAAGGAAAATTGCGTTGAAAAGTATTTTTATCTACACTCGTATCGTAAAATTCGAATTATGAACTCGAAAGTAATGTCATAATGACATACTTTACGCACATGCACCTGTTATGAATTTAAAAAGTTTCATTACGATACAGTTTGCTGAACAAAACAATGCGGTAATTTAAATTTTTTTCCATAACCGCACACTTCAGCCTAACTAAGGAGTTTTTAATGCCACTTCGACCTAACCAAGGAGTTTTCAAACCTTTTTTTTAGCAGTCGTACAGTTTGGCACCAATGAGTACACAAAATTCAGGGTGGCGCCACTTGTCATACATTGAAAATTTTTATCGTTTAAAATCGCGTTTTTGGCAGAACTTTTGATTGTCATATTGCTTTTAATTATATTTAAGTGTTTACAGGCATATTTTTTGTATGATAAAACAGAGATTGACGGAATCCTGACAAGGATAGAAAATTAGTTCCGATTATAATGTTGTCGCCAGACTATATTTTATTATCTATGTAGGCGCGCACCAGCGCGCGTGCGCGGCCGCGCGCCTGGCCTACTGGATTTGGACATCGTTACTTGTAAATTTATTGTTATTGTTTACATTATTATTATGGTTTTGTATGTCGAAAGTTTTATTCTGGGCAAAAATATCTGACTACAGCAGTGATACTGAACTGAGGAGAATATGACCCCGCCTGAATTTCTGGATGCAGCAACGTAAATGACAAACAATCTTTTACCAGAGAAATCAAGAAAAACAACGACAATGTTACTAAGATTTTGACTTTGGTATTTTATTTAAAATTGTATGAGTGTAGATAAAATAGTGTATGAAACTGACATAATTAGGTATTAAAACACTCGTGTGATACTATTAAAAACCTCGCCTACGGCTCGGTTTTTAAACTCACACTCGTGTTTTAATAACCCCTATTATGCAACAGTTTCATAAACTACTATTATCGGTGTAGATAAAGTGATAGAGGTGTCAAATTAATTTTCAGATTTATTTTAGTGCAGTACCTATACATTTTGATGGCGTGGTTTGCGTGCTTTAATATATTGTGTAGTAGTCTGCCAAAATACAGATGAAGGCCAATTTAGAATCACCGGGTGCAAGTAATTGGCACTATACAATACAGTAACGAGATTCTTCTACAATGTATAGGCGTGTTAATATATTTTACAAAGTAACTACTCACTGCCACAGACCTAAGTCATAAACGTCATAAAATGAGGTTATTCGCAGAAAGCCTATTTAGTAGGTTCTATTCCGTGGTGAGCCTAGGAAGATCTTTTACCTAACAATGTTAAGGCGCTACTAAGAGGTAAGTGGCGCCCCCATCAGTAAAAAAAATACTTGCTGAATGCATAATTTATCGAAAATTCGTTTAAAAAAAATGATGTAAATGTACTGTAGTTTAATCAGAAACTAGTAACTAAGAAATATTAAAATTTCAGATCGATAGCATTAGTGGTTGCTAAATTTACGCTGTGCCGGACGGACGGCCGGAGGGACGGACGGACGGATGGACGGACGGAGTCACAGCATTAGGGTTGCTTTTTTTTTTTCCCTGGGCTAATCCTCATGGACGCACTCCGCCCGGGGTAGGCGGAGCCAGTGTCGGACTTTACCGACTAAAACCACCACGGTGTTCCTTCAACTACTTGAGTATTCACACAACCACCCCCGACAGGTTGTGGCCCGCCACAAGCAGGCGAGCCCCTTCTCCTTGTGCGGCCTAACGTTGGCCGCACCCTCCTAGGCGGCGCACACGGAACACTGCACGCCACCTCACCTCAAGGGCCTTTACTAGCTATGGCATAGCTGCGCCTTGTTGGTACGAAACGGAAGAAATTTAGGTAATTTTCGCGGGCTACTGCGTATCAATCACTTTATAATCACGATAATTCTTGAGTGAAAAACCCAGACAGTTTCATAAGAATCCCTTTCATGTTAAAACCAAATTAGGTTTTAGGTTGACGTGAATTCTAGACGACAAAGACGTGAGTCACATTGTGCCCTAGGGATAACTTTCTGACCGTCTCACGAGAGGGTAACACGAAGAGTGACCAAATATACACGTCAATGTCACAGAATCTCGCGTTCATTTATGTATAATTTAATTTTGTATAATTTTGGACCTAAAAAACTACAACGTATTATTAGGATAGCTTTTGCTACATGTATGTGATCAGATCTTAGCTTCAAACTAGTAGTGAAAGACTACAACGTATTATTAGGATAGCTTTTGCTACATGTATGTGATCAGATTTTAGCTTCAAACTAGTAGTGAATCAATACTTAATTAAGTAAGCCTTAGCTTAAGGGTGAATGTAATGTAATGCTTCATTGACAGATCAGATGTTACATTGAACACCCTTTGACTATGGTGGAAACCCTTCGACTTGGTAAAAATAATATGTCTTTGACCCTCAGAGGCTTTGACCATTTTTGACTATGGAAGTAACATCAAAGTATATGTCATTTCGTACTTGACGAAAGAAAGAAAGAAAGAAAAATGGTTTATTTACTACAGCCAGATGCACACAATAACCATAACATACAATTTTAATCAACATCACAGACATAGTAAAAAATATAGACTAAGTGCTGCGAACAACCATAGTGAAGCCAAGAAAAACCGTGCTCCTTCATGTACAACCAGTGCTCACGCACACATATGTACCTACCTTAAACCGTGCTCACCCCTCAGTTCACATGTCGCGGCATCTTCCAGTAAGCATCGCGAAAACAAATATCCTTTAGGTGCATGGTGTGTTCGTGAGCACTGGTTGTACATGAAGGAGCACGGTTTTTGTTGGCTTCACTATGGTTGTTCGCAGCACTTAGTCTATATTTTTACTATGTCTGTGATCAACATAGACTCCTAAAAGTATAATTGTGTGCCCCGCGGCTTCACCAAATAGGCTCAGTTCAGTAAAAATGCCAGACAACTAGTGTCTGGCGCTGGTTTTCAACTGGACCTTGTTTCGACGTTTGTCGTCTTGTGGTTCGAGTGTTGGACTGCTGTTCACGAGACGACCTCGTGGGTTCGATTCCCACAGGACACAAATATTTGTGTCATGAACTCAGATGAACATACCAGGCCCCTCAGAAAGTATTGCGAAAAAAAGTTTTTATATATGGGAGACTGGCCAGTTATAATGTTTTTCGAAAATATGATTATTTATAAGTAAAAATAAGTAAGTTCCAATTTCAAAATTTCCCTCCACATTTTTTGCGAGTTAATTCAAAGTATTGTGTCTCACTGAAATATGGATCTGCGCCGGGAACATTTTAGAGCTATGATTTTATACGATTTCAAGTGTCGCCTGAAACCGGATGAATCGTACGATAGACTTCAAATGGCATTCATGGATGAAGGCCCTTCCAAGGCAACCGTGTATCGTTGGTATAACGAATTCAAGCGCGGTCGACCAACTTTGGGGGATGACGAAAGAAGCGGTCGCCCTTTGACGGCTGTTACCGAAGAAAACGTGCTAGCAGTGAAAAATTTAATCCAAGACAATAGGCGAATTACATATCAGGAGATTCAACACATATTGAAGATTGGATCGGGAAGCGTTCACGAGATTCTACACAGCCATCTTCGCGTGAGGAGGATAGTATCACGCTGGGTGCCGCACAACCTCACCGATGCTCAGAAGCAGGCCCGGGTGGAATGGTGCCGTGATATGCTTAACAAATTTGAAGCAGGCTCGTCTCGGCGTGTTTACGACATCGTTACAGGTGATGAGTCCTGGATTTATCAATACGACCCAGAAACCAAGCGCCAGTCGACTGTTTGGGTGTTTCAAAATGAGCCAACGCCTACCAAAGTGAAGCGATCTAGAAGCGGGGGTAAGATTTTGATCGCTAGCTTTTTTAATTTGACTGGCCACTTGGTATCAATTCCCTTACGGGATCAAAGAAGCATTAATGCCGAATGGTATACTACCAAATGTTTGCCAGAAGTTTTCTCTGTTATAAGCAACAAGCGACCAAACACAGGGCTCCGCGGGCTACTGCTCCACCACGACAATGCACCTGCGCACACCGCACTCAAAACGAGGGACTTCCTGGACAGCACGCCAGTCAAACTCCTGGGTCACCCTCCTTACAGCCCTGATCTAGCACCGTGTGACTTCTTTTTATTCCCAAAAATAAAAAATCAGCTCAAAGGGATACAATTTTCGTCGCCGGAAGATGCGCTGGCTGCGTTCGAGCAGGCTGTAAACGAGGTGTCTGCGGCGGACTGGAAAAAGTGTTTTGAAAACTGGTTTAGGCGCATGAATCTTTGTATAGAGGCTGGTGGAAAGTACTTTGAAAAGATTTGATAAAAATATATGTACGTATAGAACAATTTTTTTTAGTTTCGCAAAACTTTCTGAGTGTCCCACGTAAGTGTTTGTGTTGGTCTGGGTGTTTCTAATTAAATGTATTGTAAGTATGTATTTACAAAAAAAAAGTATACAGGTTGTCAGGGAAACGCTTCCGAAAACGAAGATAGGTGATAGTGCTGGTGATAACTGATACGAAACCACGAAAAAAAATGCGTCTTTTTTCTTCAGATTTTTTATTTATTTTTGCATTTTACATTATGTATGAGTTTTATTTAACTGCCCAATCCTGGTTATGTATGAAAAATGCAAAATTTTTTTATGAAAAAATCTAAAAAAAGAATCGCTTTTTTTTTCGTGGTTTCGTATCACCAAATCACCAGTACCTATCTTTGTTTTCGGAAGCGTTCCTCTTGCACCCAGTATAAGTATAATCCATTGTCTAGTACCTATAGTACAAGCACTGCTTAGTTTGGGATTGTTGTTGGTGCTGTGTAAAAATGACCAAAATATATTTATTTATTTATTTTATTTGTCAATTTGACTTTTGCATTGCGATTTTAGGTTCCATAGTCAAAGCTTTTACCTTATACTATTTCACGGGGGGACCGGTGCGAACGCTCGACGACGCGACGACGCCCGCTCACATTACTGAACGGTTTGTTGTGAACGCCCACATAACAGAGAGCCTAGTGCGAATTTGAAACTTACGCATACGATACGCGATCGAATGTTCGATCGAACTCGTCGACTTTCATTCATAAATCAGTAGTTTCTCTTCGTTTACGTTAGGGGCGCTACTGATTTATGAGTGTACTAGACTATGCCCGCGACTTCGCCCGCGTGAATGTCGTTTATCGCGCATCCCTCGGGAACTGTTCATCTTCCCGGGATAATAAGTGGCCTATATGTTAATCCGGGTTATGTTTTTCTGTATGCCAAATTTAATTTAATTCGGTCCAGCCTTTCTTGAGTTATAAATGATGCAACTAACCCTGTTTTATATATCAAGATTAAAGTCGACGCATTTGATCACGTATGCGTAAGTTTCAAACTCGCACAAGGCACTCTGAACCCCTGGTGTTTAGGTCTATAATAGCCCTTTATGGCAGTTCTTTGTGGTGGTCTGTTGGGTAGTATACTTACCTGTAATCAGCAGGTGACATGAAAGCGCTTAGGAACAATCATGTTCTTCCTAGAACTTATGTTCAGAATTACTTGAAATGTAAGTTCTAAGTCTTTCATTACGTTTTCAGTGACCTCCAAGACGCTAATATCAGCAATTCAGCGGCTTTAATGCTTAGCAATACGAATAGGTAATTTAAACCAGTTTCAGTGGTAAATTATTGTGAAAATGTTCAGGTGCAGTAATGGAATAGGAGAGTTAATACGAAGATCGCGTGAAACACCAGAGCACACTATTGAGTCATTAATATAGTCTGAAACTGGTTTACCCTTGGCGGCTTTGTCATTGTTTTAGAGGTCATCACGCTTGCTGTGCGATATATTTTCATACTAACATTTTAAGTTTGAACGTTTCTTTGGTATGTAGGTCGATCCCTATTTTTTCTAAATGGATTTCAATGAGATGCAGACTGTAGAGGTAGAATCATTATAAATATTGATAGATGAATGAATTAAATCTCGATTTCTATCTGAGAATTTTTCTACAGGTAAGCATATCGTCGGTGAACTTCTGAAATCTACATAACTGCTTACGAACTAGTTTTCAAAAAAACGACTGCTTGTTGTGTATGTATAAAAAACAAAATTATTTCGTGAAAATATCACAGTTAGGAGTTGTCAGAAGTTCACACGGACCATGTTATTTTTATTCGTTGATTCACAAAATTTCTTGATAATAATATGCTGCAAAAGATGATTAGTTCATAAAGCGAAAATGTCAAAGTTGATTCTACCACGCCTTCCTACTAGTTACAATTAAATGCTGCGTCCCGCTCCCCACCGGCATCGCCGCAATTTTGCAGTTCTTACAATTATCTTGTGTCCGTCTTTTAACTCCTCGCCTGCGCTCCCTTTGCAGATATTCACGCCCCCCATGGGGTAGCGCTCCTCGCTTTGGGAACTCCTGCCTTAGATGGAGGCTACATGATCAATCTGGCGTCAATCATATCCGTCAAACAGGTGAAACTATGATTGACGCCAGCTTGATTGATTGAACAGATTATTGGGATTTTCATGAATCAAGAACATCAATCCGTCAATCACTAAGATACACGATCAATTTAGCGTCAATCATAGCAGATTTATCTATGTTATTGACACTAGCTTGATCATGCAGCCTCAATGTCACTCTACCTAACACTCTATACACCATGGCTTTTTTATCACCATCCAAATTTTTTTATATGATCTTTGCTGAAAATAATAAAATACGTGTTTTTTCTTTTAGTCATTCGGTAGGTACTAAAATATTGAGATATGGCATCACAAAGTTTACGTTTGACTTATAAATCACTGTATTGAAAATAATAAAACACGTGTTTTTCCTTTTATTATCACTCAGTACTAAAATATTGAGATATTGCATCTTAAAAATGACGTTTGACGTAGCAACCACATGGAAATTGATAATTTTTCCGGGAAAATTATTTCATTGCGAAAATTTTACTTACCAATTTTTTTCCAAAAATGGAGTCTTTGATTGATATCTAATGCCTATAAAAAAATTTGGATGGTGATCAAAAAGTCATCCAGTATAATGAATTTTTGATGTAAGCTAATATTATCTTAAGATGCTTTATTAACGCTTTTAAAATGTTCAACTTCACTGTTGGCCTTTAAGTCAAGGTTATAGAAGCTTTTCGGTAGTCCAACCTGAGCATCAAATATGCATTTGATCTGCCGGTGTGCTCCGGCTCGAAGGACTGTTAATTACAGTACTTTTTCTTTTTGTATTGGCAACTGCCAACTATTTGGAAGATATCAATTATTCAAAAATTTAAGTAGGTTATGCATACGTTCGTGTTTTTTTGAACACCTATTTCAGTGAAAGGGCAAGAATGTATATATGTTTTTCGGTCACAATCCCAAACTAATTTATGTATAACAACTGTAACCACTCAATCAGAATAGTAGTTTATGAAACTGTTGCATAATATAATTATTAAAACACGAGTGTGTTAATAGTATCACACGAGTGTTTTAATACCTAATTATGTCAGTTTCATACACTATTTTATCTAAACTCATACAATTTTAAATAAAATACCAAAGTCAAAATCTTGGTAACATTGTCGTTGTTTTTCTTGATTTCTCGTGTAAAAGATTGTTCGTCATTTACGTTGCTGTATCCAGAAATTCAGGCGGGGTCATATTCTCCTCAGTTCAGTATCACTGCTGTAGTCAGATATTTTTGCCCAGAATAAAACTTTCGACATACAAAACCATAATAATAACGTAAACAATAACAATAAATTTACAAGTAACGATGACCAAATCCAGTAGGCCGTGGCGCGCGGCCGCGCACGCGTGCTGGCGCGCGCCTACACAGATGATAAAATATAGTCTGGCGAAAACATTATAATCGGAACTAATTTTCTATCCTTGTCAGGATTCCGTCAATCTCTGTTTTATCATACAAAAAATATGCCAGTAAACACTTAAATATAATTAAAAGCAATATGACAATCCAACGTTCTGCCAAAAACGCGATTTTAAGGTGAATGCTACAGGGTAGCCCGCGAAATTCAATTTTTTTGGTGTTTTTTTTGTAAATTGTATAATTGAATATTAATAATTGCTGTTTTTGCACAAACAGCGCCACCTAGCGCTAAGTTTAAGAAGCTAAATTGTAGAAGTGTGTCATATCAATATAAAATAATATTACTTTTTATGATTTTTTTAAATAGAAAGTAAATAAAGGAGCATTATTTGTTCAGACCATTTTTCTCTAAGATACCTTTGAACTAGGACGTCATAAGTATTTTGCAGTTTTCTCACTATAACTCAAAAATTTATAATCACATTATACTCGAAATAATTTTAAAAGAGAGTTTTTATAAAGGTCTATAAATGTGGAAAATTATAAGTTTCTACGTTGCATAGTTTAGAAATGGCAGGGGACACACACATTGCAAGCCACTTTGGCGGGTTGTATTTCGCAGATGGTATATATGGGCGCGCTAGTGTTGCCATCAATTTTGTTTACACTTTTTTGACAGAACTTAATATATTAATCTTTATTACTGGTCAGTATTGAATGTTTCTTCCTGGCGTTGGTTGAACATTGCGCCCTCTAGTGTAATTTGAGAGTAATATAGCTTTCCATAGCTTATAACATTAAAATATTAATTTATACTCAGACTCAGACCAATTAATGTTTATGGTATATCGAATATCGATGCTTACAACGCAATCTATTGCCATTTTGAGGTAACTAGTTTATACAATGAATTACTTTTAATTAGATTATGAAGTATTTTAAAATAAAT
The DNA here is from genome assembly GCA_949699075.1 of Asteroscopus sphinx. Classification (NCBI taxonomy): domain Eukaryota; kingdom Metazoa; phylum Arthropoda; class Insecta; order Lepidoptera; family Noctuidae; genus Asteroscopus; species Asteroscopus sphinx. The sequence continues at coordinate 24,584,520 of OX453005.1, read as the reverse complement.
ATCCTTTATTTCTAGAATTTGCTATGTAGTTTGCTGTTGTATTTGTTGTACTTTGCAAAGATCATCAAAGTTGTATTTGTTGTACTTTCCAAAGATCATCAAAGACCAAAGAAGATACCTTTTTGTTTAGTAAAGTTTAATATTTGATGATCCGTATTAATTAAATTAATGTTGTAAATAATGTTAATATTATGATAATTATAATTCGAATATTCTAATTAGATTAATGAAATGATTAATTTAAATGTTGTTAATTTAAATTTGTGGTTCTGATAATTCCACTTTATATTGTTTCATATTTTAATATCTGGCATGATTTGTTGGTTTATATAATGTTTAGAGATTATCTAAATTAATATTAGTTTTATCACGACGACTGGTTAATTATTTTAGTGTTCATTTATAAATTAAAATGTATTTAGTGACTCCGTTGGGTCTATTTGATTGTAGTAATATAAAGATGGAGACACTGTGCTTTGCGCGGGCTGTCATTCTTGTTGTAAAACTTCTTCTTCTGGTCAGTTCATGTAATAATCGGAAAATACATAATTTAGAGTTATGAGAAATTTATTTGGTGATGAATCCTGATGAAACCTTGAGCTACGCGCGGACAGCAGCGGTGGGATCCCATATGCCAATAATCCGGAGTACCATCATGGAAATTAATATTCAGAGGAGCCTCACCAAGATCTCTGGAAGACCACAAATTCACAGGTCATGAGTTTCGTTTATTCTGTTGGTTGTTAAATTAAACAAGCTGACCTTTCATAGATTAATTGCTTGCAACCATTTCATCAACTTTTTGTTGTGGGTACTTAAATGTAGGAAATTGAAAAATTTAATAATTGAAGGAAATAATATAACAATTATTAATAATAATATTGTGGTGGTCTTGTGTATTCATTTAGATAAAACCAGAGCCAGATTCAATATTGACATGAACTTTTACATAAAGGCTTTTTATATATTTTACTATTGAAAGAAATGGTCATGCTTGGTAGCAAATGAAAACGGAACTAATTTATACTTTTTCCAGGGATCCCGGTACTCTGTTGATGTCCATTGATCAGATGCATGGTCACCCGAGTATGTCACCACAGCGTGGGTTCTATTCTATTCAGAGGAATGAAGCATGAGGCCTGATGCTTCATGTAGTGGTAAAGGCTCTGATTGCAGGTATTTATTCAGAGTTTATTTGGTCTAAATTGTAATTGCGATTTGAATTCGCTTAAATACTTTACCTATGTGGAATTAATTACGATATTAATTATTTTATATAAAAATTGTTTGTGCTATTCTAAACTGGTACAGTCCACGTATCAGAGTATTCAGAGTATTTCAGAGTGCATCTTTGCATCATTTGATCCTTCTAAACTAAGCTGAAGAAATTGGCTTATTTTATTTATTTGATGGTATTTTTATTTTTTCGTTTTTTTATTTTTATATAAAGTTATGAGAATGAGTTTGCTGATAATAATTGATATGCCATGCTGACATTATCAGATTTATTACTTATTTTGAACATATTTTTTTTAATTTTTTTTTCGTAGGTACTATTAATTTTACAACGTCTATTTTTAAGTTGTACGTTGAATAAGCTAACTTGAACTCTCATAACGTCATTATTAAAGATCTAAAGTGATTGTTGGTTCTTTACACGTTTGTTCGGGAAACAACATGTGATTAGGACAGTGATTCTCTCTCTGTAATTTTATGCGGTTTGAAAATTTTATTAATTTTGTGCCTAATAAGTGAAAAGCTAATTTAGGGTGCAGTCATCTTTGCAATCATTAGATTGATAGATTAATCGATTGATAAATAATATTCTAATAGATATTGATATTATTGAATTAAAAAGATAACAATCAGACTCTGAGAAGATTCTTCATATTTTTTTTATGTGGAGCCATGTGAAATATACCAGATTATCCAACTTAATACAGAATCGGGTCTGAGAATGGGATTATCCTGGGCCAGGCTTAAACACATTTTTTTTTTTTTTTAAGTCCATGGAGATTTACGCTAGACCTGGCTTAAACGAGCCTGTGTCTAAACATGTTCTAAGAGGGTACCTGCTTAAAGGTTTATATTTGTATGGAAATAGATAGCTATTTTAATTGCAATCTGAGTATTACATTTATGTTCCAAGTTAATTAAATTGCAGTCAAACACCATCAGTGTTGCAATACCTTTATGTTGATAAGGACTTTAATTTTCAAATAAGTTTTGTTCTGTTTACATTTTTCTAAATAATAATAAATCAAACTGGAATAACCAAATAATTATATTGATATGACAAATGGTTATTATTGATTAATTTTAGAAAATTAATTGATTTTTGTTACTTGGTGAAAACCGTGATTCAGAATTGTTGGATGTACATAAAACATTAAAATAACTATTACTAAAAATGAATTAGTTAGACTTTCAGTACAATTGCTATTACAAGTAGAACTACTTAAATTTAATCTATTGGATGCAATAATTATAATTTATTATTTTCATCATAAAAAGGTAATATTGACTGAAATCACACTCATTGCCATACCGATAAACTTGTTGATATGGTAAATAATGAGTTGATCAATTAAATTGTTTTAGTTATTCAAGTTATATTCACATTGTCACAATCTTCAATCAATCTTTTAATATTTCATTAAATGTTTAGGCATTTAGTCGGCCCCTGTACAATTTTATGCTTAAAGAATGAATGAATAAATGTGAACTTTTATGATTTTAGAAGATAATAAAAGTGCTGAGGAGTCATTTATGAGGCCTCACTAGTTATTATTATAACTCCAAGCAAAGTCGAGCTTGAGATTCATTCTCGTTAAATCATGTAGATTCTTTATGTAATAATAATACTTTGATATGTCTGATTTGAGCCTCAAAATGACATGTTTATACGCAGCGTAACTGAGCATTGAGCATACACTACACTCTCATCAGTATTTCAATGAGCGCCCGTGGAATGGCGCATGGCGTGGCGTTTCACAAGTATATCGGTTAATTTTGCCATTTCACACTGATATTATTGGTCACTAATACCTATTATTGATCTGTTGCATGACCTAGAGCTGAAGGCCTAGTAAAGCAGAGTATGCTTTTATTATTATTACTGCTTGTTTATTTTTGTTTCTATTCTGTAAAATATGGCAAGGAAGAATTGGATGGTCGAGCGGTATTTTCAAAGAAAATATGAAAAAAAAAAAAAAAAACGACCGTATGGGCGAGTGGATACGCTCATACAGTTTTGATGATTCAGCTTTTACAACCGAATTTTATGCTACTGTTTATGCCCTGGTATTAAAGATTATCTGAGTAACTGTTTCGCTATAAGAAAGAAAAATGTTGAAGTGGTTGTCGTTGTTGTTGTGTTTACTTAAAGACCTATCCAAACATCCCTTCTCAAACACTGGTTGGCCACCAAGCGTATCCTGGTTTATTCCCGGTCTTGGCTAGATCCCAGGATGGGTGATGCCTATGGGGCTAGACGCCGGAATGGATGATGCCCACGGTTTGGTAGCTTGATCCCGATGTGGGTGATGGCTAGAGATGGTTACTGAGCTCAGGTTATGGTTAACATATTTGGGTTTATATTTTTACATTTTTGGGTAATGTGTAGATAATTGAATAATAATTTTTATTATGCTGTGTGACATTGTTTGCCTGTGATAAATAATCAATTAATTAATAATTTTATAATAAACGTTGAAGATGATAATTAATTACTAATGTTATGATAAATATGATTACCCATAAAATTGCTTTTGTGAGACTTAAATTGAGAGAACTGAGATTTTCCGATTTATATATATTTATGTTACTAGTAAGTGATAATTAAAGAAAATGTTGTGATTTATTTTGCAATGTACATACGGTCTGTCAAAAAAGTCTAAAAACCGAACAAATTTTCTATCTTTGTAGGTATTGTGTCAATTTGTGTATTTGATCATGCAAAAAAAAAAAATGTGCCTGGAAACACAAATAGAATTTATATGAATATTTTACATTTTCAATGTACGACTGGTGGCGCTGCCCCATTTTGTGTACTCTTTTATGCCAAGCTGTAACTCAATGTCTTTAGGTAATTTAGAAGCGCCGAGAGCGCGCTTGAGTCAGTCTGGCCGTATGGGCGCGCTAGTGTTGCCATCAATTTTGTTTACACTTTTTTGACAGAACTTAATATATTAATCTTTATTACTGGTCAGTATTGAATGTTTCTTCCTGGCGTTGGTTGAACATTGCGCCCTCTAGTGTAATTTGAGAGTAATATAGCTTTCCATAGCTTATAACATTAAAATATTAATTTATACTCAGACTCAGACCAATTAATGTTTATGGTATATCGAATATCGATGCTTACAACGCAATCTATTGCCATTTTGAGGTAACTAGTTTATACAATGAATTACTTTTAATTAGATTATGAAGTATTTTAAAATAAATATCCTTTATTTCTAGAATTTGCTATGTAGTTTGCTGTTGTATTTGTTGTACTTTGCAAAGATCATCAAAGTTGTATTTGTTGTACTTTCCAAAGATCATCAAAGACCAAAGAAGATACCTTTTTGTTTAGTAAAGTTTAATATTTGATGATCCGTATTAATTAAATTAATGTTGTAAATAATGTTAATATTATGATAATTATAATTCGAATATTCTAATTAGATTAATGAAATGATTAATTTAAATGTTGTTAATTTAAATTTGTGGTTCTGATAATTCCACTTTATATTGTTTCATATTTTAATATCTGGCATGATTTGTTGGTTTATATAATGTTTAGAGATTATCTAAATTAATATTAGTTTTATCACGACGACTGGTTAATTATTTTAGTGTTCATTTATAAATTAAAATGTATTTAGTGACTCCGTTGGGTCTATTTGATTGTAGTAATATAAAGATGGAGACACTGTGCTTTGCGCGGGCTGTCATTCTTGTTGTAAAACTTCTTCTTCTGGTCAGTTCATGTAATAATCGGAAAATACATAATTTAGAGTTATGAGAAATTTATTTGGTGATGAATCCTGATGAAACCTTGAGCTACGCGCGGACATATACCTGATAAAAAAGTTGTGTATGAAACATTATCTTCATTTTAGTAGGCCTATTCAATGATACCCCACACGAGGGGGTGCAGCGAAAAAATATATTTAATCCTCATTTCACATGTATGGGCGCCACCACTAAAATACGTAATCAAGATTTTTTTATTCTTTTAAAATTGAGATCTGTATCTAGACAATTTTTTTTACAAAATTTCATTTACTTATGTTTATAACTGTAGAAGTAATTAAGCTGTAAAGGATTAGGACAGACGGACAGACGGACAGACGGACAGACGGACAGACGGACAGACGGACAGACGGACAGACGGACAGACGGACAGACGGACAGACGGACAGACGGACAGACGGACAGACGGACAGACGGACAGACGGACAGACGGACAGACGGACAGACGGACAGACGGACAGACGGACAGACGGACAGACGGACAGACGGACAGACGGACAGACGGACAGACGGACAGACGGACAGACGGACAGACGGACAGACGGACAGACGGACAGACGGACAGACGGACAGACGGACAGACGGACAGACGGACAGACGGACAGACGGACAGACGGACAGACGGACAGACGGACAGACGGACAGACGGACAGACGGACAGACGGACAGACGGACAGACGGACAGACGGACAGACGGACAGACGGACAGACGGACAGACGGACAGACGGACAGACGGACAGACGGACAGACGGACAGACGGACAGACGGACAGACGGACAGACGGACAGACGGACAGACGGACAGACGGACAGACGGACAGACGGACAGACGGACAGACGGACAGACGGACAGACGGACAGACGGACAGACGGACAGACGGACAGACGGACAGACGGACAGAAGGACAGACGGACAGACGGACAGACGGACAGACGGAAAAACGGACAGACGGACAGACGGACAGACGGACAGTCGGACAGACGGACAGACGGACAGACGGACAGACGGACGGACATGACAAAACTCTAAGGGTTCCTTGTAGGTACTACGGAACCCTAAAAACGGAAACAAAGGGCAGAAAGGTGAATACTAATTAACTACTTAAGTAAAATAAAAAGTCTTATATATTTTAATTATTGTGAAGGGCGCAGAATAATAAAAAAAAAACAAACAAACCAACACTGGCAACACTCATTTATAAGATCAACAATGGTGTCATAAAGTTTTTGAGTTGAAAGCTGTGGTTGAAAGCGAAATGAGAACAAAACGTTGGGTTATGACAAGAGCTTAGAAAGCGTTGCGAGATAGCCAGCATGGATGTTTGTTTGTTTATTTGCTTGTTGGTCTTTCAATTACTTTCAACGGCTAAATGGATTAAAATTAAATTTGGCACAGAGATAGACCGTCCTGGATTAAAACTTATGATACTTTTTATCTACATACCACGGGAGCAAAGTCGCGAGCATTAGCTAGTGAAAAACCTTCTTTTTCAGGGGCCTTTATTGAAAGAAAGAAAGAAAGAAGAAAGAAAAATAATTTATTGCCACAAAAAGACGACATGCGGTAGGTACACATAAAAATAACTTAATTAAGTACATTTCAGGAATCATTTTATCAATGTATGATACATAGTTTGCATGTCGTAGCTGCGGCAAAGAGGTCGACACTCAGCATGATGCTGTATTGTAACGTGAGTCACAACACAGCGCTGATTTTCAGTGTCAACAAGTGATGATGAGCGGGTGCCAAGCCAGCAAAAGCAGCCAATGGTTATTATACCCAAAACAAATAAAGCAATAATTATTATATAAGAGTGTGTGGGGTGTGTGTGGGGGGTGTGTGTGCGCGTGTGAACTGTTACAAATACTTTGTGGGGAAGGTGTGTGGGTAGGTACCCTTATTCCCAACAGGTACACATATGAGATCCGTGTACTAGAGTTATTGTCCAGGAAGTATAGTAAGCAAGTAGTAGGTAGAATAAATAACGAAAGATGAAAAATGAAGAATATTATTTGTTGAATTTAAATGATTTAATGAGAGAGACTACAATGATTATTATACATGAATTTACAGCAAAGATATATATAGTTGAATAGTTTTAACAGAATGCTAATATTAGCGCGTGGTATTTTACGCGAACCGATCACTATTATGCGTTTCCTCCTACGTAGACTACCATCAGATTCCGCATCCTTCGCTTCTAGTGATCGGTTCGCGTAAAATACCACGCGCTAATATTAGCATTCTGTTAAAACTATTCAACTATATATATCTTTGCTGTAAATTCATGTATAATAATCATTGTAGTCTCTCTCATTAAATCATTTAAATTCAACAAATAATATTCTTCATTTTTCATCTTTCGTTATTTATTCTACCTACTACTTGCTTGCTATACTTCCTGGACAATAACTCTAGTACACGGATCTCATATGTGTACCTGTTGGGAATAAGGGTACCTACCCACACACCTTCCCCACAACTTTATATTATATTATTGTAATTATTCATCATTATTTCAATTCACAATATCATTTGCTGAATGTAGGCCTACCTTGTTTCATTGATTATGTCGTGTGAAGATTCTTTTCGTGTAGAAATATGGGAAACATTACTTCACTTGAGAAACAAGTGGGCAGTAGTATGGCAGTATTTTATCCATGGAATTTCTTACCGGTTCTTCTCCATAGAACCCACCATCTTGAACCGTGCAACTAGAGTCAAACGTTTCATATAAGTGCATGTAATTATGTGTATTTAAATTAAAAACCAATTGCCAGTAATTACTTACGGCACTGAAACGTGGTCGCTCACAATTGGCCTGATAAGAAGGTTCAATGTCACTCAAAGGGCAATGGAGAGGGCTATGCTCGGAGTGTCCCTGCGTGATCGAATCAGAAATGAGGAGATTCGCAGGAAAACGAAGGTAACCAACATAGCCCGAAGAATTGCCAAACTTAAGTGGCAGAGGGCGGGGTACATTGCTCGCAGAACAGATAACCGATGGGGCCGTAAAGTTCTGGAGTGGCAATCGCGTACTGGAAGGCGCAGCGTGGGTTGGCCCCCCACAAGGGGGACCGACGACATGGTGAAGGTCGCGGGAATCCGCTGGATGCGGAAAGCGCAGGACCGGTCATTGTGGCGATGCTTGGGGGAAGCCTAGGTCCAGCAGTGGACTTCTTTCGGCTGAAATGATGATGATGATGAAGAAATTAAAAACAATTTGAATTTGAATTATCTTCAGAACACCAGGGAAGAAAGGGTTGTCTACTCGCCGAGCTGATTCGTCTTTTTGAAAAGGTACACAGATATTACATTAAATTCGTTCACATAATTTTTGTTTCCATTTATTTTGCTTTGTTAGTTTTAATAAAATGAGCTGTGGTTCACAAATTATTTCGCTTACAAAGAGACTTGTTGCTATCCGTCAATTTATTCGAGACAATCTCGACTTATGACGTCGAACAGCTGTTTACTGTAGTTCGGCTTGAGTGAAATAATTTTACAAATTGTTTTTGTAAACAAGCATTAATCTTCGTTGTTATAGAATTTCAGTTTTATATTTGCATTTATTTTGTTTTTTCTTTTAAAAATAAGAATATATTTCCTCGTTCTTCCTTCCTTCGTTATTGGGTTTTTTCATTAAGAGATTTTCATTAGCAGTCCAGAGAGATTTTTGCCCAGTTAATGGCAATAGGCATCGCCTCCTATTACATGGGACTTATAATATAACTGGCGAAATGTGGGTGTACTGTACACCTCTGCCTATCCCTTTGGGGTATACAGGCGTGATGCTGTGTATGTATGTTTTTTGTCATCTATGCCGTAAGCTTATAATTACCTATCTTGATTGTGAACAAGATAAACCACAGAAATAGATAGAATGGCCAAGTGGGTAGGGCGCGCGTGCCAACACTGCACCCATAGTGCAGGGCTTTTCAAAGCCTTTCTCAGTACGCCTTATGACTTGTTTCTATAAAGACTGTAACAAAAACCTGCAAAAATGCCTTATTGTGCTGTTTCTAACTGCAGAAACAAAAGCTGTGAATTAAATTAGATTAACGTTAATTTAAAAAAATAAATGACGGCAATATCGGAGGCGTAGTTGTTCGATATTTGCCACGCATGAATCGCAAGTAAAATTGTGACTCACAACCATTCTATATATTTGTGTGAGATAAACCATCGATTAATGAAAAGTTAATTAGTATGAGAAACCGACTACTAAACATACAGATAAAGAAAGGAATCAGGCGTTACCTTGCGGAAATCCATGACACAAAATATGAAGTTACAATATTTTGTGATAATTGCGCCAAAATTAGGTCGTCAAGCTTGGATGCTTCTTAGACGTTCAAAACATACATATTAGTCCTAAGTTCTGATAATGTTAAAGATGTACAATAATAGTAATAATAGTAGTATAGTAATAGTAGTATTACTGTCGAGGCCTGAAATTGACGGCCGAGTAATATTGGCCGAAGCTATTTAAAAAAAGTCTTTAAACTAAACGAGGCCGTTATTTGCTATTTCGACCGAGACTTGTTTAGTACTTTTCTCTCATTTGCGAGGAAACAATACACAAATTAATTCAACAGTATCTAATTTTCATTGGCGCCAATTCGTCCGCGCGCAGTTCTTGTTCTATTTTCAAGTAGGTATATACTTGTTGATGCTTTTCAAAACATAGGATCTCACGTATTTATGACTACATAAAACCATGGATTCAGAAAGGGAAAGTAAGAACAATCCAAAGCGATAAGCCACTGAATAAATCCTTTGTTACCGCAGCACCCTTCCATCTGACAGGCAGATATTAAATTATATCAGGGAGATGACAAGCGCGGTAGGATAGGAGCAGAATATATTTGTTACTTCTACAATCAGATTTATTTTGGTAGCTGTACTACGAGAAAGGGAATTGAATCGCAATTATAAGAAGACACAGGTATAGCATTTTGGCATATACTATACTTCATTTATAGTATTAGACAAAAAATAACCCAAAAAGCTAAGAAAAGTGTATACATAACACATTACTGGTTATAGCCGAAGTTGGAGACAATTTAATTAGTCTATGAATCTGGTAGGCCAATTTTAATAAAGACTCTGCATGGAAAAGTGAAACAAAAGGTATTCATGTCCTTGTTAACCATATTTGTCTAATCTTTTAATAAATGGAGTAACTGTACATCATCATCATCATTTCAGCCGAAAGATGTCCACTGCTGGACACAGGCCTCCCCCAATGGGGGGGGATATGCCATCATCGCTTGCTAGGCGGGTTGGCGATCGCAGTTGGTTGGTTAAATACTCAGAGAACGCTGCTGCCCATCCTCTGGTGAATCCCTTAGTTGCCTTTTACGCCACCCATGAGAAGATATAGGGTGGTTGGTGTAATTCTTTACGTCCAGCACCACCCGGAACGACAACCTTACAACCTTAGGTTGGGCAACATTGGTGCTGCTTGTATGGCTTGTACAGTCGAGGAACGAAAAGGTTCGTCAATTTGCAAATACGTTTTGCAAGCACATGTTACCTTTTCAAACTGCGAAAGACAGATAACTAGGCGCGTGTACATACAACTGTCATTATATAATCTACCAGTACAAGCAAAAATAGACCTTAATGTGACGAACCTTTTTCTATCGGCGACTAGTATTATTACCTATTTTTTGGCAAAGGTAACAAAAACAACATCAGGTGGGCGTTTAGCTCGTTTCACCATCCTATACTATAAAAATAAAACGAGGGTCCAGTGCCTTATGGACACAGACCAGAAAGCCCTAAGACGCCGTATAAACAAAGTTTTTCATGAGAACACAGCCGTAAAATATGGCGGGGACCGGGGGGCGGACGGCGCGTTATGAATGGTCGGCTCAAAAGTTCGGTGGTGTGATTCCGTATGATTGGTGCCGCTCGCTGACGGACTGACGTCCTGATTGTATGCGGTTTTTATGATATGCAGTGATACTGCATATGCGTGGTAACCGGGGGTGTTAGGCTAATCGGCGTCTAGATGCTTACTGGTCTGTGCTTATAAACGTAGGTACTACATTAACCCGCACGTGTACCCCGCGCATGTAGACCGCACTATTACATGTTACAATTACATGCACCGCACCATAAAGGCAAGTAACGAGACCCCTCTCTTATACGCAGTAGTACGCACTGTACGCAGTGTAACAATAAATTAGAATACATCATCCTCCGAGCCTTTTTCCCAACTATGTTGGGGTCGGCTTCCAGTCTAACCAGATGTGGCTGAAGATCTGTATTTTACACAGAGCGACTGCCATCAGACCCCCGCAACCCAGTCACTGGGTAATACCGACATTCGGAGGTTGTCAGACTTTCGGGCTTCTGACTACCCGTAACGACTGCCATAGATGTTCATATGGCAACCGGGACCGACAGCTTAACGAGATCTCCGAGGCACGGAGGGGTCTCGATGTGTAACGAAATGGTCACCCATCCACGGACTGACCGTGGCAAGTGTTGTTTAACCTTGCAGATCATACAATCCGCGCAGTTGCTACTTAGCCACGAGCCCCTCTAATAAATTAGAATACATATAGGTACTAAATAACATAAGTACTTTACATATGTCTATAACACAACTACATATTAAACTAGCGGACCCGGCAGACGTCGACCTGCACGGAATAGCAGCGCCACATATCATTAAAATCGTCCCTACCGTTTAGGAGAAGATCAGTGACATACCGACAGGAGCGCCACCTACCAGGTCCAATGAAGTTTTCAAACCATCCAGGAACCCATTGAAATATATACAAAAAAAAAAACAAATTGGTCTAGCCGTTTAGGAGGAGTTAGGTGACAAACACATGTACATAAGAATTATAAATATTAAGATACGACGAGCTATACTTTTATAACGGGCAAAATTAATATCCAATCTATCCACGATTTGCCCTACTAGAGATAGGAATTTGACATAAGCTCCATACAAAATATGTCAGATTTCTATCTTCAGTATGGTAAATCGTGGATAGATTGGATATTAATTTTGGCCGTAAATCACACACATCACATATTATCATACCCCGTAAATCTTAATTCAAATAATATCCCTATTTCTTACCATAATAATTATGATATTATACAGAAAGTAAAATTATTATTCTTTTCTTCCGTGATAATATGTTATAATTAATCATGCAGTTTGGACGAACTTTAATCAAAAACCTTATCAATAGAATCATTCGAATACCAAAATAGTTTGATTGAGTCTACTAATAACATTTCGTTGTGAATCAATAGATAAGGTGACAACTCTAAAGTGGTATACATTATTCAATGCGACTGAGCTAGGTCTAAGCCCCTAATCCAGGCTTAGTCCTATTTATATATAGGTACACAATTATCGTTGATGACTAAATTACTAGTTGGCAAGATTTAATCTAAGAATCTACCATGTCAATGTGACGTGCGGGTTTAATACCTTCATAATCTGTGGTGTTTTTTATTATCTTTCAATGTGGTTGGCGGGAAAATTTGGAAATAGTGTTATTTTCCAAAACTTGTTTTTCTTGGAGTGTTTTTTAATGTGTAATAATGGTTGATTATTAAAGATTGTTCTCGTTAACGTGTACAAGTGTGGGTAAATGGTACAAAGTTGAAAATCGTGAATTTTTGTACTTTCTCATCAATCCCTCAGGAACTTCTAGTAAAGTTTCCACTCTACTTTATTAGGGTGTATTTTACTTAAGACGTGGCTAACAGGTTTAGCAAACAAGCCATAACACTGAAAAAAAAAGTAGGGTTGATGACTAACTTACTGGTTGGCGGTTGGCGAGATTTTATCTAAGAGTCCTGTCAATGTGACTTGCGGGTTTTATTTATTAATAACTAGCCTATGCCCGTGGCTTCACCCTCGTGGATGTTGTTTATCGCGCATCCCTCGGGAACTGTTCATCTTCCCGGGATAAAAAGTAGCCTATACGTTAATCCGGGTTATGTTCTATCTGTATGCAAAAAATTTAGGTAGAAAATGTGAGAAAAAAGTAAATTTTTGACACTTTTTATATCTACAACTACAGCGAACTATATTTTATAGAGTTAATATTTTCTGCCCCCCTAGCCAAGTTGACAATCTACAATAGTCAACGCTATAGAAAACAATCAAAATGTATGGGAATGACATATCTATACGAAAAATTCATTCGTTGAGATATATCATTCCCATACATTTTGATTGTTTTTTATTAGCGTTGACGATTGTAGATTGTCAACTTGGCTAGGGGGGCTGATTAAACTACAGAATCTGTACTTCAATTGTTAAAAACCAATTTTCGATAAATAATGTATTCAGCAAGTAAAATTTTTTTTACTGATGGGAACGCCACTTGGTTGCTACATTCCCTATAAGATGGCGCAAATTTTTCTTTAAAATAGTGTCTAAAATGTGATCTGCTTCCCTAGCCAAGTTGACAATCTACAATCGTCAACGCTAATAGAAAACAATCAAATTGTATGGGAATGACATATCTCAACGAAAAAGTCATTCGTTGAGATATGTCATTCCCATACATTTTGATGGTTTTCTATTAGCGTTGACGATTGTAGATTGTCAACTTGGCTAGGGGGGCTGATTGGAATTATTTTCAATAGTTACATATACTTTTTGTGCTGCATCAGTAACAAGATCAAACTCCAACCTGTTGAAAAAATTATAACTCTACAGCATCTGTTAAAATACATTGTACCCAAAAATTGTTTCATACGATATTTCTCATCAATATTCAGTATGTAAATAACTTTTCAGATAAGTTACCATCCGGCAATTGAACCCTGAAATTGGTCGTTGAACCGTGTAGGCGTGTTGGAAATATTTCGTGTTCATGTAATGATTTTTATGTTCTGTATTATATTTTCGATTGTTATTTCTGTTGGTATTTTAATTGGTATGTAATAATATTTGCACATACTTATGGTTGTGGTGGTTTATTTATATTTAGATTAAATGTAAGTCAAGATTTGTATTTGTTCTTCTTTGTTTCGTCGTAGCCATTCATCAGCTCGCATCTAGAAGTAGTTCCTTCTAGTGGAACCTGTATATTGAGCTATTATTACCTACTTCGTATAGAGCAGCCATCGCAAATAATCTTCGCGGCTGCGGTGCGGAGTGCGGGGTGTGAGCGTGGTCGCACTGAGCGTAACGACTAAATACCATAGAGAAAAGGAATATTTCTTCCGTGGTAAAGACTGACTAGGATAGTTGTGGTCCACGGGCCGCAAAGCGTGCCGCGAAAAGTGACACGGGATGATTTAATTAAGATAATAATTATTTCAGAATGGCTTCAATGCGATACGCTGTAGTACGCCATTACTATAATACTATACTATTTGAAGTCTATTAAACATAGTGAGAAGCTAACCATAACTGATCGCGAACGGCATCTTAAACTTTTGAACTTACTAACTTGAACCCAAGTTCAAGTAGATGTGACAGCCGTAATATTCGTTTGATATAGCCACCAGGTTACGAGGATTATAATGAAAATAAAGGACAATATACAATGGTTTTTGTTTTGCCAGTACGGGGAGTCAATATCTCTCATGCATACTCAAAGGCACTGGCTGTATAGTCAAAGAAAATTGGAAAAAAAAATTAAGTGGATTCAAAACTGTTTGGTACTTGAAAATAATGACTGACGGGCGAATAAAGGTTAATTTAGATAGCTTATAGCAACTTGAGGCGTATGATTGCCATGTCATACATAATTTTGTTCGTAATTTGATGGAACCAAACCTCTTTTGTGAAAAATTTATTTATCTCCACACATTCTTTAAATTAATTTTAATGCCAGTTTTTTTTTGCAATTGAGCCAATTGTTTATATCAGCGTTTTTCTCTATGACAAATAAATAGTTCATCTTCCAATACTGGCTAGAAAAAAAAAAAAACACCGGGTACATGAGATACGCTGGTTTCCATTCCACCCGACAGTTTCCAACTCTCCTTTCTCCTTTTCCATTTATTAGCGCGCGTCGGTCGGACATAAATCATTTTATACGGCGCCAACTGTAAAATCTTACAGGTACTAGGTTTAAGGATAGGTTTTCAGTTTTTGCTTTTATGTCATTTATTTTGTTTTGATGGTCTTCGTTACTACTCGTGCAGATAAAGAATGGGACTGAAATTGGTGGCGATTCTATCGTCCTATGTGTCCTACGTGTGAGCGAGAGGCAAAGACAAATGCCGTCATTTCCCTTTCATCTGCACGAGTAGTACCCAAATTTGTTTTTATTTAAATTGCTGCTCAGAATTAGTGTTGTTTTTTCAACAAGTTGCTATTTAAAAAAAAGAGTATTGTTGTTTGTGACTTAAATTTTTACCACTTTCAGTAAAATTTATCACTGCCTACAACGACCCTTCGTGATAAAAAAATTATATCAGCTTTTTGTTCATTTTTTTTTGCTAAATGTTCTTATTCTTTATTGTACACCAAAAAGTATAACGATACTTATTAGAAATTACATGAACAGAGATTAACTCAAAAATGAGTTAATCTCTGTTCATGTGTCACTCAAAAACATGTTTTTTAATAATTATTTATCTTCCTCGTTTTAGTACTATATCTTAGGTTAAAGTTATAAAAAGCGCCCAGGGCACGTGAACGACGCGCGTACGAGCGCCGGGCGCCACGAGTGACGATATTTAATTGATCGTCCGGCGCACTCTGGGCAGTCAGCCCTGCTATCAACCTGCTGACTGGCTAATCTTTTCCCCACGACTTGAGCTATTATTATTATGTAGCTCATGTCGACACGAAGAAGAAGCGCTTGATATAATCCGTTGCATACAATTTCAAAAAGCGTTCAAAACGCGGCGTATGAGGCACGCGCTCGACACACTCCCAGGCGCTTATTATAATTTCAGCTTTAGCTCACTGTATACATAAAAAGCGTTTAAGTGCAAAGTCTTTTTCTTAGTTTCACGTTGTTTTTTCTAAGATAAAAATAAATCTCTGCAAGGTGTAATAAAGTAAGTAAACAAAGTGAAAATAATCTATTTGTGTTCTATTTCTGTCCGTTTGCTACGGCAAATATAGCGCGGCCTACGCCGTAGCCGTAGACAGGCTACGGCTAATTAAATTAAATTAAAATTAAAAATCTTTTATTTCAGACTGTAAGTCCATTTGGTTAGTATACAAACAACTTAGAAACTAATGTTAGTACTTACATCTACCAGTGAATAAAATAAAAATAAACTATTTAAGAATTACGCCACAGGGGCATGTAGGCGTATCCAATGTCCCAGTATGGGGCTGTCCCACCTATCTGCTATAGTTTTCAGGATGCTGTTGGGGCTGGCGCGTACCCTGCGCATGATGGAAGCGCATCGCTTGCGCATGATAGCGTGAAAACCATCTATTCCCGCCTCTGCGAACATGCCGGAAGCACTGCAGTAGCGCGGCAGCCCCATCAACACCCTAAATGCATTATTATATTGTACGCGCAGGGTGTTGTATGTCCTCTGCGTGTAGTTAACCCACAGACTGCATGTATAGAACGACCGACAGTATGCTGTAAACAGCGTAGCCTTTACTTCGGTCGTGCATGATGCAAATCTGCGAGCCAACATATTGCAGCGGACAGCCAACGCCCTGCGCTCACGCTCAATGTCCAGGCTGTCCTTTAGGTCTTCGGAAACCCAGTGACCCAGATACTTGAAGGTAGTGACTTGCTTTAAAGCACTTCCGCAAAGATTCAACTGTGGCACAATCGGGTAGAATTTAGTGCCTGCCTTAAAGACCAGTACCTCACTTTTCTTAACGTTGTATCTGAGCCCATGGGCTTCCGCGTACCTTTCACATATCGTAAGCAGACTCATCATTGCGTTAATCGAGGGGCTCAACAACACCATATCATCAGCATAACTAATGTTATTGACGCATACTCCGTCTACGTGACATCCCTGATAAGTGTTGCTGAGCTCAACGATCAACCGGTTTATGTACAGACTGAAGAGCCGAGGTGAGGACAGGCCACCCTGCCTCACTCCGCACTCCAGCCCATACACATCCGACAACGAGCCTGCCCACCTTACACAATTGGTCTGATTGTTATACCAAAACCGAAGTATTGATATAACTGCCCTATCCACTGAAGTATCATTCAATAGCTTCTGCCACAGCAAGTCGTACGACACCAGATCAAACGCTTTGGAAAGGTCTAGGAAACACGCGTTAACAGGCGTTTTCCTAGACGTGTAGTACTGGACAGTATGCTTGAGAGACAGTATGGCACTTTCGGTAGACAGACCTGGTCTGAACCCAAACTGCGCATCATGCAATTCAATGCGAGTCGCCATATGCCTATCAAGCAAACTGTCCAGCACCTTGGCCATTACAGTAGCAAGCGATATAGGCCTATAGTTCGAGAGATCTGATGTGTCCCCGGTCTTGTCCTTCACAATCGGCACAACTATAGTTTTGATTAGATCGCTGGGCAGATGGGAGTGGCTTAGACACAGTGAGAAGAACATCGCCATTACCCTTGACAGGTGAACTCCTGCATACTGCAGGTGTTCGATGCTGAGGAAGTCATGCCCCGGAGACTTGCCCCTCACCATACTTTTTATAACAGTAGCGACATCTTTTGCTGAGAATCTGACATTTAACTCCGTCAGACAATCCTCAGCATCGGCCTCCTGCGATGCCGGACCAAGAGGAGATTCAACTGTAAAATGTTTTACAAACAAGTTTGCTATAGCAGTAGGCTCATGTTGCCCCGCCACACTCACGGGGACGCCCGGCCTCGGACTCAACCGGTTTGTATTTTTCCAAAACCTTGAAAAATCTTTAGATTTATGTAGCTCTGCTATGATGTCCATTTTTATTTTATTTTTATTGTTCTGACACCATCTTAACTTTGACTTAAAGATTTTCCTCGTGTCGCACATATTTTCATACACGGAACCAGAAGTTGGTTTATCTGACATACTCCAGACTTGAAAAGCAGCTCGGGCGTCCGCATGAGCCTGCTTAACATGCCTATTCCACCCAACAACATGCTTACCCTTCCTACCCCCTCCCACATCCACATTACTGGAACATTGGGCAGCCTCTGTGAGTATACACACAATCTCTTTATACATGTCATCCAACACAACTTTGTGATTAGTATCTACACAAAAACCGTTAGCACATTCTTTAAATTCTGGCGGGAAATTAATTTCTCTGAACTTATTATTACATATTTCTTTGTATTTGTTCATTTGACTAGCGTCCCGTTCACCCCATGTCACCATATTTTTACACAGATTGGGTGTCACAATTGTAGGTCTTATCATATCAAAATTACACTGTAATTGTATAGGCATGTGATCAGACCAGTACGTATCATACATTACGGTTGCGCTAACGAGTAGACGCCTCGCAGCCTCGGTCACAACACAGTGATCGAGCCAACGGTGGCATCCGTGCGCGTCGCTTACGAATGTGTACGTACCTTGCGGCAGTAAGTCCAGGTCCGCACAAGTCCAGCACTGCTCCCCACAGAAACTTAACAGTTCACTACCGAATAGCTCGCCCCGCCTAGTATAATCACTGATTGCACGTTATTACTTTCTATTATTGCACTAATTTCACTAAGGCAATCTGTAAACTCAGTCATGTTGTCATTTGAGTCCGTAGGCATATACACCGAGAAAATTAGTATCGAGCGATCCTGCGACACTATCTTAATAGCTACAAGGCGTACGTTGTTACAACTGACTACCGTGACAGATGAAAATAGGCTCTTCCTCCACAACAAGGCCACTCCTCCATAAGGTCTTCCCTGAAGGACTCCCACTGAGGTGTCGACTGCCGAATTGCCAGTAAAAGCGAAGTCATCATCTATTTGTCCGAGAAAAGCGATATCATGCGGCAAAAGCCAAGTTTCTTGCAACGCGATAACGTCGGCCGCTACACACAGACGCCTCACACAGTCAACAGATCGTTTTATACATTTACAATTAAAGCTTATTAATTTGGTCGTATTATCCATTTAAACTTTTGTTATGATTCAGTCTCAGAGTATTTTCTCTGTCTACTTTTTTCTTGGAGAAGTCTATAAATTTACGGTACGATACGTACCTAATGACGTCTGTTTTATCTTTGCTGGTTTTTGCACATTGTACGTTGGTTTTATGGAACTTAAAGATTGTTTGTTATTGTGAGTTATCAGTTTTTTCAATATAGTGAGATGATTAAACGTCACATATTATTCTGTGGAGTTGTAGACTGAGGTCAACTGTTTGATGTATATGTTTATTAAAACAAAAAAATAGGTTTTTTATTGCGTCCCTTTCAGGAAATCTGTATTGTGGTCACAGACATAGTAAAAAATATAGACCAAGTGCTGCGAACAATCGTGGTGAAGCCAATAAAACCGTGCTCCTCCGTGTACAAACCAGCGCTCACGCACACAGATGCACCTTAAACCGTGCTCACCCCTCTCAGTTCACATGTCGCGGCATCGTCCAGTAAGCATCGCGAAAACAAATATCCTTCAGGTGCATGGTGTGTACGTGAGCTCTGGTTGTATATGAAGAAGCATGGTTTTTGTTGGCTTCACTATGGTTGTTCGCAGCACTTAGTCTATATTTTTTCATCAAATGAATGAATCTGGAGGTGGGCGATGGCAGCTGTGACACAGTGCATACTACTGCAGCTACTATCGTACTCTTGTACCTTGTTATACTTGTAATAATGTTGCCCAATAAACTTTATCTTTATCTTATCTAATCTTTACTATGTCCGTGATTGTGGTAGGTTATTTTGAGTTTCATACCACATCTTCTATTTCCGCGTCTTCTCAGTTGGGGTTGGTTTCCAGTCTAACCAGGTCCGCTATTCAGAACCACACGATAACCAGTTGTCGACCGATTCGGTTTGTTATCCCTTTTTATCTCGTTGCGTGAATCATAAGATGAAACGAGATAACAAACCGAACCGGTCGACAACTGGTTATCGTGTGGTTCTGAATCGCGAAGCAGATGCGGCAGTTACTGGATAATACCGACATTCTAAGGTTAGACCACTTGTCAGACTTTCGAGCTTCTGACTACCCGTAACGACTGCCATAGATATTGTTATGGCAACCGGGACCGACAGTTTAATGAGTTCTCCGAGACACGGAGGGGTTATGCAACGAAAAGGGTCACCCATCCAAAGACTGACCGCGGCTAGGACAGCTTAACCTTATAGATCTTGCAATCCATGTCGTTAGTACTTAACCACGAGACCCTCATGTGAGTTTCATACCACATATTAGTTCATCATCATCATCAACATTTTAGCCGAAAGACATCCACTGCTGGACATAGGCCTCCCTTAAATGGGGGGGATAACATAATCGCCACGCTTGGCAGGCGGGTTGGCGATCGCAGTTGGTTTATTAAATACTCAGAGAACGCTGCTACCCATCCTCTGGTGAATCCCTTAGTCACCTTTTACGACACCCATGAGAAGAGATAGGGTGGTGTAATTCTTTATTCATGTTCATCATCATAATTTCAGCCGAAAGACGTCCACCTCTGGACATAGGCCTCCTCCAAGCATATGCTTAAAAACAAATCCAAACATATGTAGGGGGGATATGCCATAATCGCCACGCTTGGCAGGCGGGCTGGCGATCGCAGTTAGTTTGTTAAATACTCAGAGAACGCTGCCCTTAGTCGCCTTTTACGACTCCCATGAGAAGATATAGGGTTTATCAGAGTAAGTTCACTCAAAAGAATTTCACTCAAAAATCTAGACAGTAATTTGTTGTAACGTAATTTTGTTGCGGCATTGTCAAAGTAAAGAGCATTAGATATTCCGACGAGGTCGCAATCTTCCTCAATTCATTTTCAATGAGCCGCGACCAGCTTGACAAGTCGTAAACCGTAATCTTGTGCTATAAAACCAGCAATTTGCCTGTATCTCTAATTAAATCTTTGGAATAACTAAATATTGTAGTCACGATGTTGACAGCCAATTTTCTCAAAGATTTTGTTGCTTCTGTAGCAAGTCTACGGGATGACTGATGACTTATTGAAGGAGGATCTTCAGTACTTGACTCTCATTCCAAATATGTATAAAAAAGGCACCTGAATTTTCGAAATATTTTTCCAATCTATTTCATCAATAACTGTGAATACTATTCCGAGCATAAAAATCAAAGTTTCATGCACCTAGCACGGCAGTGTCCATCGGTTGCTATTTCCACCCTCTATTACTTTTGTACTAGCCAGGAAGATCTCTATTCTGAGCATACAAATCAAAGTTTCATGCAGTGAGGTGATGCACCTAGCACGGCAGTGTCCATCGGTTGCTATTTCCACCCTCTATTACTTTTGTACTAGCCAGGAAGATCTCTATTCCGAGCATACAAATCAAAGTTTCATGCAGTGAGGTGATGCACCTAGCACGGCAGTGTCCATCGGTTGCTATTTCCACCCTCTATGACTTTTGTACTAGCCAGGAAGATCTCTATTCCGAGCATACAAATCAAAGTTTCATGCAGTGAGGTGATGCACCTAGCACGGCAGTGTCCATCGGTTGCTATTTCCACCCTCTATTACTTTTGTACTAGCCAGGAAGATCTCTATTCCGAGCATACAAATCAAAGTTTCATGCAGTGAGGTGATGCACCTAGCACGGCAGTGTCCATCGGTTGCTATTTCCACCCTCTATTACTTTTGTACTAGCCAGGAAGATCTCTATTCCGAGCATACAAATCAAAGTTTCATGCAGTGAGGTGATGCACCTTGCACGGCAGTGTCCATCGGTTGCTATTTCCACCCTCTATGACTTTTGTACTAGCCAGGAAGATCTCTATTCCGAGCATACAAATCAAAGTTTCATGCAGTGAGGTGATGCACCTAGCACGGCAGTGTCCATCGGTTGCTATTTCCACCCTCTATGACTTTTGTACTAGCCAGGAAGATCTCTATTCCGAGCATACAAATCAAAGTTTCATGCAGTGAGGTGATGCATCTAGCACGGCAGTGTCCATCGATTGCTATTACCACCCTCTATGACTTTTGTACTAGCCAGGAAGATCTCTATTCCGAGCATACAAATCAAAGTTTCATGCAGTGAGGTGATGCATCTAGCACGGCAGTGTCCATCGATTACTATTACCACCCTCTACGACTTTTGTACTAGCCAGGAAGATCTCTATTCCGAGCATACAAATCAAAGTTTCATGCAGTGAGGTGATGCATCTAGCATGGCAGTGTCCATCGACTGCTATTACCACCCTCTATGACTTTTGTACTAGCCAGGAAGATCTCTATTCCGAGCATACAAATCAAAGTTTCATGCAGTGAGGTGATGCATCTAGCACGGCAGTGTCCATCGATTGCTATTACCACCCTCTACGACTTTTGTACTAGCCAGGAAGATCTCTATTCCGAGCATACAAATCAAAGTTTCATGCACTGAGGTGTTGCACCTAGCACGGCAGTGTCCCTCGGTTGCTATTACCACCCTCTACGACTTTTGTACTAGCCAGGAAGATCTCTATTCCGAGCATACAAATCAAAGTTTCATGCAGTGAGGTGTTGCACCTAGCACGGCAGTGTCCCTCGGTTGCTATTACCACCCTCTACGACTTTTGTACTAGCCAGGAAGATCTCTATTCCGAGCATACAAATCAAAGTTTCATGCAGTGAGGTGATGCACCTAGCACGGCAGTGTCCATCGGTTGCTATTTCCACCCTCTATGACTTTTGTACTAGCCAGGAAGATCTCTATTCCGAGCATACAAATCAAAGTTTCATGCAGTGAGGTGATGCATCTAGCACGGCAGTGTCCATCGATTACTATTACCACCCTCTACGACTTTTGTATTAGCCAGGAAGATCTCTATTCCGAGCATACAAATCAAAGTTTCATGCAGTGAGGTGATGCATCTAGCACGGCAGTGTCCATCGATTGCTATTACCACCCTCTATGACTTTTGTACTAGCCAGGAAGATCTCTATTCCGAGCATACAAATCAAAGTTTCATGCAGTGAGGTTATGCATCTAGCACGGCAGTGTCCATCGATTGCTATTACCACCCTCTACGACTTTTGTACTAGCCAGGAAGATCTCTATTCCGAGCATACAAATCAAAGTTTCATGCAGTGAGGTGATGCACCTAGCACGGCAGTGTCCATCGGTTGCTATTACCACCCTCTACGACTTTTGTACTAGCCAGGAAGATCTTTATTTTCCATGGCATTGCCATGGAAACGCAATGGATTGTTTTACACAGAAATATTGAATTCATTCGGAAGTTGTACAGGAAGCCAAGTTTTTCGTTTGAATGATGCATAAATTAATGATGGGAGATAGGAATTAACTATCAGCCCCCCGCCAAGTTGACAATGTACACAATCTACAATCGTCAACGCTAATAGAAAATGATCAAAATGTATGGGAATGACATATCTCAACGAAGAAGTCATTCGTTCAGATATGTCATTCCCATACATTACAGCCGAAAGACGTCCACTACTGGACATAGGCCTCCCCCAATTAAGGGGAAGATATGCCATAATCG
Source organism: Asteroscopus sphinx (assembly GCA_949699075.1). Lineage (NCBI taxonomy): Eukaryota > Metazoa > Arthropoda > Insecta > Lepidoptera > Noctuidae > Asteroscopus > Asteroscopus sphinx. The sequence continues at coordinate 24,560,949 of OX453005.1, read as the reverse complement.
GTTTATGGTTCCCAGTTCGAAAATATTTAATACATAAATACTTATAGCGGTACACTTAAATAACATAAATGAATAAACACTGCGATAAAAAGCTCCATAAAAATCTAGAACGACGCTTTGTTAAAAGGTGTCATGTTTAAATTGCAGCTATAATTATGAACATTATGGCTAATCTGAGAACTCAAATAAATTTTCAGACCTGTGCCCTGTGGTATTTTAGTCCGACGCATGATGTTTCTTGCCATCTATGCTTTTATTATAGTTGCGAAATTTAGCATTATAATGAACCGTTCAGAAAAGTATGAATTTTAAGCATAAATTCGTTTCCGACAACCCCCTCTGACAACACACATTTAATACAAGCGTGTGGCAAAGCTTTTTAAAAGGAACACAAGTATTGGGAAATACCGACCCAGTTGAATATGTCCGCGCGTAGCTCAAGGTTTCATCAGGATTGATCACGAAATAAATTTCTCTTTACTAAACATTATGTATTTTCCGATTATTACATGAACTGACCAGTAGAAGAAGTTTTACAACAAGAATGACAGCCCGCGCAAAGCACAGTGTCTCCATCTTTATATTACTACAATCAAATAGAGCCAACGGAGTCACTAAATACATTTTAATTTATAAATGAACACTAAAATAATTAACCAGTCGTCGTGATAAAACTAATATTAATTTAGATAATCTCTAAACATTATATAAACCAACAAATCATGCCAGATATTAAAATATGAAACAATATAAAGCGGAAGTATCAGAACCACAAAATTAAATTAACAACATTTAAATTAATCATTTCATTAATCTAATTAGAATATTCGAATTATAATTATCATAATATTAACATTATTTACAACATTAATTTAATTAATACGGATCATCAAATATTAAACTTTGCTAAACAAAAAGGTATTTTCTTTGATCTTTGATGATCTTTGCAAAGTACAACAAATACAACTTTGATGATCTTTGCAAAGTACAACAAATACAACAGCAAACTACATAGCAAATTCTAGAAATAAAGGATATTTATTTCAAAATACTTCATAATTCATTGTATAAACTAGTTACCTCAAAATGGCAATAGATTACGCTGTAAGCATCGATATTCGATATAGCATAGACATTAATTGGTCTGAGTCCGAGTATAAATTAATATTTTAATGTTATAAGCTATGGAAAGCTATATTACTCTCAAATTACACTAGAGGGCGCAATGTTCAACCAACGCAAGGAAGAAACATTCAATACTGACCAGTAATAAAGATTAATATATTAAGTTCTGTCAAAAAAGTGTAAACAAAATTTATGGCAACACTAGCGCGCCCATACGGCCAGACTGACTCAAGCGCGCTCTCGGCGCTTCTAAATTACCTAAAGACATTGAGTGAGTTACAGCTTGGCATAAAAGAGTACACAAAATGGGGCAGCGCCACCAGTCGTACATTGAAAATGTAAAATATTCATATAAATTCTATTTGTGTTTCCAGGCACATTTTTTTTGCATGATCAAATACACAAATTGACACAATACCTACAAAGATAGAAAATTTGTTCGGTTTTTAGACTTTTTTTTGACAGACCGTATGTACATTGCAAAATAAATCACAACATTTTCTTTAATTATCACTTACTAGTAACATAAATATATATAAATCGGAAAATCTCAGTTCTCTCAATTTAAGTCTCACAAAAGCAATTTTATGGGTAATCATATTTATCATAACATTAGTAATTAATTGTCATCTTCAACGTCTATTATAAAATTATTAATTAATTGATTATTTATCACAGGCAAACAATGTCACACAGAATAATAAAAATTATTATTTAATTATCTACACATTACTAAAAATGTAAAAATATAAACCCAAATATGTTAACCATAACCTGAGCTCAGTAACCATCTCTAGCCATCACCCACATCGGGATCAAGCTACCAAACCGTGGGCATCATCCATTCCGGCGTCTAGCCCCATAGGCATCACCCATCCTGGGATCTAGCCAAGACCGGGAATAAACCAGGATACGCTTGGTGGCCAACCAGCGTTTGAGAAGGGATGTTTGGATAGGTCTTTAAGTAAACACAACAACAACGACAACAACTTCAACATTTTTCTTTCTTATAGCGAAACAGTTACTCAGATAATCTTTAATACCAGGGCATAAACAGTAGCATAAAATTCGGTGGTAAAAAGCTGAATCATCAAAATTTTATGAGCGTATACACTCGCCCATACGGTCGTTTTTTTCATATTTTCTTGAAAATACCGCTCGACCATCCAATTCTTCCTTGCCATATTTTACAGAACAGATTAACAAAAATAAACAAGCAGTAATAATAATAAAAGCATACTCTGCTTTACTAGACCTTCAGCTCTAGGTCATGCAACAATAATATCAGTGTGAAATGGCAAAATTAACCGATATACTTGTGAAACGCCACGCCATGCGCCATTCCACGGGCGCTCATTGAAATACTGATGAGAGCATAGTGTATGCTCAATGCTCAGTTACGCTGCGTATAAACATGTCATTTTGAGGCTTAAATCAGACATATCAAAATATTATTATTACATAAAGAATCTACATGATTTAACGAGAATGAATCTCAAGCTCAACTTTGCTTGGAGTTATAATAATAACTAGTGAGGCCTCATAAATGACTCGACAGCACTTTTATTATCTTGTAAAATCATAAAAGATCACATTTATTCATTCATTCTTTAAGCATAAAATTGTACAGGGGCCGACTAAATGCCTAAACATTTAATGAAATATTAAAAGATTGATTGAAGATTGTGACAATGTGAATATAACTTGAATAACTGAAACAATTTAATTGTTCAACTCATTATTTACCATATCAACAAGTTTATCGGTATGGCAATGCGAGTGATTTCAGTCAATATTACCTTTTTATGATGACAATAATAAATTATAATTATTGCATCCAATAGATTAAATTTAAGTAGTTCTACTTGTAATAGCAATTGTACTAAAAGTCTAACGAATTCATTTTTAGTAATAATTATTTTAATATTTTATGTACATCCAACAATTCTGAATCACGGTTTTCACCAAGTAACAAAGTAACGAAAATCAATTAATTTTCCAAAATTAATCAATAATAACCATTTGTCATATCAATATAATTATTTGGTTATTCCAGTTTGATTTTTATTATTTAGAAAAATGTAAACAGAACAAAACTTATTTGAAAAGTAAAGTCCTAATCAACATAAAGGTATCGCAACACTGATGGTGTTTGACTGCAATTTGATTAACTTTGAACATAAATGTAATACTCAGATGGCAATTAAAATAGGTATCTATTTCCATACAAATATAAACCTTTAAGCAGGTACCCTCTTAGAACATGTTTAGACACAGGCTCGTTTAAGCCAGGTCTAGCGTAAATCTCCATGAACAAAAAAAAACAAAAAAAAAATGTGTTTAAGCCTGGCCCAGGATAATCTCATTGCCAGACCCGATTCTGTAATAAGTTGGATAATCTGGTAGATTTCACATGGCTCCACATAAAAAAATATGAAGAATCTTCTCAGAGTCTGATCAAGTGTTAACTTTTTAATTCAATAATATCAATATCTATTAGAATATTATTTATCAATCAATTAATCTATCAATCTATTGATTGCAAAGATGACTGCACCCTAAATTAGCTTTTCACTTATTAGGCACAAAATTAATAAAATTTTCAAACCGCATAAAATTACAGAGAGAGAATCACTGTTCTAATCACATGTTGTTTCCCGAACAAACGTGTAAAGAACCAACAATCACTTTAGATCTTTAATAATGACGTTATAAGAGTTCAAGTTAGTAACGTACAACTTAAAAATAGAAGTTGTAAAATTAATAGTACCTACGCAAAAAATAAATATGTTCAAAATAAATAATAAATCTGATAATGTCAGCATGGCATATCAATTATTATCAGCAAACTCATTCTCATAACTTTATATAAAAATAAAACAAACGAAAAAAAAAAAAATACCATCAAATAAATAAAATAAGCCAATTTCTTCAGCTTAGTTTAGAAGGATCAAATGATGCAAAGATGCACTCTGAATACTCTGATACACTGACTGTACCAGTTTAGAATCGCACAAACAATTTTTATATAAAATAATTAATATCTTAATTAATTCCACATAGGCAAAGTATTTAAGCGTATTCAAATCGCAATTACAATTTAGACCAAATAAACTCTGAATAAATACCTGCAATCAGAGCCTTTACCACTACATGAAGCATCATGCTTCATTCCTCTGAATAGAATAGAACCCATGCTGTGGTGACATACTCGGGTGACCATGCATCTGATCAATGGACATCAACAGAGTACCGGGATCCCTGGAAAAAAGTCTATATTAGTTCTGTTTTCATTTGCTACCAAGCATGACCATTTCTTTCAATAGTAAAATATATAAAAAGCCTTCGTGTAAAAGTTCATGTCAATATTGAATCTGGCTCTGGTTTTATCTAAATGAATACACAAGACCACCACAATATTATTATTAATAATTGTTATATTATTTCCTTCAATTTTTTTTTTTTTCAATTTCCTACATTTAAGTACCCACAACAAAAAGTTGATGAAATGGTTGCAAGCAATTAATCTATGAAAGGTCAGCTTTTTTAATTTAACAACCAACAGAATAAACGAAAATCATGACCTGTGAATTTGTGGTCTTCCAGTGATCTTGGTGAGCCTCCTCTGAATATTAATTTCCATGATGGTACTCCGGATTATTGGCATATGGGATCCCACCGCTGCTGTCCGCGCGTAGCTCAAGGTTTCATCAGGATTGATCACGAAATAAATTTCTCTTTACTAAACATTATGTATTTTCCGATTATTACATGAACTGACCAGTAGAAGAAGTTTTACAACAAGAATGACAGCCCGCGCAAAGCACAGTGTCTCCATCTTTATATTACTACAATCAAATAGAGCCAACGGAGTCACTAAATACATTTTAATTTATAAATGAACACTAAAATAATTAACCAGTCGTCGTGATAAAACTAATATTAATTTAGATAATCTCTAAACATTATATAAACCAACAAATCATGCCAGATATTAAAATATGAAACAATATAAAGCGGAAGTATCAGAACCACAAAATTAAATTAACAACATTTAAATTAATCATTTCATTAATCTAATTAGAATATTCGAATTATAATTATCATAATATTAACATTATTTACAACATTAATTTAATTAATACGGATCATCAAATATTAAACTTTGCTAAACAAAAAGGTATTTTCTTTGATCTTTGATGATCTTTGCAAAGTACAACAAATACAACTTTGATGATCTTTGCAAAGTACAACAAATACAACAGCAAACTACATAGCAAATTCTAGAAATAAAGGATATTTATTTCAAAATACTTCATAATTCATTGTATAAACTAGTTACCTCAAAATGGCAATAGATTACGCTGTAAGCATCGATATTCGATATAGCATAGACATTAATTGGTCTGAGTCCGAGTATAAATTAATATTTTAATGTTATAAGCTATGGAAAGCTATATTACTCTCAAATTACACTAGAGGGCGCAATGTTCAACCAACGCAAGGAAGAAACATTCAATACTGACCAGTAATAAAGATTAATATATTAAGTTCTGTCAAAAAAGTGTAAACAAAATTTATGGCAACAATAGCGCGCCCATAAATACTATGTTTGTGCAAAAATAACAACTCAAGGGCAGACTGTAAGACTTATAAATTCATCTGCTCTAGATGCCAAGTGTCGTCGAGTTGGAATAAATTATTGGTTCGCAAGAATCGCAAGTACAGCATAATCCAAGTCTCGGTTGGTGCAGCGAGTGAATGTTGTGCCTACACTAATACTAGTCGGGGATTAGATTTTTACACTCTAAAAAATACAAGGGCGTGGCAAAGCATTTTTTATAGGAAATAAATTATTGGAAATACTCTTGCGACCCTGTTTACAAAAAAAGTGAATTTGTACGAAAATAATAATAAAAGGGCAGGTTGTAAGACAGTCCCTTTAATACGCAATTTAATTGTTATGGCCTACTAATAGTTGATAACTATGGGAGTCTGGGCGTATGTGATATTTATTGTGTTTCTGAAATCTAAAAAATGCAAGGGAGTAGCAAAGCTTTTTTAAAAGGAAATCAATTATTGAGAATATTCTTGCGAACCTGTTTTAAAAAGTGTGAATTAGTACGAAAATGCATGGGTGCATTAAAAGAGCCTCCATGAGTGACGATATTTAATTGATCGTCCGGCGTACCCTGGGCAGTCAGCCCCGCTACCAACCTGCTGACTGGCTAATCTTTTCCCCACGGCATGAGCTATTATCATTATGTAGCTCATGTCGACACGATAGAAGAAGAAGTACGAAAATAACAATAAAAGGGCAGGTTGTAAGACAGTCCCTTCAAAAATTCATCTGTGATAAATGCCAAGAGTCCTTGAGTTGGAATAAATTATAGGTTCGCAAGTATAGCATTAAAAGTCTCAGTTGGTGCAGTGAGTGAACGATGCGCCTACGCTAATACTAGTCGGATATTAGATTTTTACACGCAATTATGTACAATTTGTATGGCCTGATGGGTGTTAGTGCATGTGATATTAATTGTGTCTGTAAACGCACGAAAAGGAAAATAAAATAGGATTGACAATATTTCCTGTACATATTACTTGTTAATCATTATTATTTATTTTTTGTTAGTAATAGTAGTATTAACATTTTAGATAGTAGGTATTTAATTTTAATATTGACAGGAAACAACATCCAATAATCAGCTATAATATTCTTAATACTTATGTTTCACATTAATTCCGATATTAATATAGATGTCACGTTTTTCCGAAAGAAATTCTTATGGAGATAGAATTGTGGAAAGAAAAGTTTGCTCACGAGCAGGATTCAAACCTGTGACTCCTGGTTCAGTACACCAGTGCTTTAGCTGCTAAGCTACCGTGAACACTGCTCGTGGTATATTTTTATTTTAATTTAATATATTTATTTATTTCTCCTCACAATACAGAATACATGATAAAAATATTTCATTCAAATTACATTATTTAATACAGTCTGGTATAATGTGAGGAGCTGGTGTCTGATGTAGGGATAAACCTGTATCACAGATCACCAGGACCTCACCCCACGGAACCACATAATATCTACATGGATTTAACAATTTAAAAAAAAAAAATTGTATTATCTAATTTGTAATTTAAATTATAAGTAGGTAGTTGTAGGAAGAGACAAAAAGTTAAAAAAGGAAAAAATAATTAAAAGGGGATATTAATGTAATTTACCTCATGAAATGAGTGAAAGTGTGTGTCTGTGTGTGTTATGTGACTGCTTAGTGCGTATATACGAGGAGTAAGTGGGTGAAAAGTGTATATGTGTGTGTGTTACCCAGGAGAAAGCGACTCAATAAGACTAATTGTGAAGTAGGTTTTCAGTAAGAGTATAGTCAAGCTTTTGCAACCAATCTTTCACCGCAGACTTGCATTTTGTTTTTGAAAGTGAGTATATTGATAATACTCTATTTATTTTATTGTAGAAATTTCCACTTTGGTAGCAAAAAAAACGGTGTAAAAACTTGTCTTAAAAGCTTGCATTTTACAGACTATGTCTTTTCTGCGCAATTTATTAATTTTATCAGGCTCATAAGCAAGCATCGAATGTTGCTTAGTTACCGTATGTAGGATAAATAGTTGTCGAACCGTCAGAACTTCCCATTGTTTATAAAGGTCGGTAGTAGGGTGAAAATAAGGTAAAAAGAAACTTACCTTTAAAACAGCTCTTTGCGCTCTTTCAAGTTTTAAAAGATGTGTCATGGAAGAGCCACCCCAGGAGGTGATGCAATACGCCAATTGTGATTGGCATAGTGCAAGATAGACAGATTTAATCAACTTTTTATCCGCAACATGACGTAAATTTTTGAAAATTACTATAAGTTTCCGTGTTCTAGCAGAAAGCATATCAATATGGCTCTGAAAGTTCAATTTATTGTCAATCATGACGCCCAAATACCTAATTGAGGTTGTATGCAGGAGCCTGGGACATGTGCAGGTCGAATCATTAAAATTGGAACAGGAATGAGATATTAAATCATGAGAGGAAACCACTGTATCTATGTTTTTCAATGAAAAAGTGACGTATTTGGTTTTAACTACGTTGAGGGTCAAGATATTGTCTTGTAACCACCTAGTTACTATGTTAAAGCCACTTTGGGCATTAGAGAATGCTTCATCCCATGTATTTCCACTAAAAAGCAGAGCTGTGTCATCTGCAAAGGTAATAATTTTGGCATTGGGAAGTTTCAATTCACACAGGTCATTTATATAGGAAAGGAACAGGGTCGGGCCCAAAATACTTCCCTGCGGAACTCCAAACTGAACTGGAACTTCATCACTGGAAAGATTTTCAATGTTAACGCGTTGTGTTCGATTACATAAATAACTTTGAAACAGTTTCAACTGTGCATCTCTTACACCAAAATGTTCCAGTTTTTTTAATAATAATGGGACAGAGACTGTTTCAAACGCTTTGGCTAGATCTAAAAATATTCCGATTGTTTTCTTTTGTTTATCAGTATTTTTGACTATGTAATTGGTTAATTCATGGACAGCGTCTGATGTAGATTTATTAGACCTAAAACCGTACTGTGCTTGTGATAATAGATTATTGGCTTCTAAGTATTTAACTAATCTATTATTCATAATACGCTCTAGGATTTTGGATAGAGTGGGGAGTATGGAAATAGGTTTATAGTTGTTTACACAGCCCCTGTCACCATTCTTATGAATCGGGTGGATCTTAGCTTTCTTATAGGCTGTTGGGAATACTCCAGTTGCCAGTGACAAATTACATATGTAAGTTATTGGTGATGTTAAAATATCCACATTATATTTTAAAACGACACCCGATATCATATCCAAACCAACAGCACAATCGCTTTTTAAATTTGTTATTAGTGTTTTGACTTCATCATGATCAGTAGGTAACAGAACAAATGAATGAACGCATGATTTCAAAACATTAGGTTGAACCTGTAAATAATTTTTTGTGATGTTTTCAGCCAACGTTTTCCCAATATTCGCAAAAAAACTGTTGACATTATTTACTGCTTCCAAAGGATTTTTTTTGCAAATTAATTCAGAAGGAGATTCCTTCGACTTGGCAGTGAAGGTAATCTCTTTGATGGTTTTCCAAAGTTTCTTATTGTTTTTGCTAGCACTCTGCAGTTGAAGCCTTTCATAATTCCTCTTTAACTTTTTTAAAAGAGAGCAGCAATAATTTCTGTACCTCTTATATGTTGTCTGTAGTATAATATTATTAGGTTCTTTTTTAAATTTTTTGTATAGATTATCCCTATTTTTGAGACATTTCAAAATACCTGGGGTTATCCAAGGTTTCAGAATCCTGTGTCGCCTAGAGGTTTTTACTTCTTTGGAATTTGTTATGATGGCTGTGCAAATAGTATTAAGAAAGAAATCCGCGGCTTCGTTAGCATCATAAATCATTCAAACCTGTGACTCCTGGTTCAGTACACCAGTGCTTTAGCTGCTAAGCTACCGTGAACACTGCTCGTGGTATATGGAATATAACTTCCACTTTGAAACCGTTTTTGGGTGACATCGAAGAAATAAATACCATAAATAATAACTAATTTTTGAGTGAAGCTCGTCTTTGTACATGAAATTTCTTTTTTATTTATAATTTAAAACTGTATTTTTATGGTGTACAAAAAAGAATAAGAATAAAATGCTTGATCAAAAACATTTTTTTTGTTTTTCTTTTCTTTTCTTTTTTATCAAAAGATAAGATGATACTAATCAGACTAAGGAACATGAATAAATATATGGGAATGACATAACTTAACGAAAAAGTCATTCGTTGAGATATGTCTTTCCCATACATTTTGATTGTTTCCTATGGCGTTGACGATTGTAGATTGCCAACTTGGCTAGGTGGGCTAAAACCACTTACAGCCAAAATTAATATCCTATTTATCCACGATTTGCCCTACTAGTGGTTAGATAGGATATTAATTTTGGCCGTTAGTCTTTATCCATATCAACCAAGATAGCAAACACATAGTTTTCTTAGACAAAATATTCCTGTAAATCGATACCGATAGATGTCTGTCGACATCGTCTTCTAGTAAGTGCTGTAAGTTTAACTTTGAAAAGGTTCGTTTGTGAACAATGGTTTTAAGTGTCACAAAGGGCGCGAATACTAAACGAATGGAGGCTTCACGGCTTCGGCAAGCGGGGGGCGCGGCAAGAGGGTCCCCGCGCCGCCCAACGGTGATACCAGCGTAAGGAAATTTGTTGGTAGATACCGTTTTTAAAGTTTTTGAGGAACTTTCACCTGTTTGCAATATGTTAATTTTTTAAGCGGATTGTAGGTTTGATTCTACAGAGTATTAATATTTGTAAAGGTGTTGATTTTTGTATGAAATTATACGGGAATACTAGGTTTGACAAATTATTTGAATCCGAGTGGGGGATCAATTGGTTTACTACTTTTACAATATGTAACGAATCAAAACTAGTTTATTATATTTTTTGTTGTAAATACATAGTTACAATACATAAAAAAACACTCAGACCAACCACAAACACTTATGCTAATCACATAAATATGTGTGTCCTGTGGGAATCGAACCCTCGACCTCGTAATCAGCAGTCCGACACTCGAACCACTAGACCACAGACGTCGAATTACAATCACATGAGACTTACCATTTTCATTATCTCAGTTTGGCGAATGGTTCTTACAATATCAGCCTAGGTGGTATTAAAGTTCTAATTGGCAAAGATAACCGTTTTATTATCACGTGGCCTGTAGTTCGTTTTGCGATCCTATACCATAAAAATAGAAAGTAAAACATATCATCATATCATATATTTGTCACAGTCGCTAGACACACAGCATCTATGAGCCGTTTTGTATATTTGATTGTGTTGCTGTTGAATTGTGTCTGTGTGCTTTGTGTCAAATAAATATTTCTTTCTTTCTATCTTTTTTCTTTTTCAGAGTTTGTACAACTAAATACACTTGGCGAATAGAGTGGTGATCGAAGTTTGATATTATCGGTAGTGAAATCTTATTTAAATCCATTTGATTTACAAGAATAAAAGATACCATAACATAACATAACATCACGCCTGTATTTCGCGAAGGGGTAGGCAGTGGGGTATAATATACACCCAAATTTCGACAGTTATGTTAAAAGTCCCATGTAACAGGGGACGAGCCTATTATTGTCATTAACCGGGCACAAATCCAGACTCCGGACTGCTACTGAGAATTTCCTAACGAAATACCCGATAACACTTTGCCCAACCCGTGAATTGACCCCAGGACCCCACGCTCGGCAGTCGTACTTGCGACTACTAGACCAACGAGGCAGAATAAAAAGTTAACATTTTAAAATACAAAAGGTACAATTCCCAAAAATACCATAGAATTTCATATAGCAACACTGCACGTAGGGCAGACTCGAGCGCGCGATAGCGGCGGGCGAACGCCGCGTCAGCCTCCGCGAGCCGCGCTGCCTAACACAAAACAACTGGTACAGTGATATCTTGTGTGAAAATGCTGGTTCATTAGTTGTGTGGAGCCAACCCTGCCTGTTGCACGAGCGACCCGCACGCACTCAAAGGAATAACTTAAGGCCGCGCCTTTTTAAGGACCGCAGATTTTTTGTGAGTACATTTTCTTTTGTTGTTCAAACTTCGGATAAGTAGCAATTTTAGGCGTAATACGCTAACACTGGCAGTTTTGCTTTGTGTTTTAAGAGGAAGGTGGCTTGTTTAACGGTTCATGATTTTTCGATTAACGCCGGCGTCGCTTGGCGTCCATTGCAAACTGATTTGCAATCTGCCTGAAGTAGGTGTTTTAAGCTAAGTTTTGAATGAGAAAATATATGGTGTACGATGGATATTTTCAGTTTGAGATCAGAAGAACCGATAAAATTATTTTTCTTTGAGCAAATGGTCCAGTTTGCTAACGATTACCAATTTATTACTATGGTAACTGCGAAAAGGTACGTTCATTTCCCCGAATACCGACCTGAAAATGTCACCTTTAAAAAAGTTACAGCAGGAAACGGCTATAAATTGTATCCTTTGTCTCCTTATTTGCAGGACATTTCAAATCATTTCCATACAAAATATTCCTTTTAGACTATTAATTTTCACTTGAATAGGTCGGAAATTGCTAGAGCACGGTTTATTGAATGAACAGTTAATAATGTCGCTATTAGGAAGCAGATCGCTATGAAAGTTTCCAACAGTTTCCGGAGGCTGCCCGGCTGCCTCTGTATATGACACATTGCCTTCCTGAAACTGAAATTTGTGAAGCACCGTGTTTAAAATTATGAAGCTGTTTTTCTTGTTCAAAGATGTCTCTTTAGAAGGGATTTTCGTACATTAATTGGGTCATAATGGGCACATTTAATCAATGTTGAGCTTACAGGAAAATGATTGGTAAAATTGATCAATCATGGTCATAGTTTAATAATTAGGTAATAGAAATGTTATCTATTGTCTTTTACTATAGTATGTCATCGGTTTTCCGCCACCAACACATAAATACGCTATCACGCCCACCATGTTTCTAGCATTCAATGCAAAATAAATTAAGCCTAAAAAGAATCTGCTGCTAGATATGCTCCAAAATACAATTTTATTTATTTATTTATTTATGTACACACAACACATTTTATTATAGATAACATACAGAACAAACACTTGAGCACAAAGGTACTGCTTATCTCTAAAAGAAATTACTTCCAGCAGACCTGCGACAGGAAAGAAGGATAAAAGAAAGACGTAGGCACAGTGTGTGACATTAAATACATACTAAATATGTTTATATACTTACGATAATAAACTATAGATTACGTATACATACCTATACCAATAAATGTATATATATAATAAATAAAAAATATGATATTATAATCAACACCGAGAAAATAAACAACTTATTAAATTAGACGATCAATGTACTGAGGAAGGGTAGAATGTTCTTTGACATTTTTCTTGAACACGGCTATAGTTTTAGAATCATGTATTTTAGTGATTCTGCGTCCAAAACAGCATCGATAATCAAGCAAACGGTTCGCGCATAGGTGTCCTAAAAGACACATTACGTGGCGACAAGTTCACGCACCTTTGCCACTTCTATTCCCAATATTTGGTTATCTATGATCATGTTTGTGCTTTAGTTGTATAATGACTCAGTTGTCAAAAACAAATCATAAGTAAGTAACATAACATACATAATCAGCCCATTACTGTCCCACTGCTGGGCACGGGCCTCTTCTCAGTATGAGAAGGCTAAGGCTTTAGTCCACCACGCTGGCCTAGTGCGGGTTGGTGGACTACACACACCATCGAGAACTGTATGGAGCACTCTCAGGTGTGCAGGTTTCCTCACGATGTTTTCCTTCACCATTAAAGCAACTGATAATCATATTCTGATCCGCACATGAATCCGAAAAGTCAGAGGTGCGGGCCGGGATCGAACTCGCACCCTTCTGCATGGAAGGCAAGCGTTCAACCACTAGGCTATCACTTTATAACTGTAAGGTTATAGCAATAGATTTATTATTTATAATATATTTATGGTGACTGAGGGATTCACCAGAGGATGGGCAGCAGCGTTCTCTGAGTATTTACTCAACCAACTGCGATCGCCAACACGCCCGCCAAGCGTGGTGATTATGGCATATCCCCCCTTTTGGGGAGGACTATGTCCAGTAGTGGATGTCTTTCAGTTGAAATGATGATGGTAATGGTATGGTAGCACTTCAACGAATCTCTTAGATAAGTGAACCACATTTCAACTAACTGCACAACAAACGGAAAGATAATTTTGTTAGCTTTAACCACAGCTTAACTCGAATGCAAACGGCTTAATTTTAACGTGGCAGTATGACAGCAGTTTTAATAGAGAAGCTATGAACGTTGTCCCTTCTTCATCTCGTTAAAACTTTATAATGTCACACATAGCAAGCTAAATAAACCGAGGAACAAAGACGGCGTGGCTGTGAAAGGGATAATTTATTCTAAGGGTACGTCACAGCCCTAATCTGGCAGGAGAGAGGTGGATATCTCCCGTTTCGTAGACGGAACCCAAACATTCACGATCAATTGAACATACAGACGGTCTAATGATCTCGTATGATGGGTATCTGCTTTCACAATTAGGCCTTATTGATATTCAACGTGGGAGCAATATTTGTGAACGGAGTTGTTCATAAAAGTTGTTAATTGTTTGTAGTTTAATTTGTGGCGGACCATATGAAATACATCAAATAATATTTTTTTGTTCTCATGGGCTTACGTTTGACCGCCACCTCAACTGATGCGACGATGGTACACGCTTGCTCAGTAAAAACCTATTCACTCGAGCCTTGAAGACCACCAGATTATACTTATCGGGACAACACCGTATCAAACCATAAATTGCGTTATATTATTCAAAGTTCAATTCAGTGAACGATTTACCATTAATCAATTGATCACATCAAAACAAAAATGATGCTCATAATAGTTTAATCTTGCTTCGGGACGGCAAAGACGGTCTTAGTGCTTATACTTTACTAAAACCACTTATTTTGCGCGATATCAAAATAATGTTTTAGTACTAACTAAAATTCCTTATGAGTTTTTTTTTTAATATGGTGCCATTTATACCTTCTTTTCCGTGTGGTATAAAGAATAGTCCGTGTGGTGCCGGACGTAAAGAATAGTACCACCCTCTATCTTCTCATAGGTGTCGTAAAAGGCGACTAAGGGATTCACCAGAGGATGGGCAGCAGCGTTCTCTGAGTATATAAACAACCAACTGCGATCGCCAACCCGCCTGCCAAGCGTGGCGATTATGGCATATCCCACCCCTTTGGGGGAGGCCTTTTTCCAGCAGTGGACGTCTTTCGGCTGAAATGATGATGACAAAGAATAGCACCACTCCATCTCTTCTCGTGGGTGTCGTAAAAGGCGATGAGGATGGGCAGCAGCGTTCTCCGAGTATTTATTCAACTGCGATCGCCAACCCGCCAGCCAAGAGTGGCGATTATGGCATATCCCCTTTTGGGGGAGGCCTATGTCCAGCAGTGGGCGTCTTTTGGTTGAAATGATGATGATGGTGATATCTACTTATGAACTTTCTCTTCTATACCTATTTTATTGTATAGATGAGAAAGTTAGTTAGTTTATTTTATTATCGAAACAAAAATGGATATCTGTCGTTTGACAATCTGACCTTTTGTGAATTAAAACCAAAACCAAATGATTTTGAGTTAATATTGGCTTATTAATGAACTATTAAGTGCTCTTGCCACTGAAATTGGAATAAATTGACTGTATACATTTCCATTACTGGATTAAATTACCTCATCAGCGATTTTATGGCTTTCAAATTTAAGATACTTAGGTATTATACTTATTACTACTACTGCTAATTTGACTGCCTCGTTGGTCTAGTGGTTGCAAGCGCGACTGCTGAGCGTGGGGTCCTGGGTTCGATTCCCGGGTTGGGCAATGTGTTATTGGGTTTTTTCATTAGAAAAATTCTCAGTAGCAGCCCGGAGTCTGGATTTGTGCCCGGTCAATGGCAATAGGCTCGTCCCCTATTACATGGGACTATAACATAACTGGCGAAATGTGGGTGTACTATTACACCTCTGCCTACCCCTTCGGGGAAATACAGGCGTGATGTTATGTTATGTTATGTTGTAGGTATTATAAGTGGAACTTAATAATATTATAGACAGTATTTTTATCACTATTTTTATCAGTATTTTTATCTTAACTCGATTTTTTTCGAACTAATGTTACAAAATTAATTAACAAAAACAAAAAACCCGACTGCGTGTAAAAATAACAGAAAAGATATAAACAAGACTTATCAACACGCAGTCGGAGGCTTCGTATATTTTTGGTCATGAATTACATAATAGTTCATAGGTAGCCTCCGCCTGCGTGTTGATAAGTCTTGTTTATATCTTTTCTGTTATTTTTACACGCAGTCGGGTTTTTTGTTTTTGTTAATTAATTTTTTTATTTGTTTTTTTTTTGGTTTTGTCATGTTTTATTTATCATACTATTAATGTTTTTTTGAAAAGTCAAATTCATTTTTAACGTTGAATATTTTGTTGTTTTTTAGCATTCCAAATTACATTTAAACATATAAGTTGTATATATTTTCGTAAACCATTTATAAAACCCTTTATTTTGATACCCCACTCGATAGGTTTTGAGCAAAAAAAAAATTTTGAAGTCACATAAAATGGCTCCAAAAAGCGGCCATTTTGATTTTTATAATTTTGATATACCCAGTGTCACTCTCACAATTAAGACGAATCCAACGACACCTCTCAAGCTAAGATCCATCAAGCCGTTTAGGCTACAGAGCGTGCCAAAGAAATATACATACATACATACATACACTCGAAAAACATAACCCTCCTTCTGGCGCAGTTGGGTAAAAACAGGCTTTTACGTAGAAAAGTGGTACTTTAACATTAAATCTAATGAGTAACAGCACTCTTTTGTTAAATTATTAGTCCGATTGAATGGTTTATCACGTAAAAAATACATTTATTGCGGTTCGTTATAGCGTACCTGCTGCCGAATTGCGTAACTCACTCGCGATCGCAATCAATAGGATTTCAATGTTCATTGCTGCGTGTGTTTTGACAATCCGTCTGATCGCCAACTACGTACCACGCAATGAATATTGCTGTAGTTTCCCAATACTAATGACAGCTAATGTCAATGTGATTGCATTACACAATTACCCCACTGTCGTCATCGTCAGTCTAATTAATAAATTCAAATTGTATTTACAAGAACGAAGCAAAGTGAATGAATGAATGCAAACAAAGTTTATTCGGTTAGGAGCGGTAAAATTCAACATTGCGGTTGCCAGCGTTAAAAACTGAAATCTAAAATGCTGTATGAATTTAAGCACTATGATGATAATTTATTATGAGCTCTAAGCGGTTACTTCACGTTTTTCATTGTTGAGTTTTGAAGTTGTGGTATTTAATTTAATGTCTGGTTTAAATTAACTTGGCAGTAATTCTTGTGCAGTTGTTTATCGTTACTAGTGGTTGATGTTTTTTTATTTAATTGTTTGTGTCAAATGACTATCGTTGTATAGTTTTTATGATAAATTTATCCTTACAAGATTTACGTAGTTGTGTTTTTTAACAATTCGTTTTTTTAAATTACTCATTGGTGGTGTCCCTTATTAAGATATTTTCATTTCAAGGTGATTATGCATTTTATTCCTATTATTTTCCAACCTAGTGTGTAGTATTTTCTTTTACTTATTTTAGCATCTATCCCAGTTATAGCCAGTTAAGAGTTGAGTTGCCATTGCCATTGCGTTGTTGCCATTGTTGAGTCGTTGTTGTTGCCAGTTTACAGTCTGTCCGTCACTTCGGGTTTCCACTGAAAACCAGCGCTGTATTGTGGCCCACGTTGCAACATAGCATCATGCTGAGTGGGAACCATAGTGCCAAAGCTGCGGCATCATCATCATCATCATCATTTCAGCCGAAAGACGTCCACTGCTGGACATAGGCCTCTCCCAAGCATCGCCACAACGACCGGTCCTGTGCCTTCCGCATCCAGCGGATTCACGCGACCTTCACCAAGCTGCAATCACAGAAAAGAGGTTTTTCCCTTTTCTGTGCATGCAATGGCAATATTTGTTAAAACAAATCATTTATAGATATAAATTGTGCAAAAAGAAAACCAAATCAACTCAAATAAAATAATCATTTAGTTATCAGTTTTTTTTTTGGTATATTTTATCTTTTCTTTTAGCACATAACATACCGTATCTTAATGTTAATTAATTTTTTAGGGTTTCGTACCCGAAGGGTGACAAACGGGACCCTATTACTCTCGCTACGCTGTCCGTCCGTCCGTCCGTCTGTCTGTCACAGGGCTGTATCTTTTGAACGGTAATAGGTATCCGGTTGAAATTTTCTCAGAATATGTGTTGCTATGAGGTGTATCACGACAAATACTAAAAACAAAAAAAAGTCTAAAACCAAAGGGAGTCCCCATACAAGAAACCACAAAAAACATGCATTTTTTTCAACGTTTATGTTTTTGCTCTATCTTCAAAACCGTAATATATACCAGCGTCAAACTTGGTCAGATTATAGTGCATATTATGTAGTTTAGCAAAAAATACTAAAAATAAGACAAACATAGACATATGTGGTGGTACCTGCGTAAGAAAGACATGCAAAAATTCATATTTCGTGCACTGCGCGTTGATGTCTTTTGATAAACTCTCCTAAATTAAATCAGTTTTTATGGGGTATCAGGTCGTTGAGAGGTACGGAACCCTTACTGCGCGAGTCTGACTCGCACTTGGCCGGTTTTTTTATTTATTTTGTATATCAGTCTAATTGTTGCACACTGGTATCTTGTGGCAGTAAATACTTTTTATTCTTTTTTTCTATGCTTCATGTGACATCACTCGTTTTGAAAGTGATTAAAAGGTTTTTTTTGGTAGTGCAGAGTAGTGTTATCAAAGTCTTAGGAATCTAAGCGTGAACGCATGCTTCAAATTGTCAAATGGAGTGCAAATTTGATAATCGGAAACATGTGTTCACGCTTACATTCGTCTCTGAATATAAGCCTAAGTCTTGTAGTGTTGCGGTCTTGCGTTTTTGCAAGACCAAGACCGAGTCTTTTGGCAACAATAGCGGAAACTTTGTACTTTAATGAACCCCAAGCTATAATGATAGGTACGGATTCCTGAAACCAGTGATACCTCGTTTCATGTTACGGCAACAATAAGACCTTATTTCGTGCTTCTAGGAATCGAAAATACCTGTTTAGGTAGAGTTAAAATATAATAGTATATCACATTGAATATAAGGTATCTCACCTTCAAATACGAGGTCCTTGAATATTCCATAATTTTCTCTTTTAGTAGCACAGACGTAGTAAGCACTTCGTCTATTTTTTGACTAAGTGCTACGTACAATCATAGTGAAGCCGAAAAAAAACGTGCTCCTTCGTGTACAAACTAGCTCTCACGCACACACCATGCACCTGAAGGATATTTGCTTTCGTGATGCTTACTGGACGATGCCGCGACATGTGTACTGAGAGCGGTGAGCACAGTTTGAGGTGCATGTGTGTGCGTGAGCGTTGGTTTGTACACGGAGGAGCACAGTTTTGTTGGCTACACTATGGTTGTTATCAGCACTTCGTACAAAATATGACTTTGATGTATAACATTATATAAGGTCGTACATTCAATCAACTCAGCCTATCGCAGTCCACTGCTGGACATAGGCCTCTCCCAAGTTGCGCCACAACGCTCGGTCCTCTGCCTTCCGCATCCAGTCCCCCCCAGCCACGTTATTTAGGTCGTCGGTCCACCTAGCAGGGGGGCGCCCTACGCTGCGTTTGCCGATTCGCGGTCTCCACTCAAGGACTCGTCTGCTCCAACGGCCATCGGTCCTTTGACAGACATGACCAGCCCACTGCCACTTCAGCTTAGTGATCCTACAAGCTATGTCGGTCACTCCGGTTCTTCTCCGGATAATCACGTTACGGATTTTATCCTTCAAAGAAACTCCAAGCATAGCTCGCTCCATAGCTCGCTGAGCGACTTTTAATTTGTGGACTAGCCCAACTGTCAGTGTCCACGTCTCGGCACCATAAGTCATGACATAATTTGTACATTATTAATCCGAAATATTTGTGGCGATGCTTGGGGGAGGCCTATGTCCAGCAGTGGACGTCTTTTGGCTGAAATTATGATGATGATGTTTTTTTCATAATGATGAGTAGATTCACCACTTCAAATATTTCGGATTAATAATGTAGGACCTTATATATTCCCAGAATAACAAAATGATAGCCTTCACTGTACCAAGTACGCATTAGGCTGTTGTCATGTCGTTAAGGTTTTCATATAATGACTAGCTTTGACGGTGTGTGAACAAGTATCATTACTGAAGGCTATATTTTCGTCGTAGTATTCCATAAATTATTCAAAAAGGTCCGTTGTGTTGACCTATAATTCAAGTGTAAATAATAGCTCAGTACATCTACCACATGAATATTTAAAATGGTTTCTCTTCTGTGTAACACAACTTCGAGTAAATCAAATACTGATTCAAGGGATTTACCATTGTACAGTCAACCGCATATCAATAGTATCAAACCCATGTATGCAAGATTATACACGAGACTCTGCTTATACTGGTTTTGATATCATCGATATGAACTTGACTTTTTTTTCTCCATACAAACGCTCTCGACTGTTTTCTTTCTGGATTATAACCCAAGTTATAACACAAGAGCCAATGATTTTTTACAGTATTTTTTTGGGATAAGCCCGCTACTAAATTAATCAGAAAAGAAATTAGGAGGAGTAGGAAGAAAATTTGTTGCCACTTCCCTCTAGGATACGCCCAGCTGCCTAGCATCACGGATTAAAAAAAACCGGCCAAGGGCATGTCAGACCATGCTCAGTATTATAGGGATCCTTAAGTAGGACGTGTAATTACAAACAAATCAAATCGAATATTAATCATGGCTATTTTAGTTTTTGCAATAGACGGCAGCATTGGTGACTCAGAGAGTGTTGTTAGTAGCCGCTAGATGGCGCTGTATAGCGCCAAATTTAAGAAATGTGTCATGTCAACATAACACAAAGTTACTTTTGTGATTTTTTTAAATAGAAAGTAACTAAAGGAGCATTCTTTGCTAGGATCATTTTTCTCTAAGGTCAATGACCTTTGAACTAGGACGTCTTAAGTATTTTGCAGTTTTCTCTCTATAACTTGAAAGTTTATAATCACATTATATGCAAAATAGTTTTAAAAGAGAGTTTTTATAAAGGTCTATCAACGTGGAAGATTACAAGTTTCTACGTTGCACAGTTTAGAAATGGCAGGGGGGGACACATTGTAAGCCACTTTGGCAGGTTATATTCGCAGATGGTACACCTGATAAAAAAGTGATGTATGAAACATTACCTTTATTCAATTTTATTCAATGATATCCCACATGAGGGAGTGCAGCGAAAAAAATATTTTCATCCCCATTTCACATGTATGGGTGCCACCCCTAAAATGCGTTATCACCATTTTTTCATTCTTGAACGAACCCTAAAAACTAGTGATTTATGGGTCCTATTTGTAAGCACTTGATTCCAATAATAGGTATGGCAAAAATGCAAAAATGAACGGAAATTTGTTCTAGTAGACACAAGGTTCCCATAGTAAATAACACCGGATGTAACTTGCAAACTGTCTAACATAATATTGCGATCATTTTGCCATAGAATACGCTCCCACAGGATATGATGTGTAGATTGTTCGTATTCATAGTGAAATGTTGAACACTGACACAATGGCGAAGCAACAAGTTTGAAGGAAAAGAGTTTGCTCTTAAAATTGCCATGACCCTCAAGAAACTGAGCCATGTCCTCTCCAGTCGTTAACGAACGGATGGAAAAAACTGGTAAAGATGGCGGCTCTTTATAGATGTATCCCATATACATTGCCATTCGGTCAAAGGTTCCTCCCAAACATCAGTTAATCTTGCGATCTTATCACGTTCTGTTAGAAATTCTACGCTCAATTTCTCTCTATTTATTTATTATTTTTTACAGTAAATAAAATATCAACTTTTTCTGTTCCTATGTTTTCGTTTTTGTTGATAAATTAATTCTAGAAGCCCACAAAAATTCTAAAAATTGCCTATTTAGACCTCTGTCTACAGAGGCCTAGTATAAGTATTATGACAATTATTAATGAAAAAGCAAAAACATAGCGACACAGTACATATTATTCTTTTTCAGTTTATGAAATATCTTTTAAATTGGTTCAGATTTGGAGGAGTAATCGGCGAGAGCCAAACCTCGAATTATGAAATTTATACTTAGGCTGTTCAGTAACAGCTGCAGTTGTCCTTATTGCACTTATTTGAGGCCGAGCGCTCGCAATGCAACAGCGATAGTTTCTTCAAATTGGTACCTATATTTCGAAAGTCTCTCTGCCCGCATGAGGGAGACATTTCTTTACCGCATATAATCCATGGAGTGACAATACTTTAGTATGACCGGTGCACCTTGAGTATTTAGCCTTGCTACAAAATTCGCTGACTTTTCTCGTATAGGTATCTCTTTCGTGACGAACGAGAAAAAATACCGACCGCACCATCGCTTAACATCAGGTGAGGTGGCGGTCAAACGCAAGCCTGTTAAGAATAAAAAAAAAAAAAATAAAAAAATAAAAAAATTACAGAACGTAGAGGAATTACCACTGCACTTTGACAATCATGAATTTTAATGAACGTATTACCACTGTTACTTAAGAATTGTCCAGTGCCAGTTTCTTGCCAGGTCGAAACAAAGCAAGTAACAAGTAAGTGTTTTCAATATCAATATTCCAGCTCATTAAGAACTTTGAGTTCTATTGGAGATGTACAAGAGTGAAATAAGAAAACGTCAAATGTTCATGAATGTTAATGAACTTCTCTTACATAAGCATTCCAGTCTCATGCCAGGTCGAAACAAGGAAATTTACGTAGGTACCTATGTTTAATAAATTTATAATATTTTTAATATTTGCCCATAATATTACATAGGTTTTCACTAAACCAATAAAGAAAACCGACTAGTACTGGTTCATTAGGGTCAATAAAACATCTTTGACTGCAGAAATTTTCTCACGTGTTCCTTTTTATTCACACTAAATGTACGACCTAATTTAGTTTATTTGTTATGCAAAGTAAAGAGGCCTAAACTAAGAAAAAGTCGGTTACTAATTAAGACCTAACTAAAAGGCTATCACAGTTGAGCTGTTTTAGCCGTAACTCAACACCTAGCAGTCTTGAATAGCTTTCTCTCCCTAATTGCTAGTTCGTGGCACATTGTTGTTTTACTGAATAATGGTAACTGTATACGTGAGTAATACGCGGTCCATCTGAGCGTGAAATGGGTAATTTCCCTAGACCATTAAGGGAAAGACTACCTAAGTACAGTGGGGAAAAAGACGTCTACAGGCAGCTACTTACATCTACTTTTTAACATCGTTGTGTGTGGGTGTGTTTCATTTAGGTACTCGTAGTTGTTAAGCTAGATTCACATCTGCAGACATCGTACGTGGCACGTACACAGACAACAATTTTTTTTTTTTTTTCGAATGGACTCCGCAGAATTGGTAGGTACCCAAAATGGATAACTAACCTAATTGCTTAACAGGTCGGGTGGCGGAGAATCCCGTTAGGGACTCCATCCGCCACAGACACCAAAAATATAATGCATACATTATATTATATAGGCGTATTCACGTCTAGCGCACATGGGCGTAACGTGTCCGTACAGACACGGGCCGTATCGGCCGAAATTATCGACAAGAGTGGCCGTCTGTCGGTAAATATGAAAACTTGTGTCTGTGCCATCTCTGACACGCTACGTACTGGACACGCTACGTGTTGGTAGATGTGAATTGAGCTTTAGGCGTTCGATGAAAAGTGTTTCGTTGCATAAAATCACATCAAAACCTGTTTCCATAAAGTGTGCTCCTGGTTTATATAGAGCTGATTGAGGCAAAATATTACTAAACAGCTGCCAAATTGTGTAAGGTTCTATTCGTAGTGTCTGCTTATATTTATATCAAAACCGCATCCAAACTGCAATTTTGCAGCTAACTTTCAGTTCAAATGCAGACCGTCTGAATAGACCCTAACTCAGTCGCGAAAGATTGCGAAATCATATCGATTTCAATGTGCATTGCTCAGTATGTTTTTTAAATATATTTTTATGAATTTTATTAATTATTTTATTTATTTTACTACGTTTTAATTAACTCTTTTTTAGGGTTCCGTAGGACAAGGAACCCCTATAGTTTCGTCTTGTCCGTCCGTCTGTCCGTCTATCCTAATCCTTTACAGCTTAATAACTTCTACAGTTATAAACATAAGTAAATGAAATTTTGTTAAAAAATGGTATAAATATAGATATCAATTTTAAAAGAATAAAAAAATCTTGATAACGTATTTTAGGGGTGGCGCCCATACATGTGAAATGGGGATGAAATTTATTTTTTCGCTGCACCCCCTCGTGTGGGGTATCATTGAATAGGTCTACTAAAATGAAGGTAATGTTTCATACATAACTTTTTTATCAGGTATACCATCTGCGAAATACAGTTCGCCAAAGTGGCTTGCAATGTGCACCCCCCCCCTCTGCCATTTCTAAACTATGCAACGTAGAAACATATAGTCTTCCACATTGATAGACCTTTATAAAAACTCCCTTTTAAAATTATTTCGAGTATAATGTGACTATATATTTTTGAGTTATAGTGAGAAAACTGAAAAATACTTAAGACGTCCTAGTTCATAGGTCATTGACCTTAGAGAAAAATGATTTTAGCAAATAATGCTCCTTTAGTTACTTTCTGTATAAAAAAATCACAAAAAAAAAACTTTGTGTTATATTGATATGACACACTTCTTAAATATAGCGCTAGGTGGCGCTGTTTGCAAAGACTAAAATAGCAATGATTAATATTCGATTTGATGCGTTTGTAATTAGACCTACTTAAGGAACCCTATAATACTGAGCATGGCCCGACATGCTCTTGGCCGGTTTTATTCTTGTCTGTCTTTTCGGTACAAATTTTGCAATCGATTTTAAACTAACTTCACGATAATCTAGAGACTTGAAACATTAAATGTAGCTCAGAACTGGATGACAATGCAATGTTAACTCGCTTTCGTTTTAAAAACGTGGTATATAAAAAAAACATCAAATTATTATTATATGCACCAGAACAAAATATGATGAATGATTCATCATATTTTGTTCTGGTGCATAGTAGCCGATAAAATGGGCCACCACGCAATCAATATTACTGTATTGGCAAATTGAAACCTATTATCATTATGAGCGTTTACTACATAGTCAAATTTAGTACTTTGGTAGTTTAAACACAACATGTTATGTTATGTTTGTGTTTGTTATGTTAAACACAACAGTTGACTACAAAAACTTAGTTTATCCTCGCTCGTCTCGATGGGTTATAATTGTGTAGCGCCATAGATCTTGATAATTTACCCATTTACTTATTATTTTTTGCTAACCATACCTTTCACCAGTACATTTGCACATAAAAGTATTTTTTTTTATTAAAGCTTTCTCTCTGTGCACTAAAGCTCGTTATGGTTCTACTCAATTTTGTTGGATCACGTTCATCTGCAGTAATTCGTATGTCGTTACGGTTTTGAGTGAGTTCATGGAAAGTGCAATAAAAATAGCTGCTGTCGACAAAAAAGCTTACTGGAATTGCAAAACTTTTCACAATCCACTTCAGGTGACTGCGGGCAGTACCTACTGCCCACAATCACCTTCTGGAAAAGCATATTGAAGCGTGTTTTTTAAGGTTATAAACTTTTTTCTTGATTTTTTGTGCATTTATTAACACATGCCTAGTCTAGTATATCCGTCTCGACAACTTCGTTGACGTAGACTGCCTCGTTGATCTATTGCTGCTAAATGTGGGGTTCTGGGTTCGAAACCCGGTTCGGGCAAAGTGTTATTGGGTTTTTTCATTAGATAATTCTCAGAAGCAGCCCGGAGTCTGGATTTGGGCCCATTTAATGGCAATAAACTTGCCTCCTATTATATGACATAACGGGAAAAATGTACGTGTACTATACACCTCTACCTACCCCTTCGGGGGATACAGGCGTGATATTATGTTATGTGTTATGTTACGCCTAGGCCGTCTGGGCGACACATACGACAGATTTGTGTAGCTGTCACATTACTCGAAGTTAACATTATCATCATCATCAGACGTCCACTGCTGGACATAGGCTTTCCGTATCCAGCGGATTCCCGCGACCTTCACCAGGTCGTCCTACGCTATGCCTTCTAAGTAGACATACATTATTATATTAGAAGCGGGAAGCGCAGGACCGGTCGTTGTGGCGATGCTTGAGGGAGGTATATGTCCAGCAGTGGATGTATTTCGGCTGAAATGATGATGACACTAACGATGACACAAATATACTCTAAAACCATAATGATTTTATTCCAGCAATGAAAGACTTGATGAATACGCGAACACCAATCTGTGTGGATTAATTCCCAATGAAATCCAAACACACAGTGAAAAAAGAAGACTGATTACAATTAGTGCAGGATTAAACTGAGTAAATTACGGACCTTTGTCTCTATTAAGTATTCCAGTCAGTTGTGTCTGTTAGGTACAGTAAATGAGCTATTTTCTGATTCTGATACCCGCTTAATCAAGCGATGAATATTTTATTTTTAGGGCGTTTGACTGTAAACCAAAAGTGGCTTGTGTATTTTAATAATTAAGTACGATACCTACTAAGTAATACAAGCACAAAATTTTATGTTTCTTGATTCATGGCTGAATATATCCATTATAATAAAACATGTTTAACCGGATTACTTCCTGACGTTTCGAAAGCTTTGGAGCATTCTTGGGACGCAAGAAGACTGAGATGACAAGCGTCTTTACTTTATTTCTTAAAAATATTTAAATTTACCGTACAATTTTTATTAATTAAGATCGTTTCGATGCACGCAGTAATCACTCACAATATCATCTCGCCATTAAACTTGATAGTTTGGCGAGTTTTCTAGTAAAGTAAAACTATAGAAATTGTTCCTGTGATTAAATAATGACTACTATGAATTGGTGAAAGTAAATAAATAAATAATAAATAAATATCTTCGGGACATTTTTACACAGCACCATCTAGTCCCAAACTAAGCAGAGCTTGCCTAATAAATAAAATTTTGCATGCCGATCATACGGTGAGACATGATGTACCTGCCAAAAACCACTAACATCTTTGTAAAAACCATGTTTCTTGCAAATAAAAATCTTTTCTCCCACTTTGCTCGGAAATTGGTTCATTATTCAAAAAAAAGAATACAACAATCGGCTCTTTTCCGTACGCAACGAAATAACAGGCCTGTAATATCCAACAGGACAATTGTAGGGTATTGTAGGTACCGAACAACTTTATTGATATGCTGATATGATAATTATAAATGATACGAGTCCTTTGATGACCAATAGTTTATTCCACTAAATTAACACCAAAGTTCAGACAGAAATACTAAAGAATAAATGATATTGATATGATATTGATAGGTATATGAGAACACACGGCGCGTTCGATGATCGGTAGTGAACTAACTTAAAAGTAAATGAAAATGAATTATGAATGTTGGCGGATAATGCTGACGCGGGTTGTACATTAATTTCGCAATGTTCGGTAGCACCGTACAACAATAATAGAAATTGCTGGACACTTTTTATTTTTCAAATTATGCTACCGAGGTTTTTAAGTACACACTTACATAAATTAGGTGTTTTTATGAACAAAATATTTATCATTATACAGGCTGAATGCGCATTTTTTTTTCAAAACTTTGAAAATAGAACAAGATCCGCGCGCGGACGAATTGGTGTCAATGAAAATGAGATACTGTTGAATTAATTTGTGTTGTGTTTCCTCGCAAATGAGAGAAAAGTACTATACAAGTCTTGGCCGAAATAGCAATTAACGGCCTCGTTTAGTTAAAAAGGACTCGGCTTGCGCCTCGTCCTTTCAAAATCACAATATTACTCGGCCGTAAATTGCTTAATTTCAGGCCTCGACAGTAATGTACCTTTATCTTGTGATATGGGTACTAGACCATGGATATAATACTTATATCCTATGTTCTTGCAAATAAATATATCATTCATTCATTCATTCATTCATTCATTATATATATATATTTTTTTGTTTGTAAATTCATTCTTATAATACATAAGAAACACCCAGACCAACACAAACACTTATGTTCATCACAAAAATATTTAAAAAAAAATATAAAATAAAAAAATCGAAAGGATGTACTTTATTTTATTAATTCTAAATCAATGTTTTGGTTTGTTTCATTAGTTGTACATATACATTCGCATAAATGCGAAAAAGGTTGTGGAAGTTTCTAGATAAGTACCTAAAACCCGTCGGGATGTTATCGTTCGGTATGCTAATGCGTAGGTACTTACAGTATGAGGGAGTGTACCAAAATGTGTATTTAATGTGACCCACTACGATTTATGGAGAATCGAGTTTTGTGTTGTTATAACAAATGTTTGTGTTGTTAGCGAAGCTACGCTGTTCACCAATAGGATTACTCAATTTTGTTATTAAATAGATTTTTGGAACGAAGGTCCTTATCGTGGTTTGCGGTAGGTGTGATTCGGAAGAAATGTAAGGTCACGTAAGGTTTTAAATACCTAAATCATCATCATTATCAAATAAAACATACATAAAACTTTTTAACAAAAAATTGAACCGACGAAAAGTGAAACTGAAAAGCGAAAAATAACTAATTATGAGTCGGCGCCAAACGAACTTTTAACAAGCAAAGTGCGTGTAAGTTGCAAGTGGCCGAGCGGAGAACGCATTTTTGGAAAGTTATTGTTTATCGTTGAAAATTTCACGTTGTATTTGATGTGACATTTTTTTTATTATTTATTTAAAGTAATTTAATGATCTTCGTTGATTGGTTGTTTGGCGCCGACTCATAATTAGTTATTTTTCGCTTTTCAGTTTCACTTTTCGTCGGTTCAATTTTTTGTTAAAAAGTTTTATTTTTCATTTTTTTGTGGTTAAAATCTAACTCCAGGTCTCCATTATGTCGTAGTGTCTGGAACTATATTTATGTGTGTCAAGTTTCAACAGAATCGGTTAACAGGTAAGAATTCAGTGGGTGAACAAAAACTCATCCCCTGTTTTACTACCCTTAGGGGTGGATTTTGATTTTGAAATTTAAATGGGACCAACTTCAAGATATACCCTATCCATTAAAAAAAGAATCATAAAAATCGGACCACTCTGTAAAAAGTTATGCGTGGTCATACATAAAAAAAAAAAAAAAAAAAAAAAAAAAAAAAAAATATACGCGTCGAATTGAGAACCTCCTCCTTTTTTTCGTCGGTTAAAAAAGATATGTTTTATTGGGGATCGAACCCCACAGAAATAGATAGAATGGAAAAGTGGGCAGGGCGCGCGAGCCAACACTGCACAATAGTGCAGAGCATTTCAAAGCCTTTCTCAGTACGCCTTATGACTTGTTTCTGTAAACACTGTAACAAAAACCCGCAGAAATACCTTATTGTGCTGTTTCTGACTGCAGAAACAAAAGCTGTGAAGTACATTTGATTAAAGTTAATTTTTTTTAATTTATGACGTCAGTATGTAAGGCGTAGATTGTTCGAAAGTTGCCACGCATGAATCGCAAGTAAAATTGTGATTACAACCATTCTATCTCTATCTATTTCTGTGTTAGGCCCTGTGGTATCTCAATCCAACGCTTGATTTTGCCTGCCATTTATGCTTGTAATATAGTTGTGAAATTTAACATTATAATGAACTGAATTTGATAACTTCGTTCCTGACGGGGTCCCCTGACCGTACACGTTTTATTTCTCGCTCTCCGCTTAGCTGCCTCGCATAGGTGTGGAAAACCATCCTTAACAACTCAAACCAACCCAAAAATTACATTTGTATTTGTAAAACAAGTGTAGTGATGATTTTACTATATTTAACGCATTTACGCATGTGAAGCGAAATCTAGGGATGTAAATAGTAGAAAGAAAAATTCGCTCACAAGCAGGATTTGAACCAGCGGGTCTTGGTTTAGTACACCAGTGCATTTTCTTTCCAGAATGTATGTCTTTAAAAGTAGGTATAGTGTTTTAGTGGACTACGGGCGGTATAGATACTAAAAAGTGGATTTTTGGTGTTACTCTTTGTCAACGCTGCTACGTTAATGATATACCTACTGTATTTTCATGTATAAGAAAATTTGAAAAACAAAATATAAAAATAGAAGTTGTATGATATTTTTTACGCATCGTCAAGTAAATTACAAGTAAAGTAAATAAAAAATGAGTGTGCTTTAGACCACACGACTGAAGTAAAACTTCACCAACTTATGTCTCCCTCAATACTATTTCAATGAGAACAAAGGAACGGCGGCGCGGCGCGCGTACATTTGCCGGCGCTGTGTCGTGACCGGCCGGCCGTCGCGCGCGCCTAGTTCCCCGCGTCCCGCACTACCACCTTCGTTCACCTCACTTTTCGTAACGCATTCACCAGCTTACTCCCAAAGTCAAGCGTGCGTAAATAAGTTTTTCAACACACTTGCTCGTAAAGTGGCTCTTATTGCACCGATTTTAGGTTCATAATGTAGCTTATAACGCACGCGTGCTTTTTTCATTATATTATTGCACTAGTGCTTTTTACTTTACAGTTTATTTTTAAATCGCAGCAAAGAGTTTTTATGCCTTAACAAAATTAAACATTTTTGGGAATAAATCAACTGTATTAATTAAAATATGCTAAATAAACATTTCATTTCATGAAATTATTTATTTTTGTCAACAAATTAATATTAATTTGTGTTTTAAATAAAAAAATCAATTTATAATATTTTTAATATTAGGCTGTATGGCGGTTTCCTTCGACCACCTGCACGCGCATAGCTGTATGTCACCGTGCGATTATATTACAGTAAACCGCGTGCCATTTTCACAAATTCAATATTTGTCTAAAATGTATGTTTTTTTCCTCGCAAGTGTGTTGAAAAACGTCGTATGACACGCGTGAGCATTGACTATTATACTCTCGGCTCCATTACGCCCTCGCCTTTGGCTCGGGCTGCAATCCAGCCTCGAGTATAATGGTCAACTTAGCTCACTTGTATCATAATATACTATTACTTCAAAAAAAAACTTGTTAGATTAAAATAAGCTCTGTTAAATATCTACACAAATAGCATCAATGTAACCCATGGCATATTGTTATCCTTTCCTTATGAGAGAGGACCTGGTGTCCTAAGATACAGGCTTCGGCTTAGTTTAGGCACCAGTCTCCCACAGATTATCCATCTTGTTTAAGTTTGTGATATTGAAAATTGTTATCCTTACTGTTGTATGATTTGTGGAAGAAAATAAATAAATAAATTGAAATTGAATTGAAGTCAGCTGAAGGCCCTGGGTAAAAAAAAACACTTAATACCCAATCACGTAAAGATTGCAAAAAAAATAGGTAAATAAAATACACTATTTTATTTAGCTGGCAGGGAATCTATTTGTATATGCAAAGTGGGTAGAACCGTTCGCTCTTATATTCATCGGAAAAAAGCGTTACAGTTGGAAAAAATCCGCTGAGACTTAAATAAGAACTTATACAGAATGCTGGAAAACAGAGAAATACATTAAGCGAGGAAGGATCTAGTTAAAATTGATTTTTTCTCTGTTGTACTGTATTTTTTTTCTTCAGTGGTTTAGGTACTCAAATCCGGACGTCATAGCTATATAACAAATGGATTTTCTTTCTGCTATTCCATGTGATTCGGTCAAAATTAACCCTTTCCATCGACGCAACTTTATGGCCCATGTTTCTTCATCATTATCATAATCAGCCCATGGATAGAACCGTTTACACAATTCTAACCTATCAATATTCGTATTATATGCGGGCAAAGCAGTGAGCATAGGCTAGTGATTATTTCAAATAATGGTGATAAAAATATCAGCTAATCCCTACATTTGTGTTCACATAAATCGACAAAATGTAAGGAACAGCTGATTTATTTTTCGCGATTTCAGGGTTGGTCCCATAGTAAAAGTTGTTCATACTGATGAGTACAATGACCCCTTAAGAGGTTTTCAGTTATTTCAATAACACGTTATTTAAAAAATAGTTTTTTATTCGACAATGTGACGTATTACTGTTTTTGTTTGGTGAGAGAATTAATTAATTTAAAAAATAAAACGACGTTTACTAAAAAAAAAAATACCGCCGAATACATAACCTCCTCCTTTTTTTGAAGTCGGTTACAAATAGGTTTTAACTAGCCTACGGCTTTGCTCAATGGTCCACGACGTGGTGTATCTATAATCTAAGTTTCATTAAAATCTATTCAGGAATTTCAGCGTGATTGGAGGACAAACAAATAAACAAACAAACATCCATACTTTTGCATTTAAAAATAGTAGGATTATTCTTACTAGTATAATATCTACGTTCTCAAAATAAATAATTACGCTAGTTTAATAAAAACAGTGCAAAAGTTTTTATTGCAGAAGATAAAAGATAACAACATTGTTAATTTCAATTAATTTATTGTTATTATTCTGTTCAAACTTTACCATATTATAATAATAATTTATATCTATCTTTCATTTCGTAAATGTTATTTATTGGTCCCAAGCACCTCTATTCATATTTATTGCAAAGGATTAATGTTAACTAAAATATACCTAACAGAGTTCAATATTATTGAAAACAGAATAATATGGATCTACAATGGTTTTACGTTTTTATTAGTTGCTTGGTTTATGAATTGTAGAATATCATTCAAATTAATTCAATACAACACACGGAAAGAAGAGTAACAATAACTATTCGAGACTAAAATGACTAATACACACATGCATGACTAACACACACATACATGACTAATACACACTTGCATGATTAATACACATATACATGACTAATACACACATACATGACTAATACACACATGCATGACTAATACACATAGTTCATAGTTATTTATTGATAATAGTAATTATTATAAGTCGCACTCTGGGCAGTCAGCCCCGCTATCAACCTGCTGACTGGCTAATCTTTTCCCCACGACATGTGCTATTATTATTATGTAGCTCATGTCGACACGAAGAATTATAAGTCGCATAAAAAAATAAAATTACATTTTCAGTTTTCAAAAAGTTATAAGCTAAGTTTCGTTATAAGCTAGTACATTATAAAAAATAAAATTTACATTCTTATTTACATATTTTTTTTCTTATTTATATGCATGAGTGCACCCGAGACAATTAAATACAATATGTAACAGATAGGAACCTCATTTCATAAACCACTCGCCACAACAACTATCTATATTTCTTACTTATGTTTGTTGGTAGAAATTTCTTTGAAATAAGCAGCACCTTTTAATAATATTTCCTTTCACACATGGTTGTGTGTGCATAAATATTCATAAATATGTATAAAAATTACTATTGTTTAAAAATTTCTTAAGTTTTAAATTGGTTTTCCTAACGTTAATGGATGTGATAATGTGATCTGATGTAATCCGGTTAAACTTGTTTTATTACTATTATTTGTTCGTCTTCTATGCGTTCCTATTAGAGATGCGCCGAATAGTGGTTTCACCGAATAACCGAATACCGAATATTATTCGGTTTAACCCTTACCGAACCGGATATTCGGCCGAATTATTCGGTTTACCATTACATTGTTTTGCCGCGTAAACAGGTTCTAATATGTACGCTTCGTGTCGCTGCTGGCTAGATGAAGAGCGAGCCGTACCTCACCGCCCGCTACCCGCTCACACACCGCGCTGTCAATTTGCTTCAAAACATCGCACGATTAAGTAACAAATAAAAAAACAAAGGTGCTTGTCATTACAAAAATATAAAAATATTGATAATATTAACTTCATTGTGTTTGCAATATGAGTGGGCGTAAATCTTACATAAGAAGTTTTGTCTTTTAGTTCTACACCATGTCATGTAGCCAAAAAAATAGAAATGCTTGAACCGAATATATTCGGCAACAAAACCGAATAATTCGGCCGAATACAAATAGTGGAAAAGATGCCGAATACCAAACGAATATTCAGCGCATCTCTAGTTCCTATTATACTATTCATCCGATTACGATAAACTTTGGTGAGTAAGTTGTGCGCGCGTACGCGAAGGTTTCTGACAAAAAAGAATGAATATTAGTTTGTTTGTTAGTTAAACTTCTGAAGTTGGCATTGCAAGGCACAGCTACTTATAAATAAATAAAATATTAACATGACTACTCATGCACCACCTCTTTCACTTGTTTATTAACATCCCTTTGATTGTGTAATAGTAGTTTATGAAACTGTTGCATAACAGGGGTTATGCAACAGTTTCATAAACTACTATAGTTATGTCAGTTTCATACACTATTTTATCTAAACTCATACAATTTTAAATAAAATACCAAAGTCAAAATCTTGGTAACATTGTTGTAGTTTTTCTTGATTTTTCTGGTAAAAGGTTGTTCGTCATTTACGTTGCTGCATCCAGAAATTCAGGCGGGGTCATATTCTCCTCAGTTCAGTATCACTGCTGTAGTCAGATATTTTTGCCAAGAATAAAACTTTAGACATACAAAAACATAAGCGCACACTTCGGCCCAACTAAGGAGTTTTTAATGCCACTTCGACCCAACCAAGGAGTTTTCAAACCGTTTTTTTAGCAGTCGTACAGTTTGGCACCAATGAGTACACAAAATTCAGGGTGGCACCACTTGTCATACATTGAAAATTTTTATCGTTTAAAATCGCGTTTTTGGCAGAACTTTGGATTGTCATATTGCTTTTAATTATATTTAAGTGTTTACGGGCATATTTTTTGTATGATAAAACAGAGATTGATGGAATCCTGACAAGGATAGAAAATTAGTTCCGATTATAATGTTTTCGCCAGACTATATTTTATTATCTGTGTAGGCACGCGGCAGCGCGCGTCCGCGGCCGCGCGCCACGTCCTACTGGATTTGGTCATCGTTACTTGTAAATTTATTGATATTGTTTACGTTATTATTATGGTTTTGTAAGTCTAAAAGTTTTATTCTGAGCAAAAATATCTGACTACAGCAGTGATACTGAACTGAGGAGAATATGACCCCGCCTGAATTTCTGGATACAGCAACGTAAATGACGAACAATCTTTTACTAGAGAAATCAAGAAAAACAACGACAATGTTACGAAGATTTTGACTTTGGTATTTTATTTAAAATTGTATGAGTTTAGATAAAATTGTGTATGAAACTGGCATAATTAGGTATTAAAACACACGTGTGATACACACTCGTGTTTTAATAACCCCTATTATGCAACAGTTTCATAAACTACTATTATCTACACTCGTATCGTAAAATTCGAATTATGAACTCGAAAGTAAAAGATAAAAGCTTTTCTTATCTTATCTAGCGGATTCCAGTGGATGCGGAAAGCGTAGGACCGGCCCGGCGTATGGCAATGCTATATGGCGATGCCTATGTCCATCAGTGGACGTCTTTTGGCTGAAATGATGATGATGATGATGATGGATTCTTATTGCTACCTGTTATTGCACTTTCGTATCTAAATCTCATTCACCAAGACGGTTTTTCTTCTTCAGCTGCAGCATAATTACACTTACATCACATAACCAGCTCATTACTGTCCCACTACTGGGCACGGGCCTCTTTTCAGAATAAGAAAGGCTCAGGCCTTAGTCCATCACTCTGGCCTACTGTGGGTTGGCGGACTACACACACGTTCAAGAACTTTATCACGATGTTTTCCTTCGACGTTAAAGCAAGTGATAATCAAGTTCAGCACCCTTATTCACGACCGTCGGAAAGTATTTTGAATCCGAGAGGAAATTTTAAGAATGCGTTCTCTAAACGCTATTCGCAAATCCAACATCGAAAAGTATTGACAGTCCTCGACGAATCGAAGACGTCAATTTACGGAAACTCTTCCGAGAGCTATTTGCTGTCGGAAAGCACTCAGTGTGAAAATTAGAGAATTATGAATAGCGTTTACGATTCCGTTTGATTCTCAAATCATAGCGTAATATTAATAAAATTGGTTTTCCTGAAGTTCGTATGCTTTGCAGCGTTCGTGGTCGTAGGAAGTGGTCATTTTGTTTCGTTTGCCGATAAAATTTCACTTCGGCTATGGAAACATTATACATAAATCCGAAATGTCACTGGAAAAGCCGGGTTCAAACTCCAATCTACAAACAGCAATCAGCTAAAGCTCGTCTACCATGAACTTGGCATGGAATTAACAAGGGGATTCCAAATTATCTGACTTAAGAGAAAAGGCGGGCTGAGAGTCTTTTGAAAGTTAGGTATTTGAAGAAACTATCGCTGTCGCTTTGCGAGCGCTCGGCATCAA
Organism: Asteroscopus sphinx; assembly: GCA_949699075.1. Taxonomy (NCBI): domain Eukaryota; kingdom Metazoa; phylum Arthropoda; class Insecta; order Lepidoptera; family Noctuidae; genus Asteroscopus; species Asteroscopus sphinx. The sequence continues at coordinate 24,524,824 of OX453005.1, read as the reverse complement.
ATAAGTGCAATAAGGACAACTGCAACTCCGACTGAATACTCTTAGTAAAAGTCATAAGTCGAGGTTTGGCTCTCAACTATTTTCTCTTCCGAATCTGGACCAATAGTCTTATTAAAAAAGTCATAATTCGAGGTTTGGCTCTCAACTATTTTCTTCTCTGAAACGGACCAATAGTCTTAGTAAAAAAAGTCATAATTCGAGGTTTTGCTCTCAACTATTTTCTCTTCCGAATCTGGACCAATAGTCTTATTAAAAAAGTCATAATTCGTGGTTTGGCTCTCAACTATTTTCTTCTCTGAAACTGGACCAATAGTCTTAGTAAAAAAAGTCATAATTCGAGGTTTGGCTCTCAACTATTTTCTTCTTTGAAACTGGACCAATAGTCTTAGTAAAAAAAGTCATAATTCGAGGTTTGGCTCTCAACTATTTTCTCTTCCGAAACTGCACCAATTTGAAAGATATTTTGTAAACTGCATGAGCAGAATGTGTATTATGCCTCTATGTTTTTCCTTTTTAGGGTTCCGTACCCAAAGAGTGCCAAACAGGACCCTATTACTCTCGCTACGCTGTCCGTCCGTCCGTCCGTCTGCCTGTCACAGGGCTGTATCTTTTGAACGATAATGGGTAGCCGGTTGAAAATTTTCAGAATATGTGTTGCTATCACGACAAATACTAAAAATAAAAAAGTTCGATGGGTGGTACGGAACCCATAGTGTGTGAGTCAGACTCGAACTTGGCCGGTTTTTTCAGTAATAGTTGTCAAATTTATATACTAGGCTTATGTAGACAGTGGTCTAAATAGGAAATTTTGAGAATTTTTGAGGGCTTTTGACCATAGAAAAAGTTGATATTTATTTTACTGTAAAAATGATTGTTCTATGGTTATAAAGCAGAAAGAAAACAGCTGAGAGCATTTGTATGGAGAAAATACCACCCGCATTTCCTCTTAGCTTTAATCAAGTTACAATCCCCCCCCTGTCAATACTTTATGTGTATCAGTGCGTCTACGAACTTCCTGCACTGTCACTTGTTACGAACTTAAGATAACAAGTTCTTCAGCCATAACTTCCTAGTTAAGCCCCCGGTGACATAACTTTGGCGGAACTTTGTAAAAACTCGGGTTATTTACTTTTAGTTACAATGCAGTTCGAACAACGTTCAAGTTTTGTTGTTAAACTTTTAATCTTAAGCAGTGTTTAGGGATTTCAATAAGAAGGTAAAACTGATTCGGGAGCAGTTTAAAAGACTTGTTTCTGTATTTTTTTTTTAAATTGCTGTTTGTCTTTAGAATTAATTATTAATATAAACGGTTTCACTCACGTTATTTCATCGGGTGTGCCCGACCAGTTTCGAGCTCGAACGGAGCCCTTAATCATGAGCTGGTCACGCGCCGCGGCGTCGTGCACCAATCTGTGGATTTAGAAGCCACAGCGCGCCGCGTAGCGCTGCGCTCGCGACGATGGAGCGCCTGGTTTCGGTGGTGGTCGTGCATCTTCGTCGCTCGTCGTGTCCGAGTCTTCAGGTGGATTATCACCGGTACACACACTGCTGACCGTGTCACACTCCAGGCTCAACGGGACATGGCTGTTTGATGAAGACCTGAGAATTAGTTAGTTTAGTCTTTAGAATTTATTCTGTACGTAGCAGGGCTTTGCCTGCGTAAAAAGTTTTAATATGCCTTGATAATGTTTCCCGTGGTAGTTTTGGGAAAAGAAACATACGTAGATACTTATGTAATATCATTTAATTTGAAGAGTATTTGTGTCCAGTGTGACCTTAGGAAGATTTTTCACAGAAACTTTAACACCACTTTTTAAACTCGTCGGGTATAATTAAAAATAAAATTAAAAACACGTAATTCATTAATTGCTTTAAAGATTATTTATACCGAGTTTTGACTCAATCCAGCCACGCAATAATATTTTCCCATACAAAATTTGTAACCATATTGTACCATCCTTTAGGAGTAATTTTTGAAAAATAATAAATTATTATAATAAATTTTAAAAGATGTCTTTAATTAGAATTTATTTAAAAAAAAATACCCAAGTTTTGAGTGAAACAATCCAGGAGAAAAAAAATACAAACTCTAATAGTACCCTATTTCCCCCCCATAGGATTAAAATGTCTAAAAATCCTTTCTAAGTGGTTGCTTACGCACAGATTACCTATTAGTTACTAGCTTACGTTACTAAAGAAATCAACTGTACAAAATTCATGTTTCTAAATATATTATGTTTTTTCTCTCTTGTCCTTTTTAGTAAACAATCTTGGCACGTCTCTTTATCTAAATAACTACTGATAAGATATAATTACTAATTGTAGCGTAATGAAATACCGTAGTCTGGTAAACAACTGATTTATTACTTTTGTAGGTGATCGTACATTAATATATTATGAACTACCCACAACATCTCCCCCACAAACAATAACAATAAAGATAATGAACTAAACATTAGGTGCTAATTAACAGTGATACAATTAATACAAAACCAGGGAACACGAGGACTATGTTATTTACTTGTATGATTGTAGATATCTAAAACCATATAAGGATTACTGCTTTCTAGCCTTACTACGAGTGTGCGGCGGTGAATAAGATCTTCGACAGCTATCATCTACACTTGGTTCATAGTCCTCACTGTCCTCTCCCGAAACGTAGACATCCTCATTCTCATCGGATACAACAATGTAATCATTTTTTACGTTTTCTACATGATCATTTACAGGCATACTTCTGATCAAATGTCGTCGATTACGACGGTATATACCTTTTTTATTTTTGACAATGTACGAACGCGGAGTTGTCGCCTTTGCTACGACTTTACCACGAATTCGTTCATTTTTATTTTCTAACATTATAACATCATCGCCCACCTTTAACTCGGGAAGGGGCTTACAATGCTGATCATAATATATTTTATTTTTAATTTGTTTATTTATTATATTTTTATATTGTAATTCATCATTACAATTTTTTCGCATAAGTAGATCGGGATGAACTGGTAGTCTACAATTTAATCGCCGTCCCATCATTAGTTGTGCAGGCGAATCCAAATTTTCCCGTGGTGTATTTCTGTAGCTTAATAAATTTAAATAAAAGTCTGAGTTACTATCTACTGACTTCATTAACAGTTTTTTAATAGTTTGTACTGCTCTTTCGCTTTTTCCATTAGATTGAGCGTAATACGGAGACGAAGTGACGTGATTAAAACCCCATTCTGTAGCAAATTTCATAAAATTGCGACACGAATATTGTGGACCATTGTCACTAATAACTGTATCTGGTATTCCGTATCGTGCGAAATTTTCTTTCATAATCATTATTACCGAGTTGGAAGAGGTGTCTCTTATGTATGCAACTTCTATGAAACCCGAAAAATAATCAACTAAAATTAAATAACTTTTTTTTCTGTACTCAAATATATCTGTTCCAATTTTATTCCACGGTAACTTTGGTATGGACACCGGTATCATAGTCTTTACTTGGTTGATTTGAATTCTCCTGACATGCTTTACATCTCTTTACATAGCTTTCGATATCTTTCGTTATACCAGGCCAAAATAACACTTCACGAGCGCGTCTTTTACAGCGATCAATGCCTAAATGACTTTCATGAATAATCTTTAACATTTCATTTTGCAGTGATAGTGGTATCAAAACCTGTTAGATTTAAACCGTTTAAATCAATTAAAACACCGCTGTCACCATGTAGCGTAATGAAATACCGTAGTCTGGTTAACAACTGATTTATTACTTTTGTAGGTGATCGTACATTAATATATTATGAACTACCCACAACACTAATAATTTCTTAAGTTTTCGCGATCACTACACATTATAATAAAACAAAGTTTAACCGGATTAAATAGCGTATATTATTTAAATTGGTTTTCCTGACGTTTCGAAAGCTTTGCAGCATTTCGAGGTCGCGGGTAGACTAAGATGACAAGCGTCTTTACTGATATTTATAAAAATAGGAAATGCTGCAAAGCTTTCGGAACGTCAGGAAAACCAATTTAAATAATATACGCGATTTAATCCGGTTAAACTTTGTTTTATTATATAATTACTAGTTCTGCACATGTAATTAGGTTAATAAATGTTATTTATGTGAGATTGTTAACATAATGTCTTTTGATGATTATTATTGACGAATTGCATTAAAAAGACATGCCAAGATTGTTTACTAAACAAGAGAAGTAAGAAAAAATAGATATTAGAATAGTTTTGGCTCTGCGTTGATGAATCAGTCAGTCAGGAAGGACATCTGTCTTTATAAGTATAGAAGATAGATTTTTTCTGACTCCAGCGGGAAGATCGATACGTAGAACCGCGTCGTATGCAAGGTTCCACAAGAGTGGGCCCATAACTGACCCCTGTGGAACGCCACACGTAATTTCCCTCTGATGGACTCTACCATTCCTACCCACGTACCGTATGTGCCATACAATGCCCCGACAATGCCCTGTAGGTAGGGAGGCACCTGATGGTGTACAAGGGCCCCCCTAATCGCGTCCCAAGGCAGGGAGTTAAAAGCGTTGACAATATCCAAGCTTATCACCAACGCCACCCCACCCCGGGATACCGCCTGCTCCGAAAGCGAGCGGACGCGAAGTATTGCGTCTACTGTCGAGCGTTGCTGCCGGAAGCCGAATTGGCTATCGGCGAGGTTGGGACCCACCCGAGACAAGTGCCTGACGAGGCGAGCGGCAACTATTATTTCAAATAGCTTAAATGCCTCATCAAGCAAGCATATGGGATGGTATGCAGAGGGAAACTCCGCGGCCCTACATTCCTTCTTTAAGAGGACCAAATTGGCTTCCTTCCAACCGGCTGGGAACACACTATAACGGAGGTAGCTGTTGAAAAGCCACCTCGTGTGGTCCCTTAGAGCATCCAAAGCCAACACACATACATACCTAGGCTATTTTGATAAATTCCATTCCAATATCCATATTGATCATTGCTGACATTGTAAACAAGTGAGAGAGATTCAAGTAAAAAATTAAAAAAACCGCCCAAGAGCATGTCGGGCCATGCTCAGTACTATAGGGTTCCTTAAGTAGGTCTAATTACAAACGAATCAAATCGAATATTAATCATTGCTATTTTAGTTTTTGCAAACACCGCCACCTAGCGCTGAATTTAAGAAGTGTGTCTCATATGAGTAAATTTAGCGCTAGGTGGCGCTGTTACTTTGTGTTATCAATATAACACAAAGTTTCTTTTTGTGATTTTTTTAAATAGAAAGTAACTAAAGGAACATTATTTGCTAAAATCATTTTTATCTAAGGTCTATGACCTATGAACTAGGACGTCTCAAGTATTTTTCAGTTTTCTCACTATAACTCAAAAAATTATGATCACATTATACTCGAAATAATTTTAAAAGAGTTTTTATAAAAGTCTATCAACATGGAAGATTACAAGTTTCTACGTTGCATAGTTTGGAAATGGCAGGGGGGGGGGACCCATTGTAAGCCACTTTGGTGGGCTATATTTCGCAGATGGTACACCTGATAAAAAAGTGATGTATGAAACATTACCTTCATTTTAGTAGACCTATTCAATGATACACCACACGAGGGGGTGCAGCGAAAAAAAAAATGTCATCCCCATTTCACATGTATGGGCGCCACCCCTAAAAAACGTTACCAAGATTTTTTTATTCTTTTAAAATTGAGATCTATATCTAAACCATTTTTTGACAAAATTTCATTTACTTATTTTTATAACTGTAGAAGTTATTAAGCTGTAAAGGATTAGGACAGACGGACAGACAGACAGACGGATAGACGGACAGACGGACAGACGGACAGACGGACAGACGGACAGACGGACGGACATGACGAAACTATAAGGGTTCCTTGTAGGACTACGGAACCCTAAAAACGCACTCGCTTGTGTTTACACGTGCGCTTACGTTATACCATTTTAATTGAGTTATGGCGTTGAGCTCGAATGCTTCATCGAATAAAAATATTGCTTTTTTATACCGTAGCACCTAAAAGTGAGGAAAACCTTTGTTATTTCTTAACCCGAGAGCCCAAAGCGCGCGGATGCAATATAGGTACCTACATTTTCATCTGTTTACATTATTTTCTCCTAGAAGCCGTATCTGTTCAAAATATATTTTCTCGGGTAAATGCGTGAGCCGCTTCGTTAGTAGAAAGAGGGTAAAGTAAAATAGCGTCAGTTAGCTCCATGAGCCAGTAGTTTGGGTTCCCTGTGGACTTATAAACTAAGCTTTCGTTATCTTCGGCTATGGCCGCCCAAATCCCTGTTTGGGGAGAACCCGCCACAGTGGTTTTCATTATCAGTAGTTTTATTATATTGGCACTTAGATGGAACGAGGTATTGATAGAAATAGAAAGGATATTCTTGTTTCACCTTGTGTACATAGTGTCGACTACATTAACTTTATCGATATTCATAAGCTCCGTTAAAGTAATTTATTCATTTAAACTTTATGAAACATAAAATGAGTAATGGTGGTCTTGATTAATGCCTTAGGAATTTTCTGCCAGTCAACCATAGCGTGTTGCAGAGATGATATGGCAGGTGTGTGTGTTCGCCCCTTTTTTTTTCCGTGGGGAAATCCTCTTGGACGCACTCCGCCCGGGGTAGGCGGAGCCAGTGTCGGACTCTTACCGACTAAAACCACCACAGTTTTCCTTCAACTACCTTAGCCGGGGGCGTGGGAACCCGTGAGTATTCACACAACCACCCCCGACAGGTCCCGGCCCGCCACAAGCAGGCAAGCCCCTTCTCCCCGTGCGGCCTAACGACGGCCGCACCCTCCTCTGTGGCGCACACGGAACACTGCACGCCACCTCACCTCAAGGGCCTTTACCAGCTACGCCAGCTGCGCCAACTACGCCAGCTACGCCAGCTGCTGGTCGGGCAGCAGACTACCCCGAGTCTGCTGCTCGCAGGCCCATCCTCCTGTAATTTTTTATAGAGGTGTTCTTCCTCGCGGCCCGGGCGGTAAAGCCAAGACCCTCGGTCCCAAGAGGCGCGAGAACACTACTCAGCAGGGACTCCTGGGATTACGAGACCGACGGGGGCAGGGAAGGACAGTCCCCCCGCTGCCTGCCCAGTGGCAGGGTGAGTGCACACCGGGCCCGCCCCTGCTCCTCCACAGTGCCCTCTGCTTTCTCAGAGGGACACGCGGAGCAACTTCCCATTGGCCCACATAGGGCCCCTCCCGTGCCAGAATATTCGCCACAGGCAATAAGGTCCCCCGGTCCAAAGGAGACTTATTGCCCGTGCCCAGGGTGCACCGGCCCAACAACTGCCGTTCCCTCTAGACGTGTCCAGAAGGACAAGCAGCCGTCAGACACACGTGGAGGTTTTCTGGCCAGAACCCCGGTGTGTGTTCGCCTGCCATAACATCTCTACAACACCCTATGGTTCACTAACCCTATGGTTGGTTGGTTAAAGCATTGACAGGTTTGCAGCGATCAGGCGTAAGCGCGTTGCGTCCATGTTATACAGGGTGCGTGCCAGCACTAACAGCTTCCTGGGCGTTATTGCGAATAAACTGGATTGTCCTATTTTGTGTTTCCTAAGTAAGCTACATATACTTACGTAATTTATTATTTTTTGAACTTAAATGAAGTTTGACACGGTTTTCAGTGAATTTTAGATTATGGTAATGGAAATGGATTATTGAGTGTTAATTTTTATATGGGTCTGCGTGCCTGCAATAAATAATTTTATTTATTTATTATTTATTTATTAAAATAAAAATCCACCATTGCACTACACACACAAGGGCACGCAGCAATAGCGGCGCTAAGGCCCGTCATGGAGGAGTGGCTGGAGAGGCGCCATGATGCCCTCGGAGTGCCCAGCATGGGCCACGCAGCGCCCTGACCTCATTACTGCAGTAAACGGCAGCGATTTCTCGATTTTCGCGTTGGTTATGTCCATGGTCGGGAATAAGAGTGCTTGGGAAGGCGTCTTTTCCTTCTGTGTGGAGGTAATGCTCGCGAAGGGGGCGTCGGAGAGGGTTTGAGAGGCGATGACCTCTTACTCTTCCCGTAGGAGACGGACCGGGCGCCAGAGGGGGGCGTACGCTGACCTCCAGCCACCCTAGCAGAGGGCCTGCGGACAGCATACTCGACCCAGTCGCTCGACCAGTCAAGGCCCATGACGGTGACGGGCGCAGTGTTCCGTGCGTGCCAGACAGAAGGAGGCTGCGGCTGTCGTTCAGGCCACACGGAGAGAAGAAGCTCGCCTACTAGTGGCGAGCCGGGACTTGTCGGGGGTGGGTGGCGAATGCAGAGTATATCCCATGCCCCCGGCCAATGGTAGTTGAAGGATGGTGGTTTAAGTCGGTAAAAGTCCAACACTGGCCCCGTCTTCCCCGGGTGGAGTGCGTCCATGAGGATTTTACCCACGAAAAAAAACACACATAAAATATAGCAGCCTATTATTGTCTTACTGCTGGGCACGAGCCTCTTCTCAAAATGAGAAGATTAAGGTCTTAGTCCACCACACTGATCTAGTGTGGGTTGGCAAACTAACTCACACCATCAAGAACTTTATGGAGTACTCTCAGGTGTGCAGATTTCTTCACGATGTTTTCCTTCACCGCTAAGAAAGTTATAATCATACCATGATCCACACATGAATCCGAATAGTCAAAGGTGTGGGCTGGGTTTGAACTCAGCCCCCCCTGCAAGGAAGGCAAGCGTTCAACCGCTAGTCTATCAATGTACTGGGGCAGGTGCAGTAATTAGTAATCATTACATGGAAATTGCCTATAGCCAACTTTTGCCATCCGTTTTTGTCACAAATATTGCCAGTAGCCTCGAAACCAGTCGTTAAGCAAACTCTTAAGAGAAATTAAATACTTTTAAGGGGAAGGTAACTGTTTAATTTTTCACTTTTCCCAAGTCACACATTTCAGAACCCCTTGAAGGTCTCATAATCGATTAACTTCGGTAATTTGACGAAGTTTGACCTTTTTCGATCAAGAAAGTAGGTAATCTAGTAATTGATTCGTGAATTCGATTATAATAATTGTTTTAATAGCTACTCGTAATTTGAGAGCTCCGTTGATAATAGAAGGGGAAGAAAAGAAAAAACAAAAGGTTTTTTGGCTTCAAATTAAATTGTAGGAAACAGATTTGATGAATTCATCACACAGGAGGATCCCCCACTAGGATTGCTCCTGTGTACTGGATACATTTATAGACACAAACCTTCATATGTAAAAACACCCAGATCCGCAGCAATTGTCTGTAGATCATACAAACATTTTTTCCGGGAGTGCATCGAACTCGCTACACGTTGCGGAGCAGTCAAGCGCACCACTGCGTCAATCTTATCGACAAGAAAAATGATCAGGGGTAATTTAATTTCATGTAATTTATTTATTTGCAACCCACACAATACAGTATTTTGTACAAGTTATAATTTGAAAATTGGGTATATAAGACATTCTAGAAGATATGGACGCTTATACCTAAACAAGATAAAATGAATGTTTGCCCCTCGAGTGTTTGGGTCAAAAAATTAATTTTTTATTGTACGGGTGGGCGCCATCACTTATGGCTCGCGATGGTCCCTACCATAGGTTCCTGCTTACATTTTGTACGAAAACGTTGCGGACCACTGGTGGTCCGGACGACACATAGTAAAGTTTGTTAAGATACGACGAGTAGTGTAGGAGTTCTGAGGAAACAGTTGAACATACAAACATAGGTATGTTTGGATATGTATTTTCATACATAAATAGCCTGCTAAAATCATAACCCTCCTTTTGACTTTGCCGTAGTCGGGTAACAAGCTGCAGCCTGTCAGTGCTCACCCCAATTACGCAATATGTTCAGGAATAAAACGGTTAAATTCTAACAACCAAATTAAAATAACATGTGTAGTAGCGGACGATTACGGGCTGATATGCTATAACTACACAATAAATCCGTTAAATAAAACCACATTTAATGTTATTATTTTAATAGGTTAAGATTATTTCGATTAAAAATAACCTTTATAAGGAAATCACTGCAGCCAGTAGCAGAAAAATCCTTACCATTTTCAATAAACCCTTGAGTATATGTAGGTAGTCATGTTTATAAATATTGTCCTTACGTACTTGGCATATAAAAGCCACACGTCATAACCAACTCGAAGTTGTCAAGATGTCTACGCAAATAGCTTCAGCGAGAGCTTCTGACTTATTCACGACACGATTAATATAAACGAAACGACTGCGAAAATATATTAGACTGCAAAGATGGTCTTTTGCGAGTAGGTAAATGGGTACGCTTACCGCGCTTTTTACATTAATTCAATATTGGATAATGTTATTTATTAAGATCATAAAAACTAAGTGAATACGTTACTTTGGAGGAATTATTCATAATTTACTTAGTTTTTCAGGATAAGGCCGCACTGCGATTTTTACTCGCGCGATTTTTTTTATGCTTACAATGATTCAAGTAGCTAAATGTGAGAATTTTCCTGTCATCTGTCTAATTAATTCATGACGTCATGTCTGTCAAAGGACCGACGGCCGCTGGAGCAGACGAATCCTTGAGTGGAGACCGCGAATCGGCAAACGCAGTGTAGGGCACCCCCCGTCATATTGAACGACGGTCTGAAGATGGTGGCTGGGGGGACTGGATGCGGAAGGCAGAGGACCAAGTGTCGTGGTGCTTCTTGCGAGAGGCCTATGTCCAGCAGTGGACTGCAATAGGCTGAGATTATTTATCATTTGCTCTAGAAATATGGCACGGTTACAAATCAACATCTTGTATACTTTTTTTTCGTAAATAAATAAATAAATAAATATTTTTGGGAAATTTTACATATCATCACCTAGTCTCAAACTAAGCTTGTACTATGAAAGAAAGAAAGAAAGAAAAACTTTTTTTCATTTCTCATACTCGGAAAGTAGTGTTTGTTTGATCCGAGTAGCGGGTGGAAAACGCTGATTCCCTCCCTAGGGCGGAAAAAACTCATAGTAATTGCTTTCCACCCAAGGGCGGGAATGAATTTTAAAAATAGAACTATAGATAGTCCGAAGAAAAATATTGAAAGAAAAAATGCCGCGGTCTTGTGAGTTTATAAACAGCCAGTGTGAATTTAAAAAAAAAAACCGATAAGCGGGACGAGGTATATAGCCGCCCCCGCTGCGCTCGGGCGTCTACATACCTCGTGTTGGGATTGATTCCTTTTGAACCTTGTCTACTATTAAAAATAGAACTATAGATAGTCGACTACGAAATTTATAACATAATTAAGAAAAATATCGATAAAATAAAATGCTGCGGTCTTGTGAGTGTTTAAACAGCCAGTGTGAATTTAAAAAAAAAACCAGCTATTACGCGAGACGGCCTGGTGCCGCCGGTGGTGACGTGGTGTGTTCCATATTTTAAATTTAAAAAAGACTACATAATTTGCCGGGATAGTAACTCATACATACATACAATGATTTTATAAATAAAATATGTATTTTAGAAAAACTACTATTTATTACTTTCCTTATATTCGAAATGAAAAGTAGAGTGTTTAACGCGGGTGAAAGTCATCAATTCCTACTCGGACTATAGCCGCCCTCGCCCCGCTCGGGGTGTGTAACAATCTACTATTTTTTACTTTTGTTATTGTTTTTGCACAGCAATAACATTAATAAAAATACTAAATAACTTCTTAGGTTTTCGCGATCACTACACATTATAATAAAACAAAGTTCAAAGTTCAAGTTTCCCAAACAGCACGCAACACTGTAAAAGATAATGATATTGTGAGTGATTACTGCGTGCATCGAAACGATTTTAATTAATAATACTGTACGGTAGATTAAAATAATTTTTTAGAAATATTTGTAAAGACGCTTGTCATCTTAGTCTACCTGCGACCACGAAATGCTGCAAAGCTTTCGAAACGTCACGGAAACCAATTTAAATAATATACGCGATTTAATCCGGTTAAACTTTATTTTTTTTATTATAAAAATACTAAAGTTAGTTATAAGTAAAACATGAAGTACTATGTATGTATGTACTATGGGTACTAGACAATGTATTTAATACTTGAGATACTTCTTTTTTTTTGTAAATACGTACTTGTAATATACATATAAGAAACACAACAACCAGAACAACACAAACAATTCATGTTCATCACACAAATATTTGTGTCCTGTGGGAATCGAACCATGAGGATTTTTACGTTTATTTCTAAAGGCAATATTCTCAATTTTAAACTCTTGTTTATTTCTGGCATTAACCTACATTATACTCACATTATTTGAATAAATTTGATGTAATAAACAATAACTTATTTTAAAAAGAGTTTATCTATGGTGTTTCTTGCCGGTTCTTCTCCATAGGACTCACAATTTGGAACCGTGCAACTAGAGCCTGACGTTTCAAAAGTGCCTGTAATCAGGTATATTTAAAATAAAAAAACATTTGATTTTGATTTTGAGGGCGTTCATGATCAGCAGTCTGACACTCGAACCACTAGACCACATACGTCAAAATAATAATGTATCGTCACACCTACTGTTACTTAACCACTATTCCCTCATGAATTTTACTTTAATGTTTTATTTAAATAAAATAAATATTTATATTCACGTGGAAACCTAAAGTTGTATTACCTACATAATTTACTTCTGCATGTAAATCCAACTGTCGTCAACATTTATTGTTCTCACGAAAAACCCTAACACATCTCACAGTCGACATCGTAGATATAACGCAAAAAGAATTTGATGGAAGGCAATAAATAGAAGAAGGTCGGTTATAAAAATAACACTAAATCCGTGTGGATTTTACCGCGCGAGTTTTTTTCCGATACAATTCGCGGCATTTACGCCCGACCACTTTTGCGTATTTGGACAACGGGAATGTGTTTTGTGTACGTTTAAAGCAGCTAAAAAATTTGCGTTCGGTTGTTGTTAGTCAGATAAAAAAAAGGTTTAATACGTAATTTGATTTAACGAGTCTTTATAATACATTTTGTAACTGCTTTTGGAAAACAAAGTAATAATGATTAATTATAATTATGGGCTATATATTATTGCTCGCAGAAATGATGGCCGATGGGGCAGTAAAGTTCTGGAGTGGCGACCGCGTACTGGAAGGCGCAGCGTGGGTAGGCCCCCCACAAGGTGGACCGACCACCTGGTGAAGGTCGCGGGAATCGGCTGGATGCGGAAGGCGCAGGACCGGTCGTTGTGGCGAGGCTTGGTGGAGGCCTATGTCCAGCAGTGGACGTCTTTCAGCTGAAATGATGATGATGATGATGATAATTATGTATATAATTTGTTAGGTTTATGCCATATCAGGCACAATGTGCCAGAAGCTAGTGGAGGTATATATGCAAGAACTCGAAAATTTTAGCTCGGTAGTCTAAGTGTTAGTAATATAATATTATATAACAGTACTAAAAATAATTTGCAATCAAACATAAAAAAATATTTTTCATGAAAGTTTTCCTATAAAACAAAGTTTTAGATCCTACACATTGACATTGATGGGGTCAACCATGGTTACGTTTGGGTTAATCTCGAAAATCCCTTAGTAGATTTTGGGGTGATTTTTACGATCAGTTTTATAGGAAGATATCTTTATAGGATTGTTTCGTAGTGTTCATTATATAAGTGTACCTAGTTGCAGAATAAAAATAACCAAAACTAAAGCGAACTGCTTTCAAAAATTCTTTATTATTCCTACCTATTTTAATAATTTTCATATAATATTACAAGTTTAACCGGATTACATCGCGTATATTATTTAAATTGGTTTTTCCGACGATTCGAAAGCTTTGCAGCGTTCGTGGTCGCAGGAAGACTAAGATGACAAGCGTCTTTACAGATATTTATAAAAAATATTATTATTTTCATATAATTTGCAAGAAAATTAAAATTATGAAAATAACAAAAAAAAAAAAATACTAGCCTCGTGGCATTTTTTTAATTTCATCATTTTTAAACCTTAATTTAGACGTGAAAATGGTATAAAAATGTCAAAATCTGTACAAAACCAGAATAATAATTAATTCTACTTGCATATAATGGTTGGTTTGACGACGTCTGTGGTCTAGTGGTTCGAGTGTCGGACTGCTGATCACGAGGTCGTGGGTTCGATTCCCACAGGACACAAATATTTGTGTGATGAACATAAGTGTTTGTGTTAGTCTGGGAGTTTCTTATGTATTACAAGTATGTATTTACAAAAAAAGAAGTATATAAGTATTATATTCATTGTCTAGTACCCATAGCACAAACTCTGCTTAGTTTGGGACTAGATAGTGCTGTGTAAAAATGTCCCAACATTATTTACATTATTTATCCGAAATAAAATATATTTTTTATCACACACGGTGAAGTACGATAATAGTACAATAGTCAGCCACAGTAAGCAAAACGGGCCCATCTAGCCTAAACACAAAACGGAGATGCGCCCCCTTTTTCTTTAGAAGGCAACAAAATACAGTGGTAACATGTCCATTGATATAAGGGAAAAAATATTTAGGAAATATAACATTTTGTTTAATAAAACGTAAAAAAGGCATTTTTAAACATAATTCATACTTACATAACTGCTTGCATCGTGGTTTTTTTGTCAATTCGATTCAAATTCCTTTGCCAAAGGTTATCGTTAAAAACTCAATTTCTCTTAAACACTTCAAATCACAATCCGTAAAAGGTCTCTCGGCCATATCTAATCTTCTCGCCTATAAAAAGGTCTAAATTGGATTAAAATGTTTAGCTATTCACATACACTTCCGTACGAGATAGCCCTTCTCTGAATAACTTCACGAATTATTAACTTTGTGAAATACGTTGCGTTGGGTTTTACATCGCTACCAATTGGTATTGTTCCCTTAAACGGTCCTCTTTTGTTCGTCCATTTAATTTTGTATAGTATATTGTGTGCTGGAATACCAAATTATTTGAACTGAGTTAACAAAGACAGTAAGGCTTGATTTCACCAACGATAATTCTCTGGTTAAACGACCGATTACACATAATTCCAGTAAATTTTTCGAGTAATCGGCCGTTTAACCAGAGAGTTAACGTTGATGAGCACCGGTCTAAATTATTAACAATATTTCAGAGATATTCATAGGATTATTTAACGATGGCTTTTATCGAGACTATACATTAGTAGGTATTATCGATAAAAAAAAATTTACAACGATCTTTATACAACGTGCTATTGAATTAACTAAAAACCTCTTAAGGGGTCATTGTACTCATCAGTATGAATAACTTTTACTATGAGACCAACCCTGAAATCGCGAAAAAAAATCAGACTGGTCCCTACATTTGTGTTCATATAAATCGAAAAAATTTAAAGATCAGCTGTTTCTACAATCCTACTACGACCTCGGATGAATAAAAACGGCGGACGGTATCTTGCTAAACAAAGACTGAAGCACTTAATTTTTTCCTAAACCCACTACAATTTCGATAACAATTTAACACACCAGATTTATACTGTTATTTTATTTGTGACACTACAACGATGACTACCGTCACACTAGATTTATTGCGTAATCGCGGCTTTTTGGCATTCTATGGATGTGAATGTGTGCGTGCCCGTGCTTTTAAGCGAGCTTTTTTTAAGCGAGATTACTATGGATGGTTCACTTATTGTTTAGCGAGATTCCGTCCGCCTTTTTTATTCGTCCGAGACTACGACATATCATCATCATCATCATCATCCTATCCCGGTATCACCCACTGCGGGGTATAGGCCTCCTTTCGTTTTTGCCAGCCTCATCGATCTTGTGCATCCCTCATCCAGGTGTTTTCTGAACCTTTGGCGATATCATTAACCCAGCGCGCTTTCGGACGGGTTTCTTCGACCTGACCTTGGCCACCACTGGCTCAACGCTTTACTCCATCGGCCATCTCTACGCCGAGCCAGATGTCCTGCCCACCTCCACTTCAGCTTAATCGCCCTATCACCGACGTCGTAGACTTATACACAATTAAAATTACGTGTATAGATAAGACTTTATTTCAAGAAGTGTTTACACAAGTTCATGTAAAGATAAAACTATATCTCTCCAAGACATTCTTACCTATAAAATTGTTGATCTTTGTTGGAACAGTACAGAAACGTCATAACATCTCGCCGTGTCACCGTCACTCAGCATTATGTACCACGTTTGTTCATAGCGGCGCGTTTTATATTTCCTGTAATAGAATCTCATCATTTCATTTTTATGGGCCCCTTACGGACTTTATTGGATTAAAATGTCTCTTCGATGTAACTTTGGAACTCGACTGGATTTCTATCTGCTATAGGTTATAAAAGTAGTACAGTCAGCACGAAAAGTGGGTTAACACTGTCCAAAGTTTCAAGTGATTTATAAATGAAAAGCTACTAGCCTCCTAAGGCCCAAAAGTCTATGAGAATAAATAACTTGTGACTTCAGATCCATGACAGCATTATTGTTGGTTACTACTATGAAGTAGCAGGGCCAAGTCGAGTCTAAATAAGGGTTTAATTAATAAAATAAAATAAATTAATACCTAGTAGCCCAAAGGCCAAAAAAATTAAGCTTTTCAAGTGGGTCCTTGGCATGTTATAAAGTCACACTTCATCATTTCAGCCGAAAGACGTCCACTGCTAGACATAGGCCTCCCTCATAAGGCGGAGATACGCCATAATCACCACGCTTGGCAGGTGGGTTGCCGATCGCAGTTGGTTGAATAAATACTCAGAGAACGCTGCTACCCATCCTCTGGTGAACCCCTTAGTCGCCTTTTACGACCCCCACGAGAAGTGATGGGGAAGTTGTTAAAGTCTTTCTATATTCTATCTACATAAATATAAATCAATTGCCACACGTATGACGGAGCATCACTTACGGCCAAAATTAATAACCGATCTATTCACGATTTGCCATATTAGAATAGAAATTTGACATAAGCTCCATACATTTTATGTCAAATTTCTATCTCTAGTAGGGCAAATCGTGGATAGATCGGTTATTAATTTTGGTCGTTAAACGGCTCGACCGCTTTGGCAGTTTTTTTTCGTGTTCGTAATTATTGTCAGGACATGGTTTGTATGAAAGAAAATTTTAGGGAACATAAATTGCAATCGCTAGTTTAAAATAAAAACTGCAAGAAAGACTTTTTTTTGTTCGAGTCTGAAAATTAATCCTTTTCTAAAGACCTCTGGATCGTAAACTAAGCGAAAATAGTCCTGGGCCGTACGAAGCTAGATTTTTTTTGTAAAAAAATATGATACCATTGAGAATACTTGAATGACCAACATTATGATGTATTCAAAACAGTAATAGGTTTACATGAAGTTAATTAATAAAAATTCAAAATAATCATCGACTTATGTTGCTGACCATACTGCTTTAATGGTTACACTCTGGTTTAGAATAGAATATAATAATATTTATTTCTAAGTATATGGTAAGTAAATTGAGGTCTAACATTGAAAATTTATTCACATATACCATTGCAAGGTGTAGAAATGTTAAATAAAAAAATAAAAAATGTTATGTTTAAATATTAGGTATATCAATGATTCAGTTTTAACTTTGGGAAAATTTAAAAGACAGAAGATAATTTTGAGAGACCATAAAGAATAGAATCCTAAAGAGAAATATTTTTATGTGGTCTACATAAAATCTTTTATATTATACCTAAAACTTAAACTATAGTGTTGCTGAATATAAAACTACAAAGTGTATATTTTACTTTTCTGAAAAGTAGCGTTTTTCACGATAGACCTCGAGGCACATGAAAAAACACTGCTTTTTAGAGGCCTTCCACGTTTCACAGCAGTCTTGCTCTAATTTAGCACTTTTTTAAGGATTTCAAGAAATTTTAGGCGAAATTGAAAAACGTGTCCTATAAACATCCTTCAGGATAACATAAAGAATATTTGGAACATATTTTCGTCTTGATTTGTTGCTTAGAAGGAGAAGAGAAAAAAAAATCTATATTTCTATATAAATCATTTATAGACATAAACCATTGTTTCAATATTTGTGATGACACTCTGAAGGATGTTTATAGAATACCTAAATTTTTCATGTTCACCTAAAATCTGCTTAAATCTTTAAAGAAGGCTTAAAATTAGAGCACCGCGGCTGCGAGACGTGAAAGTCTTCTTAAGATTTGTGCTAATTGGTTCTAAGCTTCAACTTTCAAGAGGATTTTATCTTGTAGCCAGGATCCAATTTAACTTAGTTCTCTTTATGAAGCTGATGACCATTCATATAGCAAAAGAAATGTTATGACAAGCTTTTGGTTTTACCAATAAAACAGCCAACTGATCTCCACAACCCATTTGACGTAATTTATTATCATACTGAAAAGAAAACAAATACATAAAAAAAGGTATCTTTCCTATCTGTAACTGTCACCTAATTGCAATCTAATTCCAGACAAAAAAACAGCACCGAAAAGAGGTCTAGAAATTTCAGACAAAATCCTGTAGAGAGCATTTAATAGCCTAAAATACGCTCGCTCCATTTTATTACGCACCGGGGCCCATACCGAAATATTATTCAAAGCATCCGCTACATAAAAGATTGACGGAATATCCATTCGTATCTTTTGTTGGTAGGTAAATTTATTTATATCGCCTTTATTTTGTAGGTTTATTGTGGTAGAATAGTATTACTACAGATATAAAGTAGGATTTGTGTTGCGCGTGGACTTTTGGTATCATTGCTGTAGGTTCTTATTCGTCATAGCATCTTGAGATTGTCGTTGAAACACTGATATGAGTAGAGGTTAATCCGTTCTGTTTATCTTTTACGAGATTGTCTGCTTTCGGCGCTGTATTATTTTTTATTATCTACGTACGAATTCGCAACACAACATGAAATATTATACGACAAAGGAAATCAATTGTAAGGAAACTTTGCACAGTTTAGACATCTCGATGGCACTTTTTACGCAATTTACGAGTGTGTAAAAAAGCCAAATACTCTTCAGATTTAGGTGAAGTTCAGGTTTTGGTAGGTACGTTGGTTGGGTTGGTAGGTGAAGAGGTTTGAATTTATTGTAATACATGTTAGTTTTGCATTTAAAGTGCGTCTAATATCGCGCTAACAGCGTGTCATAACGTCGTCTGTTCATGATGTTGTCTTATTTGGATGATTATATGACGTCTTGAACTAAGTTTACGGGACTTGTCGCGCACAATTATTTATTTATTTATTTATTTATTTGCCTTCATGTACAAGGTATATGCATGCATTACATTTTCATGGCACAATTAAATACTATTAGTACATGAACCCTGCAAGGGCACTGCAAATTTAAGTAGGTAGGTATACTAATGAGTCTAAAAATACGTTTGTTATTAATTCATTATACATAATTATTATCTCAAATTATCATATATTAAAATTATCATAAATTAAAAAATTACAAGTATATTAATTGGATTATTGATCATGCAAGTCATAATTTTGTTATTAGAATTTATTTAGTTTTATACATCCATATAACTATATAAATAACAGGGCCGATCGATTCATAGTTTATCAGATTTAAATTCTTCGATTGTGTAGTAGCTTTTCTTTATTAAAAGAGATTTTAACTCTCTGCAGAACATTGACTGTTTTGGTTCGGATTTTAAACGTTCTGGTAGTTTGTTATAAATTTGTATGAGTCTGAAATATGGACTTTTGCCGAAAATGTTTAAAGTAGTGGGAGGTAGTATTAATGTGTTCTTGTTTCGTCTATTGTAGTTTTCATGAAGTTCACTGTTAGATGTGAAAAGGTGTCTGTTCTTCCTAACAAATATACAGCTTTGCATTATATACGAAGTAAAAGATATACTCACCAAGTGGTTGCAAAAGTTGTCATATGACGAGACTGAAAATCTTATTGTGATAATCTCATGAATTGGAAATACTGCATGTAGTTTAGTTTTGTTTATTTTAGTAGCACGTAACATTTTGGTAACTGTTTTAAGGATATACTTGCACGACTGTTTTTAAAACATATTATAGTTGTTTGTCGCTGTAATTTTGGGGAACATTGACTCCTAAGATACAGGCTTCTTGCCTAGTTTAGGGGTCTGACGTTCGACTTGTAATTGTCACTGTCGTACAACTTATTCATAATTCTCTGTGTACTTCATATTATTATGTTGCTTTTTGGTGTACAAATAAAATATTTTTATTTTATTTATTTATTATTTTATTATATATATCGAAGGCAGTGTAAGAATTTCCTGTTTAACAAAGTGCGGCCTACAACTCTGTCGTTGCTTTATATTCATTAAAATTACTGATCAGTCTGCTCGTGACCACCGCTAATGCAACTTGACCGAAACGTCGAGGTTAGTCAAAATGTTTGTTATATTTTGATTTAATTGTGCGCGACAAGTCCCGTAAACTTAGTTCAATATGAGTGAAATTCGCGAAAGTTTATAAACTTCTATTAGATGACGTGTTATCGAAATAACTGAAAACCTCTTAAGGGGTCATTGTACTCATCAGTATGAATAACTTTTTACTATTAGACCAAATCAAAAATCGCAAAAAAAAATACTGCCGTTTCCTACATTTTGTCGATTTAGGTATGTGAACACAAATGTAGGGAACAGCAGATTTTTTTTCGCGATTACAGGTTTGGTCCAATAGTAAAAGTTATTCACACTGATGAGTACAATGACCCCTTAAGAGGTTTTTAGTTGTTTCAATAACATGTTGTAAAGGCTACTTTTTATCCTGAGAAGATTATCAGTTTCCAAGGGATGCGCGATACCGTCTATCTGTGATAAACCAAATTATACGCAGGCGAAGCCGCGGGCAAGATCTAGTGAAAAACTAATTTTGAGTAGTAAGTAACCAGGGGCTAACAATGTTTCATGGTCTTCATTATTATTCATTGACGACGTCTGTGGTCTAGTGGTGTCGGACTGCCGATTCCCACAGGACAAAAATATGTGTGTGATGAACATAAGTGTTTGTGTTGGTCTGGGTGTTTCTTATGTATTATAAGTATGTATTTACATCAACAAAAAAATATAAGTATTATATCCATTGTCTAGTAGCTATAGTACAAGCTCTGCTTAGTTTGGGACTAGATGGTGTTGTGTAAAAAATGTCCCAAAAAGTATTTATTATTATTTATTATTTTATTATCATATTCGTTTCACGAGGTCGTGTGATGTTGTGTTCTATGGATGTTTTTTTTCAATTTTAAAGCATTTTTTTTTCGAATAAACCTATTTACAGGCACTTGAAACGTCAGGCTCTAGTTGCGTGGTTCTAAATTGTGTGACGTATGGAGAAGAACCGGCAAGAAACTTCATGGATAATTGTCTCTGTTAGTTCACCTTTATAGCGTAGGGTGGGTGGTTATAGCTAAAAAATAGGTACCTACTACCCTACTAATATTATACCTGAATGTAAAGTTGTTTGAAGTGAAGATGTTTGGATGTTTTTTACGTAATCACGCGTTAACCGTTGAACGGATTTGGATGAAATTTGGCATACAAATAGAACATAACCCAGATTAACATATTAGTTATTCATCCCGGGAAGATGAACAGTTCCCGAGGGATGCGTGATAAACAACATTCTGGCGGGCTAAGCCGCGGCCATAGGCTAGTTTGTCAACGCTTCGGGGAATGTCTTGAGTCGTCATCGATCTCTGAAGATGACGTCACTCGATTGCTTGTTAGAGGTGCTCTAAGCTGCGATCTTCACAGTGAACCGTCCAATTGTGAAACATAGTATGCTAATTGGATCATAATGTAATTGTATCTGAATACTGGAGATAGGGGGCGGTTGTAGGTTATTTATTTATTTCCATAAAAAAAATATAAATACATTTGGCAGATACAGTGTAGAACATGAACCAGTTTAGGTTTTTCTGTACACCGCTGGGTCCGTCGACATTCATTACAACAAGATGTGGGTGGGTGAACACGACGCATCGCGTTCGCTCGCCCCATGCAAATATTCTCAAATACCCTCAACTAATTTATATTACTTCTCAATAGCAAATTGCTTACAAAAATACAGCATGTTTTTTTTTTCTTAATGCTATAAAATTATAAGTCATTATTAGGTTTTAATTTCTCTAAATGGTGTTTTTTAAGTTTAGATTTTATGTTGTTTCGTGTTATGTCTTTTTTTATTTTTGGTGGTAGTTTGTTTATTATGTCTGGTATAATATAATTTAGACGTAACATTGTATATTTAACAGCCAACTTCCTATAATGGCCAGGCTCTGCCAGCCGTCATGTGGTGGGATAACTAATTAACTACTAGGCTCAGGCAAGTAAATACAGTGAAAATATTAGACTGCCGAGTTTCTAGAGTTAATATCTAGTGTCCAAATGGAATGGTATTGACCACATAAATAGATAGAATGGTTGTAATCACAATCTCACTTGCGATTCATGCGTGGCAACTTTCCGAACAAACTACGCCTTACATTTTGACGTCATTATTTTTTTTAAATTAATTTTAATCAAATGTACTTTACAGCTTTTGTTTCTGCAGTTAGAAACAGCACAATAAGGCATTTTTGCGGGTTTTTGTTACAGTATTTATAGAAACAAGTCATACGGCATGCTGAGAAAGGCATTGAAATATCGTGCACTATGGTGCATGGTGCTGCCACGCGCGACCTGCCCACATAGCCATTCTATTTATTTCTATGGTCTTGACACTAATTTAAATAATGAAACCCTAATTTTATTTAATGGATACCGCATTTTGTTTTAAAAGATAAAAAATAATGAATAAAAATATCTGTTGACTAATTTCATGAGCGTATAGACATAATACGTACATTACACACATTTTAATAAAACAAGTTTAACTAGATAACATTGTGGTTACATTGTGTGTCATTATGTAGTGATCGCGAAAACCTAAGAAATTATTTTACAGATGACGTTTTTTCGTATTTCATTTTGTGTCGGTTCGGTTACTTATTGCATCAGGCAAATTACTCAAAAAAAAAAAAAACTCAACTTTCACATTTTTTTACTAACACAGATAAGAAATAACAGAAAGAAACTTATCTAAAGACACTTTTAACCCGTATTTCAGTATAAAGCCACGTGTCGGCCTATTGAAATCGTACGCATCGTACGGATCGCATTAAACGAAACCGTTTAGCGCAGTGCGTCCACCTATCCGCAGCGCAGCGTACGGATTGTCGACGAATTTCTATGAGCAATCGGATTTCCAATATTGACATGCCGATTTGATGCCGATGACGTCATCCGCATTTTATTATCCATCCACATTTTCCACATTAACCTTCTCTACTCTTTAATGAGAATGGATTGAACTTTAGCGCACCGACTTCGAACATTATACAAGCACATTTTTATTTCTTTCGCAACTCGAGCTAGCGACTCGTTTCAGAATTTAAAACTGGCAGATGTTTTATAGATTGTACGTAGGGAGAGGAAAGATAACTTTGTGAGTGTACTGCAAATGCGATGCAAGTTGGTTTATTTTGAATTTCGTATAACTTATTAATCTAAAGCATCGTGCTGAAATATTTGCCAATATCAAATTACTATGAAGCAATTTCCTGTTAAAGTATTAATCATAATAAAGAAAACCGGCCAAGTGCAAGTCGGACTCACGCAGTAAGGGTTACGTACCACCCATCGACCTGATACCCCATAAAAACTGATTTAATTTACGAGAGTTCATCAAAATACATCAACGCACCGTGCGCCATATAAGAATTTTTGCATTTTTTTCTTACGCAGCTACCACTACATAAATGTCTATGTTTACCCATATTTATTATTTGTTGCTAAACTACATAGTATGTCTGTCACATGATCTATCTTCCTTAACATTATAGGAAGCCAGTTGAAATTTGTGTTGTCACAGAATATGGCCTTGTAACTGTAGCCTTAACACGGAGTGTAATAAAAATAATAAAAACATATTAAACTATAGGTAAACATACAAGAAACGTCGAAAAAAACTATTTTTTATCTTAAAAACTTCAATACATACAAGCGACAAACTTGGTTTGGTTGTAGTATAGTCTATTTTTTTGCAACAAATAATAAAATTATAGTAACCAAATATATGTGTGGTACGGAACACACGCGAGTCTGACTGGCACTTGGTCGGTTTCCTCATTCTTATTTATTTTAACTGTTATTTTTTACTAAAAAAATTTGCCCTTCACTGTGCGATGCGTTGTAACAAGTTAGATTTTATAAACAGAAAATAAGTTGGAAAGTTTTATAATTAAGGCACTTTCACTTTGTATATAAACATAAAATTTTCATTATTTTGTCCAAGAGAACGACCAAGCTTTGCAGAAATACACTAAAGGTCGTGCAGAGCCAGCCAGTTGCTTCATTTAACATTTACGACTTGTATTCTAACTTTATATTGGAGGCAAGTGGATTGCACCGAGTTGTTGACTCGATTTGTGACAGGCCTCACTTAGTGTAAAGTAAAGGTCTGAACGAAGTAGATAGGAATCGAAAATGTATGTTTTTATTGCGAAATACTCAGTCGAGCTGATTTTTTATCTAAGATTGTACAGCCAACGTCCAAATAGCCAAGCCCTTCACATAATCGGTAAACCAGACGCACGGCGATGCGCCACCCTTACATTTATTTATTTGTTATTGACATGGTAGACATTCCACCCTTACGCACGAAGTGATTTGGTTGGCTTTATCATGCGTACCGCTAAAAAGTGGAATTCCTTGCCAGCGTCTGTGTTTCTCGATAGGTATGTTCTTGCTGTCTTTAAGACTCGAGTGAATAAGTTTTTGCTGGGAAAGTGTGTACATCGTCGACCGCACCATCGCCTGACATTAGGAGAGGTGACCGTCAAACGCAATACCGTTAAGAATTTAAAAAAAAGTCGTGAGTCGAGTATTTAATCTTGATTTCTTTTATTATTTATTTATTTACTATAAGTACACTCAGAAAAAATATAATGATAAACACAGAGTACAAAAGCACTGCATAAGTCTTGACGAAATTTTTTCCTGCGACAGACACATTTGAAGAAAACATTGTGTGAAAAGTTTTATTTTTGTTTGAAGTGGGCCAGTAATCAATCTGATGAAATCCCTATGTGCGTGATGCATTCTGTTTTACTAACAAAATTGTTAGAGATCTGACAACAGCCTGTAACTAACTTACTAGGTACTATAAAGCCCACGAGTGTTTCGCTTCAATTGCATTAAAACAACATCGCAGAACAACAAACTTTGTTACACATACAGTTGACAATTAAAGTGTCATCCTACTACATCCCGACATTCAAGTGCTGTCTCACTACGGAATCAGAAACTTAAACAATTAACGATGCTGCCCTATGCTGGCTGCCCATCGAGTTAATACTAGTCGATCTCAATTTGCAAAGTTACAAATTGATTTTAATGAAACGTTAGCGAACCTCGTCGTTGAATTTTATAAGTAAGCCCAAAGTTTGTTGAGTGTTGATGCACACCGAGGTTATTAAAAGAGTGAGTAGGTATAGTATAATCCATCCGCTCAAATAGTGGCGCCAAAAAAGTTAGCGATATTTCCAATGATATTTAAAAGTATAGATATGTCATCATCATTTTCATTTATCATTTCAGCCGAAAGATGTCTACTGCTGAACATAGGCCTCCCCAAGCAGTTTGGGGGATATACCATAATCGCCACGCTTGGCAGGTGGGATGGCGATCGCAGTTGTTTGGTTAAATACTCAGAGAACGCTGCTGCCCATCCTTTGGTGAATACCTTAGTAGCCTTTTACCACATTCATGAGAAGATATAGGGTGGTGCAATTCTTTACGTCCGGCACCACATGGAACTAAGGATATGTCATACCCTAACAAAACAAACGAAAATAATGTTCCATACGCAGCGGCAGCACAACACACATAAACTAGCATTAAGTTGGTAATTTCAAGTTACTTTCGCGTCATAATTGATACACTTTCTGTAAACACACTACGTCATCTTAGTTTTTTTTGGTCACCAGTAACGCTCGGCGCCTTACTTGATGCGGATTTATAGAAAAATCTCCTAATGAGGATGTTTTCGAGTCTTCAGATTGCGATCACAAGTAATATATCTGTACTTTTAAATATCATTGGATATTTCATTATAATATTCATGTTAATAATATTATCTGTAGTAGAATGGAACGTCACAAAGACTACAATGAAATGTCAAATATTATTTGACATTAGAGGAAAAAACGAGGGAATATATTGAGAGAGAAAAAGACTAAGAATACGCAGCTTTAAGATTAAAGTAATAATGTGATAAGCAAATTAAAGATACTTATACTCTAATTAGTTCATGTTTACATTTTTAGAATGTTTTTGTTATGTATACCATTGCATAAATAAATAAATAAAAATAAATAAATATAAACAGAGTTTTATCATAAATTAAATTAAATTCCTGCGTGCTATTTAGGTGTACCGCCACTATTAGAGCGGATGGACTATACCATCAATGTTTATGAGGTATTAATGTTAGACGTAACTGATATTTACGACGTTTTTATATTTCAGTGCGTCGTTATAACGAGGAAGGTTTGTAAATGGAGTGATTTCCGATTACAGCCTTGAAAGTCTGCATAATGTTCCTAATGTTCCGTGTGGTACGGACGTAAAGAATTGCACCACTCTATACACGCTGAAATTTGAGTCGCTTAATTCCCGTAAAGGGGTCATTGTACTCATCATTATGAACAACTTTTTCTATGGGACCAAGCCGGAATTCGCGAAAAAAAAATCAGGTGGTCCCTACATTTTATTGATTTAAGAGAACACAAATGTAGGGACCAACAGATTTTTTTTCGCGATTTCAGGATTGTTCCCATAGTAAAAGTTGTTCATAATGATGAGTATAATGACCCTCTTTCGGGAATTAAGCGACTCAAATTTCAGCATGTATATTCTCATGGGTGTCGTAAAAGGCGACTAAGGGATTCACCAGAGGATGGGCTGCAGCGTTCTCTGAGTATATAATCAAACAACTGCGATCGCCAACCCGCCTGCCAAGCGTGGCGATTATGGCATATCCCCCCATTGGGGGAGGTCTATGTTCAGCACTGGACGTCTTTCGGCTGAAATGATGATATGATGATGATGATGAATGTTTCTAATAAACGCTGTCCGCTGTTAACAAGCTTGTTAAATATTTAAACTGTCGTGTACACAGGCATTCGGCCACCGAGCGAGTTGAACGGCGAAATGATTTGAATATTAAATTAATTTTGTCACAGATTCGCACTCCGTTGTTGCTAATTTAATTAAGTTTATGTTTCGTTAGGACAGAAAATAAATTGAAAGCTCTTTTCTGTTTTGTTATAATCAAGTAATGATAAAGGAAGGGCCATAAAAGCGTGACGTGGGGTCGCGTCGCTTATTAAAATTGATATCCATAACGCGAATGATGGAAGAAGCCAGCAGGCCCAAAATGTCATTAAGGAAACTAGAACGAGCGTCAATTTATCTTTATTTTTAGAAGTATTGAATCACCTCTATTGTTTTTCTACAATATAGTGAAATATTTTGATAACATTAGACCAACTTTTTACTTTCATTCGGTGATAATGAATATGGTTAGAAGCGGATAAACCAGTTTTATCCGTGCAGACCTAGGATTATCCTAGCTCTTTGGGTAAATTCCGAAATTTCTTTAAAATCATATCTAATTCAACATTCACACGACAACTTTTGTAAAATAATGAATGCATTGGATGAGTACACCCACAATTTTCATTTTTTTTTAATTCGACGGACTATAGCTTCAGTTAATATTGTTCTCAAGTAAGTGACTCTGTGATTTTATTGAGATATTTTTTTTAAATTTAAATCTCAATCACCTAACATTACCCAGTCAGCTTTGTTTAGACCTAGGAGGTTTATCCGGGTAAATGCCAAATTAGACTAAAATAATTGAATCAAATTCAAATTAACTTTATTTGCTTAAAATTTGGTACAACAGATGGTAATAGTTACATTTTAATTGTGGATACAAAGACACGTTTCGCCATATAACACAGAAATCGAATCGATATAATTGATCGTTTGCTTTAGTAAGCAATCAAAGTTAGCTAAATAATTTTATTGCCAAACTGATACTATTACATGTCTGCACTCACTTTTTTGATATTAACTTCATCCTAAACTAAGTATGCAAGTTTGTCAAAATTTCATGTAGAAACTCGCAGAGCTGTGACAAAATCCTTACATAATCTACTAATCAGATTCTACATCGCCCTCTACTAGAGTTCACCTGTGTTCCGTATTCGGATATCCTTCCGTCAGTCGAATGACGTAATCCCCAAGTGCCAGTTGGAACTTCACCTTTGAAGTATTACGTCATCGTGTTGGCAGATGGGCAGAATAGAATTGACAAAGCTGCTTTGACTATGAAACTATTAGTAGTCCTCAAAGAAAAGGGATTCGGACTTCCGGGACTTCGAGACTTTCGGGCTTCCTAGCCAGGCTTCCAAGTATCGACAAAGCATGTCGGTGAGTTTTTTTTTCGAAAGCTTATGGCCTGGTTTCTAAGACCTTTTAGCCAAGTCTTTAGTTTATCACCCCCTAATAAAGTGATGGAAACTTTACTAGGATTCTGATTGATTGGTAAATACTCAGTCAGGTTTTAACTGTGCACCATTTACCTACGATTGTACACGAGCTTCTTCTTCTTCATGTCGATGGTACAATATTCATATCCTGCTGGCCCAGAAATTGGCCACCTTAATTGCATTGTCTGTAGAATTGTTCAGATTGCTCAATGTGCAGCCCCCCTAGCCAAGTTGACAATCTACACAATCGTCAATCGTCAACGCTAATAGAAAACGATCAAAATGTATGGGAATGACATATCTCAACGAAAAAATCATTCGTTCAGATATGTCATTCCCATACATTTTGATTGTTTTCTATTAGCGTTGACGATTGTAGATTGTGTAGTATGTCAACTTGGCTAGGGGGGCAGGTGTACGTTAATGAGCACCTAAAATTTAATAATCCACCATTAGAAACACAAATTTTGGAAAATAATTCCAAATCTACAACTTTCTCTTTCCGAATTTTCCCACCGTCCCTCAGTGAGAATAGGACCAAATGTCACACGACTCAAACGGAACTAATTATAATAATAATAATGTAATTTGGTATGTAGTTATGTTGGAAATGTTTTGTATCTATTGTTCTTTGTCGAATTGAATGAACATACATTTTACATACGACTCTTCATTTACTTATTCCTACTACTACTATAATGAAATTCAACTCGACAATTTAAATCACTCATGATCGTTTATTGGTCTGTCGGTATTGAACATACCTATGTACACCTGTGACTGAAAGGTTGAAGGCCGCTGAAATAAATACATATTTTGAGACGTTGTTTTTTTGTTCGCAACTACTACTTAAATGATGTATTGTTTTAATTAATGTATTTATTTCCCTCTGAAAAGACAAATCATTCTGAATTTCAATTATAAATCAAAGAAGTAAAACCATTATTATTGACTGGATGAACGATATCCAGTCAATAATTATGGTTTTAAAATATTGTTCAGTGAAATTGCTAACATTGATGGATGCTGGCATTGCTGTGTTTCGGCATAAGAAAAGTTTATTACCTATGGTTTCGGTCTGAAGGGTACGGGTGCCGGTGAAATTACAATCACATGAAACTTTCCATCTTCATGTCTCAGTTTGGCGAACCGACTTGCGGTACCATTTAGGCAACAGCCTAAGTATGTAGTATTGCAGTTATTATGGGCAAAGGTAACCGCTTAACATCAGGTGGGCCTTTAGCTCGTTTCGTCATCCTATACCATAATAAAAAAAACCAACATAAATACCATTTCAATGTGATAAACGCTGTCTTGATTAAACGTATTGATATCTCCATAATTATTTTAATTCATAAAACTTACAAATCAGTGTGGACTGGTATAATACCTATTTACATTTTCGTCTGCAGAAGCATTACTCATAATTAAAATTACTTGTTCGTGTAATAATGTTGATGGCTAGTAAATAAGTTAGCTAGAATAGTCAACAAGAAGTAATTATATTGAAATTATGGTGTGTTACACGCATATCACGCGAGTTCTTATCGGGGCTCAACAATTTGTTATAACCTGACAAAGAAAAATTATGATTAGTTCAAATTCACTTTATATTACTTATTACAATTTTTCATAGGCTGGAAAATGTTAAGAGGGTTTACGCCGCGTAGCACCAGCTATATCACCAGTTATATTGGCGCAGAGCTTAGAGAGGCATAGTGATTTTTATTGTTTTTGTTTTTTTTTTTTTTTTTTTGGCTGGAACTTCGCATCGTTTTATCAGGCAATTAAAAAAAAAAATTTATTAAAATCGCAGTTTCTTGAGAGTGCTCCATACAGTTCTCAATGGTGTATGAAGTCCGCCAACCCACACTAGGCCAGCGTGGGGGACTAAGGCCTTAGCCTTCTCGTACTGGGAAGAGGCCCGTGCCCAGCAGTGGGACAGTAATGGGCTGGTTATGCAGTGTGTTTTCAAGTTATTTTTATCCATGTTCCAAAACATAATGAAAACTGTAATAAAATTAAGTAATTTAATCATCAATTTGTTATTCAAAAGTGACGTTGAAATTGGTTGAAAACCGCAGTTTTGATTTTTTTATTTGTAAGTTTTAGAAAGAATAAGAAAATTTATAATTTTCTGGTCTACATTTGGTACTACACTAACATTTATTATAAGGTGTGGTGTGGGACGCAACTCTTGCTCCATCACACCTTCCTAGCTCGGCTGGCTGTGCTGGTGCTGCCGCCGCGTCTGCGGCAGCCTTCAACCGGCAAAAATATAGTAAACTATCAGGTATCCATGATTTTGAGCCGTTTGGAGTTGAAACGCTCGGGACATGGGGTCCGAGTGCGCGCTTCCTTTTCAAGGTAATCGCTAAGAGACTGGTCGATACTTCGCCTGACTAGAGGGCTGGTTTGTTCTTTGGCCAAAGAATAAGCGTTGCCATTCAACGTGACAGCACTGCCAGCCTTTTGGGCACTTTGCCAGATGACAGCGATGTGGAGGAATACTTTGACATTTATTTAAATTTTTTACTTGTATTTTATAATTTGTTTTGTGAATATTATTATGAATATGAATTATTTTGGTCTATAAATATAGAATTTAGATAATCACCTATTGGATTTTAGCATAGCTATGAGCTATTGTGTTGAGAAAATAAAATGTATGAATATGACCTCAAGTGGTACTTAAGTTACACGATTACTAACAGGCGCGCCAAAAAGATATTTCGTTGAGTTTAAAAAATGGTGTAAAAGCATAGCTATGAGCTATTGTGTTGAGAAAATATAATATATGAATAAGACCTCAAGTGGTACTTAAGTTACACGATTACTAACAGGCGCGCCAAAAAGATATTTCGTTGAGTTTAAAAAATGGTGTCAATTGAATTGATAAAGCGACCTTTAATCGGGGTCCGCTCGGGTCCAGGTTAATTGTGGGTTGGTTTTTATTGGCTCCACCAGAGGGCGCGGGTCACTAAGTGATCAAGAATTAGGTCGAAGGGTTACTTTTCTATCGTGAAAAAGTGATTGGTAGAAGGGTTAAAAATATCATTCATTTTCGTTAACAATTTGAAAATGGCAGCTAAAATTAAAATTTTGCATTATTCCTTTAAGGAAAATCTTATATTTATCTTAGACAAAATGGAGCATGAGAAGTATTTTATAAACTAAAATTGTAATCGCGAAGAGAAACAGCAAAAGTAACAATTTATTACAAAGGTTTTTGCGTCAGATTCTTCGTTTGTCATACGTAGCGTGCAACTAGATTCATAATATTTTGAAAGTCTTACATACATACATACATATTATCACGCCTGTTTCCCATTGGGGTAGGCAGAGACTATGAATTTCCACCTGCTACGATCCTGACACACCTCTTTCGCTTCATCTACGTCCACTAACCTCGTCATGCATGCTCGTCGGTTTAGAGAACTCTTAACCTGGCATTCAAAGTCTAATCTATAAAACACGTCAGTTGAGTCTTGTCGTAGATAAAACCAGGATCCGATAGTGAAAATTCCTTCCATTCTTGTTGTACTGGCCTGCCACTTTTCTGTCTAAAGCCCGGTTTAACATCGCGCTCTCATCCTACAAATGTTCCATCCTTCAAAGGTTCTCTTCATAAAATCTAAAAATTGGAAACATTGCTTTAATCGTTTTTATATCAATAATATTACTTAAAAGCTCGTCTTACATCCCTACAAGACCAATCGGGCGTACCTATACTTCAGATTTACATTTCAATTACTGCCCCAAATAGTGTCGCTATTCGTCGGATATTCGTGTTTCTGTACTTAAACTCCCCCTGTCGAGACGGGGGAACTGGGGAACTCGAGACCCTACGGAAACGGTATGGAGTTAATTGCTGGGGTCGATGCTAATTAGTTTCCCCGACGAGCGGACGTGGCATCGGAACGGTTACCTACCGCTTCCCTTCGTCAGTGTCGCCTCTGAATGCCGTGTATTCTGTGGTGCTGTCCGTGATCTAACTTAACGATGCCAATACCAAATTGAATAAATGTTCGATGGTATTTATTTAATACGGGTTCGGATAATAGTTTCGTGTTCCGATTTCAATTGTCCTTTGTATTGGATGTGGGTTGGTAAAAGACGTTGAAATAACAACAAAAGTTTGATTTTAATGAACTGAGTTGCATTGCTGTCTGCTCGCCCTTAAAAGTGTAATCAACGCAACCAGCCTGTAACATGCCTTCAGCTCATTAGACGCAGAAGTGCGCTGAATTACCTATTACTTTTAACATGCAAGGAAATGCGCCACTCCAGTAAAGCTTTAAGACGAGGCAAAGTCAGAACATCGAGGTGTTTTGCTGTTTTATTTTACTGTTATAGTGCGAGTTTCGACGTTAACTCCGAAGCAGAAGATAGAAGAAAAAATATAGTATACTAGCCTACGCCCGAGGCTTCACCCGCATATAATTTGATTTATCACACAAAGACCTCGGACGAACGTCCGAGACAAAGACATTATCACGCACTTCTCGAGAACTGTTTATTTCTTCGTGTTAAAAAGTAGCCTATAAATATTTTAATCCAGCTATGGTATATTTATATCAAAGAATATCTAATAGTACTAACGTACAGAACGGCCACTCACAGCCCCCGCCAATTCAAGTTTCCTCGCCCGGACCCCGCACCCGCCCACAGTTTGCAGGCAATTGGACTGCAAGAATGCTATGGATGTCAATCGCCAGTCGCTATAAAAGCACGCCATCTCTGAAAAGCGCTAGGAACCCAGTCGGTATTACGAGCGGCAAGCATCCCTAACTTACACGTGTGTGTGCGTTCGTATAAGACGTAATCTTGTGAATGTAGGTGGAGCTAGCGTTTATGTCCTATTCAGTGTTGCCATATGCACCGTAATTACGGCAGATCTGCCGTAATTTTGGCTTTTGTTTTTATTTCTGCCACCTACCGTAGTCGTAAATTACGGTGTATGAAAGTTACCGTAATTTTGAAAACCCAAGCTGAAACTGGTAGTAAGCCAAATAATTTTAAAAGTAGTGTCATTATTACTGTGTTACTCAAGTCAATGGGCACCTAGTAGCATGTGAAATTCAAAATTTCTTGCGTTTTTTGCAAATTGTAGCTAATTCACGTTGTATATTGATCTGGTCATGATTCGTGGCAATAATAACAATACATCTACTGAATCTTGGGGAGGTCTATGTCCAGCAGTGGACGTCTTTCGCCAGAAATGATGATGATGATGATCTACTGAATAATGCCTTAGCTCCATAAGCTCGATAATTTGATAGTAACTTAATATTGTAGAGCTTATAGAGCTAGGATGTTTTTACTACTTCTACTGCTAAATACTACTTCTTACCGAATATATTATTGTGATTTTTGTCGCAAAAAATATTCAGATCAATAGTAAGATAGAGCTATAACTTGCAAAAACCCAAGAAATTTTCATTTCCGAGGGCTACTGCGTCGCAATCACCAATATTGCCTTCAAATAAAGTCAGTAAAGTATGAAAATTTGTCACCGTAAATCTGCCGTATTTCTTTAAATTGAAATACCGTATTTCTGGTAATTTTGACCCACTATGCACCGTATTTTCGTTTCATCGATCTGGCAACACTGGTCCTATTGAATGTCCGATCTTTGTTTTTGTGCCCACCTCAATCCGTATAGCTGTTTCAGCATGATTGAAAGGCAGACAAACAACTAAACAATGAAACAAACTTCCATACTTTAGTATTTATAATATTAGTAGGAAGGAGGTAGGAGTTAGGTATAAATAATAGATAAGGATGGAAGGTATACTTAACAATTTGTGATTGATTTGATCAGTCGAATAAGGAAAATGAGCTTTTATTATCAAGAAAAAATGGCTGTTAGGAGATGAATTATGAATTAGCAGCTAGTTACGAGATTTGCAAATATGGTGTCAGAAAAATAATAAGTGTTTTAGTACAACATATTGGGTGACATATTGTGATCTGGTGAAGGTCGCGGGAATCCGCTGGATGCAGAAGGCGCAGGACCGGTCGTTGTGGCGTTGCTTGGGGGAGGCCTATGTCCAGCAGTGGACGTCTTTCGGCTGAGATGATGATGATGATGATGATGATGATGATGATGATTGAGTGACGATATTTAATTGATCGTCCGGCGCACAGCCAGTTGGGCAGTCAGCCCCGCTACCTACCTGCTGACCAGTGTTGCCAGATCGATGAAACGAAAATACGGTGCATAGTGGGTCAAAATTACCAGAAATACGGTATTTCAGTTTAAAGAAATACGGCAGTTTTACGGTGACAAATTTTCATACTTTACTGACTTTATTTGAAGGCAATATTGGTGATTGCGACGCAGTAGCCCTCGGAAATGAAAATTTCTTGGGTTTTTTTCAAGTTATAGCTCTATCTTACTATTGATCTGAATATTTTTTGCGACAAAAATCACAATAATATATTCGGTAAGAAGTAGTATTTAGCAGTAGTAGTAGTAAAAACATCCTAGCTCTATAAGCTCTACAATATTAAGTTACTATCAAATTATCGAGCTTATGGAGCTAAGGCATTATTCAGTAGATCATCATCATCATCATTTCTGGCGAAAGACGTCCACTGCTGGACATAGACCTCCCCAAGATTCAGTAGATGTATTGTTATTATTGCCACGAATCATGACCAGATCAATATACAACGTGAATTAGCTACAATTTGCAAAAAACGCAAGAAATTTTGAATTTCACATGCTACTAGGTGCCCATTGACTTGAGTAACACAGTAACAATGATACTACTTTTAAAATTATTTGGCTTACTACCAGTTCCAGCTTGGGTTTTCAAAATTACGGTAACTTTCATACACCGTAATTTACGACTACGGTAGGTGGCAGAAATAAAAACAAAAGCCAAAATTACGGCAGATCTGCCGTAATTACGGTGCATATGGCAACACTGCTGCTCACTGGCTAATATTTTCCCCACGGCATGAGCTGTTATCATTATGTAGCTCATGTCGACACGATAGAAGATATGCGTTATGTTAAATTATTGTGCTATGTTAGGTATTTGAAGAAACTATCACTGTCGCTCTGTCTCAAGTAAGTGCGATAAGGACAACTGCAGTTCCGACTGAATAGCCTTAGTAAAAAAGTCATAATTCGAGGTTTGGCTCTCGAATATTTTCTCCTACGAAACTGGACCAATTTGAAAGATATTTCATAAACTGAATAAGAAGAATATACTGAGCCGCTATCCCGCTATGTTTTTCCTTTTTCATTATTAGTTTTCAAAATACACTACGCCTCTGTAGACTGCGATCTAAATAGGCAAATTAAAGATTTTTTGAGGGCTTCTTTAAATAATTTATCAACAAAAACGTAACATCATCATCATCATCATTTCAGCCGAAAGACGTCCACTGCTGGACATAGGCCTCCCCCAAGCATCGCCACAACGACCGGTCCTGTGCCTTCCGCATCCAGCGGATTCCCGCGACCTTCACCAGGTCGTCGGTCCACCTTGTGGGGGGCCTACCCACGCTGCGCCTTCCAGTAAACGTAACATAGAAAAACTGATATTTATTTTAATCTAAAAATCATAGCTCTGGGATTCTAAACCAGAAAGAAAACAGTTGAGCCGCGCGCTATAAATTGAATAAAAACATTGATACTTTGGTTTTAAAAATAGTCTCTTCTAAATACCTACTTATATTATGCTGTAGATAAAAGAAAGAGCGTTTAATATACTAACGCAATAAATAAAAGAAAGAGTTACTGGACATAAAATATGAAAATAATACATACATACATACATATTATCACGCCTGTTTCCCATTGGGGTAGGCAGAGACTATAGATTTCCACCTGCAACGATCCTGACACACCTCTTTCGCTTCATCTACGTCCATTAACCTCGTCATGCATGCTCGTCGGTTTAGAGAACTCTTAACCTGGCATTTTTTGAGAACATTCGCGATTTGATCGCGATACGTTCGCCAAGGTCGTCCCCTTCCAACTCTTCCATCCACACTCGCTTCGTATACTTGTTTCGTCAATCTCCTCTCGTCCATCCTCTCTATATGTCCAAACCATCTTAACATACCTTTCTCAATCTTTGTCACTACATCTTCTTTCACCCCACAACGCTCCCTTATCATGTTATTCCTTACTTTATCTCTCAAAGTTACACCACACATACTTCTCAAAGCTCTCATTTCTACTGCATTTATTCTGCTTTCATGTTTCTTCTGCCATACCCAACTTTCACTACCATACATAAGTGTAGGCACTAACATTCCCCCATGAACAGCCAGCCGTGCCTTTTCCGACACTTTGCGGCTGTTCATGAAGGTGTGTAGTGCCCCATTCACCTGATTACCAGCACTCACTCTCCTTTCAATGTCCTTCACATGCTTGCCATCTCTCGTAAACATGGAACCCAGGTATACAAAATCTTTCACTTGTTCCACCTTTTCGTCACCTATCAAAATATTGCACTCTGTCATAACTTCTTCCTTTTCAAAAACCAAAACTTTTGTCTTACTAACATTAACTTTCATTCCTTTACTCTTCAAAGCACCATCCATAATTGTTACCATCTTCTGTAACTCCCACTCCGACGATGCAAGGATAACTTGATCATCGGCATAGAGGAGACATTTGACAAGTAACCCATTCATTTCTAAACCATTTTCACTCTCTTTCAAATCTTTCAAACAACTGTCCATGAATAGATTGAACAGCCACGGCGACGCTACACATCCCTGTCTCACACCCTTATCGATGCTGAACCAGTCAGAGTAGGCGCCGTTAATCCAAAAAAAAAAAAAAAAAAAAAAAAAATGTTTCTAATAAAAGGAAAAAAATACTAACACCTTGATTATACTGTATGCTTCCTATTCTATCTAAACCAAAACAAAAGATACCTTTGTTTCCAACAAACTGAAATAAAGAAGAGATGAAAGAAAATTACAGTCCGCCAGAATAAAGCGTCCAAAGCTAAAATATTTATGTTGTACACAATTCAAAATAATAGACAAAGTTGGCGCCGGCTGGGCATTCATCGAAGCCGACGTAGAAAAATTGTCAAGCACATGAGATTCGACGGGTGTGCGGCAACGACTAAATTGAACGTCGACGGATGTGGGAGCAACCCTGAACGCCTGACTGCCTGCACCTCGCACCCGCTGCTAATAGGGTTGGCGTTGGCACACAAACGTTTTTTTTTCTATTTTAAGCAAGTCAAATTGAATTTTAGACGTGTGTCAATCATGTCCGCATACAAGACTGTTTTTTGTCATTTTGACAAACAAGTGGATGAACAATAAAACTGTTTTCTGGCATCCCTAGCTACACCTAGTTTATCGTGACACTCGCAAGATCTACACCAACTCACAGGCGCATTTAACAACTCACTTCAAAATTCACACTGCACCACTTCAAATTTGCGTCTAGTGTTGAACTCCTATACCTCTTGAATGAAATGGTTGTTAATGCAAATTTCCGCGGATTTCCTATTCCTCGGGCGCTTTGTGAAAACAGCAGCCATTAGGATACACCTTTCAAAGGTGAGCTCAGAACATGAGTATCTGAATAACGAAATAGATAGTAAATTGCTTGTTAACCTTTCAAGGGAGGTACTCACTAAATACAATAACAATTCAATTCTTTATTTATGTTACACCATGGTTACGGGACTTTTCACGTACAGATAAATCAAAACAACATTTTGAACAACTTCGACGTTTCAGCCAAGTTGTATTGGCCGTGCCAAGTTGTTTTGCACTGTGCGCCTTGCAACAGGACCTTTAAAACCAAATTTTGTTTCGCTAGCCACCTCCGCTCTCATGTCCGGAGCTAACAAGGTTCGCCGTTGACGGACATGTCAAGGAGGACATCATCATCATCATCATCATTGGCCGTGGTCACGAGAAGTTGGCCAGTCTTCTCGTGACCACGGCCAATGCATCTTGACTGAAACGTGAAAGTTAGTCATAATGTTGTTTTGATTTATCTCTGCGCGAAAAGTCCAGTAACCATAGTCGTCAAATTCGCGGAAGTTTAAAAACTTAGTTATTTACTCGACAAATAATTATTTTACCTGAATATTGTCTAGTAACAAACCAATTCCCTGAACTGCACGGAAAATGACGCGCGACGGTTAAGAAATAAAGTTTCACAAAATAGAGGACTAGAGAGATGAGAGATTGTTTTCAGTTCCGACCCGGCGTTTGTTGCACAGGAGAATAAAATAATGAGGCCATTTCCTGGCGCCTTTTGATGAGTCCTAGAAAAGGCTGGTAACGGTATTTTTAAATTGAGCCTAAATTAGGGTTGCCCTGTTCCGGATTTTGGGTTTTCCTCGTTTTATAAACGTCAAGGTGTTCGGATGGATTTAACAGCATTTGTATTTTGTCGCTGACGACGTATTTTGGACTGACTAAGTACCTATTATACAAGGCATTTAACATAAAATTATGTGTTATGTTATGTTAAATGCCTTGTATAATAGGTACTTCTACTTGAATATACACAAACAGACCTAAACTCTTTACATTCCGTGTCATGCCCAAACGAGTAACCTCAGTCAGTTGCACAAGTCTTGCTTTTTGAAATTATGTGTTACTTATTTTTTATGCTTCCTACCTCTGAATATAGTGTCAGTAGAAGAATATTCTGCATTTTCTTCTACTTTTTCGTTTTGCTAATAGAAAAAGAAAGAAAAAATATTTATTTGCGTCTAGACTAACGCACAAAGTTACCAAAAATTTAAAAAGAAACAGAGCAGATACAGGTACAATGAATCAAGAAGGGTGCGTGTGTGTACGTGCACGTGTGCGTGTGGGAGGGTGTGTGTGTGTATTTGTAATAACTTCATTACGGATGCCGCTAAGGAGTGCAATTTCTTGCGGTCTGTGTTTCCCCATAAGTATAATCTGACAGCCTTTAAAGCTTGAGTGAAAAAGTTTTTGTTGGGCAAGCGAGTACCATCATGAACTGCACCATCGCAGGTTAATTCTCGTAATTAAAAACGTTCAAATTATAGTTCCAAACTAATCTCAATGGTTAAATCTCAATCTCCTGACAATAGATGATCCCGTTTGCCGTTTGTTTTTTTTGTGACACTTAGGTCATTAATGTCACCAATAAAAGGCAATCAGAAACATCTACTGTCAGCTCTGACTGTCAGCATGGTATAATAAGATGTTTCACCCAGAGACATGACAGTTACCACCGGTCCGCAGGTAGATGTCATATCTGTGGTTTCACCAGGTATTCTCTTCCTGCGATGACAGCTCGATGCCTCCAAGGTACGACACGATTAGTGTTGCCATTTATTGATCTTCAATATAGTTAAGGAGATTTTTGTTCATAATGAATATAAAATAAATTCCTAACTAGCCTAACTATTTGTTATCTTGTATTATTCATCCAATTAGTTATTAAAGCTCGGGTAATTTTTTAACACAAAGTGGCAGCACATCAAACTGACAAGTGTCACGATAACAGCCTGCTATTGGCTCCACAGCTGATGACGTAGTACGGAGGCAATCACGTGACCTAGCTGTCTCGGGAAGAGAGTACCTGGTGAAACATCTTATTATACCATGACTGTCAGGAGATTGAGATTTAAAGAATTGAGATTAGTTTAGAACTATATTCTGAACGGTTTTAACTTCGATAATTGGTCTTAGGTGGCACCATGGCAGTTTAACGCAATCCTAGTAGGAATAAAACAAAATAAACGCGTTTGAAAAAGGCCAATCGATCAGAAGAAAAAAACTATCGACTGACCTAGGCCGTATTAAGAATCTTTATTTATGTAATTGGTTAACAAACAGGCCGAAAAAGCAGTGATATAGTCTAGCAGTTGCCTAGTTATTGCCTAACCTAGCTTCAATACTCGATAATCAATTCATTTATTGCACTCCACAAGTATTTAAAGGTGTTACATTATAGTTTAAGTATCATATGTGGGCCCTGTCGGGCACGGCAAAAAGTAGGAGAGAGGAGGAGTCACTTTTATATACTTTATTATCAAGTAGGAGCTTTCAATGTAGGAGCGTCTAAGTTCGATCCCGACCCGCACCTCTGACTTTGTCACTTGCTTCAATGGTGAAGGAAAACATCGCGAGGACACCTACACGCCTGATAATTCCATAAAATTTTCAATGGTGTGTATAGTCCGCCAACTCCGATTATGTATTATGACCGAAAATGCGACTCAGGGCCGTATTAAGGATCTTTTTAAAAAAGCTTTTATTTAGCTTGCTTCATTTTTCTGTCTGCTACAAAACTGTAAATGAATGTCCCTGTTCCGATTTTGTGTTTTTTTCTGTTTTGTGTGTAAGCGGGCTACACATACACAATACACATGTGGATACACATATAGCAGGTTTACATACTGTGGTTCCGATGACTGCTTAATAATGTAAACTGTAAAAGCTCATATTATAAAAACATGTGTTCATTAAGATTTTATTAAGCAGGCAGACGACTGCATCGCATGGTGGAAAGTAATTTGCGCCGATGGGCTGCGTTGTCAACTTTGCAGACAAAGTTGGAAAGTCTCACGTTTCTATATTTTACGACACTACTCAAACTGTTTCTGTAGTGTGGATAGAACCTTATGCTCAACATATGGTGCGTATTTTACTGAGTCAGTTTTTGAAAATTACCGAGACTGTCTATCTGCTCACCTTTTTTAGTTACTCTGAGTTTCTGCGCTAGTTTTTTTTCAGGCTATTTTAAAGTTTGAGCCTTTTGTGGTGCGGGCCTAGGTAGTTTCAGCGTAAATACGGCCCTGAGCGTCTGAAGTGTTGTCGTATCGTTATTGTCATCTCTAATTCAGATTGACTTGATAGAGTGAAAGTGT
The DNA here is from genome assembly GCA_949699075.1 of Asteroscopus sphinx. Classification (NCBI taxonomy): domain Eukaryota; kingdom Metazoa; phylum Arthropoda; class Insecta; order Lepidoptera; family Noctuidae; genus Asteroscopus; species Asteroscopus sphinx. The sequence goes on along the minus strand of OX453005.1, from coordinate 24,483,435 downwards.
CTATAGTTAGTAGTTTGTGGTTGAGGATTGTTCTGAATGATGCACAATGGTGCTTTCATAAAAAAGTGACCATGTGGTGTGACCGATGTAAACTTACCAAGAAATCGAATGGGCCTAAACGACGATATTATTTTACAAATAAATAAAATTCTTATCACTCCGGATTCTCGGTAAAGGGTAGGAAGAGGTGTATTGTGTACACCCACATCAGTATTGCATTGGTTTTGGTACTGTCCCTTTCGAACAAAATTTGCGCGTGTAAGACCAGAGCGGAATCATGCTGTTTGAATGTATATTTTTCTTTTTGCACATTTCTCAGCGAATAAACGTGTAAATAAAAATCTGTCATACTAGAATCTAGAAATGTACAAGATGTATCTTATTTAAAAAAAATAGGAAATACTATTGGAATTTCCAAATGCTAAGCGAAATAGTGCAAAAGCAGACCATACTTTGGAAAATAAATCTATCCAGCAAATTTTATTCAATCATGTTTTACCTACCGTTTTTTTGTTTTTTCGTGTGTTGACTGCCTCGTTGGTCTAGTGGTTGCAAGCGCGACTGCTGAGCGTGGGGTCCTGGGTTCAATTCCCGGGTCGGGCAAAGTGTTATTGGGTTTTTTCATTAGGAAATTATCAGTAGCAGCCCGGAGTCTGGATTTGTGCCCGGTCAGTGGCAATAGGCTCGCCCCCTATTACATGGGACTATAACATACCTGGCAAAATGTGGGTGTACTATTACACCTCTGCCTACCCCTTCGGGGAAATACAGGCGTGATGTTATGTTTTCCCTACACCGGAATCTAGTAAATAGCATGAAAAATCATATAATATATAAAAATTTGATCTACGTCATATCAACTCAGCCTATCGCAGTACACTGCTGGTCATAGGGCTCTCCCAATTTTCGCGGTCTCCACTCAAGGACTCGTCTGCTCCAGCCGCCATCGGTCCTTCGACAGACATACTTCATATCCCCAAGTGAAAATATTTTGAATCTAAAGTCCCTATTTTTCCCTTATATTTTTGCGTCTAAAATTTTTCATGCTATAATACTCCGGATCCGGATTTGGATCCGGAACCACAATCGATTTAAAAAGAACCGTGCGGGAAACACGAATTCCATGTTCACTTTTCGCGTTTCAGTCATATAGTAAGTCTGGTTCCGGGTAAGTCACCCAACATTCACCGTACACTAATGTATTAGCTTTTTCGCATTATTACTTCCTTGACGCGGCTGCCCTGGATTATGTCTTTGTATGCCGTTATTAACTAAATGAGAATTTCGTGAAGCCAAGTAAGAGCAAATAAGGGTTTTATGTTGTTTTTATGGTGTGTGGGACCTTATTACATGGGTTGTATGAAAGAAACAGCTTGTCTGGCTTACAAAGGTGTTGTATCTAGGTCTTATATATTACTACAGGGCACCCGTGGCTTCGCTTGCGTGGATGTTGTTTATCGCGCATTACACGGGAACTGTTTATCTTCCTGGGATAAAAAGTAGCCTTTATGTTAATCCAGGTTATGGTCTATCTGTGTACCAATTTTATCCAAATCGTTTCAGCCACTACAGCATGATGATACATACACACTTACTTACAAGCTTTCGCATTTATGTAAATAATATTAGTGTGATGCGGCTCCTATTATGGCCAAAACTAATTGTTTTCTTACTAATGGCGTCGTTTTTCATTTCTAAACTTGGCCTATATAGACTTATAAAAACTAATTTTATCTATGATGGCTATTAAATTTAATGTGAATTTTAATTAGCATAGTTACAACAAATTATGAAAATTTTAATAAAATATTAGGAGCGGTCGTGTCCCCAAGTAGCAAGTAGGCAGTTATGTAATATTATACTCGTACTTAAGTCGGGTCTCAAGTTCCCAATTGACTTAATTACTTGTTCCGGAACGCCTACATAATAACTTATTCAAACCATAGCATGGTCTATGGTTGTTTACTACCTACGTAGAATTAATGGTTAAGGTACTATACCTACAAATGTAAAAGGAAAAAAAGTTTAAATCAAATTGTTTATTTTGTGTACACATGTATATTTTAGTGTTACATTATTAGGTACAGATACAGTCTCTCTGTGTGCTGCCACAGGTGGCATACAAATATTATTCTCATATTTATTGTTCCTTTATTTAATCTTCTTTTTGATATAGTTATCTCGGTTTGGGAATTGACACACACACAAACACATACGCGTAACATAAACAAAAACTGACACCTAACTAGAAAAACTGGACAGGTTGTGAAATTAATACCTTATGCCGATTTTATAAATTGTCAGGGTGCATAAGGGCGGTGTAGGTTATGTCGAATTTCCATATAGCACACATTCCCGTAAACATCGGAGAATCTACACTCGAAGTTATTGACTATGATGTATACCTAGGACAAACTGTCCAGCTAGGTAAGTCCAACTTCGACTTCAATCTAGGTTTATTATAAACGGTAATGGTCAATAAATCAATCTTTGACGACACTGTTAGGTAGGTCCAACTTCGAGAAAGAGGTCAATCATCGAATCCGACTCGGTTGGGCAGCGTTCGGGAAGCTTCGCAATATCTTCTCGTCCAAAATGCAGTGTCTCAAGACGAAAGTCTTTGACCAGTATGTGTTGCCAGTAATTACTGCCTTAGCACTGAAACGTGGTCGCTCATAATGGGCCCTATAAGAAGGCCCAAAGTCACTCAAAGGTCAATGGAAAGGGCTATGCTCGGATTGTCCCCGCGTGATCGAATCAGAAATGGGGAGATTCGCAGGAGAGCGAAAATAACCGACATAGTCAGAAGAATTGCCAAACTTAAGTGGCAGTGGGCAGGGAACATTGCTCGCAGAACGGATGGCCGATGGGGCAGTAAAGTGCTGGATTGGCGACCGCGTACTGGAAGGCGCAGCGTAGGTAGGCCCCCCACAAGGTGGACCGACGATCTGGTGAAGGTCGCGGGAATCCACTGGTTGCGAAAGGCGCAGGACCGGTCGTTGTGGCGATGCTTGGGGGAGGCCTATGTCCAGCAGTGGACGTCGTTCGGCTGGAATGATGATGATGATAATGATAAGGGCGCATCAAGATATATGCTGGATTTAAAAATCCTTTCAAATTCACAGAACTGACGATGTCATTGAGTTTGTGTTATTTCAAAGTACCAAAAAAATTTTAATTGATAATTGATTGCTTTAAAATATAAAAAAAAAACGTGATGTTACCTATTAATAACTTTAGTCTAAAATAATGTTGATCTTTATGTTCATTGGTATATTTAACAGCCACAGCTGCTGTCAGCTACATATTTCAGTATTTGAATATGTTTAGTTACTAACCCTATATGAGTATTTATTCATTTATTTATTTATTATATTCTTTATTGTACCAAACGAAAACAAAGACAATAGAAACACACACATTAAGTACATTTGTGCTTGAAATAAAGTTTATTCTAATCTATACCTACTTATGAATGACAAAAGTTAAAATGTAATTTTGCATATTTGCATGACCATGCGGTAAATTATATGGCTGTACTTGTTTTTTTTCCTATCACCATGTAACTACCCATGTTTGCAAAATAAAACATCTTTTATCTTTAAAGTTTTTTTAGTTTTTATTTGCATAATGTTCAGTTCAAAGAATTGATGTCTAACTATTCTAATATCCTATTACAATATTTTAGTGGAAAAGTGGAAAAAGTTAGATTGGATCAAACCGAATTACAATAGAACTTGGATTAGGGTCATGAATAACTTAAGTAAAACCTTGGGAAGGTATATTACTTACCTTTTTACCTGAAAAAGGTGGAAGGCTTTCCAGCGTAAAAAAAAATTCGCCCCTTTTAATAAAAAAATAAAAAAAGGATGATTTTAAATGTTATATGGTGGCGAAATGAGCTAAAGGCCCACCCACAAAAATGTGATAAGCGGTTACCTTTGTCCATAACGACTGCAATACCACCTAGGCTGTTGCCTAAATTTTATTGAATTTAATGTTCCTTCTGTTTTTTTGTATCATCTATGTGCATTAGTAGAAAGTTTTCTGAATGAAAATTATGAATATAAGTAAAAAAAAAGAATCGAGACATAAATTGCTGCAAAAGAAAATACGCATCTTCTTTTGTCAACATCAACAATAAAACCTGCTTACAATAAACAAGCATAAAACGTTTTTATTTCAATAATAAAAAAGCAATCTGTACATAGATAAAGTTATCAGTTGAATTTCATTTTATCTAACAAAAGACGAAAGCTTCCTTAATCTCATTTTACCATAAATCAATGTGTTGAGGAAAACAGATTCTTACGATATTCACAATTTATAGCCACTATAGAAATCATAAGAATGAAAAGCTTATTGTTACGGTGGCCTCAATGTTATAACAGTTTTCACTTAATTTGTATCGTCTGTTGTATTCAGATTTTCCCATTTTGATATTATTAATTCTCAGTAGCAGCCCGGAGTATGGATTTGTGCCCGGTTAATGGCAATAGGCTCGCCCCCTATTACATGGGACTATAACATAACTGGCGAAATGTGGGTGTGTACTATTACACCTCTGCCTACCCCTTCGGGGAAATACAGGCGTGATGTTATGTTATGATATTATTAGTCTACGTATATTATAAGAAAATATAAGTACTTATGAATGACTATTGTTGACAATAGGTAAGTAGTTAAAATATCCTAAAAGATTTGACATTTCTGACACCATTTTTCTAGTCCGAGTCACCTTGAATTGGATTTTTTTAGAAATTTGCCCAACCCTAGTTGTAATTTTTTTTTCTAGTACGAGAGGATATTCTTGAAGAATATTTGATTTCGCGATGCTTACTGGACGATGTCTCAAAATGTGTACTGAGAGCGGTGAGCACAGTTTGAGGTGCATGTGAGTACGTGAGCGCTGGTTGGTATACAGATGAGCACGGTTTTGTTGGCTTCACTATGATTGTTCATCATCATCATTTGAGCCGAAAGACGTCCACTGCTGGACATAGGCCTACCCCAAGCATCGCCACAACAACCGGTCCTGTGCCTTCCGCATCCAGCGGATTCCCGCGACCTTCACTAGGTCGTCGGTCCACCTTGTGGGGGTCTACCCACGCTGCGCCTTCCAGTACGCGGTCTCCACTCCAGAACTTTACTGCTCCATCGGCCATCCGTTCTGCGAGCAATGTGCCCCGCCCACTGCCACTTAAGTTTGGCAATTCTTCGGGCTATATCGGTTACTTTCGTTCTCCTGCGAATCTCCTCATTTCATGATTGTTCGCAACACTTCATCTATATTTTAACTAAATCTGTGCTTAAACCTTAGATTCTAATACTCTCATCAAATAAAACATAGACACTTCTCATACTCTTTTCAATTCAAATTGTTTTTATTTCAAATAGACCTAAGTAATTACAGGCATTATACACATAATAACAATAACATAATTGTAGGCACATCTATACGACTTTGAATTAACTGCAAAGTTAGTCGAGTTGGATAAGGAACACCGTTTCTTAATAAGATGTCGCTGTCTTCACACAAAGAATTAGTACGTGCAAGTTAAATTCGATACCTAAAGCAAAGCTTAAGCACTGGCGTACTGAGCCAGGAGTCGCAGGTTCGAATCCTGCTCGTGAGCGATTTTTTCTTTCCATAATTTATATCTATAGATTTCGCTTCGCATGCGTAAATTCGTTAAACTGATAAAATAATTACAGGCACTTATGAAACGTTAGGCTCTAAGTTGCAAGGTTCCAAACTGTGGGTTCTATGGAGAAGAAACGGCAAGAAACTCCAAGAATACTCTTTTTAAAATATTTTTTTAATACACTACAGTACACACCAGTGGCAAAGGGTGAATATTTTCAGTAGTGAAGCCGTAGGTACCTTCAAATCCTAAAATAGCTAAGATCTCACTTTAATAGAATAAAAAACAATTTAACAACTTTTTATTTAATTTTACATTATTTTTTGTATTTAAAACAATAAATTAGAAAAATGTCGTTGATCTGTATTTAAACAATTCCTAAAGGGAAGCCGGTAAGAATCGTGTTATACGGACCCTTCGCCACTGGTACACACAGTCATCATTTCAGCCGTAAGACGTCCACTGCTGGACACAGGCCTCCCCCAAGCATATATTGGGGGGGATATGCCATAATCGCCACGCTTGGCAGGCGGGTTGGCGATCGCAGTTGGTTGTTTAAATACTCAGAGAACGCTGCTGCCCATCCTCTGGTGAATCCCTAAACTGATCAAACAACGGGGCCTTTAGTCGCCTTTCACGACACCCATGAGAAGATATAGGGTGGTGCAATTCTTTACGTCCGGCACCACACGGAACACACAGTGAGAAAAAGTAATTAAAATGTTGTCTTTAGAAATATAGTATAAAAAGTTGCCATAGTGAGTATGTAGGAGCCGTAGTTGACCTCTCCCGACAGACGTCACCCGTTCACGAGCATAATGCGAGCAGCAGCCATCGCTTAGCTCAACCATATTGAAGGGAATATAACGAAAACGAAAATCAGTGCTGTGCATACCTACATGCACAGCAAAGACTGAGCTGGATCCCTTGCCACACATATTATGTTGTATACATGTTGTGTTCTCATTAATTTGTCCTGTTACCTTTGCATGTAATATGTATATTTTGTGTATGTGTGCCAAAATAAACGGTTTAACGACCCGATACTAATGCCCACCATCAGCATGCCAATGATTTTAGTAGCAAATAAAATAATAATGTATAGATCGTTTCTTAGCCTCACAACGACCTAATTCTTCGTTTGTCTCGTACAACGTTTATGTTCTTATTTTTCTTAATACAACATTCATAAAATACTTCCAGTGAACTAAGATTAAGTTAAAAGCATAAAATAAACAAATCGCAAGCAGTGCTACTTTTATTTCAGCGTCCAGTAGTGAAGTTCAGATAAAATTTGTTTGTTCATTCCGTCTGAGAGGGAGTTTTAGAAAATTCCCAGTTAGAAGAAATTTTATTTTAAGAGAAAAACTTCAGTGCGGTCGAGGTGGCAAGACAATGGTTCTGTAGTAATCTTGTGGCGGTTTACTGCAAGTTTGGTTAGATCCACTCAGTTTGTGGCGCTAGCGCGTAATGAGTTGCCAACTTGGCGAATAATACTTTGAAGTTAAAGTCCAGTGCAGGAGTTCGCTCACATCAATCTGCAACGTGGTTATGATAAAACTTTTTAACAAAAAATTGAACCGACGAAAACAGAAACTGAAAAGCGAAAAATAACTAATTATGAGTCGGCGCCAAACGAACTTTTAACAAGCAAAGTGCGTGCAAGTTGCAAGTCGCCGAGCGGAGAACGCATTTTTGGAAAGTTATTGTTTATCGTTGAAAATTTCACGTTGTATTTGATGTGACGTCGTTTTTATTATTTATTTGAAGTAATTTAATGATTTTCGTTGATTGGTTGTTTGGCGCCGACTCATAATTAGTTATTTTTCGCTTTTCAGTTTCTGTTTTCGTCGGTTCAATTTTTTGTTAAAAAGTTTTATTTTTCATTTTTTTGTGGTTAAAATCTAACTCCAGGTCTCCATTATGTCGTTGTGTCTAGAATTATATTTATGTGTGTCAAGTTTCAACAAAATCGGTAAACAGGTAAGAATTCAGTGGGTGAACAAACACTCATCCCCTGTTTTTCTACCCTTAGGGGTGGATTTTAATTTTGAAATTTAAATGGGACCAACTTCGAGATATACTCTATCTATTCAAAAAAGAATCATCAAAATCGGACCACTCTATAAAAAGTTATGCGTGGTCATACATAAAAAAAAAAAATAAAAAAAAAAAAAATACGCGTCGAATTGAGAACCTCCTCCTTTTTTTCGTCGGTTAAAAATTAATTTTGATTCAAAAGTTTGAATGCGGGAACGTGAACGTGGGACACAACCACATAATTCCTACTATCCTACTATTCCTATCCTACCAATAATTATTATAAACCTGAAATTGAGCGTGTATGGATATATGGATGTTTGTTACTCAACCACGCTGTAACCACTGAACGGATTTGGATGAAATTTGGCATACAGATAAAAAATAACCCGGATTAGCATATAAGCTACTTTTTATACTGGGAAGTTGAACAGTTCCCGAGGGATACGCGATAATCGACATCCACGTAGGTGAGGTTGCTGGCGCCCTCTGGTACATATAAATCTACACCTGCCTATACCCACTTGACAGTGTTTGGTTAGACAGGGTTCTATACGCATATTATACACTCTGTTTATTATTACTGGTATTATGTAGTGAAAAAAATTGCCATGTCTTTTTAATGTCATCAACTCAGCCTATCGCAATCCACTGCTGGAGATAGGCCTCTCCCATGTTGCGCCACAACACTCGGTCCTCTGCCTTCCGCATCCAGTCCCCCACAGCCACGTTCTTCAGGTCGTCGGTTCGCTGCGTTTGCCGATTCGCGGTCTCCACTCAAGGACTCGTCTGCTCCAGCGGCCATCGGTCCTTCGACAGACAGACAGACTTTTTAATGTAATTTGTCAATAATAATAATTAAAGATAAGATAAGATAATGTTTATTTGTCATAACATGAGTATACACACAGAGTATGCAAAAAATATATTAAAGTAAATTATTGAGTATGTAAAATATATTATGTTAAAAATATTACACATTAAATAACATTTTTTAAAACAAAGTTTAACTGGATTAAATCGCGTATATTATTCAAATTGGTTTCCCTGACGTTTCGAAAGCTTTGCAGCATTTCGTGGTCGCAGGTAGACTAAGATGACAAGCGTCTTTACAAATATTTCTAAAAAAATATTTTAATCTACCGTACAATATTATTAATTAAAATCGTTTCGATGCACGCAGTAATCACTCACAATATCATTATCTTTTACAGTGTTGCGTGCTGTTTGGGACTTGATTATTTTTAGGACAAGGTTCCAAACAGGTGGTAGCTTAGCTTAGTGGTTTCAGGTGGTGGTGGTGGTTTTTTTTAGAAATATTTGTAAAGACGCTTGTCATCTTAGTCTATCTGCGACCACGAAATGCTGCAAAGCTTTCGAAACGTCAGGGAAACCAATGTAAATAATATACGCGATTTAATCCGGTTAAACTTTGTTTTATTATAATGTGTAGTGATTGCGAAAACCTAAGAAGTTATTAACATTTTTTAACCTAATTATATGTGCAAAACTAGTAATTACATTTTATCATTTTCATTAGGTAGTTTTTTGAATAAATAGACATGTTAAGATTGTTTACTGAATAAGACAAGAAAACACAGACTTTAGAAGTATTCATTGTTATAACCATGCATCGAAATTTAGAATTTCAGAATTTCCCAGCATAAAATTACAAAACGACATTCTACAAATGGCTTTTTTTTCGAATTTTTCACATTTTTTACATTTCGCAGTCAGTACGTAGGTAGTATTATTAACTGGATTTCAAAGGTGGTGACCCCCAGTATTTGTATATAGATGATAGCTGAGTGATTACGTGTTATACGTAATGATGTGATTCACTTTGGCAAATTATGTTCCAGTACCTGAAAATGTTGTTACGATGCTTGGGGAAGGCCTATGTCTGCAGTTAGCGTCTTTCGGCTGAAATGATGATGATGATGATGACCTGAAAATGCCAAAATATCTCCGTCAAATCTGTTTGGTTACCACAAAAAGAAAACACAAAGTTCGTTTCATTATGGATTCGTCAAATGACACAAAATGATACGCGGAGGCCTATGTCCAGCAGTGGACGTCTTTCGCCTGAAATGATGATGATGATATATTATGTATTGTGTTTTAGTTTACCCATATCAATACAACTCGAATAAATAAAAAGTATGTCAACAAAAGTACCTACATAACACACCTTGGGCGTTTGCGGCTCAGATAAATATATAGGTACTAACAAAAACCACACTGTGCTTTGCTGGCAGCGAATGGATTAAAACGTTGCCCCACACTATAATTTCTCCTGTATCATGGGTGCGTTCACAAACACAAATCTCACATGCACAAGCAAACTATCTGTGGCTATCACACAAATATATGTTCCGTGCGGGAATCGAACCCGCGACACTTAGTGCAGAAGCCAATCGCTCAGCCATTGCGCCAATAGTGTCGTCATCATCATCATCATTTCAGCTGAAAGACGTCCATTGCTGCACATAGGCCTCCCCGAAGCATCACCACAACGACCGGTCCTGCGCTTTCCGCATCCAGTGGATACCCGCAACCTTCACCAGGTCGTCGGTCCACCTTGTGGGGCCTACCCACGCTGCGCCTTCCAGTACGCGGCCGCCACTCCAGAACTTTACTGCCCCATCGGCCATCCGTTCTGCGAGCAATGTGCCCCGCCCACTGCCATTTAAGTTTAGCAATTCTTCGAGCTATGTCAGTTACTTTCGTTCTCCTGCGAATCTCCTCTATTCTGATTCGATCACGCAGGGACACTCCGAGCATAGCCCTCTCTGCCCTTTGAGTGACTTTGAGCCTTCTTATCAGGCTCATTGGGAGCGACTACGTTTCAGTGCCATAAGTAATTACTGGCAACACACACTGGTTAAAGACTTTCTTCTTGAGACACTGTGGTATTTGGACGAGAAGATATTGCGTGGCTTCCCGAACGCTGCCCAACCGAGTCAGATTCGACGATTGACCTCTTTCTCGAAGTTGGACCTACCTAACAGTGTCGTCAAAGATTGATTTATTGACCATTACCGTTTATAATAAACCTAGATTACTCCACGAAAGTAAAACAGTTAATTTCCTTTCATATATCAGCAAGATTTAAAAAAAAATATTAACACGAATACTGATATTGCTCACGCCTTAACAGCTATCATATCAAGGTCATAGAGTCCGAAAACACCATAATCAGCTTAATCAGAAGATTAAGTAATAATGGGTCCAGTACCCTCGAGCGGTGATTACGATCTGATGGTCGGCACGCGAGGGTTGAAAGCTATCGCCCATCATTTTTGTAAGTCGCCGTCTCAGCAAGTTCGCAGTTTTAGTGTTTCGTGGCCACTGATATCAAGCGTTAAGAGATCCACTCACTTTTCTAGTTGAGGATGAAAGCGAATATCTTGATGATCCCTTGTTGATTGAGTAGGTAGGTCTGTATTGGCAGACAAGGGTGATAGGTTGAAAGATGAAACTGCCAAAGAGTCTCGCATATAATAATATATATGTTTGTTTGGCGCCGACTCATAATTAGTTATTTACATTAGTTTAGTTGGGAGAATAATTATTAAGACTAAAAAGCTTCATTTTGTTTTTCGCTTTTCAGTTTCTGTTTTCGTCGGTTCAATTTTTTGTTAAAAAGCTTTATAATTATTATTATCAAATTTTTTGCGAGTACATAAATTACTAAATAAATAAATATTAAATTTTGTGAAGATGTTTGGATTTTTGTTACTTAATCACGCAGAAATGGCTAAATCACGGAATAATAGGCTGAATGGATTTGGATGAAATTTGGCACCCAGAGAGACCATAACCCGTATTAAAATATAGTTAGGCTACTTTTATCCCGGGAAAATAAACAGTCCCCGAGAGATCCATTTTTTTAGTATATAGTACCTTCAGGATACTTTATTTGAATTACAATCTAGCCATGAGGCTAATGAGTAATTTAATTTTAACCCTAATTGCTATGTCAAAATGTTCTAAGAATGTGTCCAATAACTTTTCTTAGTTTCAGTTAAGAGGAAAACACTTTGTTCTTGTGTTCTTTATAAGCAGCACTTATCACTACATGTTGTCTGTCACTACACTATACACTACACTAATTCAAATGGCTTTGTCCGTTTTAGTTTTCGCACTATTTCCGTGTTATCGAGGAGCTGGGTTGCCTCGACATTCACGTGGTGGTGAAGTCTAAATTGATGAGCTTCTGCGTAATTCTTTATAGCTGTGTCTATGACGTCCACATTGAGGTCCCGGTGGAGGTCGGCATTTCTGATGTACCAGGGTGCATTGGCCATGTCCCTGAGAACTTTATTTTGAAAACGTTGGATGATTGCTCTATTGCTCTGACTGGTACAACGCCACAGCTGAATACCATAAGTCCATACTGGCATTAGGACTTGCTTGTATAAAAGTAGTTTGTTTTGTATTGACATGGGTGACTTCCTGCCTATCAGCCAATACATTTTCTTGTAGCGCAAGTCTAGTTCTTCTCGCTTCTTCTTGACGTGTGCTTTCCAGCGAAGCTTCACATCAAGGGTCATTCCTAGATATTTGGCGGTATTCACATAAGGCACCACCTGGTTATTTATAAATACCGGAAGGTATTGTGGTTTTTTGTTAGTGAAGTCAATATGAACTGACATAGCTTCATTCAGTCTAATTCGCCATTTTTTTGTCCAGTCAAAGACTTGGTTGATGGCTACTTGGACCTTTTCTGTAGCTTCCTCGTGACTGCTTCCTACCGCCATGATAGCAGTATCATCAGCAAATGTTGCGATGGAATTGTTCTCAGGCATTGGAATATCGCAAGTGTATAATAGGTATAGGACCGGACCTAAAACACTTCCTTGAGGTACTCCTGCTTTAATTGAAATTATTTTAGAATAAGCGTCTTCTTGCCGTATCCGAAACGCTCTGTTGGATATGTATGATTCCAAGATAGCAGCGAACTGCCTGGGCAACATTATTTTTAATTTCTGTACTAGGCCTTCGTGCCAAACTTTATCGAAAGCTTGAGCCACATCAAGGAAGACGGTGGAGCACACTTTCTTTTCTTCTAAGGATTTTTCGATTATGTTGGTGATTCTATGCACCTGATCAATTGTCGAGTGCTTTTCTCTGAATCCAAACTGATGATCTGGAATAAGTTGTCTATTTTCTATAATGGGTTTCAACCGCTTTAGCAATAATTTTTCGAATAATTTTGACATAATGGGTAGCAAGGAAATTGGTCTATATGATGTTGGTTCATGAGGAGGTTTTCCTGGTTTCGCTATCATAATTACTTCGGCTACTTTCCACATATCAGGCACATATTTCAATCGAAATGCATCGTTTATAATCGTGGTTAGTTTTACAGTAGCTTTACGAGGGAGTTTTCGTAATATTTCTCCTGTGATTAAGTCATACCCAGGTGATTTTTTCGGGTTTATGTTTATCAAAATCTCCTTAGTGACTTCTCTCGGCGTAACTAGTTTTATGTCTATGCAGTCTTGGGTCAGTACATCACTGGTTGCTTCGAATAAGCTAGTTTCAGGATTTGGTTGGAAGATCTTTTCTAAATGTTGTGCAAATCGCGTAGCTTTCTGTTCATTGCTTGCAGCCCACGATCCATTTTCTTCCCTTATTGGAGGAATTTGAGCTATTGGTCTCTTCATATTCTTAGTAGCCTTCCACAGTGAATAGCTGGTCTTTTGATCACTAGTTAGCTGACACAGGTATTGGTTCGTAATTGTGTTGTTAAAGTTCTGGATTTCCCGTTTGACACGTTTTGTTAAATTGTTGAGTAATCTTTTGTCTTCAGGGGACCTGGTCTGATGCCATCTTTTCCTCTGCCTACGTTTTTCAGCTATAAGGTTTCTTATGTCTGTGGGGTAAGAAGGTCTCTTCATTGTTTTTGGGTAACTAGGTGTGTTATTCCAGGCTGCTTTTTGGATATTAATAATGAATTTTCTGACTTCTAAATCTAGTTGTTCTGTATTTTTTAAGGGAACTATACTATTAGTTAGTTATTTTTAGTTCTATACTATTTTATAGGTCTATAATAAAGCTTTTCCAGTCCGTGTGTCTATTAACTAGTGTAGGACTATTCTCTTTGTACCGAATTCGTTCACCCAATGTCAGTAATATGGGTGAGTGGTCCGAATTCATGTCATAGCATTCTTCTATGTCTATGTAATTGCATGATATATTCTTACATATAAAGAAATCTATCAAGTCAGGGATTTTATTTGGATCAGTTGGCCAATAGGTAGGTTTCCCTGTTGAGACAGTTACACATTTCAGCTCTTGTATGGCACTAAGTAGCTCTCTACCTTTGGTGCTAGTAAGTCTAGATCCCCAGTGAGTGTGTTTAGCATTAAAGTCACCTCCCAGGATGAATTTCTGTCCGAGTTGTTTCATAAAATTCAAATAATAATCTCTTTTTATAGCAAATCTTGGTGGCGAATACAAGGCTGCTATAGTAACAGGATACGTACGAGTCTTGACACATATACCTACGGCTTGAATTTCTCGTTCTTCATGTTTGAAGATTTCATAATGTAACAGGTTTTCTTTTACTATAACGGCACTTCCACCCCTAGCCGAATTGTCGGGATGTAATGCGTGATAAACATTATATCCTCTTAATTGAATATGACATTGTCTGGTGAAGTGGGTTTCCGATACCAAGCACACATCAATGTTGTGGTGACCAAATCCAATTGAATGTTCGAACTGGAAAAGGCGTGTTTGACGTTTCAAGGTTTAGGGCGAAGTCCAAAGTGCAAAAGATCTCTATATTGGAGATACTTTATGCAGACGATGTATGCCTCATGTCCGACAGTATGGCGCATCTTCAAAGATATGTTGACGCATTACAGCAATCTTGTCAACGCTTTGGCCTAGTAATAAGCGCCTCCAAGACACAGTTATTAAAACAACCACCACGAGGCTGCGAAGCTGATAAGGCAAAATTGATTTTGGGCGGAAAACCACTAGAGGAAGTGACGCATTTTAAATATCTTGGAAGTAATATCAAGCATGATAACACCCTGGCTTTAGAGATACCATCGCGTATTGCAAACGCCGCTTCCAATTTCGGACGACTCACTGACCGTGTCTGGAAATCCCATGACTTAAAGCTTGAGACGAAGATTAGTGTGTACAAGGCGCTAATCGTTCCTGTCCTGTTATATGGTGCAGAGACATGGTGCCTCTATAAATCGGTCATAAAGAAATTAGACGCATACCATATTAGATGTCTAAGATCCATTCTTAAGATCAAGACCAAGGCAGGACCACGTGCCTAATACTGAGGTTCTGCGTCGCTCCGGAATGAACGGCATGGAAGCTGTGCTGATGCAGCGTCAACTAAGGTGGTGTGGGCACATCCTTCGCATGGAAGATCACCGCTATCCCAAAGTTGTCTTCTATTCGGAGATGGCAGAGGGTAAACGGAAGCACGGCGGTTAGCATTTGCGTTACAAGGATGTGTTCAAAAGGCATCTGAACGCTTGCTCTATTGATCCTAAATGTTGGGAGGAGCTCGATTCACAAAGGTCATCTTGGCGTTCTACTATCTATAAAAAGATACAGAAATTCGAAGAACAACGACTTGAAAAACTTGACCAAAAACGCCAAATACGCAAAGAGAGACCTAAGCCCTCCTATACATATACATATAATTCTGCGGGACAACTACATTGCTTTTCTTGCGATAGGGTATTTAAAACCAAGTTCGGTCTAGCGAGCCATATAAGGGCTCATGCTAGGAAATAATTTGTTGGGGTCGCCGTTACCGAAATCGGTAAGGAGGACTATATATTATACTATATACACATCAATGTTTTCTGTATTTAGGACTACTTGGAGTTCTTGCTGATGTTGCAGTATTCCATTTGCATTCCATGCCATAATTTTTAAAGCCATTTATTAAGAGATATTTTAGGTTTGGCTACCTTAACACCATTTTCTAGCTTTTGAAGACGTCCATCAAAGGACGATATTATTTTAATAATTTCATCCAACTTACCTTCCAAACTAGTATGTGGTTGGATTACATCATTAGTGGTGCCGGTGCCGTTACTTTTTGACATTGCGATCGCCTGTGCATAAGATTGTTTTTGCAGGTTTGGGTTGCTTGTTGTTGGCTTCAAATTCATAATTTGCTGTTTATTGGTTTGAGGCATTTTTTTGGTTGCTTTATTCTTGAGATTCTGCATTTCTTTGGCTACAATATATCCTCTATAGTTAGCAGGATGTGGTTCACCGCAATGCACACATTTTGGTTTCTCTTCCGCTGGTTTCTTGCAGTCACAGGTGAGATGTTTCCCCGTACACTTTACACATCTCGGCTCCTTGGAGCAGTATTTCTGCGTGTGACCGTACGCCTGACATTTCTTGCACTGGGGAACTAATCTTGAAACTTTGATGGGATGAACTTCAACTTTACATCCTAGTATTGATTTAATACCATAAATCTTATTTGTGTCCTCCTCGTTATTAAATGTCAACATAAACATATTGAGAGACTCTTTCGTTTTCCAGCTCAGTTTGTTAGCTGCTTCTTGGATCTTATAGCCTTTACTTTGCAGATCTTGAATAATCCTTTCTGGCTTACAGGTAAAATGAAGGTTTTTGACCATCACTCGCATAGGTCTTTGCTGTTTGTTTTCATAAGAGTGCCATAGATATTTGCTCTCAGACAGCAACTTAGTAAGAGACTTATAAGTGTCCTCACTTTTAGTATTTATTTTGACACATTTACCACTCATGATTTTAGTGGTAAATGAATCTCCTGGCTGATTATCAGCTAATGAGTCAAAGAAGGCCTGGTAATTCTCAACGCCATCTACTATTATAGGAGGTGGTGGTGGTGTCCTCTTTACCTTTGATTTTCGTTAGAACTGTCTCCAGTTTTTTCAGGTTGATCGATTTGAGTGAGAGATCCATGATAATTATTTCTATGATAAGCCCAACTAAACGCGGGCAAAGACCCGGACAAAACCTTGCCCAATAGCTATCTAAACCATGGGTTGGTGAAATATGAAATTCTGCCTGTGAATTCCTTTGATTAATCAGGGCACTATTTACAATAGGTATGAATAATGACAAGTATAAAATCTAGCCATGTAATTAATAACTAATAAGACTTTATTATTTATCACAGTGTCTGGTCTGGTCTGGTCATTATGAATATTGCTACGTGATCGTTGCGCAATTTGATAATTTAGGTAGGCCGCAGGACTCGGGGCAAACAAGTTTGAAACCTTTATCTTTGTCTGCGGTGGTGCCAGTTTACCCCAACTGCATGTAGTCAGCCTCTGTCCGTCGATTGTTTTAAAAAGCGTGGAGCCAGAAGCTAGCGTAGTGAGCCGCCGACCTCTCCAACGTAGGTCGAATGTGCGAGGGAAACGAAGGCGAAGGGGCGACAAAGCGAGTCTTCTGGCGGAGCAAATTTGGAAATACTTGCTCTTAGGATCAAGGTTAATTAATCTAATCTTGATCAACAAACATTTTCTTGACCTTAAGGTCGAAGACACATCTTTTTATTACTCTACCCAATAAGTGACGGAGATATTCATGAAGCCTTAAAATCAGGTGAATGGGGCACTACACACCTTCATGAACAGCCGCAAAGTGTCGGAAAAGGCACGGCTGGCTGTTCATGGGGGAGTGTTAGTGCCTACACTTATGTATGGTAGTGAAAGTTGGGTATGGCAGAAGAAACATGAAAGAAGAATAAATGCAGTAGAAATGAGAGCTTTGAGAAGTAAGTGTGGTGTAACTTTGAGAGATAAAGTAAGGAATAACATGATAAGAGAGCGTTGTGGAGTGAAAGAAGATGTAGTGACAAAGATTGAGAAAGGTATGTTAAGATGGTTTGGACATATAGAGAGGATGGACGAGAGGAGATTGACGAAACATGTATACGAAGCGAGTGTGGATGGAAGAGTTGGAAGGGGACGACCTCGGCGAACGTATCGCGATCAAATCGCGGATGTTCTCAAAAAATGCCAGGTTAAGAGTTCTCTAAACCGACGAGCATGCATGAAAGAGGTGTGTCAGGATCGTAGCCTACCCCAATGGGAAACGGGCGTGATAATATGTATTAAAATATGAGTACGCATTTCTGATACACGTTGTACAATCAAAGGTTAAATTAATTATTGAGGTGAAACCGCCTCTAATACGTTTCTATTTTAGAGGTGATACCTTTTGCCATTTGATATCTATAAGTAGCGTGACCCAATTTCCTTTAACCTTATATTTGTAAGAATAAAATGAAAATATAATTAAAAGATTTTGCACAGATTTAAAAATAGTTGTGCTAAAATCTCTTCGTAAACCTGATATTATACCCACGCAACACGTGTTTGGTACTTATTGGCCAGATTGTTATAGTGAAAGAGCGAAGAGTGATTGATGATCTGATTCGCCGTGACAGTGTGCCTACCGCCTAACGCCTATAATCTCCGTCACTACACAGATTGATGTGCTCCCAGCCTTACAAATAGGGTATTTATGCGTTGAACATGACTATGTTGTATAGGTATTATGTTAGCAGTGTTGACAAAATATTTTATATGTTTTTGAGTAAGATAAATAAGTATGGCGTAAGCCTAGCATGGAATTGGATTTTAGTGATCGATGTCTAAAATTATGATATGAATTAGATACATTTATTTTAGAAGTTTTTAAACTGTTCATATTTCCGGGATAAAAAGTAGCCTATAATTATGTTTTCCGGGTTATGTCCTATCTGTATGCCAAATTTCATCCATATCCGTTCAGTCCTGATAGCGTGATTGAGTAACAAACATCCAAATAAATAAATAAACCCTTGGCTTGGCACCCACCGCACCTTACGAAAAAGGAAGAGTGTAGATCGGTTGACTTACTCGTAAACATCTACCCGCAAATACCTACAGTTTATTCGTGATCATGGCGCTGGTAACAGTCAAGTGCCGAAATATCGGGAACTCATAAAAAGGATTTACATGGTAAACATCCTGTGCCAGACTTATAAATAATATAAACAAATAAAAACCATGTCTAAGAAATAAGAAACAAAGATACATTTTACTATGCCGTATGTCTCTACAGACGGAAGGGATCAACAGACGATGCTGTTTTATGGGTAATTTGACGACATCCCTTGAACACAACCTGTCTTATTAATAAACGTAGACTAAATCAAGATTAACTTTACTCCAAATATTATGTCGGTATTAACAAATTTCAGTATTAATAAACACTGAGTAAGGAGTGAGTAAACTAATCCGACTCTACTCTCGTAGTAAAAGTTACACCTTGGTGCTAGCTAGTTTAAGAACCGATTAAGCGTGTTGTATCTACGGCATGGCGTACTTTTGATAATTCTTTTGTTTCGGAAGTTTGAATTAGGCCATGGTGAATCGTGGTGTTTGTTTTGTTCGTTACTTTTTATTTGAAAGAAGTTAAATAAAATGGATAAAGATTATTTTATTGATGATTTCAGACTAATAGAAGAAATCTATCAAAATTACCACGATATCTTCTATCGTGTCGACATGAGTTGCATAATGATAATAGCTCATGCCGTGGGGAATAGAAGACCATGATATCAAAAATACCACGGAATTGAAATTATATTAATAGAATGACTAATGGAAACTACTTACTTTTCCCATCCCAGGGTTAATAAAACTCATGTTTTTATTTGTTTATGACAGTTTTTTTTTGTTTTAAATAATAATAAAAAAAAAACTTTATTTTTTTAACTTTTTATTTGTCTTTGAAGGATTTAAATATATTTTTTTATTTACATACCTACACATAACTGATCATATTCCAAATATTGTCTAAAAAATCCCAGTGGCTCCGAAGAAAAAACGGATTAAACGGAATAAGTAAAAACAACATTTTATTACTCCAAAACTTATTTTTTATATGGTTTTCATAAATGTAAAACTTGAAGAAGACTTTACTCCTTATTTTATTTAAAACTTTTAGCTATTCTTTTTATTATTCTCTTTATTATAAACATTTTTACGAAAAGTTTTACTAGTAGGTATATGCCTAAACAACTTTGTCAGAATAAAAAAAAACCATAAGTAAATCTTAGTATGACAGTAATAATTAAGTACCGACTTTTTACTGGTCTATAACCAGAAAAATAAATTCAACATCTAATTCAAGCATCTTATATCTCGATTTTCTCAACGACTATTTATACCTAGTTTGCTACTGCTATTTATTCAATATTCAGTAAAAAAATAAAAACTAGGTATAATTTAAATAAGAATTTTTCTTTTCTAGTCCCTTAGCATTATGATTTAAATAAATCAATGAAATTTTATGGAAAAAATCAAGTTTGAATTAAATCACTGATTTTATAAAAAAGAAAACATTGATTTAAATCAATCAACCCTTTTCCTCTTCATCCCAATTAACAGAGCGACTGCGTTTTTGGTTCATTTTATTAACTTGATTGTTGTAATAATCTGATCTGCAAACTATTTATAGCACCTCGAATCACCAACAACAACAGACAACAGTGAATTGTCAAACTCAAAATATTGACTGTTACTGTCACTAGTGTCATTAATTTCAATGTCAACTTACTTGGGTTCATTCAATGTTCATTCTTTTTACTTTAAAATTCAACTGGGTTGCCATAGTTTACGCGTTAATCCAGGCGTAAGGAATGTATTGTTAGTCCGAGGATACTCCATGTTTATTAATAGCATTGTAGAAATGAAGTTAATACTTGGTTACTCCGATATTAACTACTCCAAGTGTAACTTCGAAGTAAGCTAGGACTACGCCATTTTTATTAATAAGACAGAACAAGTTCAGAACAGAAAAGAGACTAGTAAACGCCGCCGTCGAAAACCCATAAAGTTCCCTGTTTGTCTCAAACAGCTGCAGGGAGCAAAAACAAAAACAAATTGAGTTGTTCTTCCTAAAGTACTACTATGACTTCCTCATATACATGGCAAATAAATTTTAGACGGATGAAAAGTTTGATCCTCCTAGTTTGTCTCTTTAATTCTGAACACGTTTTCTTTTGCAAAACTAATGGCTTATTTCAAACTTTTTGGGAGAAAATGAGAGAAAATACATTTTGTGTCGTTTATATTTTTATTGTTACGCAGGATTGTTTTCGTTGGTTGCTATCATTAATTTTTATGGGGTTGGTGTCATTCTTGTCCAATTTTTAAGAACGGCGATAAAAGCCTGATGAAATTGGTTTTGGAATAGCAGATTATATGTTCAGGCTTAGGACCACTGTAGGTAGTTACCAACACTGAATTTATTTTTATGTCTTTAAAGCGAACCTCGATCGTAGTCATTGTCATAGATTACTTAAAAGCTACTATCACTGTCTCTTTATTTAAGAAACGTCTTTCCTGTCATGTCGTCGTATCTTTAAATCCTGTTTAACGCCGTGGTTTTTTTTTTACTTCTGGAAATTTTAATGGACGCACTCCGACCGAGGAAGGCGGAGCCAGTGTCGTACTCTTACCGACTAAAACCACCACGATGCTCCTCTTCCAACCCTTGACCACCACTGTAGGTAGTTACCAACACTGAATTTATTTTTATGTCTTTAAAGCGAACCTCGATCGTAGTCATTGTCATAGATTACTTAAAAGCTACTATCACTGTCTCTTTATTTAAGAAACGTCTTTCCTGTCATGTCGTCGTATCTTTAAATCCTGTTTAACGCCGTGGTTTTTTTTTTACTTCTGGAAATTCTAATGGACGCACTCCGACCGAGGAAGGCGGAGCCAGTGTCGTACTCTTACCGACTAAAACCACCACGATGCTCCTCTTCCAACCCTTGACCGGGGGCGTGGGAAAATTGTATGCGCCCAACCATTCCCGGCAGGTCCCGGCTCGCCACTAGTAGGCGAGCCCCTTCTCCCCGTGCGGCGACAACATCAGCCGCACCCTCTCTTGACTGGCACGCGTGGAACACGACGCGCCATCGTCACGGTCGTTGACTGATACCGTGACTCACCATCACACCCTTTTTCCTTTAAAGAATGAGAACTATTATTATTTAGAATTTTTTATTGCTACAGATAGAGATATATTGCTGGGGAAGTTGCTGTGCCGCTTCTTCATCCCAGCATAAACACTAGGAAGCGGTGAAGGGACTGAAGGGCGTATTTGGGGGCTGTCTTTGCCGTCGCCGGTGCCGACGTTCAATAAGCGCTAATTGGCTTTGGCCTAAATTTAAATAAATAAATAAATATTTTTGGGACATTTTACACAGCACCAAACAAACATCAACATCTATCCCAAACTAAGCAGATCTTGTACTATGGGTACTCGACAGTTGATATAATACTTATGTACTTTTTTTTTTTTGTAAATACATACATATAATTTTATAATACCTACACAAGAAACACTTAAGTCATATAAGCTTTAATAAGTGCCATTCGGATTTTGATTTTGATTCGGTGTATGATTAGATCTAAAAGTATATTTTTTTCGGTTAGGTACTTCTGGGCTGGATCAGAATTTGATTATCTCTTGCTATAACGGTGAAGGAAAACATGTCGAGGAAACCTGCACACCTGAGAGTGCTCTATACAGTTCTCGATGGTGTGTGTAGTCTGCCAACCTGCACTAGGCCAGCGTGGTGGACTAAGGCCTTAGTCTTCTTATTTTGAGAAGACTCCCGTGCCCAGCAGTGGGAAAATAATGGCCTGATTATGTTCTGTATGTTACTTTTGACTCATTATGTTACAGCTAACAAATAGCGCTACCAAACCACCAACCATTAAACATCAACCTACCAAAACCCAACCAAGTCCAACAAATAGGAACGAAAATCACATCTACATAAATCGCTGCAACCGAAACAGGTGGCACAAAACAGATTTAAAAATAAAGTGAGCCAAGTAAGATCGATTGTAGTTACGTAAGTCTGCACAATAATCGGACAGTGATTCACGACGGCCGGGCGGCCCGGCCGACGGCTACAGCTAACGAACGGTAATCTTTACGAATCGTTCCGGTTTTCTACTGCTTTCTATAAATTAACGTCTTTCATTTTACTTCCTGAAGCTTTTTAAATTTTGGTTTGCAGCAGGGTGTTTCTAATTTTGCTGAAGATTTTCCCAATATTTTTAAAAAAGAAATGCGAAATAGCTTTCTTTTTCACATTTTATGTTAAGAATCTATAAATAACGCCGCTCTTGAACATGTTTTTCGTTGTGGTTGCCGCACGGGGAGAAGGGGCTCGCCTGCCAGTGGCGAGCCGGGACCTGCCTGGGATGGTTGGGCGAATACGGGAGTATTTCCCACGCCCCCGGCCAAGGGTCGGTAGAGGAACACCGTGGTGGTTTTTAGTCGGTAAGAGTCTGACACTGGCTCCGCCTTCCCCGGGCGGAGTGCGTCCATGAGGATTATCCCAACGGAAAAAAAAAAGAAAAAAGTTGCTGCCGCTGCTGGCCAGAAAACATCCACGTGTGCCTGACGGCTGCTTGTCCTTCTGGATACGTCTGGAGGGAACGGCAGTTGTTTGGCCGGTGCATCCTGGGTACGGGCAATAGAATCCTTTCGAGGGATTAACTTTCGGGGGATCTTATTGCCTGTGGCGAATATTCTGGCGCGGGAGGGGCCCGTTTTGGGCCAGTGGGGAGTTGCTCCACGTGCCCCTCTGATACCAACAGAGGGCACAGTGGAGGAGCAGGGGCGGGCCTGGTGTGCACTCACCCTGCCACTGGGCAGTCAGCGGGGGGACTGTCCTTCCCTGCCCCCGTCGATCTCGTAACCCCAGGTGTGCCCGCTGAGTAGTGTTCTCGCGCCTCTTGGGACCAAGGGTCATGGGTTCACCCGCCGGACCGTGAGGAAGAAAACCTCTATAAAAAATTACGGGAGGTAGGGCCTGCGAGCAGCAGCTGGCGTAGCTGGCACAGTTGGCGTAGTTGGCGCAGTTGGTAAAGGCCCATGAGGTAAGGTGGCGTGCAGTGTTCCATGTGTGCCACTGAGGAGGGTGCGGCCGACGTAAGGCCGCATGGGGAGAAGGGGCTCGCCTGCTTGTGGCGGGCCAGGACCTGTCGGGGGTCGTTGTGTGAATACTAACGGGTTCCCACGCCCCCGGCTATGTTAGTTGAAGGAACACCGTGGTGGTTTTAGTCGGTAAGAGTCTGACACTCGCTCCGCCTACACCGGGCGAAGTGCGTCCATGAGGATTTCCCCAAGCGAAAAAAAAAAAATAGGTCCGCTAGATAATTTTTATTATTGTAATGTTGATTTTTGTAAATTAATAAAAGTTGAATTGATTACCAGGATACAAGATGATATAAATCAAACGGCTACTAAATTAATAATGGGAAAAATGTGTCAATAATATCGACATGACGTATTTCGATAATATCGATATTAAGTACATGTTATTGATTTCCAGTTTTCGAAGCACCTACTACTAGTAATGACAAAAGGAAATGAATGAAATGTCGATGTTTGACTATTCATTCATCACATTTATTTTATTGTTTGGTATAGTGTGATATTCTTAGAGTTCGAAGGCCCAAGAAGAAAAGCTTTTTGCGTATTAATAAATTATTGTTGTTCTTGTTATTATTTCAAATATTTTGTACTTTTATTGCAAGCAATAAATACAACATGTATTGTTGCTCTGTATCCGTGCCATATTTAAGGAGGTGACTATACCACAGATACTGAACACGAATCAATAAAAAAACTATACATTTTATTTATTTAAATACCTATTTGTAAACCAATTCCTCCCGTGTGTCGCGTGCGACACAAAACCGATGAGTGCGACACCACAAAAATAAGCAGAAGTTACCGCCTTTTGACAATGCCACCGGTGACTTATTTTCAAAGTCGTTTGGAATTTATTCTCGAACCCTCGCTATGTTTCCAAGTGAAAATTTGGTTATTCAATAACCATAGAATTGGTTAAGTATTTTTAGATGATTAAGCACATTATTTATCATTTTCTCTATAAATATGGCACGGTTCAACATCTTGTATATTATCGGTTCATGAACATAACAAGTTTATTGTATATTCTCAGTAACCTATAATTTTCGTATAATTTTATTTAATTAGATAAGTAAATGCATTATTTAATTAGATAAATAATGTTGATGAATGATGGCCCGATTATGAAATAGTTTATAGTTTAATTTTCATAAGGCTTACGAATTGTGAAAATAGTAAATAAATTACAGATAAACGAAACAAACATTTTTTTTTATCGAATACCTTTTTGAATTCATACATCGCACAGGTAACCAGTAATATTAAAGCGTGAATAGGAAACACAAAGTTAAATCCCATGACAGCTGTTAGCCATCCATCATTCATGGCTCTAGAGAGAACAGGTGATGTTCCAAAGATTAAACCTCCAGCCAACGGACAACGTACTAATACGACGAATGGTTTCAGTCAGAACGCGCGACGTATTAATACGACAAATACCAACACGTATCTTCGTGGAAATTGCACAACAAATAAAATGAAAGAGGTTTTACGGCTAAAACCTTTCTGATGGAATTTACGTCGCCAATCTTCCGTCGCGTAATTTTTTGTGAAGTAATACACCTTCTTGGTTAAATGTATACGGTGTTTGTATTGAATTATGTGTACCGATGTTATGCGACGGAAGATCGGCGTCGTAAGTTCCGTTTCTTCCGTCGCGTAATTTTTAGTGAAGTGTTGCACCTTCTCGGTTAAATGTGTACGGTGAGAGATGTTTGTATAGAATTATATGTACCGATGTTACGCGAAGAAAGATCAGCGACGTAATGTATACAGTATATAACAAAAATCCTGTTGTTCCTGTGAGCTACTTTATCAGAATCGATATTCATACGTAAGGACACAACTCAGTTGGAAAAACTCTTAAATAAAAATAAAAATAATTAAAAATAAAATTCTTTGGGACATTTTTTACACAAGCAGGAGCCTTACCACAACCTTTTACGTAGCGAACCAATTCCGATGCAGATCAATTTAGAGTCAAGTATTGGATCGCTAATTTTCGTACCATGACCTTGTTAATACTAAACCTGAACTGAATCTTTCGTTCATAAAATGAATGAATGAAATTTGTCTCTGGTCCTGTTCTGCTTCTCAGTGTTAGAAAGAGACAACGCTATACGAATATCGCATATTGGATTTCATTCTCTCGATAGCGTTCTGAAATCAAACTCTGCGAACTTACGGAAAGTTACGGTTATTATATTATTTAATATTTAAGTATAAAAAAACTTAATTAATAATTATTAGTGCATAAAATAGTCACATATTGAATGAACGCGTCTTTATTTTAAATCTACTCGGTGATTTGAAGTATGAAATATTCCTATTTAACTATAAACAGGAAGACGTACAATTTTAAATAAGTTTTAGAACGTACCTGTCATATCAACGCGTTTGTTTATAATAGTTGTTTTGAAGTGATCACAGACATAGTAAAAAATATAGACAAAGTGCTGCGAATAAAAATAATGAAGCCAAAAAAAACTGATTCTTCGTGTACAACCAGCGCTCACGCACACACCATGCACCTGAAGGATATTTGCTTTTGCGATGTATACTGGACGATATGCCACAACATGTGTAGTGAGAGAGAGTGAGCACGGTTTGAGGTACATGTGTGTGCGTGAGCGCTGGTTGTACAAGAAGGAGCATAGTTTTTTTGGCTTCACTAGATTGTTCGCAGCACTTCGTCTATATTTTTTACTATGTCTGTGGAAGTGATTTAGAAGTTGTTTATTCACTGACTGATTGTTTGCTTTATGTTATAGTTTTAACAATGGGGCTTACAATGGGGTTATTTGTCATGTGTAACTGGTACCTACACACATATAGATCTTGTATTAACTTTTAATCGCCAAGCTTACATTAGTGGTGAAATATTTTAATAGTGTATCAGTTATTAGTGAAACCACCCGCCGCAGCTATTTTTGGTCAACTCGAGTACCTATGGGAGTTAAATACAACTATGGGCTACAATAAATCGACCCAAGCCAAGGATTACGCAAGTTTTGGAAATGAGTAGCCCTAAGCTAGATTCCCCACAGTGATGGTAGTAAAGGATTGAAAAGTATGGTGCAAGGTACGTAGAGTTAAACCCATATTTATACGAGTGAGTTTGTTAGCTTGGTGAAATAGGTATGTTAACATAGTTGTACCCTTATTTTTCATGTTAGTCCTAAGTTTAATAATGTTATTGGTGTACAATAAAGAATATTCTATCTTATATCTATCTTTAACATAAGCAGTCCATTACTGTCCCACTGCTGGGTACTCTTCTTCTCTGAATGAGAAGGTTAAGGCCTTAACTGCAAGGCTATCACAATTTTTTTTAATATGATAAACATATTGTCATGAAAATATGGTTCAAACCTAAAACTTCACTGTATCTTTTCAAAAATTGAACAAGGATTTATTATTATTTGGTTTCATTTGGTACTTAGAATAATTAATTAAAAAATATATTATTTAATTTTAGGCACAGACTGGAATTACTACAAATAATATAAAAGCTTCTCTCCGCAAAAGACTGCAGGAGACCAGTCTGATGGCTCTGGATTGCTTGGAGTATGGATAGCCATTTCAAGAAGTAAGTTTAATTTATTTTACCATGCAACCCTTTAGATGTTATTATTAATTTTTTAAACTAAATTACTTAACTGTAATTAGAAGTTTTACTATTTCTGCCTTGGGATGACTGGTATAAAACTAATCCTGTCGTATTCCATGGACATTTTCTCATCCCAATCAGTCATCCTAACCTGTTTCGTTGTGATTGAGTTACAAACATCGTAACATTTGCATTATTAGTAAAAATAGGGTTCTGAGAATATTAATTTATTAAATGGATTAGCATAATATTTAAGATAAATTTATTGTTTTACAGATTAAGTATACACTCGAAGACAAAGAAAATGTGCTAAGAGACACCCAATGTCCTTCTGATGACACTTATTCCCTGGATATTCAAGTCTGTGTAGTGGCTCTCTGGTGTGCCGGGAGCTGCATTTGATTATTGATGTCATCGTAATAAGAATTTCCTGCAACATGTTACATTTATCTGTTATAAAAACAATTATATATTTATATGCGTCTTTATTTAGCACCTTTAGTTCACATTATAATATACAACGTGTTATTGAAACAACTGAAAACCTCTTAACCAATGATATTACATTCTTAAGGGGTTAATGTACTCATCAGTATGAACAACTTTTACTATGGGACCAAACCTGAAATCGTGAAAAAAAACAGCTGATCCCTACATTTTATCGATTCATGTGAACAAAAATGTAGGGGACACCTGATATTTTTTTCTTGATTTCAGGGTTGGTCCCTTAGTAAAAGTTGTTTATACTGATGAGTACAATGACCCCTTAAGAGGTTTTCAGTTATTTCAAGAACACGTTGTATATTACATCATAAGAAAGTAGGTACCTACTTATATATTCATTGATAAAATTATGTAGGTACACACAGAGAATTCTAATAGGTATCATATTGAATAAAGCACATAGGCACATTCATTTTTTTTTCTATTGTAGAAAATAATAATATATTATTAATGCCAAAAACCTATTTTGTTTTTTAGTAAACAATTGAAATTTTACTAATTGTATTTATTTTACCTACAAATCATAGCATCCATAATCTTGCCCGAACCTGGGTCATTGGCTAGCAACGCCCTTGATGTGATTACAATGTACTCTGTGATGTGCACTCATGTTTCCTTTTGGCCTTGGATGTGCCCTTGTTCCATAAAACAACAGAGCAGTCAATATCTGAAATAAATTGGTTTATTATTGGTATTTCATAAGTTATTCGTGGTTGTACCTATATATAATCCATATGGGTATTTAGAAGTAGACTAAGATAGGTTGACGTAGCAGGTTGTTAATATTGTATTATAGTATCATGTTGTTCCTAAGTTTTTATTATTGTTACTGGTGTGTACACCTTTGTTGTAACAAATTATATCTATTATATTATTAGGTAGATAGTTATATTATGGCATATCTCCCCTACTTGGGGGAGGCCTATGTCCAGCAGTGGACGTCTTTTGGCTGAAATGATGATGATGATGATTATTAGGTAGATAATCTGTTTTTTTCATTACTTAATCCTATTAGACAATGCAATACATACCTATTTAATATTATTACTTAGATAGTTACATCTTTTCGGTAGTTTTTCGTTTTTTTACATAGGTATATGTATTATGAAGGAGAAGTCTTAAAAGAAGTTAAATATTTATGATTCTTACCTTTAAGAGGTCCCATAATGGTCTTAGTTCATTACACAGATCTAAGAAAAATAATTGTTTAGAAAGCCGGCTCCCATAATGAAGTCTTGTTCTTCCATTTGAACAATAAATCCGGCTGTTCCTTTATTTCCCATGTTTGATTGCAGCATGAAGTTCCTACTTTCCTCATTATTATCACACTCCATAAACTCAAATAAAATAGAATTGTCAGACATCTAAAATAATACAAAAGTATTTTTAGGAAAAGTCACTTTTAGGTAATTATCACAATAATTTATCATACTTGGTTTTTTAATTTTATAATTAACATAAGACACGAATTACCTTTAAATTATTAAACTTTTACTTAACTTTGTTATACAATAACGAAAACTATTCACTTCTTACTAAGAAAATATCAACTTTAATTGAGTCGTATTATTTGACAGATAGCGAACCAGTTCAGACCGTGCAATCGAGGTCCCGGTACGAATAGAATGAACGAAAGCAAGATTTGCGACTCAGTTTAGACTTTGTTCTGGCTGATCCAAAAGTGTGAAAAGTGTCACGCGTATTCGATGTCAGGGTACGAAAAAGCAAAGCGTATCAATTTAGGTCCTCAATTGAATCGTAATAAGAGGTTGTGGTAGGGCTCCAGAGCTTGTACTATGGGTACTAGACAATGGATATAATACTTATATACTTTTTTTTTTGTAAATACATACTTATGATACATAAGCAACACCCAGACCAACACCAACACTTAAGTAATAAAAAAAATATCTAATTAAATATTAAATAATTATTTATTGTAAATTGAAAGTGATTATATTACTCAAAACTCACTCACTCAGTGATAATATCAATAAAAATACGCAAAATTAAATCATTATTAATGTGATTATTTTTATTGAAGAGTTTTTCCAAATAAGTTGTGTCCTCACATATGAATTTCAATTTTGATAACGTTGCTCACAGGAACAACAGGGTTTTTGTTATGTACTGTATATTTCGGCCCTTATACCTTGACGGCTGAGCAAAAGATACGCATTAATGTAGCATCATTTTATTTGAATTATTAGCTTTTTGAAACACTGCCTCGTTGGTCTAGTGGTTGCAAGCGCGACTGCTGAGCGTGAGGTCCTGGGTTCGATTCCCGGGTCGGGTAAAGTGTTATTGGGTTTTTTCATTAGGAAATTCTCAGTAGCAGCCCGGAGTCTGGATTTGTGCCCGGTTAATGGCAATAGGCTCGCCCCCTATTACATGGGACTTACAACATAACTGGCGAAATGTGGGGGGTGTACTATACACCTCTGCCTACCCCTTCGGGGAAATACAGGCGTGATGTTATGTTATGTTATGTTATGAAACACACAAACGGAAATGTAAAATGATAACTTTAATATAGAAAATCCTGATTTTCTGTCATTTAATAATTTCTTAGGTTTTCGCGATCACTACATATTATAATAAAACAAAATTTAACCGGATTATATCGCGTATATTATTTAAATTGGTGTTCCTGAAGTTTCGAAAGCTTTCGTGGTCGCAGGAAGACTAAGATGACAAGCGTCTTTATAGATATTTCTAAAAAAATATTTTAATCTACCGTACAATATTATTAATTAAAATCGTTTCGATGCACGCAGTAATCACTCACAATATCATTATCTTTTACAGTGTTGCGTGCTCTTTGCGACTTGATTATTTTTAGGACTGGTTTCTGTCATTTGATCACATTGCTGAACATTCATTCAATCTTTGATAATAATAACAATATACGAACCGTATTAACGTAATGGCGTTTAAAAAAAAAGAAACCATTTCCATAATGGCTCGGAACTAAAAAGGCATTTCCTGGATAAGGAGCAGTCCAATTTCCATCAATGGCATTGGTGTAAGTAGCCGAGACACGTTACGGCTTATTGGCTGCTAATAAAATGGTTCCAAGCGTTTCTGAAAGGCCTTCACATGCTCTCATGAACATTCCGCTCCGTGACGGTATTCACTGAAAATATTTCTGCAGCGAACGCATCAATTGTGGGTAGTAAGAGATTCACTCTTAGTGACACCACTTTAGATTCAGTCAAGCTTCAATTTTCGCGTCGAGCGGACGTGCTCTGTGCGTGCAAAGACAATCCAGGTTTAATTTAAAAGACACGATTTAAATTTTGCTCCGAGTTTTCCCATCACGTCACTGCTACAAAAGTAAAATACAGTTTGTTTATTACTCACTGCTCGTAATCCGCTGGGAATATATTTCATCTTGGCTAGCGACTTGTGCAAACTGCGGTTTCACTTTGATGTACCAGCCGAGTTCGCTGAAGCTTGCGGTATGTGCTATATTCATATAACTTATCGAGCGGCCACTTTTGTACCGCATCTCGAGAAGTTAAAATAGGTTTTGTTAGCATCTTCAGACATTCGGCATTGTACAGTTAATTAAGTATTTTTGATACAATTGCTAAAACGACCTGAAACAGCGACCTTTGAAATATGAGCTTTAGTAATGTACCTATTAGTTCAAACTCTTCCAGGAAATGTTGGTTGCAAGCAGGTACATGTATCACAGATAACAAGTCCGCCGCCGAACTTAATTTACAGGGTTTGTGCCGGTTTTTGCTCCAAGTGTCACTCGGTATCGGAATTTACGAAGCTCTACAAAGTTAGTTTCTCGCATAACATTATCAGGTAGCAGTCCCTTTTGTGTAAGAACTAAAATACTTCCCTTTAGATAATCTGATCGGTCTTTCTTACGAAAGTTGAAGAATAAATCTCATTATGAAGTGATTCATTAAATCGCAGAACATATTTTTTTATAGCGTAGCTCTTTGCATAATTGGATGACCCTGGAGAATAAAATATTTTCTTGTGTCCATAGCTCCATTTGTTTGTTTTATATGGAAAAAAAGAAAGATTATACCTTTCTGCAATTAATTATCTAGTTAGTACTCCATGTTGGAGTATTTTAAAAGCCGCTTTTATAGTCGCACTCTAGACGTTTTCTTCGGCAAAAAAGAGTAAAAAGTTTAAAACTTTTTCGCTTTTAAAAGGAGACTAACGACATAGACGGTAATAAGCAGTCTTTACCCGTTGCGTGAAAGTAGGTTACAAGGTAGGGTAATTGGGGGTTCCAACGTCCCCTGTTTTATGCAAACGTAGATCCATTCGTTTATTAGTTGTTAAGGGTGTTTGAATAATGTAAGTACAGTTTTATATTCAGTTTCAAAATTGGCTTGTGAAGTTTGGGTATAAAAAGTAAGGTAGGTAGTAGGTACCTATAGGTACTCAAAATTATTACTTAAATATTTTTTGTTTTAACGCTTCAAATGAAATATTTTCTTTATACATCTTTGCTAATTCTACTAGTTATAAATAGCATTTAAAAATAGAATTTGAATATAACTGTCTCAAAAGTTATTAATGAAGTCTGAAAATGTTAAAATTTTGGAGCTGAGTTCAAAATTCAGCAGTAAATAGCATTTTATCTCTAGAAATATAAAAAAAGAACATAAATTGGACGTAAAAAAGCGACATCGTTACTACAGAAAATTAAAAGGTTTGGCCACCTCACTTTTTATCGCTTTATGGAAATCTATTTTTGAGCTATTCCATATTTTAGTGTCGAATATAACTATAGAACAGTTACTTACCAGCGAAGGCTGGTGTTACTTATTAATTTAATTTAAGTGTTTGTAGAATATTCTCTTTACATTACTAGTTGTTTTTCATTCGCATGAAAATCGTTTTGGGATTCAATCTTTTTGGCTATATAAATGTCATACGGAAAACTTATCTATCAGAATGGAATACCTTCTTTTTTGAAGTCGGTAATGAATATTTATATTATGCATTTCGCGGACACATTTATTTGCTTGCACATTTAATGCTTTTTTTTCATCAATATGATCGATATCAATGCAATTATTCAACCTATGCCTCACCTCTTATTCTGTCCTTTGTGCCCCAACACCTGTACCAAAAGTGACCTCTGCGCCGCCACTGATAACGCCGTAGAGGTTGCAAAGTTTTGGGCTTACCAAGTCTGACAAAAGATCAGTCATACCACTGACACGAAGAAGAAGAATGAGTTCAATTCTTAAGTCAATCATAAACTAATTACTAAGCTTCACACTAATCCATTTTTTAAATCACAAACAAAAAAAAACCTATTGTGCCTTACAAAAGTCGCGTCCAACTCTAAGTCCCAACCTCACATTCTCAACCGACTTTATCTGTCGCTTTTAAGCGTGATATTGACTATCGATTGCCACAAAATTGGCTCGTAGAGCTAGCTCGGATCCGGTAGGATTACGTAAACTCAAGAAAAACATTGCGAGGAAGAAAATGGTTGAAAATAAGTGGGTACAGGTGACGCGCGCCTTAAAACGACCACCCTAAGTGCTTCCGACGGAAAACTATGAAAAGTACTTACTTGCTCGTCTGACCCAGCGACTCAGTGAGTCATGGCTTTTGAAATGAGAGCCCTCCACTTTGCACGATCTTGCGCGATATCTCGCTAGTTGGTAGCTTGAAGCTCACGCAGATCAGCCTCCACAGAATCTCCCCAGCGATATCTGGAACGACCCACCGGTCTACGTCCCGTTGGTTGGCGCAGGTATGCTCTCTTGGCTCTTCGGTCCTCCCCCATGCGTTCGACGTGGCCGAGCCATCGCAGACGTTGTTCTTTGATCACGCCAATAATATTCAGCTGGCCTACCAGCTCTTCGATTTTGGCACGAAAAGTGCTGCGAGGATATTGTCATGACGCATGACGTGACTACTTGAGAACATGACAACATAAAAATCAATTTTAGGGACCTAATTAACTTGAATTGGAAATTTAGTTGTTTTTAATCTAGACAACAATAACGGTACTTGGTTCAATGTAATAGTTAGTTTATCTTTTACCACTTACCATTACCAACTGAAACTTCAGTTATAGAGAAAATTTTGAATCTATCTGTGAGAAAAAAAACAATAACACGAACTGCAAACCATATTCAGGATGTTAATATTACACAGTTGCAATTTAAAAATGTAGACCAATTTTTTTTTTAGAATTTTTACTCTTACCTCCTTATTACGAAATCGGGGGTAATAATAGGTTTTGCTTAAGCCAAACTTGAACATCTTTTTATGTATGAGTTTAACGTTTAACCTGGTTTAAACAAGGGCCTAAACTTGGTCTAAGATTTTGTAATCAGGGATTTATAGTTTCAGACAAAATAGGTTTAAAATTAATCTTTTGCGTCGGTCTTGTCCTAACTTGGGAAAGGATTTTTTTGATGCCCTCCTGTACTTATTAGTTTATTTTATTTTTAACCGACTTCAAAAAAAGGAGGAGGTTATGTATTCGGCGGGTATTTTTTTAACCGACTTCAAAAAAAGGAGGAGGTTATGTATTCGGCGAGTTTTTTTTTTTTTCATATATGTACACCGATTACTCCGAGATTTGTGGGCCGATTTACGTGGTTGTTTTTTTATTTGGTAGAGAAAGTCCGCGCTGTGGTCCCATATAAATTTTATTGACTTAAGTTGAGTAGTTTTTTAACCAGCTTCAATAAATCAGTTTATTTTAGCTTTGCCTATCTAGATGATCTGCTCATTGGTTCGTTTTTCTGAGAATTCTTGGCCGATATGCGTGATTGAATCAACCCTCGCAATTTTCGACTAAAAAGTATGAAATAAAAACTTTTTAACAAAAAATAAAACCAACTTCAAAAACCTTAACTAAAAAGTAAAAAATAATCATTGTTTGTATTTTAAAATCTTAACATAAACCAAAATTTTGAAGGCGGCGCGTGATTTTCATGTACGTTCACATAAACTGTTTTTACTATAGATATTGCGCTCGACTGTACATTACATGACGCAAAGGGTCAATCACGCGCTGCCTTCAAAATTTTGGTTTATGTTAAGATTTTAAAATACAAACAATGATTATTTTTTACTTTTTAGTTAAGGTTTTTGAAGTCGGTTTTATTTTTTGTTAAAAAGTTTTAGGCTATTGTATTTCTAAGTTAATGTGTAGGTAAGTTTGTAATAATATTTTTAATGAATGCATGTTTAGATAATAAACTTTTATGGACAAGACCGACGCAAAAAGTTCATGTTTTAGACCAAAATTATGTTTTAATTGTTCTTAATACAAATTACTTGGCTCGAATTTGGCATTTAAAAATGAATAAGTCGGTTCGATGTCGGGCTTACATATTTTATTCGTGTAACAAAGAACGTTTTAACGATCGGCATGTTTGCCGTTGAAATATCAAAGGTAATGTCGTTTGTCATGCCTCTGACGAAAATGTTTCTACGTTCCAATTAGATTTACCGCATCAATTTTTTTTGATGTAAACATAATAATGTAATTAATTTTGCTTATGGTATGTGGAGCAGTAGCTTTCTGTTTAAAATAAAATGTTGTTGATTGAGTCTTCTGCTTCTTGCGTACCTATACATATATAAACATGAAATTTAATTTTCTCCCACTTGCTCGGAAATTGGTTCATTATTCAAAAAAAAGATTACATCAATCGGCTCTTTTTCGTACGCAGCGAAATAACACGCCAACAATATCCGACACGATACTAATATAAATTGCTGGACAGTTTTGAACACATTCATGTTATCACATTCTTTTAGATCCTCTGGTAATCTATTGAACAGCTGTGCTCTTCATACGATATCGTTTTCTTGCCGTAATTAGTCCGTGGTTTCATTAATTGGAGTTCATTTTTGTTCCTTAGGTTGTGTGTTATTGTTTTTTTATGTAGTTGTATGTTCGATTGGATGGAATCGAATACAATGTTCGAACATTCTGTAGTTACAAAGATATGTCCTAAATAATATTGTTCTAACAAAAGACGCGTTAACGCAGCCCTACCTAATTCTATCTCTCTCGGCGTAAAATCAGCCACTTCTATCAGTCAAATAGGCCGGGAGTGTGGCACTAGATACGCAACAGCATTGTCTGCCCCACCTCGGTGTTTTATCTCGCCAACAAACAACGACCAACGGAGTGAACAAGTTGCTACGTTGTGGATTTATCTCGAAAACCAATCGCAACGGTAAACATTGTTTCGGGCTCCCGTTGTCATTATTCACTCAATACAGATACATTTTCCAATAACTCGGTTTAACGTTTTAGTTGGTGTTTATTCGGTTTAACGTTTTAGTTGGTGTTTATTCGGTTTACTATGATTGTTTGTGTAATCAAAATGTTTAAAACAAGTAATATAGAATTTGTTGGTTACTAATTTTATATCAGCTTATTATAATTTTTGCAATTTAAGCTTTTAAATGTTAGCTTAGTAGGTGCTATGATTTTTTTCCACCGATAATTATGTGCAATGGTAGATAGAAAAAGTATTCATTATTGCACATAAAAACAAAATCCAACAATAGAATACAATTGGCGATCTCGCAGAATGTAATTTCATCCAGAAACCCATTGGATATTAGTCAACGATATCACCGAAACATAAGTAAGGTAAGGAAAATCGTGCAAATCTGTAGGTTACTGACCGATTTTTTGTTTTAATCGTTTTAATGAACTGCTAACTGAACCAAAAAAAGACAAGCAGGCGGCAGGCAGTCCATGCAAATGTTGATAAACATTGAGTAATTTAGACAATTTGAGTATCTTCTTTCGACACAAAATTGACTAAAATAGTCATAGCTGAGATAAAGAAGTCACGTACAATAAGTATGAGAAAAACTTCTAACCTGATTAGGTTCATCAAAAAAGCTGGAAAAAGATTCCGTAAATTTTGGCACGTTGCCAAATTTTGAGGCAACTCTTCCTATTCGATTTGCAGGGGCGTTTTATGTTTGTCTTATTGGAAGAACCCAATGCTTTAAATTGAGAGTTTTTTAAACCTTTTTTCTTTACATTTTGTTCATATAATTTATCTGTAGGTATCACTGAAATTTATTACAGGTTTAGTAAAAAAAAAATTAAGAGTGGTATTGTTCATGTTTTGTTTGTTAAATGAAACAGAGATAATTAAGCAACACGATAAAATTCGGACATAAAGGAATCAAAAGAAGAATCATAGGCAATAAGTGAAGCGTTTTCAGAGAAAAATATTTACATGTTCGTTGAGTATAGTATTCGAGCTACTCTTTAATTGTTTCATGTACTAAAAATCTTAAGAATTTGGGTCATAAAAATTAAATAAAAACTTTTTTGTGGTTAGTGTACAACTCAACATGTACGTCAGCTGCACAAAGATGACGATGATGATGATGATGATGAAGAAGCTCACTTCACGAAATGAAAACGCAAATTTGAGAAAAACTTGTTGCTCTTTATATTTCACAAACTGTATTCATAAGCAGATGCTAAGAGCACTATATTGAAAGACTTCAATCCCTACTTTTTCTTTTAAGTTTGCCAAATTTAGTGTATACAAATTATTATATGTGCAGCTGACTGTACATCTCTAATATTTAAATAGTATACAACTAAGTCGCTCATTCTGTTCGTCTGGTTGGTCGCTTTTATTTGTAAATCTAATTCTAATTTTCTTATTGTAGGTAATTCTAATAATGTGATATGGGTGTATGTGTATGAGGTCCAACTTATGCCTTGCCTGAAATAAAGATTTATTTTTATTTTTATTAATACTTCTAAATTTCCTGATGGATTTTCATTACAATTTCATCACTAGGTATTTAGAGAATTATTGGCGAAAACTTTAATTGATACCTATTATTTTTTCTGTACGAATCCGAGGCGGGTTGTTAGTTTTATGATAAATTTCTGTGAATATTGCGTTATTATTTTTGTCATCGAGCACTTTTAAGGTGCCTTTAAAAACAAATTCTGACAATTAAACGCAAGTCAGGTGCTTGGAGTTCTTCTTGCACGAATACTGGAACTGTGCCAATTTTATGTGATTAACGCCTGGATTTCACTGGCTTGCATTACACTTCCTGGATTCAAGGTAGTTAAGACGACACTTAGTGAAAAATATGGGTGCTAGCTAAGCCTTAAATTTAGCGTAATTTAACCTTAGCGTAGTTGGGATTTAGAAGAGCCTTTACTTAAGCTATTCTTGTTTTAGACTTTGTTTTGGTTATCCTGGGTAGGTAAATAATACTTGCATCTCAGCAGTTATATATACATAATATTTCACATATATGATTTTTTTCATAATTTAAATTAATATTACCAAGAATAGAAAAGCCACAGAATAGAAAATAGTACTAACGTACCTAAGCTAGTGAGGCTAAATGTGGCTGTAATGATGCATCCACATAATTATATCTACTAAATTTACTCACTGTGGAGGCATGTACTGATTTGATGCACATAATGTACTATCGTAAAACGTTAGGCCTTTCCAATTTTTAATCTGTTTTGCTTACAAGCTGCATTTGCGACAAAAAATTATGGGCGGCGCCCTTTATTTTTTCCACCAATCAGGCTCCACCAATTAGGGTCCGTAAATTAACTGTTTTTGTAAAGCCATTTGTTTTTATTACTTTATGATACTTTCACGGACTAGGAACAATAGTTCTGTGATCTATGTTGGTAGACGAAAACAAAGGATCATGGGGGCAGGGTTTGTTCAGTGAATCAGTGCCATACGAAACGCAACTTTAAGGTGGAAAGGCGCCCATTTTGTCGATAGTACATGTCATTAAATAAAATAAATAAATAAAACTTATATCAGCCAATTCAGTAAATTTAATTTTTAGATATTCATTATACACGTCAAATTTTAATGAAATCTGACGTACGATTATCGTATCGTGTTATCTTAATAAGTGTTATCAGAATCGTTTTCATCGTATAGGTATATAGGGAAAAGCTAATGAATGTGGTCGGGAATTACTTTGTGTTTGTGTGTTATATTAATTTGATGTGGATGGTAGGATGGGTATATGGTATCATGCTAGTATAATTCGGTTTATCACAGAAATATGTGATCGCGCATCCGTCGGGAGCTGTTAATCTTCCCGGGATTAGAAGTAGCTTGTATATTAATTCGGGTTATGGTCTATCTGTGTGCCAAGTTTCATCCAAATCTGTTCCACATTTCATTTCATTTTATTTCAAAGTGGATATGACAATACGACATTAAATAAAACCAAGTACAGGGTATGGTAGCAGTCCGGAGTATGGATTTGTGCCCGGTTAATGGCAATGTTCCGTGTGGTGCCGGACGTAAAGAATTGCACCACCCTATATCTTCTCATGGGTGTCGTAAAAGGCGACTAAGGGATTCACCAGAGGATGGGCAGCAGCGTTCTCTGAGTATTTAACCAACCAACTGCGATCGCCAACCCGCCTGCCAAGCGTGGCGATTATGGCATATCCCCCCAATATATGCTTGGGGGAGGCCTGTGTCCAGCAGTGGACGTCTTACGGCTGAAATGATGAATGAATGATAATGGCAATAGGCTCGCCCCCTATTACATGGGACTATAACATAACTGGCGAAATGTGGGTGTACTATACACCTCTGCCTACCCCTTCGGGGAAATACAGGCGTGATGTTATGTTATGTTAAGTACAGAGTATCACGTTTTCTGTCTGTACACAAAAAATCAATCAAATTCAGTTACTAGTTTTGACACAGGAAATTATTTTAATTTTATTAATTTTGAATGTAGGACTAATTTTCTGGCATATCTATAGGTCAAAGACCATGATTTTAAACTCTCTTTTTCAATTATTACAGATTATTACAAATGGTGTTACTTATATTGAACTAAGTTTACGGGACTTGTCGCGCACTATTAAATCAAAATATAACAAACATTTTGACTAACCTCGACGTTTCGGCCAATGAATTATTATTTCAGTAATGATTTAATGTATGTTTCAGTAATGATTTATTTCAGAGGTTTGTTCCTATGGACAAACCTCTGAAATAAATATTAAATTATTTAATTATTTCGATATTTTAATTTTTTATTAAAAAAAAAAAAAAAATTAAATTAATTATTAATTAATATTTAATTTAATTTTTGGGTTCGATTCCCACAGGACACAAATATTTGTGTGATGAACATAAGTGTTTGTGTTGGTCTGGGTGTGTTGCTTATGTATTATAAGTACGTATTTACAACAACAAAAAAGTATATAAGTATTATATCCATTGTCTACAACCCATACCACAAGCTCTGCTTAGTTTGGGACTAGATGGTGCTGTGTAAAAATGTCCCAAAGATATTTATTTATTTATTTATTTTGTTCAAAAATTTCGTTTTTATTTAATTTTCGATAAACAACTTATTTATGTCTTTAAAAAGGTTCTATAGACTATTAATAATCGTTTTTAACCGACAAAAAAAAAGTAGGAGGTTCTCAATTCGACGCGTACATTTTTTATTTTTTTTTATTTTTTATGTATGACCACGCATAACTTTTTACTGAGTAGTCCGATTTTGATGATTCTTTTTTAATGGATAGAGTATATCTCGAAATTGGTCCCATTTAAATTTAAAAATCAAAATCCACCCCTAAGGTTAGGAAAACAGGGGATGAGTGCTTGTTCACCCACTGAATTTATACCTGTTAACCGATTCTGTTTAAACTTGGTACACATAAATGTAGTTTTAGACACTACAACATGATGGAGACCTGGAATTAGTATATATTCTATGACTAGAGTTAGATTTTAGCCACAAAAAAATTAATAATTAAACTGTTTAACAAAAAATTGAACCGACGAAAACAAAGCGAAAAATGAAATAAAGCTTTTACTCTTTTCCTAACTAAACTAATGTAAATAACTAATTATGAGTCGGCGCCAAACAAACAATCAACGAAGATCATTAAATTACTATAAATAAATAATAAAAACAACATAACATCAAATACAACGTTAAATTTTCAACGATAAACAATAACTTTCCAAAAATGCGTTCTCCGCTCGACCATCACTTGCAAGTTGCACACAATTTGCTTGTTTGTTTGGCGCCGACTCATACTTAGTTATTTACATTAGTTTAGTTAGGAAAAGACTAAAAGCTTCATTTTATTTTTCGCTTTTCAGTTTCTGTTTTCGTCGGTTAAATTTTTTGTTAAAAAGTTTTATTTCATTTATTGTCGTATTGTCATATCCATGTTGTATAATTATAACAACTTCTCAAGCATGATTAGTTATAAACAAAACGATTCATTCAATTAATTAAAGAATTTTAATAAACGAATTGCGTAATTGCGTTATGAGAGAATCTCTTTTGTATGCGCAACAGAAAGTTCTTTCAATCATGTTAGACTAAAATTCTGGGGGTATTTGGAATTTCGAATCTATTGGGCAGAGGGTAGCAATTGAACGATCGCGATGAAATTTATTCACAAAAGCACCCTTTTCCAATAAAGGTTCGCAGACAAACATTTGTAGTGCTGCGAAAAGGCATAATTGGTGATGTTCGCTCTAGTTACGTGTTGGTGTTGTTTGTTTTCTGTTGTTAGTTGGACGCTATTTTTCAATCAAAATGGGTGAACAATGAATAAAGGCAGTTTAGCGTTCATTTCAATTTAAAATCACGAT
Source organism: Asteroscopus sphinx (assembly GCA_949699075.1). Lineage (NCBI taxonomy): Eukaryota > Metazoa > Arthropoda > Insecta > Lepidoptera > Noctuidae > Asteroscopus > Asteroscopus sphinx. The sequence continues at coordinate 24,441,982 of OX453005.1, read as the reverse complement.
AAGGTAGGGCGAGTTTTGTTCAAGAATGATTGAAAGTAGTTTAAGTATTAAAGCGAGGGGTTTATCAATTTACATGCAAATTGAATATACATTATATGAAGCATTTCATTGTTGAATTAATATAGACGAACGAAGCTGCTGCTAATGTTTTTATGTATCTCATTAAAATTACTTCATTTGCCATAGAACGAAAAATAATTTAAAACTGATAAATTCGCTTCACATTTTGCTGCCATACAAAACAATAGATAATTAATATCAAATATCCAACCTTGCCGAAGGGATGAAAATTTTTGTGTGAAATTACGTTTGTATTTTCAAAGTTGTATTAAACGAACATTTCCCGTTCTAAGTCCTGGCTTCGGGCACTTTATAACTGTACAAGTACTTCTTCACCCCAGCAAGTACTTTTGTACCCACTTAAAGCTTCCTGTACACAGTCCAAGACCCTAAGCTTTCTCGTGTTACACGTGTTTCGGTTTTATTTGAAATTATCTTATTACTAATTTCTTAGGTTTTCACGATCACTACACATTATAATAAAACAAGTTACAATAAAAGGCGTTAATATACGCGATATAATCCGGTTAAACTTGTTTTATTTATTATTATTATTGTTTACGCTGTTTTCGTCTTTGATGTGTGGCATTGATATGTTATCAATACTATTGTGATGGTACCTTCTATTTCGTTTTAGATTCTCAGGCAAAACTAGGTTTTTGTGGTATAATTTGATCTGTACTTGATTAAATTCTGCTGCAGATTACTACGATTCTATTCCTTCATTGACTTATAAGTTAACTCATAATAATACAGAATACAGTAATGAAAAGTTTAATTAATTTTATTAGCTTACCGAAAAATACTTACGCTGTATTTCCTGGTATCTTTTCATCCCACCAAAACAACACACATCAACTATTATTTCGATTTGGGTTCTCTTAATCCCTACGTCATTAAAAGTAAAATCCAAGTTGCTTAAAGTTAGGAAGGGTTTTCAATTCCCTATTGAGTATTCGAAGTTTATTCGTGATAGTTTACGTGATAGTGTTCAGCTATATATTATCGAATGACAGAACCTATGTTTGATGAAACAAGAGAGCAGTCCAGTGTTTATAATTTTGGGTTTTCTATCAACTTTTATTTGGAATAAATAGTACTTTGCATATTTATTTGAGATATTTCAAATTATATTTTCAATTTTCTGAGCCCAAGGGGACCTACATTATATGATGTAGATTAACAGTGGGATTACAATAATTAAATAATCTATCTACAAATGTACAATATTTACAACACAAATATAAAATACAAGTACAAAATAAAATTATATAAAAAGGCGTGCTTAGGAGTCAAAGTAAATAGTCATGTTTCCCATCGATTAATGGTAGCAATGCCTTTTAGCTCCATAATAGCATTAATCATAGGCAAGGTTTGTATTAGAGGACACAAGATGCTTCCTTGTAGGACACCTCATTGTTATTAGTTATAATGTTATTTAAACCTATCTACATATATGAATTGAATTGAAACCTATCTTGCCAATACGAACACGGTCTTTAAATATGTAATCATTGCTGTTTACGTTATTTCTCGGCATGATACCAAAACAATACATTCCTAGGATTATGTTCTACACAATCAAAGGCCTTATTGCCTCATCTTATTCTCCTTTGTCATACTAGTTACATGATTTTGTTCCACAATATATATTTTGCGTTTATTAAATATTTGAACTCAACCATAAAACGCAGTATTGAACTGAAGTGTCCCATTTCACCCTTTTACCACTGGAATATAATTAGGAATATTAAAGTTAACTGTAATTGTCGTTGGTCATGTTGCTTCATCCGTGACATCGTAAAACGTTAGTGGTGGTGTCAATTTGACTCTTTGCTCCGTAACTAGGCCGTATCGTGCCTCCGGGAACAGTAAGGTACGAAGCCTATAGTTAACTGACCTATAAGTAGAAGCAGTTACTTTGACTATGCAGACTGGACTAGTGCCTAAATAGAAACTAAACAAAACTGATGAACTAATAAACTGTAAACTCCTAAGAGTTTGAGGTAAACAAATAAAACAACATTACACCTGTATTGACCACGTAGATGACTACCATCATGTAATGTGGTTTAAAAAAAAGGAATATTTCAGTAGATGTCTTGTTAAGCTGTGAATACACATAGACTGAGTATGTATTTATTCGGTAGTCATTCTCGACATACTGACTCACGCGATGCTTTCTGATATAATGTACATGATCAGATTCACGTATTAAGTACAAAATAGCAAAAATAACAATATTAAAGCTCTTACACATAGATAGATAGAATATACTTTATTGTACACCATGAAAATAGTAGTAAACAGGAACAACATATAAATTATGCGTACATGGGCGGTCTTATCGCTAAAAGCGATATCTATCTATCACATACCTAAATACCAGCGCATAAATGCTGTAATTCAGTGGCGATGCCAAAAACGTAAATGGGCACTATTTCATAGCTCCCTTAATGTTCAGAAGCCAAGCGTTTTTCCTCGAAATCGGTTTTATTAATTTGGGTAATCCATCAGTCCTAAAATAAATATTATCAAAGTCAGTGTTACGGTCGACCACACGTCAGTGGTAACATTTTGACATTGACAGCGTCTTTATTTCGTTAGCAGTAAAGGCAGTTTTCTAATTCAAGCGTTACCACAGTCATGCAGCTATACAAGATAAATAGGTTTGTTTATGGTTTACGGCCGTTCGAAGTGTACGTTTTTCCTAGCACAAAACAGCGTCCTTTGTTGGTTTGGAATTCAGTTATGTTGTCTGTGATAAAATTAGATAATTTTCTTTTCTTTTCTCTAACTACATCGGCTAGTATTTAACTATTTTCCAGCATTCTACTATAGTCTATACTTTGCTGAATTTTTCCATAAATAATATCTTGACAGAAAAAAACCACTGAATTTCTGCGTCAGTAACCCAAGCTTTAGCTTAGGTCATTATCGAGTTTATTATAATAAACTGGCGTCGACTTGGTAATTGCTATGTTAAAAAACTCCGAACATATTACGCGAGCTCGGATGAGAGCTGTAATGGGCTATTCAAAAACTTCATTGTTTGAGGTAGGTACGTGTCGGTAATGACTTGCATGCTTTACTGGCTCGAATTACATAGCACTCGCAATCTGTAAAACCCGCGCTTTTTTCGTATTTTTCATTATTCACGTTTATTCACGTTCGAATATTTCAGCAGCCAGTAATGTTTTCGCGTGCCTGTTTACGTAAATATAACTTCATTTACATAATCCTTATTTTGGTGGCGAGAAAAGATATTGAACCTCACAATGTTGGTTTTATTGAAAGTCAAAATTAAACGAACGTTTCGATAAAATATTAACAAGTTTAAAAAAAAGGGGTGTTATGGATATGAAATTTCGGATTTGAATACGGATACGGATATAGGAATAATATTATACCGCTTTCGGATACGGTTACGAATATGGAATTATTTCGGATTATCCGTTAGTTTCGGATATGGATATTAGATTTTTAAGGAATTGTACCTAAAAGTAAAAGAAAAAAGCAATAAAAATACCAAACAATGCAAGGGACGTGCGCGGCTAGTGTGTCAGCTCAGCCGAGCAAAAACTAAAATATGTCATAAAATGTCTCATTTAGACTCCTCTCTTATTAAAATTATTCGAAACTTTTATATCGGATTCGGTTACGGTTACGGATAGATTTTTATTTCGGATATCCGATAGTTTCGGTTACGGTTACGGAGCTGCATAACATCCCTGAGAAAATGAAGAATAAATATTACGTCAGATGTGCATCCTCTCACGTTACGTTGGTACTTGTGTTCAGTAGTCTTACCGCACTCGTGTGCTACTTGTACGTAATACGACCCTTAAGTAGCTTTACATGGCTTTGAGCGTTTCACATTCATGTCACCGAGAACTACTTGGCCTTTATTTTAAAATTCTTACTTACCCTTTTTTCCCCAAGGACGGAGAGCTCCAGGCGATATTATAAAACTAAGTGGTTAGTGCTGTTCGAAATGACGTGTGTTACGACGATTGCTTGCAATGTTTAGAAACATTATCGTAACCTGTTTCTCCGAATTGCTACTTGGGATAAACGCCCTCTGCTGCGACCTGAATAGTTAAGATTGAGCTAGTCACTAGTGACTTTTGTTTTTCATTTCGCAAACATTAATTTGTATACCTCATCATCATCATCATCATTTCAGCAAAAAGGCGTCCACTGCTGAACATAGGCTTCCCCCAAGCATAGAATAGAATAGAATCTTTATTGGTGTGATTTTGGTACAGAAGATCTTAATTCTAATGTAGGTAAGGTACACATACATATTTTATTGTCCACAAAATCTGCCAGTTGGCTTACACTCATGCATTATAAGCATTAAAATTTAACAAAATCTTAATCAATGTCAAGTTTAAAAAATAATAATTAAAAGTAAATAAAATCAAAACAAATCAAATTCAATCTAAAAGTTTACATACTAAGTTTCGCCACAATGACCGTTTTTTTGCGCTTCCCGCATCCAGCGGATTCCCGTGACCTTCACCAGGTCGTCGGTCAACCTTGTCTACACCTATTTTTATACCTGTATCGTTATTATTGCGAGGATTTGTATCGCCATTTCCATTATACAAGAGCATTTCAGGCGCTTTATTTTTTCTTTGATTGGATGTCTTACTTGTGCCCTACTCGCGGTGTCAATGTTGCTCTTTAGTGTGTCAAAACTACATCCTGACCAGCAACAGGAACATGCAGAGGATTTCCATAAAAAAACTGTACGTCTTGAAAATCTAAAAAATTACAAGAACTTCACGATTATAGAGATTTGTATGTAATAGATATTAATTCTAGTGTCTATTCATGGCAAATAAACACTATTGTGCTAATTGTTTTTGTATGGAGAAAAGGAACAACAAATCTATCACAAATAATTCATTTTAAAATGAATTAAGCGCCTTAATGAAGAGTCCAATCAGTTGTGGTGTAGACATACATAAAAAGCTTTTTATTAATTCACAATATAGCATACGTTAGTTGATTCTATTTGACGACGTCTGTGGTCTAGGGGTTCGATTCCCACAGGACACAAATATTTGTGTGATGAACTTAATTGATTGTGTTGGTCTGGGTGTTTCTTCTGTATTATAAGTATGTATATAACACAAAAAAGTATATAAACCCCACACTATACTATACTCTGTTACTACAATTACACAATCTTGTTACACTTTTTGTGTCTGGCGCTTACTGAAAACTGGGAGAGTATTTAGTCAAAATATTGAGTTTATAACTGCTATAAATTACAAAATTAATATGACACCTATTAAACCTTTTACGTTACATTAAGCGAACCCTTGTACAATAACCGTGCATGTCCAGTTCATTGGTCAGGCGGAGGCTTTCAAAGTGGAAAATAAGGAAAAATATTAAATTATTAAGCATTCTATTTTCAAACTGTACCAATAAATTCTTGAAAGAATTTTTCTTTTTACAGAACACGTAACAAAGGGAGGAAGCAAGAAGATCATAAAACAGAAGATATAAAAGGTAAGCTTCCAAAAATTTGTGTTAAAAATTAGTAAAGTGCGTGACGGAAACTCATTATACCAAGGTTTTGTTGCTGTTTAAGAAATAAATAGGTTTTCTGGTAACTTACAGCTAACACAACAAAGCTAATTTTTGTTGTGTTGTTCGGTTTGACGACGTAATAATTTTTGATTAAGAACCAGAAATGGAGACGTATTTTACGTTAATCACCCTCAACGCATACGCCTTTTCCGTTCCGTCGTAGGTTAAAAAACGGGTGATTAAAGATGGCATAACCCGCTCATGTTGAAGGTATACTTGATAGATATACGCGTGTTGAAGGCGCATAAGGGTTACCTGTAAAGACTACACCACCGTTTAAGAATATGGTTCTTTGACTGTAACTATACTGTATAATCTAATCTGTAAGTTTTTTTTAGGAAAAATATGTGGCATCACACCTCTGACAGAAGTGAAGCTTACGCATTTGCAAGCGCGAATAGAAAGCATGCGCGAGTTAACCATCACGTTTTTTCTCAGTTTAGGGTCACGACACATTGATCGACAGCGATCGACGGTTTGTCGATACAAAAATGACGATTAGTATGGGACGCCGTACGCGGCGTTAATAGTAGCGTTCCTTCTGAATGAGCTCGTCCGGGGAAGTACTACCACCGTACCTACTTCTACCGCCAAACAGTGATACTTGCATTGCTGTTTCAGTGTGAAGGTGCCGGTGAAATTGCAATCACATGAGGCTTTTCATGTTCATGTCTCAGTTTGGCGAACCGACATGCGGTACCATTTAGGCAACAACCTATTAGATGGTATTGCAGTTGTTATGGGCAAAGATGACCGCTTAACGACAGGTTTGCCTTTAGCTCATTTCGCCATCCTATATACTATAAAAATAATAGACTGTAAGTTGTTTTAAAGAACAAGAGTTTTTTTAAGGGTGCCTAGGGAGACGCCCGACAGAAGTGAAGCTCTACGCATTTGCAAGCGCGAATAGAACGCTCGCGCGAGTTAAGCGTCACGTTTTTTCTCAGTTTTAGGGTCACGACACATTGATCGGCGGTGATCGACGGTTTGTCCATACAAACATCACGATTAGTATGGGACGCCAAGCACCGTACGCGACCGACGTGACGATGCGAAAGGATGTGTATAGTTTCTCATACTAATCGTGGTTTTTGCATGGAAGTTAAAATAAATTAAAAAGACGAGGAGACCCTATAGAGTTAAACAATTAAATTAATTAAGATTATTTAATAGATTAAGATTATATTAATGATTTTGTTGGGGTTAATAATCGTGCTTTTTGTATGGACAAATCGTTGATCACCGTCGATCAATGTGTCGTGACCATTATTGTTTACTCCTCGGGAGCCGAGCGCGCAAACGTTATAGAAGCTCCGCTTAAAAATCCAGTTCGTCATTTCTTAGACAGGATATCGACAAAGATATAACTGTCTGGGGTGTCAGGTATACCCAATGATTTCTACGCTACTAATATATAAATCTATGGGTATACCTGTACATATGCTACCTGAAAAGCAGATCACCTAACTTTAAGCAGTCTAACAAATGTTTGTGGGTGTATAACAAAAAAAAATGTATGTGGAGAGATAATGCGAGATACATTTTGATAATAACAATAATGAATATTCAGTTGACGCTTACATTAAAACAAGTTGGAGTGTTTGCAGAATGTATAAATTATTTAACATTATACTTTAACTGTAGGCGATAACATTTTCGTATTTAGATTAGATTTATTCAGAAATGGTCATAAATAATATTTTTTCTCAATAATGCTTGGAAATTCGAGCATTATTTTGACAACCTTCTTTGGGATAAATTATAAAATTGCTGTACTGGTCAAATACATACGAGCAGCGGCCGTCAATGCTTGAATTATTATTGCATTATTTGAGAAAAGTACTATACATGCCTTGGCCGCAACCAGGCATTGATGGACTCATATTATGTGTGCCTCTGATTCGACTCGGTCCTCATTTTCAGGTTCGTCCATCAATGCCGTTTTTGCCGGCCAATGCAGCAATGTACTATTTCTGATACATTAAGCTTGACACGCATAGCTGCATTTCATATTGGAGAATTTGGTCAAAAATTTCAAAAGGTCTTAGTGTAATTTGTCATACTTTTAGTTTTTTATGGTATCTACCTAGTACGTTTTGGATGGCGAAACGAGTTAAAGGTTCACCTGATGTTAAGCGGTTACCTTTGCTTAGAATATCTGCAATGCCATCTAGCCTGTTGCACAAATTATATTGCAAATCGCGTTATCGCCAAACTGAGGGTGGTTTCACACCGGCGATGGGCCGAGCGAGAATTGAAATTTGTATAGCAAAATTTCAATTCACGTCACGCCCATCTTTGGTGTGTAAGGTCTGGATGTACGAGGCGAGAATTGAAATATTTGTTAGTACAACATTAAACTTTATTGCTGCATAAATAGAGTATTTATTACATTGCGAAACGGATACAAAAATCTCGCACCGGCCCGCCCGGTCACGCTCGGCCACGCCACGCTCGGCCGCGCTCTGCCACTTCACGCCCGGCCGCGCTCTGCCACGCTCTACCTCGCGATGCCTCGCGCCGACACAGAACTAAAAGAACTTTATTGCTGTATGAATAGAGTATTTATTTGACAAAATTAGTAAAGGAACGTGGCGACAGGGATCACGCTCACTTACTACTTCCTCTGCATTTTATGTTCCGTAGCACCTATCCGCGATGTACATCGCAGACCGGCGCCGGCCAGCGCGTGCTCGCGATGTACATCTTTCGGTGTGAAAGCGTCAGCGAGATTTCAATTCACGCCCATCCAATCCAATACACGCCTCGCCGGTGGGAAACCACCTTGAGACGTGAAGACGGAAAGTATCATGTGATTGTAATTTCACCGACCAGATTTTACTGTTTGGCGGCAGAAATATGTACGGTGGTAGTACTCCCAAACTTCCAACCCAGAAGAAGCTCTGTCAAAAAGAGCCTACTACTACTTTTTAGTGTACTTCTTCACTACAACAAAAAAATTACGTGTATTATTAGTAAAATTTATTTGATTAGTCTTATTCCTACTTTGCACAAGTTATTGATCCATTGAGATATGATTAAGTAACAGAGAGGAGTATTATTTCATTGCCCATCCCTAGAGCCCTATAATGTATCTGATAGTAGCAAAAGGTACGTGCAGTCATCTGATTGTGTTGTAATCTTTCGTACATTGCAACCCTTTGTTTTGAATGCCAGCGCTTCATTTGACTTCTTTATTTATCCTTATATTCGCATTATTTCAATTTTTATTGAGATAAATTTTATTTTGTAATGACGAGATGGCACGCACATTTCGGCAAATTTGCGAAATGAAGCACATAAGAGTAAGTACGTTGTTTCAATAAACACAAAGGCATGTTTTAGTATCTATGTATATGAAATTTACATGATATGTCCTTGTCTAAAGCTGTTATTTTTATATAATTGCGGGTCATATACATACATACATACATATAATCACGCCTGTTTCCCATTGGGGTAGGCAGAGACAATGGATTTCCACCTGCTACGATCCTGTCACACCTCTTTCGCTTCATCTGCGGGTCATATAATGAGAGAAATACCATAAGCTTAAAAGCAGTGATAATTTTCATAGGACCTTTATAACTGAAAATTATTACTTTGGCTGGGGCCGGACAAGCGTTCTTTACGCCACTCACTTTACGCGGCGCGCCGCGTAAAGTGAGTTGCGTAATTTACGTTAAGTTCAATTTACGTACGGTGAACCAAATTGAAATTGATACATAAGCTTTTTTCAAGAAATGAAGGTACAGTTCTCCTGCATTGAGAAAGTAAATAACGGACATGAATACACAGACATAATTTAAGACAAAATAAAATTAATTACAGAAGTTACTAAATAGTTTCAGTAGAATATACTTTATTAAATTTATACGGCTCGTTTTAAGGCCTGTTTCACCACCTCCTGATAATTGTCGGTTAACTTATCTGGCATCTAATTTAGTACAAACCTTGTTCTATTTTCGAAATATCTAGCAGTTAGTAGCAGACCCTAAGGGCCTGTTTGCCACCTACTGATAGGCACTAATTGCTATATAGATTCAAAAATTGTACAAGGTGTGTATGAAATAATCTGCCAGATAAGTTAACCAGAACTTGTCAGGAGGTGGTGTAACAGGCCTTTAGTGTTCGAAATTGTAATAATTAAAAATAAAATTGCATTCGATATTCGAACGAATAATCCATGAAAAAGCTTGTAGCTTTAAAATCAATGATGAAAAAATATTGTAGCGTCACACTACCCTGCAATGCAGTGGGACGAAATAAGCTCACCAAAAACGTTTAAAATATTGAACGAGTTGCCAATTTGTAGCGTTATTTAACCGGTGTTTTTGCATAGTTTTATTGATGCATGAACTCCCGACCCTCGAGTTGATAGCTCGTAGTAATGATGGAATTTCCACCCCTTGTTACCATGTCAAGTGGAATTGTGCATTCTTTTTCATTGTGCATTAATGTACTAGGCTTTTTTGTAGTCCATTCGCCGTGCTTAATTACAACACAAAGGTTCAATAGCGTTGTAGGGCTTTTGTTACCTTTACTGTGATACAAATGATCTTTTACGATGTTCGCTGGTATTCAATAGCATGTTAGGATAAGAGCGAACAAATGGTTTTTTACTGGACTCATCATACCTTTTATGTGAAAGGTGAAAGGAAAGTGGATTGAATGTGAGTTTCAATAACGTTTCGAGCTGATTGTAAATTGAAAATAGATAGCCAATTTGTGGGAAAATTTAGTATTTGAAATGTGATCCATTTTTCTATCAAGAATTTTTTTGGCTACTATTTGACTTTCTGCAGATACAAAAATAAAATATGGAATCTAATAATCTTATAACTATTATTCATCAATCATCAACTCAGCCAATCGCAGTCCACTGCTGGACATAGGGCTCTCCCAATAACTAGTATTAATTGAGTGTACTTAAATTTTCCCTTTAAATCTGTGCACATTTCAATTCAAATAAATTCAAATGTATTTTATTTCAAATAAACCTATTTACAGGTACTTTTGAAACTACAGGCTCTAGTTGCATTATGACGTTGTTTCCTTTAATTCTGCGGCATTCATGAAAATACGAGAATTCTCAACACTATTTTAGCGATAAGACCGCTCATGTACCCATAATTTATACGTTGTTCCTGTTTGCTACTATTTTCATGGTGTACAATAAAGTATATTCTATCTATCTATATATCTATCTATTTTAAGAAATACTCTTAGCTTTGCCGAACGATACCCTCATAGTGAAGTATTCCCATTTGAGCACCTAGTTATAGGGCACCAATGAATAGAGCACCAACAATATTCCCATTTGAGTACCAATCAGTATTTTAACTTTGGTGCTGCTCAAATAGGAACAAAGTAAATAATTCGACATTATTCCCCTATGAGCACTTACGGTGCGGTAGCTTCTAGTGATAGGGTGTATTGTAAAACATATCGATAATAACAGCAGTTTTATTTTGCAGAATGTCAGTCATAAACATAGGTATACTAATGTCATAAATGAGAAAGTTTGTGTTTGTTACTTTATGCTGTAACAGTTTAACGGGATGCGCGATAAACGACATCCATGCGAGTAAAGCCGCGGGCGCACTCTAGTTAATTATAATTATCTACATAGTTTACCAAAATTAATATTATTAATAAAAGTACTGCGAGTTTTTATCAACTAGAGTCTGACGTTTGAAAAGTGCCTTTATTTAAGTTTATTTTAACTTAAAAACATTTGAATTTATCTAAGATTTACATAATTTTTGTCATTTTGTAAAATAAAACTGTGTTTTTTATCGATATGTTTTGATATACACATCACTAGAAGCAACCGCACCATAGGTGAATAATGCCAAATTATTTATATTGTTACCAATTGAGCAACAACTTAAAATACAGATTGGTGCTCAAATGTGAATATCATTGGTGCTCTATGCATTGGTGCCATAAAAATAGGTGCTCAAATGGGAATACTTCCTCATAACTGCCGCTGATATGATTTGAATGAAAATGCTCTATAATACTGCTCCACATCTCGGAGTCAGTTGGTCTCAAAGCACACTATCGATGAGATGCTTGAAAAATGAGGGGCTGTCACCTGTTGCTAGCCGTGACATCCAAAGAACCCTTGCTACCCGATCACTATTGGTATTTGTAACCTAAATTAATATTTATGAGTTGGCACCTTGTCAACACTTTTCGACGTGATGTTACAGCATCTACAAATCCTTCGGAACTCTTCGGGGAGTTCCGCTTTAGTCTAATTAGTCATTATATTAAATTGGCAACAGGACCGTGGCCAGAAATTGTCTTTGTTGAAGGGGCATGTATTATTTAGTGCTCGCTCTTGTGTCTGCGTTGGCTGTCTCTCAATCTAGGTCAGAGTCGTCTGCGAGATATTGTTCTAATGGTAGAAGGTTTAAGTTGTTACAGTATGTTTTTTTAAAACACCAAATAAGTAGGTAAGCATAAATGAATAAATAAAAAATTTAATTGTTTATTTCAATTACATGATTAGTGCAATACCATATGTGTTCCTTTTGTGTTATGTTGTTATCATCGAGGCTCCGAATCTGTCTTGCTTTAAATCTCGCCTGAAACGCTGGCTTGTCGAGCAAACATTTTACAGCTATGATGAATTTCTTAAGTTAAAATAATGAATAATAATATTATTATAAAAATAATTGACATACATTTTAAAGATTTAAATTGTGGAAAGAAAAAATCGCTCACGAGCAGGATTCGAACCTGCGACTCCTGGCTCAGTACGCCACCACGGCTGTTCACGCACGCAGTGGCTGTTTCGATACCACGAGCAGTGTTCACGGTAGCTTAGTGGCTAAAGCACTGGCGTACTGAGCCAGGAGTCGCAGGTTCGAATCCTGCTCGTGAGCGATTTTTTCTTTCCACAATTTAAATCTTTAGATTTCGTTTCGCATGCGTAAATGCGTTAAAAAATAATAAAATACATTTTAAACTTTAATTAATTGGATTTCGAATTGAATCATGGTAATTTAATGTCGAATTTTCTAAAACTGAGATAATAATATTATTTAATTATATTAATTAAGACATCTGTTTTTACCTTTTAAATTTGTGCCATGCTTATTTTTTGACATTTGAATTTGACTCTTGACATTTATTTGCTATTGTGACTTTATTTTAATTTTGTACAATTTTATATTGTGAACTTTAACACCTACTTAATAAGATTGACGAAGTGAAAGAAGAAGAAGATTGTTATTGAAGTTGACCTGTACTCATACGTTTATAAATAAAATTTATGATTATGATTATTATGATTATATGATAATATGTAATGATTAATAAAACTACTGACGTGTAAATTGACTTTACAAATAAATGAATATGAATACATATATGAATATGTTTAAGAACCCCCTTTTAAGCAAAGATTTGCTTGTGTTAGGGGATTCCGCTCTTCCGCTTATCATTATAACAATAAGATGCAATTGCAACTAGAAAAAACAAATGAGTTGAAAAAATCAGCCAGAGGGTGTCCTACCCTACGTTTGCTGGTTTGCGGTTTCCACTCAAGAACACGTCTACCCCAACGGTTATCGGTTCTTCGGCTAATATGGCCAGTCTATTGCCACTTCAGCTAGCAGATCCTGTGGGCTACGTCGACGACGTTTGATCTCTGTAGGATTACCTCGTTTTGGATTTGATACTTTAGAGATACTCCGAGCATAGGCGTAGGAAAGCAGCATGAAAATATCAAGAAGTGCGGCTTCATAATGTGGGTAGCCAAGCCAGTCCATCAGATTTGCCTTGACAAATATTACTCGAAGCGAAAGTACTTTGTAGCTTTTCTTGGTTGTTTCAAGGAGTTAAACGTGTTTTGGGGATCAAAATCCAAAGTATGAACAGTGTAATTGTGTTTGGATTTTATATACTGACTGCTTTGCTCTATAGCCATGTATTCTGCCGCTTATGATACAAAGTCAAAGTCAAATCATTTAATTGAATTAGACCATTTAACAGGCACTTTTGAAAGTCGACAGTGAATATCAAATTTAAAAGTAATTTGCCCATTCCAAAATGTCAATTCCTATGGAGAAGAATGGACAGAAGAAACTCCATGGTATAATATCAGGCAGTCTAAATACATTATATCATTCTATTCTTTCATTATATTCTATCTTATTCTTATTTAATCGTTGCCATTAGTAATCGTGTTGCCCTATAGGTATTATTCCCACAAGATTTTCTATGGCCATATCGTACAACGATAACTGTTAATAACGACACTTTCTTCCTTTCGTCCTTTATTAGGGACGGGCCATGCATCGTAATGGCAATCGTAGGGCAACGGCAACCGCAATAGCAATGATCCTTTAACATAACCTATTGCATTACCCAATACCCTTTGCATTGCTCATTTTGTGCAAAACGTACCTAAACATGGCATTATGGAATGATTGCAGAAATCTCCTGAAATTGCTGCCGTGTTTTCGTTAACATTGCAATCAATCGGCGTTTCCCATTTGCATGTCAAACACGTGTACACGATGTTAACAAGATCTAAACCCAACTAACAGTTTGGAGTCTAGATTTATTGGTCCATAAATGCTGACAGAATTGACTTAACATTGCATTTATGCAGTGTTTGGTTAGAACAACTGCTCAGATAAATAGTGGCGTATTAAGGATGAATGTTTTGTGCTTGTTCATTATTCGCGATTTCAATAATGCGTTGACTTCCAAAAGAGTTCCGTTGGTATGGCACCCTTTGGGTACGGAAACATAAAAAGTCACTTTAGTAATGCCTGGGTTCTAAGTTTCTAACCGTGAACTTATTATACTTTACGCTAGTATAATAAGTTTATAGCTCTAACTCAAAACTCACGGTAGTTTTAAGTTCGTAACCTACTGATCAATACATTCTTAAGTAGACTCTTAATCATCCCGTAAGCGATTAAATTAAGTACTAAATTTACGTTTAGTTTTGTCTAGGTAGCCTTGATATGATTGTTTTGACCTGTAAAAGATACCAATTAGGGTATTCGAACTCGAGTGTTCACTTAAAAAATACCTACTACGTTAGACGAATGCTAAGCTTATGATGATTACATATATTTACATCGTTCTCAAATGTATGGGTTGAGTTTCAAATTACACATAATTACTCAGATAATGATGGCTGTAAAAATCATGTAAATCTTCAATGAAACTTGTGAATGTAGTTAAAAATAATATTTATTGAAAAATAATGTATGTATGTCACCTTGGACAGACTAAATGTAGAATACCTGTTTTAATAGTAACAAAAAGTGTTATGTATAAGAATCTGTCTTATACAATGGCTTTGAATGGTGACTTTATAATGTCGTGAGCTCGATCCAAATTAAAAGTATAATACTAATAGCGAGCAAGAATCTATAGTCCATTCGCTCTAATAGTGGCGGTATCAAACGGTATGCTAGATTTTAATTTAAAATAAAAGGTGACAGAAAAAAATATGGTAACAGATTTTTACCGATTTCTTCTACCGATTAGACCGCGAAATGCAAAAATGCTTGCGTTTTTTGCAAATGTCAGCTCTATGTTACGTCATAGAATATATACTAACGACAAGAAGCGACGCTTAAGCATGTGTGCTCGTAAAATTGCTCGCGGCTATGTGTGCCGGTTGTGGCGAGCGCGGGGGCCATGCGCGGTGCGCGGCGTGTGGAACTGGCAGTCTCTCGGCTGCCCAGCCAAGGCACAGCGGTGACAATTGCATTCACGCGCTCGCTCAAGGTCACCGATGAGCGAGTTCACACGTACACGGAGTGTCACCGCTGTGGTTACGCTGTATATTGATCAAAATATGATTCGCTGCAATAATAATAATATATCTAATCATTTCTTAGATTTTCGCGATCACTACACATTATATTAAAACATGTTTAACCGGTTTACATCGCGTATATGATTTAAATTGGGTTTCCTGACGTTTCGAAACCTTTGCAGCGTTCGTGGTCGCAAGATGACAAAGCGTCTTTACAGTTTTTTTTTTTTAATCTACCCTACAGTTTTTAATTACCTAAAATTAAAATCGTTTCCTTACACGCAGTAGGCACTCACAGACCACGAACCCTGCAAATTGCGATTTCAGGGTTGGTCCCATAGTAAAAATTGTCCTTTCCCTATGCCCTGAATTAAATCTTTAAATATGGATTCGCATTTCAGATACACGTTGTATAAATGTTTTATCCAAATATTTATATCTACCAACTTTCTTCTTCTTTAAATTTATTTCTTCCATTAACCACGCTTTCAAATAAAACATCTGCTTACCATAAAATGGCGGGGACTGATGGGTTCCCATCTTATTCCAGTCATTACGAGCTATTTTACATTTCATTTGCGGAATTTGAAATGTTGTCGTACCGTTTTCCCGTTACGTATTGTCAAATTGACGCCTCGCTTACCGGACACAAAATGATAATGAACACTGTGGTTTATGTTAATACTGTAAAATGTCGTACTTTAATTGCGTTCTCGTGTTGGTAAAATGGAAACACGGATGGAGTTCGGCTCTGCGACACCTGTATTAATGTGTTTTGAAATTATGAGGTTTTTAAATATTTTAACATGAATTATTAAGCGTGTTATTCTAGAAAATTAAACGTTATATCTACTTCAAATTGCAATTTTAAGGACATTCTGCTAAACAAACTCTCGAAAATGACCTTTCCGAATCCGTGAGAAAAGTTATCGTTCCGAATCCAAGAGAAAAGTTACCATTACGAATCCATTAGAAAAGATACCGAAAATTTACTCGAAACGCTATTCACAAATCCGAAATTGAATATTTATGATGGTTCTATTAATGAATAACGTCAATCCTCGGATTTCTGAATAGCGTTTAGTAAAGGTATAAGGTTTATAAGGTATAGAACACGTTCTATACCTTTTCTCACGGATTCGGAAAGGCGCTTTAGGATGGTTGTGAATAGTAAGCTAGCTGCTCTGACATGGGACGACTACGTATAAAAAGGCATGTGTGACCTAATGCTAAGTAGTCCGGTTAAGAAGAAATGACACCTCGGTGCCACCTGAGAGAGTCCATTCGAAAAAAAAAAAAAACGAATACTAAGTTGTACAAATTCGGCATCAACTACAACGCTGCGCGTGAGTCGTGCATTTTCCATACGAAATACGTGTTTGCAGCGCGCGTTTTTAAATATGTAGGAACGCACCTCAATATGTACTCACCCTCAATTAAATTTTCTGTCATAACCAATCATTCATTGTAGCCTTTAAAATTATTTACTTACTTACATGAACTCTGAAACAACTTTACCATCTACAAAACAACAGCTGTTTTTTTCACAAATTCAGTGTAGCTGCCACACTTACTAAAAGTTGTTCATAATGATGAGTGCTTTTATCTCCTAAAGTTTAGAATAATAACGCTTAAAACCACAGTGACTACTGTATTGCACGAGGTATGAAGTAAATTCAAGTTGGCCTTAAAAGGGCACGTTCAGTACAGCTTACGCGCGCCTGTGTGTGTTGGTATACATTTTACGTGTCGCTTGCGGGCGGGCACACATTGATTGTTTCTGTGCTTCAACTTTGAGCGGAACTTTGAATGAAACTATCACTTATGTCTTATTACTCAGTCCTATAGTATTATTACCTTTCTGTAACACGCTGTATAATTTTCAACCATGTCGTCGTTAAGAAAAATGGGTACAGAGAAAAATACTGTCATCCATTTAATGTTACCGTCCATTGTCAGAGGCAGAACATTTCCAGTTGTTCCCAGATCTTTAGAGCAAACCTTACCTGTTGCGCTTGGCTGTCTACAATATCCAGTGACATTCACAACAAAAGACAACTGGGGGACTTGCTTTCATCTTTTTTTCTCTATTTTAGCTGTGCAGCTCAAATAGATAAGACCTTTATTGGAGCGTTAGATTATCTGTCTCTTCTATTTTTATTTGATGCTTTTTGTATTTTATTTTTCTTGGTAAAAGAGTATACATGTTGATATAGTAGTAAATATTGGTTAAAAAGATATTGACGAGGTGCTAAAAATGTTAGCAAAAACATAAATATGATTATTTTGATATCGTACTTGCCTGTGCCCGCAGCTTCACCTGGGTGGATGTCATTTATGGTACATCCCTCGGGATCTGTTCATCTCTCCGGGATAAGAAGTTTTCTTTATGTTAATCCGGGTTATGTTCTATCTGTAGGTATACTAAATTTCATTAAAATCCATTTAGTAGTTTTTGCGTGGAAGAGTAATAAACATCCATACATCCTCACAAACTTTCACGTTTATAATATTAAGTACGCTAGGAAGTAAGATTAACTGAGACCCGCGGCTTTAGTTAGTAAAAAGATAAAAGTATCTTATTAGTTAATCTAGGAATGTTCTATCTATGTGCCTTTCATCCAAATCCGTTAAGCCGTATCAGCGTAATTGGAGGACAAACACCTCCACATCCGACATCCTTCCACACCATTACAAACACTTCCCCTATACACCCACCCACACACAATTAATCATTTATTCTTGCTTCCATTCAATAACAAAATATAAAATGTTAGGATCAAAATAACTCGTATATTTTATCTTGTAAAATGTGTCAACCCATAACATATCACTTGTGCTTCTAATTTGTAGGGCAGGGATCTTACCTGATTGTAAAAAAAACAAATATCCATACTTTCGCATTATCATATTATCATATTAGTAGGATTCTAAACATTTATTCTAAGTATACGATCATTTACAGGCCACTTTCGGACAAGGCTCTTTCACAATATCCATTTATTCAGATATTATAAATTGTGGAAAGGAAAATTCGTTCCCGAGCAGGATTCGAAACTGTGACTTCTGGTTCATTCCATTCCTTCACTTTATAATTTTCTTTGGGTATATTTTTCTCATCTGTGTAACGGCAGAAAACTAAATATTCAAAATAAGTAACATAAATATATAAAAGAAATACCAGGATCACGGAACACATAATAGCAGGGCCATCTTAGGCCATCCAGAAGCCCTTGGGCACAACAGATTTTGGGGCCCTTTTAGAAAGTAAAATAAATGTGAATAATAACAAAAGTAGGCACTTTGGTTTAGTGACTTTATTGGTGGTTTTGCATCTGCCTTGATAAGATTTACTCTGAACTTTTTGGCGGGAAATTGAAAAGTAATGTTGTGATTTTGTTTTACATAATTCACGAGCAAAGTTTACAAATTACGTACTTTGCCTCCATAAAGCATATAATTATTTTTGGTGCTTGCAACTGATTTAACCGATTTCCGAGTTAGGCAATGTTATTGGGTTTTTTCACTAGGATATTCTCAGTAGCAGCTCGGAGTCTGGATTTGTGGCCAGTTAACGGCGAAAGACTTGCCCCCTATTACATGTAACTTATAACATAACTGTCAAAATGTGGGTGTACTATGTATAGAGGTGTACCTATGCCTACCCCTTCGGGGAATACAGGCGTGACGCTATATTAATTATGTGTGTATGTGCAACTCATGTACAACACAGCACACAAGTCGATGTAATGACGTCTGTATTAGGTACTAAATATTCAAATGCTCTCAGACGGAAGCAAGGCTAATGGAATTTCAAATTACATACATGCAGGGATTCGATTTATCTACCACCTGTGGTGATATCTTGGTCCCCGAATTACAATTTAATGGATTATGTAATAATCTCGAGCTTGGTACGGTATTGTTAATATATTAGGCTTATCACAAACGTGGTTGTTGAAATTATTATTGTAATATATTAATTTAGTGGACCAACTCGACACAGATGCTGTTTAATTACACCTGTCAGTGGCAAAAGCATATTGTGTGTGGGCCCTTAATTTCAATTACGTTGTGGTATTAGTTATTTTATTAATTTTGTTCTGGAGGAATAATCATGTAAATATTTAGAAGGTGTAGTAGTAGTACCTTGTACTATTATTTGTTCTACGGTAGGACGTAATCTTATGAAAATAAAAATGTATTATTAATGTTATATACTAGCTTATGCCCCTTCGCCCGCGTGTAATTCAGCTTATCACAGGAATAATTAATCGTCAATTCCACGGGAATTGTGTATTTTCCCGGGATAAAATGTAACTTATATGTTAATTCCGCGGTTATTGGTGTCGATTCTCTTGTTCACGAACTAAACTTATTTTAAACTATCGCTCTCTTTTACTATAAGTAGATACAAGAAAGGGATGGCAACCATTTTAGAACTGTCAAATTAGTTTACGTGTTACATTTCTTTGTATTTTAGTGGGCACGTTCCGAGATCACGACTAAACTTGTATGGAAATTTTAATTCCGTCTAATTTGACAGCTCAGAAATGGTTGCCATCCCTTTCTTGTATCTACTATTAGTAAAAGAGAGCGATAGTTTGAAATAAGTTTAGTTCGTGAACAAGAGAATCGACACCATTGTCAATCTGTGTGCCAAATTTCATTCAAATCCGTTCAACAGTTAACGCGTGATTGAGTAACAAACATCCAAACATCCAATTATTCAAACATCCAGATATCAAAACATCCAAACATCTTCACAAAATTCACATTTGTAATATTGGTAGGGTAATTAATATTATTGTTTTTTTTTATTAATCCAAAAGAAATTTAGATTATAAAGTTTTTTTTTAATTACCTGTCTGTGAAAGTCTCTATACAATTAATTGCAATTTAATGGTTTTATTGGCTTTAATTATTTAATTATTTATTTATTTATTAATTTTCCACAAAAAAAAATACATGCATTTGGCAGATACAGTGTAGAACATAAACCAGTTTAGGTTTTTCTGTACACCGCTTGGTTCGTCGACATTCATTATACAACAAGATGTGGGTGGGTGAACACGACACGACGCATCGCGCTCGCTCGCCCCATGCAATCATATCCAAATACCCTCAACTAATTTATATTACTTCTCAATAGCAAATTGCTTACAAAAATACAGCATGTTTTTTTTTCTTAATGTTTTAAAATTATAAGTCATTATTAGGTTTTAATTCCTCTAAAAGGTGTTTTTTTAAGTTTAGATTTTGTTGTTTCGTGTTATGTAATTTTTTTATTTTTGCTTGTAGTTTGTTTATTACATACATACATATTATCACGCCTGTTTCCCATTGGGGTAGGCAGAGACTATGGATTTCCACCTGCTACGATCCTGACACACCTCTTTCGCTTCATCTACGTCTATTAACCTCGTCATGCATGCTCGTCGGTTTAGAGAACTCTTAACCTGGCATTTTTTGAGAACATCCGCGATTTGATCGCGATACGTTCGCCGAGGTCGTCCCCTTCCAACTCTTCCACCCACACTCGCTTCGTATACTTGTTTCGTCAATCTCCTCTCGTCCATCCTCTTTATATGTCCAAACCATCTTAACATACCTTTCTCAATCTTTGTCACTACATCTTCTTTCACTCCACAACGCTCCTTTATCACGTTATTCCTTACTTTATCTCTCAAAGTTACACCACACATACTTCTCAAAGCTCTCATTTCTACTGCATTTATTCTGCTTTCATGTTTCTTCTGCCATACCCAACTTTCACTACCATACATAGGCACTAACACTCCTCCATGAACAGCCAGCCGTGCCTTTTCCGACACTTTGCGGCTGTTCATGAAGGTCTGTAGTACCCCATTCACCTGATTACCAGCACTCTCTCTCCTTTCAATGTCCTTCACATGCTGCCATCTCTCGTAAACATGGAACCCAGGTATACAAACTATTTCACTTGTTCCACCTTTTCGTCACCTATCAAAATATTGCACTCTGTCATAACTTCTTCCTTTTCAAAAACCATAACTTTTGTTTTACTGACATTAACTTTCATTCTTTTACTCTTCAAAGCACCATCCATAATTGTTACCATCATCTGTAACTCCCCCTCCGTCGATGCAAGGATAACTTGATCATCGGCATAGATGAGACATTTGACAAGTAACCCATTCATTTCTAAACCATTTTCACTCTCTTTCAAATCTTTCAAACAACTGTCCATGGATAGATTGAACACCCACGGCGACGCTACACATCCCTGTCTCACACCCTTATCGATGCTGAACCAGTCAGAGTAGGCGCCGTTAATCCTGACACAAGCGCTAGAATCCGCATTTACCGCATCTATTCACCCCATAGATAGACAATGTAGACCATAGTTCATTCCTCATCACTCTGTCGTAGGCCTTTTCCAAATGCACGAAAGCTCAATAGACTTTTTGACCTTTGGCCAAACATTTTTCAGCTATGCATCGCAAGGAAAAGATCTGATCCGTACTCCCCATGCCCTTTCTAAATCCCACTTACACATCCCATATTTTTTCATCAGTTACTTTCATCACTCTTTCAATCAAAACTTTTGCATACAATTTGCCGACAACACTTAAAAGGCTAATGCCACGGTAATTCTTGCAGTCTTGCTGTGACCCTTTTCCTTTGTAGAGCGGCACAATCACGCCCTTACACCAGTCTTTTGGTACCAGGCCATTACTCCAGCACAAGTTATTAGGTCTGGTATAATATAATTTAGACGTAACTTTCCATAAAACATGGAGAAATCAGGGTTTATAAGTTGTGTGTGTGAACTGCGGAGTGTCATACGAGGCTTTGTATTATATTTTCGTAATTTTTCGTCAAAGAAATTTTCTGTTAGTAATGTGTGTTTTACTTTTTCGTGTATAGGAATAAGTTTACGATAGTGGAACAGATCACTGTAATTATTTTCAAATGAGAGCTTTATTTTGCGAGGCACAATGGCTTTTAAAATACGTAATTGTAGCTGAGAAATAAGATTTAAATGTGTTCTATATGTGCAACCGTAGCTACTTAGTCCGTATGATGTTATGGATTCGCCAAGAGCTGTGTAAAGTGTGAGCAAAGTGGTGTAAGGTATTTGGTTTTTAATTATTAAAAATTTCGCTAATATTGCTCGCAATTTGTAAAATACATATTTGATGTGACCCGTCCACTTGACACGATCATCTATGATAAGGCCTAAATACATGTGCTTGGACACTAAATCAATAGACTCACATCCACATAACGGTGATTCCTTTGAATGTAGACAACTGTGGCTATGTGCTATTAGTTTAAGCTGTTGTGATGATTTTCTTGATATTTATTTGATTATTGCTGATGTTTATTATAATCATTTTTGTTATAAATATTAAATATAACTTTGTACACTTCTTAATGCCTATCTATCTACCTGTATTAATTTATATACAATATAAATATGTACAAAATACAAAATAAAATAAACACTAAAAAAAAAAAGTGGA
Organism: Asteroscopus sphinx; assembly: GCA_949699075.1. Classification (NCBI taxonomy): domain Eukaryota; kingdom Metazoa; phylum Arthropoda; class Insecta; order Lepidoptera; family Noctuidae; genus Asteroscopus; species Asteroscopus sphinx. Next base: position 24,419,011 of record OX453005.1, on the reverse strand, counting down.
CTTAGGCGTCGAAGAACTCCTCCACGTCACTGTCATCTGGAAGCGTGCCCAGGAGACTGGCAGCGTTATTTTTTATTTAATTATACCTACTTGACTTGATGTAAATATCTACTTATAATAAAATAATCTAATCTATAAATAGTGACTTTCCTTTTTGTTCTGGTTAAGCTGGCTAAATAAAACAAAAAAAATGTTTTTGCAAATAAATAAGTTTGTTTGCTTCTGTTGCCGGCTGCTGCAGTAATATACTATTTATCTGATCTCCTACATAATTCATGTGGTAAGGGGTTAACATCAGGTGGGCCTTTAGATCGTTACGTCATCCTAAAAGTCATATATCAGTAATTCAGTAATTACGTATGTAACTCATTTTGTGGCTTATCTTTGTTGAGTCTATATTTTATTACAGACATTGTTCTAAGGACTTTTCATTATCATTACAATTATGTAAATTAAAATACATAAATTAGTTAATAGTCATCGAGTCTCAAAATTAAAGCTTTGTTCGACAACTAACCGCAAGGAAATTACGTTTATTGCCAAAATAGGGCCGAATCTCATTTCATAACATTAATAATACCTTTAAAAGGGATTCTGATTCTGTAGTACCATTACAGAATACGCCCGGCATTAAATACCAATCTTACATTCAAATTCTATCAAAACACTTCGAATGGATATTAAGATGCCTTTAACGTTTCATAGCCGTCTCGCTCTAATTTTAGTACTTTTTTAAAGATTTCAAGAGATTTTAGGCAAAAAAAAAACTATAAGCATCCTTCAGGGTAACATTAAGAATATTTGAAACATATTTTCGTCTTGATTTGTTGCTTAGGAGGAGAAGACAGAAAAATATATTTCTTTGTTTTTCTTTCTATATAAATCATGCATGGAAATTAATTAATTTATTTCCACAAAAAAAAAAAAATACATTTGGCAGATACAGTGTAGAACATAAACCAGTTTAGGTTTTTCTGTACACCGCTTGAACCGTCGACATTCATTACAACAAGATGTGGGTGGGTGAACACGAAGCATCGCGCTCGCTGGCCCCGTGCAAAAATTCTCAAATACCCTCAACTAATTTAGATTACTTCTCAATAGCAAATTGCTTACAATACAAAAAATACAGCATGTTTTTTTTTTCTTATTGCTATAAAATTATAAGTCATTATTAGGTTTTAATTCCTCTAAAAGGTGTTTTCCTTTAAATAAAACCCTTGTTTAAGAGGAAAAGCGGGCAGAGAGACTTTCGAAAATTAAGTATATGAAGAAACTATCGCTGTCACTTTGCGAGCGCTCGGCATCAAATAAGTGCTTTAAGGACAACTGCAGCTCCGACTGAATAGTCTTGGTAAAAAAGGTCATAATTCGATGTTTGGCTCTCGATTATTTTCTACTCCAAAACTGCACCAATTTAAAAGATACTTCACAAACTGAATGAGAAGAATATGTACTGTGTCGCTATGTTTTTCCTTTTTCATTAATATTTGTAAAATGTATACAATAGGCTTCTGTATACAGCGGTCTAAATAAGCAATTTTGAATCAAGAGCAATCCACAAAAACGAACACATAGGGACATAGAAAAAGTTGATATTTATTTTATTGTAGATAAAACTTTTTAACAAAAAATTGAACCGACGAAAAGTGAAACTGAAAAGCGAAAAATAACTAATTATGAGTCGGCGCCAAACGAACTTTTAACAAGCAAAGTGCGTGTAAGTTGCAAGTGGCCGAGCGGAGAACGCATTTTTGGAAAGTTATTGTTTATCGTTGAAAATTTCACGTTGTATTTGATGTGACGTTGTTTTTATTATTTATTTAAAGTAATTTAATGATCTTCGTTGATTGGTTGTTTGGCGCCGACTCATAATTAGTTATTTTTCGCTTTTCAGTTTCACTTTTCGTCGGTTCAATTTTTTGTTAAAAAGTTTTATTTTTAATTTTTTTGTGGTTAAAATCTAACTCCAGGTCTCCATTATGTCGTAGTGTCTAGAACTATATTTATGTGTGTCAAGTTTCAACAGAATCGGTTAACAGGTAAGAATTCAGTGGGTGAACAAAAACTCATCCCCTGTTTTACTACCCTTAGGGGTGGATTTTGATTTTGAAATTTAAATGGGACCAACTTCGAGATATACCCTACCCATTAAAAAAAAAACATCAAAATCGGACCACTCTATAAAAAGATATGCGTGGTCATACATAACAAAAAAAAAAAAAAAATATATATATATATACGCTTCGAATTGAGAACCTCCTCCTTTTTTTCGTCGGTTAAAAATCATTGCCCAAAGGTAATAATCCAGAAAGAAAATAGTCGAGAGCGTTTGTTTGGAAAAAAACCAACCACATTTCCTCTTAAATGTTTGTTATGACACTGAAGGATGTTTATAGAATACATTTTTGAATTTTGCCTAAAATCTCTTTAAATCTTTAAAAAAGGCTTAAAATTAGAGCGAGATGGCTGTGAAATGTGCAAGGCCTCTTAAGGAGAGTACTCACCAGGAGTATTTGCGTGTAATGTAATGTAAAACAGCTGGAGTTTGAGCATTACATGAGTCAATATAATGTCGAGGCGAGCATTAACTCAACTGTGTTGTGGCGCAACTTGATGTTGATGAGCATTAGCTACAGTGCGGAGACTTGCAATGTTACAACTTCCAATACATCACTTGTAACACGACGCCTGTAATATACTATACTATTTATTTATTTAATTCTTTATGCACAACTGGGTACAAAGGCGGTCTTAACGCCATAGGCGTTCTCTACCATACAACCTTAGGGTAATGCAGAGACAAAGAATAAGGTAGATGCACCAGTAAAGTAGTAAAATATGTTTCGTACTACGGACTTATTATTACATATAATAAAAATAGATAAATACCTATGTACATTATACATATAATAAAATATACATATTATACATACCTACCTACATATATAACTATAAATACCTTGATGTTATCATCAAGATAAATCAAAGTCGAGCTGAATCTGCTAAATTGTTTTCACGGAAATATTTCCTTAACTTAATTTTAAAGGTGACTACTATATGACAGTTTATGACAAGCGATGACGGTTATAAAAGCGAATGCTGCTCAGTCAGTATGTCGAAGTGGTGCGTTGTTGTAATGTAATGCTCAACATCGAATTTCGCATTGATACATTACACGCGAGTGCTCCGGGTGAGTGCTCTTCTTAACAGGGAAACTCAGCGAAGTTTGTTACAAAATTCATTATGATTGTCAAAGTTTTATATGGATGAGCGCAGTTATGTAGACGTTGTATAGGAACGTTGGCACAAGTAGTGTGGGTTTAGTGCGTTAAGTTTGTCTTTACTGTGGATAAACAAAACAGTGTGGAGCGCGTGTTAGGCTTGCGGTCCCGCCACACACAGTATAGAGAAAGAACAGAGTAGCCTCGCTCAGTACCTAGTTGTGGTTGGGATATTTGCTCACGTAGAATTAGGAAAACGTTTAGGAAATACTTTCACTGTTTTATTTGGTCACAACTTTTCTATTAATTTTCCGTCCTAGGTTAGTCGGCCTAAAAACTTTATTTTGGAATTTTACTCCCAAATTCTTTTCCAACCTCGTCCCTATCTCTTCTTTTGAACGGTAATAGTAAGCCAGTTGAAATGTTCACAGAACATGTGTTACTATGACCCCTATTACGAAAAATAATAAAAAGTTCAAAACCAACCACACAAAAAACCTCGAAAAATATGCATTCTTTAACGTTTTTTTCCTGCTCTATCACCAAAACGGCAATACATATCAGCGTCGAACTTAGTATGATTGTAATGCATACTATCTAGTTTAACAACAAATACTAAAAATAGGGTAAACACAGACATGTGTGGTGCTACCTGCGTAAGAATGAGATGTAAATATTCATATTTCGCGCACGTTACGTTGATATCTTTTGGTGAACTCTCATAAATTAAAGCAGTTTCTAAGGGTTATCAGGTCGATAAGTGGTACGAAACCCTCAATGCGTGGGTCTGACTCGCGTTTGGCTGGTTTTTATTACACTATACCAGGCCCCTCAGAAAGTATTGCGAAAAAAAGTTTTTATATATGGGAGACTGGCTAGTTATAATGTTTTTCGAAAATATGATTATTTATAAGTAAAAATAAGTAAGTTCCAATTTCAAAATTTCCCTCCACATTTTTTGCGAGTTAATTCAAAGTATTGTGTCTCACTGAAATATGGATCTGCGCCGGGAACATTTTAGAGCTATGATTTTATACGATTTCAAGTGTCGCCTGAAACCGGATGAATCGTACGATAGACTTCAAATGGCATTCATGGATGAAGGCCCTTCCAAGGCAACCGTGTATCGTTGGTATAACGAATTCAAGCGCGGTCGACCAACTTTGGGGGATGACGAAAGAAGCGGTCGCCCTTTGACGGCTGTTACCGAAGAAAACGTGCTAGCAGTGAAAAATTTAATCCAAGACAATAGGCGAATTACATATCAGGAGATTCAACACATATTGAAGATTGGATCGGGAAGCGTTCACGAGATTCTACACAGCCATCTTCGCGTGAGGAGGATAGTATCACGCTGGGTGCCGCACAACCTCACCGATGCTCAGAAGCAGGCCCGGGTGGAATGGTGCCGTGATATGCTTAACAAATTTGAAGCAGGCTCGTCTCGGCGTGTTTACGACATCGTTACAGGTGATGAGTCCTGGATTTATCAATACGACCCAGAAACCAAGCGCCAGTCGACTGTTTGGGTGTTTCAAAATGAGCCAACGCCTACCAAAGTGAAGCGATCTAGAAGCGGGGGTAAGATTTTGATCGCTAGCTTTTTTAATTTGACTGGCCACTTGGTATCAATTCCCTTACGGGATCAAAGAAGCATTAATGCCGAATGGTATACTACCAAATGTTTGCCAGAAGTTTTCTCTGTTATAAGCAACAAGCGACCAAACACAGGGCTCCGCGGGCTACTGCTCCACCACGACAATGCACCTGCGCACACCGCACTCAAAACGAGGGACTTCCTGGACAGCACGCCAGTCAAACTCCTGGGTCACCCTCCTTACAGCCCTGATCTAGCACCGTGTGACTTCTTTTTATTCCCAAAAATAAAAAATCAGCTCAAAGGGATACAATTTTCGTCGCCGGAAGATGCGCTGGCTGCGTTCGAGCAGGCTGTAAACGAGGTGTCTGCGGCGGACTGGAAAAAGTGTTTTGAAAACTGGTTTAGGCGCATGAATCTTTGTATAGAGGCTGGTGGAAAGTACTTTGAAAAGATTTGATAAAAATATATGTACGTATAGAACAATTTTTTTTAGTTTCGCAAAACTTTCTGAGTGTCCCACGTATATTCGCAAGGATACAATATAACAAACAATATACAATCAAACCAAGTTTGACGCATAATAATACCACTACTGCCATTTTGGGTACAGTTCAGCTGGAACAAAAAACGTTGGTAAAATGGCATTTTTTTCGAGGTTTTTGTATGGGGACTTTGGATTTAGATGGTTTTATTCTTAGTATTTGCCGTGTTAGAGGCCATATTACTGCTTCAACTGGCTACCTATTATGGTTAAAATGATACCGGCCTGTAAAATTAGCCAGACGGGCAGCGTAGGTATAGTAATAGGCATCCTGTGAGTACGGAACCCTAATAAAGTAATCTGTCGGTCTGCCAGACCTTGAGGAGAATCGTTGAAGTAGGGACACGATTTAAAAAAATAACCGATATTTTCAGAAACAAAGGTACAGTCTGTGCCCCCATAATCACCATTATCCCTAAAAGTTTCACGATATCTGAAGCCTTTTTAGAAAATTGCCTTCTCGCTGTTTCGGGAGCGTCTCATAAAATTATTATTTAATGTAATTTTGAAGGTGTGGGTTGAACGACTTTCAGGTCAGTTTCCTAACCGCAATTTTCGAGGTTTTTTAGGACTGGCCAGCCAGTGGTGGATTGACGCATATCCCAATGATAGGCTGTTAAATTTTTGCCGCCTTTACCTCGACAATTATTATCAGTCAGTTTCTAGAATATTTTTACAATCCAGCAATTTGGCTGAAATTCCACATATTTTTTGGGTATATTTCTGAACTAATCTATGAAAGGAAAGACAGAAAGTTATCGAAAAGCTGTCTTGTAGACTTTTTTCTGCAAGACATCAGAAAACCGTCTTGTAGGTACATATCTGTGTGATTTCTGTAAGTCAGCCTAAAATACAAATCGGCCCCCAAAGCCGCCCCTAAAATCTGCCGCCCTAGGCTCAAGCTTACTCAGCTTGCTGGTAAATCCGCAACTGTGGCCAGGCCTGTTTTGTATTTTTTTAACTTATTCGCCCTTATCTCCGAAAAAACCTGGACAAAGTATACCTACTGATGTTATACATATTCCCTTGGCCGATGGTGGCTATAAGTCATAAATGTCTTAAAATGTTTGTTTCTATTCTTCATCTGTTCATATTTACAAGGCACAATTTCGAATCCAAAGCTATGGCTAAAGAGAAACTTTTTTTATCCTCCGTGGGCTTGCGTTTGACCGCTACCTCACCATTAACCATTAGCAACCGTGCTGTCGACTATGGTGCACGCTTGTCTAGCAAAAACCTTTTCACTCGTGCTTTGAAGATCACCAGATTATACCTATCGGGAAACACAGACGCAAGGAATTTAAATAAAAGTATATACCTATTATGCTTCGTGCGTAAGGGTGTTTATAAGGGTTACGAATGAGGTAGTTGTAATGAAGGCCGCTTGTTGGAATATACAACGTGTAACCGAAAGGGTACATCTATCCGAAAGGGGTGAAGAGTACACTTGGTATAGAATCTTTATGCAAAATTTCAGCCCAAAATAAATTACTCGAAAAAATTATCCCAAATTTTTGATTTCGAATTTTATTGAATTCAAATCATATAACACGTGTCACTGCACTATGAAGGTCATTATCTTTTCACGTCAGTTGCTATTATTAAGATATACTTGCTAGTGACCTAGTGATGTGTAAATTTCAGTTTGATGTTTTTGGTTTCTTATATTGGAATTTCTCCTATGTTCTTAACAGGGTTGATAAAAATCATGATTTTTAATAAATAATAGGGGTTGAAAGTTTGTATGAAGAAAACAGGGAAGCGAGGCACGGTTGTTGCGTCAGGTAGGCAGGTGCAAGATGTACATTAGCAGATGGGGCTACAGAGACAAAACGGGTACAGCTTGTACCCGTGGCGTTTAATCAATGCCACATCTGTTATCTTGCTCTCTTTGCCCTTTCACCTGCAAATTGAGCAATTTTAACAATGCTACAGACAAACGCAATAGAAGTGGATTTTTTTTTGGGTCAGCAGTAAGGTATATTGTAATTTTTTTATAGTATAGGATGGCGAAACGAGCTAAAGGTCCACCTGATGTTAAGCGACCTTTGCCCATAACAACTTCAATAGGCTGTTGCCTAAATGGTACCACTAGTCGGTTCGCCAAACTGAGACATGAAGATGGAAAGTCTCATGTGAAAGTATATTGTCACGAAGAAGAAGAATTATTGTTCTCCGTGAAATATTAGTGTTACTTTTTATTATTTTTAGTATTGAATACTCTAGGTCTCATAGTAACAAATATTCTGTTAAAAATTTCAGTTGGCTGGCTTATGGTTAAAAAGATACAGCCCACCACTCATGAATTCTGAGGTGTGGATAAGGTTCCATTTCAGACCCTCGTAACTACACGGAACTATAAATACGGTTAACACTACACTGTGGAATTGGATGAATAATTTGATCCATATAATTTAGGGAGCCCTTAATTACGATTGAAGGTAGTCCAGTTAGTGGCCCCGGGGCGACGGTTTCACGTGAGATATCCTCATGTTTCGGGCATCTTAAGTCAATATTCTCAAGATTAAACTCACAATGTGAATAGTCTGCTAGTATTTGTTCCTTGGTTAGGAAATTGTTCCATCTTACCTACCTGCGCCCTTGTGCAAACCAGTTTAAACAGCAAAACAGGTATAACGGTAGCTCGCGCAAACTCAAAAGCGCGGCTTGACCAATCGTTGACTTGCTGAAAATTGGACTGTACAATTCTGGCTTGCACAGTTTTATTTTAACGTATGGACGGGCGGTCAAGTCGCGCTTCAGTCCACAGTTGACACGTAAACATAATGACGTCACACAGGCTTGGTTTGCGCGAGCTTACTTTACCGTGTAGTCACTTTTCCGCCTTCCGTCTTTTTGCACCGGTAAAACCGTACAGTTTTAACTGTGTGGTAGGACGGAGCGTGTGGACGGAGTATTAGGAAAGATTAAGAATGGGAAAGAGTGGGAGTCGGTAGTTTTGTATATTACAGTATCTTCATGTAAGTTGCTATACTGCTAAAATACGAGTATTATAGCATCTTCACCGTGTGTGACAACTTTTGAGTGAAAGAGTGTGATAGAAAAGAGGCTGAGGGTAAACTTTAGTGTACTAACTACTTTAAAAGGTTTTGTAAAAAAAAGAAGATATTGTTGTATTTTTTAATTTTGCTTGTCATTTATTCTCATGTTGAGCCAATAAAAACAGCGAGTGCACAATGTACGGTCGACCGCACGTCAGTGGTAACAATTTTATATTGACAGCGTCTTTATTTCGTAAGCAGTAAGGGCGATTTTCTAATTCATGCAGTCGACTGTACGAAGTAGTTTTTTTTTATATATACTAGCTTTTGCTCGCGGCTTCGCACGCGTGGATGCGGAAATCTAATCTAATTGAAATAATGCAATTAATGACCTGCTTTTTGGTTAGGAACGTGCAGGTAGCCAAGCTGTATCTCCGAGTGACAAAACCCATAGGCCTGCCGCATGTTGCCAGGCCTCGCGCTATTGTCTTTTGTTCGCAAACACTTCACGTATGCACTGGGTGCCATCATTAATAATTAACATAAAATGAAGCTTGCCCTATTGTTGCCCCGCATTATGTCTAAACCTGTCCAAACTTCCTCCTTCCATCTCATTCCACCTCTTTCCACCTCCATCCACTTCCATCCACCTCTATCCACCTCCTTCTACCTCCTTCCACCACATTCTACCTCCATCCACCTCCATCCATCACCTTCCACGTCCTTTCTCCTCCTTCCACCTCCATCCACTTCCATCCACCCCCGTCCACCACTTCGCCCTCCTTCCACCCCATTCCACCTCCATCCACTTACATCCACTTCCATCCAAAGTCTAGTCATCAGCTTTCAAACACAAAAAGTTTCATCAAAATCGGTTTTAGCGTGATGCTCGAACAAAAAAACAGACATTTCCTTACCATTTCAGATTTCGAAATCTACGTCCCTATGAGGCCGTGTCGACCTTTATGCTTAGAAACCTTCAAATGAGGTACTAATATAGTACGGTGACTTTCGAGACGTTCCAATTTTAAAGAGTATGCTTATGTTTTTAAGTGAGTTCAACCTTTTTTGAATAAAATCGGATTGAGTTTTCAAACATGTGTCAAAATAAAATATAATTTAAATCAAAAGCACTAAAAAGTATTGATATCAACTTCGAAGCAAATCACCGCCAAAATAACATTTTACCCCTTTTTAACCCCGTAAGGGGATGAATTTCAATAAACTACGAAACACGTCTTCCATCAATTCTGTTAAAACAGGTTTATGCAAAATTTGAAGTAGATTGGACCAAGGAATCACGTTGTCCCATACAAACTTTGCCTCCCTTTTTCACCCGCTTATGGATAGAATTTCGGAAAATCCTTTCCTATCGGATGCCTACGTCATACAACGAACACACCCTCCAAGTTTCAGGTCTCTACGATCAGCGGTTTAGGCTGTGCGTTGATCTGTCAGTCATTCAGGACAAAGCCTTTTATATGTATAGATATTTATTGTTTTGATAGGCTGGCCTGAAACTTTTTTTTTCAGTTATTTTTTTACGAGCCGTCTGACAGTAAACTGTTCTCAATTTGAATAGTAATCAGTAATCCACAGAGAAAATAATCACTATGCAGTACAGTAGTAGTAGTGTATGTAACACGCTGGCCGCTTCCATAACATGCTTACAGTAATGAATTTTTCGAATAATGAATAAGTGTACCTACACCTTTCAGTAGGCTGAAAGGTGTACCTTCTACCACTATTTTTATTTACATTATTATATTTAGTAATGACTTAGGAAATGGTAAATAATGGTTAAGGAGCACGGACTGTTTCACAATGGGATGTTGCTGACGTCACCGAAAGATGTAAGTGGAAGATAAATTCTATAACTCAGAAAAATAAGCTGTGGCGTTCTTACAAAATGTTGTACCTAGATACTATGTAGCCAGAAATATCTAACACCAACAACTGACAATAATTCAGCGGCATTGGCAAGGGTGCCAGTGGCGTGACGGTGGCTTCGTCTACACAATCCCTTAAATACTGATACATAAAGAATTAACTTTTGTGTGTTTAAATTCATAAAACAATTTTATCAAGGAACTTTGAGCCATAATTGCTTACTTTGCATATTGTCTGTACGTGCAGGTATCACTTTATGCATTAATAATCTCTGTAAAGGTTCCCGGTTGGTTAATTAATTTGTAAAGGCTTTGTTAATTTCCATCCCAGATGGTATTCGTAATGTTATTGCTCTTATCAGCCGTATGCCGCAATTATATTTGAGTTTCATAACAATATTGGATGGTGGCATTATTGGAACTTCGAAGGGTGTGTTAAGCTCATCTTGAATGGGCAGTTAGGAATTGATATCTGATGTCTATAATGAATCATCATCATCATTTCAACCGAAAAACGTCCACTGCTGAATATAGGCCTCCCCCAAGCGGGGGGAAATGCCGTAGTCGCCACACTTGGCAGGCGGGTTGGCGATCGGAGTTCGTTGGTAAAATACTCAGAGAACGCTGCTGCCTATCCTCTGGTGAATCCCTTAGTCACCTTTTACGACACCGATGAGAAGAGATAGGGTGGTGCAATTCTTTACGTCCGGCACCACACGGAACTACTACACTATAGTGAATCATCATCATTTTCATCATTTCAGCCGAAAGACGCCCACTGCTGGACATAGGCTTCCCCCAAGCATCACCACAACGACCGGTCCTGTGCCTTCCGCATCCAGCGGATTCCCACGACCTTCACCAGGTCGTCGGTCCACCTTGTGGGGGGCCTACCCACGCTGCGCCTTCCAGTACGCGGTCGCCACTCCAGAACTTTACTGCCCCATCGGCCATCCGTTCTGCGAGCAATGTGCCCCGCCCACTGCCACTTAAGTTTGGCAATTCTTCGGGCTAAGTCGGTTACTTTCGTTCTCCTGCGAATCTACTCATTTCTGATTCGATCACGCAGGGACACTCCGAGCATAGCCCTCTTCAATGCCCTTTGAGTGTGTTTACAATGCGACTGGAACGCGTTGAACGTCTCAAATCCAACCGGCGTCGGAGCGGAAGAGGTGGAACGTGACAATAGCGGCCTCGACCGGCGACGTCTAACTTTGACAGCTGACAGCTGACAGCCAGATATACTCTCTCTACTACGAACTGACGACAAGAGCGCGGACGCAAAAAATCTGTCGCGAATATTTTAATCTCAAACTTGTAAGAAAACAGACAAATAAAACGTAGAATCAATATAACAGAACCTGTTTTCTTGAAGACGACCCCAACATTTGGTGACCCCGACGTGATTAAAGAAAAAACTGAAGATTGAGACTACGATGCAGCCGCATTGTTCCTGCTACGGCTGCTACTTCAACGGATGAAAATGGCTTGTGTGTGACGTGTGTTTTTTGGTTACTACTTACAGGGAAGTACGCCCAGTTTTAGTATCTTATTTATTTTACAGTTTTCTTAATGCTGCAGTCTGCCTAACAGTGTTCATTGCAAAATAATTACTTCAAAGCCCGATCACAACCGTATTTCTAATATCTAAATGATTAAAATATCTATGGAGTCAGACTGAAATTACTTTCTGTGTCGATTTTCCTTACTATATGACAAGAACCTAGGTTCATACCTAGGACCCTACTTCTACCTAACTTTGCTTGCATTTCGCTTACGGGACCACCCTGGCATTTTCCAGATTCGCCGTGTGCACCTGCTTCTTGGGTCCTGTTGGAATGCTCTGCTAAAAAGAAAGACACCTGCCTGCACTTCACAGCTTGCGTCCTGTGCTGCGTGGCCTGCTTTGCTCGTGTGCGAGTTGCTGACTGACGAGTGGTTGTCGTAGCTATTGCACGACTTGCACGGTTTGGCTTTTGATTTTTGTTTTAACCGAGATACCTGTTACCAGAATTGGTACTGTATACCTACTTAATCTTTAACAGTCTGTTCAATTTGTTGTGCTTTTCATTATGACTGCTGAATTAAAACCTCTTATTCAGCAACGTGGAACGATGAAAGCTAGAATAACTATATTTTCAAAATATATAAATACTGTTATGCTGATAGGTGCTGAAAGCATCTCTAAACAAATACTCGCTGAAACTGAGATAAAACTGTCAAGATTCAGAGAGTTATTAAACCAGTTTGATAATTTAAAAACTAAAATTGAAGGTTTAGAACCTGAACAGTTAGAAGAGAATGATGTAATTGAGAGTGACTTTTGTTCAAACATTGCTAAAGCTCAAGTGTTAATTGATAGTCTTGCACCTGGTATTGTACTACCTGAAAATGCTAATTCTCATTCAATAACTAGCTGCCAGAATATAAAACAAGATAGCCGAAACTATAGCATAAAGCTGCCTACCATACAGCTGCCTTCCTTTGATGGAAACTATTTAAAGTGGATGGAATTTCGAGACACTTTCGATTCTTTAATTAACAATAATGATACTATTCCTGATATTAACAAGTTCCATTACCTACGTTCTTCGTTAGAGGCAGGCGCATCTAATATAATAAAGTCAATAGAGTTCACTGGTACCAATTATAAATTAGCTTGGAGTTTGCTTATCGAGCGCTTTGACAACAATCGTATACTTACAAATAATCATTTAATGGCTCTTCTGAATTTTGAAGCAATTAATAAGGAAAATTACAAGTCACTTCGCTATATGATAGATTACTACGCTAAAAATCTTCGTGCCTTATCTTCTTTGAATGAACCTACAACTCACTGGGATACTTTAGTTGTTTTTATAATGGCCACGAAACTAGATGGTGTTACAAGTCGCAAATGGGAGGAACACAGGAGTACTATTCCTACTTCTCCAACACTTGAGGAGTTTTATAGTTTCTTGCGTAATCGTGCTGACGTGCTAGAAACCTTGCAGTATAGCAAGAATGATTTATCAATCAAAACTGAAAAACGTTCATCTTCTTATAATAAGGACAATAAGCACACAAAATCATTTGTTTCTTCTTCGACAAACGTAAAAAATTGTGTTGTATGTTCGCAAGATCATTTACTTTATAAGTGTGATAAATTCAAAGAGATGTCATTGGATTCTCGATACAATGAAGTTTCAAAGCACAAGCTCTGTCATAATTGTCTACGCCCTGGTCATTTCTCGGCTCACTGCAAACATAATTCTTGCAAAATCTGTAACAAAAGACATAATTTATTACTGCATAAATCACAGTCCAATAATGATAAAACAAACTTACCTGTTGATACTTCTTCTGTGACATCACTTCCTCAAGTGGCGGAGTCCTCTCAGACGTCTACTGTCACTATGTTCAATCCTATATCACTCTCCGTGCAAATTCCCGGGCAAATTCTCTTATGTACTGCTCAGGTGGAATTAGTTGATAGCCGATCTAATAAAACATTCATTGTTAGAGCTCTTCTAGACAATGGAAGTCAGTCTTCATTTATAACTGAAAGTATGCAAAAGAAAATGAATCTGACTTGTTCTAATACTAATATATCAATTGCTGGAATAAATAATAAATTAACAAATACTAATAAAAAGTGTGATATACAGTTAAAATCACGGGTCAACTTATTCCAAACGAACATTTCTTGTCTTGTAGTACCGCAGATCACCGGTAAGTTGCCTAGCACAAAGATTAACCCTTCTCAATGGGATCTTCCTGAGTTTATAGAACTAGCAGATCCAACCTACTACTGCCCATCTGAAATTGATCTACTACTAGGGGCTGATGTTTACTGGGAAATTGTAGATTCTAAGCTAATTAAGTTGGGGAAAAATAAACCTACCTTACAGAAATCCAAGCTGGGTTGGTTAGTGTCTGGTCCATGTGGTATGGGCCATGCTACTACCATTAATTCTAACTTTTCTCAAGAAATTAGAGATTCTCTGACTAAATTCTGGGAAGTTGAAAATATTCTTGACTTGCCAACAAAAAATACTTTGCTTTCTGAGGATGAAAAATATTGTGAAAATCATTTTATTGAAAATACGGTCCGCCTGAAAGATGGCAGATTCTGTGTCAAACTGCCCTTGCGGAAAGTCGCTAATGAGGCTCTAGGGGACTCTTATCTTATTGCTAAAAGGCGTTTCTTTAATTTAGAAAAGAAATTAGATAAATCTAACATTAAAAATGAGTATATAGATTTCATTAATGAATATAAAAGATTAGGCCATCTTACCGAAATCAGCCGTCCTATTTTCGGTTACTATATACCTCACCACGCAGTAATTCGTGAAAGCAGTGAGACTACTCGCTTAAGAGTAGTCTTCGATGCCTCTTGTAAGACTTCTACAAACATATCACTTAATGATATTCAATTTGTTGGGCCAGTAGTTCAAGATGATTTAATGGCAATTTTGCTCAGGTTTCGTCAGTATACCTATGTAGTGACAGGTGATGTGGAAAAAATGTACAGACAGGTTATGGTTACTGAATCCCAGCGTCACCTGCAACTCATACTCTGGAGAGAGGACAAAGATCAAGAACTCAAAACCTTGCAACTAAATACTGTCACGTATGGAACAGCTTCAGCTCCGTATCTTAGTACTAGGTGTCTTATACAACTTGCAATGGAGTGCTCTGATGAAACTGTTGCTAATACGTTAAGACATGACTTTTATGTTGATGACCTGAATACTGGTTCAGACTCAAAATCTGTGTTAAAATCTACTCTTTCAGGAGTAATTAAAAAACTTTCTGAGGGTGGTTTTCCTTTGCGTAAATTTAGAACAAATTCTCCTGATATTTTTGATGATATACAAATGACTGATCAATCTCAAGACTTTAGTAAGCAATCCTCTGTGTTAGGATTAAAATGGACACCTAGCTCTGACACTTTGCACTTTACAGTCGAAATTAAACCTATTCCTAAAATTACGAAACGCTCTATACTGTCCAACTCGTGTCGCATATTCGACCCATTAGGCCTCTTATCTGCCTGCACTATTTTTCATAAAATATTTTTACAGAAGCTCTGGTTACTTAAAATAGACTGGGATGATGAAATTTCGAAGGAGATGGAGAACTCATGGATAGAATTCTATAAAGAGACTAATAATTTTGCTCATATTAAGGTACCTAGGTATATTCTCTGCAACTCCCCAACCTATATAGAGGTTCATTGCTTTACTGATGCCTCACAAGATGCCTATGGTGCATGTATTTACTTAAAATCGACGAATAACTTGGGTGAAGTTGAATGTAACTTATTATGTGCAAAAACTAAAGTTTCTCCCTTAAAAACTGAAACAATTCCACGTCTAGAATTGTTAGGCGCTTTACTTGGTGCAAAACTACATTCTAAAGTTCTGCAATCTTTAAAAATTAAGATTTCACGCTCAGTATTTTGGACAGATTCAACCATAGTTTTAGGGTGGTTACACACTCCACCTAAAACCCTTAAAACTTATGTTTGCAGTCGGATTGAACAGATTCGTGATCTAACTGATATAACTACTTGGCGTCATGTACCTACCGAATATAATCCTGCTGATATGGCGTCTAGGGGCATTCAACCACGTCTTCTTTTTAGTAATACCCTTTGGTGGCATGGTCCTTCCTTTCTGGCCAAGTTTGAACATGAATGGCCCCAGTCTAAATCTACTTCTGTAACTTTACCTGAAACAAAAATAAGTTTAAATATTAAAACCCTACCTAATGATGTTGTACCATTTGAAAAATATTCTAAATTATACAAATTGCAAAGAATATACGCTTACATACTAAGATTTATAAATAACATTAGAAAAAAATAATACTAAACTAAATGGTGAACTTACTTGTTCTGAATTGAGTAATTCACTGATGCTTATAGCTAAAGCTTCACAAGGCGAAAGCTTTTCAAAGGAAATTCATTCACTTAAGACTTTAAATAAACTAAATTCTAAGTCACGGATTCTCTCTTTAAACCCATATTTGGATCAACATGGTGTATTACGTGTCGGTGGACGGATTGAAAATGCATCCCACTGTCCTTATGGGAAAAAACACCCCATATTACTTGACCCCAAACACACTTTCTCTAAACTTTTATTTGAGCAAGAACATCTTCGTCTCTTACACTGTGGCCCTCAGCAACTGTTGAGTTCTATTCGTGAGCAATTCTGGCCCACAGGTGGCAAGGTGTTAGCTGCGACTACCGTTAGAAAGTGTGTACGATGTCAGAGATTTAAAGCTAAACCTTTAAACCCTATAATGGGTAACTTACCACAACCTCGTGTAACTCCTGCTCCACCATTCGAGACTTGTGGCACTGATTTTGCTGGACCTTTTCTAATATTAAATAGAAAGGGCCGTGGTGCTAAGACCTCCAAGTGCTATTTATGCATATTTGTTTGTTTTAGTACTAAAGCTGTGCACTTAGAAGTCGTGAGCGACTTAAGTAGCGATGCCTTTATCTTGTGCTTGCGTAGATTCATCTCACGACGTGGTAAACCTGACACAATATACTGTGATAATGGTAAAAACTTTGTAGGAGCCAATAACGAACTGAACAGACTGCTTAAGAATAGTGAACGATCGGTTAGCGACTACGCGAGCAAGGAAGGCATAACGTTTAAATTTTCTCCTGCATATGCACCGCATTTCGGCGGGATCTGGGAAGCGGGAGTCAAAACGGCAAAATTTCATTTAAAACGGATAGCGGGTAACTCTAGTTTAACTTTTGAAGAGTTGTACACACTGTTTGTGCAGATTGAGGCTATTATGAACTCGCGTCCGATTACTTCAATGTCTGCTGATCCTTCTGATCTGTCAGCTATTACACCTGGGCACTTCCTTGTGGGTCGGCCATTGACCTCACTGCCTTCACCTGTCACCGAGCGAGTCAGCATCAACCGATACCAGCTGATTGAACGCTTAAGACAACATTTCTGGTCTCGATGGACAAAGGACTATCTATCTACTCTGCAGCAACGCGTCACATGGCAGCATGCACAACACCACGTTAGTGTTGGCGACCTAGTCTTCATTCTGGACGATCAGCTGCCACCTATGAAATGGCTCATGGGCCGGATTGTCAAACTATATCCAGGAGCAGATGGCGTATGCAGAGTGGTCGACGTGAAAACAAAGAGCGGCGTCATTCATAGGCCCGTTTCTAGACTAACACAACTAGATTCCCAAGAGCTCCTTGGGGAACACGTCCCCAAGGGGGGGGAGGATGTTTACAATGCGACTGGAACGCGTTGAACGTCTCAAATCCAACCGGCGTCGGAGCGGAAGAGGTGGAACGTGACAATAGCGGCCTCGACCGGCGACGTCTAACTTTGACAGCTGACAGCTGACAGCCAGATATACTCTCTCTACTACGAACTGACGACAAGAGCGCGGACGCAAAAAATCTGTCGGGAATATTTTAATCTCAAACTTGTAAGAAAACAGACAAATAAAACGTAGAATCAATATAACAGAACCTGTTTTCTTGAAGACGACCCCAACAGAGTGACTTTGAGCCTTCTTATCAGGCCCATTGTGAGCGACCACGTTTCAGTACCGTAAGTAATTACTAGCAACACACACTGGTCAAAGACTTTCGTCTTGAGACACTGCGGTATTTTGGACGAGAAGATATTGCGTAGCTTCCCGAACGCTGCCCAACCGAGTCGGATTCGACGATTGACCTCTTTCTCGAAGTTGGACTTACCTAGCTGGACAGTTTGTCCTAGGTATACATAATCGTCAACAACTTCGAGTGTAGATTCTCCGATATTTACGGGAATGGGTGCTATATAGGAATTCGACATAACCTTTGTCTTGTCCATATTCATTTTAAGACCCACTCTATCAGAAGCTCTACTGAGGTCATCGAGCATTGTACCGAGGTCCTCCATGGTCTCAGCCATGACTACTATGTCGTCGGCAAACCGAAGGTGAGTGATGTACTCGCCGTTTATGTTAATGCCTAGCCCTTTCCAGTCCAGAACCTTGAAGACATCCTCCAATGCAGCAGTGAACAGTTTCGGAGAGATCACATCTCCCTGTCTCACACCTCGCTGCAGAAGGATAGGTTTCGAGGCTTGGTCCTGTAATCGGACTGACATAGTGGCGTTTTCATACAAAGACTTTAACACTTCGATGTACCGATAGTCAATCTGGCACCGTTGAAGAGACTGTAGTACCGCCCAAGTCTCGATCGAATCGAAGGCTTTCTCGTAGTCCACAAACGCTAAACAAAGAGGCAAGTTATACTCTTCGGTCTTCTGTATAACCTGCCGCAGCGTATGTATGTGGTCTACGGTGCTAAAGCCTTTTCGGAAACCGGTTTGTTCGGGAGGCTGGAAGTCGTCAAACCTGCGCGAAAGACGGTTCGTAATGACTCTCGAAAACAGCTTGTAGACATGGCTCAGAAGTGAGATGGGCCTATAATTCTTCAGTAGAGCATTATCGCCCTTTTTGAAGAAGACTACCACCACACCTCTGCTCCATGCCTGTGGCGTTCTTCCCTCGAGAATGACGGAATCAAACAGCTTCTGAAGGGCCTTAAGGATCGGTTTTCCACCCGCCTTCAGGAGTTCGGCCGTAATTCCGTCATCACCCGGTGCCTTGTTGTTTTTGAGCTGCTTCAGAGTCATCCTAATCTCATACAGGCTGACGCCCGGGATATCTTCGGTATAGTGTCGGGTCAATCGAGCTCTTGGGTCGTGACCCCGATTTACAGCGGGTGTTCGGGTGGACGTGTATAACTGTCCATAGAACTTCTCGACCTCCTTCAATAGCTCTGGCTTGGAAGATACGACTCTGCCATCGTCGGTCCTCAGTTTTGCAAGCTGGCTCTGCCCAATAGACAGGTCTCTTGCGAAGACTTTGGAGCCCTTGTTCTTTTCTATCGCGTCTTTAATACGTTCCGTATTAAATTGGCGTAGGTCACTTTTCAAGGACTTTGAGATCTGTCTATTGAGCTGCCGGTACTTAGTCGCATCATCTGAGGACTGCAGAATCATCTCGCGTCTTTCTGCCATAAGCTCAAGAGTGTGGTCAGAGAGCTTTTTGTTTCTATTTGTACGACGGGTCCTAAAGATCCTAGACCCGACCGTATGGACAGTTTCCACAAACCCATCGTTGTAATCGTCCACTGAGCTCCCTAGGCATTCGAAACGATTCTGAAGTTCGAGCTGAAAGCTCTCGGGGTTTTGGATTTGGATCGGTGTTGGACGGAGCGTAGACTTCATCAGTCGAGATCTTTCCAGCTTGATGTTCAGATTCAATGTGCCTCTTACCAAACGGTGATCGCTTCCGGTTTTGACCGCGTTAATCACAGAGACATCATTGAATATTTGCTTCTTCGTCGACATAATGAAGTCAATCTCATTTTTTGTTACACCACCAGGGCCCAACCAGGTCCACTTCCTATGCTCACGCTTTCTTAAGAAAGAGTTCATCATATAGAGTCCCTCCTTCTCCATAAAGCCAGCCAGTAGATGACCCCGGTGGTTCCGATATCCATATCCAAATTGCCCCACTCGCAGCTCATCATCGTAGCGATTGCCCAGTTTCGCGTTGAAGTCTCCCATGACAACAGTGAAGTGAGTTTTAGAGCCATGCATGGCTCTCGAGATATCCTCATACATGGTCTCCACCTCATCGTCGGGGTGATTCGAGGTCAGGGCGTATACCTGTATAACCTTCAACGAATACCTTTCGGTTATTCTGAGTATAAGGTACGCCACCCTAGTCGAAACACTCTCGATCTTCACTATGTTGTTCACAAGAGACTTGTGGACGATAAACCCGACACCGCCCTGGGAAAGTTGGTCGCCCTCCCGGAAATAGAGCAAGTTACCGGATTTGAGGATTATCGTGTCCTCCCCCTCTCTTCGGATTTCAGATAACCCTACGATATCCCATCGTAACTTGCTCAATTCTTCTTCGAGTTCGACAAGCTTCTCGTCGGTCCGCAGTGTACGTGTGTTGTATGCTGCCAGGTCAGTGCAGGCCAGGCTATAGTGAATACTAACATTTATTTATACAACTTTGCTTTTTGTTTACGCAATTTGAGAAAATGGTTTGTTCAGAATCACGAGGAGAATCGATTGGGATAGTTTTTTTTTGTATAAATAACAAAATTAAATGCTTTCAGAGTTATTAGGCGGATGGAGAATCCCTAACGGGATTCTCCGCCACCCGCCCGGTAAAGCAGTTAGGGTATCCATTTTGGGTACCAATTCTGCGAGATTCAATTCGAATAAAAAAAAAACTTTCAGAGTTACTGTAAGTTGCCCAGTTGGTAGCGGAGAAACTGAAAAATGTCATGTAGGTCCTGATGCACGGAAACTAATCGAGCCGCACTTCCTGGACCTTAAAGGACCTATTCACGATCCGCTGATGTTCTAAATTTAACCATAATAACTAAATTGAGTTTCTAATTTTTTTTTGGTTAAAGCTGGGTACTGACCGACGTTACGAGATGTAATGTAACAAGTTACACGGCGAGCATTCATGCAGTCAGTGCGTAGTATTACGTGGAAATCAGCGAACAATGAGCCGCTCTATGCTCGCTTTGAGTGCTCAACGCGGCTGTCGATTTTTTGTCGAATTCGTTGAGTGTTACGCGGTTCAGTCAGTACCAAAGAGTACATTATGTCAGTACGCTGCAACAAGTCATCACGAGCGCTCGCACACACGTCGTTCCTTTTATTTATTTTCCGTATATTTCTTGAAAAATATAGAGTAGTATCCAGTAATCATTTGGTTCTTTAGTATTATCAATGAAAATCCACCAGATACGAAGAGACGTAACAGACATTATTGGACATCAAACTTATTTAAAAAAAACCGGCCAAGAGCATGTCGGCTCATGCTCAGTATTATAGGGTTCCTTAAGTACGTCTAATTACAAACGAATAAAATCGAATATTAATCATTGCTATTTTAGTTTTTGCAAACAGCGCCACCTAGCGCTAAATGTAAGAAGCTAAATTGAAGAAGTGTGTCATATCGATATAACACGAAGTTTCTTTTTGTGATTTTTTTAAATAGAAAGTAACTAAAGGAGCATTATTTGCTACGATCATTTTTCTTTATGGTCAATGACCTATGAACTAGGACGTCTTAAGTATTTTTCAATTTTCTCACTATAACTCAAAAATTTCTAATCACATTATACTTGAAATAATTTAAAAAAAGAGTTTTTATAAAGGTCTATCAATGTGGAAGACTATAAGTTTCTGCGTTGCATAGTTTAGAAATGGCAGGGGGGAGACACATTGCAAGCCACTTTGGCGAACTATATTTCGCAGATGGTATACCTGATAAAAAAGTTATGTATGAAACATTACCTTCATTTTAGTAGACCTATTCAATGATACCCCACACGAGGGGGTGCAGCGAAAAAAATATTTTCGTCTCCATTTCACATGTATGGGCGCAACCCCTAAAATACGTGGGACACTCAGAAAGTTTTGCGAAACTAAAAAAAATTGTTCTATACGTACATATATTTTTATCAAATCTTTTCAAAGTACTTTCCACCAGCCTCTATACAAAGATTCATGCGCCTAAACCAGTTTTCAAAACACTTTTTCCAGTCCGCCGCAGACACCTCGTTTACAGCCTGCTCGAACGCAGCCAGCGCATCTTCCGGCGACGAAAATTGTATCCCTTTGAGCTGATTTTTTATTTTTGGGAATAAAAAGAAGTCACACGGTGCTAGATCAGGGCTGTAAGGAGGGTGACCCAGGAGTTTGACTGGCGTGCTGTCCAGGAAGTCCCTCGTTTTGAGTGCGGTGTGCGCAGGTGCATTGTCGTGGTGGAGCAGTAGCCCGCGGAGCCCTGTGTTTGGTCGCTTGTTGCTTATAACAGAGAAAACTTCTGGCAAACATTTGGTAGTATTAAAATACCATTCGGCATTAATGCTTCTTTGATCCCGTAAGGGAATTGATACCAAGTGGCCAGTCAAATTAAAAAAGCTAGCGATCAAAATCTTACCCCCGCTTCTAGATCGCTTCACTTTGGTAGGCGTTGGCTCATTTTGAAACACCCAAACAGTCGACTGGCGCTTGGTTTCTGGGTCGTATTGATAAATCCAGGACTCATCACCTGTAACGATGTCGTAAATACGCCGAGACGAGCCTGCTTCAAATTTGTTAAGCATATCACGGCACCATTCCACCCGGGCCTGCTTCTGAGCATCGGTGAGGTTGTGCGGCACCCAGCGTGATACTATCCTCCTCACGCGAAGATGGCTGTGTAGAATCTCGTGAACGCTTCCCGATCCAATCTTCAATATGTGTTGAATCTCCTGATATGTAATTCGCCTATTGTCTTGGATTAAATTTTTCACTGCTAGCACGTTTTCTTCGGTAACAGCCGTCAAAGGGCGACCGCTTCTTTCGTCATCCCCCAAAGTTGGTCGACCGCGCTTGAATTCGTTATACCAACGATACACGGTTGCCTTGGAAGGGCCTTCATCCATGAATGCCATTTGAAGTCTATCGTACGATTCATCCGGTTTCAGGCGACACTTGAAATCGTATAAAATCATAGCTCTAAAATGTTCCCGGCGCAGATCCATATTTCAGTGAGACACAATACTTTGAATTAACTCGCAAAAAATGTGGAGGGAAATTTTGAAATTGGAACTTACTTATTTTTACTTATAAATAATCATATTTTCGAAAAACATTATAACTGGCCAGTCTCCCATATATAAAAACTTTTTTTCGCAATACTTTCTGAGGGGCCTGGTACGTTATCAAGAATTTTTTATTCTTTTAAAATTGAGATCTATATCTAGACCATTCTTTAACAGAATTTCATTTACTTATGTTTATAACTGTAGAAGTTATTAAGCTGTAAAGGATTAGGACAGACGGACAGACGGACAGACGGACAGACGGACGGACATGACGAAACTATAAGGATTCCTTGTAGGACTACGGAACCCTAAAAAACAGAGGTTTTTAAATAAGTTTGCTGTCCAATAATTTTTTTTCTTCTTCTTAAATTGTGTTATACAATAATTTTGTAGAATCAAAGATACAACCTCAGAAAGACACAACCTCGTCGTTGGACATCTTGACTGAGACTGGCTGGCGAATATGGAACACAGAGTTCAATCGAGCATGTTACACCAATTTTAGAATATCTTACCACACTTCTTGGCTCTGTACCTGTATTTGTTCTGTCTTCTTCAATTTTTTGGTAATTTTGTGCGTCACTTTTGAAGCAATTTTTTTTTTTTTTTTTCTTTTTTTCTTCTTTCAATACGGCGTAACATGCTCGATGCGTGACATGCTTAATGCGAATGTAACAACACACACAACACAACACACACACACATGTTACACCCCGTAACTTTGGTCAGTACCCAGCTTAAAATGTAACATGGCATAAAAACTATCCCAATCGATTCATGAGAGAGATCAGTCCGCCAACCCGCACTAGGCCAGCGTGGTGGACTAAGGCCTTAGCCTTCTCATTCTGAGAAGAAGCTCGTGCCCAGCAGTGGGACAGTAATGGGCTGATGATGATAATGATGATACGCATCGCGCACTTTTTAGGGTTCCGTACCCAAAGTTTATCAACGGGATCTCGAATTATGACTTTTTTACTAAGATAGTTTCTTCAAATACATCATACATCATTATGTAGCTCATGTCGACACAGAAGAAGAAGAAGTTATAAAAAAGGTAAACGCAGACATGTGTGGTGGTTAGGAACCTTTAGTGCGACTCGCACTTGGCTGGTTATTTATGACTCCTAGAAATGGAGAAGGGGCCTATTCTTTTCCGAGGTCCATCACATTATTTTCTAATCTTCAAAAATTATATCTTAAAGAGTAAACCTTCCAAGTTACTTAAATGTTAATTGGGTATTCTGTTTCATCCAAATTACCAAGTCAAGACGTTTTACAGTCATTTTAAAATTTAAGCTACGGTAATTATTCTCAATATGGCACTTCAAGGCTGGTTTATGGGATAATTGGCTTCAGGTGTGGTTTCGAGATTGGTTTTTATGGCCCCAACCCCATTGTGTTACGGTTGCCTACGGTAGCGAGATTTTTTTGAAAATACGGGATTTCAGTATTTTACCCGGGATAAAAAGCAACAACATTTTACGAATTTTTTGTGCTAATTGTTATATTTTTATGATGAATGTTTGAATTTGAACATATTTTTGTTCCATTTCAGATTCCAGTTATAATCACAGTTGAAAATTAATTATGCAAAACATATATTTTTATTTTACTTTAATACGGTAGACACAGGTATCATAATATATATTACTTATGTTAAACAAATCAATGACCAATTTACTTTTGATCAAATCTGGGGTAAATATTTTGATGCATATCAGTTGAAATACGGGACAGAACTGTCCCGGCAAGACATTGAATATTACGCCTGAAATACGGGACGTCCCGAAAAATATGGGACGTCTGGCAACACTACTCAAGCCAACTATTTCTCGTTCAAACTTATACTGAACTATACTATAAACTAACTATAAACTTATGAAGTTAGCTAAGTTTTAAAATTGTGATAGTTTCCCAGATAAAGAAAGAATAAAGTACGTCATTTGAAACTATCTTTACTATACGTGGGACACTCAGAAAGTTTTGCGAAACTAAAAAAAATTGTTCTATACGTACATATATTTTTATCAAATCTTTTCAAAGTACTTTCCACCAGCCTCTATACAAAGATTCATGCGCCTAAACCAGTTTTCAAAACACTTTTTCCAGTCCGCCGCAGACACCTCGTTTACAGCCTGCTCGAACGCAGCCAGCGCATCTTCCGGCGACGAAAATTGTATCCCTTTGAGCTGATTTTTTATTTTTGGGAATAAAAAGAAGTCACACGGTGCTAGATCAGGGCTGTAAGGAGGGTGACCCAGGAGTTTGACTGGCGTGCTGTCCAGGAAGTCCCTCGTTTTGAGTGCGGTGTGCGCAGGTGCATTGTCGTGGTGGAGCAGTAGCCCGCGGAGCCCTGTGTTTGGTCGCTTGTTGCTTATAACAGAGAAAACTTCTGGCAAACATTTGGTAGTATACCATTCGGCATTAATGCTTCTTTGATCCCGTAAGGGAATTGATACCAAGTGGCCAGTCAAATTAAAAAAGCTAGCGATCAAAATCTTACCCCCGCTTCTAGATCGCTTCACTTTGGTAGGCGTTGGCTCATTTTGAAACACCCAAACAGTCGACTGGCGCTTGGTTTCTGGGTCGTATTGATAAATCCAGGACTCATCACCTGTAACGATGTCGTAAACACGCCGAGACGAGCCTGCTTCAAATTTGTTAAGCATATCACGGCACCATTCCACCCGGGCCTGCTTCTGAGCATCGGTGAGGTTGTGCGGCACCCAGCGTGATACTATCCTCCTCACGCGAAGATGGCTGTGTAGAATCTCGTGAACGCTTCCCGATCCAATCTTCAATATGTGTTGAATCTCCTGATATGTAATTCGCCTATTGTCTTGGATTAAATTTTTCACTGCTAGCACGTTTTCTTCGGTAACAGCCGTCAAAGGGCGACCGCTTCTTTCGTCATCCCCCAAAGTTGGTCGACCGCGCTTGAATTCGTTATACCAACGATACACGGTTGCCTTGGAAGGGCCTTCATCCATGAATGCCATTTGAAGTCTATCGTACGATTCATCCGGTTTCAGGCGACACTTGAAATCGTATAAAATCATAGCTCTAAAATGTTCCCGGCGCAGATCCATATTTCAGTGAGACACAATACTTTGAATTAACTCGCAAAAAATGTGGAGGGAAATTTTGAAATTGGAACTTACTTATTTTTACTTATA
Source organism: Asteroscopus sphinx (assembly GCA_949699075.1). Classification (NCBI taxonomy): domain Eukaryota; kingdom Metazoa; phylum Arthropoda; class Insecta; order Lepidoptera; family Noctuidae; genus Asteroscopus; species Asteroscopus sphinx. The sequence continues at coordinate 24,392,909 of OX453005.1, read as the reverse complement.
AATAATCATATTTTCGAAAAACATTATAACTGGCCAGTCTCCCATATATAAAAACTTTTTTTCGCAATACTTTCTGAGGGGCCTGGTATCTTTGTTCAAGAGAACGTAAAGTAGGTATAAGAAAAGTTGGAATCTAACTCAGAAAACTTCATCTTGGCTTTATTGAACATAATATTAAATAAAATGTTCTAATATCCCGAGAAATTAAAGAACTGTAAGGAAACTTAAATTCGTCGTCCGCCATGTTATTGTGTTAGAGGGAAACGCTGCATTGAATAGGGGTCAAAAAGGAGTTTTACGGGGCGTGCAAAAGTGCCTACTAAGGTAAAATTACTGCACTCTTGTTGCGACCTCTTCTGAACATTCGTTTCAAATATATTCTTTAAAGAATATAAATAAATTGTGTTAAATTAAAAAGGTTTTTGAAACGGATAAGGTAGGTTTTAAAATGTAATTAAATCATGCTAGACCAACACTACAGTTTCCATGTTTACAGCCACTGTAATAAATGACCAAAGAAATGTAAATAATGATATAATAAATACAACAACAAAAAAATGTTTATTTAACGCCATGGTTTTTGAAACAGGTAAGATAGGGCTCTAATTTTACGAAGATAAAAGCTTTACTATTTTAAAATGAAATGAGATCATGCTAGACCAACACCACTATAATAATAATTAATAATAATAAATTCATTTAATTCAAAAACACTGGTACAAATGTTACAGTTTAACAGCGGTTTTCAAACTAGGCAAGCCTGTATCTTGAGAACCTGGGTTGAGTATCACTTACATAAAAAAAAACATCATTATAAATAAAAGAGGACAAACATAAAAGCCTTGAGATAAATAATTAAACTTAAACTCAAACTTCTGTTCTATGTTTACAGCTAATATAAACTCACTGTTTCTATGTTTACAGCTGATATCATCATCATCATCATTTCAGCCGTAAGACGTCCACTGCTGGACACAAAATAGATGTGCCGTCAAAATATGCCATGTTAGTCTATACTTAGCACACGTTTCCTAGTGTTAATACATGTTTTGTTATTCACAGCGTGATTACTTTAGCAGGTCATGTTGACTTTTGAGCCGACGAAACAATAGGCGAGACGAGATTGAGCTCTGAGCAAACTATAGTCCTAATTAAACGTTGTATCTCACAAACCGTTTGATGCCCAATTAACGCCCTCCACATATTAAAATTAAAAAGAAAAATTTACAATTGTATAAAATTATAGAATTGAATTTAGAATATTAAACATAGATACAGTTACTTTTATAGGTATTATTTATGTTCAATAATTATTAAATCGAAATTAATACCACAAGCACATTTTAATAAATTTCAAACAATCAAATTAATATTTATCATATTTATAAACAACTAGCCTATGCCCGCGACTTCGCCCGCGTGAATTTCGTTTATCGCGCATCCCTCGGGAACTGTTCGTCTTCCCGGGATAAAAACATAACATAACATAACATCACGCCTGTATTTACCGAAGGGGTAGGCAGAGGTGTAATAGTACACCCACATTTCGCTAGTTATGTTATAGTCCCATGTAATAGGGGGCGAGCCTATTGCCATTGACCGGGCACAAATCCAGACTCCGGGCTGCTACTGAGAATTTCCTAATGAAAAAACCCAATAACACTTTGCCCGACCCGGGAATCGAACCCAGGACCCCAAGTTCAGCAGTCGCGCTAGCAGCCACTAGAACAACGAGGCAGTCGGGTTAAAAAGCCTATACATAATCCGGGTTATGTTCTATCTGTATGCCAAATATCATTAAAATCCATAAAGTAGTTTTTGCGTGAAAGAGTTGAGTCGGTCGTAAATCACTAGTAAATATTTAATGTCTTTGGTCGTAAATTAAGTTTTTGTTAGGGTCTGTCTCGGCGCGGCAAATGACGTCATGTGGCGTAATTGACCCAAAAAAAAAAAGTTATATTGTACAACAGAGCGGTTAAATCGTGGCCAAATTTTATTCGAATAATATTTTAAATGAGATATTTTGTATGAAAGTTGATTCAACCACTGACACGATAAAAGAAGATGGTAATATGGTTGGTGGATGCAATAAATCTTGAATATGCTTTCAAAGCGATGAAGATATTAATATTCTACTCGAATTCTGCGAAATTACATTCGGGGCCTGTCTAAATGTGTCTTAATATTCTGGTTAGAGGAAGGTCCTAGTCTGAGTCCTCTGCATTTGCATTCAATTTAATTTCTAGAAATTAAATTGAATGCAAATGCAGAGGACTCAGACTAGGAACTGCACTAAGAGGTTTCACTTTAGTTTAATCCTTTAATACAGTATTTCACTTGCCTTTTATACAAGAAGGTCTGAGGTCAAACGTGGCCCGCATCACCGATTTCAAAAAACAGGAGGAGGTTCTCAATTCTAATGTTTTTTTAAAATGTTTATTACCTCAGAACTCCGTCATTTGTCAACCAATTTTTTAAATTTGAAAGGATATCCTTACTTCCAGATTGGTCCTATTTCAAAATCTGGTTCTGATAATGGGATCCATGTGGAATTGAGGGAACTCCTCAAATATAGGCATACATATAGCGATTTTGGTATTTTCATCAACAAATCAAGCATTTGCATTCAGAAAGTATCATTTGAAGATCTGATGAAGGTCTTTAGGGATAAAGAAGGGAACTCTTCAATGGATGACAGCAAATCATCGGGGATTGCAACAATCGCTTTTCTTTCTATTGTTAATGGCTCTAAAAATAGAAAAAAAAATATCAAAAAAAGTTAAAACCGACTTCAAAAACAATAAAATAATTTGTGTGAAACAGTTTAGGAAGACGGTGCTAGTTTTTTCTTAAATCTAAGGCACCTATTTCCTAAACTGTTTCACACAAATTATGTTATTCTTTTTGAAGTCTGTTTTTACTTTTTTTAAAGTTTATAGAATTCATGTGTGGATCAGAAATTTTATTATCAGGTGAAGGAAAAAATCGTGAAGAATCATGCACACCTGAGAGTGCTCCATACAGTTCTCGATGGTGTGTGTACTTCGCCAACCCTCACTAGGCCAGCGTGGTGAACTAAAGCCTTCTCATTCTGAGAAGAGGCCCGTATCCAGCAGTGGGAGAGTAATGGGCTGATGATGATGATACAGTATTTGTATTTAGGCTTGAATTTTGAGATAATATTTTTAGTTTCAATTTATTTTGAAGTTATTGAGCTGAATGATAGATGTGAGTAAAATTATTAATTAAAATACAGAAGAATAATAAATCTACCATAATATAGAAGAATTTATCCAACCGAAATTGAATATTCAAGTTCAAATAAACACAGTCTGGCAAAGAGCTAGATGGAATAAAATCCCGCGGCTGCAGTTTCAATTAGCTAACTCGTAGCTGTATTCAGTTATTAAACCTAGCTAAGTGCTCAACGGGAGCTAATTTCACTTAATGAAATTCCTCGTTTTACTGAAATAGAGCTCTTAAGTCGCATATAGCAGCCAAGTGGCGCTCCCATCAGTAAAATAATTATTACTCGCTGGATACCTACATCATTTATCTCGTTTTTCGTAATTCGTTTTTAACAATTGAAGTACAGGCAATAGTTAAATCAGAAACTATTAACTCTTTAAATTATAGTTCGCTGTAGTTGTAGATAGGAAACATGCGAAAAACGGTCACTTTTGGCACTTTTTCTATCTACAACTACAGCGAACTATAATTTACAGATTTAATAGTTTCTAATTAAACTACAGTACCTGTACTTCAATTATTAAAAACTAATTTTATATTAAACTAGCGACCCGCCCCGGCTTCGCACGGGTGCAATGCTGCAATGCAATACTAAATAGGTATACTACAGAATGTACATATAAACCTTCCTCTTGAATCACTCTATTAAAAAAACCGCATCAAAATCCGTTGCGTACTTTTAAATAGGGACAGATGGCGGGAAGCGACTTTGTTTTATACCATGTATCAATCAACTCAGCCTATCGCAGTCCACTGCTGGACATAGGCCTCCATACCATGTATGTAATGATGTATTTTATCAATATAACTCCGACCGAAGTATTTGTTTTAAACAATATTCAGATTTTTTACATTGTTGTTTTTTTTTTATTTGCAGCACGCTTTCTGTCAATGTTATATCAAACGCCATAAGGTTACATTAGAATATCATTAGAAAATTTAATGTAGTGGTTAATTATTCTTGAATTTTGAAATTTTCCGCGAGATTATCATTTTTTTTTTCATAAGAACCTTCTCCTAACAATAACAAACACAACAAAAAAAGAATTAGCGAAATCAGTCCAGCCGTTCACGCGTGATGCCGTGACCAAGGGAAATAGGGATTCATTTTTAGGGTTCCGTAGTCCTACAAGGAACCATTATAGTTTCGTCATGTCCGTCCGTCTGTCCGTCTGTCCGTCTGTCCTAATCCTTTACAGCTTAATAACTTCTACAGTTATAAACATAAGTAAATGAAAATTTGCAAAAAAATTGCCTAGATATAGATCTCAATTTTAAATGAATAAAAAAATCGTGATTACGTATTTTAGGGGTGGCGCCCATACATGTGAAATGGGGATGAAAATTTTATTTTCGCTGCACCCCCTCGTATGGGGTATCATTGAATAGGTCTACTAAAATGAAGGTAATGTTTCATACATAACTTTATTATCAGGTGTACCATCTGCGAAATATAGCCCGCCAAAGTGGCTTGCAATGTGTCCCCCCCCCTGCCATTTCTAAACTATGCAACGTAGAAACATATAATCTTCCACATTGATAGATCTTTGTTAAAACTCTCTTTTAAAATTATTTCGAGTATAATTTGATATTAAATTTTTGAGTTATAGAGTTTGAAATTAACTGAATTTATTGCATCCAAGTTTATTACGATGCTTACAGGTTTGCTCCATTTTTGACGATCGACAAGTGCAATCAAACAAAATCGTTGTGAAAGTGACATGACAACATACATGTCGTATTTTTTGTCGATCGTCACTGTGGATCGTTTTTGTCGATCCTTAGATCAACATGAAGCCTGCCGAATTTGTTCGGTTTTTGACGATCGACATAAGAGTGAGATTATCGATTGTCAAAATTGACCGAGTGCACCTCTCACATACTGCAGTCATCACTCGAGCGAACGTGTTGTTCAAAAATGATCGATATAAATCAGGCGTAGGTGCCTATACCTTACCCTTGAATTAATTTTGATCGTTTAACAGGCCACAGTTAACGATCGATAAAATCTATCAAATCTGTAAGCAACTGACAAATCTTATTGATCGTCAAAACACAGCATATCGAGCGATAATAACGATTAACAAGTCAATCAAGCAAATCTGTAGGCACCTTTATACCTACTTGTTTAATTGACGAAACATTAATTCAATTAAAAATTTAATCAACAAACAGAAAAACATTAATTTTAGTCTTTAAACTCAATTTGCAATTAAGTACATTGAATATAAATTCGCAAAAAAACAAATTAAAGGGTATAATATCAGTTAAATGGTATTATACGATCATTCATGAAGCCAACATACCATTATTAATTACCACAAACATTTTGCAATGCTCCCAGTTGATGTTTTATGGAGCAACTGGGCCGTTTATTTATTCACATCGAAGAGAATATCTGAACTACCCAGTATCACTGATATTATCCCGGTATGAAATTTGTCGGTGTTATATTAACGGAGTTGATGCTTCAAAATTACTTTTTGATTGTGGCATGTCTTTTGTAATGTTTTTATTTAATATCGTTGGTGTATTCAATTTAATGCCTCTGATATCATCATCATCAACTCAGCCTATCGCAGTCCACTGCTGGACATAGGCCTCTCCCGTGTGTGCGTTCATTTTGGGATGTATGCCCATAGTCACCACGCTGGGCAGGCGGGTTGGTGACTGCAGTGGGTGATGTTGCACGATATTAGTGCACAGAAGGACGCTGCTGCCCATCCTCCTGATTTAATACCCAATAACACTTTGCCCGACCCGGAAATCGAACCCAGGACCCCACGCTCAGCAGTCGCGCTTGCAACCACTAGACCAACGAGGCAGTCAAATTAGCAGTAGTAGTAATAAGTACCAGGCCCCTCAGAAAGTATTGCGAAAAAAAGTTTTTATATATGGGAGACTGGCCAGTTATAATGTTTTTCGAAAATATGATTATTTATAAGTAAAAATAAGTAAGTTCCAATTTCAAAATTTCCCTCCACATTTTTTGCGAGTTAATTCAAAGTATTGTGTCTCACTGAAATATGGATCTGCGCCGGGAACATTTTAGAGCTATGATTTTATACGATTTCAAGTGTCGCCTGAAACCGGATGAATCGTACGATAGACTTCAAATGGCATTCATGGATGAAGGCCCTTCCAAGGCAACCGTGTATCGTTGGTATAACGAATTCAAGCGCGGTCGACCAACTTTGGGGGATGACGAAAGAAGCGGTCGCCCTTTGACGGCTGTTACCGAAGAAAACGTGCTAGCAGTGAAAAATTTAATCCAAGACAATAGGCGAATTACATATCAGGAGATTCAACACATATTGAAGATTGGATCGGGAAGCGTTCACGAGATTCTACACAGCCATCTTCGCGTGAGGAGGATAGTATCACGCTGGGTGCCGCACAACCTCACCGATGCTCAGAAGCAGGCCCGGGTGGAATGGTGCCGTGATATGCTTAACAAATTTGAAGCAGGCTCGTCTCGGCGTGTTTACGACATCGTTACAGGTGATGAGTCCTGGATTTATCAATACGACCCAGAAACCAAGCGCCAGTCGACTGTTTGGGTGTTTCAAAATGAGCCAACGCCTACCAAAGTGAAGCGATCTAGAAGCGGGGGTAAGATTTTGATCGCTAGCTTTTTTAATTTGACTGGCCACTTGGTATCAATTCCCTTACGGGATCAAAGAAGCATTAATGCCGAATGGTATACTACCAAATGTTTGCCAGAAGTTTTCTCTGTTATAAGCAACAAGCGACCAAACACAGGGCTCCGCGGGCTACTGCTCCACCACGACAATGCACCTGCGCACACCGCACTCAAAACGAGGGACTTCCTGGACAGCACGCCAGTCAAACTCCTGGGTCACCCTCCTTACAGCCCTGATCTAGCACCGTGTGACTTCTTTTTATTCCCAAAAATAAAAAATCAGCTCAAAGGGATACAATTTTCGTCGCCGGAAGATGCGCTGGCTGCGTTCGAGCAGGCTGTAAACGAGGTGTCTGCGGCGGACTGGAAAAAGTGTTTTGAAAACTGGTTTAGGCGCATGAATCTTTGTATAGAGGCTGGTGGAAAGTACTTTGAAAAGATTTGATAAAAATATATGTACGTATAGAACAATTTTTTTTAGTTTCGCAAAACTTTCTGAGTGTCCCACGTATCTCGGTAGATGTGTCTCTGATATCTCGGTTGTTAATTTTAGAAACCGCATGTGACTACGAACGAGAGAATGTTTTGACAAGCAATGCAAATGGTTGGACGTTCATTGAATTGTACATATAATATTATTATTACGAATACGAAATCTGTTAAATCAACCAACAGATTTGAAGTTTTAGTAATAAAAACTTGAAGTTTCAGGATTTAGTTAACAAAAACAACTTTTAACACATTATAGACATTAATACTTTTTTTGTTATTTTCGTAATAATCAGGAGTTAACAACATTTCATACATTCATTTATTCAATAACAATCTTAAATTGTGTCTGAAACACGCAGCTCAGTAAAGATACAATCATCATCATCATCATCATTTCAGCTGAAACACGTCCACTGCTGGACAAAGGCCTCTAAGATACAATAGTTTTATTTATTTGTCTGGTATACCTATCGATCATTTGTAGGCTTGTATTTTTTGCTGGGCCAGAAAACCTTCTCTCGAGCCTGACGGCTGCTGGTCCTTCTCGATACGTCTGAAGGGAACAGCAGTTGTTGGGCCAGCTCCCTCTGGGCACCGGCAAGAACGCTCTTTAGTACCGGGAGACCTTATTACCTGTGGTGAATATTCTGCCACGGGAGGGGCCCAATGTGTGCCAGTGGAGTTTCTCAACATGCCTCTCTGATGCCAGCGGAGGGCACAGTAGACGAGCAGGGGTGGGCCTGGTGTGCCCTTACCCTGCCGCTGTGCAGGCAGCGGGGGGACTGTCCTTCCCTGCCCCCATCGTTCTCGTAACCCCAGGAATACTCGCTAAGAAGTGTTCTCACGCCTCTTGGGACCGAGGGTCTTGACTTCACCACCCGGACCGCAAGGAAGAAAACCTCTATAAACATGACGGGAGGATGGGGCCTGCGGGTAGCAGACTCGGGATAGTCTGCAGTAGCTGGCGTAGCTAGCACAGCTGGCGTAGCTGGTAAAGGCTTGTGAGGTTGCGTGCAAAACTGTGCAATAATCAGTCGCGTGCACAATTTCTCTCTCAGCCGCTTCACGACTGTGCTAGAGGATAGACGTTTTACGGTGCTTAAATGTGTAGGAAAAATAAATAAAATATTTACTCTAAATGTGCAAACAAAGGATGGAGTTTCATACTTATCGTTGTGATTGATTTGATTAGTTGTCGTAAACATACAAGTACACTTTATCGCAGAGACGTTTTTTGGGTTTGATTTTGTACAAGACCGTGCATCTATAGTATATTTGATCGAAGCAGTCACCCCTCTAAAGGACTTCAGGTAACAAATAATGTTACATGTTATTTATCATCTGAGAAATAAAATCAGAAATAGATGCACTGAAAAAACTTGTATCGTGCATTCGTGCACCATCGTATCAACACCAAAAGGAAAAGTCCTAATAATCCGAATATAGAAGTTATATTTGCCGTGTATTCTGGGAGGTGATAATTTTATTTAGCTAAGGCATATTTCTTTGTCCCAGTGGTTCCAAGCACGTACATCGCAATGTATTCGTGTCAATGAAGTTACTACCAGCACGTTTACTTTGTCTGTGGTTGTACAAGTAGGTGCGAGAATATCATAAATATGGTTATATGAGTCCAGCTAGAAATGGGCAAAATATTCGGTTGAATAACTTTGTTGTAGAGACTTCTTATGTAGAGGCTGCGGAAGCCAGAGTGTTTCTACACTAGAAACTAAAACATTATCAAGAAGAGCGGCTTTTGTAGTGAATATGGGAAAACACTCGGACGAATAAAAAAGACGGACGGAATCTCGCTAAACAATAAGTGAAGCATCCATAGTATAGCTCGCTTAAAAGTACGGCACGCACACATTCACATCCATAGTATGCCAAAAAGCCGCGATTACGCAAAAAAACTAGTGTGACGGTAGTCATTGTAGTAGTGTCACAAATAAAATAACGGTATAAATCTGGGGTGTTAAAATGCTTTCGAAATTATAGTGGGCTTAGGAAAAAATTAAGTGCTTCAGTCTTTGTTTAGCGAGATTCCGTCCGCCTTTTTTATTCGTCCGAGGGAAAACAACGATTTTTAATTTTCAGTTAGAATAAAAACATTTACAGTCAAGTTTCACGTCGGACATTAGAAATAATTGTTTTTCTTAACATTCTTTATTGTATATTTAAAAGTACATCCGCGTCAAGTAAGGCGCCGAGCGTGAGAGGAGACAAAAAAAATGCCGTCGTGTGTATACAGAAAGTGCTCCCATTATGACGCGAAAGTAACTTGAAGTAACTAACTTACTTACTTTGTACTAGTTTATGTGTATTGTGCTGCGTACGGAACATTTTTTCGTTTGTTTTATTAGGGTATTACGTAGTTATCTATACTTTTAAATATCATTGTTGTACACACATAAATACATTGATGTTATAGTAGCAAAGTTTATGTACATCGGCAAGCGAGTAATAATTTTATTAGGATTCCAATATTACCGTCACAATCACTATTGCGTTCTTTTGTAGGAACGGAAAGATAAACAAATAAATACCTACTAGAGAGGAGCGGGGCGAAATATTTTTTTTAGCAAGGTTAGATCGGGGCTAGGGTTATTTATTTATTTATATATGCTTTATTGTACACCATAAAAAACATTACATTGAATATGCATTTAAACTATTGTACAAATGGCGGCCTTATCGCGATCAGCGATTTCTTCCAGACAACCTTAACCAACCAACAACCAACAACTTAGGCAACCTTTTTGTTTTTGGGTTACCATTTCATAATAGAGGGATGCCTGTCTAGGATGCCTAAAATGCCTGATTATTTAGAAATTTGCCTGTCTGAGGTAAAACCTGGAAGAATGCAGAAAAAAGAGCTTATTTAGTAAACCCAATACAGTATGTATATGTACTTTATTAACAACAAAAAGTGGTATTTTTCAGCAGATTTTTTTTCCATCATTTATTTATTAACTAGCTGTACCCGTGGCTTTGCTCACGTTATCATATGGTAAACTTTCAAATATGTCAAATTTCAAAGATAATGGACGAATGATAGCAATAATTAATTTTTTGCCATTACTTTTTTGTTAAAACGCTGAACGCAAAGTCAAAGACTAAAACGTAAACCGAGAACCTAGGTCACAAACAAATTTTTAGCATAATTTACAATAATAATACAGAATGATGTGAATGTATACAATAAAACGCCTTTTTACAAAACTTCTCTATAAACTATATTCGAGGTTTTACCTTCAGCAGCCAAAATGTACAGAGTGTCAGCGCTGGTGACGCGGGAGCAAGCGACGTACAGTTGTCCATGCGAGAAGAAGCTGGTCCTGAGGTCGACAGCCACAGCCTTCAGTGTCTGCCCCTGCGACTTATTGATGGTCATCGCGAAGCACAGACTCACAGGAAACTGTATGCGCTTGAATTGGAAAGGGTAATTGTGGGGAATCAGTGGTATACGTGGAATAAACACCGTCCCGCCAGCGGCACACCCAGTGAGAATCTCTGCCTCTATAATGTGCCTCTTCAAGGATATGACTTTGAGGCGGGTCCCGTTACACAGCTTAGGCGGTGTTAAGTTCTGTAAAAGCATAATCGGGACACCGACTTTAAGTTTGATAAGATGGGCAGGAAGTCCACTTGCAGGGTGGGTAGTGAGTAGCGTCATCTAGATCCAAAACGGTGTTTATAGAAGTATAAACCACTTCATTCTCTTGAATTTCTGAGAGAATGCTATCGTTAATCGCAGTGGCTTGGTAATTTATTGGTGTTAAAATGGCCCTCTCACACAACCAACAATTCTGCTGGTGTGAGATTTGGCTGATGTCCCCATAAAAATAACGAATTAGGTCCTCTACCCTAGAGACCACTCTACAAAGCGTTTCCGGTAGGTCCACCTGGCCACTCTCCTCTGGATAAGTTCCTACTCCAATGTTTAAAAAGACATCAGCGAATTCTTGAGCATGTGAATTCCCGCCAAGCTATGTTCTCATGTTGACCGTCAAGCACAATCTGTGAACTTGCGGCCAGAGAGTAGAGCGTTTTAACTAAGCATTCACCTCATCAGCCCTAGTACCTCGCGTCACCACAGGCAGCGTCTGCCGGAAATCGCCGCTAAAGAGAACCGTTACCCCACCCATGATGTTGTGGTTCCTGCGGATGTCTTGCAGAGTTCGGTCAACAGCCTCCACTGCCTTTCTGTTCGCCATCGTGCATTCATTCCATACAATTAGAGAGCAGTCTCGTAGAACAGCGGCCTTTTCACTGTTTCGTGAAACTGCGCAAACGGGCGTCTCGTTGCTCTCTAAAACTATGGGAATCTTAAACATTGTGTGCGCAGTTTTGCCACCAGGGAGCAGTGTTGCGGCGATTCCGGAAGACGCTACTGCGAGGGCTATTTTTCCTTGCCTTCTGACTTCTGCAAGGATGCCTGAAGTAAGAAAGGTTTTGCCTGTTCCTCCAGGAGCATCCAAAAAGAAAATTTTCACTTGGTAGAGTTCAACGCTCTGCAGGATAATTTCGAATAGCTGTCTTTGCTCTGAGATGAATGATGAACAATGACAGACATTGCGCCCGGATTGTAGTCAGTTTCGGCGGCGTATTCAAGATTAACGCCGGGATGATGAGCCACAGGTTGGGGAGTCGGTAAACCGTACTCACCCAATGAATTGCAGCCGATCGAAACGACCATGTCTTCAAGTGAACAAAGACAGCTATTCAAAACGCGTTCATCATATCAACATAGGTCCGTAAGAATCGCCAATTGGTCAGGTGTAAAATATCGCAATTCGTCGTAGTTACTAAGTATTTCAAAACAATTAAAGAAGCAAAGACAACAAAGCTAAGCCAGTTTCTCTACCGATAACATCACATTTTGTGAACGAAACCATAGCGCGATCTAATTCGACGTTAACGCCATCTGGTTAGGAAAGAAGTATATTAAATTAAGTTAATTATTTTATCTACACTCGTATCGTAAAATTTGAATTATGAACTCGAAAGTAATGTCATAATGACATACTTTACGCACATGCACCTGTAATGAATTTAAAAAGTTTCATTACGATACAGTTTGCTGAACAAAACAATGCGGTAATTTAATTTTTTTTCCATAACCGCACACTTCAGCCCAACTAAGAAGTTTTTAATGCCACTTCGACCTAACCAAGGAGTTTTCAAACTTTTTTTTAGCAGCCGTACAGTTTGGCACCAATGAATACACAAAATTCAGGGTGGCGCCACTTGTCATACATTGAAAATTTTTATCGTTTAAAATCGCGTTTTTGGCAAAACTTTTGATTGTCATATTGCTTTTAATTATATTTAAGTGTTTACAGGCATATTTTTGTATGATAAAACAGAGATTGACGGAATCCTGACAAGGATAGAAAATTAGTTCCGATTATAATGTTTTCGCCAGACCATATTTTATTATCTGTGAAGGCGCGCACCAGCGCGCGTGCGCGGCCGCGCGCCACGGTCTACTGGATTTGGTCACCCTAACTTGTAAATTTATTGTTATTTTTTACGTTATTATTATGGTTTTGTATGTCGAAAGTTTTATTCTGGGCAAAAATATCTGACTACAGCAGTGATACTGAACTGAGGAGAATATGACCCCGCCTGAATTTCTGGATGCAGCAACGTAAATTACGAACAATGTTTTACCAGAGAAATCAAGAAAAACAACGACAATGTTACCAAGATTTTGACTTTGGTATTTTATTTAAAATTGTATGAGTGTAGATAAAATAGTGTATGAAACTGACATAATTAGGTATTAAAACACTCGTGTGATACTATTAAAAACCTCGCCTACGGCTCGGTTTTTAAACTCACACTCGTGTTTTAATAACCCCTATTATGCAACAGTTTCATAAACTACTATTACTAAACTAAGTAAGCGGGAGAAGTCGTCGTAAATTGGTTATATTATCCATAGGTACAATACAAATAAATTTTCACGATTTTTTTGGTTAGGGGACTCAGCAGTTAGTAAAATAAGTGGTTCAATGGCACTTTCTGCACCGATTTCAATATTTGTTTCACTGTTAAATAGGTAAAGCACTTTTTAGCAAACAATACTTTACTAAATTACTGTTAGATAACTACTATTTGTGGTAGAAAGTAAAATAAATACGGAAGCAGTAAATAATCGACACAATGCACTATTGCTCACCCCTCATACCAAATAGCGTGATCATGTGTTTTATAACTTAATAATCCGCTCTTTAGCCGACGTTGTTGCTAAATAACTTAATTTGTTGAAGAATGTTGAAGTTTTTTTTTTACATACATACATACATACATATTATCACGCCTGTTTCCGTTTTTTTTTTAAATAACAAAATGCACAAAATAATTCAAAAACTATGATTGAGGCTGAGATTCGATCTTAGAACAACACAATCGTGATCCACACGCCAAGTCACCAGGATGAGTAATTATTTACGGGAAACTACGAAATAAGCATTTTCATTGTTAACATCTGTCGCTTAGCTCCCTTTATATATAGCGTGATGGTTATTTTTTCTTAAATTAATTTTGACGTTTTGATAACGAATTATTTTAGTCTTTTTTAGTCTATAAATTATAACATTTCAATATATTAGCTGTAAAACATAACTTTGTAGACATTTTGTTACTCTACTCACCTCCTATGTACAAAAGCGTGATGATTTGTAGCCTATAACCTGACCCGGTCTGTAACCAATATTTTCGCCAAATTTCAACTAATTCTGTTCAGTAGTATAGGCGTCATGCTCAAACATACAAACAGATAAACAGACAAACAGACAGAAATTCTAAAAATTGTAGTTTTGGCATCAGATCCGTTCCTAGTATGCGCAGCAGTGATTTTTTTCCAAAAATATTCAATGTACAGTTTTTTCATCTCTACGATTTTATTATATGTATAGATTACGTATGAAGTGAAGAAGTAAGTGAAGTGTCTGCACAAAAAATGGTATTGAAATTTTCTTGAGCCACACGAAATTCAAAAATGCCTGTCTCAGAACAATGTCGGCCGAATGCCAAGCTCTAAAATGCCTGCCAAATGCGGCAAATGTTTATCATATGGTAACCCTATCGGGGCTGACTGCCTGAGGGGCGCCGCCGGGCGTACTGTATTGTCACTGGTGGAGCCTTTTCATATTACTCACACGTTTATCTTGAAATAGTTTAATACAAAGTCGACCATTCAGTGTCTGTTTGTTCGCTTAATACTTCTAAACTATTTAGTTGATTTTGATACGGTTTTCAGAATCAAAAGATAGATCATAATTAGTGGGATTTTCGTTTGGTGTATGTATAATAAAGAATACAATAAATAAATATAAAATATATAAAAGCCGCTTAGCTACCGTAATTCTCTCCGCATGCGTAAATGCGTTAAAATAATAAATTATTAGTGCTTATCATACATTCACATTTTTGTGCGAAACCTGAGAGGATCGCAAGTTGACATAATGATATATAAGATTGTATAGGTAAATATATGTAATATAAAATTCATTTTCCTTTCTAGCAGACATGACAGGAATTTAAATTTTAAAACGATGTAATCTGAAGGGTAGGTACGCCATTGGACTCAGCTGTTTACTCTGATGTCGTTTTAAAGCAGACATTCAACATGCTGGTAGCAGTTGTAAATGGTAGCTACTTTTTGTCTGATTCTGAAGATCTAAAATGGGATTTAAAAGAAAAATTATAATAAGAATAAGAATAGTAATAATAAATAAAGATTTTAAGATTTTTTTAGGTTTTCGCGATCACTACACATTACAATAAACAGCACGCAACACTGTAAAAGATAATTATATTGTGGGTGATTACTGCGTGCATCGAATAGATTTTAATTAATAATATTGTACGGTAGATTAAAATATTTTTTTAGAATATATATATATATATATATATCTGTAAAGAAAGAAGCTTGTCATCTTAGTCTAACTGCCACCATGAAATGCTGCAAAGCTTTCGAAACGTCAGGAAAACAAATTTAAATAATATACGCGATTTAATCCGGTTAAATTTTGTTTTATTATAAGTAAAGATTTTTTTAGGGTGGTTTCAGTTCATTAACTTTTAATAGTATATTATCCGACTTAAATAAACGAAGGGAAGATTTTCATTTCAGCGTACCTGTTTTTTTTTGTCATTGTACTGTACACTGGAAAAACAAAATTCGTTAAATTTAGCCGAACTTTCGCTACCTGTAACATAAAAAACCGGCCAAGTGCGAGTCGGACTCGCGCAGTAAGGGTTCCGTACCTCTCAACGACCTGATACCCCATAAAAACTGATTTAATTTACGAGGGCTTATCAAAAGACATCAACGCACAGTGCACGAAATATGAATTTTTGCATGTCTTTCTTACGCAGGTACCACAGCATATGTCTATGTTTGTCATGTTTTTAGTATTTTTTGCTAAACTACATAATATGAACTATAATCTGACCAAGTCTGACGCTGGTATATATTACCGTTTTGAAGATAGAGCAGGAACAAAAACGTTGAAGAAATGCCTGTTTTTCGAGGTTTCTTGTATGCTTTGGTTTTAGACTTTTTTTTGTTTTTAGTATTTGTCGTGATACACCTCATAGCAACACATATTCTAAGAAAATTGCAACTGGTTACCTATTACCATTCAAAAGATACAGCCCTGTGACAGACAGACGGACGGACGGTTGGGTTTTAGACTTTTTTTTGTTTTTAGTATATGTCGTAATACATCTCATAGCAACACATATTCTAAGAAAATTTCAACCGGTTTCCTATTACCGTTCAAAAGATACATCCCTGTGACAGACAGATGGACGGATGGACGGACGGACGGACGGACGGATGGACGGATGGCCGGATGACGGACGGACAGCGTAGCGAGAATAATAGGGTCCCGTTTGGCACCCTTCGGGTACGGAACCCTAAAAAGTGACTACATAACCTATTCAGTAATAACTAACCAAAAATGTTGTTCTTTAAATATAAACAATTTTTTGACGTCTTACCAAAATTTTGGTTGTCTGGTAGTTTGGTTAAATATTTTTTTCAGTGTACATTAAAATGTGTTTAATAAATTGAATTGATAATCCCAGTTATGCCATCAAAAGCCAGAATAAAGTACGAGTAGGTATTAAGTAAGTAATTATTAAAAAAGTTGAAATTATTCAAATTGGTTTAATTAGACGTAGTTACGATGACATTTTTATAGATCCATTAGTTAAAGGTGAAATTTTCCGGTCAGCTGTAAAACCCACGCTAATTCCCACGTTTTATTAATATATTTTGTTATTTTGTTTTCACAGTTTTTTCGCAGTTCTATTCATATAGTAAATTGGTTAACTACAGAATTAAGATAAGATTAGATAAATATTAATCTGCCTCGTTGGTGTAGTGGTTGCAACCGCGACTGATGAGCGTGAGGTCCTGGGTTCGATTCCCGGGTCGGGCAAAGTGTTATTGGGTTTTTTCATTAAGAAATTCTCAGTAGCAACCCGGAGTCTGGATTTGTGCACGGTTAATGGCAATAGGCTCGCCCCCTATTACATGGGACTTACAACATAACTGGCGAAATGTGGGTGTACTATACACCCCTGCATACCCCTTCGGGGAAATACAGGCGTGATGTTATGTTATGTTATGTAGATAAATATTTATTTTCTCGCCACAATATTTCCCTTTTTTAGGGTTCCGTAGTCCTACAAGGAACCCTTATAGTTTCGTCATGTTCGTCCGTCTGTCCGTCTGTCCGTCTGTCCTAATCCTTTACAGCTTAATAACTTCTACAGTTATAAACATAAGTAAATGAAATTTGGTTAAAAAATGGTTTAGATATAGATCTCAATTTTAAAAGAATGAAAAAATCTTGATAACGTATTTTAGTGGTGGCGCCCATACATGTGAAATGGTGATGACAAATTTTTTTTCGCTGCACCCCCTCGTGTGGGGTATCATTAAATAAGTCTACTAAAATGATGGTAATGTTTCATACATCACTTTTTTATCAGGTGTACCATCTGCGAAATATAGCCCACCAAAGTGGCTTACAATGTGTCCCCCCCCTGCCATTTCCAAACTATGCAACGTAGAAACTTGTAATCTTCCATGTTGATAGACTTTTATAAAAACTCTCTTTTAAAATTATTTCGAGTATAATGTGATTATACATTTTTGAGTTATAGTAAAAAAACTGAAAAATACTTAAGACGTCCTAGTTCATAGGTCATTGACCTTAAATAAAAATGATACTAGCAAATAATGCTCTTTTAGTTACTTTCTATTTAAAAAAATCATAAAAAGAAACTTTGTTTTATATTGATAACACAATTTAACAGCGCCACTTAGCGCTAAATTTAAGAAGTGTGTCATATCAATATATGACACACTTCTTAAATTTAGCGCTAGGTGGTGCTGTTTGCAAAAACTAAAATAGCAATGATTAATATTCGATTTGATTCGTTTGTAATTGGCCTAGGGTTATAGGGTTCCTTAAGTATAAGGAACCCTATAATACTGAGCATGGCCCGACAAGCTCTTGGCGTGTTATTTTTTTTTAGAATGTGCTCTCGCAGATCGTTACCCAAAATAGGTACCCTAACTGCTTAACCAGGCGGGTGGCGGAGAATCCCGTTAGGGACTCCATCCGCCATTTACCTTAAAATGATTTTTTATTAATTACTAAAATATTTTGACTCATAGGGACCTTTTTATTTGAAAAACCAGATAAGTAACGCTTTATTAAAGAAAGTATCAATACACGTAATATTTACTCACACGTTGCTTATTTCATCACCCCCTAGCATGAGTTTTTGCAATAGTAGTTAACGTTACCTTGTCTGAAAAAAATAAAATAATCACAGATATCTGTGCTATTTTCAACGATTTAAGAAGTTTGATGTCATGTTTTGCTTTTTTTGTTATGTCAAACAACCTACATTGTCGTCAAGTTGTCAGTCGATGTCAATTTTTTGGAATTTCTTGTGTGAAAAGGAGTATATAATATTGAATCATGGACTATAGAGTATTGAAATAAAAATATGGATGATACACAGATATCATGGATGATACAATTTTATCCGGTTACGTCATTAATGTATTGATACTCCTTAATATATGAAAAATGGTTCTTGTACTATCCGCATTAAATACAATATATAGTATGAAACGAAAAAAATCGCATGTAATTTTCGTATATTGTTCATCTTTGTAACAGTTTAAGGCTATTTTTATCAATGTCCAAATATGTGGGAGTTGTTTAGTTACTAATACGCACACTTTGCGCTCGTAAAATTCCCATCTAAAACTTGTCGATAACTACACGACAACGTTAACTTGTATTACGTGTATTGAAACTTTCTTTAATAAAGCGTTACTTATTTGGTGTGTCAAATAAAAGGGTCCCTATGAGTCAAAATATTTTAGTAATTAATATTAAGCGACTGCCATCAGACATCCGCAATCCAGTTATCTGACACTGCCGATATTTAAGGTTAGACTTTCGGGTTTTATCTGTTACGCTATAGCTATGAAAACTGGGACACGCTAACGACTGATTTATTTTGATTCCTATACAATTAAAATTGTGCCAATCTGAATTTTTAGTTAGTACAGAAACTTATTAACAATAAAGGTGTTACCACACCAATTGATCGATCGTCATCGATCGATCGATTAGTGTGGCTGTATGTCAACCATCGATCGACGATGAATCGACAGTCGATGAGGATGGATTGACGGTATGGATCGACCATCAATCGAAACTGGATCGTCGTCAATCGGTTGATGTGGAAAAACACCATATAAAGTGAGTTATCCACGATTGCAATGCTCGATTGACACTCGATCGATTGTGAATCGATATAACTCGACCGATCTAGCAGATCAGTTTGGTGTGTGTTGACGACCTCTGTGGTCTAGTGGTTCGAGTGTCGGACTACTGATAACGAGGTCGTGGGTTCGATTCCCACAGGACACAAATATTTGTGTGATGAGCATAAGTGTTTGTGTTGGTCTGGGTGTGGCTTATGTATTATAAGTATGTATTTACAAAAAAAAAAGTATATAAGTATTATATCCATTGTCTAGTACCCATAGCATAAGCTCTGCTTAGTTTGGGACTGGATGGTGCTGTGTAAAAATGTCCTTAAGATATTTATTTATTTATTTTATTTAGTAGGAACGGTCAATCGACGTCGACTTATCGATTCTACCATTGATCGGCGATCAATCGATTGGTGTGGTAACATTCTAAAGGTTAACAACTTGTTTTAACTAACAATTTATTTACCTACCTCTATAGTTAACACAGAAAGTGGGTAAAATGTGGTGCACTCACAGCTAATGTCCTAGGCTTTGACAGGTAATGCATTTACTTGTACTGGGCGAGTTTACACAGCGGGATTAAACTATTTCAATATTGAAGTTTAGTGTAGAACTAGTGTAGTACCTACTGGTATTAGCTTGCCTCCGTGTTGTATTAATTTATTCTATTAACCTCTCAACGGGCCCAGGGCTGCTAGTGGCTTCGCATGCCTTGACCATTTAATCTGTTATATTCAATTTAATAGAGATGTTCTAACTTAGATTAATAAAACAATCTAGAAATCGGAATAAATGATTAAAACTTCTTTTTAAATTGAAAACTCAAAACAAACTTATAACCGACCTCATTTTCTGAAATTCTTGTTATTAATTTTTATATTTTCTTTTTTTTTCTTTTAAAAAATATGTATATCGAAACTATGGCACAGATTACCTATTAGTTACTACGTATGGTCCTTGATCAATTGAAAACTGTATAACTACAGTGTCTTGTTTCGTTTTCACAAGCATTTTTATGTGGAGCGGATCCGCCCAGCCTCAGCAATATTCGTGCGTTCTAATCTTCTATTGTTTGAATAGGATGACCGCAGACATAGTTAAAATATAGACGAAATGCTGCGAACAATCATAGTGAAGCCAAAAAACTATGCTCCTTCGTGTACAACCAGCGCTCACGCACACACCATGCACCTGAAGGATATTTGCTTTCACGATGCTTACTGGACGATGCCGCGACATGTGTACTGAGAGGGGTGGGCACGGTTTGAGGTGCATGTGTGTTTATGTGTTAGCCCTGGTTGTACACAAAAGAGCATAGTTTTTTTTTGGCTTCACTAGATTGTACGCAGGATTTCGTCTATTTTTACTGTCTGTGAGGATGATTGAACAATAAACAACCTGTCTGAACTTTGCCTTAGTTTCAAAATATTTATAGTTCTTGTTAGCCAACCGTGGTAATTATGGAAGGCAAACCTCATACCCCTTAAATACGGTAATCTATACTTCTATACGGTGTACGGTGAGAATGTGTCAAATAAATGTTTTTAGTTCTTTCTTTCTTTCTTTCTTATACCTAACTACTTGTACAATTAATAATATTATAAAGAGGAAAGATTTGTTTCTTAACATAACTTTGAAAATACTGAACCTATTTTGATAATTCTTTCACCATTAGACAGCTACTTTATCCAGAAGTAACATAGGCTTTATTTTATTTTAGTACGCGTGCAAAGACAATTTAAGGAGATCCCAGGACTAGAGCCGTGAACGTCCTACTAAAATGCGAAAGTATGGATGTTAAGCTTGTCCTTCTATCAAGCTGAAACGGCTGAACAGATTTAGATGTAATTTGGAAAACAGATAGACCATGTCCGCGATTAACACATAGAATTTACTTTTTGTACACAGTTCCCGAAGGGTTACGCGGTAACATCTTTATAACCGTAACGTAACCGAATAAAATTATATGCGAGGAGAGCAGCGGGCAAAGGCTAGTACTATTATCATCATAAAGTAAGGATGTTTTATTGTCCTTCAATCACGCTGATACATTGCATATTATATGTCAATTAAAGTATACAACCATCTCCCTCAAACCATCAAATAATTACCACTATCCCAATTTAGAAAAAAAAAAGTATAATTTCCTAATGAGCAAGAATTATTATAGTGTTACAGAATATTTAGAAGATAAGATACCTAGGTTTATAAC
This sequence comes from Asteroscopus sphinx, assembly GCA_949699075.1. Classification (NCBI taxonomy): domain Eukaryota; kingdom Metazoa; phylum Arthropoda; class Insecta; order Lepidoptera; family Noctuidae; genus Asteroscopus; species Asteroscopus sphinx. Next base: position 24,371,483 of record OX453005.1, on the reverse strand, counting down.
ATAAAGGTTACACATAATTAAAATGCATGCTCATAATTAGTATATTTTTTATGTTTTAGTCCAATTTGCACGCCCCAAGGGGCAGAATATGCTGAAACTAATCATAAGTCACTACATCTGTAAGAATACCATATTCTAGCAAATATATAATTTGAATTTGAATTTTGAAACAGCTGAACGGATTTGGGTGAAATTTGGCGCACATATAGACCATGTCCTGGAGTAACACATAGGATACTTTTTATCGACTTATTACTGGTCGAATTACTAATGGTAACAAATTTCTACAGACCTAAAATATATTATACTAAAAACAAAATTATTGTAAAGTCTTGCTACGAATGTTTTGTCTCTAGTTGAATTAATAAATCCTATTCAAGTTAATATTAAATTATTTAGCACAGGCTGAAAAGTTTGCAGATAAACAAAGTTTTTGATATAGAAGCTGTGTCTGGCGCCTCCCAAAATGCCTACCGAGTAAATCTCAGGAGGCCTAGACAAAATATAATGAGATAATCCCTCGCCGCTGACGTTTACAGCCTAAATTAAAATATTAACTTGTGTTACTAATGGAAATAAATGGCTTCACATTGAGATTAAAAGCAAAAGAATTAAAACTTAATCTATACTATGATAAGAACTATGTTTCACAGACTTGTGAAACATAGTTACATATAAAATATATAAAGAAAGAAAGAAAAAATATTTTTACTACAAGACGACATGCGCTAGGTGAACATATAAAACAACTTTATTACATTTTAGGAATTATAGTGATACATAGTAGTAATATCATAAGAAAAGTAACTTTGGTCGTAGCTGCGGCAAAGAGGTTGAGCATGCATTTTCAAAGAAAGGCAAAATTTGCAAAAAAATTGGTTATTACGCACGCATCGTTTTTGTGTCGCACGTAACACACGCCCCCGTTTTGTTTGTTTACAAATAGTTATATAACTGTTTTTTTTTTGTATTTTTTTTTTTATTGAGTTGTGTTCATTATCAGTGGTATCGTCACCTCCTTAGATATGACACGAATACAGATCAACTTGTTATATTGTTAGTTATTGAAAATAGGTTGTTTCACTGTATGATTAATTCTCTGAATATCTCAAACCATAGGTACCTACTATGTAAGAACGTTTGCTTAGTTGTATATTTTTTCGGTCTAACATAATGCTCACTTAAATGTCATGCTGATGGTGGTGTTAGTGTCGGGTCGTTAAGTTCCCTTCAATATGGTTGAGTTAAGCGATGGCTGATGCTCGCATCATGCTCGTGAACGGGTGCCGTCTGTCGGGACAGGTCAGCTCCTACATACTATGGCAACTCTTTTGAAGTTTATTTCTAAAGGCAATATTCTCACTTTTAAACTCCTGTTTATTTCTGGCATTAACCTACATTATACTCACATTATTTGAATAAATTTGATGTAATAAACAATAACCTATTTTAAAAAGAGTTTATCCATGGAGTTTCTTGCCGGTACTTCTCCATAGGACCCATAATTTGGAACCGTGCAACTAGAGCCTGACGTTTCAAAAGTGCCTGTAATTAGGTTTATTTGAAATAAAAAACAATTGATTTTGATTTTACTTGTTTATGAGGGCACGATTTAATGAGATGTTTCCTGGGGAACACCTCATAAAGTCGTACCCTCATAAGCAACCCTTAAATTTCAAGTTAGAAGTAAATTAAAAAGTGGATTTCTGGATTTAGTGTACCCTCACCTTTCGATGTAGTCAGATACCTACCTTACTGTTCTTAGTATCATAATAACTAGTGGTTTGCCCCGAACGGAGACCTCGCGATAAACGTTTTGCCGAACTAAATCGACACTTTTCTCTCAAGTTATAAAGTTAGAAGTCTGTGAAATTGGTGTTGTGCGTTATGTCGTTTTCAACCATAAATCTTATTTTGTTGAATATTGACCCTTGACCCTTGAATGTACTTGTGCAAAGACTGGCCAGAAAGTGTTAGTGAGAAAATGTTATTGTTTTATTGCTTATAACTTTTTTTCTTACTGATAATTTATATGTATTGTTGGTTAAGTACACGATAGTACTGAAATGATCGATGAGTAACAAATTTTGGCGTGGAGCAGTTTTTCAGCTAGACTCCAGGACAAAATAGTGCTAAAACGACGACTATGTCCCAAAATATTTCTAAAATAAAAATAGTTTTATACTCTGTTTAAAAGTTCATTTCAACGATATAATGACAACGCCGATAACGACATGTATAAGAAGAACAAAAAAAACTTTTTGCCCCCTCCGTGAATGTATGGACATAACCAGCCCATTACTGTCCCACTGCTGGGCACGGGCCTCTTCTCAGTACGAGAAGGCTAAGGCCTTAGTCTATGTAATGTATGGACGCCTCCCTCAAATTTTTTCTCAAATTTCCAGTACATATTCAGCTTTGGCCTAAAGTTTTACGTATTATGTGAGATTTTGAAGCAAGTACATTGTTTTGATTGGAAGTTATAAGGTAGGTCTTTCTGTCTGTCTGTCAGGACAGACAGAAAGACAGACGGACAAAGTGCTGAACGGCCTAGTTAACCCAGAGATCTCGCTTTGCTCGGTCAATAATGTGTATTTAGTAACGCATACTACTTGTTCGTTTGCGTTGTGGCGCAACTTGGGAGAGGCCTATGTCCAGCAGTGGACTGCGATAGGCTGAGTGACTACTTGTTCCTGATAGCATACAGGTACGATATACTTGTACAATAAAGACGCCTTTCCCATCCCACTCCCACGTCACCAAGATGTATGTATCTAATTACAGATGGCAGACATAATTACAGGTAACATGTACTTTAACGGCACAATTATACCTGACACTTTCCCACAAGTAACCTCACTAAATTCCCTTACATAATGAGGAGGGTGTGAATTTTCAAATCCCTTTATACGCGTACGGCAATGGGGTATATTTTAAACTACTCCCGACATAAATTTTATATAAGCGGAGAAGTTTGTTTCTAATCTGTTTTTGAAATTATTTAATTGATATTAATTGGATTTTGTGACATAATTGTGTGAGTTTAAAAGATACATTATTCAGTCATACGTTTTAGAGTCAGATAAGTTTTGAAAAGAGTGCTGGAGGGTCAAATCCGAAACTTGAGAAAAGTCATCAAAGGAGTGAGCTCGATTTTGTATATAAATAAATATTTTTTTTGCAAATAAATGTCATATACACATATTATCACGCCTGTTTCCCGTTGGGGTAGACAGAGACTATAGATTTCCAACTGCTATGATCCTGATACACCTCTTTCGCTTCATCTACGTTCATTAACCTCGTTATGCATGCTCGTCGGCTTAGAGAACTCTTATCCTGGCATTTTTTTTTTCTATATGTAATAAAAGAATTATATAATATATGATTTTATTATACCTACATGATAAATCTAACCCTATATTATCAAACCAATTTTAAGAATGAAAAAATGTTATGTGTGCAAATCATAGGAAATGGGATTCTTTGCAAAAAATATTGGTTTCGATTCCTAGCTGAACCAGCTGCTTTTCCAAACATCTAAAAATTTTGTTTTGATTTCTCCAGAATCGAGATCAAGACTATTTTAACGACATTTCTCTTTACCTTATGGTTTCGGATTTGACCCTCTGGAACTATTTGAAATCCTCACCCTGTAGAGAAAATGAATGTTCGACCATCTCTTCAATTTATACTTCCGTAGAGAAAACTAATTGATACCGGTACCAACTACTACTGTGTGAACTAAGCCTAATTGTAAAATTCCTATTTGGACTTAATGAGGACGCTATAATGTTCAATTCAATTAATTTGGTTTGGACTACCGAAATTGAAGATAATTAAGTTTGATCGAATACTCAAATACCTCTTATTATTTTAAAGCAACTTGTCAAATTTATTTACCTCCTATACTTAAGGTAATAACTATGTAATTAAGGTTTACTGATAAGTGCGGTTTTGTTAAGGACACACGGGCCGAAAAAACGACCCGATCACATTAAAAAATACTTAGAAAGAATACGGGTAAGTAAAAAATGAAAGGCAATAAGAACATACTACAAACGTGAAGATAGAGATAAAGATTGACTCAATAAAGTTCATTTGAGAACATTCTGAAAATTATTTAAAGTACTTGACATAAACTTCTTTCAAAGATTGCGATATTTTCACAACTTATAGCTTTCTAAAAGGTAGGTAAGTGACTTGGGGTAAGTCGGGACACGAGGTAAGATCGTTCAAATGGATTTGACGCAGAGTGTGGTGAATTTTTTTATTGCTGGTGATAATAGCGTGTCACGTAAGTTTATCCTACACCTCACTTTTGTGCGCTTCGTAATATTGTGTCGACACTTTCTGCGGAAAATCCATTTGAACGAACTTACCCCGTGTTCCGACTTACCCCATGTATAGAATTTAGAAAGAACTCTGAGAACGCTGCAAAGCTTTCGAAACGAAAGGCAAACCAATTGTAATTATACGCGATGTGATCCAGTTAGACATGTTTTATTATAATATGCAGTGATTGCGAAAACCCACAGATTTAGTGAAAAAATATAGACGAAGTGCTGTGCGAACAATCTAGTAAATCCAAAAAAAACTATGCTCTTTTGTGTACAACCAGCGCTCACGCACACAGATGCACCTCAAACCATGCTCATCCCTCTCACTATACATTTACACATGTTGCGGCATCATCCAGTAAGCATCGCGAAAGTAAATATCCTTCAGGTACATGGTGTGTGCGTGACTGCGTGAGCCCTGGTTGTACACGAAGGAGCATAGTTTTTATTGGCTTTACTAGATTGTTCGCAGCACTTCGTCTGTATTTTTTACCACGGCTGTGCAAAAACGTAAGAAATGATTAAAATACAAACTACCTACACATTTTGAGGGAGTTGGAAATTGCATAAATCTTAAGAAAAAAGATTTACCTACGAGTACATTGGGCTTAATCTAATGTAAATATTTCTTAAACAGATATTAATGTGTAATTCTTCGCTTTGACGCCTCTCCGTCCAAATCATCTTCATAACGACTTGTGGGTGTGTGATAAGATACCTTTTCAGTGATCATATGTGCTATTTTCTTTGGAGTTTGATCACATGAAGGCCGTGTGAATTGACGTGGGTATGTGTATTTGCGTGTTGAGAGCACAAGACGCCTGTATGTTCAAATGTGTGACTGTGTTAGAAATATTATCTACTCCATCGTCCCTTAACCTGGGGCTGGCGACCCTTGGCCTGAAATGAAAATATCATGGTTGCGCCCATAGTAAATGTTGTTTGTTATGATGAGTAGCCACTTTAAATATATGCTATTATTAAAGTTACACCTTTAAGTATGAATGTGGATGGCTATAAGAAAAGAGGCAGACCGAAGTAAACATGGATGGATTGTGTGAAAGATGATATGAATAGAAAGAAAGTGAACACGGATATGACGGCTGATAGAGATGTATGGAAGAAAACTACATGCTGCGCCGACCCCAAATAAATTGGGATAAGGGCAGGAGGATGATGAAAGTTAGACCTTTATATTCAGGCTTTGAATGACATCCATTGCTTGTCCTGAATGTGCTTTAAATACAGCATCCATCCAACATCATTATGTTAAAATAAACAAACCCTATACGATCAAATGGTAACAATATAAGACGGAACACTCTTTTATTGTTTTTAATATTCTCGCAAAACTAATAAACGAACAGTGTAACATGGTGGACCGGGATAAATCCAACAGCTCTTCCCTACGCTCGCGCTCCCGCGCCGGGCATATTTAGACAGAAAACAAATAATTGCTTTTGCCTGACACAGGAAATCGAGTTATTTCGTCTACGTGCTTAGAATTTTTGCCCTGTTTTTATGTTTTATGGTTCAAAGTTACCTCGGAATTGTTTATTGCTTCCCGCAACGGTAGTTAATGTTGTTGAAGTAGGTGTGAAACTTCTAAATGAGTAGGGAAGGTTTCTAAAGTAGTTTCAGAGTATATTTGCGTCGGCGAGATGAGTCTGTGCTCTTAAGTATAATACGCGTTCGTGGCACATACGCCTATTGTAATTAATAATTTAGTTAGCTGTAATGAGTTAAGCCGCTTGGAAACCTTCTCATAGTAAATTAACACTTTCTAGTAATTATGAAAATTGTGGAATTGGGTTAGGGTGATACAAAAGGACTAGTTAATAGCAATTTGATGAACTGTGAATAGTCATGTAATTACAATCCCTCGTGTACTGTTTCCTGTATTGAGTATCGTGTTAATTTAAAACTATTTTCTCTAGAGATTTTTGTGTAATAGTTGAACTAATTTTGAAAACAATTCAGATGTATTCCAAACGGTTTAATGAATTATTTAGTGTTTTTCGTAGTGCGCTGAATTAGAAAATTAAAATCAATCAGCTTATTGCAGTCCACTGAAATATTTAGATACTGTACAACGTGAGATAAAATCTGCTAGCAAAACTTTATAGACGTGATGGGTATTGATATTTAAAGATACTAAAACAAGTAAAAAGACTATGAATTCTGTACTCCTAATTTCAACTACAGATGACTACGGGGTCAACGGCCGCACGACCGGCAGAGAGACTTTTGAAAATTAGGTATTTGAAGATACTATCACTGTCGTTTTTTTGCAAACACTTGGCCTCAAATAAGTGCGATAAGGACAACTGCAGCTCCGACAGAATAGTAAAAAAAGTAAAAAGTCATAATTGATGAAAAAAATCAAGGTTGGTAAAAAAATTGGTTTGTATCTCTCAACTATTTTCTCCTCGTGAAAAGTTACCAACTGCTACAGTATATTTTTAATGTAAATTTTCGTTGATATTCTATAGCGATATCGGCCATTCGTTTTCATAATATTCATTGTGAAAACAGCGCTACAAAATGCGCTGGAAATTTTAATGCTTGCTAAGCTCTGACATTTTCAAAGGCTAGCTGAAGAATTGCAACATACTTTGCACTTTCAAGGAAATGTTGATTCTTGATGTATAGTAAATTGCTTGGTTAGTTTCTAAGAATCCATCCAAAGTGTCTTTCTGTTACCTTTTCACGACTAAACCTCCTAACTGGTCGTAATGAAATTTTGCGAAAAGGTAGCCTGGAAAATAACATTTTACTAAGAGGAAATGTGGGCAGAGAGACTTTTGAAAATTAGGTATTTGAAGAAACTATCGCTGTCGGTTTGCGAGCGCTCGGCCTCAAATAAGTGCCATAAGGACAACTGCAGCTCAAACTGAATACCCTCAGAGGAAATGCGGGCACAGAGACTTTTGAAAATTAGGTAAGATTTGAAGAATTTATTGCTGTAGTTTTGCGAGCGCTCGCAATCAAGGACAACTGCAGCTCCGCTTAATAGCCTCATTAAAATATCATATTTTGACGTTTGGCTCTCGACTATTTTCTCCTCCGAAACTGGACCAATTCGGAATTTATTTCATAAACTGAATAAGAAGAATACGTACTGTGTTGCTATGTTTTTCCTTTTTCATTAATAGTTGTCAAATTTATACACTAGGCCTCTGTAGACAGCGTTCTAAATAGGCAATTTTGAGAATTTTTAGGGCTTCTAGAAATAATTTATCAACAAAAACTAAAACATAAGGACATAAAAAAGTTGATATTTATTTTTTTACTGTAAAAAATCATTGCCTGGCTATAAATCGGAAAGAAAACAGTCGAGACCGTTTGTATGGAGAAAATACCTCCCATATTTCCTCTTAAACATCTTGTTTTTGCCATTGACCACTTTTTGACTTCTGTATTCATTTACTTACCCTGGTTGTACAGTTTCTCTGTAAAATGTTTTCAATATAAATTCGGTTGCAACTAGTTCTTCACCTTTATGACCGCTATCACACTCACGGGAAGAGACGAAATTACAGGATTGTAAAGGTTACTACTAAAGTATAATGTTATTTTTATTACAACGTACATAAAATCTCTATTTTAGTGACCACGCGCTAAATCTAGACTAGCACTAAAGATATTTATGTATCGGCCATTTTTCTCTATTACTTCGCAGTAACGAGCATTATTTTCGATTTGCAGCGCGAGCGCGTTTTTGTCTTAATTTTGCGACAAATCGCAAAAAACAACAATACACAGTACTTTAAAATCATTTACCTATCGGTTTACCTGATATTTCCTTTACCTTTTCTACTATTATTCACAAATTCTACTTATCTGATATTTCATACGCTGCTAATAATTACTAAATAATTTTCATGTTATTACGAAATGTATAGATAACTTTGTGTAAACTGGCTCCTAAACTGAAGTTTTCGCATGCCTGCTAAAGGCGAGATGTGCTTGAACATGTAATTATTTAAGAGTTTATGTACCATGACTTCTGCGGATAAATTACCTACTTTTTATCCCGAAAAAAGAGGAGCACATTCTATTCTTATAAAGAAATCCCATCGTTAAATAGGTATATATGGCTGCCTGTATTACGTTAAACATGAAATCTCTATTTTATGCGCCGCACACTTAAATTAAGACAAAGCACAAGCACTCAATATATTACCCTATCGGAGAGTTATCTAAATTATCAGTCACAGCAACGAGCATTACTTTCAATTTGCAGCGCAAGCGCACATTTCTCTTAATTTTGCAACAAATAACAAACAAAAAACGCAGTACTTCGAAAACCGTGGTTTCATTTACGTATCGGATTTCCCAATATTGCCTTTACCTATTTTTGTTTCTCGAAAGAAAAGCGGAGCACATTCTATTCTTCGAAAGGAATCGCATCGCTAAATAAGTACCTAGCTTATTACTTCGAACATGTCTCTACTTTATGCACCGCACACTTAAATTTAGACTAAGGAAAAATACTAAAGATATTAATGTATCGGTAACTTATCTCAATTATCAGTCACAGCAACGAGCATTACTTTCAATTTGCAGCGCGAGCGCACATTTCTCTCAATTGTACGACAAAACGAAAACGCTATAAAGCGCACTATCCTACCGAATGTGTTTCCAGTAATGTGTCGTAGATTGTTGCGGTAAATCCGACGCGTTAATCGGACAAGTTCTGTAAACCTAATCCTTTTTCGATAAATGTTCGATTAATCCCGCTAACTGTATAAGGATTTTTGTGCGACACAGGCCAGTTAAGCTAGGGCTGTGCGGTTTCTTTTATATGACTTCTTCATAGTTTGTTACTGTGAAAGTTTTGCAGAAAATAAATAACACTTAACACATTCTTTATTGTACACCAGAAAAATTAAGTATTAACTAACAAATAGAAATGGACATCGTTCTACAATTTTAATTTGACGCAATACCTTAAAGCGAATGAGGCGAAATCTAAAGATATACATTTTTCCCGCAATTTGAAATAGTTTAAACTTTAATCTTTTCACCGTTACACCTGACATCACCATCTGAAGAACTTAAGGAGCTACTAGCAGGCACCCCATCAGTAAAAAAATGATTATTCGCTGAGTACATAATTTATCCGAAGTTCGGTTTTACCAATTGAAGTAAAGATCAACTCAGCCTATCGCAGTCCACTGCTGGACATAGGCCTCTCCCAAGTTGCGCCACAACGCTCGGTCCTCTGCCTTCCGCATCTAGTCCCCCCCAGCCACGTTCTTTAGGTCGTCGGTCCACCTGGCAGGGGGGTATTCCTCGAAGGGGTAGGCAGAGACGTGTAGTACATCCACATTTCGCCAGGTATGTTATAAGTCCCATGTAATAAAGGGCGACTCGGGCACAGATCCAGACTTTGGGCTGCTACTGAGAATTTCCTAATGAAAAAGCCCATTAATACTTGTCCAAGTCGGGAATCGGATCCAGGACCAGCTCAGAAGTCGCGCTTGCGATCACTAGATCAACTTAAATGGCATTTAAGGCAAACCTACTTGTGTTAGAAAAACATTGTAATTATACCGTGAAACAAATACAATAAGGAACTCATTAATGAACGTAGGAATGAAGTTTACGTCTAATTAAATACAAAATTTATGCAATACTTTGAGCAAGTAATAGTTAGTTTTTCTTTATTATAGCATGTGGTTTACTGCGTCATTAATAAACCAGGTCATAGCAACTTAGTAGTAAATGGTGTGTCACTTACGTAATTTGCATACAAACTCTCTGTAAAGTACAGAGAGTTTAAAGTGAGTGTGTAGAACTACCCTTGTGAATTTAATACGAGACTCATTTAAAATCAGTCGGTAGAGAAGAGATTTTAATGAAATGAAATTAAAATGTATTAAAATTTAAATGTAACGTTTTTCATAACAAGAAAATGGAGAGCAATAATTTGACATTGCAATTTTAAAGGCTGTAATAAATAAGACCGTAAAATGGGTTAAATAGGGATGCAGGGGTCATCATCATCATCATCATCATATCAGCCGAAAGACGCTCACTGCTGGACATAGGCCTCCCCCAAGCATCACCACAACGAACGGTCCTGCGCTTTCCGCATCCAGTGGATTCCCGCGACCTTCACCAGGTCATCGGTCCACTTTGTGGGAGGCCTGCCCACGCTGCGCCTTCCAGTATGCGGTCACCATTCCAGAACTTTACTGCCCCGTCGGCCATCCGTTCTGCGAGCAATGTGCCCCGCCCACTGCTACTTAAGTTTGGCAATTCTTCGAGTTATGTCGGTTACTTTCGTTCAGGAGAACGAAATGAGGAGATTCGCAGGAGCGAATCTCCTCATTTCTAATTCGATTACGAAGGGACACTCCGAGCATAGCCCTTTCCATTGCCCTTTGAGTGACTTTGAGCTTTCTTATCAGGCCCATTGTGAGCAACCACGTTTCAGTGCGTAAGTAATTACTGGCAGCACACACTGGTCAAAGACTTTCGCCTTGAGAGTTGAGACACTGCGGTATTTTGGACGAGAATATATTGGGATGCAGGGGTGAATGGGTACAAAAGTGGGCAAGGGTAATAGCGTAATAGGTCTTTTAAATGTTTATTAAAATGAATAAGACTATCCAAACCTCTGCCAGAAAAGAGATTTTTAAAGTTTATATTTTTCAATGTATGACTAATGGCAAGCATTTTTTTTTTTAATTTTTTTCGTATTGACTCTTGCAGGTGGTACCGAGGTACCATTTCTGCTTAACCGGACTGGTGGCGGAGAGTCCCATGTGGGACTCCATTCGCCTGGCACCCTCATTTTGTGCACTCTTTATATAAAGCTGTACTTGTCTATAAAAAGCATCATAATCGATTTAATAGCCGTAAAATCGCAGAAAACAACCAAGTTTTCGTATAAAGTCATTTGAAATTCAAAACTACAACTTCTGAAAGATCGTGTAATGCATATTTAACTAAGCGCCGAATTTTCGCGAATTCAGTGAAAATAGCGACGTCTCATTAAAAGTTTGACTGTAACGTGAAATTTAATCACTCGGTCATGCTCGCTGTGAAAGTGTTAAAATGTATGTTTTTGTCTAATGCTGCAACACAGTGGTCTCTCTGGGGTGTCTTGTGTTGATTTATTAATGCTGGCTGGCCATCATACATCATTGTTTTTAGACAGGGATTTTAAATCTATAATTACCTTTTGTTAGAACGGTACCTATAGTATAAATAAAAACTGGCCAAGTGTGAGTTGGACTCGTGCAGTAAGGGTTCCGTACCACCCATCAACCAGATACCTTATAGAAACTGATTTAATTTACAAGAGTTCATCAAAAGACATCAACGCACCGTACGCAAAACATGATTATTTGCATCTCTTTCTTACGCAGGTACCACCACATATGTCTATATTTACCCTTTTTGTAGTATTTGTTACTAAACTACATAGTATGCACTATCATCAGACCAAGTTTGATGTATTACCGTTTTGAAGATAGAACAGGACCAAAAATGTTAAAAAAAAAATGTTTTTCGAGGTTTCTTGTATGGGGACCCTCTTTGGTTTCAGACTTTTTAAACTTTAGTATTTTTTGTGATAGGCACCACAGTAACACATATTCTGTGAAAATTTCAACTGGTTATCTATTACCGTTACAAAGATACAGCCCTGTGACAGACAGACGGACGGGCGGGGCACCCTTCGGGTACGGAACCCTAAAAATTATAACCAAAAACAGGTTTTTTTGTCCTTTTCTCTTAAATCATATGGAAGAAATGGCTACTGTTATATTTCATGTATAAAACTGAAAAATAGAAAGAAAAAAAAGAAAAGGTTTATTGACACAAAAATACAACACACGCAATCAAAGTCAAAATCTAATTGGTAGATTAATCGCGTTGCATCAAGTAGGACTAATTTAGCAAAAATGCATACGAGTGCCAGATGCAACCTATCCTGTGGATTCACATTCTTACATACCTACATCAATGCATACATAACATCACGCCTGTTCCCCATTGGGGTAAGCAGAGACTATGAATTTCCACCTGCTACGATCCTGACAAACCTCTTTCGCTTCACCTACGTTCATTAACCTCGTCATGCATGCTTTTCAGTTAAGGGTACTCTTAACCTGGCATTTTTCGAGAACTTCTGCTATTTGATTGCGATACGTTCACCAAGATCGTCCCCCTCCCACTCTTCCATCCACACTCGATTCGTGTACTTGTTTCGTCAATCTCCTCTCGTCCATCCTCTCTATATGTCCAAACCATCTTAACATACCTTTCTCAATCTTTGTTACTATATCTTCACATTTATCTTCATTCACGTTCTTGTGGTTAATTATCTAAGTTTTTCCTTTACACATAGGGCATCCAAAGTGTCGGGTTAAAGGCTCTACGTGTTTTTAAGATACTAAATGAGACGCGTCCACAACCTCTCTACGTGTTTATTTACAGAGTTTAGTGACGACTAGATGGACAGGTTTAAGAATTCATCAAGCCATACTTTATTAGTAGAGCTTAAGAAAAAATGCGGGCGGTCTTTTCTCCATACAAACGCTCTCGACTGTTTTCTTTCTGGTTTATAATCCTAGAGCAATGATTTTTTAGAGTAAAATAAATATCAGCTTTTTCTATGCCTCTGTTTCGTTTTTGTTGATAAATTATTTCTAGAAGCCCTTAAAATCTTTAAATTGCCTATTTAGAGGCCTAGTGTATATATATAATTTGACAACTATTAATGAAATGTGAAAAACATAGCGGCACAGTACTCATTCTTCTTAGGTATTCAGTTTATGAAATATCTTTCAAATTGGTCCAGTTTCAGAGAAGAAAATAGTCAAGAGCCAAACCTCGAATTATGATTTTTTACTAAGGCTATTCAGTCGGAACTGCACTTGTCCTTATCGCACTTACTTGAGGCCGAGCGCTCGCAAAGCGACAGCGATAGTTTCTTCAAATAACTAATCTTCAAAAGTCCATCTGCCCGCATATCCTCGTCGTTTCTGAGACACTAGATAAGGCTCATCCCCTACTATATTGAAAAAAGCTTTGACTTAAAAGTTTACTGCTAGATAAAGTTAATATTTTCAACAAAATGGAAAAATTGTATTATAGGAATTATATTTATAGCGGATTCCGGAGGGCCTACCCACTACGCTTCGCCTTCCAGTACGCAGTCGCCACTCCAGAACTTTATTGTGCCATCGGCTATCCGTTCTGCGAGCAATGTGCCGCGCCCACTGCCACATAAGTTACCGGTGAAGGTACCTTCGGACGACCTGGTGAAGGTCGCGGGAATCCACTGGATGCGGAAAGCGCAGAACCGGTTGTTGTGGCAATGCCTGGGGGACTTTTATGTCCAGCAGTGGACGACTTTCGGCTTAAATGATGATGATGATCATGATGATTTATGGTATTCGGCCGAACATAATTTTTTTTAGTATGAGTAAAATAAATTCCTTCAGGTAAAATAACTCACAGGCAAAGTAACTGACAGGTAAAGTAAACAGGGTTTTATATTAGGTTATTTAACGTAACATTTATAAAGAAATAGTCTCAGATAAAGAATGATTAATAGTTTCATTTATTTTTTACTTCAAAATAGTATTAGGTTTTCAGCCTAAGCACATTTTCAACGAAGATGTAGAAAAGGGTTTCTTCACAATTGAGTGCTTATTACATTTTTCGTGAGTAGGGTCTAAAATGTTATGTAAGTTTTGTGTCACAATGAAAATATATAGCTTCCTTTTTGATCATCAACTCAGCCTATCGCAGTCCACTGCTGGACATAGTCCTCTCCCAAGTTGCTCCACAACACTTGGTCCTCTGCCTTCTGCATCCAGTCCCCCCCAGCCACCTTCTTCAGGTCATCGGTCCACTGAGCAGGGGGGCGCCCGACGCTGCGTTTGCCGACTCGCGTTCGCCACTCAAGGACTCATCTGTTCCAGCGGCCGTCGGTCCTTCGACAGACATGGCCAGCCCACTTCCACTTTAGCTTACTGATCCTACAAGCTACGTCGTTCACTCCAGTTCTTCTTCGGATAATCTCGTTACGGATTTTATTCTTCAAATGAACTCCAATCATAGATCGCTCCTTTGCTCGCTGAGCGACTTTGAATTTGTGGACTAGCCCAACTGGTAGTGTCCATGTCTCGACACCGTAAGTCATGACAGGCAGGACACACTGATACTTTTTGATATTACAACAATATTCATTGCATGGTGCATAGTTGCCGAAAAGACGGATTTAAAAAAAATACGGGGCAATGAACATTGAAACGACATGATTGCAATCGCGAGTAAGTTACACAGTTTGGCAGCCGTTCTACATTATCTATTGCCCGGGATAAAAAGGCAGGGGAGGCTTGATTTACGCCGTCATCTAGTTTGTATATTTTATACCGATGCTAGTACGTAGGTCTCGCACTAAATTTGAGCCCGGCGACACACGAGCGGTGCATGAATAATGTAAAACACTTTATTTTCTGTACACACGCGAGCATTGACGAAAGAAAAGTGTAGGTTGGATATAGGTCACTCTTGTTGTATACAATGGACTCGGAGAATTTAGAAATGAACTATATTTCGATTGTTAGAGAAGATTTATGAGTGTAAACAAAACAGAGTGTACAAAAAAACACATGTTTGAAAGGTTATCGACATGAAAAAAAAACACGGATATGTACATTTCCAAACACATTCAGTTTGTGAAATAAGAATTTGGATTTTATACTGCTAGAGATAAGGACCTAAAACCGACCTAATTTTATCGTCGATGAAAATCAGGTAATTACTAGCCTGAAGGATCCTTTTGCAAAAACCTCGATCTGACAGGCCGCACTAAAAGTATCGTCATTCGTTTTTGTTGAAAACTGTTCAATTATGTTCAATTGTCAATTGGTTGGTGGAAAGGTGTCGCCAGCCTTAATTACAATGAACAAAAAATGATTATAACATTTTTTTTTCTCCACCACGTAAATTCTGAA
The DNA here is from genome assembly GCA_949699075.1 of Asteroscopus sphinx. NCBI lineage: Eukaryota > Metazoa > Arthropoda > Insecta > Lepidoptera > Noctuidae > Asteroscopus > Asteroscopus sphinx. The sequence continues at coordinate 24,356,158 of OX453005.1, read as the reverse complement.
TTCACCAGGTGCAGCCTGTCAGATCGACAGTTTTCGCAAAAGGGCCCTTCAAGTAAGTAATGATCTGAGTTTCATGGACCATAAAGTTACCTGAGCTTTTTGGTCATCAGCTCTTAGTCCATGTTGTGATTCTGCGTATCTCCTTTTCATGATTAGCTTAAGAGGAAATGCGGACAGAGAGACTTTTTAATAATAGGTATTTGAAGAAACTACGGCTGTCGCTGTGCCTCAAGTAAATGCGATAAGAACAACTGCAGTTTCGACTGAATAACCTTAGTAAAAAAGTCATAAATTGAAGATTGGCTTTCGACTATTTTCTCCTCCGAAACGAGTCAATTTGAAAGATATTTCATAAACTGAATAAGAAGTATGTGAACTGAGCCGTTATGTTTTTCCTTTTTCATTAATAGTTGTCAAATTTATACACTAGGCTTCTGTAGACAGCGGTCTAAATAGGCAATTTAAAGATTTTTTAAGGATTTCTGGAAATAATTTATCAACAAAAATTAAACATAGCGGCATAGAAAAAGCAGATATTTATTTTACTCTAAAAATCATTGCTCTGGGATTATAAACAAGAAAGAAATCAGTCTCGAGTTTAATGGAGTAAACACATTTCTTCTTGAGAATTTTTACAATATGCAAACCTAGCAGAAGGTATCTGACTTTAGCCAACTTAAGCAAAATAAAGATGACTATTTACTAAACTAGGTGGACTGCAATAAAATAATTTGGGACACATATTAAGGCCTGAGTTTTATTAGACCAGACAATTTATGTTTGTACCAGAATTTAACTCTTCTGAACAACATTTTAGCAGTTAATGTTTTAGAGGAACTAAAATCTTTAATACTATCGTACAACAAATTGTTATGTTTGTACAAAATTGCAACCTATGCAGTGATTTTTCGGTCTTTAGCTGCTCTAAAATCCGTATTGCCAAAATTTGCCAATATGGCGGATTTCCACAGATGAGAGGTTAACAAATATTTTAACCCAAAACTTCAGAAAATCTACCTTGGAGCAAAACTGTTATTATTTTTTTGCGAATATAAGGTTAAAACAAATTAGTTGGCGCAACTTCACAGACGTGATGGGTGTCGATATCTAATGATAATAAAACAAGAAAAATTATGACTTTTTAAACTCGTCATTTCAAGTTACAAGACACTCCAGGCTCAACTGGTCATGCTGGTCCTACGAGGACCTGAGAGCCGGTTTCCAGGCAGGTGGCAGTTTCCAACCTCCGTCTCTATTGAAAGCTGATCTCGATAGCTACACGTGCTTTCGGCGGCACGAAATACTTCTCCCTCGCTAGTACGGAAGCTTTATCAAACCGTATGAAGTGAGCTGCACCCGTGTTGCAAACGTGTTCTGCAAATGCCGACCTGCTGTCCATGCTCTTCATACACACAATGGCTTCTTTATTCGTTGTATACAGACGAATTGAGAACCTACTCCTACTAGGCTCGCCCTTTATTACTTGGGACTTATAACATAACTGGCGAAATGTGGGTGTACTATACACCTCTGCATACCCCTTCGGGCAAATACAGGCGTGATGTTATGTTATGTTACTCCTTTTTGAAGTCGGTTAAAAAAAACATATACCTATCTATAAACGGTGAATTTTCGTTGGTTTTGGAAACGGAAAGGGGCATTGTACTCATTATTATGAACAACTTTTAATATGGGACCAACCCCGAAATCGCGAAAAAATATCAGCTGATCTCTACACTTGTGTTCACATAAATCAAAAAAATATAGGGAAGGGCTGATTTTTTTTTTGGGGTTCGTCCCATGGTAAAAGTTGTTCATAATGATGAGTACAAAGACCCCTTTTTGTTTCCAAAACCAACGAAAATTCACCGAGTATACAGACGAATTGAGAACCTCCTCTTATTTGAAGTCGGTTAAAAAACATGCAAGCTCTGGCAAGCTCTCAGATTTATCCTAAAATAACGAATTGTATTGTAAATATTTTGTTACAAAAGATAAAATGCGGAAGTCTACACGTCGCGTGTTCACAAAAGGTACGAAAAGTACATGTTTTTGATACTGTATGTATTTTACTGCTTAATTAAGCCACTGCCGCTGGAGCGTTTGTGGTGTTAGGTAACAGTAACACCGGAGTTTTTATGTTACACCTTACACCCACCTCCCGGTGTAACACCTAAAAGAATAAGTTCGCTTTAAATTGCAAGTTTGTTGTATGTTGCGCTGGCGACCCTGAGTGGCTGAGTGGTATAAACAATTTTGTATACAATGTTAGAGGTTTTGCAGTGGGACTTAGTAGTACATTGGTTACTTTTATGAGCAGTTGGTTAAGGTAAAGCATTCTCTTCTCGAGGGTGTCGTAAAAGGCGACTAAGGGATTCAACAGAGAATAGGCAGCAGCGTTATTTGAGTATTTAACCAACATGATGATGATGATGATGATGATTCTCAGTGCCTGTATTTTACTATGGCGTAATTGGATATTATTATTTCAATATGATGTCCGCCTTGAATTGTCCGTCAACGGCGAACCCTGTTAGCTCCAGATATGAGAGCGGAGGTGGCTAGCAAAACCAAATTCAGTCTTGTAGGTCTTGTTGCAAGGCACACAGTACCTGAGCAACTGACCTGATGAATTATGCGCAACTGACCTGATGAAATATATGCGTACGTGTGGGAAGGATTTGGTCGTTTTTTTTTATTAAGGCGTTTTCATAGAGGTCTTGCAAATGTGCAACTGACCTGATGAATAATATGCATACGTGTGGGAAGGATTTGGTCGGTTCTTTTTGTTAAGGCGTTTTTCATCAAGATCTTGCAAACGAAGCAAAATTATTTATTGATAAAATGAGATATATGTACAGTGAGGTAAAACACCTCCGATTATAGCTGTTGGAGTGTTGAGTAAAGAACAAGTAAACTTAAAGGATTTTCTGAAGAGATCTTGACTCTTGATCATAAAGTTTATCGATCGTGAAAAAGAAAAAAAAAATGATAAGTATCAACTTTATCCGTTCTTAATATCCAGATTCAATATTCTTACAAAGCAAAAGATATCGATGCGATTATCTTGTTAGTTTTATGATTACGTTTTTTATATTAACTCGCTTTCCTTCCTGGCTATCTGTTCGGTACACATTTTGCAATATATTTTGAACTATCTTCCCGATGAGCTAGAGACTAGAAAATTTTGCTCAGAACTGCATGCCAATGCAATATTAACTTGCTTTCGTTCTAAAAACGTAGTATATTAAACAAATATTATTCATCAATTTATTCTGATATAGCTTTTTTAGCGCGTTCCTTCAAATTTTTTTTTTTTTATAGCTTAGAATAATATTCTAAGTTGTATTGATACAAATATTTTTTACCTGTTATCCTGCAAAAGGCTTCAAGCATACTTTTTAATAATATTATTAATAAAATGAATATCAAACTTCCAACTTTCTTTATGGGTTGTAATAAAAAAATTCGGAAGAACCTACACTGCATTATTAAGTTAGAGTCATAACAAAAGCAAAAATTGCTCAAGAGAGTAATAATGTCGAATAAAAAATAAACTACGACGGTAAAAAGGAAATATCGAGGTTCACGGCAGATCTTCTGCCAAGTTATCTCGCCAACTGAACGGGGGAAAACTTAACCCGTTTTTAGTATCAACAGCTCATTTTCGACTTTTACTGAGTTTATTATGCAACCGTTATTTATTCGTTTTTAGGGTTTAAGCTTACACCGTCTATCCATCCGACCGTGTTTATTTGTCCTTGTGGCTAAACCTTATAAAGTTATACGGCAATGATGACATTTTACAAGTCCACAAATGCGAACCTAAGATCTGATGATCTTATTTGATTACGTAGACAATCTCGCTATATAGTATATGAAATTATCTGACAAATCTTTGTTTTTCTCTGAAAACATATGGCCAAGATTTTTAATAAGCAACCAGCAACGTATATTTCCTTATTTATACGAAAGTAAAGTGGCAAGATGGCTGAACCTCAGGAGGAAAGCTTGCTTCAAAAATAAAAACGTAAGCGATATAACATAGCCTTGTTAAAGTGCAGGGGGTCTACTCTTAAAATCTATAACGACATAATCGAAACGACACGTTAGTGCTCCGAATATAACGGTCGTACCCTACTCTAACAAATGTTCGGATTCTAGTCGCTTATCGAATTCATAGACAAAATTGTGATTTTTACAAAGTCATAGACTATGTTCGAAGTGAATGAGTCAAAAACAAAAGAAATACTGTCAATGACATTTACAACTAAGAGTACGGTTACGACCGAAAATTGTCGATTAATATCGTTCGTAGCTTCCATAGAAATCAAATAATGTAAAGTAAAGAATAATAATAATAATGTAAGGTAAGGAATAGAAGTGGTAAAGGCGCGTGAACTTATCGCCACGTACAGTTGTCTCGTAGGACACCAGTACACGAATCATTTGCTTGATTATCAGTGCTGTTTTGAACGCAGAGTCACTAAAATTGGATTTTGCAGCATATTTAACAGCGAAATTGTTTTTAGGCTTAATTTATACTGCATTGAATGCTAGAAACATGGTGTGCCTAATTGCGTATTTATGTGTTGGTAGTGGAAAAGCGGCGACATGCGTTCCGGCAGTAAAAAACAGTAGATAAGTACCATTTCTATTACCTTATTATTTAGATTTCTATGGCTGCTTCGTATAAATGATAGTTAAAGCGACGTTACTTAGAGTACCTATGTTTCGTAGCGACAAATATCACGATATATCGATTATCGATTTTGTGATTAGACCCCCTGTATTCGCTGAATGTATATGTTCGGCTTTTTCCTTTTCGTCGTGGAACCCGTCCTTTAATCGATCTGTTGTGAGTAGGAAAACGGCAGTGTTGTTGATGTTGTAACATATTTTATTCATTGTTGTGTTTACGATGGCGTAGCTTATTCTGATGATATAGTTGTTCCGGTGTTTGTGGACTGCTGTTGTGTTGTGTATAATGTGTATAATTTAAGATGCTCGGGGTTGTTGCGGTTTGTTAAATTCATGTTTAGTTCTGGTAACACCAGACCCAATTGCATTTTATCAGCATAAATATACAAACTCTTTGTACTTACAAGCTAATGGTAATATTAAAAAACTGGATTGTATTTTATAATAAAAAAACGGTTCCAATGGGAAGTGTGGGATGAAGTGAAGAACCACGGTAGCAAAGCCGCTTATAATTATATTATGTTTTGTTAGCACTTGCTAAAATATATCCAATTGTAATGTTTATAATTATATACAACTAGACTTTGCCCGCGGCTTCACCCGTGCACTGGAATAAAATATAGCTTAAGTTATTTCTGGATAAAGTAGCTTTCTAATTTATTTAAAAATCGGTTCAGTAGTTTCAGACTTTATCCATTACAAACAAACAAACAAATATTTTCTCTTTATAATATTTTTATATTAGTATTAGTATACGTGTATCGGAAACGCGTGGTCAAATTTGGATAGCTCATTCGGGAAATACTTTCGAAGAACTGTTTAACGGTATAAATAGTGTATTTAAAGATAATTGAATTACCATAAAAATCCATTTTCTGTCCATAAAACTGATAACATGGCGTTCTGCTTCTTACTAAAAACTTACTAGTTCTTAGAATCTCGTGCGATAAAAAATGTGTTCAACGACTTCGCTATAAAATAAAACAACAGTCAGTCAACGAGCTCATAAAAGGCCTAACCTCGAAATCAACGATGTTATACCACAATAAAGTACATTTCCACACCTAGTATATAGAACGGCTTCAATTTTGTCTGAAATTATGTGGTAAAAGCCGCGCTGGGATGAGCTATAAAAAGTATTTCCAGGAATCTGTGTCTAAGACTTTGAAATTCTGTTATGTTTGCTTTATGAAACTTTGGAGGCTACATTAACAAAGTATCTTTAAAAGTAATTAAAGGAAATATCAGTGATATTTTTATATTTGAGTGTTTGTACACACGGCTACTCATCAACCTAGACTGTTTGGACTTTGTACTATTAGAAGTTGAACGCTGCGAATCGTGCGAGAGGGCACGATATATTTTTGTTATGTCGTCCCACTCACGGCACCGGTGGCGGCAGCGGCGGCGGTATGCGCAAGCGGCGCGCCATTCATGCAGCGCTCTATTCATACTATACCATACCTACCTATAGATATGTATTATGCATGAATATTATTTTTAAGCTAGTTGAGCTCGTAATAATATGGGTTGCACTAAACTTACAAGTTTGTTTTACGATATTATGCGGTTGCGCTGCGCCTTTGCACCATATTACCTACTATTGTTTGTTCTGTGCCAATACATATATTATTTATCATCAATCATTATTTTATTAGTGTTAGCAAAAACGATGACTATTTAGAAAATTACTCGCTTAAGTTCACTCAACACAAACTCACTCAATTATCTACTTTTTCTCTTTTATTATTATTATTAAGAGTGTAAAAGTAATAAGGGTTTTTTTTTAATTTTACTCATAAAAGTAAACAAAAAACTTGAAGCCTTAACCTTACTAGGTTAGCTGGTAAAGTCCCGTGAGGTGAGGTGGCGTGCAGTTTTCCGTGTGCGCCACCGAGGAGGGTTCGGCCAATGCTAGGCCGCACGGAGAGAAGGGGCTCGTTTGCTTGTGGTAGGCCGGGACCTGTCGCGTGAATACTCACGGGTTCCCACGCCCCCGTCTAAGGTAGTTGAAGAAACACCGTGATGGTTTTAGTCGGTAAGAGTCCGACACTGGCTCCACCTACCCCGTGTGGAGTGCGTCCGTGAGGACTTCCCCACGGCAAAAAAAGGTAGGTATATAATATATATATTTATAAATGCGAGTGTTTCTGTCTTTCTGTTTGTTACGTTTTCACGGCTAAACCCCTGAACTGATTTTGATGCCATTTTGTATAGAAATAGGTTGAACCCTAGGCAAGAACATAAGCATCGTTACTATTTTTAATTTACCCCTAAAGAGCTAAAATAAAATGAAAAAATAAACCACCTTTTCTTCCGTGCGCACTGGCAGAAGTGTCCATTGCTAAGTTTTATCATATTAAGTTGGTATGTTTTTTGATAAAACAGGTCCTAGTCGTTTAACTAACAAATGCAGTAAAGGCATTTTAGTTTTCCAATGCTAAACAAAATAAATAGCTAAATAACTTGATAAAGTGTTATGGGCATCATATACGGGAAGACTACACTTTTACGAAGTTTTGTGTGTTGTGTTTATGTGAGTGTAAAACCTGCATTGCGCAATTATTTTAATCCTAAATGCTAAACTGTGTTCGTTTGCCCTTTCTTTACGTCACAACTTCACAACAGAGCATTCAACGTGATTTTGCACAAACGTAGTTGGAAGCCTGGGAAAATCTTAGACCAACAGATTCTGTTGGTCTAAGGGAAAATATATCATTTCATAGGGACAAACGATTTGTCTGCCTGTAAGTAGATAAATATATCTGTTTGATACACTTTACAATAAAATTACTGAACCGATTAGGGGTAGCTTGAAACTATAAGATCGTGTCCAGTAAAGTGGAGGAATACTGATTACTTGCTTTATTTTTCATAGGTTAAATACAAAAACAACGTTGAACTATTAAAAATCAACTCTTTATTTCAATGTAATAACAACATTAGTTACCTCTTTCTTTTAAGGCAAATAAAACTTTATGACTAAAAAGTTTAGCTAAGAGCCTACTCAGATATACCGCTGTGGGTATTAGCGAAAAATTGCGAGTGGTATTCCGCCGGGTATTTGTAGTCTAGTTTCGCGATAGCCGCGGAAGTTCATACAAATACCTACCTACCAGGCGGAATACGACTCGGTATTTTTCGCTAACCACAGCGGTAGCGAATTTTGCTTTTGTTTATCTAAATAGGCCTAAATAGAGTCACTCATTGCATGGGTCATCAATGTGTCTCCGAAATTACACGACAGGAAATAAAATCAGTATAAAAGTCTAAAAATAATTAACAATCAAATGTATAGTTTAATATCAGATGTCACAGCCTTTATGTGGTGAATATTTTTGTATCATTATTTTTATTATATAAAATAACTAAACAAAAAAAACATATTATTTCAAAATCTAAATTTAACTTCAAGTTGCCTTAGGGGCCAACAATAGTTAAAAATATTAATACAACACAGTTGAAATGAGAGATTTTAATCAACACAAAAATAAATCGTATTCATCCAGTTACAATCCTCTCTACTAATGGGTATGAGAAACATCCTCAAGCTACAGTAATTTTGTGTAAACAGTTAAATAGTGTAATATTTACGACTTGAAAAATAACAGACAGTAGCAGAGTCAACTATTTTTTTTTTAAATATTTACAATCAAATAAAGAACAGACTGTCCATATTAACATAGGTAGCTATGACTTACCTCGGGAGCCGAACAATAGTAACAATATAAAAATTGACAATAAAAATAGTTACAACAGTTTGATACATAGGAGTAATATAAATCAACACTTGACAAAAAATTGGTAATGAGATCATGAATTAACAAAGTTATTGATATTTAGAAATTAACACACAGTCAACTGAATCAGAACAATAATCAAACATAAGTAAGGAGCTCTCCACATATCGAACGCGGTGCGGGGCTGCACAACCGCGGCTGCCAAATGTTTATGTAACATGAGACAATCCACACCAAACGCGTCACGTGGCCAATGCACACCAGAGGGCCTAGTGCGAGTTTAACACTTACCACATACTTCTATCGTATTTATAAATGAAAATCATTAAATTTGATAGCTGTATCAGTAAGGGTCAAATCCGCACTCTGAAGCGGCACGGGGTGGTCACTTACCACACCGCGCCACCCCGCATCGCGTTCGATGCAATCAGATTAGATGTGGTGCATTCGGTGCTCCTCAGTGATTATAAAAAAATAAAATTATGTGTTTCTACAGAAGCTTTAAATGCTTAAAAAAATCAAAACCAACGATCGAAATTAAGATAATTATCACAGTTTTAAATATAAGCATTAAAAACAAATACAAAAAAAAAACCGGCCAAGAGCATGTCGGGCCATGCTCAGTATTATAGGGTTCCTTAAGTAGGTGTAATTACAAACGAATCAAATCGAATATTAATCATGGCTATTTTAGTTTTTGCAATAATCGGCAGCATTCGCGACTCAGAGCGTGTTGTTAGTAGCGCCATCTAGCGATAAATTCAAGAAGCCAAATTTAAGACGTTTGTCATTTCAAAGTTACTTTTTGTGATTTTTTCAAATAGAAAGTAGCTAAAGGAGCATTATGTGCTATGATAATTTTTCTCTAAGGTCAATGACCTTTGAACTAGGACGTTTTAAGTATTTTTCAGTTTTCTCTCTATAACTCAAAAAATTATAATCACATTATACTCGAAATAATTTTAAAAGAGAGTTTTCACAAAGGTCTATCAATGTGGAAGATTATAAGTTTCTACATTGCATAGTTTAGAAATGGCAGGGGGGGGGACACATTGCAAGCCACTTTGGCGGGCTATATTTCGCAGATGGTACACCTGATAAAAAAGTGGTGTATCAAACATTACCTTCATTTTAGTAGACCTATTCAATGATATCCCACACGAGGGGGTGCAGCGAAAAAAATTTTTTTTTCTCCATTTCACATGGACGCCACCCCTAAAATACGGAAAAACGATTCTTTTATTCTTTTAAAATTGAGATCTATATGTAGACTATTTTTTAACAAAATTTCATTTACTTATGTTTATAACTGTAGAAGTTATTAAGCTGCAAAGGATTAGGACAGACGGACAGACGGACAGACGGACAGACGGACAGACGGACAGACGGACAGACGGACAGACGGACAGACGGACAGACGGACAGACGGACAGACGGACAGACGGACGGACATGACGAAACTATAAGGGTTCCTTGTAGGACTTCGGAACCCTAAAAAGATACACTATTAAAATCGTTTTACCTAATTTGGTTAGTTTTATAATGGGTAAACTAATAAGTTTACCGTAGCCTACGAAGTTACCTTACCTAATATCAGAAGTGTGCAAGATGGTAAAATTTACCATGAATATTTTCGGATTTAAAAGTTTTTTTCGTCAAGAATAAATATGACGACATTATTTTACCAATCGAAATCATAATACTGCAAACAAAAATTTACTCTAGTCTGAGCACGGGCAGGAGAAAATTCAATTTTTTTGTCCGGGATCCTAGTCTTTAGCCCAACGGCCTGTAATCTTCGTCGGATTGTTTGAGTTGATACCTGAAACAATAGTAAAAAATATATTTTCTGAAAAAAGAATTACAACTAATATAGTTAAGAGCCCTTTAACATTTTTTTAACCAAAAAATAACTAAAAGTGGATTTTTGGCGTTCTCATACTATTAGATAGAAAGATCTATAGAAATTTCCATTACTGAATTGGATAACGCGATACTGAACCCGCCAGCCCGCTGAGGCGGAGCCAGTGTCGGACTCTTACCGACTAAAACCACCACGGTGTTCCTTCAACTACCTTAGCCGGGGGCGTGGGAGCCCGTGAGTATTCATCCAACCACCCCCGACAGGTCCCAGCCCGCCACAAGCAGGCGAGCCCCTTCTTCACGTGCGGCCTAACGTTGGCCGCACCCTCCTAGGTGGCGCAAACGGAACACTGCACGCCACTGCGAAGCTCTCAAAGGGAGTATTTTTTCCGTTTTTGCACCATTTTTCATTTATGCTCTGCTCATATTGGTCGTAGCGTGATGTTATATAGCTTAAAGCATTTCTCGATAAATGGATTATCCAACACAAAAATAATTTTTCAATTCCAACCAGAAGTTCCTGAGATTAGAGCGTTCAACCAAACAAACAAACTCTTCAGCTTTATAATATAAAATATATATTTTATATATAGTATTTTTTCCCGTTTTTGCAACATTTTATTCATGCAAAAAAAAATGTTTAATAATAATGTATAATATTATTATATACATTATATATTATATATATTTTATATATTATATTATATAGCTAAAGATTTTGTTTGTTTGATGAACGCGCTAATCTCAGGAACTACTGGTTGGAATAGAAAAAATATTTTTGTGTTGGATGGTCCATTTATCGAGGAAGGTTTTAGGTTATGCAGCATCACACTATGATCAATAGGAGCGGAGCATAAATGAAAAATGTTGCAAAAACGGGAAAAAATACTATATGCTATACTTATATATTATGTAAAATATTTTAAAATATTTTATTTTATTTTTTTATTATAAATATTATTATATACAATATATATTAATTATATATATGTATATATATATTATTATATTATATTATGAAGCTGAAGAGTTTGTTTGTTTGGTTGAACGCGCTAATCTCAGGAACTGCTGGTTGGAATTGAAAAATTATTTTTGTGTTGGATAGCCCATTTATCGTGAAAGGCTTTAAGCTATATAACATCACGCTATGACCAATAGAAGCAGAGCATAATTGAAAAAGGGTGCAAAAACGGAAAAAAATATTCCTTTTGAGAGCTTCCGTTGCGTGCGCTGCGTAAACGGTTAAAGTTACACAATGTTTTTAATATTTATGACGCATAATACTTTAAGATAATTTGATATAAAAAAACTCAGTTTTTGTCTGATTTTTGCATCCTAGACGCGAACTAATAAATACGCTTAATTGATTTGTTAGTAGTTTACTGTTGGAAAACTGTTGTGACTTGTGAGCGTCTGTTTTTTTTTCAGATTTAATAAAATAAACGTAGGTAATTAGAAAAAGTAGTCAACTTACGCTATATTGTGTGGCAGTAAACTGCGTGTTCAAAAATGGCTGATTATTATGTTCCGCTACAATAGCAACACCTTGCTCAGCGTTGGTAGCGCGTTGGTAGAGCTGCCGGTGGTGAGCTGATAGGTCACCCCCAGTCTCCTCATTGCGTCGCAATGTTGTCCTCTAAAACAAAATGATATTTAACTTAAATTTTATATCAACAGATACCTACTTAAATACTGTTGCAAAAAACATAGGTATACCTAAGTTTGTCTAATTTGTTATATAAATAATAAATAAATAGATAGCTCATTCATATAACTTGGGTCTCTTAAGTACGCGTTTGCAAAATAAATAGGTATCGAATCGCATCAATTGCACCTCTTTATTGACATGCCTCAAACACACACACGCATAGATAGATAGCTTCAGGAATAATAAGTAGGTATTTTTGATACTTTGAAAAATATAACAATTTGTTTTCTCTTATATTTTCGTGTTACGTGGATTTTTTTGTGCTATAAATCAAGACAGTGAAATTAAGGGAAGATAACCCTTACTGCAAAATATTCACACGTAAAAATAAAATATGTGAAAAAATTTACGTGATTTAATAATTTTTTCTGAGACTATTTGTAACATTTTCATAGTTTTATCACCTTTTTGAGTTGAACATGTCTGCTTACCGGCTGTATTTTTAAACAACTATAACTACATATGTTACTATTAGAAGAAAAATGTTCCTAAACTCAATCAACTGTAACTGAAGTGATTATGTTTCAAACACAATGTAAAAATTGTTTCTGAATAAATTGAATTGAATTGAATCCGATATCGTTAATTTGTAAGAAGAGGTAACCAACGGAAAATCGTTTTTACAATGTTAAAATCAAACAAAAACGAAAATTTCAAGAAAGAAATAAAACACAATTTTAAGATAAAGAAATAATCTATCCGTGGTAATTATTAGTTACATATGATTTTGCTTTATTTTGTCACAAAATCTACCGAAAAATAGATTATTTCTGTCAGATTTGCAAACGCGTTCTTAAGGCAAGAGTGAATACCTAGGCTAGGCTATTGCTGAGCCAGCAAAATACATCCTTTGATCCTTGACCTCATCGTCACTAGTCAGTGTCGTCGAGGTTATCTATTGCCGTGCGGCACGTTGTCACTAATGTATTAAAAGTAACACTCACCGTTATTCCGGTCTTTCTTTCAATCTCTTTAATAGTATATCCACCTTCCCGCAACACAACTATCAGCTGCCGCTGTTGTAGGGTTAATTGTGGCGCCAATAATATTTGCGCAAAACTCACTACTCTCAGTAGCATAAAAACATACACAGTAAAAAAACAATTTGAGAACGGAACAATTACGTAAGAATTTTTGCTCTGTAGGAACAATAACCCCAGCCGCGTTAATCCCAGTCGAGCGATATTTGGGAACTAACTGACGTCACTGAGATGAGCAATATTTTTTTGCAAAAAAAGTGCGTCTGTGTGTGTAGGCGCAACGCAACAAACGCTGTGATTGGCCGACGCCACGATACTTAGTCCCTTTCCGACGATTTTCTGTATTGCATGTAGCGCAGTTATGGGTATATAGGGTGTCTAGCTTGATGTGTAGCCGTTTGTACCAACTTGAAGCGGTCCTGCGTTTCTGTCTTTGAATTCATGTGTGAATTAAAGACCAGTGTGTTTTGTGTTCCATGTGGTGCCGGACGTAAAGAGTTGCACCACTCTCTCTCTTCTCATGGGTGTCGTAAAACAGGGAGTCTATTCACGTTTGACGATATTCGATTAATCGTATTAATCGTTCAATCGCACAATTTGCTACTAAACCATCTTTTCGGCTAACCATTGTTCCCGATACCGTATGCGATGATCGTGTTTTGACGTATGTTTCTTTGATCTCAGGTCAGTTTCATACGACTTTCTTACTACTTCTCCGCCAAATAGTGATGCGTGCATTGCTTTGTTTCGGTCTGAAGGGTTCGGGGGCCGGTGAAATTACACATGAGACTTTCCAACTTCATGTCTCAGTTTGGCGAACCGACTTGCGGTACCATTTAGGCAACAGTCTAGGTGGTATTGCAGTTGTTATGGGCAAAGGTAACCACTTAACATCAGGTGGGCCTTTAGTTCGTTTCGCCATCCTATAATATTTAAAAAAACAAACCACTATGAGCCTATCATTATTGTGTAGGTATCAGTTGGAACGTAAACTCGAACTTCGTTTGTCGATCTTGAAACGCGAGTAAACCCCCTGAATTTAGACACAACACGATCGAAAAACGGACCCAACCAAAACCACAAATCGGTGATTGGACCTTATCCCTGTAAATTAAACAGGATTACTGAACCGTAGTTTAGTGGTTGCGGTACCTATATCTAATTTAAACCGAAGCTCATTTCCATTAATTCGCTGAGCTCTCTAAAATATGGGTGAAGGAAAAGAAAGAAAAAAAAAAAAGACATTTGAAAATGAGACACATACAAAAGGATATACATATACATGAACAAGAAATAGATTTATAGACGAAGAAGTAATACAAGAGTAACAAAGCGAGGAAAAGTACAGCCGTCATTGACAGTCATGCGCCATGTGTGTCTCAAATTTTTGACAAATGGCGAATAAAATAATCGCAAATGCCTAATGCCTATGGCGTTAAGACCGCCTTTGTAACTTGTTGTGCATAAATAATTGAATAAATAAATAAATAAATGGGTGTCCAGCTCAGCATATTGCGAGGTTATTAAACCTGACGCTGGTATTCTGCTGGATCCCTGTTGTGACGTAGGATGTCGAGTAAACTACACTACCTATCCTAATACTACAGTGGTTGCGCTACAGTATGCATGCTGCCATCAGTTGAGACAGGTCTACTCTAATCGACCTGACACTTTTTTCAAAAGGCCAGTCCAAGCTTTGTCCTGCATTTTCCTCATACAAGAGGAAATGCGGGCAGAGAGACTAGGTATTTGAAGAAACTATCCCTGTCGCTTTGCGAGCACTCGACCTCACGTAAGTGCGGTAAGAACAGTTCCGGCTGAATATCTTATGTAAATAATTCATAATTCGAGTTTTGGCTCTCGACTATTTTCTCCTTCGTACTGGACCAATTTGAAAAATATTTCATAAATCGAATAAGAAGAATGTGTACTGTGCTGCTGTTTTTCTTTTTCATTAATAGTTGTCAAATGTATACACTAGACCTCTGTAGACAGCGGTCTAAATGGGCAATTCAAAGATTTTTAAGGGCTTTTAGAAATGATTTATCTACAAAAACGAAAGATAGGGGCATAGAAAAACCGGATACTAATTTTAATCAAAAAAATCATTGCTTTGGGATTATAAACCAGAATGAAAACAGTCGAGAGCGTTTGTATGGAGAAAAGACCACCCGCATTTCTTCTTATTTCATACTAATATTATAAATGCGAAAGTAACATTGTCTGTTTGTTACCTGTTTACGACTAAACCTCTAAACTTCATCATCGTCATTCTAGCCCGGTATCACCCACTGCTGGGTATAGGCCTCCTTTCTTTTTTGCCAGTCTCTTCGATCTTGTGCGTCCCTCATCCAGGTGTTTCATCAACCCAGCGCGCTTTCGGACGGCCCGGGTTTCTCCGACCTGACCTTGGCCACCACTCGGTCAACGCTTTACTCCATCGGCCATCTCTACGCCGAGCCAGGTGTCCCGCCCAACTCCACTTTAGCTTAATTGCCCTATCACCGACGTCATAGACTTTCGTCCGACGACGGATCTCGGTGTTTCGGACTCGGTCGAGAAGATTTATGCCGAGCATAGCACGCTCCATTGCCTGTTGTGCCACTCGCACTCGGTGGACAGTCTCCTTTGTAAGCATCCATGTCTCGGCACCATAAGTCATAGTTGACCGTAGTAAAATTTGGCAAAGCTGTAGCCTGAAACCTGTAGGACATAGGCTTTATCCCGGGAAGGTAAGCAGTTCCTGAGGGATACGCGATAAATGACAAAGAAGATATTTGACGACAACCACTCGGCATAATATGTACCAGGGTATCATAAACGTACTAGGTCACTTTTTAACCCGGGAAAATAAACAATTCTCGAGGGATGCGCGATAAACAACAAGAAAAAGTTGACTACAACCACTCGTTATAATAATGTACCATAAACATTTCATCATCATCATCATCATTTCAGCCAAAAGACGTCCACTGCTGGACATAGGCCTTCCCCAACATGTTTGGGGGATATGCCATAATCGTCACGCTTGGCAGGCGGGTTGGCGATCGCAGTTGGTTGGTTAAATACTCGGAGAACGCTGCTACCCAGCCTCTGGTGAATCCCTTAGTCGCCTTTCACGACACCCATGAGAAGATATAGGGTGGTGCAATTCTTTACGTCCGGCACTACACGGAACACATGGATACATAAACATGTACTAATATTATAAATGCGAAAGTTTGTGAGTTTGGTACTTTTTCATACTGTAACGGGACGTGCGATAAACGACATCCACGCGAGCGAAGACGCGGACGCCCTCTAGTACAATATAAATGTCTGGACTTTTAGAGAGACTTTGATCCCTGAGTTTATTTCGGTATTTCTTCTCAGAAGTAGTCACATAGGAAATGTCGATGCCATCTAGTTTAAAAATAACTGACTTGTAAAAGCGATTTTCACATCTAATTTTCAGAATGAATAATTTGATTTCATCCTCTAAAATATGCAACACTATTAAAGCATTAAAGCCAACCCACATAGATTTACGCAATTCATAATTCACCCAGCACTCCTGGTTCAACGAAATTGTCACATGTTGTGCAGTTTGAACTGAGCTGCATAATTACTGTGGTATGGTGGAGCCACGGACGAATAAAAAAAGGCGGACAGAATCTCGCTAAGAAAAGAGGCACTTGATTTTTTGTTAAACCCACTATACTTTCGACAGTATTTTAACACACTAGACGGCATCATCATCATCATCATTTTAGCCGAAAGACGTCCACTGCTGGACATAGGCCTCTCACAAGCATCGCCACAACGACCGGTCCTGCGCCTTCCGCATCCTGTTATTTTATTTTTGACACTACAAAAAAAAATCCGTCACACGAGATTTGTTGCGTAATCACGGCTGTTAGACGTACTATGGGTGTGAATGTGTGCGTGCCAGCCCGTACTTTCAAGCGAGCTCACTGATAATTGGGTGCTTTACTTATTGTTTATCGGGATTCCGTCCACCTTTTTTTATTCGTCCATGGGTGGAGCTTGGTATAGGATAGAATTTTGTTACTTTCAGAGTGTTTCGGTTTGTATAGTTTTGACGTGAAATTAGTTTTAAAATAGGTTGCACTTGCTGCTAGTGTGTTTATCGACAGAGAATTTACCGCCATCTTTTTTCCCACGGGCACGGGTGCTGGGTATGCCGTTGCTAAGGTGGTTACAAATTGTTATCAGCAGCAATCTTCTTTGTGTGAAAAATAATACACCGCGATTAGGTAGAAGTTTCAATGTTATATTCGGAAAATTGACTATCTATATAGGTAGGTGACGTGGCTTGTTTGCCAATGATTGCAACTTATTACAATACAATACATGTTTCGGGTGTTACTGAAGCTGTTCCGTTTCTGTAGCGCGTCAGTGATATTTGCTGAAGCCTGCGTTTATTATTTATATACGCTACGTTGCGAAGAAAATGCGCCTCCCTGGTGCGCCGGGACCGGTGGGGCAATTGTGTAATGCATTCACTTTGACATTAGCTTTCATTTTGAAACTAAAGCAATATTCATTGCGTGGTACGTAGTTGCCGATAACACGGTTTGTTAAAACACACCGAGCTATGAACGTTGACATCCAGATGATTTCGATGGCGAATGAGTTACGCAATTCGGCAGAAGGCTAGCTCCAATGATACGGTGCTGTATAGCGAGCAGGTTCCACTACTTGTGTATGAACTGCAGCTGCATTTGAGCTTTTTACCTCGGTGCTGAGCTTGAAGCAGGGAAATCCCTTGTACCAGGCCCCTCAGAAAGTATTGCGAAAAAAAGTTTTTATATATGGGAGACTGGCCAGTTATAATGTTTTTCGAAAATATGATTATTTATAAGTAAAAATAAGTAAGTTCCAATTTCAAAATTTACCTCCACATTTTTTGCGAGTTAATTCAAAGTATTGTGTCTCACTGAAATATGGATCTGCGCCGGGAACATTTTAGAGCTATGATTTTATACGATTTCAAGTGTCGCCTGAAACCGGATGAATCGTACGATAGACTTCAAATGGCATTCATGGATGAAGGCCCTTCCAAGGCAACCGTGTATCGTTGGTATAACGAATTCAAGCGCGGTCGACCAACTTTGGGGGATGACGAAAGAAGCGGTCGCCCTTAGACGGCTGTTACCGAAGAAAACGTGCTAGCAGTGAAAAATGTAATCCAAGACAATAGGCGAATTACATATCAGGAGATTCAACACATATTGAAGATTGGATCGGGAAGCGTTCACGAGATTCTACACAGCCATCTTCGCGTGAGGAGGATAGTATCACGCTGGGTGCCGCACAACCTCACCGATGCTCAGAAGCAGGCCCGGGTGGAATGGTGCCGTGATATGCTTAACAAATTTGAAGCAGGCTCGTCTCGGCGTGTTTACGACATCGTTACAGGTGATGAGTCCTGGATTTATCAATACGACCCAGAAACCAAGCGCCAGTCGACTGTTTGGGTGTTTCAAAATGAGCCAACGCCTACCAAAGTGAAGCGATCTAGAAGCGGGGGTAAGATTTTGATCGCTAGCTTTTTTAATTTGACTGGCCACTTGGTATCAATTCCCTTACGGGATCAAAGAAGCATTAATGCCGAATGGTATACTACCAAATGTTTGCCAGAAGTTTTCTCTGTTATAAGCAACAAGCGACCAAACACAGGGCTCCGCGGGCTACTGCTCCACCACGACAATGCACCTGCGCACACCGCACTCAAAACGAGGGACTTCCTGGACAGCACGCCAGTCAAACTCCTGGGTCACCCTCCTTACAGCCCTGATCTAGCACCGTGTGACTTCTTTTTATTCCCAAAAATAAAAAATCAGCTCAAAGGGATACAATTTTCGTCGCCGGAAGATGCGCTGGCTGCGTTCGAGCAGGCTGTAAACGAGGTGTCTGCGGCGGACTGGAAAAAGTGTTTTGAAAACTGGTTTAGGCGCATGAATCTTTGTATAGAGGCTGGTGGAAAGTACTTTGAAAAGATTTGATAAAAATATATGTACGTATAGAACAATTTTTTTTAGTTTCGCAAAACTTTCTGAGTGTCCCACGTATATGTAGTATGCAAATGCAGTGGGTCTAGGTTAAGTGTAGATATGAAAACTGACAGAAAGCACAGGACCGGTCGTTGTGGCGATGCTTCTTGGGGGAGGAGGGCTATGTCCAGCAGTGGACGTCTTTCGGCTGAAATTATGATTATTATGATGATGATGAATACTGACATAGTTATTTATTTAATATTGTTACTAAAGCAGTAATTTTTATTATTTTCCTTTTTTTCCCTGTATTCCATTATGCAGATTTTAGAATTCCAAACATTAAGGTGCTGCATTGAATTTGCAACCGTCCCTTTCTAACATACGGCAAATTGCGCGTGTGAGAACAGAGCGGAATCGCGCTGCTTTGATGTTTTTTTACATTTTTGCAAATATCTCAGCGAATAAACATTTAAATAAAAATCTGGTACACCAGAATTTAGATATGTACAAGATATATCATATTCACAAAAAACAATAGTAAAAACTATTGGAATTACTAAATGCAATGCGAAATAGTGCAAAAACAGACCATACTTTGGAAAATAAACCTATCCAGAAAATTTCATTAAATCATGTTTTCCCTACACTAAAATCTAGTAAATTTAATGAAAAATCTTAAATATGAAAATTAGATCAACGTCGTATACACAAATGAAAATATTTTGATTTTAAAATCCCTATTTTTCCCAATGCCGCCCCTTAACTAAAAGCCAAGCATCTTATTCATATTCACTTAATAAAAAAAAGTACATCTATACTTTAGTATAGTATAGTATAACGGGCTGGTTTCCGCAACTCCACGACCAAGCGTGTATTTTGCGTACGATCTATACTTTATACCCTTATCTCTTCTCATGGGTGTCGTAAAAGGCGACTAAGGGATTCACCAGAGGATGGGCAACAGCGTTCTCTGAGTATTTAACCAACCAACTGCGATCGCCAACCCGCCTGCCAAGCGTGGCGATTATGGCATATCCCCCCCTTAATTGGGGGAGGCCTATGTCCAGTAGTGGACGTCTTTCGGCTGAAATTATGAAATGACATCTATACTTTATATAGGTACTTTATTACTTTATACTAATATTATAAAGAGGAAAGATTTGTATTTTTGTGTGTATGTTTGTAATGAATAAACTCAAAAACTACTGTGCCAATTTCAAAATTTTATTCACCATGAGAAAGCTACATTCACCCTGAGTAACATAGGCTATATTTTCATGTCCACCCGTGCGAAGCCGGGATGGGCTGCTAGTAATATTATAAAGAGGAAAGATTTGTTTGTTTGTAATCGATAAACCCTGAAACTACTGAATTGATTTTAATAATTCCCTTACCCTTAGAAAACTACTTCACCCAGATGTATTATAGACTATAATTTATTTCAGTACGCGGGCGAATCCGCGGGCACAGCTATATAGTAATACAGTAATTAGCTAGAGTACATCATTAATAATTAAAAGGCCACAGGCTAGCTAAATGCATGACCTGACCTAGGTTCGAGGTTCCACATATATCTCGTATAAATAAACTACGGTTAGAGGTTCGCCGCGCCCGTGTTACGGCTATTTTTAGCCAGGGGTGGTGCAAGCAGTATGTTTACACATAAATGATTTCTTATTTACTGAATTATTAATTATATTATTAATTTTGGCAGAATAATCTCATTAGTATTTTATTTATGACTGTATTAGTATATTATTTGTATTGTAAAATTTATTGTATACCTATGTTATTTATTTATGTATTACTTATAGTTATTTATATATTTTTATACCTATGTATGTTTACCTATTGTTTTAGTTGTAATTTATTTCTCATCCTGTTTTGTGTCATGAATCAATATTGCACCTGCCTTGTCATCTCTGTATCACCCTAAGGTTGACTGGAAGAAAATGCCTAAGGCATTACATAATCAGCCGATTACTGTCCCACTGCTGGGCACGAGCCTCTTCTCAGTATGAGTAGGTTAAGGCCTTAGTCCACCACGCTGGCCTAGTGCGGGTTGGTGGACTAAGGCATTAAGTCCACCTATGTACGCATGTTGCATGAAGTTTATATAAATAAATAAATTGTTTTCAGTATTCATACTGTGATAAACACTGAGGATCTCGTGGCTAAGTAACCGCATGTGTCGCAAGATTCAAGGTTTAAGTTTATAATATTTTTCATCAAACTTGCTCGTAAAGTGGCTCTTAATTGCACCACTTTCAGGTTCATAATACAGCTTATAAAACACGCGTGCTTTTTACTTTAACTTACCGCACTTGTGTTTTTTTGTTTATAGTATATTTTTAAATCTCAGCAATAAAAGAAAGAGTTTTTATGTTAATAAGCCACAAAAAATTAAAAAATAAACTTTTTGACAAAAAATTGAACCGACGAAAACAAACTAAAAAGCGACAAATAAAATAGAAAGAACGATAGAAAAAGATTTTATTCTTGCGCTCCATTTGACGCACACACTACAATACTTATACATAAATACTTTACAATTCCATGACAAATTAGTATAGTTGTTAGTAAAATGAAACCTTTAGTCCTAGCTAAACTAATGTCAATAACTAATTATGAGTCGGCGCCAAACAAACAAACAAAGTGCATGCGAGTTGCAAGTGGTCGAACGGAGAACGCATTTTTGGAAAGTTATTGTTTATCGTTGAAAATTTCACATTGTATTTGATGTTATTTTGTTTTTATTATTTCTTTAAAGTAATTTATTGATCTTCGTTGATTGTTTGTTTGGCGTCGACTCATAATTACTTTAGTTTAGTTTAGCTCATTTGTATTATAATTCATAAGGTACTATTATAATATTAGTAGGATGCCAAAGTTTGTGAGTTGTTTGTTATTCTTTCACGTTTTAATTAACGGGTTGGATTTGGTTAAAATTTGGCATGTTATACGCGGGCAAAGCCGCGAGCAAAGTCTAGTGTTTCCATTAATACTATGAGGTGCGCTATAATATTTCGAACGAACAGGCTTTTGTAAACAAGTTCTTCCTAAAACCGAGTAATAAAGCCCAGTAGTTAATGTATGCACAACTACTTAGTTCCATTACGTAATGCTTCGCAATTATGTACATTTTAAGGCCACTTAATGTAATTAATATAATCAGTTATTTTCATGTCTCGTTTAGAATAGAACATTTCGAATATACAGTCAACATCAACATCAGAAGTATCAATGTTTTTGGTTGAAAAATATGTTTTAAAGAAAATTAGCTTTTATAAGACACGGATCCCGTACTGTAAGCTGATCAAAATTAGCCCAAAAGCCATCAAACTACAGTACGCGCTAAATATCTTGGCTGGAGTGAAGTTGGTTACTGCGCATGGTTCCCCGCCTCCCGCCTCCAACTGACACCCATAAAATTATTGCGCGACGGTTTTGTAGCAACTTCACTTCGGCCAAGTTTAATTGCGCGTACTGTACTGTTATTCTTAAATAAATAAATATTTTTGGAACATTTTTTACACAGCACTATCAAGTCCCAAACTAAGCAGAGCTTGTACTGTTGGTGGATATAATACATATATAATTTTTTTTCTGTAAATATATACTTATAATACATAAGGAGCACCCAGATCAAGACAACCACTTATGTTCAACACACAAATATTTGTGTCCTGTGGGAATCGAACCCACGACCTCGTGATCAGCAGTCCGACACTCGAACCACTAGACCACAAACGTCGTCAAATTCATTAATTGTATTAATTGTAAATGTACAGTTAAATGTGGTGGTGTCACCACGGAGTAACATGGTCTTCCTCGACGTTACGCTGGTGTAACGTTTAGTGTAACCACGTGGAATGACTGACATTATGACCTTAACAGCGTCTTTATTTCGTAAGCAGTAAGGCTGATTTTCGTAATTCAAATGTTACCGTCACATTCTACAACTGTGGTTACCACTGATGTGCGTTTGACTGTACATTTTAGTATTTATCCTAATGATAAAATATTTTAATGCAAACTTCGTCGACGAAAGCTTAATTACACGAAAATATATTGTACCTAATATTCGAGTGCGTTAAATTAAAAGTCAAAATGTAATACTACAAATTCGTTACATTATTAAAATACACAGTAAAGCCACATATTTCCCATAATTTTCCTTTTGTAATGGAAATATTATGAACACAATCAAGATTTTACCAAGAAACGAACAGATTTTAAAATAGCTTTTAATGATGTTGTGAATATTAAGAAGGTAGGTATGTTTTGGTATGTTATTATATTTCATCGTTTCGGAGAAACCTATACTTAGAAACTCTTTTTCATTGAAACTCCTGTACTCTGGGAATAGCAAGTATAATAATTAATAATTGAGTTTGAGAAATAGGATTTTTTATAACTGTACCATAGGCACTCCTATCTAGAGCAGTGGTTCTTAACCTTTATGTAGTTCTATCGGTGGTAGATGTCAAATCTGTGGCACTAGAAAAAAGTATTATTATCTATTATATGTCTGTGGTAGTGAGGGACAATTTTCCCTAACATTAATATTTTTTGCTGTCATGGACCACCAATCGTTTTCAGTCGAATACTATTTTCAAAAATTTACTATTCTAATAAGTGGTACATTGATGTTGGATGGCTTCGCGGACCACTTCTCCGGACCACCATTAAAGAACTACTGGCCTAGAGCCTTCTCGGAATAGAGCGTTTAGGTCAAAGGGCGGATTCGACCAAACTTGTATAAGTCTAATGCTGCGAATAAAATCACAAATTATTCTAGAGTTAGGTAGAATATTTTTCAGTTTACCAAATCTTAATCCAGGAATAACTGTCTATCCGAGAGCAATTCACTATACCACCAAAATTCATCGAGTAAAAAAGTTATCTAAGTTATCTAAGATTAGTTTTGTGGCGCTGCATGTAACAGTTGTATTCTCGAGGGGCTCGTAGCAAAGCAATGACTGCGCGGATTGTACGATCTGCAAGGTTAAGCTGCACTTGCCGCGGTCAGTCTGTGGATGGGTGACCGTTTCGTTATACATCGAGACCCCTCCGTGCCTCGGAGAGCACGTTAAGCTGTCGGTCCCGGTTGTCATACGTATATCTATGGCAGTCGTTACGGGTAGTCAGAAGCCTGAAAGTCTGACAACTGGTCTAACCTCCGAGTGTCGGTATTACCCAGTAACTGGGTTGCGGGGGTCTGATGGCAGTCGCTCCGTGTAAAATACTGATGTTCAGCTGCATCTGGCTAGGCTGGAAGCCGACCCCAATACAATTGGGAAAAGGCTCGGAGGATGATGATTCTCGGATATTATGTCATTGGCAGTCGACACCATTTTAATGCGGCAAAACTATGTGGACTTAAAATCTTGCGTTGCGCTTAATAAACAATTGTATTAAGATTTTCGTTGGCTTACATGTTCATTCATCAGTCATCCATCTAACTCACCCAATATTGGCTACTCTACGTTTGCGATGAAAAACGCAAACAAATTTATCTGAGAGTAAATCCAAAGAGTAAAGTGATTCTAGGGTTAGTTACTCTGATGTAACATGGCATTTGGTCGCATTCACTCTATTCGTTGTTCATCAACGTTAATTCTCTGATTTAACGGCCGATTACTCGGAAAATAAACTGGAATTGTGGGTAAACGATGGTTTAATCAGTGAATTATCATTGGTGAAATCAACTCTAAGTCTCTACAACACGCAAACACGGTTCCATGTGGTTGTACCTGTATATTTTTAATAGCCTATGCCCGCGGCTTACTATATTTGCGAGTCTATATTTTTATCCGGGTTATGGTCCATCTATATGCCTATTTTCATCCTAATCCATTCCGCCGATTAACCGTATTGAAGGACAAAATAAAACAAAATTTCATACATATGATAGTAGTAGTAGGATGTGTGTATGTATGTACTTCTAGAGCCTTCATGGAATAAAGCGTTTACGTCTTTTAATTCTCTACAAGAGGCAAACACTATTTGGTTCCATGTGGGTGTGTCTGTTAATTTTTATGGAACACAAAAAAATAAAACCCAGGAGTGCTTGTGGATGTGTGATAATTTTTAAACATATAAGGGTGGCACCTTAGCAATAGGGGCGTATCTGACCAAAACATTAATAAAATAAAACAGAGATGCGCCTATCTTCCTTTCTACCTGCAACAGGTACTGGGAATAAAATTGTGAGCCTTTGCGCTATAATTGAGATAAAACAGCCTACCGACAACGACGCCAGGTTCCCGGATTTACAACAAAAACAAAGGAACACAATTATTCTAAAATAACGCCACAAAATACCTCCAAGAAGCTTGAATATTCAGACAATATATTTTATTCTAGCAAGAAAACAGTCTTGTAAAAATCTACAATAGAGACGTACCAGTCTTAGTTTCAATTATCCCGGTACATCTTTATTACGTGGCAAGGTTCAAGGTAAAAATGTTACCGTTGTGTCGGGCCGAACGTTACCTCCGCGATCGATATCCCGCCCCGACCTCCACTCCACATCTCTAAAATTATCCGATACAACTTACCCGCCGTTGCTAAGGTACTGCACAAGCGGCCAACTTTACGTCAAATTATAGACGCGGGAAACCGAGGCTTTTTTTTTCGAGAAGCCCCTAATGTAGTATTGCTGTCATAGTGTTGGTGTTCTGTTTTGATTTTTTGTACTTTATGAAGATAACTGAAATTGGTAGCAATCTAAAAGCAATACAGTCTAGACTAACTGTGTGCATGTCAGTGGAACTGCTTATATTTAAATAGGTAGGTAGGTAGGTAGGTAATAGGTATTTACATGACAATAATTTGACGAAAGTTGTAAGAGCCAATCCTATAATTAAATGTATTTACCTAAGACCAACTGTGTTATGTACCAACTTTTATGCGAATAAATGAATTTGAATTTTGTATTTGAATTTATGAAGGCTATAAATACTTAATTGTTTGCAGTTCCCGGGGATATAAATATAATTACTTATATCCATTGTCTAGTACCCATAGCACAAGCTCTGCATAGTTTGGGACTAGATGGTGATGTGTAAAATGTCCCAAAAATATTTATATTTATTTATTTAATTATCATTGTTCTTAGTCATAAAAGTCTAAATAATAAGGTAATAGAAATGTTATCTACTTTGTTTTAACACCAGAGTGC
The DNA here is from genome assembly GCA_949699075.1 of Asteroscopus sphinx. Lineage (NCBI taxonomy): Eukaryota > Metazoa > Arthropoda > Insecta > Lepidoptera > Noctuidae > Asteroscopus > Asteroscopus sphinx. The sequence goes on along the minus strand of OX453005.1, from coordinate 24,329,981 downwards.
GTGTCGCCGGTTTGCCGCTACCAACACATAAATACGCAATTACGCCCACTATGTTTTTAGCATTCAATGCAAAATAAATTCAGCCAAAACAATTCCACGGTTAGATATGCTGCAAAATACAATTTTAGTGACTCTGCGTCCAATACAGCACTGATGATCAAGCAAACAGTTCGCGCACTGATGTCCTACGAGACACCTTTACGCGGTGACAATTTCACGCGCCTTTATCACTTCTATTACCTTATTATTTAGATTTCTATGTTATTAGTTGTGGCAAAAATAAAATGAGAAAAAAAATATGCATTTGATTTTGTGACAAATAAAAAATGTGTTCAAACTGAATTTAATGCTCTTAAATTAGTAGCTGTTGCTAAACCCATACACAGTTAATTAAAAGTACCAATGATATTCTGATTTTAAATGTTGTTTGGTTTTGGTTTTGTAAGAATCATAGAGATACGATAGAGGAAAATTTAAACCACAGAGTCACAGATCTACACAGAGTATATCATGAGATAGGTATAATACATTGTATAAAACCTTTTTTAACTCGCAAAAGATTCAAGCAGAGAAAACACGAGAAAGTTTTTAGTGCCTGTAGTAGTTTGTAAGTAGTTTATCTAACTTAATCCCTGGTGGTTGAAGCTGAAAAATGTTTAAATAACAGTTTGCTTTGTTGAATAAAATTTTCACTGTTCGTAAAAGTATTGCTCAATACTGGACGAAAGCAATCTTCTTTAAAATTACTTGCATAAAATAAAAGTAACATTTTATGGTTCGATGGTCAAACAGCATACAGTTTTGCATAAAAGAGTATACAAAACGGGGGCGCCACTAGCCATACATTACCATAGATTCTACTTTTGTAGTAAGTAGGTTCTTTCCTTGTAGTACATTACACAATTTAAACTTTAAACATCGCTTTTCTGACAGAACTTAATGTACAGTCTGTTTTTTCCCAGTTGTCTTATTTAGTAAACAATCTTGGCATGTCTCTTTAATGTAATTTTTTTAAATAACTACTGGTAAAATATAATTTCTAGTTCTGCGCATAAAATTAGATTAAAACATGTTATTTAATGTGTAAAATTATAATGTCTTAATAATTATTAATTACGAATTCGAGTAAAAAGACATGCCAATATTGTTTATTTAGTAAGAAAAGTGGGAAGGAACCGACTGTAGTTTTATTCATTTTTATTAGGGTTCCGTAACCAAAGGGTGCTAACGGGACCCTATTACTCTCGCTACGCTGTCCGTCCATCCGTCCGTCCGTCTGTCTGTCTGTCACAGGGCTGTATCTTTGTAACAGTATAACCAGTTGAAATTTGCAGAGAATATGTGTTACTATGAGGAGTATCACGACAAATACTAAAAACAAAAAAAGTCTAAAACCAAAGGAGACCCCTTTGGTTTTAGAGTATTGTACAGGTATAGAATGAATACATAAATTCAAAAAATTCAAATAAAGTGCTGTGGTGCAACTTGGGAGAGGCCTATGTCCAGAAGTGGACTGCAATAGGCTGAGTTGATTGAAGTATAGTCAGGCAAAAACGTCTGTAATCAGAACGAATTTTATATCTTTGTCATTCAGTTTGTTTGATTATGCAAAATTTTTTGTTGTAAACACTTAAAAAACCGGCCAAGTGTGAGTCGGACTCACGCAGTAAGGGTCCCGTACCACCCATCGACCTGATACCCCATATAAACTGATTTAATTTACGAGAGTTTATCAAAAGATATCAACGAGCGTACGCAAAATGTGAATTTTTGCATCTCTTTCTTACGCAGGTACCACCACATATGTCTATTTTTGTCCTGTTTTTAGTATTTGTTGCTAAACTACATAATATGCACAATAATCAGACCAAGTTTGACGCTGGTATGTATTACTGTTTTGAAGATAGAGCAGGAACAAAAACGTTGTAAAAAATGCATGTTTTTTGAGGTTTCTTGTATGGGGACCCCCTTTGGTTTAAGACTTTTTTTTTGTTTTTTGTATTTGTCGTGATACCCCTCATAGCAAAAAAAAATTTGAGAAAATTTCAACCGGTTACCTATTACGGTTCAAAAGATACAGCCCTGTGACAGACAGACGGACGGACAGCGTAGCGAGAGTAATGGGGTCCCGTTTGGCACCCTTCGGGTACGGGACCCTAACGCAAAACCCATAAAATTGTTACATTGGATACAAGACATACAAGCCTTGTTTACTGAGTCATCATCTTAAAAAAAAAGCTATCTACTTTTATTCCTGAAGAAAATTCCAGATTTTTTTATGTTGTAGGTAGGTTGGCGAAACCAGCTAAAGGTCCATCATGAAAAACTTCCATATAAACAAGATGGAAGATTTTCATTATGGTCTTCAAAATAATATGACATACTGTACAGTAGGTAAGCATATTTTCCTCTAACAAGGTCTGTCTTAAAATTAAATCTGACGTGGCCCTGATTTTTTAGAGGACAATGGCCCTCAGAGTGCTCGTCTAATTTTACGTAATGATGTTAGGGCCCCAAAAAGACTCCCATGTGAAGTATTTACGTTTGTAATTTTACCTACCAAGTAAGAACTTTCTTCTTCCACAATTAGCCTGGAAAATTATTATTTATATTTAAATAATAAATTGTGTACTTTGTGAATTATCTGCTTCGTAACGTGGCCCATACACCTACAATATAATTGTGCAATATTTGCAATTGTGCAATGATATTGACCGTGTAGGGGTAAGATTGAAATAGTATTGAAGATACGGACGATACAATAATAATTGTGCAATAATATTAATATTGCACAATTATATTGTAGGTGTATACCCTCCCCTAAAGTTTTACGTGAGTTGAGTGAACGATTTTTTAATTCTACATATTTTTTTTTAAATATTTTTTTATAATATAGGATGGCGAAACGAGCTAAAGGCCCAACTGATGTTAAGAGGTTACATTTGCCCGTAACAACTGCAATAACACCTAGGCTGTTGCCTAAATGGTACCGCAAGTCGGTTCGCCAAACTGAGACATGAAGATGGAAAGTCTCATGTGATTAATTTAATTAATTCGTTAGATTTCGCTTTGCATGCGTAAATGCGTTAAAAATAATAATATAATTTACGTGAGTTTTTACAGAAATATAATGTATACCGAATGTCAGTATTACCCAGTAACTGGGTTGCGGGGGTCTGATGGCAGTCGCTCCGTGTAAAATACTGATGTTGAGTTACATCTGGTTAGACTGGAAGCCGACTCCAACATAGTTGGTAAAAGGCGAGGAGGATGATGATGACCTCAATATGAGGAAATCGTAAAAAGAAACTGGAATTTAGTTTGTATGTATTATGTAGTACCTATTAGAATCTAAATAATTATTGTGTTTACTGAGCGCATAATTTCAACTAGTACGTGGGACACTCAGAAAGTTTTGCGAAACTAAAAAAAATTGTTCTATACGTACATATATTTTTATCAAATCTTTTCAAAGTACTTTCCACCAGCCTCTATACAAAGATTCATGCGCCTAAACCAGTTTTCAAAACACTTTTTCCAGTCCGCCGCAGACACCTCGTTTACAGCCTGCTCGAACGCAGCCAGCGCATCTTCCGGCGACGAAAATTGTATCCCTTTGAGCTGATTTTTTATTTTTGGGAATAAAAAGAAGTCACACGGTGCTAGATCAGGGCTGTAAGGAGGGTGACCCAGGAGTTTGACTGGCGTGCTGTCCAGGAAGTCCCTCGTTTTGAGTGCGGTGTGCGCAGGTGCATTGTCGTGGTGGAGCAGTAGCCCGCGGAGCCCTGTGTTTGGTCGCTTGTTGCTTATAACAGAGAAAACTTCTGGCAAACATTTGGTAGTATACCATTCGGCATTAATGCTTCTTTGATCCCGTAAGGGAATTGATACCAAGTGGCCAGTCAAATTAAAAAAGCTAGCGATCAAAATCTTACCCCCGCTTCTAGATCGCTTCACTTTGGTAGGCGTTGGCTCATTTTGAAACACCCAAACAGTCGACTGGCGCTTGGTTTCTGGGTCGTATTGATAAATCCAGGACTCATCACCTGTAACGATGTCGTAAACACGCCGAGACGAGCCTGCTTCAAATTTGTTAAGCATATCACGGCACCATTCCACCCGGGCCTGCTTCTGAGCATCGGTGAGGTTGTGCGGCACCCAGCGTGATACTATCCTCCTCACGCGAAGATGGCTGTGTAGAATCTCGTGAACGCTTCCCGATCCAATCTTCAATATGTGTTGAATCTCCTGATATGTAATTCGCCTATTGTCTTGGATTAAATTTTTCACTGCTAGCACGTTTTCTTCGGTAACAGCCGTCAAAGGGCGACCGCTTCTTTCGTCATCCCCCAAAGTTGGTCGACCGCGCTTGAATTCGTTATACCAACGATACACGGTTGCCTTGGAAGGGCCTTCATCCATGAATGCCATTTGAAGTCTATCGTACGATTCATCCGGTTTCAGGCGACACTTGAAATCGTATAAAATCATAGCTCTAAAATGTTCCCGGCGCAGATCCATATTTCAGTGAGACACAATACTTTGAATTAACTCGCAAAAAATGTGGAGGGAAATTTTGAAATTGGAACTTACTTATTTTTACTTATAAATAATCATATTTTCGAAAAACATTATAACTGGCCAGTCTCCCATATATAAAAACTTTTTTTCGCAATACTTTCTGAGGGGCCTGGTATAGTTTTCCAAATCGGTTCCATTTTGAATGAAAACCAGAAAGATATTCAGTTCCTTCTAAACCTCACCATACCAGAGTGTTCCATATCCCAAGACGCAACACCAACTTACTGCGCAACAACTGCTCCCTTGCTCAGAATGAGTAGGGAGTACAACAGCTTCTGCGGATACTGACATATAAATATAAATTTAAATTTACTTTAATAAAAAAATGATTTTAAAGTTTTGCTTAGTTTTAGTTATTTTATACTCTTGTATCTAAATAATTATTTATTTTCACATTATTACGACCTAAAGAACGTGGCTGGGGGGGACTGGATGCGGAAGGCAGAGGACCGAGCGTTGTGGCGCAACTTGGGAGAGGCCTATTTCCAGCAGTGGACTGCGATAGGCTGAGTTGATTGACATATTAATGTTAGTAACCCTACATTACTTTTGTACTTGCTGTCTTTTCTAGGAGTGCTGTGTGTACCTGTTATGGGCATACATATAAGAAAAGTTATTATTGTATTGTGTGTTTTCTGTATGCTGTATATGTATTGCTGTTGGTGTACCATAATAAAGATAAAAAAACACTTTTTACCCGACTGCCCCAGAAGGAGTGTAATGTTTTTATCGATTTCCAATAGTTTCATTTTTATTTATTTATCTTCTTTTTAACTACAAAGTGGAGTAGTAATTAGTTAAATGGCAATTGGTTTTTTTACTGACGAAAGTGCACAAAAAATTGAAGTTTATTAAAAAGCTTGAATAAATAATCTGAATGACGTCATTTATGAAGCAGTGCAAATCCAGCCTCATAGAGACGTAGGTAGGTACTACGATACATTTTGTACGCGTTCCCTTCACTATCAACATACTTGAGTTAGTTAATTACAAAATGCACACACGTGCTCTTTGTTTGGTAAACATTTGTAATCATGATCGGAAACGTGATCTAATTCAGCATCTCTGGGAATCGAACACAGATTGTTTCTCACTGACTACGCAATGAAATGACTGGCGCCAATTATGTGACAATTATATTATGTGTGGAGCTTTCATGATTTCTTTTGTTTAAGGAAGTTCAAAGAAACCAATGTTGAACGTTACCGCGATATACGGGGTTATTTGTAAAATATTAACAACCCTTTAAGGGATGACTGTAGTCATCAATTTTAACGTTTTTTTTTACTATAGGACCAAACCTGAAATCGCGAAAGACAGCAGTTCGCAGTAGCAGTATTTTGAAAAGCTGTTAATTTTTTGGCGATTTCAGGGTTGGTCCTATATTAAAAGTTGTTCAATTGAGTACAATCATCCCTTAAAGGGTTGTTAACGTTTTACAAATAATCCTGTATAATTACATGTGTGCGTAGTTATATTTTTAGTTTTAGTTATGCCCACGGCTTCGCCCACGTATAATTCGGTTTATCACAGAAATACTTCATCGTAAATCCCTCGGGAACTGTGTTTCTTGTTGGGATTAAAGTACTCTACCTATATGATAATCCGGTTTATGGTCTATCCGAGTGTAGATTTTCATCCAAATCCAGTCAGCCATTTCAGCGTGATTATGAGATGCGGGCAGAGAGACTTTTGAAAATTAAGTATTTGAAGAAACTATCGCTGTCGCTTTGCAAGCGCTCCACCTCAAATAAGTGCGATAAAGACAATTGCAGCTCCGACTGAATTGCCTGAGTGAAAAAGTCATAATTCGAGGCTTGGCTCTAGACTATTTTCTCCTCCGAAACTGGACCAACTTAAAAGATATTTCATAAACTGAATAAGAAGAATATGTACTGTGTCGCTATGTTTTTCCTCTTTCATTATTAGTTGTCAAATTTATACACTACGCCTCTGTAGACAGCCGTCTAAATATGCAAATTTTATATATTTTTAGGGCTTCTATAAGGACGTAAAAAGTTGATATTTATTTTACTGTAAAAAATTATTGCTCTAGGGTCATAAACTAGAAAGAAAACAATCGAAAGCGTTTGTGTGGAGATAAGAGCACCCGCGTTTCCTCTTCAAGAACCAACAAACATCTATATACTTTCGCAAATATAATATTAGCAGGATTCAAGTTAACCCATCTAATAATATTTATAGTCTTGTTTAATGAGGAGTTCACCGACTCACACACGGAATGGTCCATTCCCTGTCGACACGTGAATTAAGTTATCAACGACAAAACGATCCGACACTTCCTCGCACAACGACTCGCTCCTAAACGGAGGTGGCCTATCAAATGATAATAGAATATGATCTACCAAAGGGGCCTGGACAGTCGTGCGACGATGCGCAGATATATTTGACATTCGAAAAAAAACTTGTATCTCTGTGTGCGTAGACATTTTTGCGATACGAGAGTGCATTTCGCTATAAAATATAATGGTTAATTTTTCTGCTGTTCCGCGCAAAAGTGCTTTCAGAGAGTGTGCTAACACAATATCTACGGAGTGATGTGATAAGTATAAGTGATAACACTATTTGACAGTGCTTCTGGGCGTGTGCAGTGTACTTTACTTAACTGTTATTTTATTAGCAGTGTGTTTGAGTGGGATTGCATCAATTTAAGCAGACAGAGGCCTTTGTTTGTTCGGCGTATGGTAATTTCGTTTTGCTTTACGTAATTGTATGTACATTTTTAATGCAGTATTTCGAATTAATTACACAGGTCTGTCACTAAATACCATATGTTTTGCCTCAAGTTATGAACAACATCAGGGATAAGCTCTCGTTTTCCAGAAATAATAATAATATTGTCAAAATCATACAATATTAATTATAGTAGTAACAGACTTTTTATGAAGAAAGATAAAAATAATTAATTTAATTTATGTGTAATTCTCAGGTGTCTCATTATTTGCGTCACTTCGGTGGCGCATTTTTCTTCAAGGTAATACCATGTTAACAGGAAATATCAAATCTAAAGTTATTTTTGGAACGTTCAACTTCGATTTTAAAATTTGATATTTCCTGTTAGAGCATGTCTCAACTTAAAGAAAAATGCGCCACCGAAGTCACTTAAACAATGATCCTGAGAATTACCCTCATATTTATTATTTATTTATTCATTATCTTATATCAATAAGTACACAATCAAAGATAATAATAAAAAAACCACTTAAACGTCCTGGGTTCGATTGTGGCACTAACAATTCACCGTCGTATCAGCACATTTATTTAAATAAGGATATCGACATGGCATGACATCCACTTTTATTTTTTTCATTTGATTATCATTATTCACATCATCACCCTCTTGCACTTATCCCAAATTTATCTGGGGTCGGCGCAGCATGTCCGTTTCTTCCAATATCTATATCAGCCTATAATAATATCTATCTATATCTTCTATATTACTATAATAAAACTGTAAAGGTCGAAAAGTCTGTACATTGAGTTTTTTTTCGCGAAAACCGGCTAGGGGGGCTAGAAATAAGCAATAGAACACGAATCAATCGTTTAAAAAATTTATGTCTGTCTGTCTGTCTGTTTGTTACCTCATCACGTGAAAACGGCTTAACGGATCGTAATGAAACTTAGCATTTGTATTGGTATTAGTCTAACTTAAAATATAGGGTATGTTTTATCTGAATCGGTTGAGTAGATCCAGCGATACAGCTTGACCCCTCTATTGTATTAAGTTGCATACAAAGTAGAGGTCATGATTGTTGGTTGGATGCAAGTTGCAGGTTCCTAAAAATACAACTGGATTCTATTAGTATTATAGAAAATATAGAATAACATAACATAGCCCATCACTGTCCCGCTGCTGGGCATGGCCCTCTTCTTGGAATGAGAAGAGTTAAGGAACTGGATATTGTTAGTGTAATAGATTATCATAACATAATCAGCTCATTACCTACTGCCCCACTGCTGGGCACGGACCTCTTCTCGAAACGAGAAGAGTTAAGAAACTAGAAAATATAGAATAACATAACGTAGTCAACCCATTACTGTCCCACTACTGGGTATGGCCCTCTTCTCAAAATGAGAAGAGTTAATGAACTGGATATTATTAGTATTCTAGAATAACATAACATTACCAGCTCATTACAGTCCCACTGCTGGACACGGGCCTTTTCTCAGCATAAGAAGAGATGTGATTAGTGTTATAGAATAACATAATCAGCCCAATTACTTCCCACTGCTGGGCACGAGCGTCTTCTCAAAATGAGGGAGTTTAGGGCTAATTCCATGAAATTCCATCACCTTAGCCGGTTGGTTGTAAAAACAAAATATAGTATGGTCGGTAAATAGTGTAATCGTCTGTGTAGGCACTTATATGTATATACCAGGCCCCTCAGAAAGTATTGCGAAAAAAAGTTTTTATATATAAAGATGCGCTGGCTGCGTTCGAGCAGGCTGTAAACGAGGTGTCTGCGGCGGACTGGAAAAAGTGTTTTGAAAACTGGTTTAGGCGCATGAATCTTTGTATAGAGGCTGGTGGAAAGTACTTTGAAAAGATTTGATAAAAATATATGTACGTATAGAACAATTTTTTTTAGTTTCGCAAAACTTTCTGAGTGTCCCACGTATTTGAAGATATTGTGTTCATAATTATGACACGATGTCATTTTCCGACATCCACGCGGACGTAGTCGCGGGCACAGCTAGTATTATATAAAAATTGGTACTTTATTTTTATTTTTATAAATAAATAAATAAATATCTTCGGGACATTTTTACACAGCACCATCTGAGAACATCAAACATCATTAAAATAATTCATAATTTTTAATATTTTTTTCATCATTCTTTCATTTTTTTTTTCATTATTATTTTTATCATTTTAATTTTTTTTAAACTAAGCAGAGCTTGTGATATGGGTACTACTAGACAATGGATATAATACTTATATACTTTTTTTTCTTTGTAAATACATAATTATAATACATAAGAAACACCCAGACCAACGCAAACACTTATGTTCATCACACAAATATTTGTGTCCTGTGGGAATCGACCCTCAAACTACTAGACTACAGACGTCGTCAAATAAGAAGCACCTTTGAGCTTAAGTGTTTTTATAATACCTACAGGCAAAGACATTAAATATTTACTAGTGATAGACAGGACAAGACGACCAAAATCGTAATCCAATACTTGTGACTAATTGGTAACAAGTCTCTCAGTCTAATGTCATACCCCTGCATGTTAGGTCGCAACCGTGTGTTGACAGTATAGCTACAACAAAAAAAAAAACAGAGAAAATATGCCGTGTTGCGCATTGCGATATTGCAAATCACGTTATGGGAAAATTACTGCATCTGACTTCAGTTTATTTTCGTTAGTATTTTTTACATTTAACTAGTAAATAAATATAATAAATAATTTTCGTAAATCATTCTAGAACATGTGCTAATATTGTAATAAGCGCCATCTATTGTTGAGTAGCTTTACTACTGCCTTGTTAGAGATGTGATGTTTATCGATTTTGTTATCGATAGTAAATAATAAATATAATACTGTTTAAGTATTGAATGCAAACATAATCATGTCATTTAAATATAAGTATATAAACAAGTGCTATTCGTTCAAGTATGTTGCTGGTATTGTAGGTTTCCGCCAGTAAATAATGTAGCACGTGAGAAGTGGATACGGTTTGTTCAAATAGATCGCAGAGAAGAAAATTGGCTTCCAGCTGCTGCATCACAATTATGCTATAAGCATTTTAGAAGAGAAGACGTCTACTTCGGGATATTTTTCATTTTGAAAAATATTGATAATTTCTTAAATTATGAGCGTTTGCATGAGAAAAGCCGGCAAAAAACGACCACATTTTTCAGCATTTTTCGATTTAAAAGAAAAGGTTTTGTTTTTTACAAAAAAATATTTTTGTGTATTGTAGCCCTTTTTAAAATGCGCATTTTGACACCCTAATTATTTTGATACACTTAAAACATCCGTAGATAAAGCGAATTAGCACTATTTTTGTAAACTGGCCCCTACTGGACCGATCGAAAAAACATTTTCAATGTTAAAATTAGTTTTCTTACAGCAAACCTTAGAGCGATAGAGAGATGTTGTTGTATGTTACTATATGTTATGTTTTATGGTAAAAAACATTAACGTACCTATATTTACTTAAATGACTTTGCTATAATTTAAACATAATTTTATGAATAAGTTGTAAACACTGAAACTACTGGAATAATTTTATTGCTTTCCTAATTATTGTCACTTATTTTTAGGGTTCCGAAGTCCTACAAAGAACCCATATAGTTTCGTCATGTCCGTCCGTCTGTCCTAATCCTTTACAGCTTAATAACTTCTACAGTTATAAACATAAGTAAATGAAATTTTGTTAAAAAATAGTCTACATATAGATCTCAATTTTAAAAGAATCAAAAAATCGTTTTTACGTATTTTAGGGGTGGCGTCCATACATGTGAAATGGGGATGAAAAATTTTTTTCGCTGCACCCCCTCGTGTGGGGTATCATTGAATAGGTCTACTAAAATGAAGGTAATGTTTCATACACCACATTTTTATCAAGTGTACCATCTGCGAAATATAGCCCGCCAAAGTGGATTGCAATGTGTCCCCCCCCTGCCATTTCTAAACTATGCAATGTAGAAACTTATAATATTCCAAATTGATAGACCTTTGTGAAAACTCTCTTTTAAAATTATTTCGAGTATAATGTGATTATAATTTTTTGAGTTATAGAGAGAAAACTAAAAAATACTTAAAACGTCCTAGTTCAAAGGTCATTGACCTTAGATAAAAATGATCTTAGCAAATAATGCTCCTTTAGCTACTTTCTATTTGAAAAAATCACAAAAATTAACTTTGAAATGACACACTTCTTAAATTTGGCTTCTTGAATTTATCGCTAGATGGCGCTACTAACAACACGCTCTGAGTCGCGAATGCTGCCGATTATTGCAAAAACTAAAATAGCCATGATTAATATTCGATTTGATTCGTTTGTAATTACACCTACTTAAGGAACCCTATAATACTGAGCATGGCCCGACATGCTCTTGGCCGGTTTTTATCTTTTCAAATGTGAAAAAAAAAATTATTTATCGATATTATCGATACTCTGATAAATGGTAACACCCCTACCACAAGTTTCTAGTTTCTACTTAGCTTCACCCAGAGTTGCCAGACCTATAGATTCTTCTGTAGATCTATGGATTTTTGACGTCGCCTACGGTTATACGGATATCGATAGCAAATCTATGGATTTTTGAACGTAATAAGTTATTCTCTCTATTTAATGTACATAAAAACACACTTAGGCAATAGGCTCGCCCCCTATTACATGGGACTATAACATAACTGGCGAAATGTGGGTGTACTATTACACCTCTGCCTACCCCTTCGGGGAAATACAGGCGTGATGTTATGTTAAAAACACACTTTAAATGATAATGACACTGACACGGGCAGAGAGAATAAACTTTTAGACTTAATAAAATTGTTTTTCTGTCATAGACACGTTTTGCTTATGTTTGTTTAGTTTCCAATATTTATTTACCAGATTTTAACTATATTAGGAGTAAAGGCAAGTCTAAATAGTCAGACAAAGCTTTAAAAAAGTCTCTAGATCTACGGTTTTCATAAAGGGGAATCTACGGATTTCTAGATTTTTCAAGCTTAATTCACGGATTGAAAATCGGATCTGGCAGCACTGGTCACCTACCGGGCGATAGCTGAATTATATTGTACACTCTGTTTTTTTTTATTTGTCTTATTTAGTAAACAATCTTGGCATGTCTTTTTTAATTCAATTTGTCAATAATAAATATTAAAAGACATTATGTTAACAACTCCACACACTTAATTACATTCTTTAACCTAATTACATGTGCAGGACTAGTAATTATATTTTATTAGTAGTTTTTTCAATAAAGAGACATGCCAAGATTGTTTACTAAATAAGACAAGAAAGAAAACACAGACTTGAATAATTTAATACGTGTTTCTGCTATTACACGTTAGATGTCGTCATTGTGACCTGGGATCACAGTTTTTCTTCGAGTTTTCGTCTGATAGCCTCTCTATGCCCTTTATTAAATCTCTTTACCTACAGGATAATTTTGAATTCATTAGAAATTCTTTAAGGGATGATTGTACTCATCAATTTGAACAACTTTTACAATGGGACCAACCCTGAAAACGCCAAAAACCGCGTGTTGTGTGTGTATATAAATAAAAAAGTTAATTAAAAACTGAACAAAATATACCTTATCAATGGTAACGATGGTTGCCAATCGACAATAAATTAATGTATTTATTTAATATCAATGTAAGGCGTTTAATAGTTTAAATCACACAATATGAGTACAAACTCAGACATCCTTTGTTTTACTACTGAGTATGACCACATCCAAGCATACTAACAAGGTCATCCTCATCAATTGAAACATTCAAGCAGGATCCGGTGTGCCAAATTTCCCGACTACTCTTAAAGTAAGGGCATACCGTAAACCAAGGTAACTATGGCCTTGTTAGGTTAATGTTGTCTCACCCTTAAAAGTATGATTTGGGATTTTATAATTAAATTGAGTATCTTTTAATTCTGAGCAGACTGCTGATTACGTTTTAAAATAAATGGTTTTAGAGTCACTTATTATAAATAATACATATTAATAATCTCTGTTCAACTATGTGTACGGTGAAGCGCATATAATATACTAGCAGTACTTTAGCGGCTTCTCCCGCATAAAAAGTTTTAATATGCCCCGTATTATGTTTCCCATCGTAGTTTTGGGAAAACAAAAGTACGTATTTTTTATATTATTTAATTTGAAGAGTATTTGTGTCAAGTTTGACCGCCGAAAGATTTGTCATAGAAAGTTCAACAACCCTTTTTTACCCACGTTCTGATTAATTTTAGAAAAATTAAAAACAAGTAATTCATTACATCAACGATTATTACACCGAGTTTCGACATAATACAGCCACACAATAATATTCTCCCATACAAAATAATTACTCGGTGAGTACATTAACTCAGTCTATCGCAGTCCACTGCTGGACATAGGCCTCTCCCAAGTTCAAAAACAAACGCAAACGCAGCGTAGGGCGCCCCCCCGCCAGGTTGTCCGACGACCTGAAGAACGTGGCTGGGGGGGACTAGATGCGGAAGGCAGAGGACCGAGTGTTGTGGCTAAGTACATCATTAATCGAAATTATTTCTTTACTGATGGGGGCTAATAGCGTTTCTCATAAAAGAGGTGCTATTCAGATTGGTGGATGCTCTTTGTAAAATACGTCGAATTCAGATACCTATAAAATAAGAATACGTTCTTACTATAGCAAGTTGGTCCCTAGTAACGCCAATTCTAAGACAGCTCCTAACCTAACTTTGAATTCGATTTAAGCGAAATGAATATTCATAACCTTTTACGGCTTATTGTTGAAATCCATATTTCATATTATGGTCGTGACAAGTATGAATTATAAACGTTACATTCTCGACGACGATGTCTTCAAGCTTACAGTAAATCTATATTTATTTTGTATTAGTAATCCGTATTTTATCTGAATACTCGTAAAATATGTTTGTTTTGTTATTATTATTTTATGGACAGATTATTTCTTTTTCTTTCTTAAAAAAACGTTGCTCTACACTACGATTTCTCCTGTATCGTTAGTTTGTTTATAAACACAATACCTTTTTTAGTTTTTGTCCTTTATCATCATCATCATTTCAGCCGAAAGACGTCCACTGCTGGACATAGGCCTCCCCCAAGCATCGCCACCACGACCGGTCCTGCGCCTTCCGCATCCAGCGGATTCCCGCAACCTCCACCAAATCGTCGGTCCACCTTGTGGGGGTTTTTGTCCTTACAAATCAAAAATTTCTATTTTATTATAAAATAAACTGAGCCTGTCGCAGTCCACTGCTAGACAAAGGCCTCTCCCAAGTTGCACCACAACACTTGGTCCTCCGTTTAAAATGAAGTGACAGTTTATACCTACATTCCAATACAGTCAGTATGCCATTCCAGAGTGTTTTTTATGTGCCGAGTTGATTTACCGTTGAACGTTCATACGTTCCGTATGAACTTAATCGCTTTAATTTACTAGTTTTATTTCGTGAAAATTGTGAACATTTATACAGAATTTTAAACAAAGTTATATGTGTTCTACACTTTATAGTAAACTATAGAGGTCGCCTTATTGCTTACGAAATAAAGACGCTGTGTCAGTCATTCCATGTGGTTACACCGCGTAACGAAGAGGAAGACCATGTTACTCCATGGTGACACCACCACATTTAACCCCCCTTAAAAATATGCCATAATCGCCACGCTTGGCAGGCAGGTTGGCGATCGCAGTTGGTTGGTTAAATAGTCAGAGAATGCTGCTGCCCATCCTCTGGTTAATCCCTTAGTCGCCTTTTACGACACCCATGAGAAGAGATAAGGGTGGTGCTATTCTTTATGTCCGGCACTTCACGGAACGCGTTTATCGCGTATCTCTTGGGAACTGTTTATCTCACGTGGTAAAAAGTAATCTATGTCCTTCTCTAGGTCTCAGGCTACCTCTTTGCCAGTTTTCATAACGATCGGTTCAGCCCCCCTAGCCATGTTTACAATCTACAATCGTCAACGCTAATAGAAAACAACCAAAATGTATGGGAATGACATATCTCAACGAAAAAGTCACGTCATCAGAACCAATGAATAGAAACTTCGTAGACAAGTTTACAAATTAACTGAGCCTTCGGAGCGTTAAACAAAATTCGAGCGTTTCGACAATGTCAAGTAGCGTCAAGGCGTTAAGGCTACCAATAAATAGATTGCGAAAATCGCTAACGTCAAGACGTCAACGTTTATAGAAAGAGATTAAAAACAAAACGTTTGTAACTTGGCTAGGCCCCCAGATGTTTAGTCGTGAAGAGATAACAAACAGACAGACAGAAGAGTAACTTTCGCATTTATAATATTAGTGTGATGTCCACTTGTGTGTTCTATGATTATTTTATATTTGTCATAAAATTTTCTTTTATTTCGTCTAAATATTTGATTGCATCAACAAGATAAAATTATATCTACAAGGTCACTGCGTGTGAATAAAAGTTACATAATTGTATGTAAACAATAAAAATAAAAGGTGTTTTCTCTCACTTGCTCGGAAACATTAATCAAAAAAAAGAATACAACAATCGGCTCTTTTCCGTACGCAAAAAAATAACAGGTCGATAATATCCAACAGGACAATAATAGAGATTGCTTGACACTTTTTATTTTTTAAATTATGCTACCGAGGTTTTTAAGTATGCACTTACATAAATTAGGTGTTTTTAGGTACAAAATATTTATCACTATACAGGCTGAATGCGCATTTTTTTTTTCAAAACTTTCAAAATAGAACAAGAACCGCGCGCGGGCGAATTGGCGTGAATGAAAATAAGATACTGTTGAATTAATTTGTGTTGTTTCCTCGCAAATGAGAGAAAAGTACTATATAAGTCTCGGCCGAAATAGCAATTAACGGCCTTGTCTTGTTAAAAAGGACTCGGCTTGCGCCTCGTCCTTTCAAAATCACTTGGGAAGTCGGTACTCAGCTTCGCCTCGTACTTCCAATATTACTCGGCCGTAAATTGCTTCATTTCAGGCCTCGACAGTAATGTACTATTATTGTAACAAATCAACATTTACAGTATACAACGTGTTATTGAAATAACAGAAAACCTCCTAAGGGGTCATTGTACTCATCAGCATGAACAACTTTTACTATGGGACCAACCCTGAAATCGCGAGAAAAAAATCAGCTGTTTCCGACATTTGTGTTCACATAAATCGACAAAACGTAGGAAACACTGGATATTTTTTCACAATTTAGGTTTTGGTCCTATAGGAAAAGTTGTTCATACTGATGAAAAAATAGAGGAGGAGATTAAGAGGTTTTCAGTTATTTCAAAAACACGTTATAGAGTTTATATATACAGCAATAATATTAATTACCCTAAAGATACTGAAACTGGCTTCCAAAACTAAACAAGAGCTTGTATCTTGGGCTGTTTACACACAATAAGTATTCACATTACGGTATAACCGTTCATCATTACTAAAACAACGGATTTCCTTTTATTATACACTAAAATGTAAGCTGGTTTTACACAAACTATACATCATGCTTTCCGGAACAAAAGGTGGAATTCTGTGTTCAATGATATTTATTGAAATGACGCCCGAATGTAAATTTTGAATTATGCTTAAATTATTATTCAGCATAAAAATGGTTGATATGAAAAATGTATTGTATTCTCACAATGACGTAAAATATTCGTAAAATTTATGTATTTTCGGCCTGTATGATTATTATCTACGAAACACGGAAAATTATTGTATTTTATATGCAAATATTACCAAAGAGATAAAGAGCAAGCTGTATAGTAATGAATGAAATAATGTGATGTGTGTGTGTGCGGATAATGTAACGACTTATTAAGTATACAGGGTAATTGAAAAATACCTGAAACCCACTAATTTTTTTATGAGTTATGACTCTGAACAACGTTTGTTCTAGGACTTTTCATAATTTGAAACTTTTTTTTTTCATACAAATATATGAAAATGTTCTGTTGTTTGCATATTCTAGAAGGCCGGCGAGAGACCGCCCAGGGTCCTGAAAGCGGGTTGCACGGCTAGTACGAACGCGCTTGGGTTTTCAGCATAATATGCTATGCCATACTCACATTTAACCGACGAGCATGCATGACGAGGTTAATGGACGTAGATGAAGCGAAAGAGGTGTGTCAGGATCGTAGCAGGTGGAAATCAATAGTCTCTGCCTACCCCAATGGGAAACAGGCGTGATAATATGTACGTATGGATGTATACTCACATTTTACCGACTTCAAATAAATAAAAATACTTTTTTTTGGCCAACCTGTTTAGTTTTGGTCAAAGTTGTAGAACAAACGTTATTCAGGATTGTGATACGAAGTTAGTACTTGGAGATTTCGGGTATTTTTTAAATTACCCTGTATAAAGGAGTTAGGATCACCGCGAGCGGACGCTCACATTTCAGGGTTGCACGCACATTAAAAGTTATTCAATATGATGAGTACATTCACCCCTTAAAAGGGTGCTCTTGGATTCTAAATGATCCTGTACATACAATCCCAGTTTTATCAATAGTCCTAAGCTACGCTAAGCCCTGCTAAATCCAAACTAACCAATTAAATAAATGTAGGTACAATGTACATGGTACAAAAATGTATCATTAGACACATGACACTAGTGTAGTGTTTATAACCCCACTATCATGTATGACGTCAATCGTTATTTTTTATGAGCAGCTCTTAAAATTCACACAGTGGACTGATATCATCACAGACGCTGGCAAAATTAAATTTTCATATTATTGTAGGTAAATTTACATGGTACAAAAAGTTATCATTAGATTAACCTTTTCGCACATGACACTATTGTAGTGTTATGACACCACTATCATGTATGACGTCAATCGTTATTTTTTATGAGCAGCTCTTAAAATTCACACAGTGGACTGATATCATCACAGACATTGACAAAATTGAATTGTCATTTTATTATATTTTTTTAACGCATTAACATTTAATCAAATAACACTAATAATCATTATTGTAAGATCTTTTATGTACCACAATTAATGCAATAAAGTTTATTTCTATTTCTATTACAAAAAACAGATGATACAATAATAAAATACGTTTGACGACCACGTCATAAGGAATTAATTTTTGTAACTATAGGTATAGTGGCTTAATAATAAGCGTATAAAGACCTAGAAAGGAAGGTATTAGACCAGCAGTGGTCATCACAGAGCTAACGTCCTAATTATCGTCCTCGTCGGCGAGGACCGACGCGACGTCCACACAGATGCCGAGAGTCCGACTCTCGAGAAACCCAACACGATGCAGCAGCGGCTGCCGGGGGGACCGGTGGCGGGGTCCCCCAGCTGCACCCTGAGTCGAGGCCGAACTCCCCCCTAGGGACGCCCTCACGGTGTCGCAACCGGAGATAATATCGTTACGCGAGACCGACCCTATGCTCTAGAGTAGTTCCTAGGAATAGGCTTAATCGCCTGTGTGTTAGGATTAGGTAGGTCTTCGCCATCGCCGGCGAGGCTTGCCGCTTAACGGCGATTCGTTAAACGCGCGACCCCCCCGATATACCAAAAGTCCGCCACTTTCGAGAAAACTATTCCCGATGCAGCAACGGCTGCCAGGGGTACATAGCGGCGGGGTCCCCCCGAAATGCCCCAGTAAGCCGAGGTCAGAGCCCTCCCTTGGGGGACAACCTTATGCGGTTTTTGCAACCGCGATTTTAGGTTATAAGTTAGGTTTCGGGAATTTTTTCGGTGGATGGAGTCCCTAACGGGATTCTCCGCCACCCGCCCGGTTAAGCAGTTAGGGTATCTATTTCTGGGTAAAAATATTCACAGAGCTTATTAGCTTATTTGCTTATTACTGACAATATTATCCAGTCAATATTCCCTTACATGCAAATGCAAACTACTGTTACCTGTAAGTTACCTGTTTGTGTTTCTGTTGCACTATTATTTAAATGTTGCGCGACGTTTACTGGGACCATAAATCATTTTTCTTTCTTTCTTTCTTTACTGTCAACTTAAATCATACATACAGCACGTGCAATTTATTTTGGCCGGAGTGAAGTAACATCAGTAACATAAAACTTGTTCGTTTGTGAAGGAATATTGATGATTAAAAAAAACTGTGCTAAGTGCTAACTGTGCGGAAGGCAGAGGACCGAGCGTTGTGGCGCAATTTGGGAGAGGCCTATGTCCAGCAGTGGACTGCGATAGGCTGAGTTGAAGTGCTAACTGTGCGTGTAAAAAAAAATCAGCTGATCCCCACATTTTGTCAATTTAACTGAACACAAATGTACCGGAACAGCTGATTTTATTTTCGCAATCTCAGATTTGGTTCCATAGTAAAAGTTGTTTATATTGATGAGTACAATGACTCCTTAAGAGGTTTTCAGTTAGATGCTGGATTATGAAGCTGTAGAAAACCTTTTAGAAGTCATCACTTAATTCACCTAAATTCTTATAACCACCACTCTCTCTTCTTTTTTACATGAGTAACAAAATTTAAGATTCATTATATATCTCTACTTCGTGACACCGCCAGCAAAATCATGCACACAGAAACACCTTCCACACGTACACTTCCACAAATTATCACCACACTTACACTTCCACACATACACTCTCTCACTCTAGCACAAACATTACACGCAGTACTTAACATTCATTTTCTATTTTTTTTGTTCCTAAACAACTTATTATTTACTGTTTAAGGAAAAAATCTAATATTGTCATATTAGGTACCTATAACTGTGTTTATGTATAGCGAGAAGACACTGGCTCCTGCAACACAGTTATTACTAGTGCAGGGGTCAGAGGTGTAAAAGCATTTATGTCAATAAACGATTATTTATTTATTTGTTTATATTGATGAGTACAATGACTCCTTAAGAGGTTTCAGTTATTTCAATAACACATTGTAGGGTTTAATGCTCGATGAATTAAATCAACACATAAAATAGGTACCTACATAATAATATGTTAAGTAAAACATTTACTAGGATACTTACAAACATAATGGATTAATTGAGTTACAAAGGTCGTTCAACCATAATATATGGCTTATAGTTTTATGTAATGGCTCGATAAACAAAACTAAGGGTTATACCATCGCCTGATTGGCTATAGACGTGAAACGAGGCCCATGCGTGTTCATAAGTTTACAGAGCTTGTCTAACTGCCGCACTCATAAAAGTTTATGAACCATTGACTAACGGAAATATAAGGGTGCCTATATAGTACCTGGCCGCAAATACAAATATATGTATAGGTATATGTTGAAAAATATGAAAAAAAATGCATTTATCATTTCCTTAAGCCGATAAAGTTGGCCTTTTCTACTGAAGTCCAGTTTTCCTTTAATTAAATACACCTACCCTATACAACGTGACACTAGGATGGGTACCTGGGCACTGCGGAATTAGGGGTAATGAAGCCGCTGATGAACTCGCTAGAGCTGGTGCGGAATGCCCCACTGTAGGGCCGGAGCCAATTTGTGGGGTTCCGAAATGCATCACCTCGGCTAATCTTAAGGACTGGGGAACTCATCAAAGCATTAGACTTTGGAAAAAAACCCCAGGCCAAGAGCACTCGAAAGCGCTTCTAGTAGGCTTCAGGAAGAGATTTACAAAAGAAGCGCTTTCGCTTAACAGGAACCATATAAGGATCCTGACTAGAACCCTTACAGGGCACTGTAAACTGAACAAACATCTACACAGGATGGGCCTCACAGATATCACAGTTTGCAGATTTTGTCGCGAAAAGGACGAAACGCCCATTCATATCCTATGCGAATGTGATGCAGTGCACCACATTAGAAGTCAGCATCTTGGAGGCCACACAATCTTAGCTGATGAGATCAGATCCTCAAACCCCAAGGCTATAGTCGACTTTATGGTTGGCTTGCGGCTTGGAGAGGTGCTGTAGTATACTATTAGAGGCGTTACAATAGATCTTTTAGGTCGCAGTGACATAGGGGACTTACATAGACCTTACCTCTTTTCCAAAATAATAATAATAAATACCCTATACAACGTGTTATTGAAACAACTGAAAATTGAAAGAAAGAAAGAAAGACAGAATCATTTATTTGCGTAGAATACAGGTGGTAGGTACCAGATATAAAATTGGTGGTTTAGGAACAGTGCTATATTCTGCGTGCGTTCTGCGTTTGTGTGTTCTTATTTTGTACTCGTACTTATGAACAACTTTTACTATGGGAACAACCCTGAAGTCGCGAAGAAAAAACCAGCTGATCCTTACATTTTGTCGATTTATATGAACATAAATGAAGGGAACAGCTGTTTTTTTTTCGCGATTTAAGGGTTTGGACCAATAGTAAAAGTTGTTTGTACTGATAAGTATACAATGAGTCCTTAAGAGGTTTCAGTTATTTCAATAACATGTATACTTTTTGAATTTAACATATTTTTTATACAATTACCCATGTTTGCTCGGGGGCAGCATTGCCATGGATTTTAAACATAATACCTTACCTTACCTTTTTAACCTTACCGTTACCTTTACCTTTACCGTTACCTTCTTTAAGCAATAGTTAGTAAATGGTTCACCTGTACACAAGGTACAGGTGAACCATTTACTAACTATTGCTTAGAGACATAGGTCTCTGAGAGCGGACATAACTTTGCTTCCTATTCGACTGGATAAACTTCGGCGAATACCCATCGTATATACATATAAATGTACACCTTTATGTAGCTATATGAATGTTCTCTTCGTCGTTCTGCTCCCGATTTTGTCAAATAAGGTTTCTATCGATTTGTCTGGTCTGCGACAGATTTATATTTAGAAAGGTGGATTTAGACGCCCGTGTCTGTGGGCAGCAATATTACAAAATGTGCCTATAAACACTGAATTAAAAGCAACAAGACTGTCCAAAGCTCTGCCAAAAACACGATTTTAAAAGATAAAAAATTTCAATGTATGACAAGCAGTGCCCCCATTTTGTGTACTCTTTTATGCCATACTGTACAGCCGCTAAAAAAATTGCATTGAAAACTCCTTGGTCGGGCCGAAGTGGCATTGAAAACTCCTTGGCTGTGCTGAAGTGTGCTATTATGGAAAAAAAAAAAATTTTGTTCGGCAAACAGTGTTATAATGATTTTTTTTTAAATTTATTACAGACTCGTGCGTAAAGTCTGTCATTATGATATTACTTTTGAATTCATTATTCGAATTGTACGATACGAGTTTAGATAAAGTATGTAATCAAACACTTATCCTTTATTTTTCCAAATTATTCCTAAAAGAGGATGCAATAGGGTTATGTATTGAAGAATATTATTGCGTAGCTGGATTGAGTCGAAACTTGGTATAAATAATCTTTAAAGCAATTAATGAATTACGTGTTTTATTTATTTTCGAATATAAACTGAACGGGGTTAAAAAAGGGGTGTTAAAGCTTCTATGAAAAATCTTCCTGGTGTTGCACTTGACACAAATACTCTTCAAATTAAATAATAATAAAGAAAAATGGTATTTTTCTTTTCGAAACATTATACTTGAAGCATGTTAAAACTTTATACGCAGGCAAAGCCGCAAGAGCACTAGTAGTAATAAAAATATACATATAGGTACAACAAAAACACGCGTATATTCACGCTTATAAAGTTACCAAAAACATGCGTAGCGTAGGTACAGTCGCTCTCATAAACTTGCCGACGCGACGGAAGGGATCGTTCCCTTTGTTTTCCGCGTTAATTAACGTTATTATTTCCTCGGTCGTTTGTCGAATTTGGGCCCAAATTGGAACAGTTTCCAAGAAATAAAGCCTTGTAGACGTTTGAGGTTAGTATTAGTGTAGTTGATTTAATTGACCGTAGCTGTAGGATATCTTATTGCTATACATGTTAGATATAGGTAGGTTGATCCACAGAAATATATCAAAACTTTTGTTTCTGCCATTAGAAGTAGCGTAATATAGAACTAGAGCGTATTGAGTAAGGTTTTGAACTGCAACGTGGTAGTTAATTGGTTAATAACTAAAAACATCTTAAAAGGTCATTGCACTCATCAGTATGAACAACTTTACTATTTGCATTTTTTCGATTTATGTGAACACAAATGTAGGGACATATTATTAATAAAGTAGTAATTGTATTATATAAAGCATTCTATAGTATATAATATAATATTTTGATAGAATGTAATGTAATTAAGTTTAATTGCTATTTTACTGGCCACCTAGTGGCACCCACTGCTTAATTTTATTGTATTATCTGTGGATAATGTAGTGGGCTGCAACATTACCTTATACAAATTTGCTACCCTATAATTGATGTCTTATGTTGTAGCTGTTTATTATCCCTCAATAAATAAAATAAAAATAAAATAAAAATAAAATATCCCTTAATATTTTATGCAGCCCTGGTACACATTCAGAATCTCACAAAAAATTACGATAAGAATGTACCTAGTATTTAATTAAAATATCTGAATCGCGACTATCCTTGTTAAAAAATCGTCGACGCACGAAAATTTTAGATCATAACGAGCCAAATGCTTTACAAATTGTGATACTGTCTATTACTATCAGGTTGTTTTATATAAGACCATGATTATTTTTCTGATCATTATTTTAATAAATCCATTTTCTTAACAAACTCGCTTTCCGTCTTGTCTGTCTGTCTAATCTGTTTATAAAATTTATTTGAAGTTTTGGTTTTAATTGTCATTTACTTAGTATCGCTGTTATTCAAGAGATGCCGTTGTCCCATGACGTCACGTTTCTAAATCGCGGTGTTCAGATTTTCCAACAGATCATGACCCTTCAAGTTAATTAGTGTAATAAACGTCTTGCTCTGGACATATTGTTTTATTCCTTCGGGAGATGTTTTTGAGACTGTGTACATGGTCCTTCGTAGCCGGTTGAAGGATTCGTGTGCATCTGTCTTTGGTGTAGTAAGGTGGAGTGTCAACTGCAGCGAGTGACGTGGATCGTGCTGGTTGGCGTAATCAGCCGGTGCGGGGCGAGGACTCCGCATATCATTACGACGAGCTACGTACAAGTGAGTGACAGTGAAGTGATTCGAGGATAAACTGTGAGTACTTTATAGCAAAGTGAATTAAAATCAAGCAAATTTAGACGTTCATAGACTTAGAAAATTTAGATAGCAAGTTGGACTTAGAATAATTTCAACAAAAAGTGAAATACGGGGAACCTATGCCCGATTTTTTCCCGGTGTGTAAAAGGTTCAAAGACTTGTATTTTTTTTCACTTATTGACTACGAACTTTAAAAAAAATTGCATTCAAGAACAGTTCGAAATATAACATCTTTATTGCAACCATGGAAGCCTTGAGTAATTTACAATTTAATCTACATTCTACTATAAGAAAGGCACAATCTAACTTCAAGAAATCGCCTAAGGTTCGACTAACCAGTTCATACATAGAAACCAGACTGGATAATTTAGAAGCTAACTGGTCAGCGTTTTCTGAAACTCACTTGAAAATTGTAACATCGGTCAAGTCTATTGAATTTGAAAAATCTGAATATAACATACAAAACTTATATGAAATGACGGAAGAATTATTTACCGATTACAAAGCAGAGTTGAAGGAATTGTTGAAGAAGATTGAATGTTCGGATAGTTCAAATAAAGTGCCTGAATCTTCTTCAAAGGGTTCTAAGGGGATATGTTCTGTTAAATTACCAAAGATTGAGTTGCCAACGTTTACAGGAAATTATTCTGAGTGGATTAGCTTTCGCGACTTATTTAAATCCCTCATAGACAATAATAACTGTCTAGACGAGGTACAAAAGTTGCATTACTTAAAGTCTCATTTGTCTGGAGAGGCTGCAGGTCTTTTGCGGCATATTCCTATCACTAGTAGTAATTATGCAACTTGTTGGACTCAATTAGAGAATAGATATGATAATAAGAAATATTTAACTACCTGCATACTAAAACGACTTATGAGTCAAAGGAATATTGTAACCGAATCCTCGAACGCTATCAAAGAATTATTGGATACTTCTAATGAGTGTTTACATGCATTGAAAAATTTAGGTATAATGGTTGAGTACTGGGACATTATTGTTATACATGTATTGAGTTTAAAGTAACGGCCGGTTTCTGATTTGAGAAAACTCAGTTAAGTGGTACTTAAGTGTGGTTTGAGTATGGGTTTAACGAAATTCTGTTTCTGATCTGAGTATTTCTCAAAGTTAAGCATTCAAGGATAAGTTTTCTCAAATTCCCATTAAATTTTGACATTACGTCCGCTTAACTAGAAAATTGCGTTTCACATCACCTACTTACGGAGTACTTAGGTATCATTTGAGTATGGTTTTGAGGAAAAATCTGAGCATTTCTCAAAGATAAGCATTCAACCGTCAGTATTTTTAAAATTTTAAATTTCGTTCGCTTAAATCAAAATTTGCATTTCACAACACGTTACCTACGCTCAAATACATACTTAAATCTGATTTGAGCGGAAGAAATTTAAGTATCCGAATTTGGCTACTTAAACTCCACTCAATATATTTTGGAGGCAAATAATAGGGGTTTTTTCGTTTCCCTGCAATTTTATTATGGTTATCATCTAGCACATTCTACGACCTTCCCTATATATTCGATCCATCTTTGATGCCATACTGCGTTCAGTTTCCTAATGGAAATCGTTTCAGGTCTACTTGCTAATTTTATTCTTAAACAAAGATGATGAACTTATCATCTTTACTCCCAAAGTTTACCCACTGAGCAAACCCCTAACTGAAAAGCTATTCATTCCATAGCTCCTTGAGTAACTCAAGCTCTTTTATGAGGAAACCCTAGAGAACCTAAAGAACCCAAGTCTTCCACCTCAGCCTCCTTAAATTGCAATCAGGGCAGGAGAAAGATGATGATAATGAATAAAAAACACACATTCTGTGAAAGATTGTCTTTATTTTTATTTCCACAAAATCACTGTCTTAAATGTACATACTTGTGTTATTCTAAATAAATAATAATAATAGGACTATAAAAAATAAGTAGGTTCTACAAATTACAAAATGGTAAACACATAGGATTTATAATAGATACGTAAAAGCGACACTCTCCTACAATGTAATCACTAGAGACTAGTCAGGCGGCGGGACACCCCGAGTCCGCCACCCGCAGGCCACCTGGGCACCTGGTGTCTGGAGGCCATCGCCTCTCAAACTCTCTTCGTCGCCTCCTTAGCGAGCATCACCTCCTCGCAGAAGGACACGACGCCTTCCCAAGCGCTCTCACTCCCGACCATAGACAAAACCACAGTCGGAAGCGACAGATCGCTGCCGCTTACTGCAGTAATGAGGTCATGGCCCTGCGTGACCCAAGCTGGGCACTCTACCAGTGTGTGCCGCGCCGTGTCCTCTGGGAAGTTCCTTAGTGATGACACTTGGGCGTCGGCTCCCGGCCTATGCGACACAGATACTTCCCGACGCAACCATGCCCCGAGAGAATCTGGGTCAGCCAGTACGTGAGGGCATCATAGCACCTCTCCAGCCACTCCTCCATAGTTTTAACCATACTGTTTATACCAATTGGATTGGTAGCCAGCATGATTAAGGCTAGAACTAGTTATATCCAAATACAACTGGCTTTATTTTCAATAATAGAGTGGGCAAACGAGCAGGTGGGTAACGGGGCGGAGTGGTGAGTGATCACCGCATGGACATCGGTGACACCAGGGGAAGGCCAGCTGACAGTCGCCACGTCGGTCGATGCGTTGGGTGTAGCCGCACTTCGGTTTTAGTCGTAAAGTCGTAACGTATCAATTAATTTGAACAACTTTACAAAATTTTGATCATTGTAACATAAATAACATTGCTTCAAGTTCATACACTGTTGTAACCCAATGGTTATTAACTTTCAATATCACTGGCACTATAACAAATTCTTTCTTAATCCTTGATTACACTTAGGTCTACGCCTTGGTAGTCTGCTTGGCTGGAGAGGTCAGACATTGATTTATATCATGATGCGAGTGATGACTTCACGTCGTAGCTCAGACATCTGTATAGACAGCAGACTGGAGGAGAATCGCTGATCTTTGTCGATGAAGTAATAAAAATGAGCAATGTATACTGCCCAGAGGCAGGTATAATCAAAGACTGCTCAACAACTTTTATTATTTTGTGGATAACGGTGCTGGTTGCGTGATTACCTAAGTTTTGTATATCTTTTTGTTTGTATTATGCATTATTGCGCAATTGTTTGTTGTCCTGAAGAATAAAAAAAAAAAAAAAAAAAAAAAAAAAAACAACGTACGGAATTCGCGTCGCATTTATAGCTGCAATAACATGGGATAACTTTCTCACATATCAACCAATGGTTGTAATTCTATTTTACAATAATTATTTCGTATTCCAATTTACTAGACTTTCGTAAGACGTAAATTTTTCATGTAATTAATCTTATATTGCTCGTTTTAACACGTAGCTTATACTAGACGTAGATACTACTATGCGTACACGAGTACTGTAGAAATAATTTAATTTATATTATTTTAATTCAAATAAGTTCAACTATTAGTGTTAAAATTATAGAATTTTGCAGTTGACATTTTTTTGAGTTTTTGACGTTAGTGCAGTGTTGCCAATAATAATTTTTAGACAGCTGTATACGTTTGGTAGAAAAGCCGTGTTTATATGGAAAAGATCAACGGTCGGCCGAAGCACCACAGAGTACTTTGCGTAGCACTGCCAAAAAAAAGGAGATACGTTTCAGCATCAACCAAATGGCGCTTTGTTTAAGTTTTTCGTGCATATTTAATTGTTCGTCATTTTTCTCTTTTTTCTTTTTAATAAAAAACGTATTAACAACATTTCATTTTAAATGGGTAATCTAATCGGGAAATACCTGTCCATAACACTCTCACTCACAATTACTTTGCAAAGTTGGAATTCGGATTTACAAGCAAAGATGAACAGGCACTAGATACATTTGGATACATGCTAAATTTATCGAAAACATGATTACCGTGACTGAAAGCCGTAGATTTTGCTACGGCCATGGGGTTACAGCCGTAGGCCGTAGATATTGTAGTTTTTTAGCCTGAAAACCGTAGAACACGGTAATTGCCGTAGCATTGGCAACACTGCGTTAGTGATTTTTTTCTCTGTTTGACGCAAAGGTTTGACGTAGCCAAACTGGCCAAGCACGAAACAAGGTCGGCGAGGTACATACCAAAGAGTATATAATATACTACATTTAGTTCA
The DNA here is from genome assembly GCA_949699075.1 of Asteroscopus sphinx. Lineage (NCBI taxonomy): Eukaryota > Metazoa > Arthropoda > Insecta > Lepidoptera > Noctuidae > Asteroscopus > Asteroscopus sphinx. Next base: position 24,301,526 of record OX453005.1, on the reverse strand, counting down.
TACATTGTGCATTCAATTTATTTTATGAACACCTTTTTATAGAAATTTTCAATGGTTTTGGAATAATATTAATAAAAAAACGATGTATCAATTGCTATACTAACATGTAATTATTATTTTTTTAAATCGTTTTCGATTTGGGTGGTTTGAAACTATACGTAGTATTACATCCTCTTTGATTGAAACGTACATTGATGTTTTCCTGAACGTTGGTACTGCACCCAGGCAGAGTTTGAGAAATACTTAGTTGATGGACGATTGAGCAGAACAGTTTTTGGCGTGTGAAACACAAAATTAGTTAAGTATTGCTCAAAATTTGAGTGCCGCTTTGTTAAGTGTAGCTGGTATTCTCAAAACAGTCATTATAGTCCAGAATTGACCATACAACACCTTGTTGCAGTAGTGTTTTTTTTTCTAGTCGTTCTAACAAAGTTTTCTATTGGTAGGTTTGAATATGTATTAACGGTTCTTTATTAAATAAATGATAATTAAACCCGTCCGTGGTTTGGTCTATAGGTATATTTCTAAATGAATTTAACTATTAATAATTAATTTTTAATTTATGAATGAAATGTGACGTTGCTATGAGGGGCTCGTGGTTAAGTAGCAATAGCAACTGCGCGGGTTGTATGATCTGCGAGGTTAAGCTACAGTTGCCGCGGTCAGTCCGTGGATGGGTGACCATTTCGTTGCACATCGAGACCACACCGTGCGTTGCATCCTCCACTGTGCCCTCTGCTAACTTCAGAGGGACCCGCGGAGCATCGCCCCACTGGCCCAGATACGGCCCCTCTCGTGCTAGAATATTCACCACGGAAAATAAAGTACACCGAAAAAGAGTTATTTCCCGTGCCCGGGTTGCACTGGGTCATTAAACTGCTGTTCTTTCCAGACGTATGGAGAAGGACCAGCAGCTTTGGGTCGGGTGCTGGCCAGAAAACCTCCACGTGTGTTTGACGGTTGCCTGTCCCTCTGGACACGTCTGGAGAATCCTTTCGAGGGATTAACTTTCAGGGGATCAATTTCAATTTCAATGTTTTTATTTTAAATAAACCTAATTACAGGCACTTTTGAAAGGGCAGGCTCTAGTTGCACGGTTCCAAATTGTGGGTCCTATGGAGAAGAACCGGCAAGAAACTCCATGGATAAACTCTTTTTAAAATAGGTTATTGTTTATTACATCAAATTTATTAAAATAATGTGAGTATAATGTAGGTTAATGTCAGAAATAAACTTGAGTTTAAAAGTGAGTATATTGCCTTTAGAAATAAACGTAAAAAGAGTTGCCATAGTATGTAGAAGCTGACCTGTCCCGACCGACGGCACCCGTTCACGAGCACGACATGATCTTATTGCCTATGGCGAATATTCTGACACCAGAAGGGCCCGATGTGGGCCCAGTGGGGCGTTGCTCCACGTGTCCCTCTGATGCTAGCAGAGGGCATAATGGAGGAGCAGGTGCGGGCCCGGTGTGCACTCACCCTGACACTGGGCAGGCAGCGGGGGACTGTCCTTCCCTGCCCTCGTCGATATCGTAACCCCAGGAGTGCCTGCTAAGTAGTGTCCTCGCGCCTCTTGGGACCGAGGGTCTTGGCTTCACCGCCCGGACGGCGAGGAAGAAAACCTCTATAAAAATTACAGGAGGTGGAGCTTGCGAGCAGAAGACTCGGGGTAGTCTGCTGCCCAACCAGCAGCTGCAGGCGTAGCATGACCACTGTAGACAAGCGTTTTGTCTACGAAATAATAGACAAAATCTATCTATATACTATAATTGTAAAGGTCGAAAAGTCTGTACATTGAGTTTTTTTTCGCGAAAACCGGCTAGGGGGATTAGAAATAAGCAATAGAACACGAATCAATCGTTTAAAAAATTTATGTCTGTCTGTCTGTCTGTTTGTTACCTCATCACGTGAAAACGGCTGAACGGATCGTAATGAAACTTAGCATTTATGTTGGTATTAGTCTAACTTAAAATATAGGGTATGTTTTATCTGAATCGGTTGAGTAGATCCAGCGATACAGCTTGACCCCTCTATTGTATTAAGTTGCATACAAAGTAGAGGTCATGATTGTTGGGGGTTGCAGGTTCCTAAAAATACAACTGGATTCTATTAGTATTATAGAAAACTAGCTTTTACCCGCGGCTCCGCTCGCGTTAAATTCTGCTAACCCACGCCAGTCCAGTCCACTGTCCCGCTGTCCCACTGCCACTGTCCTACTGTCCCACTATCCCACTGTCCCACTATATCACTATCGTCCCGTCCCGTGTCCCATGTCCTGTCCCATGTCCCATCCTATGTCCAGTCCCATGTGCCGTCCCACTGTCCTGTCCCATGTCCCGTCCCATTTCCCGTCCCCTGTTCCGTCCCCTGTCCCGTCCACTGTCCCGTCCCCAGTCCCGTCCCCAGTCCCATCCCCAGTCCCATCCCCTGTCCACTCCACTCCACTCCACTCCATCGTACATTACTATCCGCTCGTGCAAATGCATAGAAGCTTCGATTTTTTTTTTATTTTTTTCTTTCTTTCTTTCTTTCTCAAAACCCATACCAGTTTTTAAGTCAGATCATCAGCTTTCAAACAAAAAAAAATCATCAAAATCGGTCCAGTAGTTTTAGCGTGATGCTGGAACAAACAAACAAACAAACAGACGTTTACAATTTTATAATAGTTAAGATTAAGAAGATATAGAATAACATAACACAGCCCATCACTGTCCCGTAGCTGGGCATCGCCCTCTTCTTGGAATGAGAAGAGTTAAGGAACTGGATATTGTTAGTGTAATCGATTATCGTAACATCATCAGCTCATTACCTACTGCCCCACTGCTGGGCACGGGCCTCTTCTCGGAACGAGAAGTGTTAAGAAACTATAAAATATAGAATAACATAACGTAGTCAACCCATTACTGTCCCACTGCTGGGTATGGCCCGCTTCTCAAAATGAGAAGAGTTAATGAACTGGATATTATTAGTATTATCGAATAACATAACATTACCAGCCCATTACAGTCCCACTGCTGGACACGGGCCTCTTCTCAGCATGAGAAGAGATGTGGTTAGTGTTATAGAATAACATAATCAGCCCTACTTCCCGCTGCTGGGCACGAGCGTCTTCTCAGAATGAGGGAGTTTAGGGCTAATTCCATGAAATTCCATCACCTTAGCCGGTTGGTTGTAAAAACAAAATATAGTATGGTCGGTAAATAGTGTAATCGTCTGTGTAGGCGCTTATATGTATATATTTGAAGACATTGTGTTCATAATTATGACACGATGTTATTTTCCGACATCCACGCGGACGGAGTCGCGGGCACAGCTAGTGACAGATAAAGTTCTATACAATGTAGTTTTGTCGATTCTTCCGTAGACAAATCGGTTGTCTACAGTGGTCATGCTACGCCTGCTGGTGTAGCTGGCACAGCTAGCGTAGTTGGCACAGCTGGCGTAGTTGGCGCAGCTGGCGTAGTTGGCGCAGCTGGCGTAGCTGGTAAAGTCCCGTGAGGTGAGATTGCGTGCAGTGGTCCATGTGCGGCACCGAGGAGGGTGCGGCTGACGCTAGGCCGCACGGGTAAAAGGGGCTCGCATGCTTGTGGCGGGCCGGGACCTGTCGGAGGTGAATACTCACGGGTTTCAACGCCCCCGGGTAAGGTAGTTGAAAGAACATCGTGGTGGTTTTAGTCGCTAAAAGTCCGACACTGGCTCCGTCTACCCCGGGCGGTGTGCGTCCATGAGGATTTCCCCACGGAAAAAAAAATGAGCAGCTTTGAGTTTTTCGAAGGAAGTTCCTTAACGAGGCTTGCAGTAGGTGTGATTCTGGAGGAAATGTAACGTCACGTATGATTTTTGTGATATGTGCAGGCATGTACGCACACCGCACGTTCTCTCTTTCTTTTTCTTTCTAGTATGTCTGTGTGTGTGCGTGAGGAATCGTTCCTGACCGAGGGTCCCCTGACCGCACAGGTTTTTTTAAAATTAGCAAATTCTCAGTAGCAGTCCGAAGTCTGGATCTGTGCTCGGTTAGTGGCAATAAGCTCGCCCCTATGGGACTGATAACATAACTAACAAAATGTGAGTGTACCTATTATAAACCTCGGACTACCCCTTCAGGGAAATACCTACAGGCGTGATATTATGAATGTATGTAAAATAGAATACCTCGTAAGAATGAAGTCAGTATTCTATGGTAAAACGAAAAGTTAATAACAAAACTTTTTGTTTGAATATTGTTATGCAACCTCTTTAGGTATTTTATGGAATCAATGCCACCTAGAAAAACGAGAAAAAACAAACCATACGTCGTCATGGTGATACATTTGTTGACTTCAAAAATATTGAAAAATTATGTAAATAAATCTATATGAAAATACTTGGAAAAAACCAATGTTTATGGAAAAAACTAAGAACCATTAGGTCATACATCCATGGAACCACACTTGGAACAAACATAATATTGTTTTGATGAATGAAAAAACACACTATGAGTCTGTCATTTTTATTTCCACATGTTTGTTGGAACAAAATTCACAGTTTAGAGATTTATGATAGATAACTTGAATGTCTTTGATCTGATAAGTAGGTATTTGAATAAATAAACTATGAACATTCGGTACTTATATAACATTAAACTGTTTTAACTTATGATTGTAACTTTTACTGACACTATCACTGGTTTTTCCCAATCCTTGGTAGACAATCCCAATCCTTGGTGTACTCGGGTCCACACCTACGTAGTCCAGATGGACAAACAGATGGGAAGATGCCCAAAGATAATATAAGCACTACCATCTGCCTAGCTGGAGAGATTTATTTGTCTATCACGATCGGCGCAGACTGGATGAAACTGGTTCAATATTGGTTGATGTTTTAATAGGAATGAGATATTATCAGCATGTACTCCTCCGAAAGACAAACATGCTTGTACGGCCTGCAGATTGATTCTTCGCGTCTCATCTTCGCAGTTCACTAAATCTGTGACGGCATATGTCCACTATCTCACATATTGAATCAACCAATGCAAGGTTGTAATCCAGTAATATAAAATTTATGTTATAATTCAACCAACGACCCCAACATAACGATTTTATTATTAATTTGACGACCTCTGTGGTCTAGTGGTTCGAGTGTCGGACTGCTGATAACGAGGTCGTGGGTTCGATTCCCACAGGACACAAATATTTGTGTGATGAACATAAGTGTTTGTGTTGGTCTGGGTGTGTTGCTTATGTATTATAAGTATGTATTTACAAAAAAAAAAAAAAGTATATACGTATTATATCCATTGTCTAGTACCCATACCACAAGCTCTGCTTAGTTTGGGACTAGATGGTGCTGTGTAAAAATGTCCCAAAGATATTTATTTATTTATTTATTTATTTATTTATTAATTAATAGTAAGTTCGTATTCCAGTCACTAGTTATAGGTAGCAGGTTAAGATTTAACGAAGTTATATCATTGCTGGATTTCTCACACGTGTGACAAGATACGAATACCTACTGCAGAAATAATTTTATTTCTATTGATGTATGTATTTAAATCAATAGAGGTACAAATGATACAGTAAATTAAAATACCGTGCTTTTCTTTAAATTGTTGACGTAAATTGTTGACGTTGGGATTGGGAAGTGCAATCCATTCTAGGCTTATCGTGCCGCTGCGTTCTAAAATTATACTTCATACTTTGTTAAAAAAATAGTGATTATAATTATTTTTGTAGCATTTTATAATTATTTCGGCATAATATTATTGAATTCTAAATGTCGATACTCTTTTCTTTAGACTTACATATGATTGAATTTATCGTTTCATATCCGGTTTCCGCACATGAATCGAAACGTAGAAATGTTTGCCTGAACGTTGGCACTAGACTTAAGTAGTTACTTAGTTAATGGAGGTTTGAGTGGAAAATTTTTCATCATGTGAAACACAAAATACTTAAATATTCGTTTTAAGTAAACTCAATTTTTGAGCGCCGCTTAGTTAAGTAAAGCTGAAATTCTCAAATCAGAAACCGGCCGTGAGTCGCGTAAACAATGGGAAATGAAAATTAGCGATTGTTCAGATGACTTACCTACAATGACTCAGTTTAGATCTTTTCTTGAACAAAGATTTAGATCTTTAGAATTTTTGGATAATAAAAGTCAACGTTATCAGTCTAATCGTAATGTCTCAGGTAAATCGCTTCATGTGTCAGAAATATTGTGTATTTATTGTCAAGATAATCACAAGCTAGCTAATTGTAAAAAGTTTGCTGGTCTCGATATGGATAAGCGTCGTAATTTTGTCCAAACTAATGGTTTATGTTATAACTGTTTAGGGGCAAATCGCTCCGTATATGCATGCCGCCAATCTACCAGATGTCATTTATGTAAAAGGAAGCATCATACTCTGCTTCATCTCAAGAATGTCTCCAAATCAGTTGGTGATAGTAACACCACTGATCAAGTTGTAGAAGGCAGTGATTCTGCTGGTGCAACCACATCAATCCAGAGTAAGTCCACTAGTATTGTAAGTTGCTTTGCTAATAGTCATAGCCAAACATTATTGGCTACCGCTTTAGTTGCAGCGGAATCAAAGAGCGGTATTGCTATAGTATTAAGATCCTTGATAGATCAGGGTTCTCAGGCTTCGCTCGTGACGGAGTCCGCAGTCCAGCTCTTGGGTCTTGAAAAGATACCAACTAGAGGTTTCATTTCAGGTATAGGCGGTGATCAAGGACGATCGAAGATTTCAGTAAATTCGATGGTTCTCATTCAGGTTCAATCACGCGTCGACCCTAGTTTTTGTACTATTGTTAAAGCTTATGTTTTAAATAAATTAACGATTTAACGTTTATGCTCAGCTAGCTCAGTTCTTTGGTGTGAAATTAAACCAAACACATACACAATATAATGATAACGTTTATTGACACACACTTTACACATAAGCTCACAATTCTCAGGGGTTTTACAATAATCAATAATCTAAAATGCACAGGTACACGCCGAAGCGACAAGTAGTAACTTAACATTAATATTAAAATATGGCGGCGGAACAGTCCGATCACTCGCGATAACGCGCGGGACGCCGAGTGTTTCGGCGAGCGCCCCGACAGGTGTCGCTCGTCGACGTCGCGGGATTTTCAAATGCTGCTTCCGCGCGGGAAGTTTGAATAATAGTTTCAGAGCTAGTAGTGTCGCGCGTCACACACTCCCCCTCCAAGTTGGGAACGCGTCCCGAGTCCAACTTGGGACTTAACTCACGGGCGCGCGGTCTGCCTCTGCGTCTTCTAGGCATGATCGGAACGGTTGAATCTAAGGGAGAAGTCAAGAGGGTTAAGTCTGAGCTATGGTACTTCCCTATCACGTTATTAGAGAGGTCGGAAAGAACAAAAGTCGTAGGGCTGGTGATCTGCCTAACACGATAAGGACCATCACGTCTAGGCATGAATTTTCGCGTGATACCTTTAGATGCGTTACTAAGATCGTGTGTCTTGAGCAGAACTAAATCTCCTACGTTTATCTTGGGTTCCTTCTGACGGGAACCATCTGCTACTAGTTTACGAGTGTCTTGACATTTCTCTACTCGCTCCCTAATATCAGAAAGTGACGAGATAAAAGTTCGCAAGTAAGGAGTGACCTGAGGAACAAAGTTTTCCTTATCCAATATACTGCGTAAATCATGATGAACATCGAATGGGGTTCGCAACTCTCGCGCAAAAGTTAAATACGCAGGCGTCTTACCCGTGGTGGAGCACACGGCGCTATTCATAGCGAATCTGACGTACGCCAAGTGCTTAGGCCAATCGGTGTGTGTTGTTTGGACTAACATAGACAACTGTACCTTGAGGTCCCGATTTTTCCGCTCAGCGGGATTGGCCTCTGGGTGGTATAAAGGGATTAGCTCCTGCTTAACGCCCATCAGATGCATGCACTGCTGCATGACAGCGGATACGAATTGCGTACCATTATCAGAGACGACACGTCGCGGCAATCCATATCGGAGGAAGTAATCTTCCAGGAGGACACGAGAGCAAGCTTCTGCGGTAGCATCAACAAGCGGAAAAAGTTCTACCCACCTTGTAGCTACATCCTCAATTAAAAATATCCATCGCTCCCCCTGGTCTCCAGGTGGTAGCGGACCAAATAAATCAATAGCTAGGACCTCGCCTCGCTGCTGAAGTACAGGAGTTTGTAATAAACCTGATGGTTTTTGATTAGATGGTTTATAACGTAGACATTCGACGCACTTCTTCAAATAATCCGTTACATATCTGCGCATGCCTGGAAAATAATACCTTTCCCTTAGTCGTTGAAGGGTCCGTTCTATGCCCTGATGGCCGGCAGTGGGAGAATCATGGAGCTCCTTTAGAATCTCATCCCGCATAGAGCTCGGAATCACCAGCTGGGCATCTTCAGCATCAGACTCCGGATCGTACCGGTAAAGAACACCGTGTGACAATACGTACCCTCTCTCCAACCATCGACTAAAGGTAAGTTCATCGGGATCTTCCAAGTCCTGAATAATTTTATGTATATCCGGGTCGGCTAGTTGAGCAGCTCGTAGGTCAGCTGGGCTAGTAGAAGGTAAATTTATGACAACTGGACAAAACCCACACTCTTCAGTGTCCTCTTCATCAGCACATGGTGGGCGGCTTAACGTGTCCGCGACTACGTTAGCCTTTCCTGGTACATACTGATAGGTAATGTTAAATGACTGCAGTTTAAGTGCCCAACGGACCAACCTACCTGAGGGTGACTTCACGGTGAGCAGCCACTTTAGCGGCTGATGGTCGCTCCTGACTATCACCTGGTGTCCATCAATATACCCTCTGAAGCGCTCAACGGCCCATACAACGGCCAAGGCCTCCCGTTCTGTAGTACTGTAGTTTTTCTCTGCAGAAATTAAAAGACGACTTGCGTACTCTATGGGGCGTTCTTCAGCGCCTTCACCCTGTAGGAGTACCGCACCTAAAGCATAGCTGCTGGCGTCCGTTCTATGTATGAACGGCTGAGAGTAGTTAACCTGTATCAAAATAGGGGCAGAAGTGAGGCGCTTCTTCAACTCCTCAAAAGCGTTTGATTGTTCTGACTCCCAAACCCAAGGTTGATTCTTTTTAGTCAGACGCGTTAGTGGCTCAGCAATGGCAGAAAAGTTTGGCACGAATTTTCGGAACCAAGAACACGTCTGCAGGTAAGTTCTTAACTGTTTGAGATTTTGTGGTGGCTTCATTTCCACTATAGCCTGTACCTTATCGTTATCAGGAGATACGCCATCCTGTGTGATAACATGCCCAAGGTACTTTACCTTTTTCCTACAGAAAACACATTTATCACGATTGGCCCTCAAATTAAAAGCGCGCAGCTTATCAAAAACGGCATGCCGAGCTGCTATATGACCGCAATACGTCTCTGTTATGAGCAACAGGTCGTCTTGATAAGCTAGTAGTGTAACGTTGTCACCCTCGATTTGACAGAAATCTCGATTCAAAGAAGAGCGAAGCTTATCAATCAGCCGCTGGAACGTCGAAGGCGCATTTTTGAGGCCGAATGGCATGCGTGTGAAGCGGTAAGTACCGAAAGGTGTTTGAAAGGCTGTTTTATCCTTATCGCTCTCCCTCATGACTACCTGCCAGAAGCAACTCCGCAAATCAAGCGTGGACATGAAGCAGTTGGGCTTAGTCGACTGAACTAAATCGTCGATAAGCGGCATGGGGTAAGCGTCAGTTTTAGTTACTGCGTTTAATTTTCGATAATCCACGCAGAACCTTACCTTGCCATCTTTCTTTGGCACGAGCACGGCGGGGGAAGTCCATGCGGACTCGCACTCCTCAATGACGCCCTCTTCGAGCATCTTCTCCAACTCAGCTCTCACGAGCTCCTTCTTGGCGGGTGTGAGCCTATAAGGAGGGACTGACATTGGAGGATGGTCACCCGTGTCTATGTGGTGTTCCGCGTAAGGAGTGGGCCCTCCCTGTTCAGCAAAAACGTCACTGTTTTGCTGCAATATGTCAGATAGCTGCTGTCTTTCATCAGGATTCAGCATAAGCCCTTCATCATCGCGTAAAAAGTCAGCAGCGAAAATATTAGTACATGGCCTTGGACTCTCATACTCAATATCATACAAAACATGCTCACCCGAAAAGTGCCAGGTAGATGAAGCGAAATCAAGCACAATACCCGCTGCAACCAAGAAGTCCATTCCAAATAGGGTCTCATTATCTTGAGCATCAGGAAAAATAGTAAATTGAAGTGTTACTGACCTTTCAGGGGTTATTCTTACTCCCAAGGTAGTAAGCAGAACTTGTCGGGTACGCGTGGAGCCGTCTGCAAGCCGAACTCGTCGAGATGTCTCCTCGCACGGGTGCTCGTGCTTCAGCAGCAATTGGTATAGCAGAGCGCCGGCAACACTGCTCTTGGCGCCTGAATCCAACAAGGCTTTTCCACGAACTCCTAAAATCTGGACACTTAAAGTAGGCCTTAACCTAACCTGGTGCTCAATAGAGTCACTCAGGGAATCATTTTTATTATTAGAATTGACAGCAGAAAAATGTCCTAAACTTTTCGTGGTTACCCTACTTTCAGTCCTCGACGTCACCCTACTTGGGGTTGGAAAATAATTTTTATCAACAAAATTATCGTTGGGAAAATGTCCCGAATTTTCCATGGACACACTACTGGCAGACGTAGTGGTCACCCTACTTGGTGTGGGAAAATAATTTTTATCATTAATTTTATCACTGGAAAAGTGTCGCGAATTTTCCATGGACACCCTACCATCAATCGTTGTGGTCACCCTACTATGCAGAGTAGGCTGTGATAGTTGCATATCGCAATCCACACGATCAGAATAACGCATAGGTATCTCACTACTCATATCGCAAACGTCGTTATTATTATTACGAGGTTCAGACGTAACTTGAGTTTTAGAATGTTTATTATGACTGGGTCGATTTTCAATACCGAAAAAGCGCAAAGGGAGAATCGCTATAAAATCGGTTGGAAAGTAATCTACTGAATAACTTGAGTATTTATTACAAAACAACATTGGTACGACAGTTTTAAAATGTGTAGGCAAAAAATCGCAAAAAATATGGTCGCAAGAATCATTATGTTTATGTTTACATTGCTTACAAACGGACAACGACTTTACACTCTGAGGGGAAGCAGTAACTATTGAACTATGAGAATCACGTCGAGTGTATTGCAAGGAATTTACGTTAGGTTTTACCTTACTGGGTCCGGTAGAAAGGTCGGACGCGGAAGAGAGTCCCACGACGTCAACGGCGTAGTAATCGGAATTACACTTAGAACACTGAGACCTTGTTACGCCTTTAGCGTTACAACCGTAACACGTAGGTATTATAGCTTGCATATCGTTATCGTTCGTTTTTAACTTGAAGCATTCTTCACGATTGTGTCCGTGCCGCTTGCAATAGGAACAAAACTTCTTGTTGCCGTCGCTCGCAGGTCGTGTCGCGGAGTCACGCGTTGCAGGACGCGCGTTGGCGCCGGCGCTGTTGCTGTTGCTAGGCGCGGCAGGACTGTTGCTAGGCGGGCCTCCGACGGCGGCGCTCGACGCATGTTGTCCGCGGGTCTCCCGCGGCGTCGTCGACGCGAACCGTGGAGGTGGCGCTGTTTTCTTGAGGGGCGTTTCGCCCGCGGTTGCTGATGACCACTGCGGCGTCCTAAGGCGTCGACGCTGGTACCCGTTGGTACCCTCGTCGGTAGCATCCTCAACGTGTCTCGCCTTTTGTAGCAAAACGTCGTACGACGTTATTTCGTCTCGGCGTAGGCGTTCGCGGACACGATGGTGTAGGAGGCCATACAGCATGTCTAATTGTACCTTTTCACTGACGTCGCCGGTCGGGAGTCGAGCAAGTAGGGCTCGAGCTTTGGCGACGAATATTTCTGTCTTCTCGCGATGACCTTGGGACATGTTAAATAGTTCCAGGTATATACGGTGCGGTGGACGAGTGTCACCGAAGGCGCTTCGTATTGACGTCACGGCTTCGCTCCAGGAGCTGATGGTGGTTTTTATGCCCTGCCACCAGACTGCTGCATCACCGGTCAACAACATTGATAGGCCTCGTAGAGCGTTGTCGTCTCCTACGTGGGCACATTCCTTGTAAGACTCCATGGCGTCGACGAAACCGTCTAGCGAGTCGCCAGGCGCTCCGCTGAACCGCGCCGTACATTTAGCGAAGTTTCCTGGAAGGGGAGCGGGCGCAGACGCAGCGGCCGGCGTGGGCGCCGCCGCCAGCGTCGTTGACAACGAGTCGCGACGAGTTTCGTGTCCGAGGACACGGTCGAGAAGGCGTTCAAATGTTGCTGTTTGGTTTTGTTGAAGCGTCGCCATGATGGACGCCATATCGTTGGCGGTAAAAGTTGGCTTCGCCGACGAATGCGTGGAAGCCGTTTCTTCGGCATCGACGGCATCTTCGAAGTCCGACTGTCGACGCGATTGTCGGCGTGTACGTGGCATTCTTACGATCACCGAGTTTCACTGTGTATCACTAAGTTCACAGGCCCTCGCTTGGGCAGCCAGTTTAACGTTTATGCTCAGCTAGCTCAGTTCTTTGGTGTGAAATTAAACCAAACACATACACAATATAATGATAACGTTTATTGACACACACTTTACACATAAGCTCACAATTCTCAGGGGTTTTACAATAATCAATAATCTAAAATGCACAGGTACACGCCGAAGCGACAAGTAGTAACTTAACATTAATATTAAAATATGGCGGCGGAACAGTCCGATCACTCGCGATAACGCGCGGGACGCCGAGTGTTTCGGCGAGCGCCCCGACAGGTGTCGCTCGTCGACGTCGCGGGATTTTCAAATGCTGCTTCCGCGCGGGAAGTTTGAATAATAGTTTCAGAGCTAGTAGTGTCGCGCGTCACAACGACTGTTTTACCGGAAAAGAAGGTTATGGCAAATGTTTTGACCACAATCTCGTCTCTGGATTTAGCAGATCCTTGTTTCGATACTCCGAACAAGATTGATTTGCTTTTAGGCGCTGAAATTTATGGCCAGATTATGTTAGAAGGTTTAATCAGAGGTCCACCTGGTCAGCCCATCGCACAAAATACAAGACTAGGTTGGATCTTGTCTGGTCAAGTAGGTGAAATCAACCAAAGCGAGACATGCCACAATATCGTCGTTACATTGCATTCTAGTTATACAGATGAGAATGTAATACTTGAAAAATTCTGGGAACTAGAATCTGAGCCTAACGGTAATTACAATAGGGTTTACTTAACCCCGGAAGAACAGAAGTGTGAGGATATATTTAAGGCCACGACCAAACGATACGAATCTGGTCGCTATATTGTGCATACGCCTTTCAAGTCAAGCGATCCTGCTTGTAAATATGGCGGTTCAAAAGAAATTGCTCGAAAGCGATTTCTTACTTTAGAAAAGCCGTTCCTAAATAATCCTGATTTCAAGGCTCAGTATTCAGCTGTTTTAAACGAGCATATAGCCCTTAATCATATGGATATAGTATAGGATAGGGATATAGAAGGTTCTGTATGTTTGCCGCACCATGCCGTTCGTGGCGACAAAACTACAACGACATTGCGCATCGTATTTGATGCATCTTGTGTAGGTAGTAGTTGTAATGGTGTATCTCTCAACCACGATTTAATGGTGCGTCCTCCACTGCAACTTGAACTTCGTGATATTATCATGCGCTGGCGTCGTGATCCTATCTGCCTGGTAGCTGACATCGTCAAGATGTACGGGCAGACTAAGGTATCCGATGATCACACTGATTTTCAGCGTATCTTATGGCGTAATCCAAATGACGAACTTCTAATGTTACGTCATTTGCGAGTAACGTTTGGAACATCATCGGCACCTTATATAGCTGTTCGGTCATTGCGGCAATTAGGTCTGGATAAAGTTCCCAAACGGCTCCTATACGCGTGGACAGATTCAAGCAACGTATTAGCGTGGCTAAGCAGCCAACCGAGTCTGTGGAATGCATTTAACGCGAATCGGGTTTCCGAAATACTTACCATTATGGATAGAAGTCAATGGTCACACATGTTGTTATCGGAAAACCCAGCGGATTGCGCATCTCAGGGAATAAGCTCCTTGGAGCGTAGTGATATGCAACTCTGGAAAAAGGGTCCAATATGCTTACATAATGAAAGGATAGACTATAATAAAGGAAGTATACAGGAAACTAAGCTAGAAGAAAGCAAGATAAAGATAAAATGTCATGCAACTGCTATAGAGTATGATGATAGTCTATTTACTAGGTTTTCCAAGTTCAGTAGGTTGATAAAGGTAATAGTTTATTGTAGAAGATTTTTACGGATGAAGGTACCTGAACGTAATATAAATAAATTAACTACTTGGCTAACTACTAATAAATTAAATGAAGCTGCACTTACCTGCATTAAACTCTGCCAACTTCAGTTTTTTAGAGAAGAAATAGAATATGTAAAAAAGAAACGTAAATTAAATAAGGTTAGTAGACGTACCTCGTTGAGTCCTTTTCTTGACGATGGTAGGATCTTAAGAGTAGGCGGTCGCTTGCACCGAGCTTCTATTGATGAGAATATGAAACACCCCATTTTAATCCATCATAAATTACTCTTGACCAATCTTTTGATTGCTGAGGCTCACGAGAGGCTCACGGCTCTCGGGCCGCAGTTGATGCTCAATTATTTAAAATCTAAGTATTGGATACTCAATGATGAGAAACAGACAGATTGTAATCCCGAGCCTAAAATTGGAGACATTGTTCTGGTGAAGGAGGATGATCCTCCACCTGCTAGATGGCTATACGGAGTGATTATAAATAAACATCCAGGTTTGGACAACCTTACTCGCGGAGTAACCATATTGGTGTAAAAATAATGAGATCAAAGGACCTGTGTCTAAGTTAATTATTTTACCTGTAACAACTTAATTATTTTTATACCAACCTTATGATGAATTTACATTTATTCTTGTTTTTTGTACTATTTTTGATTACACAACAACTGTTTGTTAATTTGCTTGCATGAAATTGTTTTTGTTTTGATGCTATATACTTTTGTTTCGTTTTTGATTTACTTAAGTCATGATTTTGTATCATAGAGGTAACGGTCTGACCTATGTTATGGTGGGCGGCCATACAACCAAATACTAATAGGTTTATATTGTTATTGTTAAGCTTGATGGACAGGGTCGTCCATGGTGGGCGGAATGTCTAATCTGTTTATAAAGTTTATTTGAAGTTTTGGTTTTAATTGTCATTTACTTAGTATCGCTGTTATTCAATAGATGCCGTTGTCCCATGACGTCACGTTTCTAAATCGCGGTGTTCAGATTTTCCAACAGATCATGAACCTTCAAGTTAATTAGTGTAATAAACGTCTTGCTCTGGACATATTGTTTTATTCCTTCGGGAGATATTTTTGAGACTGTGTACACTGTCTGTTCGGTACAAATTTTGCAATCGATTTTAAACTTACTTCCCGATGAGCTAGAAACTTGAAACTTTAAATATAGCTCTGAACTGGATACCTACATTGCAATATAAACTCACTTTCGTTTAAAAAACGTGGCATAAATAATCTTTTTTATCAAATTATTATGGAAAACATTTAGTTTTTTAAAAGTCAAGTCGTTATTTGATTATCTGAAAGTCTCATGTGATGACAGGTGCTGGTGAAATTACATTCACATGAAAGTTTTAAGTGATTGTAATTTCACTGTCTTGGAACGTGCTTGGAACACAGCAATGCAAGGATCACTGTTTGTTAATTTATTGTTTTTATTTGTATCAGATGCATTTTTAATCCACATCTTGAATGTTTTAATTTATTTTATTTTTATTGATCAAATTGTGGATGAATTAATTATCAATGGTTTTAATGTTAGATGTAATAATTTATTTTGACAAATGTTTGAAATAGTGAGTTTTATTATATTATGATGAACGAAAAATTTACTTATCTATAAATTGTGACGTATAATTTTAACAAATTATCAATAAAAAGTTTATCTGTTTGGCGGCCGAAGTACGGTGGTAGTTCTTCCTCGGACGAGCTCCTTTACATCATCATCTACGAGTTACGAAATTTACAGTTTTATAATAGCTAGTTAGGATAAATAACCAACCAAGCGTAGTTATTCCGTGCTTTGTTGAACAAGTTATCTCATTCAATTCATGAATTACTAAGAGCGTATCTTATTTGTCATTCATCAGAGTATACTTAGTCTAATGCCTTGTTTACCATCTGTCTCGGCTCAGAGCCCGACTCGAGGCGAGTAAGCATGACTTAAGTGCCTCTAGGAGCCTAGATCAATCACTTACGGCTAGGCGCTCAGTATGTATATGAGAGTAGAAATAAATGTAGGTGTTATTATTTGTGTGGATTTCAAAGTTTGAACCGTTTTTAGGGTTACCCAAAGGGTGGCAAGTGCTAACAGGATCCTATTACTCTGCCTACGCTGTTTGTCTGTTCGTCCGCTGGTCGGTATGTCACAGGGCTATATCTTTTAAAATCACGTACAGAGTATCACGTTCTCTAATTGTACAATGAGCACTTAAGAGGTTTTCAGTTATTTCAATAACACATTGTACAAATACAAATGTATTTATTTGATAAAAAAATTACAACTATCATAAGGAGTATTATTCTAAGTTCTAATGAATATTTTCAATCTTGGTTATACGAGTAGTATAGACTTGAAACTATAATAGCGATAAGTGCAACCCTGTCACCACTTAAACAGTACCGACAAACTTACGATACGCGATGGCCAGCTTTGTGCCCAACCCTTAGCAACATAGGTGTTATATTTAAGTTTGTTTAAATTTCATAATTCACCTTAGTCTTGAACAGTCAACAAACAGTAGTTAACAGAACACGTTTCACTGTTAGCATTTCTTAATAGCGCATGAGTGTGATAAGGACCAGCCTTAAGCCTTAGGGCAATTACAGATTGGGCGTATTAGCCGCGAATACAAACTCGTTTTGATACGCTTTTAACGAGCGCTTTTTGACATGCGTAGCTCGTGTGCGCGGAGACGCATATAGAAGCTAGTACACGCGCGAGCCGCGAGGTATGATTCGTTCGACACATTCGCAGATCGCGGAAACATACAGTACGCGCAAAAAAACTTGGCCGAAGTGAAGTTGGTTTCTGCGCATGTTTCCCCACCTCCGGCCTTCAACTGTTACCCATAAAATGATTACTGTGACGGTTTTGTGACAACTTCACTCCAGCCAAGTTAAATTGCACGTACTGTACTGGAAGAATAAAGGCACGCGCGTTCAGTAATAAAGCGCGCGTAAGTACCATGCGAGCTTGTGAAAAATAAGTTACTGTACGCCCGGAAAATACGACCAATCTGTAATCGGCCTTACAGTAAATATAAAATAACTTACTCAGTACTGTCCTAAGTAAACATACAACGTGTTTTAGTCCCTAAGGCGTAAAGAAGTGTACATACATTTCACTTCAAGGTATGTGTGAGTGTGTATTTTTCATTCAGATTTACTGAATGAAAGGATAATACTTGTGAGAGTGTTGGTGTGCTTTCATTTCGTGAGAATCGATTGAGGGAAAATGAAAATGTTTAGGTAGAAACCGGATTTTCATCTCTTTTTCTCAATCAAGAATTGATGCAAAGATTACGGATTTGTTTTTACGTTTTACAGCCACACTTTTTATCATTTTCAAATAGAACAACAGATGCTACAAACAGTTTTTTCAAAGACAGCTAATTTTCGTAATTTAAAATGTTCCAAATATAGTTCCGATCTAGTCTTAGTTACCTAAATACTTAGAGTAATTAGACACAGAGTGCATAATTTCATGTAAAATACCGCTCAAAGTTGAAGCACAAAAACAGTCAATGTGTGTCCAAAGCTGCACGAATAATGTAAGAAACAATTTCATTTGGCCTTTTAAGGCCAATATGAAATTGCTTTACTCTATGTGCGTCTACTGCCGTTCTAAGCCTTTATAATTATACTAAGCTATGCCACAAAATAACGTCAAACGTGAGCATCTACTGTTATTAGATTGCCATTTAAAATATTGAGATTAGAAGTAAACTATATTTTGGTCATTTTTAATTACGAAAATTGCTTTTCTGGAGAATTATTGGACACCGTTTCAACTCGGATTTTTTACCGAAAAAAATACCTTAGTCTGTAGTTATCTCCATTCTTTTTTTGCGGGGCTTAAAAGTTCAACCCAGTTTTCTTAGGCCTATTCAGACAGACGACACGCAATTTAATAATAATAATAAGATGGGATGATGACTCAGCAGTCATCGTGCCGATTGTCGTTACGGCCAATGGGATAATCGCAAAGAGCCTCGACCAACACCTGCAGAGGCTCTCATTAGGCAGCTGGGTCAAGGGCTTGATACAGAAAGCGGTTCTTCTGGACACGGCAAGTATTGTTAGGAAGTTCCTCTCTCTGAGGCCCTGACCACCGGTAGCTTGGACCCTGTTCCCGATGCCGGTGGGCTACTATTTTTGTATATTTTTAAATGTTTTTATTATATTTCTTGTTTGTAAAAATATTTAAAAATGTAAAAAATATGTACTTAAATGAATAAATGGAATAATAATAATAATAAATATCTTCGGACATTTTAACACAGCACCATCTAGTCCCAAACTAAGCAGAGCTTGTGCTATGGGTACTAGACAATGGATATAATACTTATATACTTATTTTTTTGTAAATACATACTTATAATACATAAGAAACACCCAGACCAACACAAACACTTATGTTCATCACACAAATATTTGTGTCCTGTGGGAATCGAACCCACGATCTCGTGATCAGCAGTCCGACCCTCGAACCACTAGACCACAGACGTCGTCAAATTTCACGGCATTCTTTTTGCACGTGAAAGTACAAAACACTAAATTATATGAAGCATTGCATACGGTGCGTAAAAAGAACGACGTGCAAAATGAACGTTGATTTCCCGCACGCCATCGCCACGTCGCTCCGCGCCAATCCACGTCGCTCCGCGCCAATCCACGTCGATCAAAAAGTACGTGAAAAAATAGAACGTAGCGAAACACACCCGCTAACGCAAACGAGATGGCGCTTTTTTTAGTACCTATGTGATTGTTATTCAAAAAGATGGCTGCACACTAAACTCCACACCAAATTAACGTGGTGTGCGTTTAGTCTGCCCAAAGAACGCTTTGCTCGCGTCCATCACGGCACAGATTACCTATTAGTTACTACGTAAACCACGGGCAAAAAGAATGTCAAGTAAATAGCTTCGTTCTCAATCGCGCATAAAGAACGTTGATGCCTTATGATCTCAGATGTCTTTGTGACTAGATAAGTCGTCTTCAAAAGGAGGATGGGGAAAATTATAAAGCCTGAACCTATTAAATGAGAATGGTATATATAATATACCACTAGATTTGACTATTGAATATTAGTATGCTCAGAGTTATATATATACCTACCCCATAAGTGACTTTCTTTTTTGAAACCAGTACTATTTGATTAACTTTACTACAAGAGAAATTTACATTTATAATTTATTTTTTAAATTTTTGAGACAAATAGAAGAGAGATATAATATTTTTCCTCGTCCATCACATATACATAATATTATTAATTATTAGGCTTTATTCAAACATTTCCTGTTCCAGTTAATAGGCTATTTCGATGACCTCGTCTGTGACCTTCAGAGTGAAAGTTAGAAGTAGAATAACCCACTTTATTACAGTTTTACAGTTCAGTGTGTAATGACTTAATGGCGCACGTTAAAAATCAGTTTTATTACGGCCAAGTGTGTAAAATGTATTACGTAGGCAGGTATATTAAAACAAAGCTTTACAACATTAACCTTAACATGATCACAAAGGTATGAAAAAAAAGGATTTTTATTGCTTCATCATCATCATCATCATCATTTCAGCCGAAAGACGTCCACTGCTGGACATAGGCCTCCCCCAAGCATCGCCACAACGACCGGTCCTACGCCTTCCGCATCCAGCAGATTCCCGCGACCTTCACCAGATCGTCGGTCCACCTTGTGCCACCTACCCACGCTGCGGCTTCCAGTACGCGGTCGCCACTCCAGAACTTGACTGCCCCATCGGCATCTGTTCTGTGAGCAATGTGCCCCGCCCACTGCCACTTAAGCTTGGCAATTCTTCGTCAATTCTTTTTTTATTGCTTATTATGGGCTTATTATGGGACTCTTAAGGGGAATATAGTAGCCAAGTGGCATCAGAAACTATTCACTCTGTAAATTATAGTTCGCTGTAGTTGTAGATAGAAAAAGTGAGAAAAACGGCCACTTTAGGATTTTTTTCTACACACGACACTACACGACTCGCACATGACCGGTTTTTCGTGTAACATGAATTCTTAAAAGAACCTTGGGGTAATAGAGTTACGAAAATTACAAAAGAGCCATTACTGTCAAAGATATTTTACTTACTTGAATGAAAATAAAAGCTTTTGTTTGTCAGCACCAATAAATTACCAGGTTATTGATACATAGTGCTCCTTTTAAGATGTTATTGAATAGAATGGAAAAGCGTGCCACCATGCAAATTGAGTTAGAAGACTGAAACCCACGTACTGAACATTGTTATTGATCTCACCCCACGGGTTTGAGTGCCTTGACTCAATATCAAATAACAGAATTCTCGAAAGTTGGGGAGCTTTATGGGAAAATAATGAAAATAAACTGTCAGAAATAACTTAGGTAATTATAGTGCCACCCACACCACACACATACAAACACACATAACATCACGCCTACATTTCTCTGAAGGGGTAGGCCGAGGTATATACCACCCACCATTTCGCCAGTTATGTCCCATGTAATAGGGAGCTTACCTATTGCCATTAATCGGGTACAAATCTAGACTCCGGGCTGCTAAGAGAAGCTGCTTGAGAATTTCTTAGTGATAAAACCCAAAAACAGTTTAACCGATCCGTTTCTAAATATTAATTAAGTACTGATATTAATATATTTTAGGTATTCTTCGCGGCTATCTATAAAATTAGATATTTATTTCAGTTTTTTCTTAGCAATATTGGGTCAGAATTTATAAAAATATATACATAGAATGGATGTTTTGCAGTTTGCGCCTACTACTGATACAATACCTTCATGTTTGTTACTGTAAAGTAGATACATTTTGCCATAATGGATGCAGAAGGAGACGTAATAGCCTTCCTTAAGCAATTTTATAAAAAGCGAAATACATTTTACAATGATATTTAAAAGTACAGATATGTTACTTGCGCTCGCAATCTGAAGACTCGAAAACGTCCTAATTAGGATGTTTTTCTATGAATCTGGGTCAAGTAAGGCGCCGAGCGTGACCAGTGATAAAAAAAAACTAAAATGCCGTCGTGTGTGCACAGAAAGTGCTCCAATTATAACGCGGAAGTAACTTGAAGTAACCAACTTACTTTGTATTAGTTTATGTGTATTGTGCTGCCGCTGCGTACGGAACTTTTTTTTCGTTGGTTTTGTTAGGGTATAACCACAGGCATAGTAAAAAATATAGACAAAGTGCTGCGAACAATCATAGTGAAGTCAATAAAACCGTGCTCCTCCGTGTACAAACCAGCGCTCACGCACACACATGCACCTTAACCCGTGCTCACCCCTCTCAGTCCACATTACGCGGCGTCGTCCAGTAAGCATCGCGAAAACAAATATCTTTCAGGTGCATGGTGTGTACGTGAGCACTGGTTGTACATAAAGGAGCTCGGTTTTAGTTGTCTTCACTATGGTTGTTCGCAGCACTTAGTCTATATTTTTTACTATATCGGTGGGTATAACATATCTATACTTTTAAATATCACTGATTATTTCTTTATTTGCTGATGCCCGTGGTTTCGCTCCCATGTATTCTTCATTCAAACTTTACCACCCCATTTCACCCCTTTGGAGATGGAATTTCTAAAAATCCCTCCTTAGTGCACTTCTAGGGTACTCACGGAATATTTTCTCCAAACAAATCTCTAGGTCTACTGGTTGAGGTTGTGCTGTCTGTCAGTCAGTCAGTCATGCTACTGTTATATTATAGTTATATTAGATAATGTTGATTTATGTATTTTCTTTAAATAATTATTTATTACTAACCTGTGCCTGCGGCTTTGCCCGCGTGGATGTCGTTTATCGCGCACCGGGAACTGTTCATCTTTCCGGGATAAAAAGTAGCCAATATGTTAATTCAGGTTATGTTCTATATGTATGCCAAATTTCATTAAAATCTATACAGTAAAGATTTAAATTGTGGAAAGAAAAAATCGCTCACGAGTAGGATTCGAACCTGCGACTCCTGGCTCAGTGCGCCAGTGCTTTAGCCAATAAGCTACAATGAACACTGCTCGTGGTATCGAAATTATCCTCCACTATAGTACGTCTTAGGGTGACGTCAGCGATATCTTATTCAGAAACAGGGTTTCTTAACCGACTCGACTAACTTTTCAGTTAATTCAAAGTCGTATAGATATGCCTACCCTTACTAATTATTTTATTATTTTTAACGCATTTACGCATGCGAAACGAAATAATTACAATTTCTTTCCACAATTTAAATATTTAGATTTCGCTTCGCATGCGTAAATGCGTTAAAAATAATAAAATAATTCCATACAGTAATTTTAACGAGAAAGAGTAACAAACATCCATACATTCATACATCCTCACAAACTTTCACGTTTATAACATTAGTAGGATAATAGGAAGTAGGATGGAGTCACCGGAACGTATATTCAAAACAGAGGCTTTTTTGGTCCATAGTCCAAAATAAAAATCCGACCTAAGTTGAAAATTCACAGCATCCTGTTCAGATATTTTAACGTCCAAACCAAACCTTGAAAAATCAAAAAACTATACTCGTCGTTTTGCATGGAAATCTACTGGGTTGAAAGCGTGGCACGGACGTACACATATTTGTGAAACAAGAGATAAAATCAAAATTGTGAAAGCTAACTGAAAGCTTTTGTGTGTTTAGTTGTGTTAGGCTTTGGCCAGTTAGGTAATTGTGTAAGCGCATCCACAATGACAATAGCAGTAATATCTATTGCGTGGTGCATAGTAGCCGATAAGACGGATTGACCGTTTTGTATGTTTATACGGAGCAATGAATATGATCGCGAGTAAGTTACACAATTCGGCAGCAAGCTGGTGTAAGCGGATGAATGTAATTGAATTTGACTTACTATACTTCAAATATAAAAATTGTAGAAAGAAAAAATCGCTCACCAGCAAGATTCGACCCTGCGACTCCTGGCTCAGTAGACCACTAAGCTACCCTGAATACTGCTTGTGATATCGAATTTGACATCCATTTACGTCTTTCAGTGACGTCAGCAGCATCCCATTAAAATCAGACCGTGTTCCTCAAATAGTAGTGTTTAGATTTCACTTCGCGTGCGTAAATGCGTTGATAGTACATTACTGTCGAAGCCTGGAACTAAGCAATTGAGGGCCAAGTAACATTGAAAGTACGAGAGAGAGAGAGTAATTCAGAAGTGAATTTAAAAGGACAAGGCGCTAGCTGAATCCTTTTCAACCAAACGAGGCTGTTGATTGCTATTTCGGCCGAGACTTGTGTAGTACTTTTCTCTCATTTGCGAGAAAATAATACACAAATCACACACAGTAACTAATAAAAAAAAAATGAGCTTTTATAATGATAAAATATCGTATCATTATAAAGCTCATTTTTTTTTTAAAAGTTTGAAAACAGAACAAGAACCGCGCGTGAACGAATTGGCGCGAATGAAAATTAGATACTGTGTGTAATTTGTATATTATTTTCTCGCAAAAATATTAGGTCAAAATCACGACGCGACTGTTTTGGACCCGGAGTCACTAAACTTGTATTTTTGAGCATATCTAACAGCGGTTGTTTTAGGCTTAATTTATTTTGCATTGAATGTTCGAAACATGATGGGCGTAATTGCATATTTATGTGTTGGTAGCGGTGAACTGGTGACACGCGTAGTATTAAAAGACGGTAGATATCATTTATATTACTTTATTATTTAGATTTCTATACGTCCCCCCAACCAACGTTTAGAAGACCGTCTTCGCGGTCTAGTTTGCTATCGTTGTCACCACTGCAGCAGTCTCCGTTTTTCTATTTGTTTTATCTACCTGATAAGAATTGCTAAGCAGCGTTTCTTAGAGTTTTGACAATACGATTGGCCCAGTGGTAGAACGATCGACTTCTGCACTAATCGCGAGTTCGATTCCCGCACCGAATAAATATTTGTGTGATCCACAGATAGTTGTTCCGAGTTTGGGAGTTTGTGCATGTGAGATTTGTGTTTGTAAACGCACCCATAACACAAGAGTATTCCTAGTGTGCAACTTAAAAAAAAGGTACAATACAAAAATAAAACAACATCTACAGAATTTTTCTAATTAGTTTTACTGAAGTACATACTAGTTAAAGGTTGACGTAAGTAACTAAGTGCCTATCCAAACGTGAATCAACAATACATTTCTGCGCAGCGATATGGTTCCCGTTAGCGTAAATGATTGCTGCAATATATCAAGTTCAAATAACCGATACAACTGACATTAGATTAACTTTAGCTACTATTAGTTTCCACGTAAATTATGTTGTATGTAAGGCAGGTATAGTCAACCGTATATCCATAAAAAAACCATTATCAGCGGAACTTGCTTAGTATGTAAGTTTCATGCAAAATAGGCTTCGGTTATCCTGGTTTGTCACATTCGCTCTATTTGGTGTAAAAGAGTACTTAGGTACACAAAAATTAAACACCTACATACCTATTTATTGAGTTTATTACAGCGTTAATTTCCCGTGATTGTTTATTGCAGTACTTATGTTCAACTGTGGACTTTTAGAAGAAGGTTACACGATCAATCTGGTATCAAACATTTCTGTGAATTTGCTATGATTGGCACTAGATTGATCGTGATTGACAGACTAAAGACTTTTTCATTTCTCATACTCGGAAAGTAGTGTTTATTTGATACGAGTAGTGGGTGGAAGACGCTGCTTCCCTCCCTAGGGCGGGAATTATACTTTAGATAGTCGGCTAAGAAAACTTTTACTTAATTAAGAAAAATATCGTAAAAAAATGCTGCGGTCTTGTGAGTGTATAAACAGACAGTGTGAATAAAAAAAAACCTTATTAAGCGGGACGGCCCGGCGCCGGAGGTGACGCGGTATGTTCCATATTTAAAATTTAAAAATAATATAATTTGCCGGGATTCTAACTCTGTCTGTACCGAAATTCAAATCTCGGTTTTATAGACTAATATTTGATTAAAAATGAGTTCAAGCGATTCTGAAATGTTAACCCCAGTAATCGAAAATCTTATGCCAGAAATTTCAAAGGAACTATGGATTTAATACATACAATGATTTTATGAAGTGGCGAACATACAAGAAAATTTGTCATCATCATCATCACTATTTCAGCCGAAAGACGTCCACTGCTAGACATAGGCCTCCCCCAATCATCGGCACAGCGACTGGTCCTGCGCTTTCCGCAAGAAAATATGTATTTTAGAAAAACTACTATTCATTAAAAAAAATATGATGATATCGCTGACGTCACCCAAAGACGTATAGTGGAGGATAATTTCGATACCACGAGCAGTGTTCACGGTAGCTTAGTGGCTAAAGCACTGGCGTACTGAGCCAGGAGTCGCAGGTTCGAATCCTGCTCGTGAGCGATTTTTTATTTCCACAATTTATATCTTTAGATTTCGCTTCGCATGCGTAAATGCGTTAAAAATAATAAAATAATTACTATTAATTACTTTCCTTATATTCGAAATGAAAAGTGGAGTGTTTAACACGGGAGAAAGTCACTAATTCCTACTTGGACTGTAGCCGCCCTCGCTGCGTTCGGGCGTCGAAATACCTCGTATGGGAATTAATTCCTTTCGACCCTTGTATAACAATCTACCATTCTTTCTTCTTTCAATATAAATAAATATGATTAAGTTTTGATAGTTTAACAATAAAGATTTAGGGTTAGTTAATGGTATATATAACGAAATTTAAAGTTAAAACAAACGTGGTAAGACATTTACAATAAAAAAAACAACATAACATCACGTCTGTATTCCCCAAAGGGATAGGCAGAGGTGTATAGTACATCCACATTTCGCCAGTTATATTATAAGTCCCATGTAATAGGGGCAGACAACAACGACATAAGACATTTACTACAAACTAATTAATTTATCTAGTAAACCAGTATTACAGAATATCTAAAGTAAGTAAGTAAGTAACCCAGTAAGCCCAGTTAGGTACACGCGTGTAATATAATAACCTAAGTACAATAATACTGGACAAACAAAAAAGTAAATTAAGGCAATGACGAAAAGGACAGATGTGACCGACCTGCCAGACATCTTGCAATTCACTTTTAGGACGTCTGACTCGTCTGATACAAATAAGTGTTCTTTGTCCATTCACGGACGAATATTTTCTTGAATGTACCTTTATACAGCATGGTAACAAGAAGGGTGAATACAAACGAGCGTATTTTTGTGGGTCGCGTAAATAGTTTTTTTTTTTTATAGTATAGTATGGCGAAACGAGCAAAAGGCCCACCTGATGTTAAGTGGTTACCTTTGCCCATAACAACTACAATACAACCTAGGCTGTTGCCTAAATGGTACCGCAAGTCGGTTCGCCAAACTGAGACATGAAGATGGAAACTCTCATGTGATTGTAATTTCACCGGCATCCGTACCCTTCAGATCGAAACACAGCAATGCAAGCATTAATATTTGGCGGAGAAGTAGGCACGGTGGTAGTACTTTCCCGGACGAGCTCTTTCACAAAGGAGCTCTACTACTAATAAAAACTAGGTTTTATATACAGACAACTCACTTTGCGTCGTCGTGTGGCATAAGCTCAACGACCACACAGGCCATAGACGCCTCATATCAGGCGAGGCGACCGATGTCTGCAATACATCTATGAAATTTCACTAATGTAGGTCACCACTATTCGCTACTTCAAATCGTCAAATCAGATTCGACCACTTACAATGAGCCGTCAAAACTGCCACGTTAGTGATTAGCCAATAGCCGCCTTGGTAGGGCCAATCGGATTTCAGTACTCTGCCTTAGCTAGTGTTAAAATTTATTGTACGCATTATATTCAACATTCGGCATCTATTGGGCTGTATGATCGTTACACAAGCTGGACTTTTATATGAAACCAAATGCAGCTTAAATTACGCGACTCACTTTGCGCGACCGAAATTACGCCCGTTTGGTCTCAGCCTAAGTGAGTTCAGCCGGTTATTGATATTACAAGAGAAAAAAACGAAAACTGACACTGACACTGAAACTGTGTCATTTAATATACAATATGGTAAGTATATAAAATTAATAAACATTTACCCCATATGTAAGCAGCTCCCTTACTTTTACGTTACGATTGCCTAAATAGACTCATACTTACCACCCTGTATATTTGAAGTACGTATGTAAATATATATTATTCTCTTGACTATTTTAATTTGTAGAGCGTTGACACTGAGTCAATGTCTTTGGAAGGTAACAAATTTGTTTTTTTATTGATCCAAGAATTTAACCTTCGTTAGGATTTTGTAAGCTTACTTAATCTTTCGGAGCAATTTCTTAGGCTTTATGAAACTTTGTTCATAACATTCAGGTCTGAAAAAATTACCTGAGTAAAAAATGTGGGTTAATACAGGTTTATTAAGAATAAGTTACAAAGACTGCGTTGTTAACTATTTTGTAGAAATTTCTTGGGTTAATAACCAAGGCGTAGTCGAAAAGGAATACTATGCTCCGGTTATGGCTACAAATTTCTTCGCAGCACCTAGCAATTGTGGCTATAGAATGCGTGCGCGAGTCTACGGTGATGGTTTTCCTCGGCTTACTCCCCAGTGGAAGAGCGTGCAAAGGCGCTATGGAAGTTTTGCTTCAATCAATTTGATTAATTAATTACTCAAACACAAATCACTGTTATAATTACAAAATAGATATTAATAAAACACGATAAGCAAGTGATAATTCTAAATGTATGTATAGTGGAGTTTCATTCCAAAAATATATTTCATTTCAGAAAAGCGAAGCTATAAAAAGAACAAAAAAATATGGCGTTGCAAACGTTCCCGGAAAAGTAACTATCATTTGTAAACGGGTGGGTTGAACCAAACCCCAGTCACAAAATAGAAAAACCCTCCGTATGACAACATAAATTTAACGAGCATGAAGAAAAAATGCGGGTTAACAACTGACAACTGTTGTTGTTGCTGTGGCGTTCACTTTTAACTTTAAAATTAGAGTTTACGGTTACCTACCAAGTTGTTGTTCCAATTTATCTTTTTTTTTAAGTTATGTTACCGGTATCATCGTATTGAGTCGACACGGTTCTTAAATTACTAAACATTACACTGCGTTTTTTTTTGGACAGTCGTGTAAAAATTAATTAATTGACATTCGGATGCCGATGACGTTACGTATTCCACATTTTTTAATACAATGCGATCCGTCCAATGCGTCCGATAGGTGGACGAGTGCCTTAACAACACAGACATAATAGTAAAAAATATAGACGAAGTGCTGCGAACAATCTAGTGAAGTCAAAAAAGACCACGCTCCTTCGTGTACAACCATCGCTCACGCACACACCATGCACTTGAAGGATATTTGCTTTCGCGATGCTTCATCAAGCATCGCGATGCCGCGACATTTGTACTGAAAGGGGTGAGCACGGTTTGAGGTGCATGTGTGTGCGTGAGCGCTGGTTGTACACGAAGCACTTCGTCTAGTGCTTAGCAATGAAAGTTTTTTTTATTATAAAACAAAAGAATGAACTACATAACTACTTCTTCTTCGTGTCGACATGAGATACATAATAATAATAGCTCATGTCGTGGGGAAAAGGTTAGCCAGTCGGCAGGTTGATAGCGGGGCTGACTGCCCAGGGTGCGCCGGACGATCAATTAAATTTCGTCACTCGTGGAGGCTCTACATAACTACTGTACTATTCTTAGTGAGGCATGTTCAAAGCGCCTCTAAATTAATCGAATCAGAGCATTTTAAATTTCCCAAAGGGTAGGAAGTGACTTCCTGGATTTAATTTTATTTGGAACAAAAAGGACCTTTCTTTTGTGAGTTAACTGTTCAAGAACCGTTACGATTTGGGACAACCCTTTGCATGAAATGTAATAAAATTTACTTCCAAGTTTTCTTTGTAATTTTTAAATGCCTTCAAAAAGGAGGAGGTTCTTAATTCAATAAGTATTTTTTATCATAGCACTAACCCCCTTTTCTGAAAGGCTGATCAAACTAGTATGCTATTATCAATTACCCTCAGACCATTTGGTCTTAGTAATTACCTAACATGATTGGTTAACCAAAATACCGACAACCAATATATCAATTATATACATATATTTATATATATATATTTTGACATATTATTAGGTGACAGCTGATTTGTTAATCAGCATTTCAGAAATTGTGCAATCTATCCAAACTGAGTCCAATTCATTCCATGTGAAGTTACTATTATTCGTTACTGGACCAGCAATCGTCCGTCAGTAAACCAAAAACAAAATTTGCAACAATCACAGGACGTATGTTAACAAATTAGTTCGATTACGCTATAGTGAGGAGACAAACACTGTTGTAATCCCGTCCGTCTGTTGACCGACTGGCCGAATACCGAGTGGCGATTGTTTGGCGTCTATTTCCACGTACTAAATTGATACAATCTCCGGCAGGGACGGGCCACGGACGACTCCGGTGAACATGACCTAGTGCCCCATGACATCGGCACACCCCTCGCCCCCACACCATAATCGCTCGCCGACCTGACACGCACACAAACTCACACGTAAGTATAACTTCGTATGTAATCGTGTAACACGAATGCGTGATGGAATACTCATTCAAACTACTCAGTTTGAGTAGTTTATCTTATGTTTGTGTTGTTTAACTAAGAATTAGGTTAAATAAGTATCAACGTCGCGTTGTGGGGATCAAAGTGGTACACTGTACACATAGGTATTTAATTAATTAATATACACGTAGGTAATTCAAATATTTTCAAGTTACAGCATAAATTTTTTCTCTCTCGTCTCTTTGTCTTTTAAATATGTTTATGATTTTCTTTTAATTTTTAAAGATCTTTATGTCCCAACACTATTTTAAAATAGGTAATTGCTTTAATATCAAATATTTTCATAACTTAAAATTGCACAATTGCACTTCTATTATTATTAATTGAAAAGGTAAATTGTTTTTTTTTACTCCTTGGTTAGATTAAAATAATTTTGCTGTATTTATTATTATCTTGGATTGTAAAGAAATGTAATAATTAACTCAGTCTATCACAGGATTTACAAGGCATTGGCAAGGGCTTCTCCCAAATTGCAGTAATCAAATATTCCATGTAACCTAATTTAATTGTATCGTGTGTTCCGGTATAAAATATCTCATTATATCTGAAAATACCATTATTAATAAAATATTAATAATTGTTTTCTTTCAAACTTAATTATTGATCACAACAGTTAATGAGTCGACAACTCTCACTGGGTTACTACTCATTATTTATGAGCAACTTTTATATCGCAGACAATAATTATTTTAAGTGTTTACCATTATCATAATTTCATGTTGATATGTGAGTAGTAGTATGTAATGTAGTTTTTTTATAATGTGTATTTTTTCTGGCATAGTCATGAAGGTGTATTGAAGCCGCAGCAAAAATTAAAAAAAAAAGTTTTTTTTGTAATGACAGGATTACAAAAGCTCCCATAGAAGCCGAAGGTTCCGAGCTGCTGATATTATTTTTTAAATGACCCTTCTATAGTGCTCAGTTGTATAACAAGTCAAATATTCTCATTTGCATACGTAATCTTTCAACAAATCTGTGACGGGGGTCATTGTCGTAGTCAGTCACAAATAAAATAACAATATAAATTATCTAGTGTGTTAAAATACTGTCGAAATTACGTTTTATTTTTTATTATTCGCGCACTGAGATGTTTTTTCTATTGCGATTTTTATCGCCAGTGCGGGCACATGATTCCATGTGTTACAGATTTCGCGATTAAAAATCGCGCGAGTAAAATCGCTGTGCGGTTTGGCCTAAACTTATAGAAGATTACAATAAATTAATGTTGCTGTGGACCCGTCATATTAATGAAGGCTTATAGGAAGTAGTGGCCGGCAGCGATGTTAAACAATTACGAACAAGCCACAACGTTAGGAGGCGTTCCGGTAGGCGGCTGTATTAGTTAGTATTCCTGCCCCGTCCACCGCCGATAGAATATTCAGCTCACCAATATGTACGGAACGTACTTCAATCTAAATGTATACGAACATTATTTTTTGATACGTGCCCCTAGCGGTTATAAAGGGTTGCAGATTTATGGAGACTGAAATAGAATTATGTATGTAATGATTTTTATTTTATGTAATGATCATTTTTATTTCCCCGCATACTGCTTTGTTAACTAGGTATCTTATTTATGCCATATTGAGCTCTAGAGAAAATGCGGGTGGTCTTTTCGCTATAAAATGCTCTCGACTATTTCTTTCTGGTTTATAATCCTAAAGCTATGATTTTTTACAGTAAAATAAATATCACCTTTTTGTATGTCCCTATGTTTTCTTTTTTGTTGATAAATTATTTATAAAAGCCCTAAATCATTCTCAAAATTGCCTATTTACACCGCTGTCTACAGAGGCCTAGTGTATAAATTTGATAGCTTGGAAAAACATAAAGATAAAGATAATTTATTTGTAAAACATGAGTATACAGCACAAAATATAGCTTGTAATGCTTGCTTGCTTGTATGCTTGCTTGCATAGCGACACAGATCATATTCGTCTTATTTAATTCATAAAATATCTTTTAAATTGGTCTAATTTCGGATGATAAAATAATCGAGAGCTAAACCTCGAATGATGACTTTTTTACTAAGGCTATTTATTCAGTTGGAGCTGCAGTTGTCCTTATCGCCTTATTTGAGGCCGAGTGCTCGCAAAGTGACAGCGATAGTTTCTTCAAATACCTAAATTTTAAAAGTCTCTCTGACCGCATTTCCTCTTAACTAGTCTATTCAAGCATGTCATGTAATCCAAAAATAGTAAATTAAAAATTGTCTATGAGCTGCTACCTCATAAGTCATAACTGTAATTTTTACATATTGTATTAAACTTGAAACTTGTTTTTTTTTTGTTTCATTTAAATAGGAGGTATTGGCAGCTCATAGTTGAAATGTGCTCAATCATTTGGGTAGGTACTCTCAGGAAATTATGAAGACAAAATAGCAGTCTCATCAATTGATTAATATTTTATGAGCAGGCACTCATTAAAAACGATAAACACCGCCTGCTCAAGGAGTTGAGATGTTTCCTCTTCCTAATGCCGAGGATTATAAAAAGCAAAAGTCAGTATTAAATAAAATCGGCCAAGTGCGATTTGAACTCGTGCACTAAGGTACGGTAGTTACGATACAGAAGTACCTTTGGGCTTAGACATAATAAAGTAATACATATTCTGCAAAAAAAAACAACTACAAAAAACAACTATATAACGTTTAAAAAGATACACACTGCTGACAGACAGATGGACGAACGGTCGGATGAATGGACAGCGTAGGCTTAGTAATAGGATGTAATAGGTTGATCTAGTTGGCACCCTTTTATCGCGGCGGTAAGGCCCGTCATGAAGGAGTGGCTGGAGAGGAGCCATGGTGCCCTCACCTACCGGCTGACGCAGATACTCTCGGGGCATGGTTGCTTCGGTAAGTATCTGTGTCGCATAGGCCGGGAGCCGACGCCCGAGTGTCATCACTGCGGGAGCTGCCCAGAGGACACGGCGCAGCACACATTGGCGGAGTGCCCAGCTTGGGCCGCACAGCGCCGTGACCTCATCACTGCAGTAGGCGGTAGCGATCTCTCGCTTCCGGCCGTGGTTCTATCTATGGTCGGGAGCGAGAGCGCTTGGGAAGGTGTCGTCTCCTTCTGCGAGGAGGTGATGTTCGCTAAGGAGGCGGTGGAGAGGGTTCGAGAGGCGATGACCTCTCTTCCCATCCGCAGGAGACGACCTGGGCGTCGTAGGAGGTACGCCGACCTCCAGCCACCCTAGGTGTGGGTCTGCGGGCGGCGGACTCGGGGTGGCCCGTCGCCCGACCAGTCAAGGCCCGCGACGGTGGCGCGTAGTGTTCCGCGCGCGCCCGTCAAGAGGAGGGTGCGGCTGTTGTGGTTGCCGCACGGGGAGAAGGGGCTCACCTGCCAGTGGCGAGCTGGGACCTGCTGTGGATTGTTGGGCGAATACAGGAGTATTTCTTACGCCCCCAGCCAAGGGTCGGTAGAAGAACACCGTGGTGGTTTTTAGTCGGTAAGAGTCCGACACTGGTTCCGCCTTCCCCGGGCGGAGTGCGTCCATGAGGATTTTCCCCACGGAAAAAAAAAAGTTGGCTCCCTTTTGGCACGGAACCTTAAAAACACTGTAAACAAGAAGCATAAAAACACAAGATAAAGAAAATATTTCAAAATTCTTACCCAAGAATCCCTTTAAGAAAAACATTCCATGAATATTTTCTGACTCGAGGAAATATTTTAAGAGAAAAATTTTGTAAATGTTAAAATAGCAACATCCTTACCTGCAAAGCGAAGCCTCATTTCAAGCTTGGGTAAAATTGAGACAAAAGAAGCCTTGAGATTTTTTTAATGTTTAAAACAACGTGCAATATTTCAGAAATGGTAAGCGCTATTATTAATTTA
Organism: Asteroscopus sphinx; assembly: GCA_949699075.1. Taxonomy (NCBI): domain Eukaryota; kingdom Metazoa; phylum Arthropoda; class Insecta; order Lepidoptera; family Noctuidae; genus Asteroscopus; species Asteroscopus sphinx. The sequence goes on along the minus strand of OX453005.1, from coordinate 24,267,787 downwards.
TAAAATTATAATAAGATACACAATCAAAGCTAGTAAAAAAGTACCACTTAAACCTCCTTGTATCAGCACATTTATTTAAATAAGGATATCAACATGTTACTTTTATTAACAATTTTAACAAACAATATGGATGTAATAATTAAGGTATTTGATACACGAAATTAAAACAATATAAGGAGGAGGAGGTTTCTGTCTCTGGAGCCCTAACCACCGGTAGCTCACCTATAGCTTGGACCCTGCTCCCGATGCCGGTGGCTCGCTATTTTTTGTATTTTTAAATGTATATTTTTTATTCTTTTATTAATATGTATTTAAAAATGTAAGTTATAACGTCATTAATGAATAAAGGGAATAAAAAATAATAATAAGAAGCATCTAATTAATTGACATTGCTAATATCAAGATCTTGCTATAGAATTAAAAACTCAATGGAGAGCACAAACAGTCCATATTGTCCTGTCATCCACAGGACTTATTCCGAAGTCCCTTCAACAAAGCCTAAACACCTTACACATGCCTACATATACACTTCATATGCTTAAAAAAACCACCATTCATAACACCTGTCGCATCACCAGAATTGTTTTAACATCTTCTACACTATCATCTACGTATTCTATTTAATCATGCCCTCTTACACTTGGCTTCGGCCCGCGGATGAGGTTCTTCACCCTCCCAAAAAGAGGAGAAAACAAAAATATATCAAAATAATAATAATATAAAAAATAATTAAAAATACGGCTATTGAAAATAAATCATCGTAGAGCGTCAGCATCGTTACCGCTGCTAAGCTTGCATGAGTGACGTTTCTGGAACCCCTCAGTGCCTTGGAACACACGTAAAGCTGTCGGCCCGGCCCTGTCACATAAACATTTATGACAGTCGTCATAGCTAGTCAGCTACTCGGGAAATGTGTCACAACTGGTCTCACTGGTATTTGTCACCTGTTGGTTTGCAGAGTTCAAATGTCACAGTATGTGAAATACTGGTACTCGCATCTAGTTAGACTGAAAGCCGACACTCGCATACTTCTGATCAATTTTCAGTCTAGTTTAGATTACTTTTATATGATCTAAAACAGTGTTTGCCACCAGAAAGGCCATGACAAGAGTTGTTGGGAAAATACTGATTTTGTAAACGTAGCGCTCGAGGTGTCGTTGTGCGATGGTGACGGCGGAAGAATTTAATTTTGTTCGGTTTGTAGTAAGACAGTTTCAGATGGACTTTTTTTAAGTACATTGTAATCTTTGCGAACAGAAAAGGGGATAGCAAACATCTAGACATGCAAAATATTCCAATTCAATTCCAATGTCAAAAAGTGACAAGAATAAATGGGAATTTTGGATTAAAAATATACACAATCCAAAGACTAATTCTAAAAACACTCAAAATAATTCAATTCAAATTGTTTTTATTTCAAATGTACCTAATTACTAAATATTAAACCAAAATGGTCTTCAAGACTCGAGTGAATAGGTTTTTGCTGGACAAGCGTGTACCATCGTCGACCGCATCATCGCTTAACATCAGGTGAGGTGGCGGTCAAACGCAAGCCCGTTAAGAATTAAAAAAAAAATAAAAAAAAATGGTAATTTTGCATTCAAAAGTATGGATTGACATTAGTTCAATGCCGATCGATCGAAAATAATTACATAGATCGGACTAACTTACCAAGTGACGTCCGATCCTCGATTATGTGAAGCAGTCTCGTTTCCATATGTACTAGTAGTAGGCACTAATTTGCTTACGATGCACACTTTTTAAAGATGAAAAATTGGATTACAATTTTATAATCTGAAATGAAACCGAACGTAACCTGACGCGCTCTGTGGAGCTGTCACCCAGAACTGTCATTTACTTCAAAGTCACACAGGTAGACACAACTTTCATAAGGGATATTGAATCTAGGATACACTGGGTCGGGTCGGGAATTGGATGGAAACGAGACTGCTTCACATAATCGAGGATCGGACGTCACTTGGTAAGTTAGTCCGATCTATGTAATTATGTGAAGCAGTCTCGTTTCCATATGTACTAGTAGATGTTTAAAGAAGAAAGTTGTGTAGTATTAGTTTAGATTAGATACCTAATCCAAACTAACCAATCACGCAATTGGTATCAAAAAGGAAATCAGAATAATCACATACAACATGATACGATGGTAACAATGTCGGTCTTATTTTCTATACTTAGTTACTTGGGTAATAAAAGTAGATGTAGCTATCTTTATATAAAGCAAAATCATAAGTTCACAAGTCAAGTAAAGTCCTTGTGTATGTGTGTTTAATAACAATTACCTTAAACACAATAACCAATTAAAGGAAAAGTAGGTTTGTTGAGGCATGCAGGTCTGCAGAGATGTATGGCTATGATTCGTACACAAGTATCTTTTATTTTAACTATCTCTGTCTGTATTAAAACTATGAAATCTTGCTATTCAAATTGATCGAAGATTCAAAAGAATAGAATAAGATCATGAGATTAGGTAGGTACACATGTATAGACAATGTGGATTTTTATTATTGATTTACTTATCATTACATTATTATTATATAACATTATTTGCCTCAAATAGGTGCTTATATTATGTAGGTATAAGGATTTTTATATTGATTGAGTAAAACAAAAGTCAAGAAGTCCATTTCCTTCTTAGTTTCTATAAGAATTCTGACTGCAAAAATATCACAGTTAAATTAAGTATTCGTTTTTACTGTAAAACACCTTTAACTGAGGAGTATCATTATTTGACCCAATTGTGTAAACAAAATAATTGGTTTAAATAATTCATCCAATAAATAATTTCCTACTCTATCTCATTCAACTGAGCCACTTGTTAATTAAAATCTTCAAAGGAAGATTTATTTTACCGATTTCGATTTTTTATACACAATTATTCTGCACATCCCTAATGAGCAGTCACTTTTACAACCTAGTAACAGTAGGTGCCTAGTGGTGTCAACTATTTAGTATATCATAATGGTGTACCTACTTCAACAAGGATTTTTATTTTTATTTTGTGTTATAATCTTATAATGTAGGTATTGCGTTAACCGCATTCTACAGTTTATACTAAGGATTATAATTAGAGAGCATAACGAAAGCAAACAATTTTGCTGCTCCCTATTATGTATAATATAATAATTTTGAGCGATGAAAATGTAACTTAATATGTAAAGTTGAGGTCGCATTGATGGAAATCTATCCAAAAAACATCATCAATATTATTAAGGATTGATCCTCTAACTAAAATATCTTTAGTAAATAATTAAATATTGATTCGGATCGGCCATTTTTAAAGATAAAATTAAATATTACTGGTCCTATTATTATTATTATAGGTACACACTGACTCCGATTATGGATCTGAGCAGGCAGCATTTTTATAACAGCACCTTAGTTCTGTTTGATAAGTAAGCTAGCATGCGACCATTGCTGCTTAAGTAAAGGTCTTGTACAAGGGAAGTTGAGTCCTGATGGGGGATAAAACCAATTTGTGGAGTCAAAACTAGTTCTATCAAACTTATTCGTTATTCAAAAAACCATGGTACCATCCATGGTTTAGCGGCCACCAAAATACCCCAATAATGCCCCCCCCCCACCTTTTTTGATCCTACTTAGAAGGCCAAATGGAGGAAAGAATGTCTCATCCTATTTTAAAGGGGAGGCACCTATGTATTTCAGGATATCAAAACATATGATCTACCTATTACCTACAATGTATTACTTATCATTAGGAACTTAGAACAGCTATATACAGAAACCATGTCCATGCACACAATTTGATGCATGGGCAGGCACAAATGGCTCCATTCCGTACAGCTTAAGCACGCCCATGTGCGTGTCGGTGAACATTTGACGTGCCGCTTGCGAGCACTTATCAATTGTTTTTGTGCTTCAACTTTGAGCGGAAATTTGGATGAAACTATCACTCTGTGTCTTATTACTCTAAGATTAGGAATAATTTTATTAGCTTTTCCAAATTTGTCATAAATTTCGCATAACACCTGCAGCGAATTATTTATATTTAGCATGGGTAGGTAGGTAGTTTAATTTAACAGTACCATCTGTAAATTTTCTGTATAATACAACAAAATTTTCTGTAATACTTGTGTTTTTTCCCGTGATCCAGGAACCTTCCATAATTGAAGCAACACTATGTAGGTAGTGGTAAACGTTGAACTAAAACAAACAACTAAGGATTATTGCATTTCCACGCGATTCAGGAACCCTCCGTGATTGAAGCAACACCATCTAGTGATAACCGCTGAACTAAAACAACCAACAAATTGACTCGATTGGTGAAAAAACCACCAAGCTGTGTTCATTGGTTCTTCTTTTATGTGAAATGTGAAAGACTGGAGTCTCTACTGCCTGTTATCAAGAGAGTCTCACATTATAATTTGCTAGGTACCTACTAAAGTTGGATGCAAAAATAATAATAATTAAATTCAGTAATACAATCATTAGGTAGTTGAATAGCTTTTCATGTATTTCTAGATTCATGAAACTGATATTTTATCTTTTCTTAGATCTTTAAGACACTATAAGGTATCCTTAGCTTTCAGTGGTGTAGTACACAATATCTTTCAGTATAAAATGCACAATAAGTAGGTATGAATACCTGCATTTACTTGATGTCCTTTATGATTCCATCCACTTTAGATGGACGGAAACACTAGATAATGAACTAGTGTTCCACAGGTCAACATGTTTCTAAGTTTAGAACAGGAATATATTATTAATATCCTATCATATTTAGGATTAGTAATAATACAATACCTACTAATTGGGAAGATATTCTAATCCTCCGGTTTGTACCTGTAACATAGGTGGCCCGTAGCAGCCAATTGGATTTGTTTGTAATATTTCTTCCATTTAAATAAAGGATGTCTCATGAAGGATTTCTTCATTTGTATGTAACAATATGCTATTGTTATCTAAGATCTTATTAGTATCTTCAGGTATTGCCTCAACCTCAAGTGAACTAATTCAGATATGTCTTCCACTGAAAGTGATAGATGTTCAGATGTTTCATGAATATGGACTGGCTCATTGGCCAATAGGCTCGCCCCCTATTACATGGGACTACAACATAACTAGCGAAATGTGGGTGTACTATACACCTCTGCCTACCCCTTCGGGGAAATACAGGTGTGATGTTATGTTTGTATGTCATTGGCCATGTTCAACACTACACTTATGTAAAGTGAAATCCTCTACATGTAAAAGGTGTTTTGCTGTAAAGTAATATTCATTAACTTATTACAACAGACTATCATTTGTGTCTTACTCACCTGAGGAAAACGGCCTGAGTTAGGCTTGATTTTATTACAAATTAATGTGTAGGTATCACTGCTCTTAGACTGTGACATATGAACAAAGTTGAACTTTTGCTGGAGCTCCCGCTGTGCTGAGAATATAAATGTTATGAAGGCTGCAGCTGACATTTCATGAAAGCTCGAGGACCCATAAAGCAGTCTTTTCCACCCCTCCTATTAACATCCTGTTCAAGGAACATGGGGAACATGCACATGTTATGGCCATGGCTAACCTCTCGTGAAAGCTCAAGGATGCATGGAATCTATTCTCTCCATTGGCTGACCTCCCGTGAAAGCTCTTGGAGTAATGGGAACATGTATGTATCATCGCCAAGGCTAACCTCTCGTGATAGCTCAAGGGCGCATAGTGAATCTCTATTCTCTCCTTTGGCTGACCTCTCATGGAAGCTCTTGGAGTATAGGGGAAATGTATGTATCATGGCCACGGCTAACCTCTCGTGATAGCTCAAGGGCGCATAGTGAATTTCTATTCTCTCCTTTGGCTGACCTCTCGTGGAAGCTCTTGGAGTAAAGAGAAAATGTATGTATCATGGCCACGGCTAACCTCTCGTGATAGCTCAAGGGCGCATAGTGAATCTCTATTCACTCCTTTGGCTGTCCTCTCGTGGAAGCTCTCGGAGTAAAGAGAACATGTAGGATGTATCACAGCCACGGCTAACCTCTCGTGAGAGCTCAAGGGCGCATAGTTAATCTGTATTGTCTCACTCACTCAAATAAAGTCACGAGAATCACTCAAATAACTGCTACTTATTTTACCAACAAGTTCGAACTTGCTTGATGAATTTACCAATTTCTTGATTAATCGCTACTAGCTGAGCTTAAGACATAAGCGCACAGTATTATTTTGTTACGTATTAACGTATTCACTACCACTACACAGGTAATCATGTTTATAATGATTGAAATTGTTATTAACACTCACTCCCAAGCATCCCTGACGCCGGCGCCGCCGCGCCGGTCTCTTCTCTCAGTTCTTTAATACTGTGTTTTGTATCGATTTTGATTTTCCTTACACATATCACTACGAGTATGTGATTATATATAATATTTACACCTAATAAGTACACTTAAACACTATTATGTTAGTATTTAGAAAATAACGTGCATGCGCATCGCGCACAAAAAAGTACAATGACAGTTCTGGGTGACAGCTCCACAGAGCGCGTCAGGTTACGTTCGGTTTCATTTCAGATTATAAAATTGTAATCCAATTTTTCATCTTTAAAAAGTGTGCATCGTAAGCAAATTAGTGCCTACTACTAGTACATATGGAAACGAGACTGCTTCACATAATGGAAGGGTTCCTAAAGGATATACAAGAGTTGTTTGTAAAACACTGATTTTGCACACACAGGATGAAGGTTTTTTGAATTTAAAATTAATCTTTGCTACCAGAAAAGGGGATAAGTAACATCTAGACATGCAAAATTTAGATCCCAATTCAATTCCAATGTCAAAAGGTGACAAAAATGTTTATTTTTAAATTAAAAATATACATAATTCCAATTCTAATAAAGACTAATTAATTCTAAAAAATACTGAAACACTTCAGTTCATAATTCAAATTGTTTTTATTTCAAATAGACCTAAATGCTAATTTTGCATTCAAAAGTATGTATTGAAATAAATAAATTAGTCCAATGCCGATCGACCGGAATTATTTTCAAGGGCGATAATGTAAGGGTTCGTAATGTAGGGCAGTTCACTGATTGTTTAATGAAGGGTAAAACTTGATCTCTAAGCTCGTTCCCACTGAACTTATGCTTTAAGGTTAAGGCTGCTGACGTCATGAAAGTTTAGGCTAAACCGTATCTATGAAATAGTAATGTATATTAATGAAGTAACTTGCGAAGGCTTTAATTAATTTTGGGCTTGGATTAATGTTTCAAAGTCTAGGTGCTCATGCTTACCCTTTCATGTCCTTCCCTCTTTATCGTAACTTTTTCTTGCCCTATATACGTCTGGTTCCATGACCTTGTTCAGATGTCAATGGTTTGTAATATTACAACATTCATGGATCGCATTGTTAAATCTAAAGTAATAACGGTTAGAACGACTTTCGTGAATCACTTTTTCGTCAAGTCCCTTTTTCGAATCTAAGCTTTTTCATCAAGTGCAGTGGTTCGTCAAATTCCTTTTTCGAAAAAGAACAAATACAATTGAGTACAGGCAGTTTACGGTTTTATCAAATTTAGTTTTTAACCGACTTCCAAATTAAAAAGGAAGAGGTTCTCAATTTGTCTTGTTTTTTTAAAATGTATATGTTCGTGCATAACTCTGACACTGGACATACATCATCATCAGCCCATTACTGTCCCACTGCTGGGCAAGGGCTTCTTCTCAGTGTGAGAATCAAGCCGTACTCCACCACGCTGGGCTACTGCGGGTTGGCGGACTACATAAACCATCGAGAACTGACTGTATGGAACACTTTCAGGTGTGCTGGTTTCCTCACGATGTTTTCCTTTACCGTTAAAGTAAGCGCGGTGCCTAATATAATAACTTCGGCTCATATCTATCTGAAGCCGAAAAACTACATAACACAAATACTTTTTCTCTAATATTACAGAGTAAGCATCGTATTTCTCGTTAGAACAAAATATTCAGAGACGTAGAATTGTCTTTTTAATGAGGTACCTTGGGTCAGATACTATTATACTTTGTAGCGAGTTATGAGCCTCCACAGTCCTCGTAATTTGTTTCCTTTGTAATGCTACACTGAGGAGATAGTAAGGAATGAATTAGTTCAGCTCTGAATTTTGGAAGGTTTCGGCTAGATTCTATTATGTGAATGTGTATTCAGTAGAAAATAATTCGGTCAGTTATGTAATTGCAAACGGATATTTTCTTGTAGGATCTTAGTAAGGTTGCTAGTTATACGAAATCTACAACGTCTCTAAAGGGGTCATTGTACTCATCAGTATGAACAAATTTTATTATAGAACCCATGGAATAAATCTTGCAATCGCGGCAAAAAACGGCTGTTCCCATTTTGTCGATTTATGTGAACACAAATGTAGGAAACAGCTGATATTTTTTTTGGGATTTCTGGGTTGGTCCCATGGTAAATGTTATTCATATTGTTGAGTACAATAAGCTCTTCAGAGGGTTTCAGTTATTTCAATAACACGCTAAATAGTGCAAAAACCATAGAAGGAGAAGACTAATAACATACCCCAATAACCAGGTTATCAACAATGGTGCCTCGTTGGTTGCTGGTGTGCTGTGTAGTGCTGTGCGCACGACCGGCACACCCGCAGGGCGCACAGCAGTGCCCCGCACCCAACACCATCACGCCCTGCAGCTGCACCGTCAAGAAAAATGGCCTGGACATACTCTGCGAGTTTACTGAACAACAACACATACAGAAGGTATGTTTATAGTCCACTACTAGACATAAACTACCGTTGAGCGCACAGCAATGCCCCGTACCCAACACCATCACACCCTGCAGCAACACCGCTGAGAATAATGGCCTGGACATACTCTGCGAGTTTACTGAACAGCAACACATACGGAAAGTATGTTTATAGTCCACTACTAGACATAAACTACCGTTGGGCGCACAGAAATGCCCCGTACCCAACACCATCACGCCCTGCAGTTGCACCGTCAAGAAGAATGGCCTGGATATACTCTGCGAGTTTACTGAACAGCAACACATACAGAAGGTATGTTGATAGTCCACTACTAGACACAAACACCCGTAGGGCGTACAGCGGTGCCCCGCACCCAACACCATGCCCTGCAGCTGGACCGTCAAAAAGAATGGCCTGGACATACTCTGCAAGTTTACTGAACAGCAATATATAAAGAAGGTATGTTGATAGTCCACTACTAAAAACAAAAACCCATAGGGCGTACAGCAGTGCCCCGCACCCAACACCACGCCCTGCAGCTGCACCGTCAAGAAAAATGGCATGGACTTACTCTGCGAGTTTATTGAACAGCAACACATACGGAAGGTATGTTGATAGTCCACTACTAGGCATAAATACCCGCAGGGCGTACAGCGGTGCCCCGCACTCAATACCATCACGCTGCACCGTCAAGACGAATTATTCAGAACAGGAATAATACTGATAAATATTAGGATAAGTGGCTATACAAATTCTAGTCATATATTTGAATAATATTTACTTGATCCCCAGTAGAAAATGTTTGGCAAAGTGCCATTTTCCCCACTTTTAAGTTTCATGTGACATAACTTTGTTAAGAATTCTGTTTCATAGACTGCTCTTTCTATGTAAATAGTAAAATTGACTGCATTAAGGTATGGGATTCTTCGTTACAATGTCCATGGCAATAGTTATAGAGTATAGGGCAGGCAGTCAGATGCCTATATCGATAGTACCTAGGTCCAAGATCTGGGCAGTCACTTTGTGTGAAATATTGATATTCCGCTGCATATGATTTGACTTGAAGCTGACCTCAACATAGCTGGCAAAGGCTAGACAGAAGAATATTTTTTTCTCGTTCAACTACAAGACCTTTCCGTTTTTCTCTTTTCTGTCAGCCCAGACCTTTTATTGTAAAGCTCTCAAGCTTTTCGTGTGAAATAACACGGCAATAGCGACCGAATTTCATCTCGAAGTTGTAATTTATAAACCATATCGCTACTCATACTCATCTGCCGTTAATCTCATCTAGCTAGAGTTTTATAATACACAGGTTGCTATGCAACGACCATGCTGTCAACATGGACATTACCGCGATACGCCAGTGATAAAAATTCCACACGTTTCGCGGAACAATCGTATGCTTGGCTATCGTTGACATGACAGAATGCATAAGTAAGAGCGGACGTTGACCCCAAGTCCGCTATTGCCTTGTTATACCGCACGAAATACAGTGTAGATTATTTGTATTTTTCTCTTATTAGCTTTGTCTTTTTTCTGCTTTGAATTAGACTTCTAAGTAGACTTAGCTGTGTTAATATTACATTATTTACATTATTATTCGTTCACTTCTTTCGCAGGCAATGAACACACTGCGGTCCAAGCCGATGATAATTTTCTACCTCAAGCTGCGACACAATAACCTGGCCAAGCTGCCCTCGTACATATTCCTTGGGCTGGACATCCGTCATCTAACCGTACATAACAGTAGCTTGGCTGTTATAGAAGATTCCTCACTAAGCTCCATTGGTATGTATGACTGAACATTACAATTGAATCTAGCGTTTGATAAATCGATTTGGAATTGGCCTTCTTGTTGAATTATTAATCGCGTTAGCATTGTCAACAAAATGAATCGATATATTGTGTTCAAAGTATTTTATAAATTCTAAGGATATTAAATTACTAACTTACTATACTAAATTACTACTTAATACTAAACTAAATTCATCCCATTTGTTTATAATTAAGTATGGCTGTTGAGCCAATATAAACGATTTTCAAGGGGTTGGGCGCTTAAGCCGAAATACAGGAAATACAGGATTATCCTAGTTCGGCTACAGATGCTCCCATTATTATTGAACGTTGAATTAGCCTACACATATTTGTCACTAGTTTAATTTTTTTTCTTGGTGAAATAATAATAATAAAATAAAAAACATATCATCATCATCATCCTCCGAGCCTTTTCCCAATTATATTGGGGTCGGCTTCCAGTCTAGCCAGATGCGGCTGAACATCAGTATTTTACACGGAGCGACTGCCATCAGACCCCCGCAACCCAGTTACTGGGTAATACCGACATTCGGCGGTTAGACCAGTTGTCAGACTTTCAGGCTTCTGACTACCCGTAACGACTGCCATAGATATTTGTATGACAACCGGGACCGACAGCTTAACGTGCTCTCCGAGGCACGGAGGGGTCTCGTTGTGTAACTAAACGGTCACCCATCCACAGACTGACCGCGGCAAGTGCAAAATAAAAATATTGTTGTATGTTTATAACACAACCAGACATGCTCTTGCCCTTCATTTATTTGGACCAGATTAAGCGTTTGCAGTTTTTCTGTGACGATGTGAAAGTGATTTAAGCACTAAAAAGACACATTATTTCCTATTAATAGATAAAATATTATTACCTTATTTATAAAGACGGTATCAGTACACATCGCTTCGCGACAATATCACCCCAATTTGTAAAAAAAAATACTACTTTATTCATGTAAACTTCAACAAAGAGCTTTCCTTTATCATTCAAATTGTTACAAAACAAAGTAATTAAAATTTGCCTTATATTAAATCTCATTGTTACAAAGTATTTGAGGTTTAAGATAACTTAGCAATAACCCAGTAAGCCGAGGTCCGAGCCCCCCCGTTGGGGGACGCCGTTATGCGGTTTTGCAACCGCGATTATACCTAGTTGTATAAGTTAGGTTTAGGGAAATTTTCGGCGGATGGAGTCCCTAACCGATTCTCTGCCACCAGTCCGGCTAAGCAGTAATAGCATAGATAATAGGACCTTGGTGCTGCAAGCGAGAATCAATTCGAAAAAAGTCCCCCAAACTCCCAAGAATACAATCATTCACTTACATAAGAATTAACTAATACATAAATTAAAAAGTTTGATGGGCGTATTGCAAAAAATAAACATTAGAAACAAAAAAAAATCTGGGTAGTCCTAACAAAAAAAATGCAAAGCTCGTTTGACACTGACTCTAACTTGGAAAAAAAAAAAAAACATCCGAGGGCTAGAGCCCTAGAAGCCCTTTTATATTAGAATATAAAACAAGTTCACATCCACGATACAAAAAAGTTGGAATATACCAAACATACTTTCATATATACGAACCAAGACATTGACTCGAAAGTCAAAACTTCCCGGTAACGTGAGATAAAATTTGTCTGTGTTTAAACCCTTAGGTAACAAGTTAACACAACTCGACGTGTCACAGAACAGTCTGGCGACAATACCGACTTCTTCGTTCACGCATCTCAATCACTTGCTGATTCTCAACATGAACCACAATAAGGTAAGGCTAGGCTCTAATTTGTGTTTTTGGTACGTAGAACTATATTGATAATGATTTTGAATCGTACTTCACAAATAAAGACGTTCGATAAGAACAAGAATATGAGAGCTACTTAATATCATCATCATCATTATCATCATGTGTTCCGTGTGGTGCCGGACGTAAAGAATTGCACCACCCTATCTCTTCTCATAGGTGTCGTAAAAGGCGACTAAGGGAATCACCAGAGGATGGGCAGCAGCGTTCTCTGAGTATTTAACCAACCAACTGCGATCGCCAACCCGCCTGCCAAGTGTGGTGATTATGGCATATCCCCCCCCCCCACCTCATTGGGGGAGGCCTATGTCCAGCAGTGGACGTCTTTTGGCTGAAATGATGATGATGATGATGATGAATATATATATATATAATATGATAATCAAGACATACTGTCCGGGCACAGACGGTTCTCAATTACTAACAGTCAATCAGCCATGAACGTTATATATGGAATGATTTGCGTGGTTCCTATTTGCCTGCAAGAGGTCCTCAATGCATATTAAACGATGTACAGTCACAAGTATTAACATTTCCTAGTACAACCGCATCAGATTTCAATTCGAATAGCTACCACTAGCTACACTATGTGTCTCTAGTGGTAGCTTAGGTGTCTTTGAATATCTATCGTTGATAATTTCTCAGAACAGACTTCGAAATATCCGTGATACTATACATGGTTATTTTTAATTCATTAGTTATTCTTTGAGGGATGACTGTACTCATCAATTTGAACAACTTTTATGATAGGACCAAGCCTGGAATCGCCAAAAAAATACAACTGATCCCTACATTTTGTCGATATATTAAACACAAATGTAGGCCCTACATTTGTGTTTAATATATCGACAAAATGTAGGGATCAGTTGTATTTTTTTCGCGATTTCAGGATGGTCACGAAGCTGTTCAAATTAATGAGTACAGTCATCCCTTAAAAAATTGCTAATAAATTCAAAATTGCCCGGTATATGATTCCATAAAAATAGTTAAGTCATATGTCCTAGTTTTGGCAGACCCTATGTTTACTTTTAAGTACTGTTCAATGAAATAAATAAATGTCAACGATTTCAAAAATGAACTTTTTATAGGTAACTGCGGTGCACAACCGGGCTTTCATGGGCCTGGACACGTTGGAGATTCTAACGTTGTACGAGAACCGGATATCTGTAGTTGACGGGGAGGCTTTCAAAGGACTCGAGAAGTAAGTCGGATTTCCGCAGAATTATGTTCACTTAAAATAGTTTCTTAAAGCTAGCACTTGGAATGTTGGCCCTGTAATCATTGTTAATCGTTTGGGTAAACCTTGATTCTATCAATTTCCCAATTAATTTCATAAAGCCTTAAAAGCTTAAGACAAAGAAATAACTTTTGATTTGACGCTAAATTCTATGGCGTTAAGACCGCCTTTGTACCCTGTTGTGCATAAAGAATTAAATAAATAAATAATAAATAAATTCGAAGCGCCATAATTTGCACAAAATATCCCAATAATCTAAGTGCCGCAAAAACAATACAAATGGAGAAAAATGTAGGATTGTTTTTGTTTTAGGAAGCTGAAGCGGCTAAATCTTGGCGGTAACGACTTGACAGCGGTACCACAAAAAGCCCTCGCTTTGCTTGAGAATTTGAAAAAACTTGAAATGCAGGAAAATCGTATCGCTACCATTACGGAAGGAGATTTTGCAGGTACTATTTCTCTTAATTCTTTGGTTATTGTTTGTTTATTTTTACCTATACGTATAGTCCTGTTTTTATCCTTCTGTCTGTGAAGGTTGTCTGGTTCTTTTACGAACAGGGCCGTCCCATCACTTCCCATGGGTGCCGTAAAAGATATCTAAGGGATTACACTGAGGGTTGGGCAACATTACTCACATTTGATTATAGTTAGCTTCCCTTAAATGGGGGAGGCTTTACGTTCAGTAGACGACAAGTTTGACATAGATAAGGGTGAAAGTAATAGTAATTTTGTTTGTAGGTCTACGGAACCTAGATTCTCTAGGTTTGGCTCATAACCAGCTCCGCGAAGTACCCGCACAGGTATTCTCGCATCTGACGTTTCTAAACTCATTGGAGCTGGAAGGAAATCTAATCCAAAGGATTGATGAAAAAGCCTTCGCTGGACTTGAAGGTAAATTTATAAGCTGTAACACTGGATTTTCAAATATTTTATTGACAATAAAAATAATAAAACGTACGTTAATAATAATGCGAGGACGAGATGTACAGTAGCCCTTGCACAAACAATTTTGACGTATCGAAACGTAAATGAAAGTGAATTTTGGATCTGAAATACTCGTTTGAGACATAATATTCTACTACTTTACTGGTGCATCTACCTTATTCTTTGTCTCTGCATTACCCTAAGGTTGTCTGGTAGAGAACGCCTATGGCGTTAAGACCGCCTTTGTACCCTGTTGTGCATAAAGAATTAAATAAATAAATAAATATTCTTCCAACCTGGAACACATCTCTGTATGATACAAAGTGCGCATTATACATAAAATTAAATAAAAATGTAGTAAAACTGTTATATTTATGATTCAAAAAACGCTGTTTCGATACGTCAAAATTGTTCGTGCTAGGGCTGCCGCTACTGAAATGATTCCAAGGATTATGGATCATATCCAACTTTGTAGCTTATAATTATATATGTATTTCTTTCTTGTCGTGTTTATTGCCTGTACTCGTACTTTTTCATATACAATTATTATTTTGTAGAAAACCTGCAATACCTGCGTCTTGGAGACAATCGTCTGCACGAGATCCCTTCGGAAGCCCTTCGTCCGTTGCATCGTCTTCGCCACTTAGACCTCCGCTCCAACAACATCACTTACATCAGCGAGGATGCCTTTACCGGCTATGGAGATTCCATCACCTTCCTCAACATGCAAAAGAACATGTAAGTTCGTTTCACTATTTTTATTAAATCTCGTTTTCGGTGGATTATTTGAATAGATTACGTGTAGTAGATTAGCTCGAAACTTTTCTATGAATATAGGTGTGATCATAATTGATGTGTTAGGTTTCACCTTACACGACGATCAGCCCCCCTAGCCAAGTTGACAATCTACAATCGTCAACGCTACAGAAAACAATCAAAATGTATGGGAAATACTCACACTCATTCTCACTATTAATACCCACCCACATCTCACTTTACCATAATCACGAACACTCACTCATCATGCAACGTGCATTTTCTGTTGGTCCACTTATTATGTTTTATATACTTAATTTTTTCCCCTTTTATTTTAAAATTTAAATTACGATCCATTTAATCTAGATTATTAAAATTAGAACCATTACGTCACTTCTGTGGCGGGTGTTAATAACTGCGACACAGTGATACACTTCTGCAGTTATTATCGTCCAATCTGGTTATTGTAAACTATTGTTCTTATGGTTCCAAATAAATAAATAAATAAATTTTGATAGTTTTCTATTAGCGTTGACGATTTTAGATTGTCAACTTGGCTAGAGGGGCAGATCCTTAACTTATTCGAGAGTTTTAGTTATATTACCAATTCCTTTACATCCTATTTAGATGCTATTAGTTTAAAAACCTTAACATCACCTTTAAGAAATGTAATAACTTAAGACGACATTGCTTATACCCCTAGCTGAGGAATTGAACACAATGTTTTCAAATACAAATATTTCAACATCAATCAATTCTTATAGTCTTAACTGCTGGACATAGGGCTCTCTCAAGTTGTGCTATAACACTTGGTCCTTTGCCTTCCACATCTTTTCCACCTCAGCTACCTTCTTTAGGTCAAAAGTTATTATTATCACAAATAATTAGACGTTGCTAAATATTCATCATCATCATCATTTCAGCCGAAAGACGTCCACTGCTGGACATAGGCCTCCCCCAAGCATCCCCACAACGACCGGTCCTGTGCCTTCCGCATCCAGCGGATTCCCGCGACCTTCACCAGGTCGTCGGTCCACCTTGTGGGGGGCCTACCCACGCTGCGCCTTCCAGTACGCGGTCGCCACTCCAGAACTTTACTGCCCCATCGGCCATCCGTTCTGCGAGCAATGTGCCTCGCCCACTGCCACTTAAGTTTGGCAATTCTTCGGGCTATGTCGGTTACTTTCGTTCTCCTGCGAATCTCCTCATTTCTGATTCGATCACGCAGGGACACTCCGAGCATAGCCCTCTCCATTGCCCTTTGAGTGACTTTGAGCCTTCTTACCAGGCCCATTGTGAGCGACCACGTTTCAGTACCGTAAGTAATTACTGGCAACACACACTGGTCAAAGACTTTCGTCTTGAGACACTGCGGTTAAATATTCAGGCAAATAAATATTCACAAACAACGTGTATAAAAATATTTGCGAGTAAAAGGCAATACATTTTATTGCCCATTCGTCTCAAATCCCAAAAGCGTAAAGAATAACAAAAATATGAAGTAACAGACTAAAACATTAATTCAAGTAATGTTTGTTTTTATGTCGCCCGTATTAAATATTGAACTCTCCATCCTAAATAACTTAATATTCCGAGCTCGAATTGAAAATTTTATTAGAGCGGAATATTTTGGCTTTATGATTAATAAATATTCCTCATTTCATGAGGTAGTGTTGACGTTTGATTAATTTCCAACTGTGCTATATTTTCACTCCCAAAAGACTAATAATTTCTTCACGAAGCTCAACTTTTGGGTCACGTAACTCAGCGTGTTCGATGAAGAGAATAATTTTGTCTAATTCACTTTCATTATCGATGACTACTTTAATTTTGTTAATGAGACCTTCGTGTCTGGGTCGTTATTTTTTTATAATGTTACATGATTGTTTGTTAATTTAGATACAAACAAGTGTTCTACGTGCTTTTTGTTATTGTACCTAGTTTCAAATTCGGTTATGAATAATGATAATAATGTATTGATTGTTGATATCACGGTCCCTCTTGACGACAACCTCGTGAAAGCTGAGAAAGATAAACAAATCAAGTATATTGACTTACTCATGAGGTTGTCGACATGTGGGATGTGGACTCAGCAATGATTGTGCCGATAGTCATCACGGCCAATGGCTTAATAGCCAAGAGCCTCGATCAACACCTAAGGAGGCTCTCGTTGGGCGGCTGGATCAAGGGCCAGATGCAGAAGGTAGTACTCCTTGAAACGGCACGCATAGTGAGGAGGTTCCTTTCTGTGGAGCCCTGACCGCCGGTAGCTTGGACCCTGTTCCCGATGCCGGTGGGATACTGTTTTTTATATTTTTAAATGTTTTTTCTTTGTTTTGTAGAAATATTTAAAAATATAATTTATATGTAGATTTACTGCAATAAAGTAATAATAATAAATATCTTCGGGACATTTTTACACAGCACCATCTAGTCCCAAACTAAGCAGAGCTTGTGATATGGGTACTAGACAATGGATATAATACTTATATACTTTTTTTTTTGTAAATACATACAAAAAAAAAGAAAATACATAATCGGTGTCTTTATCGTTTTTTTAGTCTTCTATCCTTGGACGAATAAAAAAGGTGGACGGAATCTTGCTAAACAATAAGTGAAGCACCCATAGTAAGACGGCTCGCTTAAAAGTAGGTACGGGCTGGCACGCACACATTCACTCTCATAGTTAGACAAAAACCCGCGATTACGCAAAAAATCTCGTGTGACGGTAGTCAGTCGCAGTTTTTGCTGTAGTGTCACAAATAAAATAACAATATACGTGGGACACTCAGAAAGTTTTGCGAAACTAAAAAAAATTGTTCTATACGTACATATATTTTTATCAAATCTTTTCAAAGTACTTTCCACCAGCCTCTATACAAAGATTCATGCGCCTAAACCAGTTTTCAAAACACTTTTTCCAGTCCGCCGCAGACACCTCGTTTACAGCCTGCTCGAACGCAGCCAGCGTATCTTCCGGCGACGAAAATTGTATCCCTTTGAGCTGATTTTTTATTTTTGGGAATAAAAAGAAGTCACACGGTGCTAGATCAGGGCTGTAAGGAGGGTGACCCAGGAGTTTGACTGGCGTGCTGTCCAGGAAGTCCCTCGTTTTGAGTGCGGTGTGCGCAGGTGCATTGTCGTGGTGGAGCAGTAGCCCGCGGAGCCCTGTGTTTGGTCGCTTGTTGCTTATAACAGAGAAAACTTCTGGCAAACATTTGGTAGTATACCATTCGGCATTAATGCTTCTTTGATCCCGTAAGGGAATTGATACCAAGTGGCCAGTCAAATTAAAAAAGCTAGCGATCAAAATCTTACCCCCGCTTCTAGATCGCTTCACTTTGGTAGGCGTTGGCTCATTTTGAAACACCCAAACAGTCGACTGGCGCTTGGTTTCTGGGTCGTATTGATAAATCCAGGACTCATCACCTGTAACGATGTCGTAAACACGCCGAGACGAGCCTGCTTCAAATTTGTTAAGCATATCACGGCACCATTCCACCCGGGCCTGCTTCTGAGCATCGGTGAGGTTGTGCGGCACCCAGCGTGATACTATCCTCCTCACGCGAAGATGGCTGTGTAGAATCTCGTGAACGCTTCCCGATCCAATCTTCAATATGTTTTGAATCTCCTGATATGTAATTCGCCTATTGTCTTGGATTAAATTTTTCACTGCAAGCACGTTTTCTTCGGTAACAGCCGTCAAAGGGCGACCGCTTCTTTCGTCATCCCCCAAAGTTGGTCGACCGCGCTTGAATTCGTTATACCAACGATACACGGTTGCCTTGGAAGGGCCTTCATCCATGAATGCCATTTGAAGTCTATCGTACGATTCATCCGGTTTCAGGCGACACTTGAAATCGTATAAAATCATAGCTCTAAAATGTTCCCGGCGCAGATCCATATTTCAGTGAGACACAATACTTTGAATTAACTCGCAAAAAATGTGGAGGGAAATTTTGAAATTGGAACTTACTTATTTTTACTTATAAATAATCATATTTTCGAAAAACATTATAACTGGCCAGTCTCCCATATATAAAAACTTTTTTTCGCAATACTTTCTGAGGGGCCTGGTAATATCCCGTGTGAATGTAAATGCTGTATAATGCAGCATAATGCTGCATAATGCTGTATAATGTGTAAATGCTGTCGAAATTATAGTGGGTTTAGGAAAAAATTAGGTGCTTCAATCTTTTCTTAGCGAGATTCCGTCCGCCTTTTTTTTTCGTCCGAGCTTCTATCTACCATTTTCCGAATAGTTGTAAAGGCTCATTAACATTGGTCGATAGGGCACGCATTCGGATTTATAAAAACACATGTAGTAATGCCCGCATTCAGGAAAGTATTTTCATTTGGAGATTTTTAAAACACGTGCCATAAGGACCGCTTTTGAACTTTCCCCACATGCTGTGCGTCGATCAGGTTATCGACTGTCTAATTTCATTAGTCATTATCCCGCCTGCGGGGAGTCCCCGAATGCTGTGCATCGGCCGAGTTAACGACCAATGAAAATGAGCCTTAAATCTTGTACGACGCCAGGCGCTTTGCGTGATTCTAAAACTCTTCATCTAATGAGATCTTTTATATCCATTGAAAAGAGAGTAACTTAAAAAAAATGCCGTAGACATTACATAAAAGAAACGTGTGACTGAAAAAGTGATAATTGTATCCCAGAGAATTTCTTACACACATATACTTATTATAAATCACACGGTTTATTTAAATCTTGCTCCCAATTCTCAAAGAAATATCACGAACCATGCCTCACTCACTTGCATGTTGTACAGATAACATAGTTAGCACTAAATTGTTGCCCCTATCGCGTGTGAAGTTTAACCGCACTGGTTAAATTTAACTTTGTTGTAACAGGATCCACCAGCTACCGACCATGGGTTTCGACAATCTGAACTCCTTGGAGACATTGAATCTGCAGAACAACAAACTGCAGCACATTCCTGAGGAAATAATGGAGCCAATTTTGGATACTCTTCGAGTGGTTGATATTATGGGTAAGTAGAAATAAAATCTTAGTAGTTAAGCAATGCGATGCAATGTGTAGGATTGAGTTTCGGTTCCGTCTAGTGCCGGATATAAATAATAGAACCACCCCATCTCTTCTCGTAAGAGTCGTAAAAGGCGACTAAGGGATTTACCACAGGATGGGCAGCAGCGTTCTCTGAGTACTTAACTGCGATTGCATATCTCCCTTTGTGGACGCTTATGTCCAGCAGTAGACGTCTGTCGGCTGAATGATGAGATTCAGTTACAAAATGATATAATTACGAAAGCGAAAGGATTCTATGATATGAAGACCACAAAATTTTCCTGGACTTATTTTTTTAAATATCATAGCATTTACTTTGTTTTGGTGCAGATAATCCACTGATATGTGACTGCGAGCTAGCGTGGTACGAGGCCTGGCTCGCGGGCCTGCGAGACAGAGACGACGAAATGATGCAGAAGAAACGGACTGTATGCACCATGGTGAACGAACACCGGGAGTACAGCGTCGCCAAGATGCCTCTCGAGAAGATGAACTGTAAACGGAAACCGGCGTACGGACGAACCTCCGGAGCGCCCCCCTCCTGCCCCGCCATCAGCTTCGCGACCAACACACTCCTCGTCCTCGCAGTCAGGTGGCTCTAGAATAGCAGTATCATTAATTCTTATTAAGTTAATCCTAATTTTATTTCTCGCGAAGGATAACCCTCGGGCCAGCTGTGGCCGGATGGCCCGATGCGTTCCTCTTCGCAACGTTTGTATTTTCTGTTCAAAACTTCGTGAAGTGATGAATTTGTGCAATAAACTACGATACATATCAATTTTGGGCTGATTAACAAAATTTAGTAATAATACGGAGCGGAAGCTTGGTAAGTGGAGATGGTCGTTTTTCAAGAGCGGTAAGTTAGTGGTACAGTATTTTTACAAGTAGAAAAACCTCTAACGGTATGCCTTACTAATAGTAATGTACCAGATTGTAGGTAACTACACTCCGTTTCTTTAGAACTTTCATATTCTGTAAAGAATTTAGGCATGTCTTTTTATTATTATCTATGGAGTTTCTTGCCGGTTCTTCTTCATAGGACCCACAATTTGGAACCTTAAAACTAGAGCCTGCCGTTTCAAAAGTGCCTATAATTAGGTTTATTTGAAATAAGAAACATTTGAATTTGAATTGAATTTTAATAATTGCAAATCGTAATTCATGAGGTGAGGTGGCGGCCAAAAGCAAGCCCATTTGATATTTTAAAAAAAAGATAACATATTAACAATTTTACATAATAATTATAATTTTTTAGGGTTCCGTACCCGAAGGGTGCTAAACGGGACCCTATTACTCTACCTACGCTGTCCGTCCGTCCGTCCGTCCGTCTGTCTGTCACAGGGCTGTATCTTTGTAACGGTAATAGATAACCAGTTGAAATTTTCACAGAATATATGTTGCTATGAGGTGTATCACGACAAATACTAAAAACAAAAAAAAGTCTAAAACAAAAGGGGGTCCCCATACAAGAAACCTCAAAAAACATGCATTTTTTTCAACGTTTTTGTTCCTGCTCTATTTTCAAAACGGTAATATATACCAGCGTCAAACTTGGTCAGATTATAGTGTTTATTATGTAGTTTAGCAACAAATACTAAAAATAAGACAAATATAGACATATGTGGTGGTACCTGCGTAAGAAAGACGTGCAAAAATTCATATTTCGCGCACTATACGTTGATGTCTTTTGATAAACTCTCGTTAATTAAATCAGTTTTTATGGGGTATCAGGTCGTTGAGAGGTACGGAACCCTTCCTGCGCGAGTCTGACTCGCACTTGGCTGGTTTTATTGAACTTATTATGACTGTGTATATGTTATTGTTATCATATTTCTGACCTTATTTAAAAATCAACATTAGAGACCTAAGATTGTTTATTAAATATGAAAAGTCAAAAAAAACGGACTTTACAAGTTCTAACACCAGGCATTCTAGTATAGGTATCACTGAAGGTGTGTTTCATATATCGTCGTAGCATGCTCTCGGCATGGAGGAAACTTAAATAAAAATTTCTAAAAAATGTGATTTCACAATGAGCTAGAATTTTTCACAATCTTTAGCAATGAACAATTTAATTTGAAAATTTACGATTCCCTATGAATTTGAAGGAGAACTTCTAATATTTTTTATCGTTTACCCCTGCCTTACTATGTAACCCTATTAGTAAGCTTTTACGTATTTACAATGTTGACTATTACGATATTATTCTATAACACGTGTAAGAGGGCTCGAGGTAAGAGTATTTTACCTCACATCACGTACATTTATACTTCTCAATATGTGTATAGCAAATGAAAATAAATTGCCGGTTGAAATTTCTCGATACATGTACGCTGATTTTTGTTTGTTAGCTTTCAGAATGATACGAATATGTTATCTTGATTATTATATTAAATAGTAAGAGCCCATAAAATAAATGTTCTATTTGATGTAGAATTAGTAATTATATAGATAAATAAGTGTTAGATGAAATTCGGTAAAATCAATGCTGTTTATAAGTATTTTGAGAGTTTGTAGCTTTGACCGATATAGTTTGGTTTGTGGAACTATGTATTAATTTTATATTTAATTTAATCATTATTATTACTTAAGAATTGTATTTATTTTTATAAATTTAAGTTGATAAGCTTTATATAGAGTTTTTTTAATCTTGTAGCTTTAACCTTTAATTATAATTATTTTACGTTCAGTTAATACTTGATGTTAAAGTTTATCGTTAGGATAGTGGGGTAATAAATGTGACTTTGAACATATTTACTTTGCTTTGTAGTAACTAACCCAATACTAGTGAAAATGTTAATCTTATTAGTCGCAATCTGTCAGTAAAAGAGAAATGTTCTGAGCCCTGTGATCAATGTAAGAAGTGTATTTAAATCATTATCAAGTGATAAAATTGTAATCAAAAACATATCCTTTAGTCTGAATTACTAATTATAAGAATGTTTATAATATACAATATTTAAATTGAATATATTTGGATAAGTGAGAGGTGGAAGTTTGAACTTTTAGCCAGTAAAAGTAGTAAAAATACGTACAAGTTGGAGAGTTTTACCACAGTAAACATACACGTACAGAAACTACGTACAAACGCTCGAAACGACGCACTCACACAGATGCATGCGCCAACAAGGCCCCTAAGTGGGTATTTGCACTGACAGTGTTGCGACATTCGCTTAGGTTCTTGTTGAGGCGTGCGTCTGAGTGAGTTATTCAATCCGGAGCGTTAAGACGTAGTTTCCGTACTGTATGCTATGTTTACTGTCGTTTTACTGTGAAAGTACGAAACTCGAAGTTTTTAATACCTATATTTCACGTTGTCAAAGCTTATTGTGGCAACGTTTAAATTCCAAGTGTGATTCGTATTTCGTATTTTTGTAGTAGTCAAGTAAGAGGTGGTCAACTAATGCTTCGGGCCTATTTTGGGTCGCTGGAAACGGCGTGTAGTGTAAAGCTTGATGCAATATTATCGAATATTTTTTATTTGTATTCATGATTGACGTAAGTTACCCTGAAATAAAAAATATGAATGAACATGAAACAATTAAAACAATAATGAATTAAGTCAGATGTGATAAAATCCAGGGGTCTGCGAAATCTTTGGATGACCAAATATTTTTATTTATTCCATTATTTCAAAATTTTGTAACTGTACCATAAATATATAGGTACCACATTATTATACCTATGTATATTGTATAAAAATGTGTTAATCATGTAAGACGCGAGATTAGGTACTTATTGTACCCAATTTACATACTTTGACACATTTTAGTGGAAATCCATTTTATATATGTATATATATATATATATATGTGGTGTTGATATTGATGCTTGAATGTTTATTGTCATTTCCATTGTTCACGTATATAGCGGTTTAAGCACTTTATATAAAAATATTGCACTTATGTACACTTAACATTTATAAATAATGATCAGAGTCGAGAAAACCTGATTAAATGTAAGAAATTTTATGAACCGTCTTATATTTATTCGATATATTTATCTTATTACATTTTCGATGTTAAATGTCGTATTGCACTGTATTCAGATGTTCATATTATATTGTCGTTTAAAGCTTTTTCTAAATCCGACGCAAGTTAAGGTTAATAATCACTCTTTCTCTAACCTATGAGGTGTTATTGTAAAAATTATGTTCAAATACTTGACCAATTTATTGATCATGAATATAGAAATAAAAATAAGGTCTCGCATTTTTGTATGATAGTGCCTCAAAGGATAGATATTGAATTCATATATATAGTTAATATATTATATTCACACTTTTAGGTGTTCTTCATGTACAATTATCACGTAACGTTGCAATTTATGTAATCAAAGTTATAATCGTACTTCGTCAACCATGTACCATGCTTATCAAATTGTATAGGGATTGGAAAAATATATTATTGTCTATTATATAGCAGTCGATCTAAATTGAAAATTACTCTATATATATTTAAAAATATCTTTATATACAACGTCGATAATTTGGATTAAATAAAAAAAGAACCAGCATAAAACATATCGTGGAAGTGGGGGCATTATATTCATAAATTGGGCACCACTGACCTTGCATATCAAAATAGGGTTAAGACAACGTAATTTTATATTATATTCACTGTTAAATTATATATGTGTGTTGTTTATATAAACCTATATTCATTGTTAATCTTTCACTGTTGTATGGATGAATATCGCTTGTAACATAAATATTCTGTGTACCTTAGTACGTAAGTTGGTTTCAACTTTGATATTAAATGGTTGGTTAATATAATTTCAGCAATAATCAATATATTATATGTATTCGAAATATCTGTAATCATGATAAGAGATATTGTTGGTATTCATGTTAATCCAGTTTGTAATACCCAACCGTTTACAGTCACATTTATTATTTAAAATTGATATAAATTTAGGTAATTTAAATCTAATATTGAAATTTTGCTGTAAAGGTGTATTTATTTAATTTCGGTTTAAATAAAAAAAATACTATGATTATGCGTTATTTTATTTGGTAGCTTATTACTTATCTATTGAAAGGACTCGTTTCCCGTTTAAAGTGTTTCTTATTGTACTACCAATCTAGGTATATTAAACAGTCCCGTAGTCGCTCTAGATGACAGAAAGAATTACTGGTGAGATACTATTAAAAACATCGCCTCCGGCTCAGTTTTTAAACTCACATTTGTGTTTTAATAACCTGTATTATGTAGCAGTTCAGTGCAGTTCCGTGTAGTGTCGGACATACCACCCTATCTCTTCTTATGGGTGTCGTAAAAGGCGACTAAGGGATTCACCAGAGGATGGGCAGCAGGCACAGCAGCGTTTTCTGAGTATGTATCCAACCAACTGCGATCGCCAACCTGCCTGCCAAGCGTGGCGATTACGGCATAATTGCCCCCGTTGGAGAGGCTTATTACCAGCAGTGGACGTTTTTCGGCTGAAATGATGATGATGATGCAGCAGTTTAAAAACTACTATAAGTATATAATGTACCGTAGGTTTATAAAATTTATTATAAAAAAGAGTACCTACATAATAACCTAACGCATAGTATCTTTTTCCCAGAATTAATATCTACATATTTTTAGTATAATATTGCGAAGTGAAGTCGTGTTGTTAAAACAGGCCTTCAGGTAGCTAAAATTTGAGATGCTTATATTTTGGACGTGGTCTAATAAAAGCCTTGGTACGTTACTGGTAGAAGATAATGAATATTTAAAAAGCTCGACGAAAATATGAAAAGCTGTCTTGAAAAATTTATGGTGAAAAGCTGACTTAAGAAAATACTGGTAAACTTTTAAGGTGTAATTTTTTATATTACAGATTGGGTTGTAGTACCAACACTAAGTGTGTAATATAAATGAAAATATTTTTATTAAGATTTCTTTGACAAAATGTATTATACAGTATGAACTTTATGGTACTGAAACGTGGTCGCTCACAATGGGCCTGATAAGAAGGCTCAAAGTCACTCAAAGGGCAATGGAGAGGGCTATGCTCGGAGTGTCCCTGCGTGATCGAATCAGAAATGAGGAGATTCGCAGGAGAACGAAAGTAACCGACATAGCCCGAAGAATTGCCAAACTTAAGTGGCAGTGGGCGCGGCACATTGCTCGCAGAACGGATGGCCGATGGGGCAGTAAAGTTCTGGAGTGGCGACCGCGTACTGGAAGGCGCAGCGTGGGTAGGCCCCCCACAAGGTGGACCGACGACCTGGTGAAGGTCGCGGGAATCCGCTGGATGCGGAAGGCACAGGACCGGTCGTTGTGGCGATGCTTGGGGGAGGCCTATGTCCAGCAGTGGACTGTGATAGGCTGAGTTGATAATGATGAACGAAATGAAATGTAGTCGACTTTGACGGCACATTTGGTGAAGCGGCTGAGTGATTGACTAGGCTACGGTTTCGGGTTCCATTTCCGCACCGAACTAATATTTTGAATGAAGGTAGGTGTTTGTATGAACATTTGTGCATGTGTTTCCGTCTAGAATGCAAACGTGTTTTTTTAAGAAAAGAAAATGGCAGCCAGTGCCAAAACTTAGTGGTTCGTTACGGAGACCACGCGATAAACGTTTTGAACTAAATCGACACAGTTCTCTCAAAAAAAAAAACGGTTGGAAAACTGTGAAATTGGTGTCGTATTTTCCAAAAATAAATCATTATTTTTGTTGAGTATTATTCATATTATTTAACATGATATATTTCATATAATATATTATATTATTGCTTTTAACTCTTTTTCTTAATTTATAAGTTTTAGTATTCGTTGTTCAAGTACAGGATATCACTGAAATCATCCGTAAGTAACAACTTTTGACGTGGATTCGTTTTTCAGATAGACCCCAGATCAAAATAGGTCTAAAAACAGCGACTTTTGATGCCCCCCAAATTTATAATCTATGAACTAGATTATTTCTAAAAAAGAGTTTTGTAGGACCGCAACTTGGCCTATGTCCAGCAGTGGACTGCGATAGGCTGAGTTGATGAGGTACTCTCTTAAAAAAAGTTCTTTTCAATGATACATGCAGAAAGAAGTTTTTTTTGCCACTCTTTGGACGCCCCACAATTTTTTAAAATCATTTTCGGCTTTGGCCTAACATTTTACGTAAGTACCTATTATATGAGATTTTGAAGTCATTATATTATTTGGATTGAAAATTATAAGGTTCTGACAGACAGACAGACGGACAAAGTGCTGAGCGGCCTAGGTAACTTAGAGACCTAGGTTCGCTCGGTCAAAAACAAATCATATTAAAATGTTTTAAAAAAGAATTGATGTACGACAATTACCTACGTTGGTTTATTTATGTAGGTTGGCTTACATAATTAAATCACTTGTCCATTCAAATAGGAATTCCTGTTTGTTTTTTTGTGTTTAATATTTAAGTAGCACTTTCCTCGAGGTAAACAAAAATATGTATTTTCCTCAAGGCATTCCACGCTATAATCGGAATCCCCTGAACAAGGAAACCTTAATAGGAAGATTAAGTAATCAAGTTTATCACCGTTAAGTTCTATTTTTACAAGCATTTTGTTTTAAGAAGAATTAATTTAGTAAACCCGGCAAACGGTTTAAGTAAATTTATTTAATTACGAATATTCTGAAACAAATCGTAATATCATTTTTGTAAGATTTCCGTATAAAATTGTATGTTCAAAGAGGGGTCCGTCGGTAGGTTTCGCTTTGAACGTTCTACCGAATAACATTCGCATAATCTATACTTATAAAGACAGATGTCCTGAAGGCCAATTAACGTAATTAAGAAGTGCAGTTGCAGCGCAGTTACAGTTAAGATTCTATCAAAACAATTCTTTTCCATCTTTTCGTATTCTACGGCGATCGCTATCAGAAACGAACTGCAGCGTAATACAAACTTGATCGGTGCGTCATGAAATTACGAGAATCAGGGCCCTGGCGGTATCATACATCAACACAGAGCCGAAAATACTCAAGTTCAAAACATGAAATTTGGACAGTAGGTTTCTCGTGTAACGCAAGCATCCACCTAAAAAAGATTGTTGGAAATTTTAACCCTGAGGGGGTGAAATAAGGTGATAGAGTTAGTATGAAAAATCCTTTCCCCTGCATCGATTCACTCAAAACTTGGAAAAAATAATCCTAAAAGTAAATAAAGAAAAACTTATCCTTTTATTTCCAAAATTACTCCTAAAAGAGGGTGCGAAAGGGTTATAAAATTTGTATGGGAGAAATTATTACGTGGCTGGATTGAGTCGAAACTCGGTGTAAAGCAATTAATGAATTAGGTGTTTTATTATTTTTCGAAAATAAAACTCTACGGGGTTAAAAGAGGGGTAAACCCGGTGGGATCAAAAAAATTCCTGTGGTCAAACTTAACACAAATACTCTCTAAATTTAATAATAATAAAGAAATAAATGTTTTGCTTTTATCAAAACTACGACGGGAAACAATAAATGGGGCATTTTAAAACTTTTTACGCAGGTAAGCCGCAAGAACACTGCTAGTATATTAAAAAATGTTAATATTAGTGTAGTGCAAATCTGAAAGAATAATTAGGAGAATCGATTCGGATAGTTTTTTTTATTTTTTATTACCACGCTTTTATAAACTTGCTTTCAGGCTTGGTTTTATGTTTAGTACAAATTTTGCAATCAATTTTAAACTAACTTCCAGATGAGCTAGAGCCTTCAGAACTGGATGACAATGCATTAGTAACTCGCTCGCTCGTTTAAAATAACGTGGTGTAAAAACATTTTCATCAAATTATTTAAATGTCAATTTGGTTATTATGATTCCAGTAGGTGATCGTAAATAGGTCTGTAGGCTCACGATATTCTTCGCTTTTTTCGCTTCCAACTAGGAAACTTACAGTGACTCTAAAAGCATGCTATTTTGTGATTTAGAAAGTAATAAAATATTAACACATTTAATTCTTGACGAAATAACTCTATTTCTAAATCCACTGGTGTTCTCTTTAAAGGGCTAAGCTACTAAAAACATGAACAAAAAAGACACAAACACACAAGACACAAACAAGACAAAAACTAAAAATCTATAAACACAAAAATGCTCGAAAACTTAGCGACAAACTAGGTCAAAACAAATTTATTTTTCCATAGCTTGTTTGCCCCTTATCAAGTCAAGTGCCTCCGTAATGTTAGATATTATATTATTAAGTTTAAATATTAATCATCGTAACCGCGAGCATTAGCTAGATCGATAGTCCATTAGAGTGGCGGCTGAACGAAATGAACGAAAATAAGCCTGGACTATAATAAAGTGAACGTTTTACTGCATGATCAGCGAAGTTTATGAGGATCGCCTCACACTGATTCCGACAGTGATTAATAGATCGCCGTCTGCGTCAGTAGATCTCAAACTTGTCTTTTGTCGCTCCGTTTTTTTTTGTTCTGTTTTGTCTATTAGGTTTACCAATAATTTCTTACAAATATTTTAAATCAAACCACACATGTACAAAAGAATAAAAGGTAAAAAAGGTAAAGGTATTAAAGGTACTGCAATAATTTCCGTGCTAACTTAAATTCATACAATAATAGTACATTACTGTCGAGGCCTGAAATGAAGAAATTGACGGACACTTCCCAAGTGATTATAAAACCTTCCTTTTTAACTAAACCAGGCCGTTAATTGCTATTTCAGCCGAGACTTGTATAGTACTTTACTCTCATTTGCGAAGAAACAATACACAAATGAATTCATCAGTATCTAATTTTCATTCGCGCCAATTCGTCCGCGTGCAGTTCTTGTTCTATTTTCAAAGTTTTGAAAACAAATGCGCATTCAGCCTTTATAATGATAAATATTTTGTACCTTAAAACACCTAATTTATGTAAGTGTGTACTTAAAAACCTCGGTAACATAATTTTAAAAATAAAAACTGTCCAGTAATTTCTATTAATGTTGTGTTGGATATTACTGGCCTGTTATTTCGTTGCGTATGGAAAAGAGCCGATTGATGTATTCTTTTTTTTAAATAGTGAACCAATTTCCAAGCAAGTGAAGCAAAAGTAAATTTATACAATAAAGTGCATTATTTCTAGTGTTTTTTTGTACCCTTACAGTTTCACCATGTCCGTCCATCTGTCTGTTTGTTTGTCTGTCCGTGGCTTAGCTCAGAGACTCTTAGTACTATAGAAAGCTGTTATTTGGCAGTGGTAGACATATTAATCACATCGACATAGTGATAAATTTTTTAGGTTACTTTGTAGGGGACACGTGAAGTGGGGCTGATTTTTTTTTCATCTATCCCATGCTGTCGTTGGATAGGTCTTTCAAAAACATTACGGGTATGTGACAACCATTTTTTGATTCAGGGATCCGTTTGCGAAATATTAAGCTTTAAAATGCTATTTTTTGTTAGAATCAAGTGTCCCCACCCCCTACAGGCTAAACGACTAATCCTGAATACATGTAAACTATTAAAAATATTAGAAAATATAACGAATATAAACGGAAAACTATCACGGATGACTAGGCTTATCTAGGTTAAGAGTAACAATCGAGTAACTTAACCGTGGTTGTGGTTGTTTAAAGTCCATAGAAATTACTTATGAAATTCACTTCGTATTTCAAAATACGTCAAGTTTGTGCTCAGATGTCTTGTAAGAATGCTGTATAGCCTGTAACTACTGACTACAGAACCCTACCCTGTCAGACGCACTTGGTCGGTTTTTTATTTTATTTTATGTCTGACATTGTATTATTACGTGATTGTAATTTCTACTGAACCTGAAAGAAATGGGCATTTATTGTTTCAATTTAGTGCCCTGTATTCCAAAATTTCAGCTGTTGAAAATAATCGGTTATTATTATTATTAGATCATGTTTTTTTGTCTTTTGTATAACAATTATCTAGTTCTTCAACTGGCTCGAACATCTTAAATTAAAATACAATTTATATTCTTGAACTAAAACCTCAGAAAGCTAGAAAAATATAAATGATACCTAAATCCAAATCTAGCCTCTGGCTTAAATTAGGGTAATTACTACCGTAATTAATTATAATTTAGAGCGCTCAGTTGCACTGCCCAGACGGCTATGTTGAGAAACACAGTTTTGGTCGTAGAAAAAATACTACGTCGTCATAACACCGATGTTGCCGCATTAAATATCATTTAAAAAGGTAATTAAAGTAACAAAACTGTTAATTTATGGTAACATCGCCGTGCAATGTCGCTTTTGTTCGTGCTATTATTAAATTCACGGGTGGTTTAAAAATATTGGATTTTCATAACAGAATAGATTTTAATCATGTTGCCAAACAAAATGCTAGTTTTTTATTTCAAGCATGTAAACATTGTTCATATTTTATTGATATATATAGGTGCTGTCTGGTGATCTACATTTACTGCTACAGTTTATTAAAATACTGTTGAAGTCTAGGTTTTTATTAGAATATTTGTAAGGACAAAACATTACAGATTCCATGTAAGCCGCGAGCGATTGTATTCAAAATAAAATCAATTTCGTAGAACTTGTGAATGATTTTATGGAAACTTAAACCTGGACATTTTCTTAAAAAGCTTTTATAGTCCTTGAAACGAGCCACCTGAAAACGAGGATTTGAATAGGTAAGGTCGCGTTGTAGCAATGGTGGCCTAGCGTAGCAGAATTAGCAGTGGCAAGCCTACGACACTCCAAGCTATGGATTAACAGATTTATTCACTTATGCTACTACAGAAGCGTGTAACGCACACATGTTTGTGAGTGTGCGTAAGAGTGATAACTCAGGCAGTGTACCTCTAACCGTAACTATGCTTTGCGGGAGAAGCTAAACTCACGCGGAGCTGAGTGTCGCTTCTTTACCTAGCTATTCTTTGCTCTGGCAGTAATATCTATTCCTATGGTAGGTAAAATACGACTTTATCGCTTAAGTAAAATTTTTGTCTGGAGATTTTAGATAGATAGATAGAATATTCTTTAACAACAATAACACAGATAATACAGATATAATAATGTAGTTCTTAAAAAAATAAAATTAAGTATAATTTACATTAAGTTAACTTGTTTGGCTTAGCCGAGAAAGGAACCGACAAGAATGCCCAAAATATCACCTGTATTTCTATGCCACCAATCGAACCTCAACTAAAAAAAATTGGTACATTATTTCAGGCACGAAATTAAAAAATAATAATAATATTATTATTAATTATTTTATTATTTTAACGCATTTTACGCATGCGAAGCGAATTCTAAAGATATAAATTGTGGAAAGAAAAAATCGCTCACGAGCAGGATTCGAACCTGCGACTCCTGGCTCAGTAAGCCAGTGCTTTAGCCACTAAGCTACCGTGAAAAATATTATTATTACTTAAATCTAAAACAACTTTCTTCGCCGGCAATATTTTTTTAACGTATTTTTCTTTTTCGTGTCGAAGAACAGAATAACACTTTGACCGACCCGGGAACCCAGAACCGAAGTCGCGCTTACGACAACTAGACCAATGGGGCAGTCAAAATATAATAATTAACTAAACCGATTGGTTAGCTACCATCATCATCATCATCATCATTTGAGCCACATGACGTCCACTGCTGGACATAGGCCTCCCCCAAGCATCGCCACAATGACCGGTCCTGCGCTTTCCGCATCCAGAAGAATAATTGCCAAACTTAAGTGGTTAGCTACAAAACCTTTTAATTATTTATTTTTATAAATTACTTAAATACCTACATAAACAATAAATTAATAAATGCACAAACAATCAAAAACACTAAAATAGGGCTACGTTTTGCTTTTTATAGATCAGAGCAAAGAAGCTATATAGAGAAAATATTTACCGTGTTTTTTTTAAATGTGGAAGAAAGAAATTTAACAAGATTTAAGAATGAGTTTTAATTTTTTATAAAATAAGTTTTTATCATAGGATAGCCTATTAAATATCTCTTTGCCGGAGATCACAAAAAGCCATGCACGGTTCCAAAACTCATTGAAATCAACAACGTTCGTTATGCTACAAGCTGGTAGTTTCCAATACATCGCTGCCTGTGCAAATAGGACTATAAACCATTGTAAGACAAGGAAGCAATATCTCTCGGTGACAGTTGATTTATCGCATTTCCCCCGCCCGGCTTGATGGTGGCTCAGGGGGACGCAACCCATGGTCATAATCAATGCTTATTAAGAAGACTGGGTACTGGGTTTTATCTGAAATTCCCTATGGATTCGTATTCTTCTTGCTATAATAATGTTGGTAGAAGTACCTAAATTCTTCAATCAATCAATCACCTTATAAAAACAACAATAACATTAACAACACATCATCAACTGCAAATCAATGTGAGTGATTACTGCGTGCATCGAAACGATTTTAATTAATAATATTGTACGGTAGACTAAAATATTTTTTTAGAAATTTCTGTAAAGATGATTGTCATCTTAGTCTACCACGAAATGCTGCAAAGGTTTCGAAACGTCAGGAAAACCAATTTAAATAATATACGCGATTTAATCCGGTTAAACTTTGTTTTGTTATATCACTATAATTCCGAAAATAGAAGAAGTTATTTTTTATGTAAACCTACTGCATGTCTTGTTGTGGCAATTCTTTCTTTTCAACTCAGCCTATTCCAACCCATAGCTTTTTTTTTTTTTTTTCCTGTGGGGAAATCCTCATGGACGCACTCCACCCGGGGTAGGCGGAGCCAGTGTCGGACACTTACCGACTAAAATCACCACGGTGTTCCTTCAACTACCTTAGCCGGGGGCGTGGGGACCCGTGAGTATTCACACAACCACCCCCGACAGGTCCCGGCCTGCCACAAGCAGGCGAGCCCCTTCTTCCCGTGCGGCCTAACGACGGCCGCACCCTCCTCTGTGGCACACACGGAACACTGCACGCTACCTCACCTCACGGGCCTTTACCAGCTATGCCAGCTGCGCCAACTACGCCAGCTGCTGGTCGGGCAGCAGACTACCCCGAGTCTGCTGCTCGCAGGCCCATCCTCCTGTAATTTTTTATAGAGGTGTTCTTCCTCGCGGTCCGGGCGGTAATGCCAAGACCCTCGGTCCCAAGAGGCGCGAGAACACTACTCAGCAGGCACTCCTGGGATTACGAGACCGACGGGGGCAGGGAAGGACAGTCCCCCCGCTGCCTGCCCAGTGGCAGGGTGAGTGCATACTGGGCCCGCCCCTGTTCCTCCACAGCGCCCTCTGCTATCTCAGAGTGACAAGCGGAGCAACTTCCCGTTGGCCCACATCGGGCCCCTCCCGTGCCAGAATATTCGCCACAGGCAATAAGGTCCCCCGGTCCAAGCAGACTTATTGCCCGTGCCTAGGATGCACCGGCCCAACAACTGCCATTCGCTCTAGACGTGTCCAGAAGGACAAGCAGCCGTCAGACACAAGTGGAGGTTTTCTGGCCAGCACCCCACCCAGAGCTGAACCTATGTTACTATGCCTATCCCTAGTTTTGCTACAGCAATCAGTCCTCCACTTTCCACATCCAGTCCACCCCAGCTACCTACTTCAGGTTGTCGTCGGTCAAGCTGGCTGGGACGTCCTATGCTGCGTTTGCCGATTCGCGGTCAGTGAATATTCTTAAAATTATGAAAAACTGCTCAGAGGTAATTTGAATTATTTGGCAATATAGGTTTTATTATAATAATTTAAGATTTTATTTCAAATCAACTACAGATAAAGCAAGCAGCTTAGTAGTAGTAGAGCTCCTTTGTGAAAGAGCTCGTTCGGGGAAGTACTACCACCGTGCCTACTTCTCCGCCAAATAGTGATGCTTGCATTGCTGTGTTTCGGTCTGAAGGGTACGGGTGCCGGTGAAATTACAATCACATGAGACTTTCCATCTTCATGTCTCAGTTTGGCGAACCGACTTGCGGTACCATTTAGGCAACAGCCTAGGTGGTATTGAAGTTGTCATGGGCAAAGGTAACCGCTTAACATCAGGTGGGCCTTTAGCTCGTTTCGCCATACTATACTATAAAAAAATAAAAAAAAGTGACAAATAAAACCTCGAGCATGCAAACAACCAATTACATAATACTCGAGGATGCAAACAGCCTTCAATAAAAGGAACACAAAATTGTTCATGGAGTAAGAAGGTTCAAGGTTTCAACACCCACTTCCAATTGTTGTTGCTGTTGTTGTTGTTCTGGCGCCCAACAAACAACACAAAGACTTAAAAGTCGGCATGTTTTTTTTTTAAATCATCAGGATATAAGTGCGACAGGTTTTGATACGCTAAAGCGTTTTGAGATTGCTGCTGGAGTTTGGATCGACACTGTACGGTTGAGCGCACGTCAGGGAACGTCACGTTCAGTTTGACATTGAAAGCGTCTTTATTTTGTAGGCAGTATGATCGTGCACTGCGTGATCGAATCAGAAATGAAGAGATTCGCAGGAGAACGAAAGTAACCGACATATCCCGAAGAATTGTGAGCAGTGGCAGTGTAGTGCAAAAGTGGCAGTGGGTTGGACACATTGCTCGCAGAATGGATGGCCGATGGGACAGTAAAGTTCTGGAGTGGTGACCGTACTGGCGTACTGGAAGGCAAAGCGTGGGTAGGCCCCCCACAAGGTGGATCGACGACTTGGTGAAGGTCGCGGGAATCCGCTGGATGAGGAAAGCGCAGGACCGGTCGTTGTGGCGATGCTTGGGGAGGCCTATGACCAGCAGTCGACGTCTTTCGGCTGAAATGATGATGATGATGATGAAGGGCAGTTTTCTAATTCAAGTGTTACCACTGTCATGCAGTTCCAACGGCCGAAATAACGTAATTTTGTAACATTTTCCCAAGTTCCTTAGGCCATCTTCAAGGACTAAAATTACATACAATAATACTATATTGATAGAGTGTATGAAAATTTGAATGAAAATCTGCTTTATTCCTAGCTCATAATTATGTCTAATAGTTATTAATATAACATTGTATTTTAAAACGTCCCGAGCGTAGGTAAGTAAGATCGATGTTGTATTTAGTTATACGTGGGAATATTCAATATTTTGTTTCGATAGTATATTTGTGTAGCACTTAGTACCTACCTACACATATACCTTCAGCGTTGCTGTTTATTTTCATTCATCTACAGTATTCTACTTTACAAAGAACATCATACTAAGCTCTTGATTATACAAGTAAGTTCTAGATTAATGTAGTCAGTATATCTTACAGCCCACGTCAAATTGAATTTACGCCGATATCCCGTCGTATTCCGTGATATATCCTCTATCTATATTCTATAATAATAACATATATACGTACATACATATAGTTCGCAAAGACGACTTAACTTAGCAACGTAAAATATGACCTCATCGCTTCGAGCCACAGTCGGGGCAATTGAAAAAAAGTACAAAAATACTTAACAGGGAACATATTTTTCATCAGAAGCGGGGCGCGCGTGACGGCGGTCGGAGGGAGTATTGCAATCACAGCCTCCGGACGCCTAGTTGGTATTTCCAACGTTTTCACGAATGACTAACTGTAGTTTTGTGACGGAATTTCGCATCCACAACCGCTACCACACTGCAGAATCTACAGAAATTAAATTCAGTAATTTAATTTCCGCGTTAACGCGTATCTACAAAAACCTGGGATTTTTAAACGTTTCCTCTTTTCGACGAAGTTAGTTTGCCTAAAACCTTATTTGCATTTAAATAGTTTTTCTGAATACAGTTTGTTCCATTTGGTTCAAGTTAGTTTAGGGGATCAAAGAAAAATGTAGATCCCATAAAACGCTTTTGTTCCAAATGAGCTTCATGAATACTAATTTTCAGGTACCCGTTTCAATCAGCAATCAGCAGATTTACTGTATTTTGTGTGATCATAAAGATCCAAAAACTTTGTTTTAAAGATCCAAAAACTTTGTTTTTCTTTAAGTAATTCAACAGTAACCAATAGCATGGGAGATAATCCAAATACAGTATAATTATTCAATTTTTCAACAATACCTACTTATTTAATGTCTTTCGTGTAAGAAAACAGTGAGGTTAGATAATCCTAT
Source organism: Asteroscopus sphinx (assembly GCA_949699075.1). Lineage (NCBI taxonomy): Eukaryota > Metazoa > Arthropoda > Insecta > Lepidoptera > Noctuidae > Asteroscopus > Asteroscopus sphinx. The sequence continues at coordinate 24,230,557 of OX453005.1, read as the reverse complement.
CCTACTAACATTATAAATGCGAATGCGTGGATGTTTTTTTATTTGTTTTTTTTTGCTTGCCCAGTAATCACGCTGAAATGGCTAAACGAATTTGAATAAAAAGCACACAGACCATAATCCGGATTGATATAGGTTTTTTTATCCCGGGAAGATAAAAAGTTCCCAAGGGATGTGCGTTACCATCTTTCTGTGTTAAACACAGAAATAGTGTGATAAACCTTATTATACGCGGGCAAAGCCGCGGGAATTTGCTATTTTATTGCTGTTAATTAGTATTAACAATATAAAAATGAGAAAATTAACTTGTCTTTATTTGAAAAAAATCTTCAAAACAGATTATAGGGTGGATATGAGGGTACATTAATAGTGCCTTCATGCGTGACGACATTTGATTGATCGTCCGGCGCACCCTGGGCAGTCAGCCCCGCTACCAACCTGCTGACTGGCTAATCTTTTTCCCACGGCATGAGCTATTATCATTATGTAGCTCATGTCGACACAATAGAAGAAGAAAACAGATTATAAAGAACATAAATAATATACCTATAATATACCTACCTTATCGTCTGTCACGCTTCAGTATTTAATTTAGTGCTTGCTTACGAAAATTATGAATATTGATGCATTTGATACGTAATGGTAATGGTTCACAGAAATATAAATAAAGGAAACAGAAGTGACAAAGACGCGTGTCGCCGCGTACTCGTGTCCTTTAGATTCGCGCACTGGTGCGCGAATCGTTTGCTTGATCATCGGTGCTTTTGGACGCATAGTCACCAAAATTGTATTTTGCAGCATATCTAGCAGCGGAATTATTTGTAGGCTTAATTTATTTTGCATTGAATGCTAGAAACATGTTGGGCGTGATTGCGTATTTATGTGTTGGTAGCAGTGGCCTACTTCATTTGAATTTCATCATTTAAGCCGAAAGACATCCACTGCTGGACATGAGCCTCCCCCAAAAGGGGGGGATATGCCATAATCGCCACGCTTGGCAGGCGGGTTGGCGATCGCAGTTGGTTGGTTAAATACTCAGAGAACGCTGCTGCCCATCCTCTGGTCATTTGAATTTAATTGTGGTGTAAGTTATTGATTTTTTTATGTAGGAAGATTAATTTAGCATGAATAGGTCTATTAAAAGATAAATAATCATCGTACTTTGAAAAAAAGATAATAACTTACACTGTAAGGTTCTCACAACGTAAATTCCTCCCGAACGAAACTTCAGTATCTAAACTGAATGCAGGTTGACACTTGTCTTGCAAGTTCAGCCAAATACAACGGCCGGTTTTTTAACCGACCAATGCGCGGCTTGCCCTATCACGCGATGTGTGTGTTACGCCTTAAGTTATTATACTAACCGCAACCCGACCGAACAATGAGGCAGTACACCACCAGTACACTAGAAGCACTCTCGTCGCGAGCGCGTATTACGCCACCTGATCGGCTGTGTTCACAAGAAACTTTTATAACGTGTGTGTGCCAGAGATCGCCGGCGCCGGTAGAAGATTAACCCTGAACAGCAGACAGCAGCACCACCAGGTAAGTCGTGCATTGTATTGTGCTTGTTGCGAACGATGCGAACATGCTGTCAACCTGTTCATAACCACATACAAGTGAAATCATCGTAATTGTCTCTTTTCACTTGACCCCAATGTGCGTGATTTGATTTGCGCACATACACCATTATTGAAATTGAACGAGGAAGGCACAGAGTACTGCCTCATTGCCTATATGCAATGCACGACGCTGGTTGCTAGCGGAAAACCGGCGACATGCGATCCCGTAGTAAAATACAGTAGATAACATTTCTATTACCTATTTTATTTACATTTCTATGTTTATAATATTATGTGAAGGTGAAGGCCATGACAAGCCACTGGAAATTACTTAGGTCAAATAGAGGGTTAAAGAAAAAAACCGGCCAAGTGCGAGTGGGACTCGCGCAGTAAGGGTTCCGTACCACCCTTTGACCTGATACCCCATAGAAACTGATTTAATTTACGAGAGTTTATCAAAAGACATCAATGCACAGTGAGCGAATTTTGCATCTCTTTCTTACGCAGGTACCTCCACATATGTCTATATTTGTCTTATTTTTAGTATTTGTTGCTAAACTTAATAATATGCACTATAATCTGACTAAGTTTGACGATGGTATGTATTACCGTTTTGAAGTTAGAGCAGGCACAAAATCGGTGAAAAAAATGCAAGTTTTTTGCGGTTTCTTGTATGGGGACCCCCTTTGGTTTAAGACTTTTTTATGTTTTTACTATTTGTTGTGATACCCCTCATAGCAACACATATTCTGTGAAAATTTCAACTAGTTATCTATTACCGTTACAAAGATACAGCCCTGTGACAGACAGACGGACGGACGGACAGCGTAGCGAGAGTAATAGGGTCCCGTTTGGCACCCTTCGGGTACGGAACCCTAAAAAGAAAGATCCTTTAATGTATTTTACATTACACGCTATCTTTTTCTCTTTTACGCAGACTCTAAACAATCTTTCAGGCAAAGATAAAATGATTGTCTCCACAAAGACCAAAATGGCGTCTCCTTACGATATAACTAATGGCTTTCACATTTATTCACTCCTCGGTGTGATATGAATATTTTTTCTCTTTTAGAACATTCTCAGTTCAGTTTTTTGCTCAACGCGAAGTCTCGACACTGATTTAATATCGCAAAGACTGATAAGTTTGTAAATAATTCAAAGCATTGTCGTGACTTTTTGTCGCATTTAATTAGGTAATTTTCTTGAGTTTTTGTTGTACATTTGTACTGTGGAGGAGAATGTGCTTATTTGGTAAGATGTTTAAATAATTATGATACACAAGAAAATTTCTTTCGGGATGTGCTTTTTAGGGTTCCGTACCCGAAGGGTTCCAAACGGGACCCTATTACTCTCGCTACGCTGTCCGTCCGTCCGTCCGTCCGTCTGTCTGTCACAGGGCTGTATCTTTTGAACGGTAATAGGTAACCGGTTGAAATTTTCTCAGAATATGTGTTACTATGAGGTGTATCACGACAAATACTAAAAACAAAAAAAAGTCTAAAAGCAAAGGGGGTCCCCATACAAGAAACCTCAAAAAACATGCATTTTTTTCAACGTTTTTGTTGCTGCTCTATCTTCATAACGGTAATATATACCAGCGTCAAACTTGGTCAGATTATAGTGCATATTATGTAGTTTAGTAACAAATACTAAAAATAAGACAAACATAGACACATGTGGTGGTAACTGCGTAAGAAAGGCATGCAAAAATTCATATTTCGCGCACTGTGCGTTGATGTCTTTTGATAAACTCTCGTAAATTAAATCAGTTTTTATGGGGTATCAGGTCGTTGAGAGTTACGGAACCCTTACTGCGCGAGTCTGACTCGCACTTGGCCGGTTTTTTTTAGAATAACATAGGTACTTAATAATGTAATGTAAGAGAAAAAATATTGCTACATAATAATAGTCGTTGTCGTATACAACCTTATTTTTAGTTTATACTAAACCTGAAAAAGGGTCATTGTACTCATCATTATGAACAACATTTACTATTGAACCAACCCTAAAACGCGAAAAAATAGCTTTCTAAATTTTTTTCTGTAAACCGCACTAAACTAATTTTAATAACGTTTTTTTTTTTTTACAAATGTTATTGAAAACGGACGGAAAATATTAAGAACTGTCGAATTGTCCAGCAGTAGACGTCTTTCGGCTGAAATGATCATGATGAATTAGTATCGGCCCACACCTTCAGTGACCTCGGAAGAATTGTGAACTATGACAATGGCGACTCAAGGGACTAATTTGGCAGGACTAAAATCTTGTATCCTTTTCTAATGTTTTTTTGATATAAAGAGACAGGTTGAGACTAAATTAGTTTAGTTTGAAAACAACAGAATCAGCACCAATATCTAATAACTACTTATGATCCGTTTTTAGTTCACTGCCTCGTACTGTCTCTATTGCAAAAGATAAATACACTGAAAAAAACTCTCTATAAATTATAATTGTTAAGTTAGATGATTTAACAACTTTGTATGGGCATATATCAGGAAAAAAGGAACACAGAGAACGGTCTTAAAGGACATCGCTAAAAATAGCTTAGGTTTGCTCGCTCCATCGTCGACCACATCTTGACAAAACTGCCTAAATTGCGGTCAAGAGCAGATCTATATGTCATAAAAAAAGTCTGTACGATGATAAAAAATATACGACAATTGCATGCTTATTTTTTTATGATTTACTATTCATCGTATTTAATGCGTATAGTACAGTTAACAATTTTTAAAGATATAAATTTTGGAAAGAAAAAATCGCTCACGAGCAGGATTCGAACCTGCGACTCCTGGCTCGAATCCTGCTCGTGAGCGATTTTTTCTTTCCAAAATTTATATCTTTAGAATTCGCTTCGCATGCGTAAAATGCGTTAAAATAATAAAATAATTAACAATTTTTATTTTAAAGAGTTAATCAACACAATTATAACCTGAGCGGCTATGGTACTCCATTTGACATCATATTTTTAACCAATATAATTATATTTTTTTTTTGTTTTTTTTTATTATTATTTTTTTTATTTTTTTTTAAGTACTGTATGGTTTTATAATTATATTACGTTTGCACCACTGTTAAAGAAAGCCAATGATAGCCAGCCTCTTGTTAGCACCTTCACATGTATAGGAAGAGATGAGTAAAACTGTTTAGTTGCTAGGCAACCACTTGTTTGACATTAGTTTTGTTACCAAAAAAATAACCTCAAAATAGTTAATATTTTAATAAATTAAACATCGGTGGAGAACTGTCCATTTATTAAATTAAATTGCAACACGTTGTCCTCATCGAATTGTATATGGTGAGTATCATCTTTTATTCATAACTGCCGTAGGCACCTCTGCCTACCCCTTCAGGGAAATACAGGCGTGATGTTATGTTATGTTATGCCGTAGGCTGGGCTTTTATGGAACTTTAGCAATGTCCTTTCTATCTCCCAATCACTTAAGCGATAGGTACTTATTCAACTTACGGCCAAAATTAATATCCAATCTATCCACGATTTGTCCTACTGAAGAAAGGAATTTGACATATTTTGTATGGAGCTCAAATTCCTATCTCTAGTAGGGCAAATCGTGGATAGATTGGATATTAATTTTGGCCGTTAGTAGATAATACACGTTACATAATAGCTAACCAACGTTCAGCCACTATGCTTGTTTACCCAACCGAGACAAAGGGTAACTTTGGACATCGTAAGTTTTGATCTGCGATACCGAGTTTCCGACTTGGGAGCTCCTGGCTGGCCAATTAATGCCCTGGAACTGACAGCCGCGTAATTAAACTTTGGCATCTAGGAGTCCGGTCCTGAGATGGTTCTAAATTAAAAACAACGATTAAGTTGTCATTTATTATGAGTGTGACTTAATTTGTGGTCTAAGGTTTGGATAAAAGGATTTAATTTAATTTAAAGAAAAAAAGAAAAGAAAGAAAAATGGTTTATTTACTACAGCCACACAACACACACAATAACAATAATATACAGTTTTAATCAATATAGACTCCAATTAATAATAACTAATAATAAAATAATAATATAATAATATTATATTATATTAATTTTTCAATATAATTTAGTATTAAAATAAAACTAGTATGTGTTTTTACATACTATGTAGTTCTAAAACTAGCGTCTAAGTAATCAGCGTCAAAAATATCGCAAGGAACAGTCTGTACAAAAATAGACTTCAATAAGAAATTAAATTAAACAGAATATAGAAAAAATATGTGGTTCGCCCTGGACTAACATGGCCATTTGTATGCTCCGTCGAGTACCGATAGCTTTGCAAGTGTGAGTGGTTTTCACAGAAACTATGTATTGGGTACATCCCTATCAGTATTTAGAGTTACTACCACGGATATAGAAAAGGGTGGAAGCACCTTTGCTTGAAGCTCGGGAAAATGCCTAATTTTCTCGCTTAAGGCACGTGACCACTATGCAATAATCATGTATTCAACGTAAAATTGCATGTATGATGTTATTGTTACGCAAGCTAGTATTGCACAAGCAATATGGACGTTACAGGTTACAAATGAAGCGGTGACTGGAATAAGGTCTCAATCCATAATTATTTCTATATGAAATGCGTTTTTTTAAATCGATGGTCCATCATGTTACACGTTACACAATATTGTAGAATATGGTCCCAACATGTAAGAGATAAAGGCTAAAAATAGCATTCAAAATAGAATCATTTTTTTTATAGAAAAAGGTCCCCTTATCCATAATCCAAATCTCCTTTTAAGGGCGGTCTTTCTATACCTTACAAAATAAAATTGTTAAGCTAACTAAATGATGTACAACAAACAAAAAAACAACAAACTGCCTTTTGTTTTTTTTTAAACTTGTACCCTTTAAAAAAAACAAAGGCCAGTCAATTATTATAAAAAACCGGAAGAATTTAGTAATAATGAAAATTCTGATGACGATAATTTTGTGGAATAAGGGACCAAAAAGATTGTAAAAAAATAAACCTGTTCTATTTATTTTTTACTATTTTATTTCTCACTATTCATTAGGTAAAACTTATTTATAACTATGTACATAGTTATAATTAAGTTTGTAAGTACATTGTATAAAAAGTATGTTTGCAGATATTATATAAAATATGAAGTTTTCTTGCCGTCCTGAAAAAATATTAAATTTTCATTTCGGGACCTTCCTTCAGACACCTGCTTCAAATGTTTACTGAGCTTGCTTGATAAAATGGCGACTTCAGACAAACTAATGAATTATGTTTACTAACGAAGAAATACTAAACTAGCTAACTAACTAAAGAAATCCTTAGCATATTTTTCAAAGCTCATTTTCCACACATTGCACAAACTTACGTTATCTAAACCAAACTATATGGGTGAATTTCAACAAATGCCATTTTTTTTATCATATCGGTGAACTTTTTCATTTATATTTTTTTTGTATATTTTTCAGGTTTTATGTAATGTTTAGGATATCAAATATCCCCAAATTTAATATCATCAACGTATCATTAAAGACTAAGGAGAAAATTCAGTTTGAATTCTGGTTTTCACCGAAGTTCAAAACGGCACCGATAATTTTTTCTGTACACCGATATGATAAGTTTATCCACCGACATGATGTACATATCCAGCGATATGATTATCTATCCACCTTTGAACATCAAAAAGGAAATAGTTAGTAGGTACCTAGGTAGGTAGGTAGGAGAAATACCAGGCCCCTCAGAAAGTATTGCGAAAAAAAGTTTTTATATATGGGAGACTGGCCAGTTATAATGTTTTTCGAAAATATGATTATTTATAAGTAAAAATAAGTAAGTTCCAATTTCAAAATTTCCCTCCACATTTTTTGCGAGTTAATTCAAAGTATTGTGTCTCACTGAAATATGGATCTGCGCCGGGAACATTTTAGAGCTATGATTTTATACGATTTCAAGTGTCGCCTGAAACCGGATGAATCGTACGATAGACTTCAAATGGCATTCATGGATGAAGGCCCTTCCAAGGCAACCGTGTATCGTTGGTATAACGAATTCAAGCGCGGTCGACCAACTTTGGGGGATGACGAAAGAAGCGGTCGCCCTTTGACGGCTGTTACCGAAGAAAACGTGCTAGCAGTGAAAAATTTAATCCAAGACAATAGGCGAATTACATATCAGGAGATTCAACACATATTGAAGATTGGATCGGGAAGCGTTCACGAGATTCTACACAGCCATCTTCGCGTGAGGAGGATAGTATCACGCTGGGTGCCGCACAACCTCACCGATGCTCAGAAGCAGGCCCGGGTGGAATGGTGCCGTGATATGCTTAACAAATTTGAAGCAGGCTCGTCTCGGCGTGTTTACGACATCGTTACAGGTGATGAGTCCTGGATTTATCAATACGACCCAGAAACCAAGCGCCAGTCGACTGTTTGGGTGTTTCAAAATGAGCCAACGCCTACCAAAGTGAAGCGATCTAGAAGCGGGGGTAAGATTTTGATCGCTAGCTTTTTTAATTTGACTGGCCACTTGGTATCAATTCCCTTACGGGATCAAAGAAGCATTAATGCCGAATGGTATACTACCAAATGTTTGCCAGAAGTTTTCTCTGTTATAAGCAACAAGCGACCAAACACAGGGCTCCGCGGGCTACTGCTCCACCACGACAATGCACCTGCGCACACCGCACTCAAACCGAGGGACTTCCTGGACAGCACGCCAGTCAAACTCCTGGGTCACCCTCCTTACAGCCCTGATCTAGCACCGTGTGACTTCTTTTTATTCCCAAAAATAAAAAATCAGCTCAAAGGGATACAATTTTCGTCGCCGGAAGATGCGCTGGCTGCGTTCGAGCAGGCTGTAAACGAGGTGTCTGCGGCGGACTGGAAAAAGTGTTTTGAAAACTGGTTTAGGCGCATGAATCTTTGTATAGAGGCTGGTGGAAAGTACTTTGAAAAGATTTGATAAAAATATATGTACGTATAGAACAATTTTTTTTAGTTTCGCAAAACTTTCTGAGTGTCCCACGTACCAGGCTTATTATCTCGATTTTTCGGTTGCGATTCTGTACATCATTGGTCACTGAAACACTTGTTTGGTTGTTTCGGGCAACATTTGCCTTAGCTTTTTTCCTCTGATAATATGCACGGGAACTGATTCGGTTTTTTTTTGTGCAATGCGACGTGCATGTGCAGTCATTTGGCTTCGGGATGGGATAAGTGCTGCCTTTCGTCTAGCTAAACGTTCTCTATCTTTTCTTAAATGCTCCTCTCTTAACACAGGATCGCTTTTGAGTTTAGCTTTTCTTATTCTTTCCAGCAACCTCTTTCTCTCTTTTTTCTCCTCCTCTTTTAGTTTTGGCCTCGGCATTCTTAAAAAAAATTAAGCTATTATGATGTTTTCTTTTTATCTATTTATTATTTTGTTATTTATTATTATGTACTTACTATTTTTTTAACTAGAAAATATTAATTGGAGAAACCTTTAATGCGTTCCCTCACCATCATCACCTCAGCCTATAGACGTACATTACCGAATACAGACCTCCCCGAATGATACATTTATACATCTTCTACTACCCAGTGGTATCGTGGTAATGATTTTGGCAGTCTATGTAGGTAAGTATGTATGTATGTATGTATGAATGTTTGTATGTAGGTATATATGTATGTATATAATGTATGTGTTTGTATGTATGTTTGTATGTTCCATTGTTTCCTTGTATACTTAACGAAATGACACGGGATCTACCGATATGATAAAACGATTCACCGAGATGATAAAATGATCTACCGATATGATAAAGCAATCCACCGATGTGACAAAACTGTGCGCTGATCATGAATCAAAACACCGATATTAGATACTAGCTGTACCCGTGGCTTTGCTCACGTTATCTAAACAACTAACTTTTAAATAAGTCAAATTTCAAAGATAATGGACAAATGATAGCAATAATTAATTTGTTGCCATTATTTTTTTCTAGCGCTGGGCGCAAAGTCAAAGACTAAAACGTAAACCGAGATTCTAGGCCACAAACAAATTTTGAGCATAAGTTACAAAAATAATACAGAATGATGTGAATGTATACAATAAAACGCCTTTTTACAAAACCTTCAGCAGCCAAAATGTACAGAGTGTCAGGGCTGGTGACGCGAGAGCAAGCGACGTACAGTTGTCCATATGAGAAGCAGCTGGTCCTGAGGTCGACAGCCGCAGCCTTCAGTGTCTGCCCCTGCTACTTATTGATGGTCATCGTGAAGCACAGACTCACAGGAAACTGTATGCGCTTGAATTGGAAAGAGTAATTGTGGGGAATCAGTGGTATACGTGGAATAAACACCATCTCGCCAGCGGCACACCCAGTGAGAATCTCTGCCTCTATAATGTGCCTCTGCAAGGATATGACTTTGAGTCGGGGTCCCATTACACAGCTTGGGCGGTGTTAAGTTCCTCAAAAGCACACCGGACCCCGACTTTAAGTTTGATAAGATGGGCAGAAAGTCCACTTGCAGAGAGAGAGTTAAGGAATACTACTGAGTAGCGTCATCTAGATCTATAACGGTGTTTATAGAAGTATAAACCACTTCATTCCCTTAAATTTCTGAGAGAATGCTATCGTTAATGGCAGCGGCTTGGTCATTTTTTGGTGTTAAAATGGCCCTCTCACACAACCAAGAATTCTGCTGGTGCGAGATTTGGCTGATGTCCCCATAAACAGAACGAATTAGGTCCTCTACCGTAGGGACCACTCTACAAAGCGTTTCCGGTAGGTCCACCTGGCCACTCTCCTCTGGATAAGTTCCTACTCCAATGTTTAAAAGGACTTCAGCGAATTCTTGAGCATGTGAATTCCCGCCAAGCCGTGCTTTCATGTTGACCGTCAAGCACAATCTGTGAACTTGCGGCCAGAGAGTAGAGCGTTTTAACGAAGGATTCACCTCATCAGCCCTAGTACCTCGCGTCACCACAGGCAGCGTCTGCCGAAAATCACCGGTAAAGAGAACTGTTACCCCACCTATGATGTTGTGGTTCCTGCGGATATCTTGCAGGGTTCGGTCAACAGCCTCCACTGCCTTTCTGTTCGCCAATTTGCATTCATCCCATACAATAAGAGAGCAGTCTCGTAGAACAGCGGGCTTGTCACTGTTTCGTGAAACGTCTCATTGCTCTCTAAGTCTATGGGAATCTTAAACATTGTGTGCGCAGTTTTGCTACCAGGGAGCAGTGTCGCGGCGATTCCAGAAGACGCTATTGCGAGGGCTATTTTTCCTCGCCTTCTGACCTCTGCAAGGATGCCTGAAGTAAGAAAGGTTTTGCCTGTTCCTCCAGGAGCATCCAAAAAGAACATTTTCCCTTGGCAGAGTTCAATGCTCTGCAGGATAATTTCGAATAGCTGTCTTTGCTCTGAGATGAATGATGAACAATGACAGACATTGCGCCCGTACTGTAGTCAGTTTCGGCGGCGTATTCACGATTAACGCGTGGTTTGGTTGTGGGGTCGGTAAACCGTACTCAACCAATGAATTGCAGCCGATCGAAACGACCATGTCTTGAAGTGAAAAAAAAACAGCTATTCAAAATGCGTTCAGCATATCAACATAGGCCCGTAAGAATCGCCAATTGGTGAGGTGTAAAATGTAAAATATCGCAATTCGTAGGTACTCAGTATTTCAAGACAATTAAAGAAGCAAATAGATTATAGAAAGACAACAAAGGTAACGCTTTTTTTTTTCGACTGGGTGTGCTCGCAGGTGGGACCGAAGTACCATTTCTGCTTAACCGGGCTTAGTTGCCGGAGAGTCCCATGTGGGACTCCAATCGCCAAAGATAACGCCCGTGTCTCTACCCATAACATCACATTTTGTGAACGAAACCATAGCGCGATCTAATTCGACGTTAACGCCATCTGGTTAGGAAAGAAGGAGTATTTTAAATTAAGTTAATTATTTACAAAACTAAGTAAGCGGGAGACGTCGTCGTAAATTGGTTATATTATCCATAGGTTAAGGATAACAATACAAATAAAATTTCACGCTTTTTTGGGTTAGGGGACTCAGCAGTCAGTAAAATAAGTGGTTCAATGGCACTTTTTGCACCGATTTCAAAAAAAATTTCACTGTTAAATAGGTAAAGCACTTTTTAGCAGACAATACTTTACTAAACTACTGTTAGAAAACTACTGTTTGTGGTAGAAAGTAAAATAAATAAAAATAAATACGGAAGCAGAAAATAATCAACACAATGCACTATTGCTCACCCCTCATACTAAATAGCGTGATCATTAATTGTTTTATAACTTAATAATCCGCTCTTTAGCGGACGTTGTTGCTAAATAACTTAATTTGTTGAAGAATGTTGAAGATGTTTTTTTTTTAAATAACAAAATGCAAAAAATAATCTAAAAACTAAGATTGGGGCTGAGATTCGATCTTAGAACAACACAATAGTGATCCACACGCCAAGCCACCAGGATGAGTAATTATTTACGCGAAACTACGAAATAAGTATTTTCATTGTTAATATCTGTCGTTTAGCTCCCTTTATATATAGCGTGATGGTTATTTTTTTAAATATTAATTTTGACGTTCTGATAAAGAATTATTTTAGTCTTTTTTAGTCTATAAATTATAACATTTCAATATATTAGCTGTAAAACATAACTTTGTAGACATTTTGTTACTCTACTCACCTCCCATGTACAAAAGCGTGATGATTTGTAGCCTATAACCTGACCCGGTCTGTAACCGACATTTTTGCCAAATTTCAACTAATTCTGTTCAGTAGTATTGGCGTCATGCTCAAACATACAAACAGATAAACAGACAAACAGATAAACAGACAAACAGACAAACAGACAGAAATTCTAAAAATTATAGTTTTGGCATCAGTATCGTTCCTAGTATGCGCAGCAGTGATTTTTTTCAAAAAATATTCAATGTACAGTTTTTTCATCTCTACGATTTTATTATATGTATTTCAACTAATTCTGTTCAGTAGTATTGGCGTCATGCTCAAACATACAAACAGATAAACAGACAAACAGATAAACAGACAAACAGACAAACAGACAAACAGACAGAAATTCTAAAAATTATAGTTTTGGCATCAGTATCGTTCCTAGTATGCGCAGCAGTGATTTTTTTCAAAAAATATTCAATGTACAGTTTTTTCATCTCTACGATTTTATTATATGTATATAGATATAGATAAGACACCGATTGATTTTTTCTTATAATTTCGATGTAAATTATCACATCGGTGGTAATAAAGACCACCGATTACAGCGATATGAGAACAGCGACGTGAGAAATAACACACTTTTTAGAAAATTAGAAAAAATGCATAACATCTAGGATAAATTCAATAAAGCTAATTCACTTACTACCTCTGTTAGAACCAAACAACAATAATAAAACTACTCATTTCACTTGAAAAATGCGACCACCGATAGTATAAAATAATTGTCCGGGGGCAACTGAAATGGCGTATTTACGTTATTTTTGGGAATATGCAGGGATTTGACAGACGTCCGTCCTGACTGCGCACTAGAGAACACATAAAAGTACTCTGTGGAGAACACTAATGAGGGAAATAAAATTGGGGTGGGGACGCTGTCGGACTCGTCGATGTAAAGTTAGGTTTAAATTACTTTTGTCCAGCGATATGAGAACATTTTGCAGGACAAGTACGTTTGTGCCTCTCAGTAATAATAAACGTTAATTATGTTATAAAATATGCTATATATTAATAACAAAACTAATATTCTATGAAATAAAATAAGTTATATACTTAACTTACTTATATTTATTAGTGTATAAGCTTTTTTGTTTGTAAAAAAAGTAGAGGGACAGCACCGATTTGAAAAAAATAGAGGTTTATGTATTTATTTCTACCATTGTAATAGTCCTAGGCAAATTATATTTTTGCCACAAGCCAATAACTACCTATTGAATACTAAAAAAAAAATTCAGAACAATATTCCTATTTTCAAAGACTAATTTCACCGAAGACAAAAAAATAAGTCATTTGGGAAATTCACCCATATCTGTGTTTCCAGCATTAAAAGCCACAGAGGAATTGAACGCAACCGATCGGAAATATTGTCGATAATTATGACGTATGCATAATGCTTCGAGCGTTGTAGCGCGTACCATGGGGACACCGCATGTATTGTCATATTTACGAATGATACACGAATATTTGCGTCATAATAAAATTGTACCTATATACCTACATCACAATATACAGGATGATTTATTTAATTGGGAGATTACGGTACGGTAGATATGCGGTAAGGCCCGTCATGGAGGAGGGGCTGGAGAGGGGCTATGGTGCCCTCACCTACCGGCTGACGCAGATACTCTCGGGACACGGTTGCTTCGGCAAGTATCTGTGTCACATAGGCTGAGAGCCGACGCCCGAGTGTCATCACTGCGGGAGCTGCCTTGAGGACACGGCGCAGCACACACTTGGTCGAGTGCAAACTTTCCGTAAAAAATTATAAAGTGGCAAAAAATTTGTTTAACTCTAATCGACTCAGTTTCATGTAAGGTTCATATAAGGACCTACACGTTTTCATTCATTGTATAGGATAAAGGGCAATGGAAGATAGTTTTTAATGACAACTTTTTCGTACTAAATTTTCTACAGTCATTTAAGTTGTAGTTGTTATGGGCAGTTGTTGTTGTTTTTTGTTTGTTTGGTCTTCAACCAGTGCATCCTGCCTGTCATGACTTACGGTGCCGCGACGTGGACACTGACAGTTGGGCTAGTCCACAAATTCAAAGTCGCTCAACAAGCTATGGAGCGAGCTACGCTTGGAGTTTCCTTGAAGGATAAAATCCGTAACGATATTATCCGGAGAAAAACCAGAGTGTGCTTGTAGGACCAGTAAGCTAAAGTGGCAGGGGGCTGGCCATGTCTGTCGAAGGACCGATCGTCGTTGAAGCAGGAGGGTCCTTGAGCGGAGACCGCGAATCAGCAAACGCAGCTACTGGGGGGCCCACCCTAGGTGCCCCCCAGCCAAAACTGCACGCATTTATGTGTCGATTGGAGTAAGAAATAATTGCAACTTTACGAATTTTTAGAGAAAGTTCGTGCTTGACCAAAAATTGAATTACGTGTGAATAATGTTATTTCTTTGGAGAAATTTTTAAATTATACTGGGTCATAAAAAAAAACAAATAAAGTTTTACTGTATCTTTTACTGCAGTGATAGCCTAGTGGTTGTGGTTGTTGCCTTCCATGCAGGAGGGTGCAAGTTCGATCCCGGCCTGCACCACTGACTTTTTGGATTCATGTGCGCATCAGAATTTCATTATCACTTGCTTTAACGGTGAAGGAAAACATCGTGAGGAAACCTGCACAGCTGAGAGTGCTCCATACAGTTCTCGATGGTGTGTGTAGTCCACCAACCCGCACTAGGCCAGCGTGGTGGACTAAGGCCTTAACCTTCTCATACTGACAAACGACGACGTCTGACGTCTGTTTTCTAGTGGTTCGAGTGTCGGACTGCTAATCACGAGCTCGTGGGTTCGATTCCCACAGGACACAAATATTTGTGTGATGAACATAAGTGTTTGTGTTTGTCTGGGTGTTTCTTATGTATTATAGGTATATATTTACAAAAAAAAGTATCTAAGTATTGTATCCATTGTCTAGTACCCATTGTACAAGCTCTGCTTAGTTTGGGACTAGATAGTGATGTGTAAAATGTCCCAAAAATATTTATTTTATTTATTTTATACTGAGAAGAGGCCCGTGTCCAGCAGTGGGACAGTAATGGACTGATTATGAATATGTATGCATCTTTTGGTTTAGGATTGGCTAGTAGGTACCTAATACATATAAACCAACCTGTATATTCTATTCTAATGATTCAGCCGATTGGAGAGCTTGTATTGTTTTGAACTTGATAAAATTTGTTGAGCTTTGTTTTGTGTTAATAAAGCCTATTTCGTTGTCACTGGAATGCAAAGGTCAATGGACTTGATAACTGATATTATTCTACTAATATTAGAAATGCGAAAGCATGGATTTTTGTAAGCTAATTCGTCTACTATAATAACTTTTACCTGTATTCTTTTGTTTTGGTTTGGGGTGCATTAAAAGAGCCTCCACGAATGACGATATTTAATTGATCGTCCGGTGCACCCTGGGCAGTCAGCCCCGCTACACACCTGCTGACTGGCTAATCTTTTTCCTACGAAATGAACTTTCATTATGTAGTTAATGTCGATACGTTAGAAAAAGATAGGGCTTTAAAGTTAGTTACATCATACATATCACATTATGTAGCTCTCCTGTCACAATCCTACTTCCTACTAATATTATAAAGGCAAAAGTATGGATGTTTATCATTTTGTCCTTCAATCACGCTGTCTGAAACGATTGAACGGATTTGGATGAAAACAGATGGTAGACAGACGGTATTTTGGACGAGAAGATACTGCGTAGCTTCCCGAACGCTGCCCAACCGAGTTGGATTCGAACGATTGACCAAGAAGCAGTTTAGTTATTCGAAAAACCGTCACGAGTTTACCTTAACCCTCTACAATACTCTACATACCTATCTAGAAATGCAATATAAACTCCATTTAAGTATTTATTGTCACACTATCTTACGTTGCTTCGCTCCCATGGTATGTCAATAAAAAGTATATTGTCTATCTGTGTCCCAAATTTCATCCAAATCCAATCAGCCGTTTCAGCGTGATTGAAAGACAAACACACAAACAAAAATCAATTCTTTCGCATTTATAATATAAATCTGATCAGCCGTTTCGACGTGATTTTAAGACAACCAAAAAACAATGAACAATACTTTCGCATTGAAAATACTACTACCAGCATCTTCGCCCGCTTATAATTCGGTTTATCAAAGAAAGACATTATCACACAACCCTCGGAAACTGTGTATCTTCCCGAGATTGATAAAGTTTTGTTAGGTCTATCTGTGTGCCAAATTTAATCCAAATTTATTACAGCCATTTCAGTGTGATAGAAGAAAAAAAAAAAAAAACAAACATCCATCTATACTTTCGCATTTATAATATTAGTAGGCAGTAGTATCATCATCATCATTTCAGCCTTAAGACGTCCACTGCTGGGCATAGGCCTCCCCCAAGCAAATGTTGGGGGGATATGCCATAATCGCCACGCTTGGCAGGCGGGTTGGCGATCGCAGTTGGTTGGTTAAATACTCAGAGAACGCTGCTGCCCATCCTCTGGTGAATCCCTTAGTCGCCTTTTACGACACCCATGAGAAGAGATAAGGCAGTAGTATAAGACTACTTAATGTAATACGAAGGATGTATTCTTTAAAGCCCTATAAAACAAGAGAAAACCGGTTTAGACGAGTTAGCTCTCAAGTTAGCCATTACTTCCTAGTAGTTCAGAGTATTTCACTATCTCATATGTCTGAGTGGTGTGGGATGGCAAACACCTGATAAAATTTATTTCCTGATCTACGTAGAGTGTCCGAAGGTTAGACATTTTTACTTTTTGGTATTATTTCTAGTGCTTTGGTGTAGTGGCTAGAAAATAGTCATAAGAATTTTGTCTACCTTACTCAATGAGTCTTTCTACCTAAGCTTTTTATTTTACTAATGTTGGATGTTACGTCCGGTATCGTACAGAATTGCACCACCCTATATCTTCTCATGGATGTCGTAAAGGGCGACTAAGGGATTCACCAGAGGAAGGGCAGCAGCGTTCTCTGAGTATAACTGCGATCGCCAACCCGCCTGCCAAGCGTGGCGATTATGGCATATCTATATGTTGGATAAGCAGTGATAGCCTAGCAGTTGAGCGCTTGCCTTCCATGCAGTAGGGTTTCATTTCAAACCAGGCTCACACCACAGACTTTTCGAACTCATGTGCGGATCCTGATTTGATTATCACTTGCTTTCACGGTGAAGGAAAACATTGTGAGGAAACCTGCACATCTCAGAGTGCTCCATACAGTTCTCGATGGTGTGTGTAGTTCGCCAACCCGCAGAGGCCAGCGTGGTGGACTAAGGCCTTAACCTTCTTAGCAGGCCTGCGCCCAGCAGAGGGACGGTAATGGGCTGATGATGATGTTGATGATGAATGTTGGATAGATCTACAGGTAAACGAGCTTTATGTTTTGGTATTTTTGTCAACTACACATCAATGGTACCTTAACTAACTAAATCATTTTAAGCAGAATTGGCTTAGTTCGTAAGTTTCATGATAGACATTCTAGGCAAGCTGTTTTTTTTATTGTTCATACTGGTTTTGCCACTTATATGCGCTTGACACACAAAAAAATTTCATCCAAATCGGTCCAGCCGTTTAGGAGGAGTTAGGTGACACAACACACCTACAGAAGAATGGAAACTTTCAGCGGGGCAGTAAGGGTACTTCCCCTTTGAGTGATAAAGACTCACTAACCACAATTTTGTATGGAATTCATACAAATAAATTGTCAGCAGCCACTAGGTCGGTACAGAAACGAATCAATTTAAGTATTCGTCAAAATGGCGGTCATTTTGAGCACTTGATATCGTAGGGCAAGAAACAGCAATATTTTAAATAAGAATAACATCATCAAGTTATGTTAGTTAATAAAAAAAAGAAAATTAATACGCCTTGTTTTTGATATGTGTAAAATTCTACGTGATCATTTGCCTTTTATTTTATTTTTTGTATTTCAGTGAAACAAATTCTTTACAAAATGTACGGGATAAGTTTTTTGCAATTTGTGACTTTTCGAGTACTCCAACGATGGTTGGTCCCATAGAAGTTTTTGATCAGTATTAGAAACAGGATCGATTGGCAACAAAATATTTTTTTGTGTAAAATGGCTATTTTTTTGCTAACAGTATATTTTTTTTTTAACTGTGAATGGGGATCAATGTTCCATAAAAAAATATGGATAGTCTCCTATGACCATTTTCGCGTAGCTGCAACTGATAAGGTACTTCCCCTTACTGCCCCGCCGAAAGTTTCCACCCTGTATATTAGTTACTCTATGAGATACATACAGGTGCGAATCAGAACTTCATTATAACCTGCTCTAACCCTTTAACGGTGAAGAAAAACATCATGAGGAAACCACATCTGAGAGTGCTCCATACAGTTTCCGATGGTGTGGATCACAGAAATAGATAGAGTGGATAGTTCGCCAACCAGTAGCCAGCAGGCCAGCGAGGAAGATTAAGGCCTGAAACCTTCTCATTCTGAGAAGAGGCTCATGCTCAGCAGTGGGATAGTAATGGACTGATGATGTGGTACATACATAGGTAAACTAAAGTTTACCTGTGATATTCGTATAATGCACTTTGAAAATAAATAAGGTACCTTTTTGATTTTGGGTGGAAATCCTCATGGATACCCTCCATCTAGGGTATGTCGGACTCCTACCAACTAAAATGGCCATCCTCTGCAAAAAATAGAGGAGCTCCGCTAACTTCATTGGACCGCGCCACCGAACTTCAAGTGCTACGCCTTTGGCACGTCTCGGGATACATAAGGTACCTTAGGTACCTGCATAAAACAACAATATCTTAAGCCAACTAATGGGATGGTCGCATTACTCTAGTGCCTCCGGCATGTTCTTGGAGGCGGGAATTAATTCCTTTGAAGCTGTACAGAGGAACCGTGTAGCCAAATTTATGTCCAGAGTTTTAAAGTGTAAGAAAGTTATAAGAAGTCTGTTCGAGAGAATCTTCTCGGCAGCTATGTAAGACCAACAGCTTGAATATATGCTATTGATTTGTTTTATTTTCAAGTGATTTTTTATTTATGTATTTTGTCATTTTTTACTTAATTGTAAAATGTGTTGTGCCTCTGGATTTCGTGTCCACAAAAATGTAATATTATTATTTGTATATCTTTAATATATCTCGGCATATGTTCCGTTAGGAAGAAATCCAGACCTTTGGAAAGAGAGAAAAAAAGAAAGAAACACATTTATTGGACACAAAACCGACAAACACACACGCAACAACAATAGCAACAAAAAAAAAAAACAAACAAGTGTATTAATAAAATTATGACAAAAAAAAAAGGTTGTCAGAGGACACAGGTCCAGCTAGCAGTCGCCCCTTTGAGAATTTTATTCTAAGATGGGATGGGGCACCAACTTGGGACAGTCCAAAGCTGCACTAAAGGAGTACAGTCATATTCCATCCCAGGAAGGTGCAGAAGTATTGCGAAATATGGGAACTAATTATCATTATTATAAATCACACCACAAATCCGTACAAACCCATCATCAATCAATCCCATCATCAATCAATTATAACCAGCTAGCAGGCAATAAACGCCCTTGCCCATGAAATTAACCGCTCGATCACTTTTGTGTTTACAAAGTTTATCATCGAATCGCTAATGGGCCGATAGAGTATCATTGTAATACTTATCGAGATTAGCGATCGAGCTATTATGTCTGTAGCCTAACCCGTATTAGTCTAGTCTTCGATAGCATGGGATGTTGTCTGTGATATCATAATGAGAGGCATGCAGTTGGTTCGGCCTGGCTCTTTAGCCAAAACTTCTAACGCAATTTCTTCGGCTGTAAGGTATGATTTTACCACGTTTTAATTTACTAGCTTTCTTATGTGTTTATTTGGCACAAATTTTGCAATTTATTTTAAGTTTACTTCTCAATGAGCGAGAAACTTTAAACATAGCTCAGAATTGAATGACAATGCAATATTAACTCAAACTAAAAAGTAGAAAATAATAACGTATGTAAAAATATACCAACTTTTTAAAAGGGACTAAAAAGTGTAAATATATTTATCTACACTCGTATCGTAAAATTCGAATTATGAACTCGAAAGTAAGGACATAATGACATACTTTACGCACATGCACCTGTTATGAATTTAAAAAGTTTCATTACGATACAGTTTGCTGAACAAAACAATGCGGTAATTTAATTTTTTTTCCATAACCGCACACTTCAGCCTAACTAAGGAGTTTTTAATGCCACTTCGACCTAACCAAGGAGTTTTCAAACCTTTTTTTTAGCAGTCGTACAGTTTGGCACCAATGAGTACACAAAATTCAGGGTGGCGCCACTTGTCATACATTGAAAATTTTTATCGTTTAAAATTGCGTTTTTGGCAGAACTTTTGATTGTCATATTGCTTTTAATTATATTTAAGTGTTTACAGGCATATTTTTTGTATGATAAAACAGAGATTGACGGAATCCTGACAAGGATAGAAAATTAGTTCCGATTATAATGTTGTCGCCAGACTATATTTTATTATCTGTGTAGGCGCGCACCAGCGCGCGTGCGCGGCCGCGCGTCTGACATACTGGATTTGGACATCGTTACTTGTAAATTTATTGTTATTGTTTACGTTATTATTATGGTTTTGTATGTCGAAAGTTTTATTCTGGGCAAAAATATCTGACTACAGCAGTGATACTGAACTGAGGAGAATATGACCCCGCCTGAATTTCTGGATGCAGCAACGTAAATTACGAACAATGTTTTACCAGAGAAATCAAGAAAAACAACGACAATGTTACCAAGATTTTGACTTTGGTATTTTATTTAAAATTGTATGAGTGTAGATAAAATAGTGTATGAAACTGACATAATTAGGTATTAAAACACTCGTGTGATACTATTAAAAACCTCGCCTACGGCTCGGTTTTTAAACTCACACTCGTGTTTTAATAACCCCTATTATGCAACAGTTTCATAAACTACTATTATCTACACTCGTATCGTAAAATTTGAATTATGCACTCGAAAGTAATGTCATAATGACATACTTTACGCACATGCACCTGTAATGAATTTAAAAAGTTTCATTACGATACAGTTTGCTGAACAAAACAATGCGGTAATTTAATTTTTTTTCCATAACCGCACACTTCAGCCCAACTAAGAAGTTTTTAATGCCACTTCGACCTAACCAAGGAGTTTTCAAACTTTTTTTTAGCAGTCGTAGTCGCAGTTTGGCACCAATGAATACACAAAATTCAGGGTGGCGCCACTTGTCATACATTGAAAATTTTTATCGTTTAAAATTGCGTTTTTGGCAGAACTTTTGATTGTCATATTGCTTTTAATTATATTTAAGTGTTTACAGGCATATTTTTTGTATGATAAAACAGAGATTGACGGAATCCTGACAAGGATAGAAAATTAGTTCCGATTATAATGTTTTCGCCAGACCATATTTTATTATCTGTGAAGGCGCGCACCAGCGCGCGTGCGCGGCCGCGCGCCACGGCCTACTGGATTTGGTCACCCTAACTTGTAAATTTATTGTTATTGTTTACGTTATTATTATGGTTTTGTATGTCGAAAGTTTTATTCTGGGCAAAAATATCTGACTACAGCAGTGATACTGAACTGAGGAGAATATGACCCCGCCTGAATTTCTGGAAGCAGCAACGTAAATTACGAACAATGTTTTACCAGAGAAATCAAGAAAAACAACGACAATGTTACCAAGATTTTGACTTTGGTATTTTATTTAAAATTGTATGAGTGTAGATAAAATAGTGTATGAAACTGACATAATTAGGTATTAAAACACTCGTGTGATACTATTAAAAACCTCGCCTACGGCTCGGTTTTTAAACTCACACTCGTGTTTTAATAACCCCTATTATGCAACAGTTTCATAAACTACTATTATCTACACTCGTATCGTAAAATTTGAATTATGCACTCGAAAGTAATGTCATAATGACATACTTTACGCACATGCACCTGTAATGAATTTAAAAAGTTTCATTACGATACAGTTTGCTGAACAAAACAATGCGGTAATTTAATTTTTTTTCCATAACCGCACACTTCAGCCCAACTAAGAAGTTTTTAATGCCACTTCGACCTAACCAAGGAGTTTTCAAACTTTTTTTTAGCAGTCGTAGTCGCAGTTTGGCACCAATGAATACACAAAATTCAGGGTGGCGCCACTTGTCATACATTGAAAATTTTTATCGTTTAAAATTGCGTTTTTGGCAGAACTTTTGATTGTCATATTGCTTTTAATTATATTTAAGTGTTTACAGGCATATTTTTTGTATGATAAAACAGAGATTGACGGAATCCTGACAAGGATAGAAAATTAGTTCCGATTATAATGTTTTCGCCAGACCATATTTTATTATCTGTGAAGGCGCGCACCAGCGCGCGTGCGCGGCCGCGCGCCACGGCCTACTGGATTTGGTCACCCTAACTTGTAAATTTATTGTTATTGTTTACGTTATTATTATGGTTTTGTATGTCGAAAGTTTTATTCTGGGCAAAAATATCTGACTACAGCAGTGATACTGAACTGAGGAGAATATGACCCCGCCTGAATTTCTGGAAGCAGCAACGTAAATTACGAACAATGTTTTACCAGAGAAATCAAGAAAAACAACGACAATGTTACCAAGATTTTGACTTTGGTATTTTATTTAAAATTGTATGAGTGTAGATAAAATAGTGTATGAAACTGACATAATTAGGTATTAAAACACTCGTGTGATACTATTAAAAACCTCGCCTACGGCTCGGTTTTTAAACTCACACTCGTGTTTTAATAACCCCTATTATGCAACAGTTTCATAAACTACTATTATCTACACTCGTATCGTAAAATTTGAATTATGCACTCGAAAGTAATGTCATAATGACATACTTTACGCACATGCACCTGTAATGAATTTAAAAAGTTTCATTACGATACAGTTTGCTGAACAAAACAATGCGGTAATTTAATTTTTTTTCCATAACCGCACACTTCAGCCCAACTAAGAAGTTTTTAATGCCACTTCGACCTAACCAAGGAGTTTTCAAACTTTTTTTTAGCAGTCGTAGTCGCAGTTTGGCACCAATGAATACACAAAATTCAGGGTGGCGCCACTTGTCATACATTGAAAATTTTTATCGTTTAAAATTGCGTTTTTGGCAGAACTTTTGATTGTCATATTGCTTTTAATTATATTTAAGTGTTTACAGGCATATTTTTTGTATGATAAAACAGAGATTGACGGAATCCTGACAAGGATAGAAAATTAGTTCCGATTATAATGTTTTCGCCAGACCATATTTTATTATCTGTGAAGGCGCGCACCAGCGCGCGTGCGCGGCCGCGCGCCACGGCCTACTGGATTTGGTCACCCTAACTTGTAAATTTATTGTTATTGTTTACGTTATTATTATGGTTTTGTATGTCGAAAGTTTTATTCTGGGCAAAAATATCTGACTACAGCAGTGATACTGAACTGAGGAGAATATGACCCCGCCTGAATTTCTGGAAGCAGCAACGTAAATTACGAACAATGTTTTACCAGAGAAATCAAGAAAAACAACGACAATGTTACCAAGATTTTGACTTTGGTATTTTATTTAAAATTGTATGAGTGTAGATAAAATAGTGTATGAAACTGACATAATTAGGTATTAAAACACTCGTGTGATACTATTAAAAACCTCGCCTACGGCTCGGTTTTTAAACTCACACTCGTGTTTTAATAACCCCTATTATGCAACAGTTTCATAAACTACTATTCCTAGCCCAATACAAATTTAACGTAGGTAGTTAAGGAGAAATCTCACATAACAGTTCATGTTATTTACAGTTTAATAAAATTTTAAGTGACCTATAAAGTGTAAGTGGTAAACTTTTCATGTATTAATTATATAATGCATGCGTCCCACGATTTTCGTTTTCAATCTTACAAGCATTTTTAACCGACTTCTTATAGCTATAAAAAATCACAATCACATCAATACAATCTGTTTGGGGTTTTAAATCTGTATCATAGATCTGTTCGGTTTCCTCCAGTAGTAGCATGACCACTGTAGACAATCGTTTTGTCTACGAAAGAATAGACAAAATGAAAGATAAAGTTCTATACAGTGTAGTTTTATCTATTCTTCCGTAGACGAATCTCTTGTCTACAGTGGTCATGCTACGCTTGCTAGTCAACTATTACTATACTACTTACCAACTTACCAACCTCTTCAAAAGTACTTTTGACGTTTTTTTTGTTAAAAGTACTCTTGACCGGTTAAGGTTTTGACTGTAATATTGTATATATGTACAATAAAGGATAATAATAAAAACACAGTAAATACTTATTGTTTATCTCACTTATACTCTACTGTTAGCCTGTAACATCCCACTGCTGGGCAAAGGCCTCCCCTTTGATTTTCAATCTGTGTGGCTTAGCGCCAAGTGATAGCCAGTCGGTAGTACTTTTGTCCAGCTCGTCCCATCGCTTTCGCGGTCTACCTCGCGTCTCTTCGCTGTGTCAGGGCTCCACTGTGTGGTAATTTTGGCCCACAGCTCAGACGGCATCTGGCAGACGTGGCCAGCCCAATCTCACTTTAGTTTAGCGGTTTTTCAGCTACGTCGGTGATTTGCGTTTTAGAGCGCAGTGTAGTGTTTCGAACTTTATCCAGTAATTTAACACCTAAGATACTGCGCTCCATTGCAGGCTGGCAAACCTTGACCAAGTTTGAGCACCATAGGCAAGAATGGGAAGAATACACATGTCAATGAGTATTCCCGTCAGTGACAGTGGAAGGTCTCCCTTCATAAGCTCTTTCATGGACCAGTAGCTCTTCCAGGCATTTTTCGTCTTGAGATTTCTTTGTCCTATCTAGACTGGAAAGAGACTACCTGGCCCAAGTAGTTATAGTAGTATATTCCTGGACATATTGCATTACTTCACCACTCACTTTTAACTTACTCTCAGTACCGTTGGTCATCAATTTGGCTTCGATATATTCATCTTCAGTCCAGCCTTGATTGTATATGTATCACTGAGTTACTGTAATATCAGCTCAAGTTCTTGAACTGACGAAGAAAACAGAATAAAATCGTCAGCAAAGTGGAGATTAGTCAAAAACATGCTCCATCGACGTCTATTTCATTTCCTACCCAGCTAGCTGCTAGTTTTTGGAAAACTTCCTCTAATTTAAATTCAATTCAATTCAATTCATTTATTCGCATAAAAGTTGGTACATAACACAGTTGGTCTTACATATAATTAGGATTAGTTCTTACAACTTTAGTCAAATTATTGACATGTAAATATCTTAGTTTAAGTCAAGCAGTTCCACTGACATGCAAACATTCTTCTTCAGTATAAATGGCTATAATTTATACTGAAGAAGAATGTTTGCATGTCAAACGTAATGTGCTCGTAAAGAGCTTAGGGAAGTTATTACTTAACTTTTTTTTCTTTGTTTCTTAGAAGTGCATCATGCAGCAGCGGCTGGTTGCGTCTTCTGGTGCAAACCATATTCGCATCAATCACAGTAGCAAGTTTCATTCTGATAGTCCTCATGGCTATACCAAAGTGGCCAAAGCACAACAGACCCCATGACGTGCCATCTCGTTGCAGAATTAGTAGCTGCAGGGTTGTATGCAGAGAAGCACCATTATTTGAACATTATGAAGATGATATCATCCACGCAGTATCGGTAAGATTACATGTGGTTCAGTCAAGCGCATACCGATCGTAATAAAACTTTAAAAAAGTAAAAACCGACTTCAAAAAGAATAAAATAAATAATTTGTGTAAAACAATTTAGGAAGTAGGTGCCTTTAATTCCGTCTTGATTTAAGAAAAAAATTGGTACCGACTTCCTAAACTGTTTCACACAAATTATTTATTTTATTCTTTGTGCAGTCGGTTTTTGCTTTTTTAAAGTTTATTTTATTTTTCTATTTTTAGTGGCATTCGCAATAGAAAGACAAGTGAATGCTGCAATCCCCGATGATTTGCTGTCATCCATTGAAGAGTTCCCTTCTTTATCCCCGAAGATCTTCATCAGATCTTCACCAAATGATACTTTCTGAATGCAAATGCTTAATTTGTTGATGAAAATACCAAAATCGCTATATGTATGATGCTTATAATATTTGAGGAGTTCCCTCAATTCCACATGGATCCCATTATCAGAACTAGAGAATTTTCCTGATTTTTTTGATGTTGAAGTTCTGTGGTAACCAACAAAAAAAAATACAATTGAATTGAGAACCTCCTCCTTTTTTTGAAGTCGATTAAAAATCGTTATAAGCAGAGCCTGACTTGTATGAAACTTAAATACTAAGTGGTAAACGGTCCTGCAATTCTGCATGGCTGTATGTGGAGGCAAGGATCTCCATTGATTATAGCCATAATCACCGCGATTCTAAGACAGTTTGGCAATCGTTGTATGTTATAGGCATATGAAGCTTTATATATGGTATATAAAGAGTCATTTGACAACTTTATAGCTCTTCATCGTGTACTCGAAATTCTCCTTTACACTCCACTGGAAGGAAGTGGGTGGCATATTTACAATCTTGGCAAACGTGGAAGGTTTCTTAGCGGTACTTTTTTAAAGATCTTACCTGTACCACACCTCGGACACACAATACAATATAAATGCACATACATAAGATTACGTCTGATAGGAACGCACACACGCGTGTAGGTTAGGGATACTCGCCGCTCGTAGTGCCAACTGGATTCCAAGCACTTTTCAGCAGTTCTCAGAGACGGCGTGCTTGTATAGCGACTGGCAATTGACATCCATTGAAATCTTGCAGTCCAATTGTCATCAAACTGTGGGAGAGTGCGGGGCGCGGCGTGGGGGTGCGGAGAGTGGCCGTTCTGTACGTTAGTACTATCAGATATTCTGTAGCTATACAGTTATTCAGTAGACTTATGTAAGACGATAATTAAATATGAAAAGCATCATATAAAGTATCCGAGGAAATAATTATAAATTATGTTAAAACTTACCGATGTGACTACAATTAAAATGTATTAACCGTCGTAGGTTTGTGTGTTGTATTTGATGTTCGTTAATAAGATATTAATTATTCTCCAATATTGAAATGGTGTCATATTTTATGTTTCAGGACGCGGAAGAGAATTGCATAACCATTTTTCTTACTTTGGACAATCCTATGTTCACAAACAACACTATGCCACGAAACTGGCTTTCAAGATTGCGAACAAACATTCATGAACTCACAATTATTGGTGGAAACCTGAGGCATGTTCCATCTGATGCCTTCATGAGCCAATACACTGCAAGCATAAGAGTATTGGTGTTCTACAATTTAGTACTAAGGACTTGGACAGCACAAAGTCTCGTAGGCCTTTCCAGTTTAACAAGATTTTACGTCAAAGATTGTATTATCGTTAACGTACCAAGAGATGCTTTAAGAGCTGTGGACGATACATTGCAAAGCCTAACAATCACTGGAAGTGAACACTGGAATCCAGCTAACGTAACAGGCTCAAGTACATTCATGAAATTGACCACAGTTGATTTTTCGTCCAATAATTTTAAAGATGTACTGGGATCAACTAGTTTTACTGGTCTTCAAAAGTGTAAGACTCTATACTTAAATTCTTGTAGAATAACCTCTTTAGGTGCGGGAACATTCGATAATTTATTAAGTATTGAAATGATATTTTTACACAACAATCAACTCATTACAATGCCAGATGGACTATTCAGAAACATTAAGAATATCGTTGATCCTAAGCCTAGAATTAACCTGCAGGATAATTTGTGGCATTGTGATTGCTCAGCAGAGGAAATCAGAAAATTAGTTACCAAAGATATGTTACTGACTGAAACGGTTTGTAAAAGCCCAGAATATTTTAAATACAAAAATTTCACGGAACTTGAAAGATATTGCACTCAAGAAAATATCCAGATATTAAACGGTACTGATCCAACAAATGCAGTAGAATGGCTCAACACAACGTCAAAATCGCATGAAATTTATGGTTTTGTTTATGTAACTAATGAGTGCTATAACGGTAATGAGACTTCTTCAGTTGCATCGACGAAGATGTTATCTCCAGTATTTGGACACGAATGTGCCATGAACGATTTTCAAGTAAAAGGTATTGTTAATATTACTACTTTTGCCAGGAGTAAAAATAATCAAATATTGATTAGAAATGGTTGGATTAAGTTTAAATATTTCTTAAGAACTCTTAGTTATTCAATGGTTCAGATAACTGCTTCAGATGCAGATAATTATAGCCTCGTGTGGTATCAATCTACTTGTCCCAACGAAGTATACTGCGTAAGGGATGTTCCCTCCGTTTTGCGGATTTACAATGTAGATGTAGGAGCTCACTATGTCTTTTGTCCAATGTTAATAAGCACTGGTACAGTTGAAAGTGAAAACTGCGTTTTCTACCATCATGCATCATTTGATATTGAAGAAGCTTATTATGCACTTGAAGTATTACTCTATGTTGCTACCGGAACAGGATGTTTGGTTGTGGGAGCCCTTTGTGTTTATGCTTTGATTCGGAAACACCCTCATCTTCTTAAAGGCAGCAAACGAATATTATTTGTGAAAGATAGAAATGTCGATGCTCTTGTTTTGCCTCCTAAAGTTCCATTGAGGAATGACTTAACAAAAAATGAGTCATCAAATTATAATGAAAAGAAAATTTTCGTGTTACCTTCAAATAATTTGTACCCTAACAGATTCAACAGGAATATTTCAGCGAGAAGTAGTAAAAGTAGTTCTCCTAGTTATATTTCTGCTCTTCAACCAACTGAGGACCAGCTCGCAGAATGGCGAATCAGGCATCATTTTAACAATGACCTGTCTATTACTTCTATGCGATCAGAACTTTCTACCTTTTCGTGGATATCTAGCGATGATTCAGTTATCGATGTTGATAACGACAGACTTTATGAGAGCTTAAAGTAGTTGATTTATTACGATAGTAGTAACAGGAAATATTTGACATTTATCACATCACATGTCAGATTTCATTTATCATCCAATGTCCATTAGCGCTCACTTCCTTTGAGCTAATATATTCTGACCATACTGTGTTTTAGATATTAGAGCTTATTTTAATAATGAGTTATTACGATAAAGTACCTACCAGTCTTAATCTTCTCAGTTACATCGTTAAGACTAAAAGGGTTTTGTAATTTGATTAAGCAATCGAATTGATAAATTCTAGTAATTTTAAGTTACTGTAATGTTGCCTATAAATATTTGTTATAATACGGATGGGTACACGAATTTGGGGAAACCGCCTAAAATTATTATGAATTCCTAATATATTAAATTAATTAAAGTAATTGTGTATTTTTTGTAAAATTGAATGTTGTCACTGATATTAACAGTGGTTATGAAAGCGTATATTAAAATAAAAATATTTTTTAATAGATTTTTATTTGGTAAACCTAAAATTTACGGCTTCATCTATTATGTCTACCGAACAATTAAAATGTAGTAACCATGTATCGGATAGCCGTCAAATGTGGATGTCCTCGCCATGAATCAAATTGTTACAGCTGTTTCGGACGCGGTGCGCTGACGCACGGGGCGCGACGTGCATTGTCTTGCTCATTGGACGTATGTTCTATTTCTGCCCACATTTAAAAACGACTGTAGGCCTAGAGAAAATCCATCAACAATCACGAATCACGTGACAGGCAACCTTGTTTCTAGTGAAGTGTCGTATGAAAGTGACGTGTCCAAATTTTCTACATCAATGAATTTATAGGTGCCTATGACTTCTTGATGAAGACTTTTTGCTCTTCACTCTATTTTCTCTTTAACCCATATTATTCCTAAAATAAATCGAATTACCTACATGACTAGTGTGATTTCTATCTCTCTGTGTTTGTTTAATAATTCAATAATTCTACAGCTGTTTTTTCAGTTAAGATATAAATGTGTCCTATTTTTGTTTAAGCTTTGAAATTATTAACATTGTGAATTTCTAAAATAAATTATTTATATAATATTAATTACTACTACAGAGTATTCCGGTCATTAATATTACTAAGCCACCTGAGAAATTCATCACCATCATCCTCCTGCTAATTTATTTTACGCTATTCATTTAATTTATTTCAAGTAGTAGTTATTAACTTTCTTCCCCAGACCAATACCAATGTTCAATATGCAAGAACACTGAAGGAGAAATGTCCAAGATTTAAATGGAAAATTAATGGTGTATTACTTTCGACAGGTCCTAACATACTACCTTGTGGAACACCCTGCCTCTGAACATAATATCTGTAGATGATTTATCTACCAGTTATAAATTTATTTTGCGTCTGTGTATGGTAAAAAAATTGTCGATTGGAATAATTTATGAGCAACCTAGCTCCTGTAATACCTATAGCCAAGAAATTCTAGACGAATATCTATGGCAGTCGTTACGGGTAGTCAGAGGCCCAAAAGTCTGACAATAATCTTACGATGTCGATATTACCACAGTATAACATAAGAATCACTCCTTACGAATCGATCACAGATTCACAGTACTGAAAAAACGTATCAAAAAAATCTACCCAAGCCAATTTGTACCAAAATTCAAGAATAAACTAAAATCTATATTTAAATACTAGCCTGTGCCCACGGCTTCACCCGCGATAAAAATATGCCTATATTATGTTAATCTGGATAATGTTCTTCTGTATGACACATTTAATTAAAATCCATACAGCAGTTTTTGCGTAAAAGAGTAACAAACATCCATACATCCTCACAAACATTCACGTTTATAATATTAGTAGGATATAAGTAGGATTTATTTAGGTACCTTTTGAACATAACCGCGTATTCTTTAATACTTTTAATGTATACTAGTTGCTTTCTATGACATTTAATCTACCTATAATCAGTATCGTGATGAATTTCATTCAGTAATGACTTTCTGATATTAGACGTGTCGATACTAGGTACCACTTGCTTTACTCCCGTCCTGAAATCGAAGACATAAATTATTAAAACAAAACAAAATATTGTATGTAATCTAGTAAACTACTTTGATAGTCCGAATAAAAGCGAGTTAAGTTAAATCAATCAATCAATCAATCAATCAAAATGATTATTTGTGTAAAATGAAGCAAGAATGGAAATAATGTTGATACACTCAAGAGCAATGAATCTGGTGGGGTAATTGTGTAATGCATTCACATTGACATTAGCTTTCATTTTTAAATTACAACAATTTTCGTTGCGTGGTACATTAAGTTGCCAATAAGACGAATTTTCAAAACACACTGAGCAATGAACATTGAAATCCTATTGATTGCGATCGCGAGTGAGTTACGCAATTCGGCAGCTGGGTCACCAACATCATCATTTGGCAGGCGGGTTGGCGATCGCAGTTGGTTGGTTAAATACCTTCTCAGAGAACGCTGCAGCCCATCCTCTGGTGAATCCCTTAGTCGCCTTTTACGACACCAATGAGAAGAGATAAGGGTGGTGCAATTCTTTATGTCCGGCACCACACCGAACTGTCTCAAAATAGAATGAAACGGAAATACTCTCGCAGCTGGTACCGAAGTACCATTTCTGCTTAACTGGGCTGGTGGCGGATAGTCCCATGTGGGTCTCCATTCGCTGAAAGTTTTTCCCTAATCCTACACTTAAAAACTAAAATCGCGGTTGCAATACCGCATAAGGGCGTCCCCCAAGGGGGGGGCTCGGACCTCGGCTTACTAGGGCATTGCAGGGGGACCCCGCCGTTCCTATGTCCCCCAAGCAGCCGTTGCTGCATCAGGAGTTAATTTCTCGAAAGTGGCGGACTTTCGGTATATCAGGTGTGTGTGTGACGCGTTAATCGCGAAACGGAAATAGAACTTAATCTTTACCTTTATAACAGTATCGTGACTGACAGACAACGCACACCCTAAGCTGGTGAACCTACAGATTTGAAATTTGGAGGTGCTCTGGTGGGTGGTTTGTATGAATAAAACACGAGAGCCAAGTCACGCACGTCATCTAATTTAAAATATATCTTAAAGAAGACACTTTTTGATATTTCATTTTATTTTATAATGTCACCAGAATTGTGCTAAGATTTGTAGCAGACGAACAAACAATAAATCGAAGCTTTTAATTCATTTATCCTCTGAGCATTTTCCCAATTACATTGGGGTCGGCTTCCAATCTAACCAGATGTGGCATCAGACCTGAGCATCAGTATTTTACACGGAGTTACCGCCATCAGACTTAGACTTCCCGCAACCCAATTACTGGACAATACCGAAATTCGCAGGTTAGACCAGTTGCCAGAATGTCGGGCTTCTGACTACCCGTAACGAATGCGATAGATATGATGTATGTATGACAATCGGGGCTGACAGCTTTACGTGCTTCCGAGGCACGGTTTCGACGTGTAACAAAACGGTCACCCATCCACGGATTGACCGCGGCAAGCCCAGCTTAACCTCAGTCGTACAATCCGTGTGGTTGTTACTGTAACGCCGGTTGGTTGTAAGATTGCAGTACGGTAGCGAATTGAAGAAAAAACTGTAGACTTCCAGTAACAAGGTTTATTGTGTTCCACCGACAACAGAAGAATGAGCCCGTTTTAACGTTACCACCTATTTTTATAAATAATCAGCGGTAGTGACGTCACAACGTTTTCGAATAACATAATTATGAAAATATTATAATACTTATTAAATGTTGATATTTAACTCAATAATTAATAACTATGGATGAATTATCATAATCAATTACAATCATTACTTCTAATCACAAAGTATTGTAGACATTTAAAATGTAACCTATTTGTAGGAAGTGTTGGTGGCGGGAGCCGGAAGTTTAACATTACTTCGCCACGAGCCTCACAAAATCAAAGCTTTTAATAATGATTAAATTATCTAATAATAAATAATCAGCATTGCAGGCACTGTAAAGTGGAATATTTGATAGTAAAACCTGTTTTCGTAATCTCGATTAAATTAGAGCATTCATTTGTCTTTCTTTTTTGTCTGCAAACTTTATTAATTAGCTTCGAGGAATTTTGCATTGTCATTTCGTTCTGAAACACGAATCTAATGTTCACAACCAATTAACAATATAACAGTTATTTTACGTTTATATTTTGCGAGTGGCTAGTAGTAGACTTTTAAACATAGAATTCGATTTAGGATTTACGGTGCAGGAATGAAAATAAAACTCACAAATAATAATAATAATTTGAGCATCTCGTGACAACACAGTTTAAGCTCTTGTTATTATCTTAATGTTTTTAATAGACTGGCTTACCTATCAAACATTAAGCTTATCGGTCATATTGTATAAAGATTTTGAAGACTTATTTAGTTATAATTAAACAAGTTTAACCGGATTACATCACGTATATTATTTAAATTGGTTTTCCTGACGTTTCGAAAGCTTTGCAGAGTTCGTGGTCGCAGGAAGACTAAGATGACAAGCGTCTTGGCAGATATTTCTAAAAAATATTTTAATCTACCGTACAAATTAATGAATTAAAATCGTTTTGATGCACACAGTAATCACTCACATATTCAGTTGACAGTAATCCACGAGTTCATGAAACTTGGTATCAACTGCGATTTCGAAAGGAGGAGGAACTATTATATTTCCCTAAGATAAACTATAGTTTGTTTTGAAAAAGTTATATTTTGGTAGTTCTTTTTCAACTACCAAAATATATAATAAGATAAATAGATAGATAGAATGTTCTTTATTGTACACCAATAACATTATTAAACTTAGGACTAACATGTAAAATAAGGGTACATTGGTGCCGATTCTCTTGTACACCCACCTAAACCTAACTATAACTAAAATATACAAATTTTAGTTTAGAAAATCATAAAACTTATTCTGTGTTTATCTTTTTCTTATTTTAGAAAACTTGTTGACAGCTCTAATAATTGAGTTTGACGCATCTAAGTTGAATTGGCGGTGTTACCAGTACATCTTAGAAAATTTATTAACTTACTTGAGAAACCTTCTGTAATACGGGCCTAAGAGTACCTATCATAGGAGATATATTGTTATTATTGCAGCGTATCATATTATATCATAGCGAAACAGAGCTATTTGCAAAAAACGCAAGGACCTTTGAATTCCATGCGCAATCACAATAATAAACTATTTCTTTAATTTAAAAAGCTGAAATTTATCTTTTTAAAGACGTGGTTAAAAAGTTCTAGCACCCGGGACACGAAATTTCTCAAAAAAGTTGAATAAATTAGAATCATAGAGTTACTTATATACACAAAAAAAAATGAAATGAAATGTCTTTGATTAGAATAGAAGCTAAAAAGTACCACGCAGGTTTACCAACTTGGAGACTTTCTCCCCAAAAGAGGGAAAATTTGTGAATTCAGGCTTTTTAGGGACACATATTAATAGCATAAAATGATATAATTGAATGTCACTTTAAATTGCGACGTCCAATTGGATTGTAAAATACGTCGATTTTTATGCTTATATTAAGACGACGAACGAAATAGTACTGCATTTTGACAGTTGGAAGCATAAGTTCACGCGTAGATTCGTCTCTGAATGTAAGCCTAAGACATAAGTTATTATTCTATGTATGTAATCTAGTAAAGGAAAAAAAAAAAAAACAAAAACGTAACGTTATAATTTATTTCAATACTTATTGTAAAAAATACTATTACACAAAACGGGTAATTTCTGATTCGGTTTCAGAACTTTCAGACTTTTTTTTGTTTGATTGCCGGCAACACTGGAATTTAAGTGAAACAGACGGTTGGCGGGAAAATTAGTAAAGATCATGTTGTGGATTTTTTATTATTTTCCAAAATTTGTGTTTCTTCGAGTGTTAATGTGTAATAATGGTGGATTATTAAATGTTAAGTGCTCGTTAACGTGTACAAGTGTGGATAAATGGTACAAAGTTGAAAAACATGACTTTCGTATTATCTCATCATCCCCTCAGAAACCTAGTAAAGTTTCCATCACTTTACTAGGATACAAGTATAGAAGGACATGTATCCATGGTAATGATTAAATTAAAAAAAAAAAAAAAAAGTGAAACAGACTAGACTGTTACGAATTAAGCAGAATTAAGCTAGGAACTAAACGTAGTAATTATATACTCTTTGCTAGGAACAAATTATAAGTCACGATAAATAACTGTGATAAAATCATAAACTTACAGTAAAATAAGTTTATGGATAAAATTTACAAATAGATGTTATGTTCAACACAAAAATCACTTCTTATCCTTTGATTATATAGGTACCTCTTCTTATCGAAATTATAAATTTCATTGTATATTTCAATGAACAATTTACCTTTCTGCTGAATCTACAACAGCTGCAACCACACAGTAGGCATCCTTAATTATTTTAAACTACCTAAAAACTATAAAAATGAATAAAATAAGCTTTGTAATTTTAGTTGTTGATAACTAATTATAGTCGACATGTATTTTGATGCCTTCTAAAAATAGTCAGATTTAGGTTGACATTTCTAATATTAGGTGAAAAACGTCAATTACAGAATAGCAAAATGTCAATTTCTACTAAGTTGAATAACTAAACTAATTTTGGTCCTGTCAAA
The DNA here is from genome assembly GCA_949699075.1 of Asteroscopus sphinx. NCBI lineage: Eukaryota > Metazoa > Arthropoda > Insecta > Lepidoptera > Noctuidae > Asteroscopus > Asteroscopus sphinx. The sequence continues at coordinate 24,194,740 of OX453005.1, read as the reverse complement.
CCAAAAATTAGTTTTAAAATGAATTTCAGAATAGAAAACGTCGTTTGACAGGACTAAACTAAATTTAGGTGATTTTTAGTCTAGTTTAGAGATTTTTGTGAGAAGAGAATCGGCACCACTATCTTAGGTCTTATCGCTAATAGCAATATCTTCCAGACAACCTTTGGATGGACAAGGAAGACATGAAAAATAGATGGGGGCAGTATGTGGTGCATTTTCATAAAGTTTACTAATATTTAATATAATAAATAAATAAATATTAACCTACCATAGAAAATATTACATGTATAAATATAGAAAATAATTCTAATATATATTCATAAATATATACCAAATATATACAATATATACAAATATAACAACAAATAATATTCTTCTTTAATAAATAACAAAATGAAATACGTGTGTAAGACAGTGTAAGACTAAGAATAAAACTAAGACTGTTTTTATTGATATAAATTGTGGAATGAAAAATGTGTGCGGTCACCTCCGTCAGGAACGAAGTTCCTCATGCACACTTGCATAGACACACTAGAAAGAGAAAGAAAGAGAGAGTGCATGGTGTGCGTATGCCTGCTTATAGCGCAAAAATCTTACGTGACGTTAATTTTTTTCCTGAATCACACCTTCCACCCAAAATTCGCTTACGAGCAGGATTCAAACCTACTCTACTCCTGGTTCAATAAATCACTGCTTTAGCCACTAAGCTACCGTGAACTCTGCTCATGGTATCGAATTTAACTTTCATTTACGTCTTTTGGTTACGTCAGCAACAAGAGTATTTCTATCACCTAAAACGTAGAGACATTAGTCTGCGTCTTTCTAAGTTTTAATTGGTTTTAATGAAGACAAAGAAACAAACCACAAAACAAACAGTACTACCGTTCACAACAAAAATAGGTACTATTGAAAACTCATATCATTTTATAAATGATATCATTACCGCTAACAATAGCACGAAACGGGTTACAGTGATATTGGCAGCCCTTGTTTTCCTAGTGCAAGAACAATGCACTTGGCAATGACATTGTCTGGTTGGCAGCCGGTAATGAATTCGTCGCCTTGTGATCGTCTATCACTCGTGAGAGATGGTCCATTACGAGTGACGATTAGCAGTGAGGAATTACTTTGATTGTGGTTGGTTTCCATGGTGACAGAGAACAAAGTAGTTTTTAATGCATTGTTTTAAAGAAAGGCATAGTGATACATCGTTGAAAGTACTACATTTTTTAATGATTGCCTAAAAAATAATGTTAAATGAAGTACTTATTATTTATGGCTATAACTAGTTCGTTTTAATATTTTAAAATTATTTTGATGATATGAATCTGAAAGAATGTCACTGATGCTCAGACCAAAAGAATAAGTCTATTTATTGAATCTTATTATTTTATGAAGAAAATAATAACTGGGTAATTTAAGAAGCCTTAAAGATTTTAAAAACACAGTTTCTAGATAATATTTCCGCAAACTTTTCCTCCACAAACGCAAACGCAACTGCAGAAAATAATTAGTTTACTTTGAAAATTCATTGTTTTTGGAATCATAAAATCCAAGTATGAAGTAGTATTGTAGTATTTTTACTGAGGCACAATCTAGTACCTAATAGCAAAACGTAGTACCTACTAGGAATAATTACTGTTCGATATGATTCGAACACCCTTTGCTGATCTAGCTAATCAATTAGGCCGCGTCGAGTGCTCGCCGACATCAGTGCATATTCGGACAGCAAACGGGTGCATTCGCTTTCCATTTACATAAAAATCATCATTTTAGCATAGGTTTTCATAGTACCGGAATAAACAATTTTTAGCATCAAATCAAATCGTTTTAATTAGCAGCAGTCTATTACCACTTAGGTCGCGACCGACATAGACATTTTGGTCCTTCGAGTCGGATTTTATTAATCACTGACTGCAGTATAAAACAATAAAAAAATACTGCATACTATTCGCTGATGACACCACATTGATAATTAAAAGTGATAATAAACCTAATCTAGAAAACGAAATTAGTAAAGCCCTAGACAATGCCGTGAACTGGCTAGAACAAAATAATCTTAAAATAAATATGACTAAAACTAATATTATACAATTTCAGACATACAACACAATCACTACTAATCTGGACATCCACTATAAAGATTTTCACCTCACTAACGTCAATGAATGTGTATTCCTAGGTATAACGGTTGACAAACACTGTAGTTGGAAACCACACATAGACAAGATACTCTGTAAAATTGATCATTTTGTATATGTGCTGAAAAGAATCAGGCAAACAGTTAATCAAGACACTTCAATGGTTGCCTATCACGCTTACGTATCCTCAGTACTAAGATATGGTATTATTATATGGGGTAACTCAGTGGAAGTTGACAAAGTTTTTAAAGCTCAGAAAAAATGTATACGAGCAATTTCTAGTGCTCACTTTCTGGATAGCTGTAAACCCCTATTTAAAAAACTTAACATTTTACCTTTGCCTTTTTTATACATCCTAGAAATATGTCTATTTGTAAAAAAACATCCCCATTTATTTTCAAAATTCTCCGATAACCCAAATAGCCGATCTCGGCACAAAGATCGTCTGAGCTTACCAAAAATAAAATTAGAAGTATTTAAAAGAAACGTGTATTGCATGTCTATTAAAATATTTAATCACCTACCCCAGAATCTTAGTAAACTACCTCTGAAATTATTTAAAAAGGCATTATTCAAATTGTTATTAAATAAAAATTATTATTGGGTAAATGAATACTTAGAAGATAAGTCGATAATATTTACAATATAGATAAAATACCAATATAATTATGTTAGCCTGATTATGTACCTAATGACATTTTGTTATTTTTAGTTATTTTTAAAATGTCTATTATGCACCCCAAATATGTTTGCACGTCATACGTGACAGGATATGTTAGAACACGAAAATTTTGTAACACCTAGTTATGTATGTATGTATATTCTAGCAAATAAATATATTGAATTGAATTGAATTATAATCACAGATTACTTAATAGTTTCCACGTAAGTATAATTAAGTGTAGTCCTGAAAACTCATCATCATCATTTTAGCCGAAAGACATCGTCTGCTAGACATAGGCCTCCCCCAAGCATCGCGACAACGAAAACTCATCATCATCATTTCAGCCGAAAGACGTCGTCTGCTGGACATAGACCTCCCCCAAGCATCGACAACGACCGATCCTGAAAACTAAAATTTAATTATTATCCTCCCGGCATTGTTTAGGCTTTAGTAAATATTTGAGAAATGAGCATAACGTTTGTAAATTAAATGTACATATTTATTAATTAAATTATGTTTCAAAGTGAATTCGCGTTTCATGCTTTTTTGAGATGTTTTTCTTTAATAGTACAAGAGTCAACTTTCGATACATGCTGAATCATAGAGAGAGAGATCACGTACCTACATCTGCCATCAAATTGTGATGCTTGCATTGCATACCATTTAGGCAACAACCTAAGTGGTGTTACAATTATATGGGCAAAGGTGTAACTGGTACTGGTTAACATCACATAGGCATTTAGCTTGTTTTGCCAAGATGAGATCCATCAAAGTAGGTAATCTGTTTCATCAACAGACGTTGAGTATGGCCAACATTGGAACTTGTGTACAGGATGGTATATAGATATTGTAGCAGTGACATGATATTGGCGCGTCACCCGCTGGTGCTGACTGACTATAAATTGTATTTGCAGCTGGTGACTCCTTGGGACTTCCTATCCGCAGAATCTTGTTGCTAGTGAATAATTAAGTTTAATTTTTTAAACGAAGAATTTTCTAATCGACGAATTATCTTTAACTGAATAAGGCTAAGCGTATGCTTCGCCGAGTCTTCTCGTCACCTAAACCGAAAAGTTTGAAGAGGAATATCTTCAACCTGTGCGTCCTACCTGTCATGACCTACGTTGCCGAGACGTGGACAATGACAGTTGGGCTATTCGACAAATTTAAGTCGCTTAGCGAGCTATGAAGTGAACTATGCTTGGAGTTTCTTTGAAGGATAAAATCCGTAATGGGAATATCCGGAGATGAACCGGAGTGACCGACAAGCTTGTAGGATTAGTAAACTGAAATGGCAGTGGGCTGGCCATGTCTGTCGAAGGACCGATGGCCGCTGGAGCAGACGAGTCCTTGAATGGAGACCGCGAATATGCAAACGCAGCGTAGAGCGCCCCTCAGTCAGGTGGACCGACGACCTGAGGAAGGTGGGTGGGGGGATTGAAACGGAAGGCAGAGGACTGAGTGTTGTGGTGCAACTTGGGAGAGCCCTATGTCCTGCAGTGGACTGCGATAGGCTAAGTCGATGTATGCTTGGGGTGCAGGCGATGCAGCACAGTATAGTTCAGAATTGGCAGGGCATGGCAGTTGACGCAGACGTAGGCCACAAGCTTGCGCTGCGAGATAGCTACATGATACAAATACACGTATTCACGTCCTAGCTGGTGGTGCTAAGAATAACTCTTGTAGTTTTTTTTTTAATAGTTGATTTGTGTCATACAAACAAGGTTCACTACGCACTAATTCAATTATGGTTTCCGTCATTGCTGTCGCGAAATCACAAAAATATGACAGAAATCTGTGCCGGTACCACAACAAGCTACAGAGCAAGACAGACACATGTCTGTCGGTTTACGTGTCTGGGTCACAGCGTACGCATGCCTATGCCTATGCCTGTGCATACGTCACAAAATCTGCTCTGCCCTACGCTGCCGCGATGGAAGGAACTGCGTCTCAGCGTATGCTTACCTTAATGGATTTAGGTCACCCTTTATTATTCACTTATGATCAACGTAAAATTTATATTTCAATACTATACATAATTATTGTTTCTTAAGAGAATATGTATTTCACCCTTCGCTTGAAACGTAAAGTTAGTTCAAGAATTTCTGACGTCATTCTTTAAAGTGGAGTTTAATAGGCCCCTTTTTAAACTATTTTTTTAAGCTATAAAATTTTAAGTGTAACGGAAGTCCTATTTAAGTATCGAGGTAGATACAGATAGCTACAGTACCCTTGGGTCTCAATATTGAAAATTTTATTGCTTTACGCTAATTTTATAGAAGTCTCTTAAAAAATCCATCCACGATTATCTGATACTATTGTCTTTGAAATCCAATACTAATTTGCTTACCTACTGCTTGCCAGCTATGTTCGGGATTTAATTTTTGATATCATTTTTTTTTATCCACTGGATCAATTTTAAACATCGAGTGTTTATTTTAGAGGACTTTATCGCTAGGCCGCGCCAGCTCATTTAGGTATTGGACGATATTACTTATTGCTGTCTCTATCGACCACGAGACGTGCACACGCTCTGTGCGAGACAGCATTAGTTTTGGAACGTTTCCGTTCGTAGTATTTATATTTCGTAGTTCAGTGTTTATTCAAATATCATGGTAGAAATGGGGCTAGTTTTTTCATTATAGAAAATTCATTACTATTCCAATGCTTATGGTTTTATAAAAAAAAATATTATTTTCTTGGATTGCCTTAAAAAATTTGATAAAATTGAGCCTTTTTATTGAAAATATAATAAGATATGTGTTTTTGAGTTACGTGTCATTTAGAAATTAAATTATTTGACTGGAAACTGACTAACCACAACCCTAGATATTAGTTTATATATCTTTTGAACAATAAGAAATCGAGTTTGATTAGTAACTGTCCAAAATTCTGTCCAGTTCTGTCATAACTCCATTTTAAATTAAGCGCGCTCGTGGTTTAAGCATTCTGAGAACTTTAGTCCTCTAAATGCTTTGATATAAAAGTAAAAGTTTATCTGTGTTTAGTGTTAGTTCATCATCATCATCATTTCAACCGAAAGACGTCCACTGCTGGACATAGGCCTCCCCATAGTGCTTAGTGTTAGTTAGTTGATAAAAAAACTTTAATAGGAACTAAAATACATAACATGAAAATGTTGAACATGAAAACTCCTAAACGATTAACATGTATTGTGTGTAGATATTGAAATGCTATTTATTTGACAAACTATGTTGCCACAGTCAGCAACCAAGACCAAACCAGCTATAAATTATCCTACAAATATTCGTGAACATGAATATTCAAACTATTAATTGCGGAACACCTGTAGTAGTGATTAGGGTGCGACTAGATGAAACATTAATTGGATGTGGCCGGACCAATGCGCGCGCGCAATGCCAAGTCGCCCAGACTGTACGTGTGACGTCAGCGAGCCAGCATACAATACATTACAGTACAAGGAAATACCTTTGGGAATTTATTGGTATTTTTGCGTTGTTTATAGTCACCTGCAGGTGACTTTTTAATCACCATCCAAATTTTTTCTGCGCATTAGGTTCCAAATCTAAAAAGGCATCCAAAGACTCGTTTATTTCAAAGACATTTCTATACTAACGTAATACTTTATGCGTTTATTTATAGGTAAAACGTCATCTTTTCGCAATTAAATAATTTTCCCGGAAGCGTCAAACGGCAAATGCCATATTTCAATATAGGTACCTACTAAAAGAAAAATACGCATTTTATTACTATCACCAAAGATTTCAATATTAAAATTTGGACGGTGATTAAAAAATCTTCCTGTATTTTTTACAATAGTTTACAAAATATATTTCATTACCTACTGTTAAATTCGAACATTAAATCGATTAGGTTTTAATAAAATTCTGCCTACTTAGTATCCTAATATCCTAATCGTTTTTTCTTTCATAGATCTATTATAATATTAATGTGTATTTGTGTGTACAATAAAGTATAATATCTGTGCCCGACTGTCAAAACACTGACATTGAAAAAATGTTTCATTGAAAAAATATTTAAGAATAATTGAAAATTTACTGGAAAATTGTTACTTTTACAATATACAATAACAAATTTGATCCGCAATAAACATGATAAACAAGAAAAAAAAGACGTATACAGCAACCAGAAACCTACAAAAAATGTAAAAAAACCAAAACAGAAATTTATCAATGTTGACGAGAAGTCGGGCAAGAGCACGAAGCGCACGCCAACCACCTTCGGCTTCGTCGCTCAGCTCCGCCGCGCAGCCGCTGGAACCCGCCTCACCCGTGAGTGACGACACACCGGCCGCTGCAGTTGCGTCGAGCTCGAGCGACGAATATTTTTCACCGCCGACGTCATCACCATCTACACGTCGGCGAGGAAGAGGCCGACCGCCGGCCAGCATAGGACCTCGAGGCCCACCGGCCTCTGACGGGGTCCCCGCTCCCGGTGGAAGTGTGCAGCGCATGAGATGGACGAATTCTATGAACGAAAACGTCATGCGCGCATACTTTGGGGCTACAGAGGGGGGAACTAACCTGACCGCGTACCGTGGCCGGATGCTCTCCCTGTTTCAGGCCCTTGAACCTGCTGTCAACGTATCGGCGCAACGATTGTCGGATCAGGTGCGCGTCATTCAACGAAACCATCGGCTGAGTGACGACGCACTTGATAGGCTACGCTCTGAAGTGCAGAGTAACCGTGTCATCTTTCCACCACCGCAGGCGGTGGTACAACCGCAAGCATTACCTGTAATCCCGCTGCGGTCAAATCACGTTGATGAAGAGAATGATGACAGGGCTACAAACGTAAGTACCCAGTGCAATGAGCACTTGAGGAGCGCATTGGAGGATGCGATTCAGGAATACCGGTCCACACCGCCAGAACTTAGACCACCATTACCTCGTTTGCCCATGTGTAGAAAGAACAAGGCGCTGGTATGTGCTCTGGATTCGCTGTTGTCAGCTTATTTTGATGACAGCGAAGACCTCGTCGATACTCACTCCATCCTGTACTGTGCGGCGGTTGCGGCATGTCGTCTAGCTCACGTCAAGTTTTATAATAATGACAGAGCTAGACAATCGAAACCAGCCATACCGCCGTGGCAGTGCAGGATTGAACGTCGTATTGGCGGGGCCAGAGTACTTATCGGTAAGCTTATCTGCTTCAGGGAGGGAAATACTCGTCCAAGAGTGATGCGCTTTGTGAAGCGGGCATTTGCGGGAACTGATATCAGCCCTTGCGATTATATGTCCCGCGTCACAGAGCGCATCGACTTCCTGAAGCAGAAGGTTCACGCATGGGCAAGCCGTATCCGGAGGTATAAGCGGCGAGTGGAGCGGTACACCCAGAATCGCATGTTTCAAAGCGATCAAAGGTGGGTGTATAGAGCTTGGGAGCGGCCAGACCAAGGTGTGGGTGACGTGCATCTGCCGGATGAAAGCGCCATGAGTTCATTTTGGCGCGGCATCTGGTCGGTGCCCGTCAGTTACACCGAGGGTGACTGGATTCGGGATATCGAGCGAGCATGTGAACTCATACCAGACATGGGGGATATAAGCATTACCCCCCAGGACGTGGCAAGTGCAGTCCGTCCGATGCCCAACTGGAAGTCTCCAGGGCCGGATGGGCTGCACAATTTTTGGTTAAAATGGCTGCACAGTTCGCATGCTCGCTTGGCGGCTCAGTTCCAGTCATCTTTGGAAACTGGTACGCTTCCACAGTTCCTAACGACAGGAATCACCCACCTGCTCCATAAATCAGGTAGTACTGTGGAACCAAAGAATTATAGGCCGATCACCTGCTTACTGACGGTCTACAAAGTTCTTACATCCATTCTGAGAGCAAAAATTAACCATCACATAGACAGTAATTCAATCATGTCTGCCTCTCAGAATGGATGTAGGAATGGGTCCCGCGGTACTAAGGAGCTGCTCCTCATAGACATGGCCATTAGCCAACAGGTTCGCCGTTCCCGAAAGAATCTGTCGACATGTTGGATCGACTATAAGAAGGCGTGTCCTTCCTGATGTCGTGTATGAGGCAATGGAGGACGGCACTTAATTATCCAGGGTGTCGACAGATTCGTGGGAGTGGAGAACCGATCAGGATTGAGCGAGGTATATTCCAGGGCGATAGTCTGAGCCCACTGTGGTTTTGCTTAGCCTTGAACCCTCTGAGCACATTGTTAGAGGGCTCAGGACTAGGCTATAGGTTGAGAAGAGGTGGTCAGGTGATATCCCACCTTCTTTACATGGATGATTTGAAACTGTTTGCCCCCAGCAATTTGCATCTGATGGAGTTACCGAAAGTAACTGAAAATTTCAGTAATTCCATTAGGATGGAATTTGGTGTGGACAAATGTGCAGTCATGCATGTGAAGCGGGGAGGGATTATGGAATCTGCTGAAACCCAAATATCAGATTCCATAAATCTCAGACCCCTCTCTTCAACCGAAACTTACAAATATTTGGGTATGGCGGAGGCGTTAGGCATCAATGAGGCTGACATGAAGCAATCGTTGAGGGAGCGTTTCTATGGCCGCCTGACAAAGGTACTGAAAAGTCTTTTGTCGGGCGGAAATAAGGTGCGCGCCTTCAACGGTTGGGTCATGCCGGTCTTGATGTACTCCTTCGGCGTACTCAAATGGACCCAGACTGAACTTGACGCCCTGGATAGGAGGGTTCGTACTCTGCTGACTGCTCATCGAATGCATCACCCACGCTCATCGGTGATGAGGCTGTACATCCCACGGAAGTGTGGGGGTCGAGGATTTCTTAATGCCAAGACCCTTCACAACCGTGAGGTGTGCAATCTCAGGGAGTATTTTTCCCAATCCGACGTGGGGATGCATCGAGATGTAGTTGCAGTGGACAAAGGGCTGACCCCGCTCTCCTTGGCTAAAGAGAACTGGCGCAAACCAGTAGTACTTGATACTAATGACCGCAGGGAGGTATGGCAGAGCAAGGAGCTTCATGGACGCTTTTTCCGGGCCCTTCATGGGCCCGATGTAGACTTTTTAGCGTCCGTATCCTGGCTGCGCTTCGGTGATCTCTTTGGAGAGACCGAAGGCTTTGTCTGTGCAATTATGGATGAGGTTATCATGACGAACAACTACCGGAAATATATTGTAAAGGACGGCACAGTTGACATATGTCGGGCATGCCACTGTACCGGGGAATCCATCCGTTATATTATTTCTGGTTGTTCTCGTCTTGCTAACGGCGAGTATTTGCATAGGCACAACCTAGTAGCCAGGATTATACACCAGCAACTTGCCCTGAGATACAGCCTTGTGGGTGCGGAAGTACCATACTACAAGTATGTGCCCGACCCAGTTCTTGAGAATGACCATGTCACGTTGTACTGGGACCGATCTATCATCACCGACAGGACTATCGCTCACAACAAGCCTGATATAGTGGTGATAGATCGTTCAGAGCGCCGCACAATGATTGTTGATGTTATTGTCCCGCATGACGAGAATCTCGTGAAGGCCGAGAAGGATAAAGAAATCAGATACCTTGACTTGGCACACGAGGTTGTCGACATGTGGGATGTTGACTCAGCAGTCATTGTGCCGATTGTTGTTACGGCCAATGGCTTAATGGCCAAGAGCCTCGATTTACATCTTAGGAGGCTCGCGTTGGGCAGCTGGGTCAAGGGCTTGATACAGAAAGCGGTACTCCTGGATACGGCGCGTATCGTCAGGAAGTTCCTCTCTCTGAGGCCCTGACCACCAATAGTTTGGACCCTGTTCCCGATGCCGGTGGGCTACTATTTTTTATATTTTTAAATGTTTTTTTATATTTTTTTTATAGAAATATTTAAAAATGTAAATAATGTGTGTATAAATGAATAAAGGAATAATAATAATTACAGTAACAGATTACACCCAGTTTTTTAGGGTTCCGAAGTCCTACAAGGAACCCATATAGTTTCGTCATGTCCGTCTGTCTGTCCGTCTGTCCGTCTGTCCGTCTGTCCTAATCCTTTACAGCTTAATAACTTCTACAGTTATAAACATAAGTAAATGAAATTTTGTTAAAAAATATTCTACATATAAATCTCAATTTTAAAAGAATAAAAAAATAGTTTTTACGTACTTTAGGGGTGGCGTCGATACATGTGAAATGGGGATAAAAAAAAAAATCGCTGCACCCCCTCGTGTGTGGTATCATTGAATAGGTCTACTAAAATGAAGGTAATGTTTCATACACCACTTTTTTATCAGGTGTACCATCTGCAAAATATAGCCCGCCAAAGTGGCTTGCAATGTGTCCCCCCCCCCTGCCATTTCTAAACTATGGAATGTAGAAACTTATAATCTTCCACATTGATAGACCTTTGTGAAAACTCTCTTTTAAAATTATTTCGAGTATAATGTCATTATAATTTTTTGAGTTATAGACAGAAAACTGAAAAATACTTAAAACGTCCTAGTTCAAAGGTCATTGACCTTAGAGAAAAATGATCATAGCAAATAATGCTCCTTTAGCTACTTTCTATTTGAAAAAATCACAAAAAGTAACTTTGAAATGACACACTTCTTAAATTTGACTTCTTGAATTTATCGCTAGATGGCGCTACTTATAACACGTTCTGAGTCGCGAATGCTGCCGATTATTGCAAAAACTAAAATAGCCATGATTAATATTCGATTTGATTCGTTTGAAATTACACCTACTTAAGGAACCCTATAATACTGAGCATGGCCCGACATGCTCTTGGCCGGTTTTTTATTATTAACATTGCATAGGATGTCAAAACGAGCCCAAGGCCCACCTGATGTTAAGCGGTTACTTTTGCCCATAAAAACTTCAATAAGTACCACCTAGGTTTTCGTATAAATTTCAAATCGCGTTCGCCAAACTGTGACTTAAAGATAGAAAGTCGCATGTGATTGTAATTTCACCCATCTTTTTTCTAGACCGTAAAAAAAGTCATCAGGTATATGAGAGCTGTTTTTGTCAATTCTATATTAATCCTGTTTCGACTCATGTCATTACAAAACAAGATGGTCAGATTTCATTTAGAAACATAGGAACTTGAAACTTTTCTGGCAGCTCGGCAATTTTACTACCGTTTGCAAAGAACTGTATTTATTTCTGGTGCTCTTAGCTTTCAATGGCTATAAAGAAATCTTGTCATTCTTTCTTGTGATTAATCAATCTGTTACCCTCGCTGAATTAAAGGCAATTAGCTAATGGTTTGAATACTGTTTTTTGACAATACCGACTTCGTGTTTCTGTTATAACTCGGCCTATATTATTTTATTTTGTTAGTTGAGTTAAATAATTGTACTATGTATGTTACTGTCCGAGAACAAAGCTAAAGCTAAGCTGCACTTGCCGCGGTCAGTCTGTGGATGGGTGACCGTTTCGTTACACATCGAGACCCCTCCGTGCCTCGGAGAGCACGTTAAGCTGTCGGTCCTGGTTGTCATACGAATATCTATGGCAGTCGTTACGGGTAGTCAGAAGCCTGAAAGTCTGACAACTGGTCTAACCTCCGAATGTCAGTATTACCCAGAAACTGGGTTGCGGGGGTCTGATGGCAGTCGCTCCGTGTAAAATACTGATGTTCAGCCGCATCTGGCTAGACTGGAAGCTGACCCCAATATAATTGGGAAAAGGCTCGGAGGATGATGAAAGATATATAGGATGCTTCCAAATATGGTACGGATATTGATAGGACAGTTCATTACTATTCCTAAAAGGTAATAAATAAATAAATATGTTTTGGGACATTTTACTCATCACCATCTAGTCCCAAACTAAGCAGAGCGTGTAATAGGTACCGTTAAGCATAAAATTAATAAAAGTTTAACTTTTTTTAATTTGTTTGAGAAATTAATGAAAAAAAACTGCTCGAATTAAATTAGAAAACATTTAACAATTAATTAATTCAATCCTACTATATTTGAAAGCTTATTATTATCATATTTTAAAATCAACATCTTGTCACTGGCCTGTTGGCATATAATTTAAGCAATTTGTTATTGCAAATTTTTCAGAATGATAACAGTGAAAATTAAGTTAATTTCTTGCTTATTGGTATTATTATATTATTAATGTACCGTCCTAAAGATATCCACGCTTAATTTGGAAACATCTTATATTTTTCGTATTCCATAGTTATTGTAGACAATAATTTATAAATTCAGTCAAAGCTCTTTAGTCAAAGCCTATAAAAAGTAAAATATCCAAACCAAAATGGAAATTTCAGTTATTTTTACGTTACTAATAAACTGGACATAAAATACAATAAAATTATAAATTACGTTGTGGTAGTCCTATTTAGATAATAATATCAGGTACAATGTACTACACAACGACAAGCGCCATGAAATATCTACTGTTACAGCTTTGAAATCAGTTCTCGCCTGGGTGTAAATTATTGATTGAGGTTTAGATAACTTTATTTCTCACAATCACTTTCATGAGAATTAACTATTAAATAAGTATAAAAAATTGTTGGGCACATTGCAAAATATAAACATTAGAAACAAAATATTTTGTAGGTAGTCCTAAAGAAAATGCAATGTTCGTTTGACACTGGCTCTAATATAAAATTTGTTTACGTTCGCGATACAGAAAAGCTGGAAGTGGCTCGAAGTTATTGTAGTAAGTGTGAATTTTTAATGAGTAGTTTTTTGAAAGTGGTAAGAGATTTAGATTCTTTTAGATCTCTAGGTAAATTGTTATATAGTTTGGACCCTTCATAAACAATACTTTTTTTTCCCGTAGTTATGACCTAGTAAAATTATTAGCACACATTATTATTATACTTTGTAAATATTGTATCATTTTATTTTGTAGTTTGTAAATATTTTCTATTACTTAACTAAATTATAATAATTAAATAAACATGAAAATAATACATTATTAAACAATACCTTTCAATTAGCGTCGCTTATACGATATTTATTCAGTATTATTGGCAACTAATTTAAGCCGATTATACTAAATAGTCATTAATATACCGGTTTTCTAATAGCTTTATCATGCGTACCGCCAAAGAGTGGAATTCCTTGCCGTCGTCAGTGTTTCCCGAGAAGTATAATCTGGTGGTGTTCAAGACTCGAGTGAATAGGTTTTTGCTGGGCAAGCGTGCACCATCGTCGATCGCACCATCGCTTAACATCAGGTGAGGTGGCGGTCTAACGCAAGCCCGTTAAGAAAAAAATAAAAAAAGTTAATAAGCCGATTATATCTTTATATACGTGGGACACTCAGAAAGTTTTGCGAAACTAAAAAAAATTGTTCTATACGTACATATATTTTTATCAAATCTTTTCAAAGTACTTTCCACCAGCCTCTATACAAAGATTCATGCGCCTAAACCAGTTTTCAAAACACTTTTTCCAGTCCGCCGCAGACACCTCGTTTACAGCCTGCTCGAACGCAGCCAGCGCATCTTCCGGCGACGAAAATTGTATCCCTTTGAGCTGATTTTTTATTTTTGGGAATAAAAAGAAGTCACACGGTGCTAGATCAGGGCTGTAAGGAGGGTGACCCAGGAGTTTGACTGGCGTGCTGTCCAGGAAGTCCCTCGTTTTGAGTGCGGTGTGCGCAGGTGCATTGTCGTGGTGGAGCAGTAGCCCGCGGAGCCCTGTGTTTGGTCGCTTGTTGCTTATAACAGAGAAAACTTCTGGCAAACATTTGGTAGTATACCATTCGGCATTAATGCTTCTTTGATCCCGTAAGGGAATTGATACCAAGTGGCCAGTCAAATTAAAAAAGCTAGCGATCAAAATCTTACCCCCGCTTCTAGATCGCTTCACTTTGGTAGGCGTTGGCTCATTTTGAAACACCCAAACAGTCGACTGGCGCTTGGTTTCTGGGTCGTATTGATAAATCCAGGACTCATCACCTGTAACGATGTCGTAAACACGCCGAGACGAGCCTGCTTCAAATTTGTTAAGCATATCACGGCACCATTCCACCCGGGCCTGCTTCTGAGCATCGGTGAGGTTGTGCGGCACCCAGCGTGATACTATCCTCCTCACGCGAAGATGGCTGTGTAGAATCTCGTGAACGCTTCCCGATCCAATCTTCAATATGTGTTGAATCTCCTGATATGTAATTCGCCTATTGTCTTGGATTAAATTTTTCACTGATAGCACGTTTTCTTCGGTAACAGCCGTCAAAGGGCGACCGCTTCTTTCGTCATCCCCCAAAGTTGGTCGACCGCGCTTGAATTCGTTATACCAACGATACACGGTTGCCTTGGAAGGGCCTTCATCCATGAATGCCATTTGAAGTCTATCGTACGATTCATCCGGTTTCAGGCGACACTTGAAATCGTATAAAATCATAGCTCTAAAATGTTCCCGGCGCAGATCCATATTTCAGTGAGACACAATACTTTGAATTAACTCGCAAAAAATGTGGAGGGAAATTTTGAAATTGGAACTTACTTATTTTTACTTATAAATAATCATATTTTCTAAAAACATTATAACTGGCCAGTCTCCCATATATAAAAACTTTTTTTCGCAATACTTTCTGAGGGGCCTGGTATATAATTCTTCTGTGCGTGTGTATGGGACTGAACTCCTCCTAAACGGCTGGACCGATCCGGATGAAATTTTTTGTTTGTGTTCCAGTGGATTCGAGAATGGTTTAGATTCACAATTGGACCCGGTAGGTGGCGCTGCTTTTCCGGGCAGGACCACGTCTGCCAGTTTCTCTAGTTAAATTATAAATATAAGAATCGCATTATAACATATTATCCTATCTAAAAAAAGACTAAACAAGAGCTTAAAAGATTAACAAATATGAAAATTTATTAGTAATTTATAGTAATTTAGTTGTTAAATTTTTTTTTTAAATTCTGACTCTTATTTTTAGCTTTTCTCTGTATTTGGCACCAATGGTAGCAATAATATATTATGTCACTGCCCGAGAACAGGCGTATCTGCCCCCCCCCCCCCCCACTACCCTTCACCATTCGCGTGCGTTACGTCAGTAATACCACTATAATATTGATTCATTTTCTTACTAGCTTTTACCCGCGGCTTCGCTCCCCTGGTTCTTTAACACAAAGGAACCGTGCGTTCTTCTGGAATAAGAAGTAGCCTTTTTCACTCTCTGGCTCTTAAACTATTTATATTATGAAAAAATCACGTCGATCCGTTGCTGCGTGAAAGTTAAGAACAAACGAACAAACACACTTTCGCATTTATAATATTAGTAGGATTGATCAATCCAAGTGTACTATGGAAAAAATAAAACCCAGTATGATGCATTGCATACCTACCTATTATCTGTACTTAAGAGTTTTGAATTTTAGTATAAAAAAATGGAAATTTTTAAACAGCATGTTTTCTTTAGAAAACTCAATAGAAAATCTATTATTATTCGTGGCCCCCGGGGGCTTAACGGTGCTTAATAACAATCCTTAACATAAATAAATAAATATTGCTTTTGAGCCCAGCTTAATTTATACATGCTTAGATAATATACTCATAAAAATATTTTTTTATTATTATTTTCACTTTTGTGTTTACTGAAATTAGTTTACAAAATGTAGGTATGTGGTACAGTCGACTGCATGACAGTGGTAACACTTGAATTAGAAAACCGCCCTTACAGACGAAATAAAGACGCTGTCAATGTCAAACTGTTACCACTGACGTGCGGTCGACCGTACATTCTTTAATTAGCCTGTAATGTAGACTTAATTTTTACTATATCAAAGTGTCTCCGTATGGTTAACGCATAATTGACAATATTGTGATTTATGCTTTTTTTTTTTTTTTTTACGTGGGGAAATCCTCATGGACGCACTCCGCCCGGGAGGCGGAGCCAGTGTCGGACTCTTACCGACTAAAACCACCACGGTGTTCCTCTTCCAACCATTGGCCGGGGGCGTGGGAAACTTATAGTCATCCAACCATACCCGGCAGGTCCCGGCTCGCCACTAGTAGGCGAGCCCCTTCTCCCCGTGCGGCATCATCGGCCGCACCCTTTTCTTGACTGGCGCGCGCGGAACACGACGCGCCACCATCACGGGCCTTGACTGATCGGGCGGCGGGCCACCCCGAGTCCGCCGCCCGCAGGCCCACTCCTAGGGTGGCTGGAGGTCGGCGTACGCCCTCCTGCGACGCCCGGTCCGTCTCCTGCGGCTGGGGAGGGAGGTCGTTGCCTCTCGAACCCTCTCCGCCGCCTCCTTAGCGAGCATCACCTCCTCGCAAAAGGAGACGACGCCCTCCCAAGCGTTCTCGCTCCCGACCATAGCCAAAACAACAGCCGGAAGCGAGAGATCACTGCCACCTACTGCAGTTATAAGGTCACGGCGCTGCGTGGCCCAAGCTGGACATTCCGCCAGTGTGTGCTGCGCCGTGTCCTCAAGGCAGCTCCCGCAGTGATGACACACGGGAGTCGGCTTCCGGCCTATGCGACACAGATATTTCACGAAGCAACCGTGCCTCGAGAGTATCTGCGTCAGCCGGTAGGTGAGGGCGCCATAGCCCCTCTCCAGCCACTCCTCCATGACGGGCCTTACCGCATTGTGTTTTATGCTAGGATGAAGTTATCTACATGCGGAAATTCTAATTAATTAGTGCTAACTAAATTATTGTACAATGTGAAAATAAAAAATTAATTAATTATTAATTAATTAATTTATTAATTTAAATTATTGTAAATTATTGTACGCGTTACTCCTAATGACGGTTGGTGTTAGTTTAGATAATTGGTAGTATCACTTATCCAACAGAACAACAAAGTAATTTGACGATGTCTGTGGTCTAGTTGTTCGAAGGTCGGACTGCTGATCACGAGGTCGTGGGTTCGATTCCCACAGGACACAAATATTTGTGTGATGAACATAAGTGTTTGTGTTGGTCTGGGTGTTTCTTATGTATTATAAGTATGTATTTACAAAAAAAAAAAAATATAATTATTATATCCATTATCTAGTACCCATAGCACAAGCTTTGCTTAGTTTGGGACTAGATGGTGCTGTGTAAAAATGTCCCAAAGATATTTATTTATTTATTTATAATTACATTTTGATTTAAAAAAAATAGAGAAAAGTTTCAACGTTATGGGTTGAAAACAGATTTCTTTTTATCAAAATTTTAATTTCAGTATTCTGTTGGATGAGCACATAGAAATCTAAATAAACTTAATAGAAGTGGTAAAGACGCGTGATCTTGTCGCCGCGTACAGGAGTCTTTTAGGACACCAGTGCGCGAACGGTTTGCCTCATCATCAGTGCTGTTTTGGACGCAGAGTCACTAAAATTATTTTTTGCAGCATATCTAGCAGCGGAATTAATTTTTGTCTTAATTTATTTTGCATTGAATGCTAGTAACATGCTGGGCGTGATTGCGTATTTATGTGTTGGTGGCGGAAAACCGGCGATATGCGTTCCCGTAGTAAAAGACAGTAGATAACATTTCTATTACCTTATTATTTAGATTTTTATGGATGAGCTATATAACACAGCGTTTTTTATTACCTCACACCATGTAGTAGGCGGTCAAACGCAAGCCCAACACTACATATTATAAATTAAAGTACCGCGCTGCGCTGAGTTCGTGTTTGTCGGGTTAATCTTAAAAACTAAAACAACTGTATGGATTTTCATACAGTTTTCATCCCGTGCTAAGCCGGGGCGGGTCGCTAGTTAAGAAAAAAAAAAACGACTAAGAGCATGTTGAGCCATGCTTATTATAGGGTTCCGTAGATGTATCAACAAACGAATCAACGAATAAAATAATCAAAATGGTAATTTTGTTATGGTGTAATCAGATAGAAGACTACTAAAGGAGCATTGTTTGCTAAGAACATTTTGTTCTAATGTCAATGACCTTTCAACTAGGACATCTAAATACCGCTTTCACACGAGTCGATTTTAGTCAATCAACTACTGAATCGAAAACGATTTAAACCGTCTGAACAGACTTTCAATCAAATTGAAGAAACAAAAATCGATTCAATAAAAGGTACCTTTCAACCTTTGTTGCTTCAAGTTTTTTATTGAAATTGATTCGAACCGTCTGAACCTGTCGCGTTCAAGTCAAATTCAATGATTTATTTTTTACGCGTGCAGTAGCGATCCAGTGTTGACAAGTTAGCTATTTTTGGCTAGATCTGGCAACATTTAAGATTAATTTGATTTCAGTCACGAACAACCTTCTTTCAAGATTTTTCTTTAATAATTTTTATTTTATGTTGTAAAGTATCACATACGTTTTTCCTGAATTCTTCGATCTCCGCTATCATTGTTACCAATGTTGAATCAATTTTATACGAACTTTCAGAACCTGTTAATTAATGTTGATCAACAATAATGCTGATCAACATTAAAGACTACGAGATTATCATTGAAGATTACGTTAACGATTACATTAAAATCGACTTTAAAACGTGGTATATAGGACTGCAGTTTTCTCTTTCGGGTAGTGGCTTACCCGAAAAGTTATAATCACATTATGCTAAAAATAATTTTAAGAGAGAGTGTTTACTAGGCTTAATAACTTGGAAGATTACACGTTTCTACGTTCTGTAGTTTACTAATGGCGGGGTGGGATGGGGGGGGAATTACAAGCCACTTTGGCGGGCCATGTTTCGCAAACGGTACGCCTGATAAAAAAGTGATATTTGAAACACTACTTTATAATAGGTACCCCACATTAAAAAAAATCATCCCCATTTTACTTCTAAATAGCCGCCACAACTAAAATACAAAACTACAATTTTTATTCTCTAATTTTAATTTACTTTTTATCTAAAACTTTCTTGTACAAAATTTCATACACATGTTCATTACCTGTAAAAGCTATTAAGCTATAAAGGATAAGGACAGACAGACAGACAGGCAGACGGACGGACAAAACGGTCTTATAAGGTTTCTTGTAGGACTACGGAACCCTAAAAAGCAATATATTTAACAATGGTTGCATTTGCGGGCTTACCTCTATAATTTTCTGCCAGATTATACGAATCTGTTTTATTAAAAACTAACTTTTGCTCGCGACTTCGTCCGCGTAGAAGTCGAAAATGATTCTAATAGGATTTTTATTTATTTTACATGTTGTTTTTTAATATGGAATAATTCGTATAATTTATAACCAAAATGTTCTAGTCCTTACCATTTCACGAACTCTACGTCCCTATGAGGCCGTGTCCTAAAAGTGCATGCTTATAACGTCTTTAAGCTTAGAAACCTTCAAATGAGGTACTAATATATGTAGTACAGTAACTTTCGAGACATTCCAATTTTAAAGAGTATTTGCTTATGTTTTTAACCTTTTTTGAATAAAATCGGATTGAGTATTCAAACATGTATTGTGTCAAAATAAAATGTAATTTAAATCAAAAACACATTGATATCAACTTCGAAGCAAATCACTGCCAAAATAGCTTTCTACCCCTTTTTAACCCCGTTAGGGGATGAATTTCAATAAAATACGAAACACATCTTCCATCAATTCTGTTAAAAAAGGTTTATGCTAAGTTTGAAGTAGATTGGACCAAGGAATCACGTTGTCCCATACAAACTTTACCCTACTTTTTCACCCACTTAGGGGTAGAATTTCGGAAAATCCTTTCTTATCGGATGCCTACGTCATACAAAGAACACACCCTCAAAGTTTCAGGTCTCTACGATCAGCAGTTTAGGCTGTGCGTTGATCCGTCAGTCAGTCATTCAGGACAAAGCCTTTTATATGTATAGATAAATAAAAGGAAGATAAGTCGTTTTGATTTTGTGTTTAGCTGTTTGCCATTGTTAGTTTAACATAATATGTTTATAACATATACATAACATCAAGCCTGTATTTCCCCGAAGGTGTAGGCGGAGGTATACATTGCACCCACATTTCGCCAGTTACGTTATAAGTCCCATGTAATAGGGGGCGAGCCTATTACCAGTAACCGGGCACAAATCCAGACTCCGGACTGCTACTAAGAATTTCCTAATTAAAAAACCCAATAACACTTTGCCCGACCCAGGAATCGAACCCAGGACCCCACGCTCAGCAGTCACGCTTGCGACCACTACACCAACGAGGCTGGCAGTTGTTAGTTTAGGAATTTATAAATAAATAAATAAATAATTGTACAAGTTGCAGCTTTAGCTGAGTAAAATTCCTCGAAAGTAAGTCGTTGCTGTTCTTCAAAAAAATTACAAAATTACTTTTCTCATTGTGATAATACAGCTTATTCAAAAAACCATTCTATTCCTATTAAAAACATCTAGCTACTTTTATTACTATTGCTTATAATGAGAAAAGTATTCTACAAATGGCGTGGCAATCGTCCAAACAGGGTGATATTTTAATTAATGTGTAATTAATAACCATACGGAATCGATTCGCTGGTAGTGAAATACGCATTTGGCATATCGTTCGTGATGCACATCAGTGCAGTGGACATCCGGCAACTGTTTTAATGTATGATGACCTTAACGGCAACAGTTAAAAGCATTTTGCGGAGCCAAATCGAAGTGACTCGATGCTCGGGATATGAAGTAGTCAAGCCAGGCACCGATCGTATCAACCTGGGTGATATTTTCGCGCGCCTCCGCACAGTCGGTCATTCCATTCAGATAAAAGGGCTTGTGTTCCTCCTCGTGTGGTTCACTATAGCATACATCATCGTGCAATTCCTTTAACCACAGAACCCGCCGCGTAGCCTTAGCAATGGTGAGCGGACTTTTTTGTGATTGTGTTTTGTGAAGTGTTTTTTTAAGTGATTTTTTAAAATAATATTTTTTTTAATATTGATCAATTTTTTTTTTTCTCGTGATTTCAGGAAGATTTAGATAAGGAACAGATCGGCAGTGAGTATTATTTTTTATTTCCATTTTTATAAGTAAATAAAGTAAAAGTTTTTTTCATGTTTTTTTTTTATAACATAGGGGGGCAAACGAGCATCCGGGTTGTGTCTTCATTTACCTAAAATATTCAGGTTATTTAAAAAAAAAAACTTTCTCTTCCTGCTAACTCATCTTAAATAAGAATATTGGTTACAACATATCTAATAAACCTACCTAAGTGCCACAACTTAAAGTGAATGCTACATGGTAGCCCGCGAAATTCAAATTTTTTGGTGTTTTTTGAAAATTGTAGCTATATTTCGCGATGTATATAGGTCAAAATATGATTTGCGGAAATAGTAACAATATATCTAAGGAATAATACTCATAAAAAATATTAACCTAGCTCTATAAGCTGTATAAGCTCGAAAATCGATAATTTGATCATAAATTAATATTATCAAGTTAGTACAGCTAATAGAGCTAGGTTAATATTTTTTATGAGTATTGTTCAGTAGATATATTGTTATTATTTCTGCCAATCATATTTTGACCGATATACAACGCGAGATAATGCTACAATTTGCAAAAAACGACAACAATTTTGAATTTCGCGGGGTACCCTGTAGCATTCACCTTAAAAGTAAATAACTCTACTTCCAGTCCTCAAGAAGGCCTTCGAGGCTTTCGATCAGGAGAAGAAGGGATGCATCGGCACTGTCATGGTGGGCACCATCCTCGGTATGCTGGGTCACCAGGTCAACGATGAAGCACTTAAAGAGATCATTGATGAGGTCGATGTTGATGGTCAGTATATCTTAAAGTGGTTTTTATTTCTTTGTAGGCTGTAAATTGTTAACCAGCTGTTTAAAACCTTTCTCTTTTTTCTTAAAAACTATGGTTTTGTGTAATTTCCGTGCAATATTAACGTCGTCTCATCATTTCCACAAAATAACTACCTACCTATATTGATGAAGACCCAAATATAGTAAGTATTACTAAATAAAGTTAATACTGATTGCTTTGTATTTATATTACCTACAGCCTAAGTAACAGTATTTCTATTAAAAGGAAAAAACTTTTTTTAATGAAGCGATTTTCATACGCTTCGGAATTCGAATAGCCCCATACCTACATAACACTGAATCTAGGCATAGTAGTATCTTTATATCTTCGTGGACCTGTGTTCATACAATGATGACCGATCTCCTTTGTCAAATACTTTACGTAATTTTATCCAAGTGGGATTAGCTTCTATCGTTCCTCTTAAAATTGGGTACTAACATCCCATTTGGTAAACATTGACTTTGGCTTGACTTTTGTCTACGAAAATGAATTTGAAGTTCACGAAATGGGATTTCTTGTATGGAATACAAAAGTTGACGATACGGGATTTTTACCAAATGGGATATTACCCCTAATTTATGCTAATAACAGTCTGATCATATTGTTCAAATGTGCTTGTGAGTGGACTGGATTAAAAATATGGAATAGCGATATCGATTCAAACTTACTGCTTACGCACCGATTGTAGAACTTCTTCCCACATTTCTATCTAAACCTTGTCAAATAAGTAAAGTTTTTTCTAAGATTTCATTCTAGGTTCTTATTTCCGAAATGTTTAAAAGATAAACTTCTTCTTCTTCTTCGTGTCGACACGAGCTACATAATGATAATAGCTCATGTCGTGGGGAAAAGATTAGCCAGTCAGCAAGTTGTTAGCGGGGCTGACTGCCCAGGGTGCGCCGGACGATCAATTAAATATCGTCACTCGTGGAGGCTCTTTTAATGCAAACTAAGTTTTAGTCTAGTTGCATGAACAATGTGAACATTATACAGCACTCTAAACTTTCCATCTGCTTTTCTGTTCTCTTTAAATCAAAAAGTTTTTGAACTTTTGAAATGTTCTTTTCATATTTCGCGTACCCACGAATAAAAAAATGTCGAAGTCAAAAGTTTTTATTGCGAATAGGCATTAACATGCACTTTCAAAATGTTAATTATGAATCTAGTTGCACGGTTCCACAAAGTTGGTCCTATGGAGAAGAGCCGGCAAGAAACTCCATGGATATACTCTTTTTTAAATAATTATAGTAGGTACAATGATTTGTTACATGATTTGGAAGAATTGTGTGAGAATAATGTACGTTAATGACTGAGACAAATTCACTGAAGTAAACTAATTAATCATTAATAAAGATTTTTCCAATACGCGGTCGCCACTCCAGAACTTTACTGCCCCATCGGCCATCATTTCTGCGAGCAATGTGCCCCGCCCATTGCCACTTAAGCTTGGCAATTCTTCGGGCTATGTCGGTCACTTTCGTTCTCCTGCGAATCTCCTCATTTCTGATTCATGACAGGCGCAGCGTGGGTAGGCCCCCCACAAGGTGGACCGACGGCCTGGTGAAGGTCGCGGGAATCCGCTAGATGCGGAAGGCGCAGGACCGGTCATTGTGGCAATACTTGGGGGAGGCCTATGTCCAGCAGTGGACGTCTTTCGGCTGAAATGATGATGATGATGATGAAAGATTTTTAGTTAGGCACGTTGAGATTTTAAAAAAATCAGTTATGATCAGGCTAATTAGGTCTGTATAAAAAAAGATCCTTCGATGATGGTATGAATTGCAATTGCTCTCACTTGTTGTGATTCTATAAAATTACCTTAATATGTGTGAATACTTAAATACAACTATAAATATATAAAAATTGATTAATGTTGTCTAATTTAAACGTATTTTCAAATGAATCTATATCTGTCTCTGTTACTTGGGCATTGATAATATTATTATAATTTCAATGTTATTTATTATAAGTAATAACTTTAATAGGTACTCCCCAAATTCAATTTTGTTTACCGTAACTTACGGCAAAATACTGCTTAATATACTGTCATAATTTTATTAATAGCACCTTAAATTACAAATTCTATTTTGTGCTGTATACTCATGTTTTAGGTATAAAATATCTTTTAACTTTATCTTTACTATTCAAGATTCAATGGCTTCGTCCGTTTATAATTCGACTTATCACAGGAGACTTATCACGCATCCCTCGGGTACTGTTTTCCCGGGATAAAAAGTAGTCTATATTTTAATCCGTCAATCGGTGTGCTAAATACATTGAGCCGTTTCAGTGTGATTGACTATCAAACATCCAAACATTTTCATAAACTTTCACATTTATAATATTAGTAGGATTAACTATTAATTGCTCGAGTACTTCGTGGGTGTCTCGGAATACACTAACATTTCCCCTCAGTCAACATGATTTGCGTGGGAAACATCGCAGCTGATACTGTTTATATCTTACCTATTATTCAATTTAAAGATGGAAGCCGTTAATAATATTTATGACAATTTATCTTCGACGTACCTACCACTATTTTCAATTACCTACTCTGAAATTTAAAACAATGCGTAGAACTAATTTTTTTTATCAGCGAAAAAAGTTGAACCAAATTTTATCAGTTAAATTATTAGGAACGGGAGTGTTACTGGCGCCAATTTAAAACACACACAGTTGGCTCTGTAAATTACGAAAACATCTTAATTCAACGATCAATAAATTGTTTCGTTTTAAACACATTATCTTTCCATTTGCGTTCCATTATGGCGCAGTTGAGGAAGCGGAATGCTTGTCTATTGTTTTTGAATTATTTTATTTTGTCTGTGCGCGAGAGGAAATTTTACTGGACATTCTTTTTCTAAGTTGCAGCATGTTGAACGTCAATGACCTAGCAAATGAATTGTCTGTCCAAAATTTAAAAATTAATGTTCATCTACTATGTGTATCCATTATACTTTTATCAGCAAAAATGTGATGGTAATTTTCTCTTTTGCATTTAGTTTAAGATGCTTACAATAAAATTTGTGTTCTTACAAAGTCCAAGTTAAACTTAATTTTTTTCTTTTGAATGCTTTACTAAACATCAACTGTTTGTATTCCAACTCACTAAAGTTGGACCTTTTGTAAACAAAAAGGGGCAACTTCAACAAAACTCGTTACGTGTGGAGGGATGATTTGTAGGAATTTGTGCGAATTGTCTTTATTTTAGGCGGCTTACATCTGTTAGGCTTTGTTTGAGAATCGTATCTTTGTTTTAGAAGTTTGTTTGAAAAAATATAGCATTTGTTGCCATGGAATCTGTCATTTGATAATATTTTTTTGGAATGTTTATGCTCTTGAAATAATCGCGTAATAATCCACGAAAAGATTGGAAAATAATAATTTTTATAAATAGTTATAACCGTGGTGTTGGCCGGGTCGTCTTTATTTGTGCTGCCTAAACTGTTCATGTCATGAAGTTTCTAAAGCATCAATAACTTAAAATTACAGGATCTGGTGAGCTGGAGTTCGAGGAATTCGTGACCCTAGCCTCCAGGTTCATGGTTGAGGAGGACGCTGAAGCGATGCAGCAAGAACTTAAAGAAGCATTCCGATTATACGACAAAGAAGGTAACTTAATTACCCATTACTTTTATAAAATTCTGATTGGGAGACGTTTGTTTGTCATCAATGGTGATGTTCCACGTGTAGTAACTTAATTACAACATTAGTAAAGGAAATCGTTCAATAGCAATAGCTATATTGAAGATAATATTGTCGCTTTAGTAAGCGAAATAAAGGAAGGATTTTTCATTGAAACATATTTTAACTTTCATTTGAAACGCTACAAATTGCAGATACTTAAAATGTTACGAAAGGGACCCATTGTTCGATTTTCTTATTTGACACTCATTCTGACGTTCAAAAAACGATGATGACAATGAAATTGAATTTTATCCAAAGTAAGCTTTTACTGGCACGGATGGAGTTCACTTTAACGATTTTTTCTTTATTAAAAATTCTCTCTGTAACTTCAACAGGTTTCTGAAATGTGAAACTCGTCATCTATCTATCTGACAAGTGAAGTCGACAAGCAAAAATACAAGGTTCTATGTAGAAAAAAAAGTAAATATTTTGTTTGAAACAGGATCAAAAACGACTAGCTTTTCAACAAAAAGATTCAATGAATCGAAACAGAATTTAGTGAGCAATTTCTTTTAAGATTTAAGATCATTTTGAAGTTTAGACCGACCTTCAGACTTTTACCTGAAATAAAGTTGTTTGTATGCTTCGAGACCATAACGTCTACAATCAATAGAACATTGTTTCATAAATATATGCCTGAGGAAATACATTGTAAAAAATTAATAGCAGTAAACGTAAAGGGACACCCTCAGGCTAGATAGAGCGATGATCTTCACAAAGTGGCTAGTAGAATCTGGATCAGAAAAATCAAGGATCGACCGCAGTGTCGGGAAATCGAAATGATCTTAGTCTAGTATAGCAGTGGACTGATATAGGCTGATAATGATGATGATTAATTACATCGTTTAAGATATAATTAAAATGAAGGAAATGAAGGATGAAGCTAGTCTCTAGTAGAAAAAGTTCCTATACCGTTTTTAAGCCAAGAGCTTGTAAAGTCATTTTATCTACTAATCAAGAAATTTGCATGTGGATTTCAAGCTAGATATACATTAGAAGTAACCTTTGTTATAGTTATTTTAAATACCATCACACAATTTGGCAATGTATCTTACATTGTCGTTGTCATTTATCATATCAGGTCAGCCAGACATTGTCTAAGAATAGTTGTTGGCTTCATGAATGTCTTAATCTAGGGCCTAAATCTTAACAAACACAATTTATAGATTAACGGCTAAAATTAATATCCACGATTTGCCCTACAAGAGATACGAATTTGACATAAGCCCCATACAAAATGTGTCAAATTTCTACCTCTAGTAGGTTAAATCGTAGATAGATTGAATATTAATTTAGGCCGTTAATGGTGGAAGAATCGTGTTTCTTAGAAACCACGGCTTATGTTAAAACCCGAGTAATACATATCTTTATTACGTTAGCTGCAACCGCAAAAAAGTGGAGTTTATTTTATTAATGTGTTTTCTTGTACAACTTTGTCTTACATGTCTTCTGAAAACCAGATGCCTTCAAAGCAAGATAATAAAAAATCTAGATTTGCAACAACTAAGTTCTGTTTTGGGAAGTTCTCTCATTGATCCATCTATCGAATTGATTGAGAGAAATTACTAGTATTAACACACTCGTACCTATAAGTGTGCCCGAAAGTGTGAATTGTATCGTATCTCATTATCATATTTGATCATGCGGCTCAAAAACAAGGGTTTTTATGTTTATTTATTACGTCTATGTCAAATAATTAAACAGGTTGTTGATTTGCTCCAGCTCAGAAATTTCACCGATTATAATCAAAGCTGTCAAATTCCTGTATTATCTGATAAACGTCCCAAACATTATCGCTCTTGACACTTATGTTCACAAGCTTATCTATTTTTCCATTTACACGTGTAGGATGATTACATTGATCCGAGTTGGCAGTATTAATAATTACCTTTACCATTCTTATACCTGTTTCCGATAGATTGTGTGTAGGCGTATTAACCTTTCCCAAAATTTCTTCTTGTTGCGAACACGTTCAACCATGTTTGCTGTTTGGGAGTTTTCGACAGTCGCGATTGATCTAGAACATTTATCCTTGATTTTCCCTAATCATGTGTACATGACTTTTATTTTCATCTATAAATAATTTATTGATTCCCAATTCTGTGTACAAATGGATATCCTTACCTATCATGTAAAATTCAAGTAAATATGGGACCAACCGACCTACCTGACGAAAAGGCTCCCACGATACATTATAAATATGAAATTAATATCACAGAAATGTAATTTTGTTTCACGACCTAATAACTCAATTTCTAAAACCAATTGAACTTTATTACAAGTACAAAAGGTTCAAAATTACCTACTTTTTAGTTCACCTGTTTGTCCAATTTGTAACAATTTACCTTTTTGAACATCAAAGAAACAAATCGAGTTTTCAAAGCATTTAGTCGTCGAATGTCCCCAATAGGTAATATATATAAGGTCTTACATTTTGGGTTACGTAAGATTTACCTTTTATACCTAATATCGGAGTCAGTAATGATTTTATGTAGTTTTTAATACTTTTGCTTCTGAATTAATTTAAAACTTATTACTCCGCTTTTGAAGTTTTACAATTAAAATGTTCTTTGATCATCATCATCATCATCATCGTCATCATTTCAGCCTAAAGACCTCCACTTCTGGACATAGGCCTCCCCCAATGGGGGATATACCATAATCGCCACACTTGGCAGGCGGGTTGGCGATCGCAGTTGGTTGGTTAAATACTCAGAGAACGCTGCTGCCCATCCTCTGGCGAATCCCTTAGTCGCCTTTTACGACACCCATGAGAAGATATAGGGTGGTGGTTCTTTAATATTGCTTTTAATTTCCATTTACTTAAACTGGTTTTTGGATGTTGATTCAATGTTGGTGTCAATGGATTAAGTTTTACTAGCTGACACTCGTGGCTTTGCTCCCGTGGTATTTCTCTAAAAAGTATCCTATGCGTCAATACACGACGTGGTCTCTCTGTGTTCCTAACGACATCCAAATCCATACAGCCGTTTCAGCGTCATTAAAGGACAAACAATCAGATATCCACACTTGAACAGTTACATTATTAGGTAGGATGTCTTGAAAAAGATGCTTCATCATCATCCTAGCCCGGTATCACCCACTGCTGGGTATAGGCCTCCTTTCGTTTTTGCCAGCCTCTTCGATCTTGTGCGTCCCTCATCCAAGTGTTTCCTGCGGCTTTAAAAAGGATGCTTACTTATATTAATTTTATTTTTGTTTCAGGCAACGGATACATCACGACAGGCGTCTTAAGAGAAATCCTGAAAGAGCTTGACGACAAGATCAGCCCCGAGGATTTGGACATGATGATTGAGGAAATTGACTCTGACGGCTCGGGAACTGTTGACTTCGATGGTACGTTAACTTGCCCTACATTTAACTACATGGTAAACAAACAAAACAAAATGTCCAGTTCTCGAAAACGTTTTTTCGAGGCCTACCTCCATGGCCTAAAACTGTGTCCCTTTGAAGTAAATATAACCTGTAAAAGCTTCTAAAGGATGAAAGAGCTTATTACGGTAAGCTATGAAGACTACGTTAGACTACGCTTCATTATTTGAGAATATTAGATTTAACCCATAAAGGTATTATACTGACGTCAGTATAGAAATGTCTTTGATTTAACCTGACTAATAACTGTCGGTAGGTATATATAGGATTTAGGCAATATTATGTCAACAATATTACTTTCGACTTTTGTTTACTCTGTGGCCTAATAAGAACGTATACTTGAAATACAGGATCTTAAAATGAGAAAGAAAGGACACACAACTGACTGGATTGACCCCTGTCCTCTATTTTTTACAAGTCTTACTTAGTTTAGAGGAAGGTGTTCAGATGGCCAAGTTGTTTGGTCTTATTTATGTACCTATATATGTGCAAATCAATGTTGTACATTGTTATGCCGATACTTTTGTTCCAAAATTCATTCTAAACCGCTCATTGTACAATAAACAACAATCTATCTACAGTGTATAACTAGGTAGTTTAAGACCATTTTTGAGAATAATAAATAAATTATAATTATAAATTATAAATGGTAGGTATGGTGGTAATGGTGGTAGGTGGTGGTTAAGTACAGGTACTGTAGTTTAATCAGAAACTATTAACTCTGTAAATTATACTTCGCTGTAGTTGTAGATAGAAATAGTGCGAAAAACTGCCACTTTTGTATTTTTTTTATCTACAACTACATTTTACAGAGTTAATAGTTTCTGATTAAACTACAGTACCTGTAATTCAAATGTTGAAAACGAATTTTTGATAAATGAAGTATTCAGCGAGTAATATTTTTTTACTGATGGGGGCGCCACTTGGCTGCTACATTCCCTTTAATGAAAATTGCGTGGAATTTAGATTTGAATACATGTTAGTAATAATTAATGTATTATACGTAGTATGGTTTAAAGATAGCCCTAGTGGAAAGACTAATGACTGATTCTTAGCCAAAACTATAAATAGTTAGCTATTACTGTTACATTCTCGTAACAAAGTTAAGTACAGCTGGCTCGTAAATAAATTGATTAGAGCGAAGTTATTTGCGAATTAGAAATTGCACGTTCTATGTTTTTGATCATTACTTATTAGGTATATTTAGGATTAATTTTTTCCTAACGGTTTCCATGAAAATATTTATAAAACCTGACTTTAATATCACAATTTCGTTCATTAATTTTGGCATAAAAGACATCGAATAATAAGGGTTCATAATAAAAATATGGAAAGACCTTTGTGATTCTGTAAATCGTATTGCTTATTGAAGAAGATAAAATAAATAATAGTAACTAGTTATAGTTAGATGAATTGCGCAGCGAAGTTCCGGTTACCCCCTCAATTTCCTACATGAGAAATAAGGATGACCAGGAGATATGTAGGATTGTCCCTATTAGTGCTAATAACAATTTATCGAGATAAGATAGCCTTCGTGGCAAATTATCACGATGTTTACTTTAGGCGTATTATTATTTGAGAAAAGAGGTAGGATCCTTGAAAGCTCCTTTCTCACTGCAACTTTAAGTATCTATTGTGATGCCTGTTTATAGTAGTATAAATATATCATATTTACAGCACCTCCTCAAGTTGCAGGCCAATCATAAAAACAACTGTTGCTTTTAGGGTTAGGGTTTGTGGATTTGATCTCAGCAGATGAGATGGTATGACCTCCGAGACGCTGGCTTCTTACATGGTGCACTGCATTACATTTGAATAGGATATGAATGGGCTATTCAAACTTTTCGCGACAAAATCTGCAAACTGTGGAATCACTGAGGTCCATTCTGTGTAGGTGTTTATTCAGTTTGCACTTCCCAGTAAGAGTTCTAGTTTGGATCCTTGGTTCCTGTTCAGAGAAAGCGCTTTTTTTTCAAACATTATTTTACCCTTCAAGTGTTCTTGGCGTGCTTTTTTTCCAAAGCATTTTTCCCAAAAGCAAGCAAGGTATTGTTGCCTTTGCGAAAACTCTTTTGGAAGTCCATGTTCGGCAGTCTGCAGGCTCACTCAATGATGATGAGGGGAACTTTACTTTATAATATCCTAGTAAAAATGTATTGCAATGTATTGTATTGATGTAAACGCGACTGCTGGGCGTGGGGTCCTGGGTTCGATTCCCGGGTCGGGCAAAGTGTTATTGGTTTTTTAATTAGGAAATTCTCAGTAGCAGCCCGGAGTCTGGATTTGTGCCCGGTTAATGGCAATAGGCTCGCTCCCTATTACATGGGACTATAAAATAACTGGTGAAATGTGGGTGTGCTATACACCTCTGCCTACCCCTTCGGGGAAATACAGGCGTGATGTTATGTTATGTTGTTGTAAAAATGTAGTTGATTGATGTCGAAATTTCTATATTTCCAGAATTCATGGAAGTCATGACTGGCGGCGACGACTAAGCGACTGATTACCACCTAGGGTTCTGCTCATCCCAGAATGTGAAGAAATATCTTCACGGATACAATTGACATGATTCAAAATTATCATTTACCATGTCCCGAAAGCTATCAACATTTTATACGTGAACCTGAAACATCTCCATTTATTTAATAAGTTATTTATATTGTAATAAATAATTTCGTTAATAAATTAGTCATAATTCTGTATCTGTATTTATAATGATCTCCCGTTTAAATTTACCCACACATATACACTACACAGTAAGATCACTTAATCTCGATTTTAAAATCAAAAAATTCAAAATAAAACAAAATATCAAAACAATAACCCAAATCAATCAAACAAATATAAAACAATTTAAAGAACACCTAAAAAGGTATTTAAGAAATAAATTTTATTACAATTCAACCGATTTTTTTAATGAATCCTATAATATTACGATTATTATTTCTATATATTATTATTTCTATATACCAGGCCCCTCAGAAAGTATTGCGAAAAAAAGTTTTTATATATGGGAGACTGGCCAGTTATAATGTTTTTCGAAAATATGATTATTTATAAGTAAAAATAAGTAAGTTCCAATTTCAAAATTTCCCTCCACATTTTTTGCGAGTTAATTCAAAGTATTGTGTCTCACTGAAATATGGATCTGCGCCGGGAACATTTTAGAGCTATGATTTTATACGATTTCAAGTGTCGCCTGAAACCGGATGAATCGTACGATAGACTTCAAATGGCATTCATGGATGAAGGCCCTTCCAAGGCAACCGTGTATCGTTGGTATAACGAATTCAAGCGCGGTCGACCAACTTTGGGGGATGACGAAAGAAGCGGTCGCCCTTTGACGGCTGTTACCGAAGAAAACGTGCTAGCAGTGAAAAATTTAATCCAAGACAATAGGCGAATTACATATCAGGAGATTCAGCACATATTGAAGATTGGATCGGGAAGCGTTCACGAGATTCTACACAGCCATCTTCGCGTGAGGAGGATAGTATCACGCTGGGTGCCGCACAACCTCACCGATGCTCAGAAGCAGGCCCGGGTGGAATGGTGCCGTGATATGCTTAACAAATTTGAAGCAGGCTCGTCTCGGCGTGTTTACGACATCGTTACAGGTGATGAGTCCTGGATTTATCAATATGACCCAGAAACCAAGCGCCAGTCGACTGTTTGGGTGTTTCAAAATGAGCCAACGCCTACCAAAGTGAAGCGATCTAGAAGCGGGGGTAAGATTTTGATCGCTAGCTTTTTTAATTTGACTGGCCACTTGGTATCAATTCCCTTACGGGATCAAAGAAGCATTAATGCCGAATGGTATACTACCAAATGTTTGCCAGAAGTTTTCTCTGTTATAAGCAACAAGCGACCAAACACAGGGCTCCGCGGGCTACTGCTCCACCACGACAATGCACCTGCGCACACCGCACTCAAAACGAGGGACTTCCTGGACAGCACGCCAGTCAAACTCCTGGGTCACCCTCCTTACAGCCCTGATCTAGCACCGTGTGACTTCTTTTTATTCCCAAAAATAAAAAATCAGCTCAAAGGGATACAATTTTCGTCGCCGGAAGATGCGCTGGCTGCGTTCGAGCAGGCTGTAAACGAGGTGTCTGTGGCGGACTGGAAAAAGTGTTTTGAAAACTGGTTTAGGCGCATGAATCTTTGTATAGAGGCTGGTGGAAAGTACTTTGAAAAGATTTGATAAAAATATATGTACGTATAGAACAATTTTTTTTAGTTTCGCAAAACTTTCTGAGTGTCCCACGTATATTATATATATTATTTCTGTTTCTGTTCCTTCGGGATTGCTTGCTTCTATTATGACAATATGCAATGGTATGATTGTTACTAATACTGTTATGATGATTATGGCTATTATTAATTCTATGATGTTTTGATAAGTTCAATTTTATCCAATTATGTATGCTATAATTTTAATATTAATTAATTAAATATTCAATAAAAATGTTTCATCTGGCATACCTATAATTAACTTTAAGAGGTACTCTCTAAAATTTGTACGCCGTAATTTACAGCAAAACATACAGGTCATAATTATTTTAATATTTTTTTTACATCACAAGCTATATATTGTGCTGTATACTCATGTTTTACAAATAAATTATCTTTATCTTTTTAAAGAGTTGTAGAGTTTGATGAAATAGTAGCAGTCAAAATTTTAAATGCTTTTTTTATCTTGATCAATCTTTTTTCGTAAACCGAATTAGACACAAGAATTCCTGTCTTGATAACATCAAATATTCAGTAACTGCTAAAGAATGCTTAGTTAACTGTAAACAGAAAACATATTAGTTGCCAACTTATCTTTTATCTAATTATTGTTTGCCCTAGAAACAAGTTTATAATAGACTAATTAAAAACCTGGTTCATTGTACACTGTTTTAGAAACGTAAAAACAAACCATCAATAAAACTGTCATATGTAACCAACAGTTGTACTATTATATCAATTTGACGGGCAGCGACGCAGCGACAATGCGACAACGGTATGACATATGTTTTCCGAATAGTTAGGAAATAGAACGAAATGTACAAGGAAAAGTCAAATATAGTCGACTAATTTTAAAGGTGGATTCACAAATTAAACTGAAATTTTTTCCTAAGAAACATTGGTCGTCAGACGAAAAAAAATTGACTTCCTCTAAACAAACCTTGGCATTAAACAAAGTTCAATGGTAGAATCCACCTTTAAAATAAACTTTGTCGGCTGTATATGATTTCACCATGTATCGACATGGAATCTGGGTACGAGATAATGGATTCGATTCCCGCAATATGATTTGTGTCTGCCATGCATGCACGAGTGCGGAGCAATTTTTTTTTTTTTTTTTTTTTTTTTGTGTCAACCTGTACTGTCCCACTGCTGGGCAAAGGTCTCCCCCATATTCTTCCAAACTTCCCTATCAGTAGCTTCTTCAGTCCAATTCTTCAGAAACATGTCCAGATCATCCCGCCAGCGTTTCCTCGGTCTACCCCGGCGACGAATTCCTTCCTGAGGCACCCAATGTGTAGCGATGCTTGCCCACCTTTCTGGATGCATTCTGCTGATATGGCCCGCCCATTCCCACTTTAATCTGGCAGACTTGTTGCCTACATCGGCAATACCGGTCTTGGAGCGTATCGTGGTGTTACGAATCCGATCACTGAGTCTTATTTTTAATATACTACGTGTTTAGGGAAAAAAACCATTACAATTATAAAGATATATCTTATGAGAAATAATATAAAACAACGTACCTAATACACGTTAAATCGCTTCTGAGTTTTCATCCGCAAAACCTTCCTTCAATGTCGTATTAAAATTAACATACCTAGAAATACTGCTAACATTGTCGTTAGACGGTGAAACGATTCAATACTATCCTTACATAGCTTTTTCAGTATACAATACAACACATCGTAATAACAGAGAAATAACGAAAACAAGGATACCTGAAACTTTCACTAAATATTATAAAATTATCTAGAATGATACTTCCATTGCGTGATTCTTCCAACATCAAACAAGAATTCACCGAAGACACGCAGCAATGGAAATGGAAAGCGATTCAAGAATAGAATATTAACGGATTTCGCAGTAGCGGTTAGTTTCTTCAAGTTGGCGGTGGCGCGCAGATGGGATGTCTTGGTGGAAACGGTGGAAACCATTGGAGCAATTATGACAAGTCTGCAAATGGGCGCAATGGGCTATAAATATTACAGCTAGAAGATTTTTCAGAACGTTCACTAACGGGAACGATATAATGATACCGAAATGTTGCAAACTCAGATGGTTGGGTAGAATTTTTACTTGGAATTTCACATGTGTGGTTGGTGGTTACGTTCTGCATAACATACTTTCTAAGCAATTACGACTCGATTGAATTAAATTTTATTTTCTTATGTTGTTGAGTAGTAGTAAATACAACATAGAATTGAAATAATAACCGTCATAAAACTTTTTTATTCATGAAAAGAGATTGTAGTACACACGGCTACACCTCAAGCTATAAGATACCAGTATAAGCTGACCTCGCATTGTGAAGGCTTCTGTACAATGAGAGGTCAGCTTATACTGCAAGGGCATAGCTTGATATGTAGCCGTACGTACATATAGAACATATCTTCAATTAAGTGGGTGAGGTGCTGTTCTCCTAGCTAGGTTATACAATAGCCTGTATTAAGGAGTAACATTCCCGATCCTCTTCTAAAGTATGTATAAGTAATAAGTATATATAAGTTAACTGTTTTAACAACACAACCTAACATAACACCACGCCTATATTTCACCGAAGGGGTAGGCAGAGGTGTAATAGTACACCCACATTTCACCAGTTATGTTATAAGTCCCATGTAATAGGGGGCGAGCCTATTGCCATTAACTGGGCACAAATCCAGACTCCGGACTGTTTTAATATACCTAAATAAAACGACTTGAATTGTCAATTTACACTTTATAACAACAGCAGTTAACGCTATATCGGTATCGAGTGGGAGCCAAATGCAACCAACCACAACACTAACACTGCTACGTTCGCCTAACCACGAGCCACTGTCACGAGAAAAAAGTGTCTTTCAGACAGTAAGAGTTTAATAAAGTGCGTCAGCAGTTACAACATCCTTACATGCGCCCTAAATTATACAGGGTAATTAAAAAAATATTCAAAACCTCTTAGCACTAACTTTTCATATCAGAAACAAAAATGTGAAAATACTCTGTAGATTGCATATTCTACACGGCCGACGCGACCGGGGGTCACCGCCGCCACCGGTCGCGTCGGCGGGGCTGCGCAGCCTGTACATTTAAACACGCTCGGGCTTGTGGCATATGCTGTAATGGTATACGCAAATTTTACAAACTTGAAATAACGAATGTTTTTTTTTTGTCAAACCTATTTAGTTTTGGCCAAAGTCTTAGAACAAAAGTTATTCGTAGTTCTTAGTTGTAGATTAAACGTAGATCGATGATACGAAGCCAATAATTTTAAGGGTTATTTATTTATTTTCCACAAAAAAATACATATGTTTGGCAGAAATAGGTTCCGTACCCAAAGGGTGTAAACGTTATGCGGCGTGGTGGCGTGCCATCTGTCAGTCTATCTGTCACAGGGCTGTATCATAGTTGTTTTTTTTTTAACTATGAAATAATATATTTAATAAATTAAAGTATGCACCATTACTATGTTTTTTTGTTATTTAATGGTAGTTCATTGATTCCTTTGCTGAATAAAGTGTGGGAGGAAGAATCAATAAAATCTTTGAAGGCGGTTTGGACTGCCTCATCTGAGTTGAATTTTTTTCCTTGCAGAAAGTTGTCCAAGTTCCGGAAAAAATGGTAATCTGTTGGAGCAAGGTCCGGGGATTTTGGTGGGTGTTGAAAACATTCTAATCGCAACTCTTCTAATTTAGCGATCGTGCAATGTATGGTCTAGCGTCGTCTTGAAGCAGCAGTGGGCTAGAGCAATTGACCAGCCTCGGTTGTTTAACGGATTTTCGCACGGAATAAATATTTGTATGGCCAGTAAACTTTTCGGGTTCTGGACATTCGCGCAAGTATTGTGATGATATATTATGTGTTTGTAAATGCACAGTCGATGGTGACTAATCCAGTATAAGCCAAAGACATTTCTATACTGACGTAAGTATAATACCTTTATGGTATAAGCAGATATTGTCTTCTCTGATACTTACATTTCAAGCCAGTTTCTCTTATACATAATAGTTTATTTATCATTGATATGTGGTTGACAGTACCCCCGATGAAGGAGAAAAACTAACGGAAATGTTTTTTTAATACAATTTTCCTCGGTCTTGGGATGGATGTCTTAACCATTATAATAATGGTAAAAACCCCAAGTAGGTGACTACATGTTCCGTGTGGTTCTGGACGTAAATAATTGCATCAGCCACCACCCTATATGTTCTCATGGGTGTCGTAAAAGGCGACTAAGGGATTCACCAGAGGATGGGCAGCAGCTTTCTCTGAGTATTTAATCAACCAACTGCAATCGCCAACCCGCCTGCCAAGCGTGGCGATTATGGCATATCCCCCCCCCCATTGGGGGAGGCCTATGTCCAGCAGTGGACGTCTTTCGGCTGAAATGATGATGATGATGATGATGAGATAACTACATTACGTACAGTGACAGCCGATCCTCCATTTGATAATTTTCAAAACATCTGTGTTATTAGGCCAGAGCTGACAAAGGTCTCTCTTGAAAACAATAGCACAATCAATGAAACCGTCAAAACAATAATGTAAAAGTATAAATCTAGGAAACAAAGGCAACTAAACTCAAATTTTGATGTGAAATAGCTAGCCGTTGAATTGCTTTTTCCAATTCCAATAAAAAAACAAAATAACGTGTCGCTTCAATAACTTTTCAATCGCTTTCTCCATTCCGTACCCACGTATTTTAAAGTCTGCATACATTCTGATGTCTCGCGAACATGTCACTCGTATCAATAATGCAATAAACAGAGTAATCTTATTTAGATCACAGGCGCTACGCTGGGTTAACATGCAAGATAGAGGATATTCTGCAATATTTCAAATGAAATACAGGATTTATTTTGGGTTCCGCACCCAAAGTGGCACCCTTTTACGGTGGTAACGGCCCTATTACTCTCGCTACGCTGTCCGTCTGTCTGTCACATGGATGTATCTTTTGAACGGTAATAGTTAGCCGGTTGAAATTTTGTCAGAATATGTGTTGCTATTACTCCTATCACGACAAGTACCAAAAATAAACAAGTCTACAACCAAAGGAGGACCCCCCCATCCAAGAAACCTCTAAAAACATGCATTTTTTTCAACGTTTTTGTTATTGCTCTGTCTTCAAAACGGTAATACATACTGTCAAACTTAGTCTGATTATAGTGTAATGTAATTTAGCAAAAAATACTAAAAATAGGGCCAATTTAGACATATGTGGTGGTACCTGCTTAAGAAAGAGATGCAAAAATTCTTATTTCGCGCACTGTACGTTGATGTCTTTTGATGATGTCTCGAAATACAAATCAGTTTCTACCACCCATTGACCTGATACCCAGTTCAATGGGTGGTACTGAACCCTTATTGCGTGAGTCTAACTCGCACTTGTCCGGTTTTTGTATAAATATATCTTGCTTGTAAAACAAAATTGGGTTCCATACCAAAGAATTCCAACTGGGACCCTGTTCCTATGCCTCGTCTGTCCAACCATCCGTCTATCTGTCACAGAGTTGTATCTTTTTAACCGTAATAGGTATAAGAAAGCTGTTTTTTTACAGAACATGTGGTACCTACTGTAGCCTTTATCATGGAAAATCGTCGACAACATCTTGACAAAGCTGTCTAGATTGCGGTCAAGAGCAGATCTATATGGACTCTCAAAATACAGGTTATAACCTAGTTTGGGAGGCAGCGGTTTCAAAGGACAATGTCAGATTGGTGCCCAATATTATAAGGAAAATGTAAATGTATTGTATTGTATATTAATAAAAAATAAAAAATAAAGTTATATCTAGCAAAAAAAAAAAAAACTAAAAAAAAATTAAAAGTTTAGACCCAAACGTACGTAGTACGTAATCCGGAACCCTCTCATTGTCTCTACCATAAATGTCAAATCAAGAAACAATCAAACATCTGCTCAAATACTTTAGATTTAATTAATTCCAATGATCTACCTGGATAGTCCTGCTTTATGCCACGCACAGATTGGTGAAATGTAACATGAAATGTAACATGCAATGTGCCGTGTATTGAGATTTTGCCGTACACATTGCTGCAATGTAACATGCAAGAAACACACGTTGTAAAAAAATCCCAGTCTGGACCACGTGCATTACAAGACGTGTGCGGAGTGATTCATCAATTTTCGGCTTTTTGGACGAAGAAAATGCCCCGTTGTGCCCGCAGCGCCAGTGTGTGTTGCAGCACCTTGGACGGATGTTGCAGAGTGACGCGCAGGGAGTCAACATGGAAAAGGCCACGCGTGGAGTGAAGTTCTGAACTACGCATTATTATTACACATTATTAAATTGTAAAAACCCTTCCTATGTTTACAAATAAATTTTAAGGTTCACAGTAAAAGCGCGGTTCGTGCGCGCGATGCGTCCAGACTGGTGAAACACGTGTAGAATGTTACATTACATGATACATTGCACCAATCTGTACGCGGCATCACAGTAATACTAGAAACGTACAAAGATGTGATTAAATATATCAACAACATTATTTCAGAAGACATTCTAGAACAAACCTGGTTGAATTTCATACGATCTCATCGATTTTGAGTAAACTCTACCTTATACATTATTGAAGCTCCATATAATAATCTGATTGGAACAGACTTAGTCCAACTATCTGTAGGTAATCCAATTTGGGAGTCTAATTTGAGAATCTATAATCTAATTTGGGAGTCGATTTACACAAATTCTACTAGTGAAATTAAGGTTTTTTCGGACGTTTGATACAGGAGTTTGAAATCAGAATTTCAAGATGGATTATTTTCTTGACTTAATTGGGTGGCAAGTCAGACAAATTAGACAAATATGCTCGAAGCCTCTCGAATTGACAATTTGAGTAAAATGTATAAGAATAAATGTACGTAGGTATGTGTAAATATAGGTCAAAGTTATCTTAGGCTGAAATTATAACAAGCGTCCGGAGCGCGATTCAGCTGCGCGCCTCATTCGGCAGGTTTTGAACGCTTTATAAAATTGTATACAATGGATTATACCAAGTGCTGTCGTCTGTCAAAAAAAAATCGTAGATCACGCGCCCTAGGCGCTTGTTTAGATTCCATTATCAAAGTTGTTGTAACTTCAGACTTAACCCATCAACGGGCGCAAAGCCCGCGAAGCCAGACGCGAAACAATAAAAAATCTATTCTACAACGCAATATGGGCAATAATGGGCATCCCATTAGCCGTTCTTTGATGAACTACATCACGAATCAAAACTAAGTACACCGTACAAAGGGTTGTGCATCACACAATTTTATAGCACACCTATTAAATGCCAGTCGTTAAGATTATAGACACACACATCCCTTTTTAGGGTTCCGAAGTCCTACAAGGAACCCTTATAGTTTCGTCATGTCCGTCCGTCTGTCCGTCTGTCCGTCTGTCCGTCTGTCCGTCTGTCCGTCTGTCCGTCTGTCCGTCTGTCCGTCTATCCGTCTGTCCGTCTGTCCGTCTGTCCGTCTGTCCTAATCCTTTACAGCTTAATAACTTCTACAGTTATAAACATAAGTAAATGAAATTTTGTTAAAAAATAGTCTGCATATAGATCTCAATTTTAAAAGAATAAAAAAATAGTTTTTACGTTCTTTAGGGGTGGCACCCATACATGTGAAATGAGGAAAAAAAAAAATTTTTCGCTGCACCCCCTCGTGTGGGGTATCATTGAATAGGTCTACTAAAATGAAGGTAATGTTTCATACACCACTTTTTTATCAGGTGTACCAACTGCGAAATATAGCCCGCCAAAGTGGCTTGCAATGTGTCCCCCCCCCTGCCATTTCTAAACTATGCAACGTAGAAACTTATAATCTTCCACATTGATAGACCTTTGTGAAAACTCTCTTTTAAAATTATTTCGAGTATAATGTGATTATAATTTTTTGAGTTATAGACAGAAAACTAAAAAATACTTAAAACGTCATAGTTCAAAGGTCGTTGACCTTAGAGAAAAATGATCATAGCAAATAATGCTCCTTTAGCTACTTTCTATTTGAAAAAATCACAAAAAGTAACTTTGTGTTATGTTGACGACACACTTCTTAAATTTGGCGCCATCTAGCGGCGTCGTACAACACTCTCTGGGTCGCCAATGCTGGCGTCAAGTGCCGTGTATTACATTTGGCACTGTATAGCGCCATCTAGCGGCTACAGACATCACTCTCTGAGTCGCCAATGCTGCCGTCTATTGCAAAAACTAAAATAGCCGTGATTAATATTCGATTTGATTTGTTTGTAACACCTACTTAAGGAACCCTATAATACTGAGCATGGCCCGACATGCTCTTGGCCGGTTTTTCTTATCGGTTTATTTTAAGATGTAAAAAAATTAACTCTTGGAAATTTTAGGGGATGTTTGCAATGGTATGGAAAACATGATGAGTAATAAAATCTTTACTATCATTAGTTCAAAAGATATTGAATAATTTCATATCGTATTTCGCATTGAATTTGTTCTCTGTACCGCTGTGCGCGAGCGCAGGGTCAATGAACAGCACGCAATCAGATGATTACCTACCGCCGCCGTCGCATTTACATCGCGATGTCCTACTGCGGCTTCAGGTTTAAAAACTACCAGTGTCACGTGCACATTATTATTGACATATTTGATTTTTTTTAAACTATTCTTTTGGTTTTGCCATTTGACACTGAGCTACCTTGCAAAATTCTAAGGCTCGTATTACAGAAGCTTCCTCAAGTACAGTTTAAACTCCAATCACCTGATCACTACTTAAGGATAGAATCGTTACTTGAGTATCGGTCTTATTCCAGAACGGTAATTATAAACTTTAATTCAACAACAAAACACACGAATTTGACCTGAAATATAATAGAAATCTCAACTCAAGCGTAGTCTGGACCACGCTTGAGTGATTACAGATCAAATATCTGCCCAAATACCGAAACAGGTGACAATATAAAACGAAACTAAACTCAGCTGAACTGTGATCAACAAATCTCTGCTTGAGGGACGTTCTAAAATCAAAGCTCAAGTTAAAACTAGTTTTAAGCAGAGATCAACGCTTGAGTATCCTTCTGGAATACGGGCCTAAGAGTTAATTTAACATAACATAACATGACGCCTGTATTTCCCTGAAGGTGAAGGCAGAGGTGTATAGTACACCCACATTTCACCAGTTATGTTATAGTCCAACGTAATAAGGGGCGAGCCTATTGCCATTGCCCGGGCACAAATCCAGACTCCAGGCTGCTACTGTGAATTTCTTAATGAAAAAACCCAATTACACTTTGCCCGACCCGGGAATCGAACCCAGGACCCCACGCTCAGCAGTCGCGTTTGCAACCACTAGACCAACGAGGCAGTCGAGTTAATTTAACACATTATATAGTAGTAAAATTATGTAATACAGCACAAATCTCTAGCAGCTCACCCACCATGTGTCAGTGTGGTTTGGTATGTGATGCGCCTTAAATTTTCAACAAAAACAATCCTTAAAATGTTGCGAAATATTTGAAATCATGTGTAATTTATTAAAACAATACAGACCTAATACCAAATATGATTACCCTGATCAGCCTACCTCTACGTTGATTTTACCCTGATTTCGTAGGTCGCACGCTCTTGGAATAATAAAAAGTTTCACGACCTTCACAAACGTAGGTATTATTAAAAGCTCATTTTGAAGGTAGCCCTTTATCCATTACCATTTATATCGGGTTTGGATACTTAGTCTTCCTTGCGGGATCCCTCCAAGGAGCTCAGATTCGGTGGGAACCACCCTACCACCTTCCGGCGTTCCTATTAACAATAATAGTCTTATAATAAAACAAGTTTAACCGGATTACATGGCGTATATTACCTACTTTATTTGGTAATCCGGTTAAACTTATTTTACTATAATGTGTAGTGATCGCGAAAACCCAAGAAAATAATAGTTTTGGTGTGTGAATGGTTGATAGCTTTTAAATTAGTTTGATTAAATTACTAGGTATATATTCATGAAATGTGACTTAATTACAAGGATATTCAACTGAGCATCATTAGCTAAAACAGATTATTTCTGTTATAGATAAAGAGTCTCGTGTTGGTTGTCGTTCGGTGGTAGGTAGGTTGGTAGACAGGTGTAGTATTTGTTGCTTTGTATTACAAAGCATTTTGCTAATACTTTTATTATTCGCACCGCTAAGGAGTGGAATTCCTTGCGCTGCATCTGTGTTTCCCGACACGTAGTCTGGTGGTCTTCAAGGCACGAGGGATTAGGTTATTTCGTTCGTTTGTTCGTTTTTTAGGGTTTTGTAGTCCTACAAGGAACCCTTATAGTTTCGTCATGTCCGTCCGTCTGTCAGTCTGTCCTAATCCTTTACAGCTTAATAACTTCTACAGTTATAACCATAAGTTAATGTTTTTTTTTTAAATAGTCTAGATATAGATCTCAATTTTAAAAGAATAAAAAAATCGAGATTACGTATTTTAGGGTTGGCGCCCATACATGTGAAATGGGGATGAAATTTTTTTTTCGCTGCTTCCTCTCGTGTGTTGTATCATTAAATAGGTCTACTAAAATGAAGGTAATGTTTCATACATCTTTTTTATCAGGTGTACCATCTGCGAAATTTAGCCCGCCAAAGTGGCTTGCAATGTTCCCCCCCCTGCCAATTTCTAAACTATGCAACGTAGAAACTTATAATCTTCCACATTGATAGACCTTTGTAAAAACTCTCTTTTAAAATTATTTCGAGTATAATGTGATTATAAATTTTTGAGTTATAGAGAGAAAACTGAAAAATACTTAAAACGTCCTAGTTCA
Source organism: Asteroscopus sphinx (assembly GCA_949699075.1). Classification (NCBI taxonomy): domain Eukaryota; kingdom Metazoa; phylum Arthropoda; class Insecta; order Lepidoptera; family Noctuidae; genus Asteroscopus; species Asteroscopus sphinx. The sequence goes on along the minus strand of OX453005.1, from coordinate 24,150,252 downwards.
AAGGTCATTGACCTTAGAGAAAAATGATTCTAGCAAATAATGGTCCATTAGCTACATTCTATTTGAAAAAATCACAAAAAGTAACTTTGTGTTATGTTGATATGACACACTTCTTAAATTTGGCGCGATCTAGCGGCTACTAACAACACTCTCTGAGTCGCCAATGCTGCCGTCTATTGCAAAAACTAAAATAGCCATGATTAATATTCGATTTTATTTGTTTGTAACACCTACTTACGGTCCCCTATGATACTGAGCATGGCCCGACATGCTCTTGGCCGGTTTTTTATTTTTTCAGATTTTTTCGAAAACACGATGACCATTTTCAAAGCGATTTAGGTTTTTTCACTTTTTTCTCTTTACATAATTATGTACTGAGTGAGTGTTTTTCAAAATGTACCTTAGTTAGGACATGTTAAGGTGCTTATAAAATAAGTTACAACTATAGTTTTAGCTGAGTAGTGTTCCAGTTTTAATGAAAATTTAAACTAATATAGGTGGTAGGACGGGGTAATAAATGCACTTGGGGTTCTCAATTAGTATTAGTAATTAGTATTAATATTTTAGTTAAAAAAGGACTTCAGTGGCAAGAAGTACCGCAAATAGCAGCTCTATCTATAACTGGTGTAGCCGAGTTTTGTAGCGTAGAGCTTATCCAGTATAAATAAATATCTTTGGGACATTTTTACACAGCACCATCTAGTCCCAAACTAAGCAGAGCTTGTGGTATGGGTACTAGACAATGGATATAATACGTATTTACGTATATACTTTTTTTTTGTAAATACATACTTATAATACATAAGCAACACACCCAGACCAACACAAACACTTATAACATAACTATATATATATAACTATTTATATATAGTATAACATTATTATTTTTACCGACATAGCCCGAAGAATTGCCAAACTTAAGTGGCAGTGGGCGGGGCACATTGCTCGCAGAACGGATGGCCGATGGGGCAGTAAAGTTCTGGAGTGGCGACCGCGTACTGGAAGGCGCAGCGTGGGTAGGCCCCCCACAAGGTGGACCGACGACCTGGTGAAGGTCGCGGGAATCCGCTGGATGCGGAAGACACAGGACCGGTCGTTGTGGCGATGCTTGGGGGAGGCCTATGTCCAGCAGTGGACGTCTTTCGGCTGAAATGATGATGATGATGATGAACATTATTATTTTATGTGTATACAGAGTACGCTCAATTCAGATGCGTTGTTAAGGGGCCGAATCCCGTAATTCAACAAACTAATGCGAATCCCGCTCAAAAACTACTCGCTCTATGGTACTGAAATTAAAATACGTGTTTCTCAAGGATAGGCGTGATAATATTATTAAGTCCAAAATATGAATGCACTTATTTGGTTCGATCATAAAAAAATCCAAACATACCTCGAAAACTGTTTATTTTCAAACAGTTTCCTATATCCAACATATATTGGTATTTTGGTATGATATTTTACCTAAATATTGTTTTATTATTTTGAAATAATTTTACTAAGCCATTTTATCGAAAATACACATATTTTCTGAGTAATATATTTTTTTTCCGCTAAAATGCACTTTCATTCGGAATGGCGTCAACTTCATGCCGCACTACTCCTTCCCGGCAAGCCTCGTATTTTGCATCGCGCTCACTCTCATTCCGCGGCGTTCTGGGCCTTAACTGCGTATCATGGATTAGTAGCCTCAGTACTGCGCTACGGAATAATGTTCTGGGGTAATTCCACAGATAAAGATATAGCTTTTAAAGCTCAAAAAAGATGTATTCGGGCTATGTTTAATTTAAAATCGACGGATAGCTGCATGGCCTTTCTTTAAAAAATATAAAGTACTAACTTTACCGTCACTCTATATTCTTGAAGTTGCTGCGTTTGTTAAAACAAATCCCAAACTGTTCCCACGGCTAGCGGACATTGTAACCCGTAACAGACGTGACAATAGTCAACTTCTGTCGTCGTAACGTCTTCTGTATGGGCCCCATTATTTTTAATAAGATACCACAAGCTTACAAACAATTAAGTAACAATCTGTTTAAAAAGAAGATGCGAAATTTATTAACAGGCAAGTGTTATTATTGTATAAGTGACTTCCTAACTGACACTATCACATTATGACATACATACCTACTTCTAGAATATTATTTATTTAATTTTTATTCTGACATAAATTTCTATTTTATTATTGTTTGTTTTTATTTTGAATTATTAAATTATTGATTATTTTGAAATTTATAGACATTTCATTATTTAATTTAAATTATTTTGTTAAAATACTTACATTTGTACGCCTTGATAGGCAAAACATGTAGGTGCTTCAATTTATTTTATATCTTGCATGCTTTAATTTGTATGTAAACGCATGTTTGACAAATAAATGATCTTTATCTTTATCTTTATCAAAGGCAATACAAGGAGGTCTATGGAAACCTGATGCTGCATGAAATGACAATTAGGTACCTATGAAACCTAAAACTATATACCTGCAGGAAAATCAGAAGCACCTTGTACCTTTGAGCAAAATATAGTACGTTTGCGTACTATTTATTTCTTCAACAGTATCCAACCAAAACGCCAGATCAAAATATGGCGAAATACTATATTATATAGTACCGTTGGCAACCCTAGGTCCACCGCTGCCCGCCATCTACACAGCGTGTAGTGCCAATGCAATTATATCTCAGTAAAAAATGTACATAGCTCATTGTTATAAAATTATTTTGCATATGAGAGCATCGCATCAGCGCAAGCTCCTGTCATATGACACATGTCCTGTTAAATAATATTATAACGAGGGCCCTATATGAGCATAGAGTGCCAACTATTTATTTATTGCCCCTTTTTAATATCTAAATAAACAGTATATAAATAAACGGAAGCTATTATAGTTGGTTTCACATTACAGTGCGGTAGTTTTTATTATTAGCATCAGCCCTGTAGAAAACGTTTGTATTTCCGGTGACCAGTTCTGACGACAGTTTAAAGAGAGAGATCAAAGTTCAGGTGTCTTTCTGAAAGGAAAAAGTAAATCCTGACCATGGTAATATGTTTTATCATGCAAACTGTACCTTATTTTGCTTCCTTCGGCGAATGGAGTCCATGGGACTCTCCGCCAACTAGCCCGGTTAAGCAGAAATGGTACCTCGGTAACACCTGCGAGAATCAACATCTTAAAACAAGTTTTCAAGAAGAAATGCGGGCAGAGACTTTTGAAGATTAGGTATCTGAAGAAACTATCGCTGTCGCTTGGCTTCAAGTAAGTGCGATAAGGACAACTTCAGTTCCGACCATAAAGGTATTATACTGCCGACTGAATAGCTTTAGTAAAAAGTCATAACTCGAGGTTTGTCTCTCTAATATTTTCTCCACCGAAACTGGACCAATTTGAAAGATACTTCATAAACTGAATAAGAAGAATATGTTCTGTGCCGCTTACGTTTTTCATTAATAATTGTCAAATGTATACACTAGGCCTCTGTAGACAGCGGCTAAATAGGCAATTTAAAGATTTTTGAGGACTTCTAGAAATAATTTATCAACAAAAATTAAACATAGAAAAAGCTAATATTTATTTTACTCTAAAAAATCTTTGCTCTGGGATTATAAACCAGAAAGAAAACAGTCGAGAGCGTTTGTATGGAGAAAATACCACCCGCATTTCCTCTTAACTAATTTAACATCCATCTTTATGCACGCTGTAAATTTTGTCGTTTCGAAAACGAAGAGGGGTGAGGGGAGTGGGGGGGTGTTCACATAAATCGACAAAATGTACGTAGAGATCAGCAGATTTTTTTTCGCAATTTCAGTGTTGGCCCCATAGTAAAAGTTGTTCGTAATGATGAGTACAATGACTCCCCTTCGTTTTCGAAATGACAAAATTTTCAACGTGTATACGTGTATAATAAAAGTTGTTATGTCTGTTAGTAATCGCTAAACTTTTTAACAACTTCACCAATTGAGGTCAACACGATATATTTGATTTGTCAAGACAATGTTTCATAGCCATGCTAAAATGCGATAGGTGTCTGTTGTCAAGTTATTAACAAATTCTATATTTATGGATCAATTGATTCATGTTAATAAATAACTACGTAGTAGCGAAACTGCGCGTCAGGGTAAAAAAAAAACTGTCATTGCTGTGTTAATTTCCCTAAAACATAAATAAACATTTTATAACACGTGACTCAGACGTTCTCCATGTAGTAAAAAACATCCAAAAGAAATAAAAAGATCTTTAAAGCAAATAAAGACGTGATTTCTACTCAAGCGTGAAATGAAAAGAAAACTTATTTGTTCGTGGAAACTTGACAATAAAATATTTTTCTTGGTATATTTTTTTTCGATTTTAAATTTATCTTTATAATCGTTAGTGCGTCTGTTAGCACCTAAACTTGTAACTTCTAAACGATTCCGATTGAAATCATATTCACACAATATTTGTTTTGTCGAGACGATCGTTCATGATAGCTATACTAGGATAAGCGATAGGAGCTGTAATCAAGTTATTGACAAATTCTATATTTATGGACCAAAATGGCTCATATTCACTGTACGTATTAGTTTAGTGCCAAAAAATAAAATCATAAAATCTGGACCCGATTAACCATTAGCTAGTTACATTATAAGTACCTATCTTTTATTATTATCGTTGCGTAGAACATGTATTAAATAAATAATTATAAATAAATATTTGGGACATTTTTGCACAGCACCGTCTAGTCCCAAACTAAGCAGAGCTTGTGCTATGGGTTCTTGACACTGGATATAATACTGATATACTTTTATTTATTTTTAAATACTTACTGTTTTAAGTATACCTACTTATAATAAACAAGAAACACCCAGACCAACACAAACACATATTGTTCATCACACAAATATTTGTGTCCTGTGGGAATCGAACCCACGACCTCGTGATCAGCAGTCCGACATAGACGTCGTCAAAATAATGATATTGATGTTTACATTAAAATTATAATGCTTAAATTAACAAAGCCCATCAAATAAAGATAAAAAAGCCATAAGATAAAACCCATGGCAAGATAGATTGTTGACGTGGTTCATTTTATCGGAAAAAACCTGGACAAGTTTAACGCATAACCGGAAAGAATGGTAATATAAAAGGGAGAAGGCTTATGCCCTGGAGAGGGTTCATAAAACCTGCGAATGATGATAATAATGATGATGATGATAAGATATTAAATCATTAACATTAATTTAATCATTAATCATTAATCTTGTTGATGGAGCATTTTCCATCTTTTTTTGCATTCGTCTGATAACTGTCTGATAAGACACGACATGTATTTTTTTTTTCTGTATTTGTTGCATTAAAGTTCTTCTCGATCTCCCTTTCTTCTTATTTCCATCTATCTTCCTATAGCTATTAAATATCTTGTCAAGTAATTTAATAATGCCGATCTCATACTATTCTAAGTCAGCATTATGGATGGAAAACAGTCGCTTTGTTCAGGAAAATGTTCTGTAACTATTAGAAAGAAGAAGTAAACAAATTAAGAATTTTTACAACTTGTTGTAGTGTATAAATAAATAACGTTTATTTACGAAAATAGTACATAGTTTCAAATTATACATAGGCAATGTTTTCATTGTACAAAAATTACTAAAGCATCTGTAGCCGAACTAGGCAAAGCCTGTGTTTCGGCAAAAAAATGCGTCAATATAGTGTTTATAGTGATTATTTATTAATAGAACCGCGGAGGGCGACCCAGTCGCTAACATCGGGCGTCACGATATAGCCATCATGCCATTGTGATAGGCAGAAGCTACCAACTCGAGTAATTAATTGAAGATTGTTAATTACTCATTAATTTTGTATGCATAGGGTCTTATTACCATAAAAACGAAGACACTTGTTGGAACAGTAACAAAGGTCAAGCACCATACATAAAAAAAACCGGTCAAGTGTGAGTCGGACTTGCGCAGTAAGGGTTCCGTACCACCCATCGACCTAATACCCCATAGAAACTGATTTAATTTAGTTCATCAAAAGACATCAACGCACCGTGAGCAACATATGAATTTTTGCATCTCTTTCTTACGTAGGTACTATCACATATATCTAAGCTTGCCCTATTTTAGTACTTTTTGCAAAGCAACATAGTATGCATTGTAATCAAACCAAGTTTGACGCTGGCATGTATTACCGTTTTGAAGATAGAGCAGGATCCAAAACGTCGAAAAAATTGCATGTTTTTCGAGGTTTCTTGTATGGTTTTAAACCCCCTTTGGTATTAAACTTATTTTATTTTTAGTATTAGTCGTTTTAGGGGTCATAGCAACTCATATTCCGAGAAAATTTCAACCGGCTACCTGTTACCGTTCAAAAGATACAGCCCTGTGACAGACAGACGGACGGACGGATGGATGGACAACGTAGCGAGAGTAATATGGTTTCGTTTGGCACCCTTTTGGTACGGAACCCTAAAAGGTTCTTAAGGAAAATGACTAACTGAATAAACTACTGAAAAAAATAATTAGAAGAAAACTTTATTTACCCTTTTACGGACATAATGATGATTTGAATGTAAGTACCCATATAGTTCTTACGTCAGGGGTTAGAAATAAATTCATGTTTTTAATTTGATTGCTAATATATTAAGAACTCAAATTGTCATCCGTACAGTGACCATAAAATTATTAAACACCATTACTGTTGCAGACATTGACGATTTGTTAGAAGAATGAGTCATCAAAGATTACAATCGAATCTAACATTCTTATTTTTTTTGTCAAGAATAAAGGAAGTATCTTCCAACGATTTCAACTGTGGAAAGAAAACTCGCTCACGAGCAGGAGAGAAGTATCTTCCAGACTACCAAATTCACTTTATTTTTATGGAACGCCTGCCATAAAGCATGTATCCTGAAATGCAAGCTTTCAACCAATATGATATCCCTTTCTACCTGTAATGACTGTTATGAGCAATCAATATATATCCGAAGGTGCTGGCTGGGTCTTGCTCTTCGTGGCATCCATCAATGAATTGGCTGCAGTAATTATGTTTAACGGCGTTGAATGATCGATTTATGAGGTAGGAAATTACTCAAGATCCCTGCTATTGACCACTCTTCATTGTCCGTTGATAAATTATGTGCTTAGATACATAAATACCAACATTCTTAACACGTCTTATTTAGGAAATGGAGAAATAGATATCTTTATCCAATCAATTCAAGAGCTACTAAATCAATCTAAAATAGTTAAGATGATATAAGTGTCCTTGATAGATACATAGGTACTTGGTTTTTGTACAAATGTATGTATCAAATGAAAAACAACATAATATTCTCACATAAATTAAGATAGTATGGACTCATTTTTACAACGACATGGGTTTTTTTATATAATATAGGATGGCGAAATGATCTAAAGGCCCACCTGATGTTAAACGGTTACCTTTGTCCATAGAAACTGCAGTACCACCTCGGCTGTTGCCTAAATGGTACCGCAAGTCGGTTCACCAAACTGAGACATGAAGATGGAAAGTCTCATGTGATTGTAATTTCACCGGCACCCCGTACCCTTCAGACCGAAACACAGTATTGCAAGCATCACCATTTGGCGGAGAAGCAGGTACGGTGGTAGTACTTCCCCGGACGAACTCTTTCACGATGGAGCTCTACTTAGGTACCAGTGGCGAAGGGTGAATATTTTCAGAAGGGAAGTCGTATGTACCTAAAAATCCTAAAGGGTAATTTAAGCAATTCCTAAAGGGAAGCCGGTGGGAATCGTGTTATATGTACCCTTCGCCACTGGGCCTTAGTCTATATCGCTGGCTTAGTGCTCCATACAGTAGGCCAATTCACGTAACAAAAAATGTGCAGTAACAGTTGAGTTTCGATCAAAACAATGGTTTTCGTATTCTCATATCTACGGCGATCGCTGTCAGAAACGAACTGCAGCGTCACTGCAACTTGATCGGCGCGTCATGAAATTATGTGAATTAGGGCCCAGTTCTCGACGATATGTGTCCGCATATCATCGATAACTGTATGGAGCACTCTCGGGTGTACATAGATGCGCACATGAATTCGAAAAGTCGGAGGGGGGGCGGTTTTCATTTTACCTTAGGTACCACAATAATTATGTCAAGCTGTGCAATATACTGACAGCAAAAAATCTCTAATAAACTGAATTTTTGTTCCTCGTGTGTACCTTTTAGGCACAATCTGTATGCAAGGCACGCACTTTCATAAAAATCATCTGTCATGTCAAACTGTCTCAGAGAAAAAGGGCTCTGACGTACAGATAGACAGACACAGAAATTGGTTCCATAAATAAAGAAAGATATTACTGGAGATACTAAATTTAATTGAATTAAATAACTATGGCTATTAAATTGGTTTTAACATATTTTGGTTGAAAAGCCGATACGTCAACAAAAGTAGCGTGTCTTTCTGATATTAGGTATCTGAAAGACTGTGTGATGCTTCCTAGCCTACGATGAAAGAACCTACTTACTACCAATAAGTAGGTTCTTTCATCGTAGTTCCTAGCACGATCAAATGAGATTTTTTTCTTTTTCATTGCGGTACAAATTCCTTACTTTAAATGTACTAGGTACTTAATTGTACTCTTATAGTTCCCAAGTTTCAATGTAAGTATTTAAAATGGTCGTGCCAGGAAGATGCGTCCTAGCACGACAACGTTGCAATTAGACTATTCAGGAACAATTAAACGACTTCGAAGTATCAAGAAAAAATACTCTTATCAATTTATAATATTTTATAAAACATCTTTCATGGCAACTGCGGATCCGTCAGTCTTTTAACAACACCTTAGATACAAATGTAAATCTACATTATTTTTAGTCTAAATTGTATAAGATAATGGAATAATAAACTCTGCAAAATGTATATTTATAAATACATTGGGCAGGTACTACGTTTTATTAATTTAACGATAAGAAAATAATTCGTTTGATGTTATTCGATTGTAAATTGAACTCTTGTTTGAAAATGTTTAGTTAGGTTCTATTTATACTCTTACTTAAATAAACGAAGATAGTTCAAGTATTTTTTACCAAGCTTGGGTATTACTTTGAGTAAGAGAAATAATTACATCATCTATTTTTCAAGTAGGCGAAATACTTATCTAATTTATAATTACCAACAAAATTATGATCAAAGTTGAATGCTGAAATTAATTTAGATAACTATACAACATATACCTTATACAAACAAATCTATTTACTTGAGGGACCCAAAATTCTAAGAAGGAATTAATTTCTATTCAAGGAAGGTTGGCGACTCCTGAACAATTCCATCTAGGCGGAACTAAGTCGAATCGTAGTTATATAAACGTATCACACCTGATGTACAGAATCAATTCCTGTATTAACATACCTGTTCGAATTTAGTGTGTTCAGTGATTAGGAGATAAAATGGTGTGTGAAGTGTTCAGATGTTATTTCACTCTCAAAATGTTTGTTAGTTATTATTTACTAATTACTTCGTTTTCTTTCATGCTTGCTGTACAGGACGAACTTGACAAAGAGCAACTTATTCGTAAGTTTTTAAACTTTTATTACCGGTACTGTACGGTTTCTATAATATTTCCAAAACCTTGTCGTTTTGTTTGCAACCAGGGCCCTGATTCACGTAATTTCATGATGCGTCGATCAAGTTGCAGTGACGCTGCAGTTGTTTCTGACAGCAATCGCCGTAGATAAAAGAATACGAAATGAATTGTTTTTATTGAAACTTAACTGCAACTGTACTGCAACTGCACTTCTTTAGTCACGTGAATTGGCCCACTGGGCTAATAAATTAATAAACTTATTTTACCTGTGATAGCTACTAACCATGGATCATACACCCTAATAGACGGAAGCGTTGTACTGCAATCCGATTAGCTCCACCAAGGCGGCTATTGGTTAATCATTAACGCGGAAGTATTAACTCATATAAGTGGTCGAAACTGATTTGAAGTTTTAAAGTGGCAAATAATGGCGACCATGTATTGTGTTGTGACCCAAAATGTGTTGACAGAAACCATCATCGCCTGTTATGAGGCTGTTGGGGTGTACGGTCGATGCTCTAAAATGTGGCAAAGATTGTATTATATTATTGTATATAGGGCTAATACACATAAGGCTAAAAACTGAAATGTAGGTAAATAATAGGAATCTTCTATATCATTCTTAGCCATGAGCCATAGGATTACGTCATGGGGAGGGATAGTAGCGTCCTCGCCGTGGTAGCGTCCTCGCCGTGGTAGTGTCCGTCCTCCATCCTCCAACCATGCAGGAGGGTCTGAGTTCAAACTAGGCCCGCACCTCTGACATTTCGAATTCATGTGATATCACTTGTTTCAACCGTGAAAAAAAACATCGTGAGAAAACCTGCACACCTGAGAGTGCTCCATACAGTTCTTAATGATCAATGTGGTAGACTAAGGCTTTCTCATTCTGAGAAGAGGGCCATGCCCAGCAGTAGGACAATAGTGGGCTGATTACGTTATGTGTGTTTTTGTATAGTGAAAGCTTATGCTGAAACTTAAGATCCAATTTTTATGTTATTATTCCATATGCAGTTCTGAAGAATGCCTTTGATGCGTTCGACCGTGAGAAGAAGGGCGTCATCAGCACGGAAATGATAGGCACAATTCTGGAGATGTTGGGTCATGAAGTAGATGAAGATGATCTGAAGGAAATCATCACTGAAGTTGACGTTAACGGTAAAATTAAACACATGTGTTTGTATGTGTGTCTAGATGACCATGAAACTGCTTTACCACCATAATAAAGGTTAAATGTCACATGTCATAAAAAGACGAAGTCTATTGATTTTAAACAATGATTTACTATATAAGTCTATGATCTTAAATTATTTTTTATGTGTACCTGACGCATGTCGTCTTGTTGTGGCAATAAATCATTTTTCTTTCTTTCTTCTTATTTTTGTTTACAAGACCAATGTAACAGTTACTGTAAATTGTCATCCCTATGGACATTTTTACTAGCTGGGATTAGGAATAAATTAATATTGATTCGGAATAGTTCAATCATAAAAAAATCATTAATTGCGTTCGAATTTAGACCATTGGTAAAAAAAATTCAACCAAGGTATTGAAAAATCTTTATAGCAAATAGGTACTAAGGCACGGTACTTTTGGAGAACTTCTACACAGTTTCAGGAACGTGTAATTCTAGGAAGTCATAAATTTATGGTCTAGATGTCACTAGTAGTCATGAAAAGTAAGCTGGTCACTGGTCATCTTGTTCGAAAGTGCCTATCATTGCTACTAGATGGCGCTTTTAACATAAATGAAAACGTGTATATATCATACCTATTCAGAAATCAAAAATTATTTCTTGTTACAACTTGTCAAATATTTCTGTAATAATTTTTTTAAAGTAATTAAATTCATTGTTAATTATTTTGACATTTCATTTTAATAAAATAAGATAGCAAAATATAATAAATATTGTTGACAAAGACTGCAAAAAGTAAGCCTCACCGTGACAATGTTTGCACATTGCCGTGACCAGGATTCGAACCTGGGTTACTACGGCCACAACGTAGGGTCCTAACCACTAGACGATCACGGCTACCGAGGCATGTCGAAGTCTTCCCAAATTATGCGTCGCTATCAAAATTAATTTTTTTGATAATTTTATGACGTAATTCGTATTTACAGGAACCGGAACACTAGAATTCTCAGATTTCTGCGGATTAGCTGCCAAATTCTTGACAGAAGAGGTGGACGACGAGGCGATGCTCCAGGAACTAAGAGAAGCCTTTAGGTTATATGACAAGGAAGGTATCTGAAATCATTTGAAATTGTTAAATCCTAAAACTACGTACTTAAATTAATAATTGTATTAAATTTAACAGTAAGAATTCTAAAACATCTAAGAGAATGTTTCTGATTACATTGTGAGAATCCTCCTGATTCCTGAATACTTAAAAAAACAGAAAATTAAAATCAAGTAAAAAATGCTCTACATTATTGTTAGTACAAAACACATTACATTACATTATTGTTAGTATTGGTAAGGGATAATAATTGTGTTATTTTTTACACACGCTTGTATAAAACCTATTATTGAAATAACTGAAATGGAGTCTATGGAGTCATCGTACTCATCAGTATGAACAACTTTTACTATGGGAACAACCCTGAAATGGCGAAAAAAACAGCTGTTTCCTACATTTTTCGATTTATGTGAACACAATGACCCATTAAGTAAGTCAGTTATTTCAATAATACGTTGTACACAAACGTGTGTAAAAAATAACACAATTATTATGCCTTACCTGTGTAGTAACAATAATGTAGAGCATTCTTTACTTGATTTAATTTAATTTTTTTTCGAATGGTCTCTCGCAGAATTGGTACCCAAAATGGATACCCTAACTGCTTAACCGGACGGGTGGCGGAGAATCCCGTTAGGGACTCCATCCGCCGAATACTTGATTTAAACAGTTTTTTTAAGTATTTATAGATAAGGCACTGACAAGGGGAATCCGACTGCTGGCGATTGCCCTCGCTTGTGTTGACGCAATGTGAAATTTTCTCCCCACCGACTTTTGTGACTATTATCTCCAATTATCTCCTTTTTAGGGTCAAGTCACAACAGTAGAACTTACTCATATCCCAATTCTTTATCTTTGGCTAGGAAATGGCTACATAACGACAGAAGTGTTAAAAGAAATCTTCAGAGAACTGGACAACTCCATCAGTAATGAGGACTTAAATACCATGATTGAGGAGATTGACTCTGACGGCTCAGGAACCGTGGACTTTGATGGTAAAGATACCTTTATAATAATAAATTCCAAACATATAATATACATATACCTATAATATATACAACATGTTGCTCTGCATTCGTGCCATATTTAAGGAGGTGACTATACCACTGATACTGAACACGAATCAGTAAAAAAATCAATACCAAAAAAAATTTTTTTTTGTTAAATACCTATTTGTAAACAAACAAATTCTCCCCGTGTGTCACGTGCGACCCAAAAACGATGCGTGCGACGCCACCAAAACAATTTGCAGGTATTTCCACCCTTTAACAATGCCGCCGATGACTTATTTTCCGAGTCGTTCGGGATTTATTCTCGAATCCTCGCTACGTTTCTATGTGAAAATTTAGGTATTAAATAATCGTAGAATTTTTATAAGTATTTTTAGGTGACTAAGCACATTATTTATCATCAGATCTAGAAATATGGCACGATTACAGATCAACACCTTGTATATATATTAATTTATATTGATTTATATATTATTATTAGGAATTTATAATAATAAATTCTAATTATTACATAGGTACATGCTGAAATTTTAATGGCTTCTTTCCCGAAAAGGGGTCATTGTACTCATCATTATGAATGAACAAGTTTTACTATGGGACCAACCCTGAAATCGCGAAAAAAAAATCAGGTGATCCCTACATTTTATCGATTGAAGTGAACACAAATATAGGGACCAACTGATTTTTTTTGCGACTTTAGGGATGGTCAGTAAAAGTTGTTCATAATTATGAGTACAATGACCCCTTTTCGGGAAAGAAGCGATTTAAATTTCAGCTTGTAGGTATATGGCATAACTACCTCGAAATTTTTTAATTTTACTACCAAGACAGACTATTTTTATTAGTACCTAGAGCTTTTCTTTCTAACTCCAAATCTGTACAGGATGAAATCTTATTCGACGCATTCCCTTTAAGACGTGGTAGTTCGTCCCATTTCCAATAAAGAAGCACCCCATATAGGTACCCTAGCCAAATTCGGAGAAAGAAATCGTTTTCAGGGGCAAACTTCAAATAAGCTATACAAATCTTGATTTTCTCTTTCAGAATTCCTTGAGGTGATGACGGGAGAATAAACGGACCTGGATCAGAACTATAGAATATTATTAAGCAAATTTTAAACAATAATAAAATATTATATAAGGAAAATTACATAAGAAAACGACGCAACTCATTTTCAAAAGTTTTTGCTTCAAAAACATATTACGATCTTATTAAGAACGAAGACCCTGTGATATATTTAATGTTTTTAGTAACCTATAAGCTTAGAATTGTAAGATAAATTTTATAAGTTATAATAAAATAACTGCGCGCAGTATTTTTACTAGATGCAACAATTATACAACATTGTTTTATTTTCGTACTGTAAAAATACGCCATCTGGCGATCATACCGAGAACTAGGCAAAGTTTCCAACGGTTGTAAGTGGTTTGTATGAATCTGCTAGGTGGCACGATCAGCCTGAAAATTTTGCACCTTTCATTAAAATGATAATCGAAAAGGGGGTAATAAATATAATAGGTATTAAATTTATCATAGATGTGCAAGTGTAAAAAGTTAAAAAAAATATTTTTTCTCCTTAACATTTATTGGGATTCAAATATAATTTTGGATGGTAAGAATGAGAATTGTAGCGACACTGCTGACGCATTGATTTAGTCCAAGGCCCTCAATTGTATTAGCGCGGCGCAGCAGTCGTCTCCCCGCAGCCAATCCGTTAGGTCGTAGATATAATGTAGTCTATAATATTAATATGTATCTGGTACCAGAAGTAAAGTATATCTAACTATCAACAAATGACCTTCATTCAACTACCTTAATTTATCTACCCTAAACTGGTGACCTTTCGACATTGAACACGCAACCTTCGGCAAAGACAGCGTGAGTACATACGGTGTACGCGCACGCCGACAACGTGGCATCGACGCACGTGCACATGGTCAGCAACAAAGAGCGCGCATGTGCAGCGTGGCAGCAGAGGATGCTCAAACATGGAGGTAACCTGAACACGCATTACGGGAGACGACTCGCCCTTTTCGCATCGGCCAAGGGGGCTTACGGCCTAACTACACCTGGAAGACAATAGATGTTGGACACAAGACACGTACTACTCCAGATCTGCTGACAGGAGCGACTACTAGAAGATATGGCCAGCATAGGATTTTCCGGAGCGGTACACGGCGGCGCCACTATATGGAACAGTGGGTGCGTCAAGGCGTAAGGCGTATTAACCTTGGGGGCGAGACTAAATTCCGCACCAAGATGTCGGTATGCAGCATACTCCGTCGAGAGCTGAGGCAGTTTATACTGGTGGAACGTCGCTGGCAGAACCTGTGGAATGCGATACGCTCCTTCGTACGAAAAGCTTCGCACAAGCGTCATACGAAGAGCAACAGAAGCACCAATTGAGTGAAACGTCTCGTGATTTTGTTTTAAAATTGTATCGGTATATTTTTTGATAGATAGACTTTACTTCTGGTACCAGATACATATTAATATTATAGACTACATTATATCTACGACCTAACGGATTGGCTGCGGGGAGACGACTGCTGCGCCGCGCTAATACAATTGAGGGCCTTGGACTAAATCAATGCGTCAGCAGTGTCGCTACAATATTCCCCCCCTTTTACAAAAAAAAAACTTTTTTTTAAACATAAAACAAAATCAATCAGAAACTAAATATAACAATCAACTCCATAAAACAAGTAGTTATTATCAGACTTAAATTAAGCGGAACTCTACAGTAAACACACGTATCGCATTACTGGAGCGCCCATTCTTACAATGCAAGCTCATCAGAAATGCGATAGCGGTTGACGATCGATACATGGGACTTGAATACAACAAAATAATATACCTATCACGATTCACTACATAACAATTATAAATTAGTTAATTAATTGATTTAGTCCAAGGCCCTCAATTGTATTAGCGCGGCGCAGCAGTCGTCTCCCCGCAGCCAATCCGTTAGGTCGTAGATATAATGTAGTCTATAATATTAATATGTATCTGGTACCAGAAGTAAAGTACATCTAACTATCAACAAATGACCTTCATTCCACCACCGCAATTCATCTACCCTAAAAGAATAATAATGTAGTACCTACCTAATAAATTTTTTTTTTGTTCCAAAACCCTATTTAACTAAAGAATAATCTTGTTATTACTACTTCCTTTTCTATGTAGGCACGACAGTTCTTATCAGTTCGTCTTTACCTACTATCATAGAACAAATAATAGTACAAGCTACTATGTAGGTACCTAAAGCCCGTTTTTATGGAATAAACTGGATTAAATACAGACCATTTTTTTCTTTTGATCAATTTTGGACTTGCATACCTTTCACTTACCTACACTGAACATTTAATTAAGGATTTGGTAATACTTTTACATATCTATCGATATTATCGATGGCTTTGTTATCAGACCTTGGATATTTATAAATAAATATAAATATCTTTGGGACATTTTTACACAGCACCATCTAGTCCCAAACTAAGCAGAGCTTGTGGTATGGGTAGGTACTAGACAATGGATATAATACGTATATACTTTTTTTTTGTAAATACATACTTATAATACATAAGTAACACACCCAGACCAACACAGACACTTATGTTCATCACACAAATATTTGTGTCCTGTGGGAATCGAACCTTAATTAGATTATTTATCTTCTTCCTGTGAAATTGGTCTAACCTAACTAAGACATCAATATTGGTACTTATCATTTATTAAAAGGTCAGCAAGGATCCTGGATCATGATCCTGATCCTGGCCTTAGCCTTCTCGTACTGAGAAGAGGCCCGTGCCCAGCAGTGGGACAGTAATGGGCTGATTATGTTATGTTAAGGATCCTGGAAAACGACTTTAGCCTTTTGAGAAACGAATAGATAGGTTCCATAGTCAAAGCTCTAGCCCAATAGGTACAGTCATCACCAAAAGTCTGTGTGCGGGGCAGGTAAAGTTAAGTAAAAAAAACTATTTAGTTATAATGAATAAGAGTCATTTATAATAGCGAGAGCTTGTCAAAAGATGAAAAAACAAGAACAAATCAATATAAAAAAGTAGGCACTGACACATATGTCTTTCCAGCCTAGGTTGGTTTGGATAATACTCCTTGGTACGGATATTGCTCCAACATGCCCCCGCGCGTTGAAAGCTCGTCTTTCAACTCGAAACATCATTTTTTGGAAGAGGTCAAATCTTGCTAAAAGATCTTCTCACCACACCATTAGCCGTCTTTTTCAGGTAAGGCTGTGAGAGGCCGGCCAATTAAGTAGTGGCCGTGCGTAAGTGGTGTGTCTTCTGGATACGCTGAGAGAGGAGCGAGTGGCCGAGAGTAGTATCACCACAATTTGACCAACTTTTCACCAACGTAGTATTCAGCTCCTCGAATGTTACATTACTATTACCCAACACTCACGTTAAATAGTGCTTCGTTGACTTAATACCAGCCTTCCAGAAACCTCCAGAATGCGGAGAATAGGCTGGTGTGAAATGGAAATTAACTCTATCATGAGCCGAATTTGCAGACAAAGAATGACAATAATTTTTCAGAATCTTTGATAGTTCATTGTATGCGCTAACAAATGAGGTACCTTGATTAGATTAAGTATGACTGGGTTTTCCCCTACGTGAAATAAATCATCTTAACTTTAAGATGTATTTATTGCTTGTTAAATCACTCACTAATTCTAAATGTATAGCCTTAGTACTGAAACATATGAAAAATGACAATGTACTATTAGATGAGCCAACAACCGAGCCCTGAGCGATTAGCACAAGCAACTGATCAACATTCTTTGACGTCGACATTCTTTGAAATATGGTACCTCCAGGGATGAGTCGCTGCTGTGGTAAATTTTCCCATCAGCGGGGCAAATATTTTGCACTTAATGCAACTGCATCGCATACATTGACGCAAACATTTGAGTTAGATTAAGACAACTGATTGGTCAATGGCCAGCATACGTGAATTAAATTAAAATATTCACTTTATTAGATGACGAGTGGACTGTAGTTTATAAAATAGGACGCTTTTGAACTAACGAATAAAAAATAAATAAATAATAAACCTACAACACGAATTAACTATTTTTTTCTAAATAAATATGAATTGATTTAATGGGCTTTTCTTAGGCAAAACTTGATTTTTAATTAATTGTTATGTACATTTAAGAAAGGGTTACATTAGCGACATTGAAAATAATAACACATGCATATCGTCATTATGAAAATAGTTTTCAGTTGGATCCCTTTCTTTAATTTACATATTTACAAAACACGAGAACAAGAAAAGCCACTGAAAATCATAAGTTCGTGGTGGGTTAAAATAAGAAAATTAGTAATGAAACTTTAAAGTTCCGGACAATCTTATAAAGTACTTGGATTTATGGGCAAGTGTGATATATCACAATCTGGAACCTGCCACCATAAATTATGACATTCTAAAATAAATAACATTGACACCGTGAGATGTAAGCTCTCGGATTCTCACCAGGTGGAGCATGACAGTTGCCGATTTTAAATTCTGAGGTCAATGAAAGAAAACAATTCTTTGTTTACTGGTAAGAATCTTCTAACACGTAGTGTGTTGATTTTAATGGGATTCTAACGCAGGACTGTTCGTCTTCGAGGCGAGTTGAGTTCTCAACATCAATGGGTTCCTTACATAATTTTCCTTCAAGGAAATACTGTGATGACTAAGGGCAAACTTCTTTAAGACGCCGCAGACGCATAAATCGGTCTTGATTGTCATCATCAGTGCATTTGGAACTAAATATTTTAATATAGAATAATATTATTTTTAATATGGAATTAACGTGATAAAGTCGATACATCGTGCTAACATGCGTTTTTAAGTTATTAATGCCTATAACTGACCCATTTACTCGATTAGCTGGTAAATTTAATTGTTTATGCAGTCTTTCGGTCATGAGACTCGAAGTGCTCCCGCTGTCGAGTACGGCGCGGGCAATGATCTCGCGATTATCACTATCATATAATTTTACTAATGCAGTTGATAATAAAACGTCCCTTGACTTCTCGCATGTAGTGATACTACCCGTGAGTGAGATGCTGGGACTCTTGAGAATCTGTAGCGTTAGCAGGCTGAATTGATTTATTTGTGTTGCTACTATTATCGCTATCAGAATGCGTCGATGTTGTCGACACCTTATTCACACCTTCATTTAAATGTATGAGTGTGTGGTGTTTGCGCTTGCAAATGTTGCATCCTGATTTTTTACAGGTGTTGGCGTAATGACCACTACGAAAACAATTATAACAGATCTTAAACTTCGGCAATAATTTATATCGAGCATCACTACTTAATGCAAGAAAGCTAGAACAATTGTTCAGATAATGTTCATCATTGCAATTAGGACATGGCTTCATGGATGATGCATTGAAATTGCTTTGTTCGTTACTATTCTGAACGGATACCAAAGCCTTTATTTTAGTCGCATGATAATTTTCCTTTCTATCTGTTTTACTTTGTGACATTTCTAATGTCTCTAATAAATCCGCCCTGTTACGCATAAACTCTAGGAAAGATGTAAGATTAATTGACTTACTACTGTCTAAACTGCCCTTATGTTCCTCCCATTCGCGGTACGTTTTCGCATCCAACTTACGTGTGACGATATAAATAAGTAGAGTGTCCCAATGCTCCACTGATTCACCTAAAGATTCCAGAGAACGTAAATTCTTATTTAACTGGTCAGTCATGCATTTTAAAGCAACGGATGACTCTTTTGTGAACGATTCTATGTTGAATAGAGATGCGACATGATTCTGTATTAACAGCCGTTTGTTGTCAAACCGCTCACATAAGAGTTTCCATGCCACGGAATAGTTAAGCGCGGAAAACTCAATAGACTGAATTACCACAGCAGCGGAACCCTCTAAAGACGCCCTCAAGTAGTGAAACTTATTGATTTCATCAATCTTATCATTATTGTGAATCAAACTTGAGAAGATGTCATGAAACTCAAGCCATCGTTCATATGAGCCACTGAACTTCGGCAGTTGAATAGTGGGCAATTTAACAAGCTTATGATTAGAGCGCGAATTTGATGCGGTTTCAAATTTATCCTGTTCCTTTCTATAATTGTCTGAAATCTCCTGAGCATTCGCCAGTATTTGATAATACTGCGACTCAAAGTCTGTTCGTTCAGATAACCGTAGGTCTATGTTGTCCGCCATACACTCTAATTTTGACTGTACCTCATCGTAACGATCATACAACAATTCTATCTTACCGATACGTAATTGTAACTCCCTGGCTTCCGAGGAACTGAGCGCGGTGGTACTCAATGTGGATAAATGATTGGCAAACGCAGTCAAACAGCCTTTTATGCTACCGCGTTTTTTAATAAGTTCCTTTTCATCGGTCATTCTGGGAGACTGGTACAGTCAACCTGAAAATATTACAATAGACGAGTTTACTTATACACCTAGGACCTTTACATAAAGTACCTAGAACCTATTAATGGTATCAAGAACTTTAGTCTCGAAAACCTAGCAAACTAATGTGTACTATTTCCAAAATTCTGACGAACAAGCAGTACCTATTCCTCGAACAGATAACTTAAATGAGATTATAAACTCCGCCCCTAAGGCGACACTCTGACCAAATAATGACATAAGGCTTTTAATACATTTAACTACAATGAAGTAATGAATTTACACTTACTTTTATTGACAATTAATTTTTGTGCAAACAGTGCAATTGTTGAAAATTGATGATAAATTGGTTTGAATTATAATGTTAGTTAAACTGTGAGGTTAATATTAACAACAAAACAATAAAATTTAACTAACTAACCTGAATTTATCTAACAATGCACATACAATAATATACATACAGTTTGTACCTAACCGTCGTAACAATAAATGCACAATAATAGTAAATAAAATATTACTAACCTTATACTAACGTCGAATAATACCTAACTTTACCTGATAAGAGTGTTGGGTTCAAAATCTGATTCATAAAATACTTATGAAGATAAAATATGATAAAGGCGATGTTCCTTTGGACTTTGAACTCTCGACCACTTTCCGTTGACGGCGCAATCCCCTTGTAATTTATTTGCACCACGGCTTAAATCGACTTCTTTATATGAAAATCAGCTGGTAATAATATCCGGCGACGATCCAAGACCATGTGCGGGGCAGGTAAGGTTAAGTAAAAAAAACTATTTAGTTATAATGAATAAGAGTCATTTATAATAGCGAGAGCTTGTCAAAAGATGAAAAAACAAGAACAAATCAATATAAAAAAGTAGGCACTGACACATATGTCTTTCCAGCCTAGGTTGGTTTGGATAATACTCCTTGGTACGGATATTGCTCCAACAGTCTGTTACAAAATAAATACAAAGACATAATTCGCGAGATTGAAAATTTTCACCGAGTCTTACAAAGTGATTGACCCCGACCATTTTTTGTCAAAACGTCAGTCACACTTCATCAGTAAGCACTAAAAATTATATCATCATTAGTGAAAAGAACTCTGCGACGAATTATATTTTCAAAACAAAAGGTGATTGGGCGATGTTAACCCAGAGCGAATAGAAACGAATTGTTATAAGTTAATTGATAAGTATAAACATAAACCCCCTTTTTTAGTTTCCGCGTGATAATCCTCATGGCTATCTTCCATCTGGGAAAGACGAAGAGATATACAAGCTGAACTTTAGGTGGTTTTGGAAACGGGGTTGTAGTACTTATCATTATGAATAACTTTTACTAAGGGACCAACCCTGAAATCGCGCAAAAAAAATCTCTGATGTTCCCTACACTTTGTAGGTAATTGTGAAAAAAAAACAGAATTATAAGCAGAGACTAACTTTGAAATTTCCTTTTGTTAAAAAAATAGGGGTGTATACAGCGTCAAGTTGGGGACTAACTAATAGACACCGACCGAGGGCTGCCATGATCTAAATAATCTAATATAATCGCGGACAGATACTTACAAAACGGACGTTTGCGTGAAACTAGGTTCTTCCCTGGATAGTGTGTGGCACTGATTGATAGAATAGAAACGAACAAAACTAACACGGCAAGTTTCCGGGTTTCTTAAGACTTCTTGAGACGAGCTCCGACCCCGGACTCTCCCGGACGCCGGGCTTCCAAACTAGGACAAATCCAGTGACACCTAGGGAAACACTTATCAATTGTCAAATGAGAAGCGTCTGTTTAAAAGGCACTAAAGTTATTATGAGCAAAGTTAAGGAAAACAGTGAAAAACGTGTTTTAAAAAACTAGGTCATAGGCATAACAATTAGTCCGTTTTTATTTATTTATTTTAACAGCTGCCTACTGTTTTGAACAAAATGTCAAGCAATGACGTTAGAATTAGTACAGAAATAAGCCGTTTAGCCTGATCTTATTTAAGGCTTCTGCCCACTACCCCGTGCCATAGCATAACCATAGAATAGGTAATAATACTCTTTTCTTTTGTTATGCCATAACCGTGCTATGAACGTATCAGGCACGAAAAAAACACTACTATGTTGTATGTAATAGATACAACTACGCCCACTAGAGTAACAACAACGTATCCAAATATGTATTCTAGTCGTGAATTCATTGTCGGTCCGGTCATGGCACGCTACGGTGTTGTTCTTTGAAGGAACGGTCTAATGGGCTTTGTTTCATAAATAAATTAGCTGTGGTATAATTCATTCAAAGAATATTTTTCTGCATGTGCATGGAACGGTGTAATAGGCAGACTCCTTTAGGGAAATAGTATAATTCAACATAAATTATGATACGATATTTTTTGTGTACCTAAAGAGCTTGCGTTTGACCGCCACCTCACCTGATATTAAGCGATGGTGAGGTCGACGATGGTTCACGCTTGCCCAGTAAAGGAGGATATTTGGGAATTTAGAGAAAATAGGCCCTTTTGGCCAGACACATGATTCGTTTCTATCCGCTCTGGGTTATTGGCCCATGTAAAGTGGCTATTCTCCTTTAGTTAGGTACCTATTGACAAAAGTGTTAGATCAGAATAATTCTCAACGTAACTTGGCTGAATTTCTTCATTAATTGTATAACGTTCTGTAGCAATGCTTTTACTTTTGTTGTTTAGCTTTACGACACTGTGGCAATAACTGTAATGCTTACAAGTGTCGTTATTATCTCCTCATTTAGCTGTTTTCCTATTCTAATAATTTACACTTTTGCTGTAACTTAAGTGGGCTATAAAGCGAACGCGCGTAGATTCGAAATCATTCGATAGTGGTATAGTATAGTTAGTTTGCATTAAATGTCATTAGGGCGATTTGTGACATGTTACTTTGCCAGAGCAGTCTCTAAAAATCGGCTAAGTGCGAGTTAGACTCGCGCACTAAGAGTTCCGTAGCACCACACATGTCTTAATTTCCTTTCCTTTTATTATTTGCTGTTTAACTATGAATTACGCACTATTATCAGTTCAAGTTTGAAGCTTGTTGTCAAACTTGAACAACAAACATTAATGTTTTTAAGATAGAGCAGGAACAAAAAACGTTGGAAAATTGCATCCTTTTTAGGGTTCCGAAGTCCTACAAGGAACCCTTATAGTTTCGTCATGTCCGTCCGTCTGTCCGTCTGTCCGTCTGTCCGTCTGTCCGTCTGTCCTAATCCTTTACAGCTTAATAACTTCTACAGTTATAAACATAAGTAAATGAAATTTTGTACAAAAATAGTCTGCATATAGATCTCAATTTTAAAAGAATAAAAAAATAGTATTTTACGTTCTTTAGGGGTGGCGCCCATACATGTGAAATGGGGAAAAAAAAAATTTTCCGCTGCACCCCCTCGTGTGGGGTATCATTGAATAGTTCTACTAAAATGAAGGTTATGTTTCATACATCACTTTTTTATCAGGTGTACCATCTGCGAAATATAGCCCGCCAAAGTGGCTTGCAATGTGTCCCCCCCCCTGCCATTTCTAAACTATGCAACGTAGAAACTTATAATCTTCCACATTGATAGACCTTTGTGAAAACTCTCTTTTAAAATTATTTCGAGTATATAGTGATTATAATTTTTTGAGTTATAGACAGAAAACTGAAAAATACTTAAAACGTCCTAGTTCAAAGGTCATTGACCTTAGAGAAAAATGATCATAGCAAATGATGCTCCTTTAGCTACTTTCTATTTGAAAAAATCACAAAAAGTAACTTTGTGTTATGTTGACGACACACTTCTTAAATTTGGCGCCATCTAGCGGCGTCGTACAACACTCTCTGGGTCGCCAATGCTGCCGTCAAGTGCCGTGTATTACATTTGGCACTGTATAGCACCATCTAGCGGCTATTGACATCACTCTCTGAGTCGCCAATGCTGCCGTCTATTGCAAAAACTAAAATAGCCGTGATTAATATTCGATTTGATTTGTTTGTAACACCTACTTAAGGAACCCTATAAAACTGAGCATGGCCCGACATGCTCTTGGCCGGTTTTTCTTGTATGTGTTTTTGTAGCTAAACGGGTCCCTTTAGGTTTAGACTTTTTATTATTTTTAATTAGTACTAGCCTATGCCCGCGACTTCGCCTGCGTAAATCTCGTTTATCGCGCATCCCTCGGGAACTATTCATCTTCCTGGGATAAAAAATAGCCTATATGTTAATCCGAGTTATGTTCTATCTATATACCAAATTTCATTAAAATCGGTCTAGCTGTTCTTGAGTTATAAATAATATAACTAACCCCACATTGTTTTATGAATTTGAACAGGCTACCTGTAGACGGACGGATGGATGTACCTACCAGTATAAGTATATTATCTATGGATGTGCCGACGGATGGACTAACGGTGCCGCGCGGCGTGACGGCGGCGGCGTAAGCATAGTAATAGGGACCCGTTGGCACCCTTATAGTAAGGAACCCTGAAAATAAAGTGTCTTTCGGTAACGTGACTTATATTTGCTCTTAGCCCAAACATTCGAGTCACACGATCCAACTGAATTCTTGGCAATCTAAATAACACATTGACAGTTAACTCCCCCTTTGGCTTGAAATCAAGTTCCGCTGCCGTGTGGGGCTAGAGGTCATGTCAGCCGTAGGGCATTATAAAGGTCGCCCCACAAGTGTAGCCCAGTGTAGATGGAACTGATCTAATCCGAAAGCTAGAAGGTTCATTCAAACGTCAGTTATGATCATGGTTGGCATACAAACTTAATTGACGTATTAGGGACATTGCCAATGTCCACCTGATCTACTTATTAAGGGGAATGTAGCAGCCAAGTGGCGCCCCCATCAGTAAAAAAATGATTACTCGCTGAATACATCATATGAAGGGTACGGGTGCCGGTGAAATTACAATCACATGAGACTTTCCACCTTCATGTCTCAGTTTGGTGAACCGACTTGTGGTACCATTTAGGTAACAGCCTAGGTGGTATTGCAGTTGTTATGGGCAAAGGTAACCACTTAACATCAGGTGGGCCTTTAGCTCGTTTCGCCATCCAATACCATAAAAAAAAAATATATATAACGAAAATTTGTTTTTAATGATTGAAGTGCAGGTATTGTAGATTAATCAGAAACTATTAACTCTGTCTATATTCGCTGTAGTTGCAGATAGAATAAAAACTTTTTAACAAAAAATAAAACAGACTTCAAAAACCTTAACTAAAAATTAAAAAATACTCCTTGTATGTATTTCAAAATCATAACATAAACCAAAATTTTGAAGGTGGCGCGTGACTGTCCCTTTGCGTCATGTAAATATAATGTACTGTCGAGCGCTTATCTATAGTAAAAAACAGTTTATGCGAACATACATGAAAAACACGCGCCGCCTTTAAAATTTTGGTTTATGTTAAGATTTTGAAATACATACAAGGATTATTTTTTAATTTTTAGTTAAGGTTTTTGAAGTCTGTTTTATTTTTTGTTAAAAAGTTTTTATTTCATACTTTTTAGTCGATAATTCACAGAAAAACGAAACTATTAGTAGATCATCTAGGTAAGAGAAGCTAAATTAAACTGATTTTTTGAAGCTGGTTAAAAAACTACTCGACCTAACTCAATAAAATTTATATGGGACCACCGCGCGGACTTCCTCTATCCAAATAAAAAAACAACCACGAAAATCGGCCCAGAAATCTCGGAGTAATCGGTGTACATACATGAAAAAAAAAAAAAAAAAAGCCGTCGAATACATAACCTCCTCCTTTTTTTGAAGTCGGTTTAAAAGTGCGAAAAACGGCCACTTTTGGCACTCTTCTGTCTACAGAAACCTACATTTTACAGAGTTAATAGTTTCTGATTAAACTACAGTACCTACCTGTACTTACTTTAATTGTTAAAAACGAATTTTCAACAAATGATGTATTCAGCGAGTTATTTTTTTTACAGATGGGGGCGCCACTTGGCTGCTAAATTCCCCTTAAGTTATATTTACTGGTGGTGTTGCTGGTTGTTCTTACCAATCCACGATTTGCCCTACTGGAGATATTTTTACCGGTTACTAAGGTTATTAATTTTGGCTGTTGTTGGTAGATCTTCTTCTTCTTTTTTCTATAGTGTCGACATGAGCTACATAATGATAGTGGTGTCGATTCACTTCTTCACGAACTAAATTTATTTTGAATTAACGCTCTCTTTTACTAATAGCTAGTACAAGAAAGGGATGGCAACAATTTTAGCTGTCAAATTAGTCAGAATTAAAATTTCCATACAAGTTTAGTCGTGAGCTTGGAACGTGCGGACTAAAATACGAAGAAATGTAACGCGTAAACTAATTTGACAGCACCAAAATTGTTGTCATCCATTTCTTGTATCTACTACTAGTAAAAGAGATCGACAGCTTAAAATAAATTTAGTTTGTGAACAAGGGAATCGACACCAATAGCTCATGCCGTGGGGAAAATATTAGCCAGTCAGCAGGTTGGTAGCGGGGCTGACTGCCCAGGGTGACTTCTTATAGGCTCTGTTTTGATAATAATGATTTTTTAATGAATTTGAGTACGATTTGCTTTGCACTTTGACTACTTTGTGTTGGTTTGTATCTTTGGGTGTTAGGTGAAAATATGTTGTAATATCAAGTATTGGGAAATGAATTGAAATATATTTTGTAATATAAAGTTGACCTCTAATCAATCTCATGAATAATAAAATTAAAGGGTATCCAAAGATACTATCTCATTAATTTATTAACGTGAGACCCTCTTTTTTGTCACCACGTCATTTCTGTCACAAGCATAACATTCTTAACACTTCCGTTTCGCTAAATTAATATTCATTGAATACTTCTTGGGTTAAGCCAACGAATTACACAAGTAGTTCAAATAGATCGAATTTGGAACAGTCAAATCAAGTAGTTGCCAAATTCCTTATTCAAACTTAGGACTCTGGCCATCATCCAGAAAAATGAAACTGAAAGAAACTAGAGCAAAGTCCACTTCTGATATTTCCCTTGCATCATAATTTCAAATGACCAATTGCTTTGCATTGCAACGTACGTGACAAGCTATAGCTATATTTAAAATACCTACCTATATAAAAACTGTAACAGTTAAGAAACAAATAGTTTGTGGTTGTCCTCATTCACGTAGGTTTTGTTTTTAGTAACCGAATGGTATTGGAATTTGGTGTTTTCACTTGGTGTTGGCAGTTTCTGTTACGTATTGTTACAGCAAATATTATTATAAGCGTACCTATGCAACAGTTGCATCGACTAACGCGTTAGTATTTATCGTCGTAACTTTATCGTTAAATAATTTTACGTACTTATACAATATTTATTGATTACTAGGTAAAACGCCTCTAAAAATACATTTTATTAATAATATTATTTTATCTTTCTATCTATCTTCTATCTATACTATAATAAAACTGTAAAGGTCGAAAAGTCTGTACATTGAGTTTTTTTTCGCGAAAACCGGCTAGGGGGACTAGAAATAAGCTATAGAACACGAATCAATCGTTTAAAAAATTTATGTCTGTCTGTCTGTCTGTCTTTCTGTCTGTTTGTTACCTCATCACGTGAAAACGGCTGAACGGATCGTAATGAAACTTAGCATTTGTATTGGTATTAGTCTAACTTAAAATATAGGGTATGTTTTATCTGAATCGATTGAGTAGATCCAGCGATACAGCTTGACCCCTCTATTGTATTAAGTTGCATACAAAGTAGAGGTCATGATTGTTGGTTGTTTGCAGGTTGCAGGTTCCTAAAAAATACAACTGGATTCTATTAGTATTATAG
Source organism: Asteroscopus sphinx (assembly GCA_949699075.1). Lineage (NCBI taxonomy): Eukaryota > Metazoa > Arthropoda > Insecta > Lepidoptera > Noctuidae > Asteroscopus > Asteroscopus sphinx. The sequence continues at coordinate 24,122,245 of OX453005.1, read as the reverse complement.
AAAATATAGAATAACATAACATAGCCCATCACTGTCCCGCTGCTGGGCATGGCCCTCTTCTTGGAATGAGAAGAGTTAAGGAACTGGATATTGTTAGTGTAATAGATTATCATAACATAATCAGCTCATTACCTACTGCCCCACTGCTGGGCACGGACCTCTTCTCGGTACGAGAAGAGTTAAGAAACTAGAAAATATAGAATAACATAACGTAGTCAACCCATTACTGTCCCACTACTGGGTATGGCCCTCTTCTCAAAATGAGAAGAGTTAATGAACTGGATATTATTAGTATTCTAGAATAACATAACATTACCAGCCCAATTACTTCCCACTGCTGGGCACGAGCGTCTTCTCAGAATGAGGGAGTTTAGGGCTAATTACATGAAATTCCATCACCTTAGCCGGTTGGTTGTAAAAACAAAATATAGTATAGTCGGTAAATAGTGTAATCGTCTGTGTAGGCGCTTATACGTGGGACACTCAGAAAGTTTTACGAAACTAAAAAAAATTGTTCTATACGTACATATATTTTTATCAAATCTTTTCAAAGTACTTTCCACCAGCCTCTATACAAAGATTCATGCGCCTAAACCAGTTTTCAAAACACTTTTTCCAGTCCGCCGCAGACACCTCGTTTACAGCCTGCTCGAACGCAGCCAGCGCATCTTCCGGCGACGAAAATTGTATCCCTTTGAGCAGATTTTTTATTTTTGGGAATAAAAAGAAGTCACACGGTGCTAGATCAGGGCTGTAAGGAGGGTGACCCAGGAGTTTGACTGGCGTGCTGTCCAGGAAGTCCCTCGTTTTGAGTGCGGTGTGCGCAGGTGCATTGTCGTGGTGGAGCAGTAGCCCGCGGAGCCCTGTGTTTGGTCGCTTGTTGCTTATAACAGAGAAAACTTCTGGCAAACATTTGGTAGTATACCATTCGGCATTAATGCTTCTTTGATCCCGTAAGGGAATTGATACCAAGTGGCCAGTCAAATTAAAAAAGCTAGCGATCAAAATCTTACCCCCGCTTCTAGATCGCTTCACTTTGGTAGGCGTTGGCTCATTTTGAAACACCCAAACAGTCGACTGGCGCTTGGTTTCTGGGTCGTATTGATAAATCCAGGACTCATCACCTGTAACGATGTCGTAAACACGCCGAGACGAGCCTGCTTCAAATTTGTTAAGCATATCACGGCACCATTCCACCCGGGCCTGCTTCTGAGCATCGGTGAGGTTGTGCGGCACCCAGCGTGATAATATCCTCCTCACGCGAAGATGGCTGTGTAGAATCTCGTGAACGCTTCCCGATCCAATCTTCAATATGTGTTGAATCTCCTGATATGTAATTCGCCTATTGTCTTGGATTAAATTTTTCACTGCTAGCACGTTTTCTTCGGTAACAGCCGTCAAAGGGCGACCGCTTCTTTCGTCATCCCCCAAAGTTGGTCGACCGCGCTTGAATTCGTTATACCAACGATACACGGTTGCCTTGGAAGGGCCTTCATCCATGAATGCCATTTGAAGTCTATCGTACGATTCATCCGGTTTCAGGCGACACTTGAAATCGTATAAAATCATAGCTCTAAAATGTTCCCGGCGCAGATCCATATTTCAGTGAGACACAATACTTTGAATTAACTCGCAAAAAATGTGGAGGGAAATTTTGAAATTGGAACTTACTTATTTTTACTTATAAATAATCATATTTTCGAAAAACATTATAACTGGCCAGTCTCCCATATATAAAAACTTTTTTTCGCAATACTTTCTGAGGGGCCTGGTATGTATATATTTGAAGATATTGTGTTCATAATTATGACACGATGTTATTTTCCGACATCCACGCGGACGGAGTCGCGGGCACAGCTAGTAAAACATACAATCCCAGTTAGTCAAAAAAGTATAGTTCTCTTTCGTTAGGTACAGTTAGATTTTTTTAGCAATTATTTTTGTATTTTTTTGCAGTAAGTAGATTTTAGTGACAAATGCTTTTATTGTCTCTACAAATCAATACTTAATGATGTCAAATACTGTTAAACAAACAAATAAAAAAACACGAATTTAGGACAATGTCAATGACAGCTGTCAATTCTGACCAATTTTTTTTTTAATCCAGACCGTTCATTTTATTAATCTCAATTTTACAATAATAGAAGATTATCGACTGACTGTCTCGTTGGCCTAGTGGTCGCAAGCGCGACTGCTGAGCGTGGGTTCCTGGGTTCGATTCCCGGGTCGGGCAAAGTGTTATTGGATTTTTTCATTAGGAAATTTTCAGTAGCAGCCCGGAGTATGGATTTTACCGTGCCTCGGAGAGCACGTTAAGCTGTCGGTCCCGGTTGTCATACGAATATCTATGGCAGTCGTTACGGGTAGTCAGAAGCCTGAAAGTCTGACAACTGGTCTAACCTCCGAATGTCGGTATTACCCAGAAACTGGGTTGCGGGGGTCTGATGGCAGTCGCTCCGTGTAAAATACTGATGTTCAGCCGCATCTGGCTAGACTGGAAGCCGACCCCAATGTAATTGGGAAAAAGGCTCGGAGGATGATGAGCCCGGAGTATGGATTTGTGCCCGGTTAATGGCAATAGGCTCACCCCCTATTACATGGGACTATAACATAACTGGCGAAATGTAGGTGTACTATTACACATCTGCCTACCCCTTCGGGGAAATACAGGCGTGATGTTATGTTATGTTTTGTTAGAAGATTATCCAAACAAACATATAACATTACGCCTGTATTCCTCGATGGGGTAGGCCGAGGTGTAGTACACCCACATGTCAGTTATGTTATAAGTCTCCTGTAATATTACAGGAAGGGGGCGAGCCTAATCCCATTGACCGGGCACAAATCCAGACATGACTTGCTACAGAGAATTTGCTAATAAAAAACAATCCAATAACACTTTACCCGATCTTGGAATCGAATCCAGGACCCCACGCTCGCAGACCAATGAGCCAGTCCACGTGTCTCGGCGTAAATTGCAAAACGCAAACGCATAGGAATGAAACCCGAACAAGATTAATGGTTCATTAGCTTCACCTAGTTGCACGTATTAGGGCCTGTTTGCGGTTTAGTCCCTATCTCAGTAGATTTCTTCCTGCTACTGGGTAAGCTCGCATGATTGATATTACAAGTCCGAAATTGTGTTGAGAATAAATTGTCTGAGTAATTTTAAGGAAATACCTCGAGTGTTTCCATGACCGTTATGATCTCTCTTATTTTACTTTTTATTTCCATACGTGTCGTCAAGACAATTGTGGGATTACGTTGAGATGATGGGCAGAAATTTCCTCTTCACTGCTGAACATAATTAACTGTAATTACCCAAAATATCCCCTTTGAATACGCATTGCGGTTATTAGAAGGCCCATGTGTACTTGTGCAGTACTGGATATTTCTGGACAAATTTAATGCGTCGAACAGACGACGTTCTTTTGGAGAAATAAAGAACGTCAATTGTATGATGTAAACCATGTTCTCGACCACTCAAAAAGAACGTTGTTTGTTGAACTACTGATTGCATTCAAATACTGCTCTGTTAAAATTGAACTACTACTAGCTTGCTGAGGTATGGCGCCTAATTTTTTTAAATTATTTTACTCTGTACTAGTGTTTAAGGTCGTAACTTAATTAAGGTCAGTTAATTCTAAGTTAGTCATTTAAACTTGGGGTAATGATGCAAGTCGAATATGTACATTACATTACTGTAAGTTAGCAAGATCTAGCTATGATAATAGTAATTTATGAAACTGTTGCATAATAGGGGTTATTAAAACACGAGTGTGAGTTTAAAAACCGAGCCGTAGGCGAGGTTTTTAATAGTATCACACGAGTGTTTTAATACCTAATTATGTCAGTTTCATACACTATTTTATCTACACTCATACAATTTTAAATAAAATACCAAAGTCAAAATCTTGGTAACATTGTCCATTGAGGTAATATGTACTACGTACTGGAGCAGACATCAGGAACAAAAAATTTAGCACAACTTGCTGGCCGCGCAGCACGCGCGGCGCGAGCGTGGCTAAGCGAGTGAGAGTGCAGGAGCTCTAAAACGTGCTGCAAACATTTTGTTCGAGGTGTCTTCTCTAGTACGTAGTACATATTACCTCAGTGACATTGTCGTTGTTTTTCTTGATTTCTCTGGTAAAACATTGTTCGTAATTTACGTTGCTGCATCCAGAAATTCAGGCGGGGTCATATTCTCCTCAGTTCAGTATCACTGCTGTAGTCAGATATTTTTGCCCAGAATAAAACTTTCGACATACAAAACCATAATAATAACGTAAACAATAACAATAAATTTACAAGTTAGGGTGACCAAATCCAGTAGGCCGTGGCGCGCGGCCGCGCACGCGCGCTGGTGCGCGCCTTCACAGATAATAAAATATGGTCTGGCGAAAACATTATAATCGGAACTAATTTTCTATCCTTGTCAGGATTCCGTCAATTTCTGTTTTATCATACAAAAAATATGCCTGTAAACACTTAAATATAATTAAAAGCAATATGACAATCAAAAGTTCTGCCAAAAACGCGATTTTAAACGATAAAAATTTTCAATGTATGACAAGTGGCGCCACCCTGAATTTTGTGTATTCATTGGTGCCAAACTGTACGACTGCTAAAAAAAAGTTTGAAAACTCCTTGGTTAGGTCGAAGTGGCATTAAAAACTTCTTAGTTGAGCTGAAGTGTGCGGTTATGGAAAAAAAATTAAATTACCGCATTGTTTTGTTCAGCAAACTGTATCGTAATGAAACTTTTTAAATTCATTACAGGTGCATGTGCGTAAAGTATGTCATTATGACATTACTTTCGAGTTCATAATTCAAATTTTACGATACGAGTGTAGATAAACATATTAAGTGTACTTAGATTGAAATACATGTGGTTTCATTGATATAATTAACACTTGGCTTGTCATGGGCAAATGCAACTCAAACTAGTCAGTTTTCGATACTGCCAGTAACTTAGATTATGCCAGAATAAGGGAAATTTTATATCATTTTGTTTAAAATACCTGCATAGAACAGAATTCTTATCGAAACTAAATTAACAATTTATCGCTTATTCTATAACCATATGTTTTTGCGATAATTTCTTTATTTAACGAAACATGAAGATATTGGTACCTATATTACATTTAATTCTTGGAATCTGAGTAGGTTATTAGAAACTCCATTAAGATTTGGATAAAAAATACATAATCAGCCCATTACTGTCCCACTGCTGGGCACGGGCCTCTTAGTATGAGAAGATTTGGTTTTTTTTTTTTTTAATTTAGATGATTTATACCAAACGTATAGTTAGCCGCTGACTGGGAGCATAGCTCACTGTGAGTATATAAAACTTGAAGTCTCACTGCACATTCTAAAAATACAAGTACACTCCGACGCCGTCGTCCAAAATATCGTCCCCGCCAGCGAGGACCGACGCGACATCCACACAGATACCGAGAGTCCGACTCTCGAGAAACAGAACACGATGCAGCAGCGGCTGCCGGGGGAACCGGGAGCGGTGTCCCCCAGCTGCACCCTGAGTCGAGGTCCGAGCTCCCCCCTGGGGACGCCCTCACGGTGTCGCAACCGGAGATAATCTCGTCACGCGAGACCGGCCCTATGCTCTAGAGTAGTTCCTAGGAGTAGGCTTAGTAGCCACTGGTTAGGTTTAGGTAGGTCCTAAGCCTCGCCGGCGAGGCTGGCTGATTAACGGCGATTCGCGACTAGCGCGTCACACACACACCCGATATACCGAAAGTCCGCCACTTTCTAGAAATTCATTCCTGATGCAGCAACGGCTGCTAGGGGGACATAGGAACGGCGGGGTCCCCCTGCAATGCCCCAACGAGGTCCGAGCCCCCCCCTCGGGGCACGCCCGTTTGCGGTATTGAAACCGCGACTTTAGTTTTAAGTGTAGGATTAGGGAAAAACCTTCGGCGAATGGGGGACTCTCCGCCAGCTAGCCCGGTTAAGCAGAGATGGTACCTCGGTACCAGCTGCGAGAATCAATTCGGAAAATAATAAAAAAACTGCACATTTTCCGTTCATATACTGATCATTTTCCGTTTAAACTTACTATGCTGACAATACGCTGTAGAGTAAAATGCGCTACTAGTATGGACGAAAAAAATTGGTTTGTTTGGCGGTGTTACGTCCCGATAAGCTGTTTCATTCATGCGCGTAGCCAATTAACGTCAGAAGCGCATATTGGCGTAGCACAATGGTGCCGATTCTCTTGTACACCCACCTAAACCTAACTATAACTAAAATTTTCAAATTTTAGTTTAGAAAATCATAAAACTTATTCTGTGTTTATCTTTTTCTTATTTTAGAAAACTTGTTGACAGCTCTAATAATTGAGTTTGACGAATCTAAGTTGAATTGGCGGTGTTACCAGTACATCTTAAAAAATTTATTAAAGAGTGAATGGAATGACCGAAAGTTCACAAAAACAAGGAAATTAAATAATAATTATATTTGGAATTATTAGTTTATCATTAAAATTAAGAAGAAAAAATCATGTCACGAAATAAAGTACATTTTTGTTTTATATTTTCAATAAATTATATAAATTGGAATGTGATCAGATTAAAGAGCTAGGTTATTATTTTCTACGGCCCGTATTACAGAACGATACTCAAGCGTTGATCACTGTTTAAAACTAGTTTTGAGTTGAGCTTTGATTTTAGAACGTTCCTCAAGCAGAGATTTATTGATCACAGTTCAGCTGAGTTTAGCTTTATTTTATACTTTCACCCGTTTCGGTATTTGAGCAGAGATTTGATCTGTAATCAATCACTCTAGTGTGGTCCAGACTACGCTTGAGTAGAGATTTCTATTTTAATTCAGGTCAAATTCGTGTGTTATGTTGTTGAATTAAAGTTTATAATAATTACCGTTCTGGAATAAGACCGATACTCATGTAACGATTCTATCCTTAAGTAGTGATCAGGTGATTGGAGTTTAAACTGTACTTGAGGAACCTTCTGTAATACGGGCCCAAGAGTACCTATCAAAGGAGATATATTGTTATTATTGCAGCGTATCATATTGTATATCTTAAACAACGAGAAACAGAGCTATTTGCAAAAAGCGCAAGGACCTTTGAATTCCATGGGCAATCACAATAATAAACTATTTCTTTAATTTAAAAAGCTGGAATTTCCCTTTTTAAAGACGTGGTTAAAAAGTTCTAGCACCCAGAACACGAAATTTCTCAGAAAAGTTAAATAAATTAGAATATAAGCCAAAAAGTACCACGCAGGATTACAAACACTGTTGCCAGGTCTCCCGATTTTCCGGGAAATTCACAGATTTTCCTAAAAATCTCCCGGTCTCCCGATTTTCGACAAAGATCTCCCGATTTTTTACAATCCCTGTATAAAGCTAATAATAGGAATAAGATCAAAACCTGGAAAAAAAACTGCATAAAATGAAACGGACGGATAAGTTGCTACCCTGAATATTTCCGTCACTTGTTACACAGTGCAGTAAAATATCAAACTGCTTTGATTTCAATATTATAGCTGGAATGTTAGCAAAATGTAATACCGGGATTACTTCAAAACCTTTGATTTTTGTTGAAAAACATAATCTCCCGATTTTTTCCATTGTTCCTCAATACATCTCCCGCTTTTTTCATAATAAGCCTCCCGGATTTTGAAAATCGGACCTGGCAACACTGAATACAAACTTGGCGACTTTCTCCCCAAAAGAGGGACTTTTTAGGGACACATATTAGCATAAAATTATAGAATTGAATGTCAAACATAGTTTTTTTTTCCCCATTGTATGGATTTATGTACTTCTTAACCTTTATTATATAGGTACCTCTTCTTATCGAAATTATAAATTTCAATGTATATTTCCATGAACAATTTACCTTTCTGCTGAATCTACAACAGCTGCAACCACATAGTAGGCATCCATTATTTATTTTAACTACCTAAAAACTATAAAAATGAATAAAATAAGCTTTGCAATTTTAGTTGTTGGTAACTAATTATAGTCGACATGTATTTTGATGCCTTCTAAAAATAGTCAGATTTAGGTTGACATTTCTAATATTAGGTGAAAAACGTCAATTACAGAATAGCAAAATGTCAATTTTTACTAAGTTGAATAACTAAACTAATTTTGGTCCTGTCAAACAAAAAATTAGTTTTAAAGTGAATTTCAGAATAGAAAACGTCGTTTGACAGGACTAAACTAAATTTAGGTGTTTTTTAGTCTAGTTTAGAGAATTTTGTGACAAGAGAATCGGCACCAATAGCTGCCGAATGTCGTGATTACTCTTATCGTATTGTGAGTTCGGTGTGAACGAAAATTATACGTTGTTCCTGTTTACTACTATTTTCATGGTGTACAATAATACAATAAAGCATATATCTATCTATTCTATCTATTTACCACTGCCGTAGTGAATGACGTAATTGACCCTGAATCGCGCTATCAAACTTTGACGCGCAATTAGTACGAACGCCCAACATCAACCGTCAGGCTGAGGCCCACCAGGCAATAACACCCAGCCTGGATGGAGTATCTTCCCTTTGTGTTGGAGAAACATAAATACCTTATTCAACAGTGGTGACCTTGTCCGTAGTGTTTCCACACTAGTGACAGCAGCCTTTGACAAATCAGCGACTCCATCGTAATTGTCTTCATTCCCTCACTACACTTTTTTTTTTGTTTTGAATCGCAGAAAATGCCTTTCGCATGTGATGCTACCCGGGGAGGTAGCGTGGTTATGTGGGGCTTGCACCCACTAAAAACTAAGCCGTGTACCTACTCTCGCCTTGTGAATGAGCCACGAGAACTGCGATGCATGGCATTCGCGACCCATCCAGCGCGGCCCATTTTCGGGTCCCTCTCAGTAGTGACGCTCCTTAGGCGATGTCCGGGTACACTTGGGACATCACCACAACTTGAAGGCCGTGTAATGCGGACGACTGACTCCCCAGTCTATCGCCCGCTGGCCTCTCTTAGGGCGACATCAGTTCGGCGTAAAGCCGCCTGCGCCGACCCGTCCTCCTGCGGCGGGTTGGATCAGCGAAGGAGTCTTCTTCCCTGACCCGCTCCGCCGCTTCTTTCTGCGAGATAATCTCCTCACAGAAAGATGCGACCGCCTCCCACACCTCCACACTGTCAGCCATGGCCCTGACCACGGCTGGTAGTGATACGTCTCCCCCAATCGCTGCAGTGAGAGCACGGCGCTGCAACACCCAAGCAGGACAGTATGCAAGGGTATGAAGGGCCGTGTCCTCACTACAGCCGCACTGTTGGCACATGGGAGTAGCCTCCCGTCTCACCACTTTATGCAGGTATTTGCCGAAGCAACCATGCCCCGACTACACCTGCACCAGACGGAAGGACAACGTTCCATGTCACCTCCGTACCCATTCCTCAAGGATCGGCTGGATAGCCCCCACAGTCCAACGACCGGCACTGGGCGTTTCCAGTCTCTCCCACCATTGCACCATTATGGCAGCCTGTGCCTCCCTGCGCCACGTTTTTATGACTTCAGGCAGCGGGCGTCTGCCACTTTCTGCCTGATGGTCCGCTCCCTGCCGATAGATCTTGGCGAGCACCTGGGCCTCTAAGTCCCACGGAGGGGTGCCTGCAAGTGCACCCGCTTCCGCAGATATTGTGCGGTATCCTCGTATGACCCTGACTGCCATGACTCTCTGCGGCCTTCGCAGCAGAGCCTTATTTTGGGCATTCAGGGACTCCGCCCACACTGGCGCCCCATAGAGTGCCATCGAGTGCACCACCCCCGTATAGAGCCGTCGGCAGCTCACACTCGGTCCACTCAGATTCGGCAACAGCCGCCTAAGTGCGGACGCTGTGCCGATCAGCTTGGGGGCAAGTTGCTCAAAGTGCTTGCCAAAATTCCACCTATTCCCTCACTACCCTACAGCATCCAACAACCGATCAAACAGCTAGTGGCGAGTCACACGGTGCAAGCCAGCGGTAGTCCACAACTGGCTAAAGCCTAGGTAATCACAAGTAAAGTACCATACCTATTATTAAGGCATTTCTTGGCATAATCTGACTGAATCTGAAACTAATAAGACTGTTAGATAATAATTGTTAGCATCCATTTAAGGGGAAACAATATAGAGATTCAATAATCTCTATTGTAGTTTATATTACTTTTAACGGTCAATATCAATAACGTGTGTATCGACAATTTGCCATTTAAAGATAGAAATTTGACATAATCTTTAGACATTTTATGTCAAATTTCTATCTCTAGTAGGGCAAATCGTGATATTAATTTTGGCCGTAAATCTATCCCGATAACAACTACTGCACAATGCATTTAATATTAATATATGATAATAGTTTGTAATAAAAATGTCTAAACTATTTTAACATAAACTTCAAGGCAACTCACTGGTTTAAGTCGTAAAACTGTCATTTAATTGTGTCAAAACTAACTCTCTGTTATTAGAGTTATTACATAAAGTTTAACTAACATAGGTGCTATAAACAATACTTGACATTGACAGATTCATTAATGTTTGTTACAAAAAGCTTTTCCTTGAACTGGCATTTTTTTTTGGATTATTTTAGTTTCCTCGGGGACAAACTTCACTTGAGGCATGTACCAGGCCCCTCAGAAAGTATTGCGAAAAAAAGTTTTTATATATGGGAGACTGGCCAGTTATAATGTTTTTCGAAAATATGATTATTTATAAGTAAAAATAAGTAAGTTCCAATTTCAAAATTTCCCTCCACATTTTTTGCGAGTTAATTCAAAGTATTGTGTCTCACTGAAATATGGATCTGCGCCGGGAACATTTTAGAGCTATGATTTTATACGATTTCAAGTGTCGCCTGAAACCGGATGAATCGTACGATAGACTTCAAGAGGCATTCATGGATGAAGGCCCTTCCAAGGCAACCGTGTATCGTTGGTATAACGAATTCAAGCGCGGTCGACCAACTTTGGGGGATGACGAAAGAAGCGGTCGCCCTTTGACGGCTGTTACCGAAGAAAACGTGCTAGCAGTGAAAAATTTAATCCAAGACAATAGGCGAATTACATATCAGGAGATTCAACACATATTGAAGATTGGATCGGGAAGCGTTCACGAGATTCTACACAGCCATCTTCGCGTGAGGAGGATAGTATCACGCTGGGTGCCGCACAACCTCACCGATGCTCAGAAGCAGGCCCGGGTGGAATGGTGCCGTGATATGCTTAACAAATTTGAAGCAGGCTCGTCTCGGCGTGTTTACGACATCGTTACAGGTGATGAGTCCTGGATTTATCAATACGACCCAGAAACCAAGCGCCAGTCGACTGTTTGGGTGTTTCAAAATGAGCCAACGCCTACCAAAGTGAAGCGATCTAGAAGCGGGGGTAAGATTTTGATCGCTAGCTTTTTTAATTTGACTGGCCACTTGGTATCAATTCCCTTACGGGATCAAAGAAGCATTAATGCCGAATGGTATACTACCAAATGTTTGCCAGAAGTTTTCTCTGTTATAAGCAACAAGCGACCAAACACAGGGCTCCGCGGGCTACTGCTCCACCACGACAATGCACCTGCGCACACCGCACTCAAAACGAGGGACTTCCTGGACAGCACGCCAGTCAAACTCCTGGGTCACCCTCCTTACAGCCCTGATCTAGCACCGTGTGACTTCTTTTTATTCCCAAAAATAAAAAATCAGCTCAAAGGGATACAATTTTCGTCGCCGGAAGATGCGCTGGCTGCGTTCGAGCAGGCTGTAAACGAGGTGTCTGCGGCGGACTGGAAAAAGTGTTTTGAAAACTGGTTTAGGCGCATGAATCTTTGTATAGAGGCTGGTGAAAAGTACTTTGAAAAGATTTGATAAAAATATATGTACGTATAGAACAATTTTTTTTAGTTTCGCAAAACTTTCTGAGTGTCCCACGTATATTGCCTAACGATATGATTTGGAACAAATATTTATTTTAATTAATATTGAAATTAATTCTAAATTAATTACTGATGCAATTTGTCTTTAGACATGGACACTGGATTGGAATCTTTGGAAATGTGCCGTTGACTTAATAGTTACCAATGATTTATCGTCAGCGAGATATGAATCAGATAACTGGGCCTGTCATCTGTGGCAATTAACATGCAACTTAGTTGTATTGAAATATGAAGCAAGCAAATTATGCACAAGTCGCAAGTTTGTGGAACACGGTATCGGCCATTATGGGCCTACACACCTGAAAGTACTCCATGAATTTCTTGATAGTGTGTGTAGTCCGCAAACCCATACTAAGCCAGCGTGGTAGTATCTATAGACAGGTAAAAGTGTTTACTTGAGTAAAAGTAATTACTTAAGCCACGATTTTTATTCTATAGTTATAGTTTAGAAATTGCTCAAAGTTAGAACTGTCCAATGTTAGAATTCTTAGATAAGTAATAGTCACCATTTCCTTTACTTAAACATTGAGAACTCGTTAGTTTTGCTTAAGATTTGCAGTTATTGCGTTGGAAATGATGAATTTTAACAGTGGAAGCAATGAAGCTACTTTTGGTGTCATAGATTATATCATTAACGATATTAATACCGGAGATTGAAGTTGCTGAGCCTAGAAATCGCAAATTTTACTTTCGTGGTGTGTATCCATATCATAAGATAGTTTTAAAAAGATATTTTGCTTCTCCAAAAGTGTTGTAATGTTGTGATGAATGGCCGGAAATTACGGAATCTTAAATAAATAGAACTTGAATTGGCAGAAATTACACCCTTCAAGTACACACAATTGCCACATACTACGCCCGCAGGCATGCTGGTGGGCTGGCCATGTCTGTCGAAGGACCGATGGCCGTTGGAGCAGACAAGTCCTTGAGTGGAGACCGCGAATCGGCAAACGCAGCGTAGGGCGCCCCCCTGCCAGGTGGACCGACAACATAAAGAACGTGGATGCGGAAGGCAGAGGACCAAGCATTGTGGCGCAATTTGGGAGAGGCATATGTCCAGCAGTGGACTGCGATAGGCTGAGTTGATTGACGCCCGCAGGTAAAGAATGGGATACAAAATAGCGGCAATTCTAAATTCTATTGTTCTATGTGCTTCTTGCTCACACAATACTATACGTGTGAGCGAGAGATAAATACAAATGCTGTCATTTTCTTACTCGAGCATTTACTTAAGTAACGTACATTACTCGACTATGGAATAAGATTTCATAATGAAGAATTCTATCATCAAGTAATGACTTTACTAAGAAATTACTTAGCAACAAGTAATTACTTCTTTATACATACGAGTGCAAGGCCTTAATCCTTTCATTCCGAAAAGAGGCCCGTGACTAGTAGTAGGAAAGTAATGAGCTGGTTACGTTGTGTTATGGGACTTATGGGCCATAGTGGCTATACTTGTATGTGGAGATGCAAGACGTTATAACATAGTAGACAACATTGTAAAAAACACGAGCTTATGATTCTTAACCAGTGCCTAAATAAAGCTAAAATAAATATATATAATAGGTAATATTACTTGGAGCAATCATTTGGATCCAGTAGCTTTCCTATTGATACATAATAATTAGAGTGTGAACATTGTAAGTACCTATATTATTAGGTATAGTCTAATATAAGTACCTTCTAATAATTTGATACGCTGATGTCGTCAGTCGCGAAATCAGTTGCAGTAAGGTCATTCACCCATTGTGGTAAGTCCAATTTAATTATAATGTCATTCGAACGCGGTAGTAACTACTGAAATAATTATTTAAGGTTTTTCCCTGAGTCGCACTAAAACCCTGTGTCATTCTTGAAAAAAAGCAATTTCAGGGCGAAGTATAATTGAATTTGAGGAATTGAAATATTTGGATTTTCTGTTGCATGTCTCTCATTTTATTATTAGGGAACTTTTCATTTAATAGTAACAATAAATTATATTTACAGACTTAATTACACAACCATATACACAACTTACACAACTATACATGCTGAAATTTGAGTCGCTTAAATCCCGAAAAGGGGTCATTGTACTTATCATTATGAACAACTTTTACTATGGGACCAACCCTGAAATCGCGAAAAAAAAAACAGGTGGTCCCTACACTTGTGTTCACTTAAATCAATAAAATGTAGGGACCACCTGATTTTTTTTTCGCGATTTCAGGGTTGGTCCTATACTAAAAGTTGTTCATAATGATGACTACAATGACCCCTTTTCGGGATTTAAGCGACTCAAATTTCAGCGTGTATATTTAAGAATAAAAAATAGCTCAAAATAAATAAACAAAATAAAACTCATAGCTACAAAAAGTCAAAAATATCCTCCATATCGCTGCCTACCGGTAGTGTTCCCAGAGGACTGGCAGCATTGCCACGTTGTATGGCAATGCTTATTCGTTGACCAAAGAAAATGCCATCATTTTTGGTAACGTGAAGTTTCAATCAATCGCCTGATTCGATCTTGAGCACTCGGGCCCCATGACCCGAGTGTTTCAACCCCGAACAGCTCGAAAATAGATTTACTAATTGCTATTATCAATGATGTTGTTATACATGCTGAAATTTGAATCGCTTCTTTCCCGAAAAGGGGTCATTGTACTCATCATTATGAACAACTTTTACTATGGGACCAACCCTGAATACGCAAAAATAAAATCAGTTGGTCCCTATTGTGTTCACTTAAATCGATAAAATATAGGGACCACCTGATTTTTTTTCGCGATTTCAGGGTTGGTGCCATAGTAAAAGTTGTTCATATTGATGAGTACAATGACCCCTTTTTGAGAAGAGGCCATTAAAATTTCTACATTTATACATTTGTAACGATATTTTTTTTAGTTTAGATACCTGTAATATGAAAACACATTTTTTTTAAAATTAATATTTTATCTGTAGAAAAAATCGCCAAAAAACCTCGTTTTACACACATTTTTCGAAAGATCTCTGAAAGTCTTTTACATATTATTAATACTGTACATATAATTGACGTTTTAACCGACTTCATACATTTTAATTGATACTTTAATAGCTAGGCAGTCAATGATAATTATTTTCTAAGATCGCCAAATTCAACATTTCGATTGATAGCGTGGTTTCTGTGTAATTCTTATTAGCAATATTATGATTTTTTGACCAGCGAGTCGCGGTCTCCTTGTCTCAATTCCCCACCTGAATGTTCCAGACATTCTGGGAAATGTTCAAGGAAAATAAGAAAGTTGGATTGTTTTGCTTTTTAATCTATAAAAGCTGTTTGTTCCTTTCCTTAATGCCGTACCTACACCTACCATAGTGAATTAAGGCTGGGCTGGCTGAAGATACCGGGAGCAGACTTAACGGTCATTATTTTTTTTATTAAAATATGTTTGTTATTGGGTTATGTTTGACTGCCTCGTTGGTCTAGTGATCCCAAGCGCGACTGCTGAGCACGGGGTCCTGGGTTCGATTCCCGGGTCGGGCAAAGTGTTATTGGGTTTTTTCATTAGGAAATTCTCAGTAGCAGCCTGGAGTCTGGATTTGTGCCCGGTTAATGGCAATAGGCTCGCCCCCTATTACATGGGACTTATAACATAAGTGGCGAAATGTGGGTGTACTATACACCTCTACCTACCCCTTCGGTGAAATACAGGCGTGATGTTATGTTATGTTATGTTATTGGGTTTTTTCATTAGGAAATTCTCAGTAGCAGCCCGGAGTCTGGATTTGTGCCCGGTTAATGGCAATAGGCTCGCCCCCTATTACATGGGACTTATAACATAACTGGCGAAATGTGGGTGTACTAAATACCTCTGCCTAACCCTTCGGGGATATACAGGCGTGTTGTTATGTCATGTTATAAAATTTATAAAATGTGGTATTTTTCCGCCGTAGGTTTCCTTACGATGTTTTCCTTCATCGTTAAAGCCAGCATTTTTGCTTCGAAAAAGAACTGACTAGCTGTGTCTGCAGTATAATATATCATTAAATCATTAGGTACCTATACTAACTATTTTCAACAATATATTAATCGCGTATGTACGACCGCATGACAGTGGTAACACTTGAATTAGAAAATCACCCTTACCGCTTACGAAATGCAGGTGCTGTCAATGTCAAACTGTTTCCACTGACGTGCGGTCGACCGTAGCTACAGTCACATCGACCATTCTTCCAATAGATCGATGCCTGGTCAACACATCAGGCTAATAGAGCTGTTATATGTTGCCACTATTCGCCACTTGAAAACTTCAAATCAGTTTCAACCACCTAAGTGAGCCGTCAAAACGCCGTTAGTGATCAGCCAATAGCCGCCTTGGTAGCGCCAATCGCACTGCAGTACCCCGCCACAGCTATTTGACAGAATTTATTGTACGCATTATATTTAACAATAGGCATCTATTGGGCTGAATGGTTGATGTATATAGTCAGCATAATTTATTTTATTTTATTAAATCACTTCATGTTCCGGTTCAAAACCCTGAGTTATGTAATATTGTATAGGGTAATTAATTCTAAGAGCATTGATAACAAGCAGCCAAGTATAGGTATTTATGTTTATGCCTACGGATCTGATATAAAAGGTCAGCCATTGAACTGTTTTCTTCTCAAGGAAACCCCGGTTGCACTAACATTCCGTTGTAATTATAATATGAAAGGGGATAATTGCCAGTAAGTTAAACGTGAAGGATTTAAAAAAGTGACGGATTAATAAAACTACAAGCCTATGCTTGCGGCTTCGCCTGCGTATAAGGTCTTGTCCTAATACAAAGCGACTACGCAACCATGCATCGCAAACTCGTGCGAATTATGAAACTAAAAAACCGGCCAAGAGCATGTCGGGCCATGCTCAGTATTATAGGGTTTCTTAAGTAGGTGTTACAAACAAATCAAATCAAATATTAATCATGGCTATTTTAGTTTTTGCAATAAACGGCAGCATTGGCGACTCAGAGAGTGTTGTTAGTAGCCGCCGCTAGATGGCGCTATAAAGTGCCAATGCAATAGACGGCAGCATTGGCAACTCAGAGAGTGTTGTTACTAGCCGCTAGATGGCGCTGTACAGCGCCAAATTTAAGAAGTGTGTCATTTCAATATAACACAAAGTTACTTTTTGTGATTTTTTTAAATAGAAAGTAGCTAAAGGAGCATTATTTGCTAAGATATTTTTTCTCTAAGGTCAATGACCTTTGAACTAGGACGTTTTAAGTATTTTTCAGTTTTCTCTCTATAACTCAAAAATTTATAATCAAATTATACTCAAAATAATTTTAAAAGAGAGTTTTTACAAAGTTCTATCAATGTGGAAGATTATAAGTTTCTACGTTGCATAGTTTAGAAATGGCTGGGGGGGGCACATTGCAAGCCACTTTGGCGGGCTATATTTCGCAGATGGTACACCTGATAAAAAAGTGATGTATAAAACATTACTTTAATTTTAGTAGACCTATTCAATGATACCCGACACGAGGGGGTGCAGCGAAAAAAAATTTTTCATCCCCATTTCACATGTATGGGCGCCACCCCTAAAATACGTAATCAGGATTTTTTTATTCGTTTAAAATTGAGATCTATATCTAGACTATTTTTTAACAAAATTTCATTTACTTATGTTTATATATATACTGTAGAAGTTATTAAGCTGTAAAGGATTAGGACAGACGGACGGACATGACGAAATTATAAGGGTTCCTTGTAGGACTACGGAACCCTAAAAAAGCACTTATCGAATACATAGCCTGTGCTTGTGGCTTCACTCGTGTGGATGTCATTTATCGTGCATACCTCGGAAACTGTACATCTTCCCGGGATAAAAAATAGCCTATAATGTTAATCATCGATAAGACACGCTGTGACGAAAATGCATGAATAAAATTGATCACGAACAAAATGCTCGAACAAAGTTGTCACGAAAAAAATGCTCGCGTTGGTCGCGTAGTCAGTTTGTATTAGGACATCTCCTAATTAATTTTTTCACAGGAAGACTTTATCACGCATTCTTCAAAAAGTAGCCTATGTTCGTTTACAAGTACCAGGCTACCTCTTTGCAAAATTTCCTTACGATCGGTTCAGAGGTTTAGTCGAGAAAAGGTAACAAACAGACAAACAGAATTGCTTTCGCATTTATAATGTAAATGTGGGTGGTATTTTATACAACATATTGTTCTGTATTCGTGCCATATTTAAGGTGGTGACTTGACCACTGATACTGAACACGAATCAGTAAAAAAATCAAAACAAAAAAAAAAATTGTTAAATACCTATTTGTAAACAAACAAATTTCCCCCGTGTGTCACGTGCGACACAAAAACGATGCGTGTTACACCACCAAAATAATTTTCAGGTATTTCCACCCTTTGAAAATGCCACCGATGACTTATTTTCCGAGTCGTTCGGGATTTATTCTCGAACCCTCGCTATGTTTCTATGTGAAAATTTAGGTATTAAAAAATCGTAGAATATTTTAAGTATTTTTGGGTGACTAAGCACATTATTTTTCATCAGATCTAGAAATATGGCACGATTACAGATCAACACCTTGTATTGTCTGTGAGTCACGGATGTGGGAAAGCTTTTTGTAGGACAATGAAATTATAATGTGAATGTACAACAACGGTTTTAGTCATTTATTGATTTCTTAAATTAGTACCCAGTAAGATTCTTATGTCGGCAAATGTGTAAGCCTTTCGTTAACCCATGCCCTTGCATACCTGAAGAACCCATCATCCTTGTCAATAAGCGTATCAACCCGTTTGTTAACGGATCTGATTTTTGTCAAAAATGCACATTCGGCGCCATTCACAAAGAAGATGAGAAATGTACAGTCTGGAATATTTCCGGTGAACCACCACTAAAGCTAAAATCGCTTGCACTCAATGTTCGACGCCAGCGGTAGGCACGTGTAATGTAGCAGGATTCGTTCAAGGGATTTTGTCAACAAAATGTACCCCCGCGAAGTATTGTGACCATGTACCCCCGCGAAGTATTGTGACCATGTACCCCCGCGAAGTATTGTGACCGTAAATTAAGGGTAATTAGGTACACATACAATCATTATGGATAATTTCTAGCATTTTTCATGATATTACATATGAAGACGTCTGTGGCCTAGTGGTTCGAGTGTCGGACTGCTGATCACGAGGTGGTGGGTTCGATTCCCACAGGACACAAATATTTGTGTGATGAACAAAAGTGTTTGTGTTGGTCTGGGTGTTCCTTATGTATTATAAGTATGTATTTACAAAGAAAAAAGTATATAAGTATTATATCCATTGTCTAGTACCCATAGTACAAGCTCTGCTTAGTTTGGGACTAGATGGTGCTGTGTAAAAATGTCATAAAACATATAAAAAAAAAAAAAGAATGTGTTGTCACTTACATAACATACATAATCAGCCCATTACTGTCCCACTGCTGGGCACGGGCCTCTTCTCAGTATGAGAAGGCTAAAAAGGTTGTCACTTGTCAGACGTGAAACTAAAAAGTCCTGAAAAAGGCCCAGTCGTTATAAAAGTATCTTAACATTAATGTTGTCTTTTGAAGAGATGGGAGAAGGGTCTACATAATAATTCAATTCATTTTAATAATCTAAAAGTCCTGACTTTTACTAAATCCAGCTGGTGTCCTGGCAAATGCCTGAAAAACCTGACATGTCCTGATAGTCAGGCCTGTTCGTTAGGACAAATCCTGACGTCTAATATCCCTATCTTCTTCAATCGTGTCGACATGAGCTACATAATGATAATAACTCATGCCGTGGGAAAAATATTAGCCAGTCAGCAAGTTGGTAGCGGGGCTGACTACCCAGGGTGCGCCGGACGATCCATTATATCGTTACTCGTGGAGGCTCTTTTAATGCACCCTATGACATGAGTAGAACTATATCACTAATGCTTTCCTGAGAAACACTTCCATATTAAATAATAATTCATCTAATTGACACATGCAAACATAATTCATTTCATTATAGCTGAACCCCGAATAAAACAAAGGTCCTAACAATTGAAATTGACTTGATTGAATTGAATTGACTGCCCCGTTGGTCTAGTGGTCGCAAGCGCGACTGCTGAGCGTGGGGTCCTGGGTTCGATTCCCGGGTCGGGCAAAGTGTTATTGGGTTTTTCCATTAGGAAATTCTCAGTAGCAGCCCGGAGTATGGATTTGTGCCCGGTTAATGGCAATAGGCTCGCCCCCTTTTACATGGGACTATAACATAACTGGCGAAATGTGGGTGTACTATACACCTCTGCCTACCCCTTCGGGGAAATACAGGCGTGATGTTATGTTATGTTAACAATTGAAAAGACCACAATTTGAAGCATATACCTGCGTGAGGTTAAACCGAAGGTCGTCCAATAAGCTGTCAGCATGACATGACCAATACCATACGCTGACAAGGTCAAACCACACACGTCTTAGTGTACAGGCAATAAGGTCGAAATTGCTATAGCCGATCTAATTTACATTTGGCCTGACGTGTTTATTAGACCAGTGGCTATGTTATGATTTGTATAAGATCAGATTAGACATAATGTATAGTTTCCAGGCATGTTAAGTAGTTCATGGTGCTAATCAGTCATTTTGTAATGGAAAGGGCTCAGGCGGATGCAGGAAATTGTTCAAATAATATGTAGTTATAATACCTTCCGCACTTTTAGTATGACGATAGTAACAACTTAATAATTGATATAGCTTGCAATATACGATAAATGCTTTTTGTATTTTTTTTGCTGATCTGTAAGTATAAAATAAATTAGCAACAACGCTAGTAACACAAAATTCAAAATGCCTAAAATTAAAATTAGGGGGCGTTCATAAAATACGTGAGATGTTTAAAGGGGGGAGGGGGTCGAGTCAAATCTCATCTAATCTTACGTTGGAGAGAGGGGGGGTCTTGGCAAATATCACGCAATTTATTTTCTGATTGAAAAAAAAAATATATATACTGTTTTAGTCCATTTAATCCAGATTGTACATGCTTAAGATTTAATCTTAAGCGTATTCGTAATACGATTAAGATCATTCACTAATTCGTTCGAAAGAAAATAATTTCATTCATACTTCGACGTTATACATCTACTGACTGTCAAACCACCATATTTGTTTTATACCAAATAGCTCAATTTAATCTGAATTTACGGTACAGTCATATTAGATATTCTGTGGTACAATGTAGCCCGTCCTTTGTTTTCGCGCCACTGTCAGCCGAACGCAACGAAGCAATTTTTTTTTTCTTTTTACTATAACAATCCAACGCGTTTACGTAAGAAACCCACATTTTGAAAAATCTCACGTGAGATTGGGGATGGGGAAGGGGGTTGAATAAAATCTCACGAAATCTCACCAGGGGGGGAGGGAGGGACAGAAAATTTAAAAAAACACCTCACGTAATTTCTGGACGCCCCCTTACCTGCTAGGTAAAAAAAATAGTTTGTAAAATAATGGTAGTTATTGACTACCGTGGACTTTATAAATGATAATTCATAGATAAATTAACAATTCATAATCACTGTAGTTTACAATCACCATCAGTGATAATCTCCCACTGACAATTACAAGATTAAAAAAAAAAAACAAGTGAAAACTTTCAAAAGTCAAAATTTTTACTTAAATATATACAATCTTGACTTCAAATATGTAACATTTTTTTGAATTGCAGAATATTCATTCCAGTCGTAACATTGAATTTGTAACTGTGGTAACATAACATAACATAACATAACATCACGCCTGTATTTCCCCGAAGGGGTAGGCAGAGGTGTAATAGTACACCTACATTTCGCCAGTTATGTTATAGTCCCATGTAATAGGGGGCGAGCCTATTGCCATTGACCGGGCACAAATCCAGAATGTGCTAATATATTCAGTGATTTAGTAACTTCCTACAAATGACGTGAGAATAAACTTAAATGTTACGTATTTGCATTTTCAATCACTGTAAACAAATATTTATGCAATGCAAACCAAATGGAAATGTTATGCATTCGAAACAAGATTATGTATGTAGAGTTCACTGTAGAGTGTCAAGTGTGGAAGAGTCAATGTTGCATAGTCACCTTTGACCCAGATAAACGCTACGTACAGCAGATAATTCATAGTAGGGGTAATGCCCGCTCTACATTCGCGGCAGCTAACCCGCGAAAACGATGTACATTGCTCTGAGCTTGAGGGTACTGAGGTGGAACCATAAAATATTTTGTTTATTCATAAAAAAAAATACTGCATATAAAAAGGACTGACATACGAGCTACCTACAAACTATGTAATTCAAAAACTGACCAAAAACATACGTAGCCTCCGATTGCGTGAAAAGATTTGCTACAGAAAGTTTGATTAGAAATACGTCTTGTTTACATCTTTTCAGTTCTTTTTACATTCAGTCGGGGTTTTTAGATTTTCATAAATAACTTTTTTATTTTAAATCGTTGTGAAGTCCTTGGTTTAAACACTTTCCTTTGTTTCTTAGTATGGTTTATAAATTAATATACCTATAAATATAAATCATCGCACGGTTCAAACAAATCGATAGACACCTCATTCAATCATCGCACGGTTCTAACAAATCGATAGACATCTCATTCAATCATCGCACGGTTCAAAAAAATTGATAAACACCTTATTCAAGAAGAGAGTAATAAGAATGATCAAAATTGCACAACTGCTCATTATTAATAAACAATTACAGTTATTTGGCGTTGAATACCAATGACCTTATTTGTTAAAAAATAAAGTAAAAGTGAATAAATGATAAAAAATAAAGAAAATTTAATATCATTCAATCATCTCTTCCTATCCAGTTTATAAACCAGTAGTACGCGTACGCATACACACCCTCCCCCCCTACCACAACCCCCCCCCCACCCTAAAACAAACCCCCCCCCACACGCACATGTGAACTTACCCTAATATCTGCCAAGTCAAGTATTCGAAATAAGCCTCTTGCAAACTGCACCACAACATTTAATTGGGAGCCTTTTACGTTAGATAGTTGAAACAAACCTGATTCAAATTTTTTTCCAGTATCAATAGCGAGACTTGCCTGAAAAAATAAAACCGAAATTGGAAAAATGATTTCCTAGACGACTTTTCCTGCGATAAACAATACAAACCAAACCAAAATGTCACGGCAATAAAGTACCAGTAATATAGGGTTTTGCTGAGCAAGTGTGCAGTTGTGCACCATCGTTGACCACACGATCACATAACATCAGGGGGTCTACTCGCGTTTGACGATTCTCAATTAATCGTACCATTCATCGCGCACTTTGCTACCTCCGGTCAATGTAAATGGCACAGGATTACCTATTTTCAGCATTATATAGATTCTATTTGACTGTAAGTCTTCCTAACTTTAAATGAATAAATCTTCAACCAATTTCATACGTATCAAGTAGCAACCCTTAAACAAAAAGCAATAAAAAGACACATGACGTCACGGTGTTCTGTTCTATTAAACCCTGCTTTAAACCTTTCTCATACAATAACTTAACGTTACAATTAACCCAATGTTTAGCTTATGTAACACAACAACAGTAGGGCTGGCACGATCGATATTATCTCGACCACAGTGAGCCCTGTGACTGAGCAATTGATTTTAGCCGTATAAGGAACTAGGAACGAGAGAAGTCGTGAGCACAGCTAGTTTATACTGGCAGTAGTGACTAGGTAGTCGCCACGACCCGCCAGATCTTATCTGTCTTGTAGACAAGACTTAGTTTGACTTATCTGTCTTGTAACACGATATGTTTAGTCACGTAAAAAAGTGTTTATTTGTGATGGATCAAATATAGAGGTTACGTAACTATTTGTTATACCAGGGACGAATATGCAACTGTTACCTATCTACAATGATAATATAGTGAGTGTTGAGTATAGTCTGAAGCTTTTGAAGCTTCTTTCCAGCTGACGCAAATACTCTCGGGGTATGGTTGCTTCTGGAGCTGATGCCCAAGGGTCAAAGATAATATTCTGAGGATACAGCGCAGTATACACTGGCGAAGTGCCCAAGATGGGCTATGCAGTGCCGTGACCACATTACTACAGTAGGCGGCGGTGGCCTCTCGCTTCCGGCCATGATTTTGTCCATTATCGGAAGCAAGAGCACTTTGGAAGGTATCATCTCCTTGTATGAGGAGGTGATGCTCACAAAGGAGACGGCGGAGAGGGAGCAAGAGGAGACCACCTCTATCTTCAGGCGAAGCAGACGGACCGGGTGCCGCAGGAGGGCATATAATATCCTCCAGAAATCCTATAGGAGCATCCTGCAGACGACAGACTCGGAGCAGTCTACCGCCTGACCAGTCAATGCCCGTAAGTGCCGTGATGTGACCGTGACACGTCGTGTTACTAAACTAAACTGAATATAATATTATTACAAAATTATTAACAAAGGAAGAGATATTTTTACGAGCTCTGTATTCAGATTTTAGTAGTAGTAGTAGTAGAGCTCCTTGTGAAGGAGCTCGCCCGGGGAAGTACTAGACTACCACGGTACCTACTTCTGCCGCCAAACAGTGATGCATTGCTGTATTCTGGTGTGATGGGTCCTGGTGCCGTTGAAATTACAATCACATGAGACTTTTCATCTTTATGTCTCAGTTTGGCGAACCAACTTGTAGTACCATTGAGGCTACAGCCTGGGTTGTATTGCAGTTGTTATGGGCAAAGGTATCCGCTTAGCCTCTAGTGGGCCTTAACTCGTTTCGACATCCTTTCAGGCTTTATAAAATAGTTCAATA
Organism: Asteroscopus sphinx; assembly: GCA_949699075.1. Classification (NCBI taxonomy): domain Eukaryota; kingdom Metazoa; phylum Arthropoda; class Insecta; order Lepidoptera; family Noctuidae; genus Asteroscopus; species Asteroscopus sphinx. The sequence goes on along the minus strand of OX453005.1, from coordinate 24,097,578 downwards.
GTACAAAGGGTTACCAAATAATAACCAGTTCTAATCTTGCATAAATCTATAGAAATCCAAACTAATGTCATAGTTTTACAATCCTTAGTAATATTAACAAAAGAGCTCACTCCGCTTCTTAAGTAAATTCTATTATGAAAACATAATTCCTACGAAATACGTGGGACACTCAGAAAGTTTTGCGAAACTAAAAAAAATTGTTCTATACGTACATATATTTTTATCAAATCTTTTCAAAGTACTTTCCACCAGCCTCTATACAAAGATTCATGCGCCTAAACCAGTTTTCAAAACACTTTTTCCAGTCCGCCGCAGACACCTCGTTTACAGCCTGCTCGAACGCAGCCAGCGCATCTTCCGGCGACGAAAATTGTATCCCTTTGAGCTGATTTTTTATTTTTGGGAATAAAAAGAAGTCACACGGTGCTAGATCAGGGCTGTAAGGAGGGTGACCCAGGAGTTTGACTGGCGTGCTGTCCAGGAAGTCCCTCGTTTTGAGTGCGGTGTGCGCAGGTGCATTGTCGTGGTGGAGCAGTAGCCCGCGGAGCCCTGTGTTTGGTCGCTTGTTGCTTATAACAGAGAAAACTTCTGGCAAACATTTGGTAGTATACCATTCGGCATTAATGCTTCTTTGATCCCGTAAGGGAATTGATACCAAGTGGCCAGTCAAATTAAAAAAACTAGCGATCAAAATCTTACCCCCGCTTCTAGATCGCTTCACTTTGGTAGGCGTTGGCTCATTTTGAAACACCCAAACAGTCGACTGGCGCTTGGTTTCTGGGTCGTATTGATAAATCCAGGACTCATCACCTGTAACGATGTCGTAAACACGCCGAGACGAGCCTGCTTCAAATTTGTTAAGCATATCACGGCACCATTCCACCCGGGCCTGCTTCTGAGCATCGGTGAGGTTGTGCGGCACCCAGCGTGATACTATCCTCCTCACGCGAAGATGGCTGTGTAGAATCTCGTGAACGCTTCCCGATCCAATCTTCAATATGTGTTGAATCTCCTGATATGTAATTCGCCTATTGTCTTGGATTAAATTTTTCACTGCTAGCACGTTTTCATCGGTAACAGCCGTCAAAGGGCGACCACTTCTTTCGTCATCCCCCAAAGTTGGTCGACCGCGCTTGAATTCGTTATACCAACGATACACGGTTGCCTTAGAAGGGCCTTCATCCATGAATGCCATTTGAAGTCTATCGTACGATTCATCCGGTTTCAGGCGACACTTGAAATCGTATAAAATCATAGCTCTAAAATGTTCCCGGCGCAGATCCATATTTCAGTGAGACACAATACTTTGAATTAACTCGCAAAAAATGTGGAGGGAAATTTTGAAATTGGAACTTACTTATTTTTACTTATAAATAATCATATTTTCGAAAAACATTATAACTGGCCAGTCTCCCATATATAAAAACTTTTTTTCGCAATACTTTCTGAGGGGCCTGGTACAATAAACGAACCGTAAAATATCAATTTACCTTACAATGTACCTTGATATTAAACTTTATTTATTACAATTGGAATCATAATTATCGGTCTTTATTCATCGAAACCATATCAGTATATTACAGATAGTTTTAGCTTTAGGTTAAACCTACCGTGACATCAAACATATTTTAGTTGGTTTTCTGTTTCTGTGTCTTGTCTACATAATTTTTACATGAAAAATAAAGGGAATGTAGAAATGACACTAATGGGCACCTCATTCTAAAAAAAAAAAAAACTCGGTTACTGTAAAGTGTAAATAGTGACTATTAAATACATTATCATAAAGAAGCAAAGATTCTTATAGCTGTTCTGAAAACTTAGAAAAATAAAGTAATACCCAAATGCTTCTGAGTAGAAGTAGCTCCTTTTTAACAGCAAAGCTATTAACAATGAAATGTATACAGAGCGTTAAGTTAAAGTCAAGAGTCCATTGTACGAGACAAGGTGATGTTACGAAACAACAATAGGGTTGCCAAAGATTGGCTCTCAAATAATTCGGCAGTAATGAAAAACGTTTCTCAATTTTACGATTTTATTATCTTTTTATATCCACTTTTACTACAGTTTTTTTTTTTAAGATTTTAAATTATGAATCTGGGGACAAAAATAGTTTTCCCCAAGTTTTCCCTGTCTTTATTACTGTCTCATAACAGTTAATTATACTTTATTTTGATTGCATTATTAAATTAAAAACAAAAAAATACGATTCACGATAGTTTTCTTTTTTGCATTAGAATTAAATTTCAAAACATATTATGTCTTGAAATTTCTCATTTAAGCTTTTCTAATTTAAATATTTAATACCCTCTTTGAAACAGATTTGTTAAAAAATAAGATCATGTCATTTTCAGTGTGCACACGAAATGAATAAAATAAATGAATTATGCAACAAAACTCAATCTCCAAACTTGCGGTAACCCTAAATTTGCAAATTGGAAAACATAACGCAAACAGTGGGCGATCATAACGCTGCTTTGTTAAGCTTTTTTATCAAGGGTCTGGGTGCTTTGTGCTAATGCTTATTCGTTACACTTACACCGTTACTTCTGCTACAAAAATGTTACCTACGGTACGGTAGCCTATGAAGCATGTTAGGAGGAGCCGTATTACGAAAACACAAGTCATGAAATGTCTGCGTTTTAAGCTAGGTTTTTTATAATTCCTTTATTTTTATTAAAACATACATTACTTGACAAAAGCTAACCAAAAACCTCGGGGGTTTATCCGGAATGCCGTTAATTCTGCAGACAACTTATTAAACTACATACTTATGTATTGGCATTGTTTGCTCATTTATTGCACATATTTATATATGTGCAATAAATAAGCAAACAATGCCTTCTTCGGCGAGCGACTGCTGTTACCTGCGTGCACTTGGTACTAGTAGGTACTTTTTGGCGTCGGGGATCTCAGTAATAGATGTTTTGATTTTAAATTTTATTTGTGGAATATGATAGTTTAATTACTGTTGTATTCACAATTTTTTTGTAGAATTTTCATGTATTGCATATATATAAGACTAGCAATAACCCTTTTTCCTCGCCGCCACGTCAGTTAAACGCTTAGAAGCGTTATTTGGACGTCCTGGATCTCAGTTACCTTTTGCTATAAACTGTTTAAAAATAGATCTTAGTATTTGGAATGTGTTGCCATTGATACAAAATTTACAACATTTTTTTTAAATATCTCCTGTTCAGCCAAATGACGACTTTAAATAAAAATAAATCAACTTCCATATTGTAAAGACATGTGGCACTAATTAAAATTTGATAGAATGGAATCACCGAACAATTAAAGATTTGATACTTGCATAAGATATGCAATATATGCATAATTAATTAGTATTTGGTAACTGTCTCCATTCGTAAAGACGTATACAACTTTGTTGCAGAGTGGTTTTAGCAGACATAATGTCGTAATTAGAATAGGTATTCCAGTTACAGTTTAGTAATAGTTATGTCCTTATTTGGAGTATTAAGTTACCTTGTTTCTCGGATTTAACCAAGTATTTTGAATGTTGCCATATCATGATAGATTGACGCAACAAATTGAATTCACTCCCCCTGGAATTTAATCTGGAGATAAAACCAAGAACACCCATATTTTATGAACACCATGTAAAATTATTGCTATTAAGAATCAATTTACCAAACTTTTCGATTACACCCATACCATACCATTACCACAATACCACAAGACATATTGTTGATAAAAAAGGGAGTCCTTTGTCTATATCGACCACATATCATTAAAATCTCATAACTATTTGCCTTGAGACACAGCGGTCTGTTAGACTAATATAAAATTTTACAACACATTAATCTAGATTTACGACTAACTTTCCAAAATGGGAATTTATGACTACCTTCCCAAAATGGAAATGAGAAAAAAAATGAAGCTACAAAATGCTTAAGCTTTAATCATAATCAGTCATAATAAATAAAGTCATAGCAAGCTATAGTTTTTTATTAACTCTGTGCTCAAAATCACCAGAATCCGGGAAGTCGACGTCCACGCGGCAAGCTAACCATTCATCAACATGAATACTCCTAACTACTAACTAATATTATAAAAAGGAAAGATTTGTTTGTTTGCTTGTTTGTAATCGAAAACCTTTAAAACTACTGAACCGATTTTAATCATTCTTTCACCATTAGAAAGCTACTTTATTCAGAAATAACATAAGCAATATGTTATTTCAGTACGCGAGCAAAGCCACAAGCAGTCTAGTTAATTATAAATGCGAAAGTATGGATGTTTCTTATTTATTTGTCCTTCAATCACGCTAAAACTTCTGAACGGATTTAAATGAAATTTGGCATGCAGACTAGTGATGTAACGAATGTCATTTTTTGAACATTCGCGGATGCGAATGCGAATGCGAATATTTGCTACTGACATTCGCGAACGCGAATGCGAATGCGAATGTTCAGTTTTTATTAAAATTTGGCGCCAATTGTCTACAACTTGGTGGCAGTCTCGAGGTGCGTTCCATTTGTATTTTGTTCCGAGAATTGCCGAGTTGATACGAACTCATCCGACTGAAGTGTCATTCCGCTCGCGCCGGTCTTTTCGTAACAAAAACAAGTGAATTTTGAGGTTACAGTCTGAATAACTCGCCGATGTACATAAGCTTTCCTATTGTAATATTAATGTGTATTTGTGTGTACAATAAAGTATCATAATAATAATAATAATAACCAACATGGCAACACCATCTTGTCAGCGCATCATACAAATTTTCAGATATTCAATTTTATTTTTATACAGTTTACACATCAACCTATTTTCAATATAATTATACTACATACATTCCCAAAAAGCAAAATAATATTAAGAAGAGACCATTTTACAAGAAATAAGAAAATAAACATTTAAAGAAGAAAAATATACATAAGTCACCATGAGTGACAGATCTGTCGTCAACAATATAAATGAAAAATTTCAAAATCTTGAAACCGGAAAAAATTGTGTGGTGATTAGATGTTGACAAGAGCTAGAGCCAAAGCAAAAAATGCACGCCCAACATCCCCGGACTCGCCGCCGAGCTCCGCCTCGCAGCAGCAGGAACCGGATCCTGCCTCACCCGCTGCTGCAGTAGCGTCGAGCTCCAGCGACGAGTATTACTCCCCGCCGTCGTCGCCACCACCTGTACGTCGTCGGGGAGGTTGCCGGCCGCCGGATTGTTTGGGACCCCGAGGCCCATCGGCCTCTGAAAGGGCCCCCGCTCCCGGCGGAAGTGTGTCGCGCATGCGATGGTCCCAACAAATCAATCTAAGTGTTATGTGCGCATACTATGGGGCTACAGAGGGGGGCACCAACCTGACTGCGTACCGTGGTCGGATGCTCGCTCTGTTTCAGGTGCTTGAACCAGCTGTCAACGTTTCGGCCCAACGACTGTCCGACCAAGTGCGGGCAATCCAGCGTGGTCACATGTTGGATGACACCGTGCTTGATCGACTGCGCTCAGAAGTACATTGTAGCCCGGTCATCTCTCCCCCGTCACAAGCTGTGGAACAATCGCAAAACCTACCCGTTGCATTACCGCGGCCCGAGCACGCTGAGGAGGTAGTTGATGACAGAGCTACAATCGTAAGTACACAGTGCAATGAACATTTGAGGAGTGCTATGGAGGATGCGATTCTGGAGTTCAGGTCCATACAACCCGAATTTAGACCACATATACCGCGTTTGCCTATGCACAGAAAAAACAAGGCGCTGGTGTGCGCCCTAGATTCGATACTGTCAAGTTATTTTGACAGTAGCGAAAATCTCGGCGATACTCACTCGATCCTGTACTGCGCGGCTGTTGCCGCATGTCGTGTAGCTCATGTTCAATTTCCAGATGGTAATAGAGCTACACGACCAAAAAACGTTGTACCAGCTTGGCAGTGCAGGATTGAACATCGGATTGCCGAGACTAGGGTGCTCATCGGCAAGCTGATCAGTTTTAGGGAGGGAAATAATAGGCCAAGAGTGATACGCTTTGTGAGGCGGGCATTCTCGGGGACTGATGTCAACCCTCGAGAGTACATGTCACGCGTCACAGAGCGCATCGACTTCCTAAAACAAAAAATCTATGCATGGGCAAACCGTATACGCAGGTATAGGAAACGAGTCGACCGATTTACCCAGAATCGCATGTTTGATAGCGATCAAAGGTGGGTTTACAGAGCTTGGGAGCGCCCAGACCAAGGTGTGAGTGACGTGCACTTGCCGGATGAGGATGCCATGAGTTCATTTTGGCGCAGCATCTGGTCAGTGCCCGTCAGTCACACCGAAGGTGATTGGATACGGAACGTCGAGCGCGTGTGTGAACAAATACCAGAGATGGAGGCTGTTGTCATCAGCCCCCAAGACGTGGCCAATGCAGTCCGTACGTTGCCAAACTGGAAATCACCAGGGTCGGACGGGCTGCAAAATTTTTGGATAAAATGGCTGCGTAGTTCACATGCGCGTTTGGCGTCCCAGTTCCAGTTAGCTTTGGAAACTGGGGCACTCCCACAGTTTCTAACAACAGGTATTACCCACTTGCTCCACAAATCAGGTAGTACCGTGGAACCAAAAAATTATAGGCCGATAACATGTTTACCGACGGTCTATAAGGTTCTTACATCCATTTTGAGAACAAAAATTACTAATCACATAGACAGTAATTCTATTATGTCTCCGTCTCAAAATGGATGTAGGAATGGGTCCCGCGGTACTAAGGAGCTACTCCTCATCGACATGGCCATAAGCCAACAGGTTCGTCGATCCCGAAGAGGTCTGTCGACATGTTGGATTGATTATAAGAAGGCCTACGACTCGGTGCCACATACATGGCTCATGAGGGTGCTGGAGTTGTACAAAGTTAATACAACCCTGCGCGCCTTCCTGTTGACATGTATGGGGCAATGGAGGACGGGCTTTCAGTATCCGGGATGCCGACGGACTCCGGGGAACGACGAATTTATAACGATTGAGCGGGGAATATTCCAGGGCGACAGTCTGAGTCCCCTGTGGTTTTGCTTGGCCCTGAATCCTCTTAGTACTTTACTGGAGGAGTCGGGGCTTGGCTATCGGTTGAGAAGAGGAGGTCAAGTAATATCTCACCTACTCTATATGGATGACCTTAAACTGTTTGCCCCCACCGACTTGCAACTGATGGAGCTACTAAGGGTAACTGAAAACTTTAGTAATTCTATCAGGATGGAATTCGGTGTGGACAAATGTGCAGTCATGCATGTAAAGCATGGTGAGATTGTGGAATCCGAGGGTGTTCAACTCTCGGATTCTACACATCTTGGGTCCGTCTCCCCAACCGACACCTACAAATACTTGGGTATGGCGGAGGCGTTAGGCATCAACCAGGCTGACATGATGCAATCGTTGCAGAAGCGCTTCTTTGGCCGCCTGAAAAAGGTTCTCAATAGTCTTTTACCAGGCGGAAACAAGGTGCGCGCCTTTAACGGTTGGGTCATGCCGGTCTTAATGTACTCCTTCGGTATACTCAAGTGGACTCAGACGGGTCTTGACGCTCTGGATCGGAAAGTCCGCACACTACTGACGGCATATCGTATGCATCACCCACGGTCATCGGTGATGAGGCTGTACATCCCGCGGAAGTGTGGGGGTCGTGGCTTTTTAAATGCAAAGACCCTCCACAACCGTGAGATGTGCAGTCTAAGGGAATATTTCCTTCACTTGGACGTGGGTATGCATCGAGATGTTGTTGCAGTGGACAAGGGACTCACCCCGCTCTCTTTGGCTAAAGAGAACTGGCGCAAACCTGCAGTACTTAGTACCAAAGATCGCGAGGAGGTATGGCAAAGCAAGGAGCTACACGGGCGCTTCTATCAGGCTCTTCATGGACCCGATGTGGATGGCTTAGCGTCCGTGGCCTGGCTACAGTTCGGTGATCTCTTCGGAGAAACCGAAGGTTTTGTATGTGCAATTATGGACGAAGTTATGATGACGAACAATTACCGAAAGTATATTGTGAAGGATGGCACGATTGACATCTGTCGGGCATGTCACCGTCCGGGAGAATCTATCCGACACATTATATCCGGATGTTCGCGTCTAGCTAACGGCGAGTATTTGCACAGGCACAACCTAGTAGCCAGAATTATTCACCAGCAACTTGCTTTGAGATACAATCTTGTGGAATCAGAAGTACCGTACTACAAGTATGTGCCCGACCCAGTTCTTGAAAATGGCCATGTCACATTGTACTGGGACAGATCTATCATCACTGACAGGACTATTGTTCACAATAAGCCTGATATAGTGGTGATAGATCGATCTGAGCGCCGCGCAATGATTGTTGATATCTGTGTCCCACATGACGGGAACCTTGTGAAAGCTGAAAAAGACAAGCAAATTAAATATCTTGATCTAGCACACGAGGTTGTCGACATGTGGGAGGTGGACTCAACAACCATTGTGCCGATAGTTGTTACGGCCAATGGCCTTTTAGCAAAGAGCCTCGACCACCATCTCATGAGGCTCTCGTTAGGCGGCTGGGTCAAGGGCCTGATGCAAAAAGCGGTTCTCCTAGATACGGCGCGTATTGTTAGGAGGTTCCTTTCTCTGGAGCCCTGACCGCCGGTAGCTTGGTCCCTGTACCCGATACCGGTGGGCCACTATTTTTTATATTTTTAAATGTTTTTTGTTTTTTTTTTGTTTTGTAAAAATATTTAAAAATATAATCAATATGTTTAAACAATTAAATAAAGGAAATAATAATAATAATAGTTATTTATTAACATGAGTAAATCAACTTCTAGTGAAATATGGACTTATTTTACATTTTGCGATGCTGAACGAGCTAAATACAAGCTGTGTAATAATGAATGTTAAAGAAAAGGAAGAACTACAACTGCTATGAGAATAGTAAGAATAGAGAATAATGTGTTTGTTTGATTATTATTTTTAGTTTTGTTCAAGAAGATGATTATATAACATGAGTAAAAAATCAAGTTTCAATTCATTCAATTCATAGAAGAATATGTTTTTGTTTGTTTAAATTGCATTATATACCTTACCTATGTATACTTTTTGTCTTATAAGTTCTATTGAAAATTTAATTATTAAGCTTCATTGCCCAAAGTAAACATACATACATACATATTATCACACCTGTTTCCCATTGGGGTAGGCAGAGACTATGGATTTCCACCTGCTACGTTCCTGACACACCTCTTTCACTTCATCTACGTCCAATTAACCTCGTCATGCATGCTCGTCGGTTTAGAGTACTCTTAAATTTGCATTTTTTTTAGAACGTCCGCGATTTGATCGCGATACGTTCGCCGAGGTCGTCCCCTTCCAGCTCTTCCTTCCACACTAGCTTCGTATACTTGTTTCGTCAATCTCCTCTCGTCCATCCTCTCTATATGTCCAAACCATCTTAACATACCTTTCTCAATCTTTGTCACTACATCTTCTTTCACTAGACAACGCTCGCTTATTTCGTCATTCCTTACTTTATCTCTCAAAGTTACACCACACATACTTCTCAAAGCTCTCATTTCTACTGCATTTATTCTGCTTTCATGTTTATTCTGCCATACAACTTTCACTACCATACATAAGTGTAGGCACTAACACTCCCCCATGAACAGCCAACCGTGCCTATTCCGACACTTTGCGGCTGTTCATAAAGGTGTGTAGCGCCCCATTCACGTGATAGTAATCTAGTGATAGTCACCCCAAAGTAAAATAAATAATACCAAATGATAAAGTGAAGACTCATAATGTGCTTACGAGGTTAAGCTACTTTCCCTTGCATTAAAAAACATAAGAAATGAATGGATTTTGATTTTATTAACCTACAATTATCTTCAAATTGTTATTTTTTTCTGATATTCATATTCGCAAAACATTCGCAGAAATCTTGCGAATGCGAATGCGAATATGCAATAATATGCGAATATCCGCGAATGCGAATGCGAATGCGAATATTCGTTACATCACTAATGCAGACCATAACCCGGATTAACATATAGGCTACTTTATATCCCGGGAAGAAAACAATTCCCGAGAGGTGTGCGGCAACATATATACATGCTGAAATTTTAATCGCTTCTTTCCCGAAAAGGGGTCATGGTACTCATCATTATGAACAACTTTTATTATGGGAAGTCGTGATAAAAAGTCAGTTAGTCTCTACATTTGTGTTCACTTAAATCGATATGTAGGGGACCACCTGATTTTTTTTCGCGATTTCAGGGTTGGTTCCATAGTAAAAGTTGTTCATAATGATGAGTACAATGACCCCTTTTCGGGAAAGAAGCGATTAAAATTTCAGCATGTATGTGTACGGGAAGATATCTTCCCATGATAAACCGAATTATACGTGGGCGAAGCCACAGGCATAGACTAGTGTAATATAAATTTGACATAAATCAATATAACGATCGTAAGACCAGTCGATTGACAACACTGCTCACGTTTATCCACCTTCACACTTTAAATTGAAAATATATGAAATTATTCTGTTTGTATGTTCCGACATTCAATTTTCAACTTTATTAGAATGCAGTAAAGTTTATTTTTCTTTAGCTTGTGCCATTTATTAAGCTTAGTCCACCTGTTTATAGATTTGTTGTTCGAAGTATTTGTTCACAGGATATCGTGATATTGAGAAAGACTAACGACCTTATTGTTATGGCGATATAGGTCAAGCAAGAGTACTTATGGCTATACAGCAATGCCCGGCAATACAATGGCCAGTTAGCCATTTAGATATCGACAGTAACTGTATTAGCTTCGGTCTAAGGATGGGAACTGCGAGAGAAAACGCAGTTGTGAATCGTAAATTCGCAAATGAAACCCAAATTTAAGTCGCCTTTAAGCCTCAAACTGACATAAAACTAAGTGAAATTGATTAATTGATTGAGTGAGTGACATGCGACTTCATGCTGTTACTGTCACTCTAAAGTGCATTAAAGAGAACGACTTTTAAGAACATCTTAAAGTTAAGTGTCGTTTGAGTAGACCCAGTCGGTCGTTCACACTCTCGCTTTTCCACCCATTTAACCAATCGATTCTTCTGTTTTGTGAGGTTATCCTTGAAACTAAGTTGGTAAAAATTTAAAGATTCATCCTTTAAAAAGCTTTCTTACATCAGGAAAATCTGTAACTGGCGTATGACCATGTAGGTATTATGACAAAACTGAAAAGTTACCTATCGTTCTGACTTAAGTCCTCATCATCCCTTTTTAACCGACTTCAAAAAAAGGAGGAGGTTATGTATTCCGCGGGTTTTTTTTTTTCATGTTACACCGATTACTCCGTGATTTGTGGGCCAATTTACGTGGTTGTTTTTTTATTTGGTAGAGAAAGTCCACGCGGTGGTCCCATATAATTTTATTGACTTAGGTTGAGTAGTTTTTTAACTAGCTTCAATAAATCAGTTTATTTTAGCTTCGCTTATCTAGATGATCTGCTCATTGGTTCGTTTTTCTGAGAATTCTTGGCCGATATGCGTGTTTTTTTTTCACGATAGTGATTGGACGTTTGGAAAAACATGAGCGAGACCTTTGCCCAGCAGTGGGATAGCAAAGGTTAATAAAAAATATATTCTCAAATTGGTTAAATAAACATTTATGAATCAACCCTCAACTAAAAAGTATGAAATAAAAACTTTTTAAGAAAAAAATAAAACCGACTTCAAAAACCTTAACCAAAAAGTAAAAAATAATCATTGTATGTATTTTAAAATCTTAACATAAACAACATTTTGAAGGCGGCGCGTGATTTTCATGTTCGTTCACATAAACTGTTTTTACTATAGATATTGCGCTCGTCTGTACATTATATGACGCAAAGGGTCAACCACGCGCCGCCTTAAAAATGTTGTTTATGTTAAGATTTTAAAATACATACAATGATTATTTTTTACTTTTTAGTTAAGGTTTTTGAAGTCGGTTTTATTTTTTTCTTAAAAAGTTTTTTGTAACATAAACATCCCAACCCTCTCACACACATACACTCTTCACACTCCCCCACACACTTACTGATATATCTATTCAACGGTTAATAACAAAAAATACGTCTTGAATTGAGAACCTACATCATCATGATCTTAACCAGCCCATTACTGTCCCACTGCTGGGCACGGGCCTCTTCTCAGGATGAGAAGGATTCAGGCCTTATTCCACCAAGCTGGGCCACTGCAGGTTGGCAGACTAGACACACTATCGAAAACTGTATAGAGCAGTTTCACGTGTGAAGGTTTTGTCAGGATGTTTATAGGTAATTTATACGTTGTTACTGTTTACTACTATTTTCATGGTGTACAATAAAGTATATTCTATCTAATCAAATTCTGATCCGCACACCGCACTTGAATCCGAAGAGTTAGAGGTGGAAGCCGGGTTCAAACTCAGACCCTCCTGTATAGAAGGCAAGCGATCAACCGCTCTATCTCTGGTTTTCTTATCTTTTTGTATTTTATTTTGGGCTTGGCACAGAACTCCTCGACATTTTCATATGGGATACAATAAATTAAAAATAACGGTCACTATACCTACTTCGCGATGATACATTTTGTTGATAAAATCCCTTGAATGAATCCTGCTACATTACACGTACCTAGGTACACTGTGGGGGAAACAATATTGTTTTCCCGGGACGTGCCAAAGACATAGCACTAGAGGGGCACCGGCGCGGTCAAATAGAGTTCCCGGAGCTCCTCTATTTTGTGCAGAGGATGGCCACCGTGTGGTTTTACGGCCAAAATTAACATTCAATCTATCTACGATTTACCCTACTAGAGATAGAAATTAGACAAGTTTTGTATGGAGCTTATGTCAAATTCCTATCTCTAGTAGGGAAAATCGTGGATAGATTGGATATTAATTTGGGCCGTTAGTCGGTAAGAGTCCGACGTAACCCTCCACCGTCCCCAGACGGAGGATATCTATGAGGATTTCCACCCTAAAACCAAAAAAAAAAAGGTACTGCTGCCATCGAACACAGATTAATGATATATGATATACGTCCATCGAACATTGAGTGGTAGGTAGGTATATCCCCCCTATTAGGGGAGGCCTATGTCCAACTGTGGACCTCTTTCGGCTGAAATGATTTTTAACCAACTTCAAAAAAAGGAGGAGGTTATGTATTCGGCGGGTTTTTTTTTTTTTTTAGTCTTAGTGGTGGTTCTTTCAAATATTTCTGATTGTACCTATCTTTTTTCCAAGGCATTAGTTAGTTGCTGATTTAACAATCGACTAAAGAGCTTCTTATCGATTATTTAATTCGAGTAATCATTTGCATGCCGTGACTAATGGCGGTTCGCTACTCAACATAATAAGGAGTATTTGCTTTCTTCGATCAAACAGATTAGTTTTCATTACACGTGCATAATGTGATGATGGGAGAAAGTGGAAGCTATGAGCGTAAAGATCACCGCACACCGCACGTACACACGGCTACACATCAAGCTGTAATTTTCCAGTATAAGCTGACCTCGCATTGTATAGGTTTTCCTTACAACGCGAGGTCAGCCTTTACTGGTTTTGTACAGCTTGATGTGTAGCCGTGTGTACGAACTTGATGGATTATTGTTTAAGTTCTTGACAGCGTGAATGGCTGCCGGGTCCATTACTTACAGCAGCTGTGGATATATTAAATAGTCATAAATTATTTTATTAAGGACTAGCCGTGTGCCCGATGAGATTTCCCATCAGTAATATCTCAAGAACAATTTGCCTTTTTTACTCTCTTTACTACCGCTCACTTAAGGAATTTCATGCTCCAAGACCCACCAGCTTAAGCTGTGCGTTATCTGTCGGTCAGTTTTAGATTTTAATTAAATATATTTTAATTTGAAATTGAAAGATCAAACAAAAACCTTTGCGTGCATGTTTGGAACTCACATAGAACAAGAACATACATACACAATAATAAGGAACACAGAATAAGGATTTTAATTAGTAAAAAATGCACTTTATTTTTACTTATTTTAATTTTTATGTATATGTCATATTATTATTATATGATTTTATCGATAGCCACCTATTTTAGTATATTGTATTTAAAAGTAATAATTTCATTTCAAGTTAACAAAGCCAAAATTTACTCCAGTCGTATTTATAGCAATTTTGAAACGCCTTTTCGATGATTGTATCGAAAGGAAAAACAAGTCGATAACTTGCCTGCGGTACAAATTGGCCCAGTTTTATGAAATCGATGACATAAGGTGCAGTCAGGACTCCGATAGCTTTAGTACTACAATAGCACCTAGGGCTGAACAAACATACTTATAAGATCCTATTATTTATTGTACTCACATATATAAATTGAATTTATAGTAGGAAAGTTTCTTTACATCGAAATGAGTTTTCTAACAACAAACCTTAGAGCGATAGAGAGATGTTGATATTAGAGGACAGAAACAAGTGTACAACAGAATCTAAACCTACCTTACGAAAATATTTACATACTTTCTTCTTTCTTTTCTCTTTCTTTCTTTCTTTTCTTTTTTTCTTTTCTCTTTTCTTTATCTTTTTTTTTTCTTTCTTTCTTTTTTTCTTTTTCTTGGATTTGTGCCCGGTCAGTGGCAATAGGCTCGCCCCCTATTACATGGGACTATAACATAACTGGCGAAATGTGGGTGTACTATTACACCTCTGCCTACCCCTTCGGGGAAATACAGGCGTGATGTTATGTTATGTTATGTTATGTTGTTTCATTACTAGGTACCTAATAATATAAATATACTTAAATATATCGTCATCATCATCATTTCAGCCGAAAGACGTCCACTGCTGAACATAGATCTCCCCCAAGCATCGCCACAACTTAAACATATAAGGACACATAATTATATATATATAGGTAAAATACAGATATATAGATATATATTATTTAGCTCAAACGTACGTTAAAGTTTCAGTAAAATTCAATTTAATTTATCCTAAAATTCAATTTAATTTGTCTCCTAAAATTTAATTGAAATTTTATCTACCATCTAATTTGGCAAGTATTATAATATTAAATATCGAACATACTACTTTTAATGATAACACATTTTATCACGTATCTTTAAATAAAACATAATATGTTGAGTCATTTAGTATCAATCAAATCAAAAATACCTTACCACACAGGTGCTTTGTGCACCACGCTTTTGACCACAACAGCTAACATAATTTCGACAAACACTGACGTGGAGAATTAAGACGCTGACAACAGCCAAATACCCCAAATAGGCTTCTTTCAAAAACATTTTTAGCTGTATCTATTCAGTTTGTGGCAGTGAAAAAAATACATGTTAATCTTGATCGTATTTTCTGAAACTGTATTGTGCCCAAAACACGTTTTCTTGAAGTTTTCTCGATAGAAAAGAATTGTAAACTAACCTCTTAAAACATGCTTTAAAGCAAACAATCTCTATTATTTACTAAATATTATAAATAAAATTATGAAAACATTTGAGAAAGACAATAATCCAAACATTTGTTGTTTCAGTTTTTCAAATAAGCTTTTAGTTTTTTATTAAAAAAAAAAAAAAAAAAATTTTCATTCAAGTTGAGCGGCGTATCCGACGTCCCTCGGCTCGTTGCCTCTCTTTCTGTTCTACACGAAACGATAGTGACCGCAGAGGTCTGATTTTTTAGGTGTTGTCAGCCTCTTAAAACTGGTCAGTTATAACCACAGAAATAGATAGAATGGTTGTAATCACAATTTTACTTGCGATTCATGCGTGGCAATTTGCGAACAAACTACGCCTCCCATATTGACTGTACTTTACAGCTTTTGTTTCTGCAGAGAAACAGCACAATAAGGCATTTTTTCGGATTATGGTTACAGTATTTATAGAAACAAGTCATAAGGCGTACTGAGAAAGGCTTTGAAATGCCCTGCACTATGGTGCAGCGTTTTGGCACGCACGCCCTGCCCACTTGGCCATTCTATCTTAGCGATGGGCGATTATAACTCGAGTTATTCTTTGAACTCGTTGATTCGAATTGTGTTTCTTCAAAACCGAGTTGATTCGTTCGGCTCGGTTACTCGCTCTCCCGGGCAAGTGAAAGAGAAAAGAAAGAAAGAAAAATAGTTTATTGTCACAGTTAACGACGCGCAACATTTAAAACACAGTGATAAACACAAGCAAGCAACTTATAGGTGGGGTTACATAGAAAGTAAAAACAAAAGACACATAGGTAAAAAATTAAGAAGGGACAGTCGATACAAAATATAAGAAAAGTATAGTTGACCGCATGACATGAAGTGGCGGTAAGCAAGCGACTGAGGCAGCGAATAGCTGCGAACTACGAGTTCAAGTGAGAAAAAAATATCAGGTGGTGCAAAATCGCCACGATTCGTGTACAAACTGTACACGAATCAACTCGATCAATCACATGACTTGCCCGATTCGACGCCGCTCGCTGGCTCGGATGGCTCGCTGTTTGTGGCCAACTCGATGGCTCGAGTCGGCTCGATACAGTAGAACATACGCGTCGCATTCGCACCACGTGTTTGATACTGCCGACCGAGTCGAATCAACTCGAATCGTGATTCGAATCAACGATCACTTCAATTCGAATGATTCGAGTTGAATAAAATACGATTCGTCCGATCGCTATTCTATTTCTGTGGTTATAACTATGATTCGTTGATCTCTGAAGTACAGATATGATTTGGGATACCTAGTTGTCCTTTCTAGTATTTATTTATTTATTCAGACAATTACAACTATATTCAATGCAGTCGTGAACCGCAAACATTTTAGCATGTATCGTCTCCAATGAATGGGAGACGATAAATGTTAGAATGTTTGCGGTTCTGTGAGAAGACCTAGTGACAGGATTAGTTTTCTGTGAATGGCTAATTTCTGTATTAAACTGATAATAAATCAATAAATAAAACTAATAGACCAGAGTTTGTTACTAACAATATACTTATTGTATTAAATTAGGTTAGTATTAGATTACCAGCAACGATTGGGTGTAATTGACGAGCACCTTTAAGTAAGCTAGCATCCTAGTTGGCTGTCACACCGCTGCTTTTGGGGCTGTCGCAACATTTTTGTTACAATGAAGCCGCTTTTTTACGCTTGACAGCGACCTTATTTCTAATCAGTAGGTACTGCTGACAGGAAGAATTTCCAGGCCAACAGCAGCCCTAATTGAGTGCAGTGTTGCAACCGCCTGTTTCGTGACCAGACACAAATGCCCGGAAGTCAATGGCCCACTTACAACTCATTTTTCGTGGCCACGATCACGTTATACACAAATAATTTACTAAAAATCAATAAAACCGTTAATTTTGCAATAATTGCTGATGCTTTTTATTGCTGACGAATTGATGTAAGATGCATGCAGTTACCAAAATGCATAATGTGCACAAGTTCACATGTCATAAGTTTAACCAATTACAGTTTGATTTTTACGATCTGACGTACACACGTAGACATTCGTGTCGTAGTTTCCGATATGAGGAAGTATGTAGTGTAGTAAGCAATAGCTATACCAATCTATAAGTTAAATATTAGAGATATTATAATAACTGATAGGTAACTTACATTAAAACGTGTAACGGAAAGGGTGCACATATCAAGTGCACAGCTTCTTTAGATGATAACAAATTATACGGCAAGGATTTTAAACCCTATATCTACGTATTAGGAACATAGGAGAAATTCCAATATAAGAAACCAAAGTTGTAATGTCTTTGTAAGAAACTAAACACTTCAAACTGAAATTTACACATCACTGGCACAGGCTGGCACCTATATCCTACTATTAGCAACTGATGTGAAAAGCTTCGTAGTGCAGTGACACTTTTTTAACCGACTTCAAAAAAGGAGGAGGTTATGTATTCCGCGGGTTTTTTTTTAATTTTTTTTTTTTTTTTTTTTTTTTTTTCATGTATGTACACCGTTTACTCCGCGATTTGTGGGCCGATTTACGTGGTTGTTTTTTTATTTGGTAGAGAAAGTCTGCGCGGTGGTCCCATATAAATTTTATTGACTTAGGTTGAGTAGTTTTTTAACTAGCTTCAATAAATCAGTTTATTTTATCTTCGCCTATCTAGATGATCTGCTCATTGGTTCGTTTTTCTGAGAATTCTTTGCCGATATGCGTGTTTTTTTTTCACGATAATGATTGGACGTTTGGAAGAACATGAGCGAGACCTTTGCCCAGCAGTGGGATAGCAAAGGTTAATAAAAATATATTCTCAAATTGGTTATATAAACATTTATGAATCTGAATCTCAACTAAAAAGTATGAAATAAAAACTTTTTAACAAAAAATAAAACCGACTTCAAAAACCATAACTAAAAAGTGAAAAATAATCATTGTATGTATTTTAAAATCTTAACATAAACAACATTTTGAAGGCGGCGCGTGATTTTCATGTAGGTACGTTCACATAAACTGTTTTTACTATACATATTGCGCTCGACTGTACATTACATGACGCAAAGGGTCAACCACGCGCCGCCTTAAAAATTTTGTTTATGTTAAGATTTTAAAATACATACAATGAATATTTTTTACTTTTTAACCGACTTCAAAAAAAGGAGGAGGTTATGTATTCCGCGGGTTTTTTTTTTTTTTTTTTTTTTTTTTTTTCATGTATGTACACCGATTACTCCGAGATTTATGGGCCGATTTACGTGGTTGTTTTTTTATTTGGTGGAAGAAGCCCGCGCGGTGGTCCCCTATAAATTTTATCGACTTAGGTTGAGTAGTTTTTTAACCAGCTTCAATAAATCAGTTTATTTTAGCTTCTCGTATCTAGATGATCTGCTCATTGGTTCGTTTTTCTGAGAATTCTTGGCCGATATGCGTGTTTTTTTTTTCACGATAGTGATTGGACGTTTGGAAGAACATGAACGAGACCTTTGCCCAGCAGTGGGATAGCAAAGGTTAATAAAAAATATTTTCTCAAATTGGTTATATAAACATTTATGAATCAACCCTCGCAATTATCAACTATAAAGTATGAAATAAAAACTTTTTAACAAAAAATAAAACCGACTTCAAAAACCTTAACTAAAAAGTAAAAAATAATCATTGTATGTATTTTAAAATCTTAACATAAACCAACATTTTGAAGGCGGCGCGTAATTTTCATGTACGTTCACATAAACTGTTTTTAACCGACTTCAAAAAAAGGAGGAGGTTATGTATTCGGCGGGTTTTTTTTTACTATAGATATGCGCTCGACGGTACATTATATTTACATGACGCAAAGGGTCAACCACGCGCCGCCTTCAAAATGTTGGTTTATGTTAAGATTTTAAAATAAACAATGATTATTTTTTACTTTTTAGTTAAGGTTTTTGAAGTCGGTTTTATTTTTTGTTAAAAAGTTTTTTAGTTAAGGTTTTTGAAGTCGGTTTTATTTTTTGTTAAAATGTTTTTATTATGATTTGAATTCAATAAACTTGTGAAATCAAAAATTTGGGATAATTTTTTAGAGTAGTTTATTTTGGGCTGAAATTTTGCATAGAGGTTCTATACCAAATATACTCTTCACCCCTTTCGGATAGATATACGCTTTCGGTTACACGTTGTATAACCAGTGACCACTTTGTATAAAATTATGGATCCACTTTGAAGAATAAGCACTTCAAATACTACTCCCATAATTGATATGCAATATGAAAATAATTACCGTACTAAACGTACGTAAACTATGCCTGTTAATTTGTTCAAAAATTCAAATAATTTTATTTTGAATAGATACATCTAGCAAATTTAGTATAATAATCATATGCTCACAGAACGGATGGCCGATGGGGCTGAAAAGTTCTGGAGTGGCGACCGCGTACTGGAAGGCGCAGCGTGGCCACCCACGCGTGGGTTAGGTCCCCCACAAGATGGACCGAGGACCTGGTGAAGGACGCGGGAATCTGCTGGATGCGGGAAGCACAGGACCGGTCGTTATGGCGATGCTTGGGGGAGGCCTATGGCCAGTAGTGGACGTCTTTCGGCTGTAATGATGATGATAATGATATGCCCAAAGGTCTGTTAATGGAATTTTAGAAACTTGTTTTTATTATTAATCAATTTAATAAAACTTAACATGTGACCGTACGGGACTGTGTGCACTAGAAATCTTACTGCTCATCGCTAGGTATGCCGTCTGTATGGGTCCCGTCTGTCGGGACAGGTCAGCTTCTACATACTATGGCAACTCTTCTTACGTTTATTTCTAAAGGCAATATACTCACTTTTAAACTCTTGTTTATTTCTGACATTAACCTACATTATACTCACATTATTTGAATAAATTTGATGTAATAAACAATAACCTATTTTAAAAAGAGTTTATCCATGGAGTTTCTTGCCGGTTCTTCTCCATAGGACCCACAATTTGGAACCGTGCAACTAGAGCCTGACCTTTCAAAAGTGCCTGTAATTAGGTTTATTTGAAATAAAAAACATTGAAATTGAAATTGAAATTGAAAATATGTGCACACGGCTACACATCAAGCTGTACAGTTCCAGTATAAGCTGATATCGCATTGTACGGAAAGCCTGCACAATGCGAGGTCAGCTTATACTGGAAATGTACAGCTTGATGTGTAGCCGTGTGTACAGTCACGATCCTTCCCGGTGATACATTTTGTCGACAAAGTACGTACCTACGGCTGCCGTCGAACACTGAGTGCAAGCGATGTTAGCCTTTGTGGTGGTTCACCGGAAAGTTTGCTGGTAGTACCTATACACTTTTCGATTATGGTTTTTATTTTATTTTAGGTTAGGGTTGCCATTTCTAAAATTTAGCAACCAGGACAAGACGCGTGAAAACCGTGGATAGAGCCTAGAACCCGGACATGTCAACAGGTTTTATTAATCATAGTCACAGTGTAATAAAAAACGATTTAGCGAGTCGGTTCGTCGGTTGATCGCGGCGTGCGGGCACAGTGCGTGTGTCGCGGGCGGCTTAAGACTGAATTTTTAAACCCGGACTACAAATGAAGCCCCACCCGGAAGCTCCCCGGATGGCCTCTAAACTAGGACAAATCTGGGGAAACCCTGACGGATGGAAACCCTGTTTTAGGTGAGAAAGCATGCAGTTTAGCCGCACGCACTCATCAACGAGTTCGAGCCGTCGCTGTCGGCGCCGGCGGCGGCGTCGACTAGCGCAACCTACGAAGCATCAGCGTCGACGTCGCGCTGCCAACGTCGCGTCACGCCGTCGCGTCGCCGACGTCGCGCCGCCGCCGTCGCGTCGCCGCCGTCGCGTCGCCGCCGTCGCATCGCCGCCCGTCGTTGTGCGCAGCAAACCGCAAAACCTCGTCATTTATTGTCATCGATATTAAGCAACGAATAGGTTTTCATCATTGTATTGTAACGCAGGGTCGGTTAACTTAGCTCTTGACATAATTACACGGTTTCGTTTACAATGGTGTTACGTTAATTACGAATGTTACAAAAAATTATGGGCTTCGTTTTTAATATTGTTCACATTTTCGTGATCTTTTAATGTTATGATCAAGGTTTTGCTCAGACCATTCTGTTGTTTATTTTTCTCGCACTAGTTCCGTATAATGTAAAATATTTTTGGATTATACAACCTTGCTGACATTCCTACATAAAATTCAACAAAAAAACTTTAAATTATGAGAGCGATTACATAAAAATTCTATCGACATAAAATTATAGTTAATTATAACCTAAAGATGACAATCACCGAATTAAAAATGCCTGTCATCTAAAAATATTCAGCCTATTAGAAAACACATCGCTTTATTGACTTGTTTGTTCGTTTGTAAAGTTGCACAATGATTTCTATAAAATCTTTATATTCTTTGAACAGAACAAAATGAGAACACTTTATTTTAATATCGATACTTTTCATTAAGTTTTACGTAGGTTCTCACTTTCATTCTAGTTTAACAAGTGTGAAATTAGTTATTGCAAAATATTGTAATTACATTAGGTAAGGTAGCCTTAATATGACATGAAATTTTATAATAAGTAACTTGTCTTAATTATATTTTAGCTAAACAGAATCTGTACAAAGAAAAGACTGCAACGTTTTGTGTTTTCTATTTTATAAACACTAGAGGTGCTCACACACTATTCTGAATACGTTAATATATTTGATTTTTTTGTATGTCCTTATCTTGATAACAATGTAATAAAGATAAGCTTAATTTGATTGCTTGACGATTTTATCATATTACCATAGGTATTTATCTACTAATCCAATTTATTCATCGTTAATACACACATAAGAACAAAACGTCTGTTTAACGTAAATAGACTAAAAATAGACTTAAAAAAAACTAATATTCAAATGCTTAAGCCTACTTAACAATATCACTTTCCAAATATCTAATAAATTAACATACGGAGCGCTTTTTTTCCCACGGTACCCGATGAATGCCGATGAATACCGAAGTGTAGGCGGAACGCGTTCGGACTTCGGGCACGTGAGCACACGCGCAACAGATCAGCGCCACGCGACACTTGACAGCTGATTTATGTGCCACCGTTATGTTTTCTGGGCAGCTTAGGTGAATGTGTGTTAGACTGTTAGGTTATGCGTGTGAGTTTTTCGGGGATGAAAATTACATTAAATCTTTTGGAAAACGTGAGGTTAGGACCTCCTTGGAAACGTGAAAGAACTAAAGGGTTTATCATCTGTGGTGTAATTCTTAAATAGTTTATTTTATTTTATTCACTGGTAGATGTAAGTACTAACATTAGTTTCTAAGTTGTTTGTATACTAACCAAATGGACTTACAGTCTGAAATAAAAGATATTTAATTTAATTTTTTAATTACCCATAACGTAGAGAATATAATTCAACAGTACTGATAATATTTAAGAGGCTCGTGGATAAGTAGCAACCACACATATTATATGATCTACGCTTGTCGCGGTCAGTCCGTGGATGGGTGACCATTTCGATGTATACATCGAGACCCCTCCGTGCCTCGGAGAGTACGCTAAGCCGTCGGTCCCGGTTGCCATACAAATATCTATGGCAGTCATTACGGATAGTCAGAAGCCCGAAAGTCTGGCAACAGGTCCAACCTCCGAATGTCGGTATTTCCTAGTAACAGGGTTGCAGAAGTCTGATGACAGTCGCTCTGTGTTAAATACTGATGTTCAGCCGGATCTGGGTAGACTTGAAGCCTACCCCAACATAGAAGGCTCGGTTGATGATGAGTACTGAAAAAAATAAATTTTTTATACGTAAATTATTCCCCCCCCCCCTATTCTTATTATTCCCCCCATTGGGGGAGGCCTATGTCCAGCAGTGGACGTCTTTCGGCTGAAATGATGATGATGATGACGTAAATTGGTGTTCATGATTTTATTACGATATTAAAAATCTAGTTACATCTCTATTAAATGTTAAATGCCTAACAGAAAAGATTAAAGTTCTTATACTATGTCTTTATAACGTTTAGCGTATTAGGTGACATTTTGAAATAATTATAGTATTCGAATTGGAAGAAGTTATAAGGTTCTGACAGATAGACAGACAGACGGACAAAGTGCTGAGTGGCCTAGTTAACTCAGAGACTTTTATAATAATATTTTTTTTATTAAAAAAGTTAGGTCACGTCACGAAACAATATTTATATCAAGATTCCATCAACTGTAAAGTATATTTTAATAATTTAACTTAAAGTTATATGTAGTTAATTAGCAATGGTGATTGACAGTATGATCGTATCGTGAAAGTTAAATTTTGTATGAAAGAAATAGTTCCCGTTTTCATTATACTATCAGATCCGACACGATAAACGGTAAAAGACTTGCAATAAATTTCTGTCACGATCAATATCAAAATCATCAAACAATCGCAAAACTCAACAATATATCTGAAAGAGGTATAGTAGATATGGAACTTGGAACTCTCTTCTAGACAACATATTTTGATAAGATAGTAATTACCGATTGAGGGCAAGCCCGTGTGTCCGCGTGTCCTAGCGGTTTAAAGTATTTGTTTTATACTTTTTAAATTCAACCAGGCTGGCTTGTTTAACAATGTCTAAAATAGGCACTAAGAAAGAAAAGAAAGAAAGAAAAAATATTTATTTGCTTCAAAAGTGACGCACAAAATTACCAAAAAAATTCAAGCATAACATAACATAACATCACGCCTGTATTTCCCGAAGGGGTAGGCAGAGGTGTATAGTACACCCACATTTCGCCAGTTATGTTGTAAGTCCCATGTAATAGGGGGCGAGCCTATTGCCATTAACCGGGCACAAATCCAGACTCCGGGCTGCTACTGAGAATTTCCTAATGAAAAAACCCAATAACACTTTGCCCGACCCGGGAATCGAACCCAGGACCTCACGCTCAGCAGTCGCGCTTGCAACCATTAGACCAACGAGGCAGTCAAAAAATTCAAGAACACAGAACAAATACAGGTACAGAGCCAAGAAGTGTGGTAAGATATGCGTCACATCCGCGTAAAACGGCCACCGCTCAGCATATTGCTGTGCCTCATGCACGGAGCAAAGACACAGCGCTTACTTTGTTTTTTTTATATATTATAGGCTGGCGAAACAAGCTAAAGGCCCACCTGATCTTAAGCGGTTACCTTTGCTCATAACAACTGCAATACCACCTAGGCTGTTGCCTAAATGGTACCAGATAAATACAAAAATACAACAAGATTTTTATGAAATTATCTGCTAATTAAGTTAACCGGTGCTATCAGGAGGTGGAGAAACAGGCCTTAAATGTTCTTCAACCTGCGTTTAAAAAAAAAAATTATTATTATTAACTTTTTTGTTTCAGAATACAATGGACAACAGCAGTCAGCTATTTATTTGATAAGATTCAATGTTACACGGTTGAAAGAGCCCGCTTTTTATTGCGAATCGGTGACCGAAATTCGCAGATGAAATGTCACGAAAGAAAGGCTTCGAGAATGCAGCGTTGTGTTGAAGTTGCGAATAAAATAAAGGTGACGCACTTGTAGCTGTTGTAGCTAGCTGACTTTGCTGCAATTTTTTTGTCGATATTGTGTAGTTAATGTTCCGTGTGGTGCCGGACATAAAGAATTGCATCACCCTATATCTTCTCTTGGGTGTCGCAAAAGACGACTAAGGGTTTAACCAGAGGATGGACAGCAGCGTTCTCTGAGTATTTAACTGACCAACTGCAATCGCCAACCCGCCTGTCAAATGTAGCGATAATGGTATATACCCCCCCCCCCTCTTTTGGGGAGGCTTTTGTCCAGCAGTGGATTTCTTTAGGCTGAAATGATGATGATGATGAATGTTATCGTGAAAGTTATCGACAAATTTTATGTGGGAATTTTGCCAGCGCCACGTGTACGTATTTGGAACTTAACAAGTCTAATATATATTTATATACATACAAAGTTACTTTTAAAGTGGACTGACGACCTGATGAAAGTAGCTGGGGGGGACTAGATACGGAAGGCAGAGGATCGAGTGTTGTGGAGCAATTTAGGAGAGGCCTATGTCCAGCAGTGGACTGCGATAGGCTGAGTTGATTGACTTTTTGCTAACGCAATTTGAGAAACTAGTTTGTTCAGAACACAGACATAGTAAAAAATATAGACTAAGTGCTGCGAACAATCATAGTGAAGCCAACAAAACCGTGCTCCTCCGTGTACAAACCATGCACGCACACACCATGTACCTGAAGGATATTTTTTCGCGAAGCTTACTGGACGATGCCGCGACATATGTACTGAGAGCGGTGAGCACGGTTTGAGTTGCATATGTGTGCGTGAGCGCTGGTTTGTACACGAAGGAGCATGGTTTTGTTGGCTTCAGTATGATTGTTCGCAGCACTTACGGCCAAAATGAATATCCAATCTATCCACGATTTGCCCTACTAGAGATAGAAATTTGACATAAGCTCCATACAAAATATGTCAAATTGCTATCTATAGACTCTATAGTAGGGAAAATCGTGTATAGATTGGATATTAATTTTGGCCGTTAGTCTATATTTTTTACTATGTCTGTGGTTCAGAATCACGAGGAGAATCGATTGAGTTAGTTTTTTTTTTCTAAGTCACAAAATCACAACCTTTAGAGTCACTGTAAGTTCCTCAGTTGTTAGTGGAAAAAATGAAGAATGTCGTGCAGGGACTACTTGATTCACAGAAACTAATCAATCCGAACTTCCTAGCCCTTAAGAATCTATTCACAATCCGCTGATGTACTAAATTTTATCATAATATCCAAATTGAGATTCAAATATTTTTTTTAAATGTATCGTGGTTTAAAAACTATCCTAATCGAACAAACTAGTTTCTCAAATTGCGTAAACAAGAAGTAACGTTGTATAAAACATAACCTACCTTCCATACAATTTTAAAATCACATTGTCACTCTTGTTTTCATATTTTTCACATTCTCACATTATTTCGATGCAATAATTGAATTGAAAAATTATTTTCAAAACAGTTCCTTGTCGGTTTTTCTCCATAGGACCGACCATTTGGAACCTTACAGCTAGAGTCGACTTTTCATAGGTGGCTTTCAATTAAGAGTACCTATTAGAAAAAAAAATTGAACCAGAAAATGTCCATAGAGAATGTCAACAGGTGGTCTTTCGGGCTGTACTTAAATTACAACGAGGTCATTTAATACAACTATGGTTATAATTTCAATAACAATTATGAATTATAAGCACGTAGTTACTTAAATCGACAGTCAATTATTACTGTGCTGTGGTTAAAAGTAGGTACCTATGGTGATAGAACCGTGGACTGAATATTAAACGTAGGTACAATTCGATAGTTATTGTCTCTATTCTATTATGATATTTAAAATAAGTGTCGTATTTTTAGAATACCAATAGGATATATAGAAATAAACAATGGAATGTAGTGGAACTACAAAAATGTAAGTATATGGAATATATATAAAGTAAGTATATGAAGACTATCGAGGACTAAGCAGCTCGTATAATTACTAAAATTGTAAATAACGTGTCTAAAATACTTTATTTATTTATTTATTTATTATATTCTTTATTGTACATTACACCAAACGAAAACAAAGACAATAGTTCACAGTAGTAGTGTTGTACTTTACAGTTTCTTCAAATATATACAGGCTGTTAGGGAAACGCTTCCGAAAACGAAGACAGGTGATAGTGCTGGTGATTACTGACACGAAACCACGAAAAAAAATGCGATTCTTTTTATAGATTTTTTCATATTTTTTTTTGTATTTTTCATTATGGATGAGTTTTATTTAACTGCCCAAAGCTGGTTATGTATGAAAAATGCAAAAAAATATATATGAAAAAATCTAGAAAAAGAATCGCATTTTTTTTTCGTGGTTTCGTATCAGTAATCACCAGCACCTATCTTCGTTTTCGGAAGCGTTCCCCTTACACCCAGTATGAATATTATACAGGATTTTTTTAAAGGAATGTTTTTACCATGTTTTACCAATCATAAGCATAGCAAGTAGTAGCAAGTAGAATTTCAACAATCCTACTTTCTACTAATATTGTAAATACGAAAAAAGTATGGATAGTTGTTTGTTTATTTATCCTTCAATCACGCCGAAACAGCTGAACGGATTTGAATGAAATTTAGCACATATGCAAACCATAGCCCGGATTTAATATAAAGGTTACTTAAAATCTCGGGAAAATTCACAGTTCCCGAGGTATACGCGATGACATTTTTCGATGATAAACAAAATTATATGCGGGTGAAACTACAGGCATACCTAATAGGGATTATATAAAAAATTAACACAAAAAGACTTTCAAGTTATGCTTACAAAAATACCAAAACGCCATATCCGCAAACTAAACGGCACCCAACTATGATATCTGTGACCTACATAATCAAATTAGAATCCGCAATTTCGCGGCACAGTTAGTTTAATTCTTAACAAAAAGTGTAAAACCATAGATTACTTTATTTTGCCCAAATCGTTTGTTCTTTGTTTCACAAGTTTGGCGTTTTGTTCGATTGTTGTGATATAAGCGGCGATGCAATGGAAAAACTAAATCCCCCTGCAATGCCCCAGCGAGGTTCGAGCCCCCCCCCTCGGGGGGCGCCCGCTTTCGCGCGGTATTAATGATACCGCGCGTATTTAGTTTATAAGTTAGGGAAAAAAAAAAACTTTCGGCGAATGGAGTCCCACATGGGACTCTCCGCCAACTAAGTCCGGTTAAGCAGAAATGGGACTTCGGTCCCACCTGCGAGAGCCCATTCGAAAAAAAAAAAAAAAAAAAAAAAAAGGAAAAACTAAAAATAAGGTGCCCCGTTGATTTGTCAGTAGGTACGATTATTTTACTATACGTAAAAAGTCATTGTATCTTTTTTCATATAACATTGCCTTGCCTTGCTACATTAGGCTGTTTGGAAATGATTGAAAAAAATCAGATTGCTTATAGGCCTGCCACGGTATTGCACTGTATGATTATTTAAGATGAGTGAAATTTGGGTATTTTTTATCAATTTATTTATAAAAATTAAGCCCCATTTTGCTACTATCAGCGTATCCCACTACTACGGAAAACTCTCAAGTAGATTTGAAGATACCTACTATACTATTATTATATCCTTTTATTTCCATAACGAAATTAATAAACATTTCATTGCACTAATAAATTAAACGCATTCTATTTTAACTTCAAAAATACACCTATTACCTCGGACGAATAAAAAAGGCGGACGGAATCTCGCTAAACAAAGACTGAAGCACTTATTTTTTTCCTAAACCCACTATAAATTCGAAAGCATTTTAACACACAAGATTTATACTGTTATTTTATTTGTGACACTACAACAATGACTACCGTCATACTAGATTTTTTGCGTAATCGCGGCTTTTTGGCATACTATGGATGTGAATGTGTACGTGTCGGCCCGTACTTTTAAGCGAGCTATACTATGGATGCTTCACTTATTGTTTGGCGAGGTTCCGTCCGCCTTTTTATTCGTCTGAGCCTACACCAAACAAATGACATACTTACCTACAAAAAAATCTAATAGCAAATGTAATATATTTATTTGGTTACCATATACACAACTATATACACAACTTAAGAATAAACAAAATAAATAAAACAAAACTAAAAGCTACAAAAAATCCAAAAAATCCCCCGCATCGCTTTCTACCGGAAGCGTGCCCAGAATACTGGCAGCATTGCCACGTTGTATGGCAATGCTTATTCTTTAACCAAAGAAAAGGCCAGCATTCTGGTCACTTGAAGTGTCGACCAACCGCCTGGAGATGGCTTTGAATAAGAGACGAGCACTCGGACCCCACGATCCGAGTGTTTCAACCCCAAAACGGCTCGAAAATATGATTACTTATTATGTTATCATATTTTCGCCGCTTGAGGGTCTCAGCAGCCGCAGCGGCAGCGCCAGCGCAGCCCGCCGACCTAGGAAGATGGGAGGGCGCAAGGGTATCGACGCACGTTGCGTCCCACACCAAAAGCCTGCCCACTTTCCATGGCAATAGAGTCATACCATCTGGTCTCTTGCCATCGTCACGTACCAAGCCATTTGGTTCTAAAGCAGCTGGAACGCCAGCGGTGACAAGAGCACGACGGATTATGTCATTTATATTAGCGTGCCGTGCCGTACGACCTGCACTCCTGCTGCAAGACAGACCGTGGTGACCGAGGCTATCGACAGCTTCACAACAGTGACAGCGATGCGGAGCACAGCAGGGAGTCCCCAAATGTAATTGATTTAGAAATTGAAATAGCATCTTTGAAGTATTTAAATAATCAGCATTCAGCTTAAAAAAAGGTTTTCACAAGGACTTTCGGCATAATAATTTTAGGTAGGTAACACCAAATAACTAACTAATAGGTACAGTTTCTTGTAATTAACAAGCAGTTTTATCAGCACATATTATCTGAAACCTTTCATAAATTCTAGTTTATCTAGAGTAATATCAGGTAAATACTAAGTAGTTGCTTGTTTGTGTAAGTGTTCCGAATTAGACAAATAACTTGTGCGAATAACGTTTAATCATGGCTTAAAGTTTAATGCATCGCCTTCCGTTATTTAACAGATCGTTAAATTGTACATTAGGTAATTGACATCATGAGTTAAGCAACAATATTTTGCTAAAATAGAGGTATTAATAAGATGTTAGTTACTTAACTAGTGTGTAAACTCTTGCCATTCTTGCAGGTAGCTAGAGTACATTTTCCTCAACTAATGCAGAACGAAAACCAATCAATCATTTTGCATCAGCCCAGGGAAATGTTGAAAATGTACGATTGCCGCCTTTGTTATACTCAGATTCAGGACAATAATTAACAACTTTATATATCTTTGGTTAGATAACATCAAAACTGATAACAAAACCCAAAATTGAACCACTCAAAATTCACAAGACAGTATAAGCCTTAAAAAGCTGAAGATAAGAATCCAGGATATTGGTAAATAATATGTACGTGGGACACTCAGAAAGTTTTGCGAAACTAAAAAAAATTGTTCTATACGTACATATATTTTTATCAAATCTTTTCAAAGTACTTTCCACCAGCCTCTATACAAAGATTCATGCGCCTAAATCAGTTTTCAAAACACTTTTTCCAGTCCGCCGCAGACACCTCGTTTACAGCCTGCTCGAACGCAGCCAGCGCATCTTCCGGCGACGAAAATTGTATCCCTTTGAGCTGATTTTTTATTTTTGGGAATAAAAAGAAGTCACACGGTGCTAGATCAGGGCTGTAAGGAGGGTGACCCAGGAGTTTGACTGGCGTGCTGTCCAGGAAGTCCCTCGTTTTGAGTGCGGTGTGCGCAGGTGCATTGTCGTGGTGGAGCAGTAGCCCGCGGAGCCCTGTGTTTGGTCGCTTGTTGCTTATAACAGAGAAAACTTCTGGCAAACATTTGGTAGTATACCATTCGGCATTAATGCTTCTTTGATCCCGTAAGCGAATTGATACCAAGTGGCCAGTCAAATTAAAAAAGCTAGCGATCAAAATCTTACCCCCGCTTCTAGATCGCTTCACTTTGGTAGGCGTTGGCTCATTTTGAAACACCCAAACAGTCGACTGGCGCTTGGTTTCTGGGTCGTATTGATAAATCCAGGACTCATCACCTGTAACGATGTCGTAAACACGCCGAGACGAGCCTGCTTCAAATTTGTTAAGCATATCACGGCACCATTCCACCCGGGCCTGCTTCTGAGCATCGGTGAGGTTGTGCGGCACCCAGCGTGATACTATCCTCCTCACGCGAAGATGGCTGTTAAGAATCTCGTGAACGCTTCCCGATCCAATCTTCAATATGTGTTGAATCTCCTGATATGTAATTCGCCTATTGTCTTGGATTAAATTTTTCACTGCTAGCACGTTTTCTTCGGTAACAGCCGTCAAAGGGCGACCGCTTCTTTCGTCATCCCCCAAAGTTGGTCGACCGCGCTTGAATTCGTTATACCAACGATACACGGTTGCCTTGGAAGGGCCTTCATCCATGAATGCCATTTAAAGTCTATCGTACGATTCATCCGGTTTCAGGCGACACTTGAAATCGTATAAAATCATAGCTCTAAAATGTTCCCGGCGCAGATCCATATTTCAGTGAGACACAATACTTTGAATTAACTCGCAAAAAATGTGGAGGGAAATTTTGAAATTGGAACTTACTTATTTTTACTTATAAATAATCATATTTTCGAAAAACATTATAACTGGCCAGTCTCCCATATATAAAAACTTTTTTTCGCAATACTTTCTGAGGGGCCTGGTATACCTACGTAAAATCTTCAATATGTATTTACACGTCTTATGTTAAATTATGTTGCAATGGGAAGTATTTGAAATTAATTAACGCATTTGCGTAAACATAACTACCTTTAAGCGTAATATGAGTCATAATATTTAACTAGCCTTCACAGTGACAGTTCCCATGGTCTAACGGTCCGGAAACGGAAATCATAAGTACAAATCTAATGTTCTATTTGGGTAACCAGCCCCACATCTAGTACCTATTGCTCAAAATCAAGTTCAATTATTCTGTTATTGAAAATCCAGGTTGCTGCTTTATACACCTCATATTGAATATTTCCTATGCTGGACCTACTGCGGGCCCAAATTGCACAGAACTGGTATCTCGAAGCAGTACGAAATCGTGGTAGGGCGCTAAGGAGATGGCGGGATGAAATAGATGCATTTCTTGAAAACTGGAAGGAAGAGGTACAGAATCTGGAAAAGTGTAAGAAATGGAGTGAGGCGTTTGCCCAGTATAGGCTCATAATAATAATTGGATATTTCCATAACAACGCATGCTTTGCAAATTAATTGAAGCTTATTGTATATAGGAGGATGCTGCCCATCTTTTGATATTAATTTGTCACTTTTCACAATCTATTACTGCATGTAGAATGGCTCATTTCCCGGATTTAAATAATAGTCATACTTTAAACACGATAATTTTAAACGTTACACAAAACAACGAAACTACAATTTTTTGGTTTAAATAGTGTAAGAATTTATGGATACAAGTTAAGTCAAAGAATGTGATGGAACTAAACCTGCTCAAAACCTTCCGATCTTCGACAATGAAGTAACAATTACACAATATTTAAATAATTATTATTAAAATACCAATGCAATAAAGGAAACTATAAATATGTATATCAATACCTTATTTCTAACCGTCATTGAACAGAATCAACTCTTCACAGCTTTATGTTACAAAATTGTAGGTACCTACCTACGCAATTATTATTGTCAATCAAAAATTTGTTTTTAACAAGCCTAGAGAGTGAACGCATGAATAAATTATAACAAGACCATAATATATTATTAGGCAAATATAAAGCTAGTTTTTTAAATACCTTAATATAGGCTATTAAAGTTTTAACGGAAGCTGTAAAGGATCCGGATTCAATTTGGTCAGGCAATAGGATATTAGAAAATAACGTTCAATTCAATTCAATTCATTTATTTGCCAGAACGTAGGTGTACAAGTATGATCTTAAATATAAATGGCCCATTTACATTCTACCATTACATATGGTGTGCAAATATACATTATGACGAGCATTTAATTCTTATTTTAAATAACTAATAGGAACTCAATAATTGTGTTTTATAAATGATTATTAACAAGAGAAAAAAAAATGAGTTATACAATGTCAGTTCATGAGATAAATTCTAATATACTTATTGTCAGATCGAATGTATTGTGAATTGTAATTAATAATGTCTATAATGAATTAATATTATAATGTCAATCTTGATTAAAAAGTAAAAGATTAATTTGAACATTTAAATTTAATTATGATAAGGTATATACCAGCATTATTAATATAATTTTCCTTCTCGATATGACATAAATTCATTGAGATCGTAAAAACATTTTTCTTTTAGCCATTGGGTCAACTTTTTTTTGAACATGGTCAAAGGTAAATCTTTAAAGGCGTTGGGTAACTGGTTATATACCTTTATAGCATTTATGAACGAGTTCCTTTTATGCAGTTCGAGCCTGCACGGAAAATAGAGCATATATTTATTTCTAGGGACTACCTTCCGTTTGATTACATCTATATGCTTATCAAAATATTCCGGATATTGTAAAGTTAGTGCCTACAATGACATGTAGCCTAGATTAAGCCCGAAACAAACTATCTGACGCAACTTACAGTCGCGATTTAATAGTCTGCACATCGCGACACACGCTGGCCGACTTAAGGAAACATCTGGCGAGCCAGATATTCGTGGGACGTCCGAGCACTCACGGTCACATCCGCAACTTATTGCTGATAGTTTGCACACATAGATGTAAAGTTATTGACCACATGTAGCATCAGTCACTACCGTCAGTCGCGACTGATTGCTGGGCGACGCGATTGCTGGGTGACTGGACTGTCCTTACATCAAGCATTTCTGTAACAGACATATTACTGGTTATGCCTAAATTTTATAATTGTATGTGTCTGTTTGTATCTTTTATGTGTTATGTATCCGTATTGTATGTCATATTGGTGCCAGTTACCTGAAATAAATGCATTTTATTTATTTATTATAGCACTCGGTCCTCCTTCCTTCCCTTCTGCATTCAGTCCCCCCCCCCCACGACTTTGAATTTGTGGATTAGCCCAACTGTCAGTGTCTACGTCTCGGCACCATAGATCATGATAGGCAGCACGGACTGGTTGAAGACCTTCGTCTTCAAACTTTGTGGTATAGGTGTCGAGAAGACTCAGCGAAGTGTAATATTGATTGCTAATCGGGACCTTGATCCTTACATAATACATAATCTCCACAGAATTATGGAAGCTAGCCAGTCTCATAACAAAATGGTAACGAGATTCTCTGCTTGTAATCTTGACTTTGAAATCAGTATGGACTTAATGGGCAGCTGCTAATTGGCAGTGTTTGAACGCCGCAAGCATAGTCCATTTGCAAACAGGTTTCGTGATGTTATCACTGCTTGTGCAGCGACATTTCAATGGGATTTTGATGTGGAATCTGTAACATGCTGTGGATTTACTAAGACAGTTATTTTATATGCCCTCGGGCTGAAATCGTTAACTGTGATGGGAAAGTTATATAAATATTGTGGCTCTGTGTTAGATAAGTCAATGTGTGTTCTTTGGATAGGCCACTCAGCTGTCAGTGGATGTCGTAAGAGACGGTTGTAAGGTTTTGTTGAGCAGCAGCATCCGTCAGGTCCTGCAGTCATAATGTCTGCGTAAATCTAGTTTGTTTAAGGGTTGTGGAAATCAAAAGTCAGTCACTTTGCATAGAAACTAACCAGACTGTAGATCCTAATCGATGACGTGGTCAGTCTCCTACTGAAGTGTCTTCAGATTTATTGATGTGTGTTAGTTTGTTTAAGTCAGGCAGGATTGTGTGTTGCATAAAAATCGACTATCGATCTATCGATAACCCCCCCACTAAAATCAGTCATACTATCGATAGTATCGATACTATCGATTGTTCGAAGTCATGCAATACTATTACACTACTACTACTACATGCAATATTATTACTACTATATAAAGAAATGATTAAGTAGGTACCTACACCCTAACATTGTGGTGTGTACCAATACAGAAGCTAGGAAAATGAACTTTCTAGAAAGATAAATTCAATGTAAAAATTACGTCAATGAACACCGATGTTTATATTGCAATACTATCTAAACAATAGCACGATAGTATCGATACTATCGATAGTATTGCTTGATTTCAAACAATCGATAATATAGATAGTATCGATAATATTGTTGGATACCTTCCGATCGATACTATCGATAGGCCTATAAATAGTATGATTGATTGGGGGTTTTTCGATACTATCGATAGACAATCGATAGTCTATCGATTGTCAGGCGACACTATTAGGCAGTAGATTCAATATAAAGAAAAATCCATAAGGAACATGAATACCTTTTAAAGCAACTGTAGCCATATTCGTTCAAACCAACAAAACAAGTACTATATAAAACTCAATAAAAACTTTATTTAAAACCATAATTTCAAAACACTTTGGCATCCCTGAAAAATAATTTCTAATCCTCTGATTGCGGGATGTTTCGTAACTAGGAAAAATTATCTGCAAACGCGGATCTTATTTGGATTTCTATGCAAAATGACTCACTATAAATTGAAGTTTCAATGAAGACAGGGTCCAGTTACGATTGTGTTATTTATTGGGTCAATTCTGTTTCGACAGCGCAACTTGTCGTGTTTCTGGTGTACTAAGATTCTTATGCAGATCTATCTCCATTAAAGGAATTTTAGCAGTTTGGTCCAGTGAAATGTTAGTTATTCGAAAGGAGGAAAAAAATTCAACGAGTTAATTTACTGCTAATTGCAATTTAAGAAGTGTTGATTGAAAACTTTTTGTAATTAATTCCTTTTAACGGTTTTTTTTATTTATTATTTTTGAAATGTAAACATTCAATTCAGTTTAATTCATTTATTTCGTGAACACGGTTAATAAAGATAAGATACTGAGTACATAAAAATCATAAATAATTTGTGCCATGTCGTAGAATATATAATGGTATTATAATCTGTGATACTTAGACCAACAGAAAAAAGGAGAAATTATTTTAATTAAAACATATCAATAATATAAAATTCGTAGATAATAGATACTATTTAAAATGTTATTTATCTAATAATTAAATTTTTGTCATGACTTACAAATAGATAAATGTTATTGTTATTGACTGAATACAATTTGATTAATTAATAAATGTTAAATATTACTCTCATTCTTTTTCACTAAGGTTCTCAATAACATAAAATAATATGCTTTCTTGATCAAAAACTTGACAAGATTATTTTTAAACTCAATAAGATTTTTATAATCTCGGACCTTAGTCCGAAAAAAAAAAGTCTTTACTTTACAAGAGTCTTTGGTCTCTGATATACTTTGGTAGTTTATTATATAATTTAGGTGCCATTACCTACAATGGTGACATATGTATGTACCTACATACAGTACGCGCAAAATAACTTGGCCGGAGTGAAGTTGGTTATTGCGCATGTTTTCCCGCCACTCGCCTGCTTTAGTTCCTGTTCCTAGCTCCCGCCTCCAACTGACACCCATAAAATGATTACCATTTACCTACTGTGACGGTTTTGTAAAAACTTCACTCCGGCCAAGTTAAATTGCGCGTACTGTACTTATTTTGAGACGATTAGTGCAAGTGAAATCAGATAATTGTATGAAGAAAGGTTAACCGTATTTGCAAAATGTTCTGATTGATTGACAAGATTATTTATTATATTAGAGACATTAATAAGAGTTAATTTATTCATGTCGAACCATTTGGTGGTGAATACTTGAGTTATGCTTATGTTACTAAAGCATACTAAAGTTACTAAAGCATATTTTACCAGTCTAAGCTAATAGACTGGTAAAATATGCGCATAA
Organism: Asteroscopus sphinx; assembly: GCA_949699075.1. Lineage (NCBI taxonomy): Eukaryota > Metazoa > Arthropoda > Insecta > Lepidoptera > Noctuidae > Asteroscopus > Asteroscopus sphinx. The sequence goes on along the minus strand of OX453005.1, from coordinate 24,060,775 downwards.
AGTGTATTTATAATGTGACAAGCAGTACACTTGCGGCTTTGCCCGCGTGAAAAGTTTTAACATGGCCCAGTTTTGAGAAAAAAAAACAAAGTGTCAAGTGCGACCCCAGGAAGATTTTTTAAAGAAAACTTAACACCCCTTTTTTACCCCCGTTTATTTTATTTGACAAAAAAAAACACGTCATTCATTCATTGTTTTAAAGATTATTTAGCCCGAGTTTTGACTCAATCGAGCTACGCAATTATATTCTACCATACAAAATTTATAACCTATTGAATCCTCTTTTAGGAATAATTTCGTAAAAAGAAAAGATAAGTGTTTCATTACTTACTTTAAAGATTACTTTTCCCAAGTTATGAGTGAATCGATCCAAGAGAAAAGATTTTACAATACAAACTCTAACACCATAGGGTGTTCAACTGTTCAACCCTTAGGGCAAAAATTTCCAAAAATCCTTTCTTTGTGGGTGTTTGTGTTATAAAAGGACCAAATTTCATGTTTCTAGCTTGAGTAGTTTCGACTCTGCGTCGATGAATATCAGTCAGTCAGGACATCTGTCTTTATAAGTATAGATTATATCGCAGGCACCAAATGATTTCAGTTCGTATTTTTAGTTTGAAAGTGAGGGTTCTGTAGTTAACAAGTCTACCATATTTAAGTATTTATTTTTCTTCTGCAGCCTGTAACCATTCACAGATTAAGGATTTAAACATTAGAGCAGTGTTTATGTGTACATTTACTACAGAAAAAATGTTTACAACTCTTCCACAGTGTATAATATTTAAAGGTGAACTCCACAGAGTGTGTAGAATTAACACTGTTTGAGCAGAGTTGACTGCACAAAATGCATTAAACGTTTGGGCAGAGTTCGCAAACATTGATTATTAACAGGCTGTACCCATTAATAATGTCCAATTGAAGTTGGACAAAGTTCGCCAATAAATAAATAAATTCGATATGACCTACCACGTCTAACTCAACAGTGTTGAAAGTGCCCATTGTAAGCTGCGGGTACAACCGAACAATAATAAACAAATAGATCTGAATACTGTCCAATAAATTAATGAGCAACAAAACTGTTTCCCAAACATGGAAATAATTATTCTTACAGCGGTTGTAAACTGTTTTGTAGAAGTATGTACTTCCGGCTTTTACGTGCCAGCCAGCATTTCAATGACAATAGGTATTTACTGTAACAATAAGAAAAAAACATTAAAAAGCACTTTTCAAATAAGGAACTCTAAAAAGTAACAAAAAGTGCATTGACATTATCAGACGCGTTATAAACAACTATTTTATTTGCAGTCACTTAGTAACGATAATTTAATTAAATACATAGGTGGTAATACAGAGTTATACGGTGAGTAAATATGAGAAAGAATAATTATACAGACAGGAATTATTTAACACATCGTTACTATAATTATCGAGATATAACTCAGTAATAATGTCTATGCAACAGTTATTTATACACTATAACTTTCTATTGGACGTAATAATTTCTGACATTTCAGTAACTACGACTATACAATACTATACATTAAGTATATAAGTAATAATAATATCATTAGAAGTAGAAATTGTTGAATCTTGAATTTTCATTTTTTTTTTGTCAGCACTTTTCAGACAAATGTAGCTTTATCCTGCGGCAAATGAACGAGGTTCTGACATAATCCACCCAGCCAGGGATATCGTAAGCCAGTGACCAGTGGCTGCTGGGTGCAATGAACAGCTGTGTTCTGTGAAATCAACCTCACCTTTGCTTGAGGAGTGCCTCTAATATAATAACACGTTTGTCCATGACCATAGGATTACCTTTGCGCTAGACTGTGTAGGTAGATAGCTACCTACATCAAGCAGTAGACAGTAGACCACAGTTTGCAGATTTTGTCGCGAAAAGGATGAAACGCCCATTCATATCCCATGCGAATGTGATGCAGTGCACCACATTAGAAGTCAGCATCTTGAAGGCCACAATCTCAGCTGATGAGATCAGATCCTTAAACGCCAAGGCACTAGTCGACTTCATGGTTGGCCTGCGGCTTGGGAAGGTGCTGTAGTCTACTATTAGAGGCGTTACAGTAGATCTTTTAGGTCGCAATGACATAAGGGGCTTGCAAAGACCTTACCTCTTTTTCCAAAATAATAAAAGCAGTAGACTTGAACGATAAAACCACAGTTGCTTCATGATAAAATGATAAAACGGGTCAATTTGTAGAAACTAGATATTGCGGAAATAAAGACTCAATTATCGACTTGTTATCTAGAAATCACAGGATGCCCAATCGCGTGCAAGCCTAGTTTAAAATCAATTCCTAGAGTGGTAACTCAAAAACGATCGCGGCCATATTTTATATCGTTGTTTTACGTGATATTTAATCGATATTTTACGATTAACTCCACTAAAGTCTTCCGCAGTATTGCGATAGGAATTCAGGCTATTTAGATTGATCTATTAATTGCATCAATAAACACTATCTTTAGTCTATGCTAAATAGTTGCATCATAAAGTACAGCTTTTACTTTCAGATTATCTGGAGCAATATTTAAATTTTATTGTCTATTCTTCCTTTTTTGAGAGCAATTTTTTGCGAATTTGTAGATCGTTTGAGATTCCTGAGATCGTGGTTACTCATCCGGATGAATGCAGCGAAAATCGTTCCGGCATTATAGAACTTGTTTGTTTTGTGTCTGGCTGGTTGTATAAAATAAAAAAAAAACAACAACCGTTATTCGAATCCTATACGGTTACTGTCAGTCTCTCATAATAATATTGCATGAGATGTAATGCTCATAATTTATTCATGCACCTGTATTATTATTATCTAATGTTTGCTTAGTATCTATCCTGAGCAAGTGTTAGTTATGCAGCTAAATTAGTTGTGGTCTCTAGTCTATACTAATGAAGCTATCTTGATGTTCCAAAGCAGACACGTGTTTTTTTTTTGTATTTTAAACCTTGTACCTGACCTGTGGATCACATTAGATACACAGCGATCGTTCAACTAAATATTGTGTCTGCTTCGTGGACAGCGAATCTGGTCTTTGTCAACACGGAAGCAGTTTCGATGTGTTTTTAACTGTTTTGATGCATGATGATCAATTAAGGTATGAATGAGATAACGTATGTATTAGTTTAGTAATGGATGTATTGTATAGGGAACAATAAAGATGAAAAGAGAGTGAATGATAATGTGATGACTGACAGAGGAGAATGGAAGAGAAATATATATTGCGTTAAAGCCATGTTAAAGCTAAGTAACTTGAGACATGCAGGGTAATTGTTTAATGTATTCAGAACGACAATAGCTTTCATCTTGACATTACAGCAATATTCATTACCTACGTGTCGTGGTGCATAGTAGCAGATAATACAGATGTCTAAACATACGGAGCAATGAACATTGAATTCAAAATTATTGCGATCAGCAAGTAGATGATGGATGAGACGTCCAGCCTGAAGTTTGAATAAAAAACATTTTTGCCATTCTGAGCTTTATTTAGGTAAATTTTAGAAATATTCTGTAATAAGACAAGTTAGAAAGGAACATAAATGTTAAAATATATTGTAATTTCTGAATATAAAATCGCCTATATTCATATCATTTATATCCATGTCAGCTAACAAATACTTATTACGATAATATAATCAATTACGTTTATAATATCCTGTCAATATTAATAAGTATTGATTTATATATCTGAGCAAAAATCAAGCTCCAAACCTGCACTTAGGAGGAAATTGATTAAAATTTATACATAAAACTCAACAGGGAGACATTAATATGGCCGATATTTTAGTCATTCAACAGAGAATCGATTAAGTTAATTTAATAAAGTGATATGTACAACATTTTTGAATGTATAAAACAGACTCGTTGAGTTAGTTCAACAATTTGGTTTTCATTTGTAACGGTTTTGCCGAAATGACAAAAAGTAACTGTCGATCAACTATATTTTATAGTTTGATGAAAGACTGATTGTTATATTACTGAGTAATTAGAATTACTTATTCTTTGATGTACCTACACTCATATATACATTTATATTAGAGTAGGAAATTTTATGTACATCGGCGAGCTTAATTCAGAACTGAGTTTAATTACCATTCATCATCATCATAGCGATAGCGGGTTCGTAGTGATGCAACGACTGCGCGGATTGCACGATCTGCAAGGATAAGCTGCACTTGCCGCGGTCAGTCTGTGGATGGGTGACCGTCTCGTTATACTTAGAGACCCCTCCGTGCCTCGGAGAGCATGTTAAGCTGTCGCTCATGGTTGTCTTACGAATAATTATGGCAGTCGTTACGGGTAGTCAGAAGCCTGAAAGTCTGACAACTGGACTAATCTTCGAATGTCAGTATTACCCAGTAACTGGGTTGTGGGGGTCTGATGGCAGTCGCTCCGTGTAAAATACTGATGTTCGGCTGCATCTGGCTAGACTGAAAGACGACCCCAATATAATTGGGAAAAGGCTCGGGGGATTGATTCATCATCATCATTCATTTCAGCCAAAAGACGTCCACTATTGGACATAGGCCTCCCCCGAAAGGGGGGAGATATGCCATAATCGCCACGCTTGGCGGGTTGGCGATCGCAGTTGGCCGTCCTCTGGTGAATCCCTTAGTCGCCTTTTACGACACCCATGAGAAGATATTAGAGAATTATCATTAAACCTTTGCTTGTTTCGTGTGGTGCCGGACGTAAAGAATTGCACCACCCTATATCTTCTCATGGGTGTCGTAAAAGGCGACTAAGGGCGTTTTCTGAGTATTTAACCAACCAACTGCGATCGCCAACCCGCCTGCCAAGCGTGGCGATTATGGCATAGCCCCCTTTTTGGGGAAGGACTATGTCCAGCAGTGGATGTCTTTTGGCTGAAATGATGAAAATCTTTGCATGCAAAATGATCATCTACGCGATAGTAAAATTACTCTTAGTCATCTCTTTGTTTATCCTTGGCATTTTTGTCCTAAACGGTCTTCGCAAGGTTACTGAAATAAGCTGGATGAGAGTAGTTGACAACCAAGGCCAGTGGCGTTGCATTGGAGAGGTAATGTCCCATGTCTAGCTGAGGACTACAAGGCATAGGATTTTGATGATGATTTCCGTAATGCCTGCGAAAAATAAGTAATAAGTATTTATTCATATAAGCTTTATTTGCATATTACCTACAAGGTATTATACGCAGAATCGAAAAGTGCTTTGTAGATTTAATCCAGAAAATGTAAAGAAATAAAATAAAGTTTTTTACCGATCTCCCTTTCTAAGGCGTCGTCCTAATACTCGTACGTATTAAAATTGGCATATGCGCGATAATCGTGCGATATTGCGATGTAAAGTAGTAAACTAATTCGAAACGTTGTATGTTTGATTGCGGGTTCACGCGAAAAAAATTAGGATCACAGCGCCTCAATCAATCAATCAACTCAGCCTATCGCAGTCCACTGCTGGACATAGGCCTCTCCCAAATTGCGCCACAACGCTCGGTCCTCTGCCTTCCGCATCCAGTCCCCCCCAGCCACGTTCTTTAGGTCGTCGGTCCACCTGGCAGGGGGGCGCCCTACGCTGCGTTTGCCGATACGCGGTCTCCACTCAAGGACTCGTCTGCTCCAACGGCCATCGGTCCTTCGACAGACATGGCCAGCCCACTGCCACTTCAGCTTACTGATCCTACAAGCTATGTCGGTCACTCCGGTTCTTCTCCGGATAATCTCGTTACGGATTTTATCCTTCAAAGAAACTCCAAGCATAGCTCGCTCCATAGCTCGCTGAGCGACTTTAAATTTGTGGACTAGCCCAACTGTCAGTGTCCACGTCTCGGCACCGTAAGTCATGACTGGCAGGACGCACTGGTTGAAGACCTTTGTCTTCAACTTCACAGCGCCTGAAAGATTAAAAAACCAATATAAAAATATTCATTTATTATTGACTCATTGACTAGTTTGTTAGATACTTGACAATGCTCATGCTCATTACAGAGACAGCTGCTGGTTGAGACATACATATACAACGTGTATCAGAAATGCGTGGTCATATTTGAAGAGCTTATTCAGGGGATGCTATCGAACAACTTTCTCTATGGTACCAACCCTGAAATCGCGAAAAAAAAATCAGCTGATCTTCACATTTTGTCGAGCGACATCGATGATTTAGTAGGGAACAGCTGATATTTTTTTCGCGATTTCAGGGTTGGTCTCATAGTAAAAGTTGTTCTATGCTATGCCCTGAATGAGCTCTTAAAATATGACCACGCATTTCTGATACACGTTGTAGAAGGCCCGAAATTACAGAGTAATAGATAATACACTAACTTGTACCTTCCCACGCTAATTGAAAGAATTAACTAAGTAAAATCGGTTACCAATTTAATCATGCCTAAGAGCGATATGCAGTAACCTGTCATTATTTGATCAATTGGTCACTGATGAAATCCATAAAATCTATTGACTTTGCTTCGAGACATACCTGCCTATATTCTAAGACTTACCTAGAATACGGCCTTTAATAAATGCCCCAGGGAAAGGGTAGGTCTAAAACTAGGTACCTAAATATACTAGCAATCCTACTAATCCTATTCCCTACTAATATTATAAATAAATGCGAAAGTATGGATTTTTATATGTTTGTTTATTTATTTGTTTGTTTGTTTTTCAATCACGCTGAAACTGCTGAATGGATTTGGATAAAATTTGGCACAAAGATGGACCTCTTTAACGTTCGTTAACTCGAGATCAACATTAGGCTTTTCATCACGGGAAGATGAACAGTTCAAGAGGAATACATGATAACATACACAGACATTGACATATATATTATATTTCTGTGAAGAACGAGTTAAATTAAATTTGCCCAACTTATATCTACTCAAGCTTGTCAAGGTAGCTAAACTTATGCGAGTCTGACCATTTTCTTAAATCAGTATTGTCAATATATTACCAAACTATCTTTTACAGCTGCGATTAATGTTCCTACTTACTTCGTAGGTTTTACTACTTCTTATTTAGTAGGTTTTATTAACATAAATTATGAATATGGAAGTTTTTCCAATTAGCGCTCAAATACGTAGAAGGTACTGCCTGAAGCTATGTAGGGCAATAAAAAAACTCAGTAACCCATAACTCTGACACTAGCGAAACGCTTAAGGGCAGTATTAACAGTTTCTTGATAAAATAAAGCGTTAATCTAAAATAATTGTTTTAAATAAACGTCCATTAGACCAGATTGTAGCAGTTAATGTACTTTGATTTATAAATATTGACATTAACGGCAATGCTTTGAACTAACTTGTTGGCTCGAAGCAGGAGGTAATGCCGTTAGACCTGGTCTAAGCTCAGGCGCAGCCTAATAAGCCTGCAGTTCCGATAATGGAGATATTTCATTAGATATGAGTAAACAAAACTAATACTTTAAACATAATCTGAATAGAGGAAACATTGTGTCATAGAGTAGGCAATAATGTATATGATGTAAAACAACAAAACAAACAACAACACTGTAACAACAACAATAACACTGTCTAATAACAAACTAAATACCAATGTAACCTGTTCTTTTATTTGATCAATATAATTTAGTTAAGTAATAGAAAATATTTACAAACTACAAAATAAAATGATACAATATTTACAAAGTACAAAATAAAATGATACAAAAAGGCGCGCCTAGGCGTCAAAATATTCCTCCACACCGCTGTCATCCGGCATGGTGCCCAGAAGACTGGCAGCGTTGCCACGTTGAATGGCAACGCTTATTCTTTGACCAAAGAACAAGCCAGCCCTCTGGTCACGCGAAGTGTCGACCAGCCTCTTAGAGATTTCCTTAAAAAGGGATCGCGCACTCGGACCCCATGACTCGAGAGTTTCGACCCCAAACGGCACAAAGTCATAGTTACCTGATAGGTTACTATATTTGCGCCGCTTGAGGGCCTCCGCAGATGCAGCGGCAGCGCCAGCACAACCAGCCGAGCTAGAAAGATGTGAAGGAGCAAGGGTGTCGACGCACGTTGCTTCCCACACCAGAGGCCCACCCATCTTCCATGGCAATAACGACATGCCATCTGGTCTCTTCCCATCGTCTCGCACCAAGCCGTTGGGTTCTAAAACAGCTGGTACGCCAGCGGTGGCAAGAGCACGACGAATAATGTCATTAATGCTAGCGTGTCGTGCTAAGAACCCCACGCTCCTGCAACAGGACAGGCCATGGTGTCCTAGGCTGTCGACAAGTTCACCGCAATGGCACCGGTGTGGAGCAACACAAGTTGCGCCCAAGCGTAGGCACGTAGCGAGCCGGAAACTGGTGTCATCCAACATAGTACCTATGTTGGACGACGGAAGTGCCTGAAGCCACAGGCCTGCTTCCCATTCACCCACAGCCAGTAGACGAGCACGCTCAGCGGTATTGGTTGACGTATTAATTATATTATTCCGCACTAACTTACAGAGTGGCTCATCCCACTATCTCTGGGAAGATGGGTTGACAGGCAAGTCCGTGTTTGGGCAAGCCATTTTCCAGGCGTTCACAGCGTCGGTCACGTATGGCACCTCAAAGTCAACCAGTGAAGAAGGTAATAATACCAATGTCATAAAATAGGTCTTCCAGTGGTTCCATATTTCTATTTAGGTAAGTACATCGTAAGTCTTAAAAGAAGTCGAAAAGATTGAACACACGCGGAAACTAGTAAGAAACCTTGACTTTTACTGTAATTTTGATACAATCTGTGCGTGCTACCTATTGTTTTTATTTGCACGCTTTTGATCGCTTCGAATTGTTCCTAGTTTGAAAGAACAAGTAATTTTAAATTAATGTGACGTTCCATTTACTTTTGATAATTGCGCCAGTTCAATGAGTTCAGCAGGAGTCCTCCATTCTGGAAATACCTAAACTGTTTTTATTAAGTAGTGTCATAATCAACACGCTCCAATGAATAAGTGAACTTAGTATTGCAGCACATGAAAGGACACTGAAACCCGTCATAAATTCCCGAAAATTATTCACAAGTTCCTAATCCGTTTATTGGTAGAACATGAATCTTTGGAATAAGAAGCTACCAGGGACTATACGGCAACAAAAATACTAGCATCTCATCGGACAACCAGATGCACGGCGATGCACCACCCTTAAATTATGGTAGACCAACGATCAAATATATTTTAGATGCACGATCACCGCTCAAAAAATGGCCCCATCAAAACTGTGCAATAATACAATCAGTCACGTGCACAGTTTCGCTCTCAGACGCTTCAAGATGTATCCTTAATAGACCTGTGTTCACGACCGTGCCAGCGGTGAGACGTGTCACCATGCTAAAATGTATGAAAAAATAAATAAAAACTATAATCTAGATGTGCAAACAAAGAATGGAGTGTCGTAGTTTTCGTTGTTGTAAACATAATTACTTGTAGGTACATTTAATCACGGAGACGTTTTTTGAGTTTAAAATGAATAAATATTTTTGGAACTTTTAACACAGCACCATCTAGTCCCAAACTAAGCAGAGCTTGTGCAATGGGTACTAGACAATGGATATATAATACTTATATACTTTTTTTTGTTGTAAATACATACTTAAGTAAGTAAGTGATAATTATGTTTTATTGTACTAATTTATTATATCTTCTGTTGTAAACTACTAAATACTAATGTAGGTACTAGTGAATACTAGTACCTTCACAAAAAAGTACTGTAATTAAAAAAATTGTAAGTTGTTCCATTTGGTGAAATAAAGATTTATGATTATGATTATGACTTATAATACATAAGAAACACCCAGACCAACACAAACACTCATATGTTCATCACACAAATATTAGAACCACTAGACCACAGAGGTCAAGTTTGATTTTGTACAAGACCGTGCATCTATAGTCTATTTGATAGGAGTGAGACCCTTACGCACGAAGCGACTTGCTAATAGCTTTTTCATGTGTACCGCTATGGAGTGGAATTCCTTGCCGATGTCTGTGTTTCCCGATAAGTATAATATGTTGGTCTTCAAGGATCGAGTGAATAGGTTTTTGCTGGGCAAGCATGGTCGACCGCGCCGTCGCTTAACATCAGGTGAGGCGGCGGTCAAACGCAAGCCCAAAATAAATATCAAAACAAAAATCGATTTACTCCTGGGGTCGGGCCTCTTAGGTCTCAGAATAAGTAGGACTTAGACTCAAGAACTTATTTAGTCCACCACACTACTAACTCGGTCGGCAAAACTTTGGTCGGCAAATTATACTCACCTCCCCGCAAATATACATCCACACACCACCAGCCACACTCACAAACACCCCAACAAAGACAAACACAGCCCCCCCACAACTCACACACCCACGCCCACTTTTATTCTTTACAGCATGTCTTTATAATTAATTATTATATTCTAAACTTCTACTATAGATTCATATAAATCATAATAATTATTGTACAATACTTACCACTCTCTAACTGAAACGCAAATCAAAATTGTATTTAACTACTAAAATTGATTGTTTAAGCTGTAGGGGAAGGCGCCGGTGTTTATCACACAGTTATTTTACTAGCACGGGCACCGCTGTTATCAATCAACTCAGCCTATCGCAGTCCACTGCTGGACATAGGCCTCTCCCAATTTGCGCCACAACTCTCGGTCCTCTGCCTTCCGCATCCAGTTCCTCCCCCAGCCACGTTCTTGAAGAACCGCCGTTAACTCTATCTTAAATATGTGCAAACAAAACAATATTGGTATTTTATTTAAGTAAGATAGATAAGTAATACACACACGCTCACACACGCATACACTCACACACACACCCCTACACTCTGTAATTCTGTATAATAAAGATTTTTATTTTTTTTAATTTAATACACTTTTTTATACACACAAAATATTTTCAAGAGCATCTTAAACATTACGATCCATGACCCCAACACGAATGCCCATTATTGTACAACTGTTATGGTAACAACAATATGTTACCATCAGCGGGTCAGTGACCTTGACACTGTTAGATATGATACATCACCTATTGTGATCCGTGTGAATGATCAGTATGATCAATCAACTTGAGAAGCTGAATTAATCTTTATATAACTTTAGGCCTATAAGTATAACAATAGGCATAGTTCTCATTATGATAACTATTATTAAATTAGGCTTATATCTAATTTGGGCCAAAAGTGTTTTATGTGAGCCAGATTTGAATGATAAGAGTTTTGTATTATTTTCACGTCACCTAATGAATAATAATTGGTAATGAAAAATAATTGTTTCAAGTGATTATGTAGATAATTAATATAATAATATAATTTCGTCTTTTTAAAGTGCGGGAAAAAATAATGAAATCTGTTACCAGATCTATCAATATTTTTTTTATTCAGATGCGGCTGAACATCAATATTTTACACGTAGCGACTGCTATCAGACCCTCGTCACCCATTTACTGAGTAACACTGACATTCTAAAGTTAGACTAGTACTTTTACTTTTAGGCTTTGACTACCTGGAATAACTCCCACAGATATTCTTATGATAACCGGGACATAAAAATCTGTGAGTATCGATAAGTAAAACCTTGTGGATATGGATTTATTCTTATCTAAATTTGATATTTGAAATGCACCACAAAAATGGCTCAACGGCCAAAATTTCTATCCAATCCATCCATATCATATATCCATTTCTATTTGCCCTATTAGAGATGGGAATTTGACATAAACTATAATAAAACGAAGTTTAACCGGATTAAATCGCGTATATTATTTAAATTGGTTAAACATAAACTCCATACAAATTATGTCAAATTTCTATCTCAAGTAGGGTAAATCGTGGATAGATTGGATATTATTTTTTGCCGTAAGTCGAAATCATAATGCTTTAAGTTAGGTATATTTCAAATTGCACCATTTGAATCACTTTATAGAAGTTTTCGAATTAAACATGACATGTAGTCCACGCACTTTTCAAACCGAATTGATTTATTTATTAGATGCAATTTATAACTTGCGACTCAAAATAAATAAACGTTTTACCAGTCTATAAATCATTGTAGTGGTAAAAAACAACAAATGAATATTAAACTTATTCTTCCATCTGAATATCTATATATCTTTTATACCTACTTATAAAGACAGATGTCCTGACTGACTGATTCATCAACACAGAGCCGAAATTACTCAAGTTAGAAACATGAAATTTTGACAGTAGGTTCCTTTTGTAACGCAAGCAACCCTAACAACTAAGAAAGGATTTTTGGAAATTTTAACCCTAAGGGCGTGAAATAGGGTATTAGAGTTTGTATGAAAAATCTTTTCTCCTGGATCGATTCACTCAAAACTTGGGAAAATAATTTCTAAAGTAAATAATGAAACACTTTTCTTTTTCCAAAATTACTTCTTAAAGAGTGTGCGGTAGTGTTATTAATTTTATATCGGTGAATATTATTACTTGGCTAGATTGAGTCGAAACTTATCTTTAAAGCAATTAATGAATTATGTTATTTATTATTTGTATTATGTTATAAAATTTAATTAATACTTTATCATGTTTATATTCCGGACACTGCCGCTTTGGGTTAAAAAAAAATCCTGTAATGGTAGCTATAAGAAAGATAAATAAATAAATAAATAAATAAATTACGGGTGTTTTTTGCATTGTTTTTAGAAAAACAAACTCTACGTGGCTAAAAATATGTGTTATAGTTTGAAAAATCTTCCTGGGGTCACGCTTGACACAAATACTCTTCAAACTGAATAATAATAAAGAAATGCGTGTTTTTCTTTTTCCAAAACTACGACGGGAAACAATAAACGGGGCATGTTAAAACTTTTTACGCGAGCAAAGCTGCAAGAGCACTGCTAGTTGGTAAAACTTTTAATTTAAGAACCTATAATATTATTTTCTGTAAGAGAAGTAAGATAAGAATAGGTAGTAACATAACCAGGATAAATAATCTGAGGCAATTTTGTATAAAATTTGAACAAAAAGCCAGTTCCTCTTATACCTAATGATTTTGTTACCATTGCTATGCGATTGTCTGTATCTCTATATTTCTCAAGAACAAAGCTGTCAAAATATTTCTAATTAGTTATAGCGCCTTTATTATAGCGCCAATGTTTTATTGACATAGTAATTTTTTAATTTTTTTTATTGAAACTATGGAAGACTCTCTCTCTGACGGAGACTAATAAAAACCCAAGTAGGTAAGTACAGTCTAACAAAGCAATTGGTATACAGGGTAGAGAGATATAAATGAAGTTTTCTCAGAAGATTATGGATGTTTTCGAGTGAAATATCATTTTAATAACGGACAAAGTTAAACTGTATTTATACAAAACCCTAATCAAACCATTCTACAATAATTTCCTGAGAAATCTTCATCTATATCTGGCGATCCTGTATACTAATTGCTTTGTTAGACTGTACACTCACGCGAGTACAGTCACGATCAAAAATAATGCCTACACGCCCACTTGATAATTCAATTAGACGCACCAATACTCAGTGTTCATGTTGATAAGGTATTTATTCAGTGTAAGCCCTATTAACAGTAAGATACGAGCACGTAATATACAGAATTATGTTTAAATTGCACCTGTTATAGGATATATTCCATCAAGTGTCAGGTGAACAGGCCGCCTACCTTGTTTCAATCATCGGTTGCGCAAACGCCGTCGTTTCAATACCATTGATAATTTTTCGTGTTACTGGTACAAAGAGCAGCAGCAGCATTTATTGTAATGAGCATATTCTATATAGGTAAATTATTTCTCATCCAGAAATGAGTTAGTCACGAATTCGTATCGTTTGAAAGAAAAAGAGAGTTATTATTAAATAATTATTTTATAAGTTGTTTAATCCGGTTATGTTACGATTCGATATGATTGGAAGCAAAATTAATATTGTTGAACGCATTTAGTGCATTAACCCCCAGTTTCTGAAAGGCTGATCAACACAAAAATTAACTAATCGACTGTCAAATCTCAGGTCAAGCGATGTGATTGAATGTTAGTATTTTTGCCAACCAATCACAGGAGCTGACATTAGATTTGACAATAGATCAAATTGATCAGCCTTCCAGAAACTGGGGATAAGTGTGCTATTCGAAGGGTAAACACAACGAGTACATACTTAGGTATGTAAAATACACATTAATTAGACTAGGAATACATTAAAAACCGGCCAAGTGCGAGTCGGACTCGCGCAGTAAGGGTCCCGTACCTTCAACGACCTGATACCCCATTAAAACTGATTTAATTTACGAGAGTTTATCAAAAGACATCAACGCACAGTGCGCGAAATATGATTTTTTGCATGTCTTTCTTACGCAGGTACCACCACATATGTCTATGTTTGTCTTATTTTTTGTATTTGTTGCTAAATTACATAGTATGCACTATAATCTGACTAAGTTTGACGCTGGTATGTATTACGGTTTTGAAGATAGAGCAAAAACAAAAACGTTGAAAAAAATGCATGTTTTTTGAGGTTTCTTGTATGGGGACCCCCTTTGGTTTTAGACTTTTTTTGTTTTTAGTATTTGTCGTGATACACCTCATAGCAACACATATTCTGAGAAAATTTCAACCGGTTACCTATTACTGTTCAAAAGATAAAGCCCTGTGACAGACAGACGGACGGACGGACAGACGGACAGACGGACGGACGGACAGCGTCGCGAGAGTAATAGGGTCCCGTTTGTCACCCTTCGGGTACGGAACCCTAACAACAGTGTTTAAAAGCAAGTGATCCAAAGTTAAGCGTGAAACGATTTATTAATTAAAGTGTTCCAGAAAAGTAAATAAGTTATCTTGCTTTTTAAATTGTTTTATTTATTTATTAGTGAGCCAGTAACCCGCGATTTCTTTTTCCTGAATTCACAAAATACACTAGCATTTATTTACTCCCCGCGAAAACTTCGAAAAGGTTAATAATGTTCAGCAGCGATGTGTTGCTATGCGTCAACCCTCTCCCTGTCCCGTGGAGGACGTGAGTCACATCACTTAAGAGTAGGCTCCCAAAATGAGGTGACTTTTTGAAAACATATGCTGAGTCGAACACATACTTTATCAATGTGTAATTTAGATATATGTTTTTGTATACCTTTATCTATCGTTTGACTAGACAGATACATAATAGGTTGATTTTTGTTCGATACTTTTATTTTTTCAAAATCATGAGTTTTTAGAGATTTATCGAATATTACAATATTATTACATTATTATTCAAGTTAGCTATATAAAATTTATGCAGATAGGAAAATAATAAAGTTGATTAAATACTGGTTACAGGAAATTTATATAGATTATCTATTATTCTTGTAATAAAACGAAAACTGTTTTGCGACTTACGTCATTTACTTCCGTGGTAAAACGCGCGAGTACAATTTTCTCGAAAATGAGTTCTATTGCAACTCGCATAAAATTGAGGAGAGCGGCCCGCAGTTGCGGAGTGTAAGGGGATTGCGAGGGTGGGAATTACGTTTTGGGAGCGTCCTCTAGGATTCGCGGCTATTTTTGATCTTGATCTATTGTCTGCTTCGCGGACAGCGAACCTGTTAGGATGATTGATTGAAGAAACACCTTAAATGCATATTTAAAGCCTCCACAAACTACAGACTGTCATTCGATAGTTGGGTGATATAATTATTGTATGGAAAATTGGGTATCCCATTACCCCGTCCTGATTTAACCCGACCCTACTTAACTGTCGACCGATTAAAAGTCTGCAGTTTGCGGTGGGGGCTTAGGCTTAGACTGAGGCCTAATGTATTACAAAATTATTGTTTTTTAATTTTGATTTACTTAGACTGCTCTCAATATACCTATATTAGCATTTCAGTTGCATCAATATAATACATCTAATTTTTTTTAATTTTTAGTATAGGATGGCGAACCGAGCTAAAGGCCCACCTGATGTTAAGCGGTTACCTTTGCCCATAACAACTTCAATACCACCTAGGCTGTTGCCTAAATGGCATCGCAAGTCGGTTCGCCAAACTGAGACATGAAGATGGAAGGTCTCATGTGATTGTGATTTCACCGGCACCCGTACCCTTACCCCAAAATTAATAATTACCTAATTATTAATTTTGTGCAAGATAAATTATTATTATTAGTTTGGTGCTTAATTTTCAGAAGTTTTAGGTATTAATAGATAGTAAGTTAGCGTTATCAATGCTCGATTCTTCTTGAAACGAAAAAAAATGAAACAAAAAAACCAAATCATCATAATTTACTCAATTATTTACATAGCTATAAATGTCTTGTCATTAGCTTTTATGAGAGTATGTTTACATTAGGCATATGACTGATGTAACGATAAGCTGTCACGTTTAAAAAGTTAACTAGCCCAGCGCCCAAGGCCACCTACTAACCCATTTTTTCTCATTACGAAAACGAACGAACGGCTGATAGAGATGTACGGAAGAAAAATACATGCTGTGTCGACCCCAAATGAAGTAGATTAAGGGCAGGAGGATCATGGATGAATCATCATTACCTATGATAATGATGATCTGAATAGGAAGAAAGTGAACACTGTGATGACGGCTGATAGAGATGTATGGAAGAAAAGTTATGCTGCACTGACCCCAAAAAAACTGGGATAAGAGCAGGAGGATGATGGATGAATCATCATTATGATAATGATGATCTAGGAAGAAAGTGAATACTGAGATGAAATCTGATAGAGATATATGGAAGAAAACTACGTGCTGCGCTGACCCCAAATAAACTGGGATAAGAGCAGGAGGATGATGGATGAATCATCATTATGATAGTGATGATCTAGGAAGAAAGTGAATACTGAGATGACGGCTGATAGAGATATACGGAAGAATACTACATGCTGCGCTGACCCCAAATAAACTGGGATAAGGGTAGGAGGATGATGGATGAATCATCATTACCTATGATAATGATGATCTGGATAGGAAGAAAGTGAACACTGAGATGACGGCTGATAGAGATGTATGGACGAAAAATACAAGCTGCGCCGACTACAAATAAACTGGGATAAGGGCAAGAGGATGATGAATGAATCATCATTTCGATAATGATGATTCATTCATCATCATCAGCGACAACTAAATTGAGATCGACGGAGGATGGTAAATGAATCATTGGTGTAAGCTTTAAATGAATTCAACAATTCAAGACACAACTATTCTAGTACACGTTAACATTTTTACATTAGTCCTACTTCCTACTAATATTATATTTGTTTGTCCTTCACGCTGAAATGATTGAACGGGTTTGGATGGAATTTAGCAGACAGATATACCATAATCCGGATTAACATATACTTTTTATTTATACCGGAAACATAAATAAATTGTTCCCGAGGGATGCGCGATACCATCTTTCTGTGTTAGACTGAATTATATACGCAAGCGAAGCCGTGAGCATATGCTAGTAATATTATTATCTGACCATTTTAATTAAATTTTATTAACTACCTATCTCAATCATAAGATCAATAAACTTTCTAATGTCAAAATTACAGTTTAAATCTGAACCTCGGAACAACATAACCATACTATCGTTACTATTACCAACAAGTTAATTTACCAATTGCATTCTTTATGGAGTGACGTGGGTTACGCACGCGCATGTCGCCCTTGAACTGATTATTGTATCGACTATTATTCATCAATTTTCGGTAACTACCATTTAGATAGATAATTGAGATTAACCGGATACGTACTTATAACTATTAGTGGGTTACAAAATGGCTGTCTTATATTTATAAATGAAATTTGTTTTACATGTCAGGGTTACGGTCTTACGGTAACAGAAGACGGGGTCTTGTGAACCATAATTGAAATTATTTTAGAACTTTTGGCGGTACACAACTCTCAAACCGATTATGTGGATGCACATAGGAGTATTTGACCCTAAAAGTTGATCAAAAGTCGAAAATACAAAAATGCTAATTCCACATAGCCATTCACATTGCTACCTAAAGTTCAACCAGGATAACCCTTGTCTTCTCAGGGCAATTAAGAAGCAACTCGAAAAATAAAAGAAGAAGAAGTGCAACATGAATGTAGGCACAAAATAGATCCATATTTAAGTTGTATTATTGTAGTTTGGTACTAATTATTGATACAATTTGACGACGTCTATGGCATAGATAATACACTTATACTGGTAGTATGTGGTCTGGTGGTTCGAGTGCCGGACTGCTGATCATGAGGTCGTGGGTTCAATTCCCACAGGACACAAATATTTATGTGATGAACATAAGTGTTTTTGTTAGTCTGGGTGTTTCTTATGTATTACAAAAAAAGCATATAAGTACCAGGCCCCTCAGAAAGTATTGCGAAAAAAAGTTTTTATATATGGGAGACTGGCCAGTTATAATGTTTTTAGAAAATATGATTATTTATAAGTAAAAATAAGTAAGTTCCAATTTCAAAATTTCCCTCCACATTTTTTGCGAGTTAATTCAAAGTATTGTGTCTCACTGAAATATGGATCTGCGCCGGGAACATTTTAGAGCTATGATTTTATACGATTTCAAGTGTCGCCTGAAACCGGATGAATCGTACGATAGACTTCAAATGGCATTCATGGATGAAGGCCCTTCCAAGGCAACCGTGTATCGTTGGTATAACGAATTCAAGCGCGGTCGACCAACTTTGGGGGATGACGAAAGAAGCGGTCGCCCTTTGACGGCTGTTACCGAAGAAAACGTGCTAGCAGTGAAAAATTTAATCCAAGACAATAGGCGAATTACATATCAGGAGATTCAACACATATTGAAGATTGGATCGGGAAGCGTTCACGAGATTCTACACAGCCATCTTCGCGTGAGGAGGATAGTATCACGCTGGGTGCCGCACAACCTCACCGATGCTCAGAAGCAGGGCCGGGTGGAATGGTGCCGTGATATGCTTAACAAATTTGAAGCAGGCTCGTCTCGGCGTGTTTACGACATCGTTACAGGTGATGAGTCCTGGATTTATCAATACGACCCAGAAACCAAGCGCCAGTCGACTGTTTGGGTGTTTCAAAATGAGCCAACGCCTACCAAAGTGAAGCGATCTAGAAGCGGGGGTAAGATTTTGATCGCTAGCTTTTTTAATTTGACTGGCCACTTGGTATCAATTCCCTTACGGGATCAAAGAAGCATTAATGCCGAATGGTATACTACCAAATGTTTGCCAGAAGTTTTCTCTGTTATAAGCAACAAGCGACCAAACACAGGGCTCCGCGGGCTACTGCTCCACCACGACAATGCACCTGCGCACACCGCACTCAAAACGAGGGACTTCCTGGACAGCACGCCAGTCAAACTCCTGGGTCACCCTCCTTACAGCCCTGATCTAGCACCGTGTGACTTCTTTTTATTCCCAAAAATAAAAAATCAGCTCAAAGGGATACAATTTTCGTCGCCGGAAGATGCGCTGGCTGCGTTCGAGCAGGCTGTAAACGAGGTGTCTGCGGCGGACTGGAAAAAGTGTTTTGAAAACTGGTTTAGGCGCATGAATCTTTGTATAGAGGCTGGTGGAAAGTACTTTAAAAAGATTTGATAAAAATATATGTACGTATAGAACATTTTTTTTTAGTTTCGCAAAACTTTCTGAGTGTCCCACGTATTGTATCCCTTATCTAGTACCCATAGTACAAGCTCTGCTTAGTTTGGGACTAGATGGTGCTGTAAAAATGTCCCAAAATATATATTTATTTATTATTAGGCCCAAACCTAAGACACAATAATAAAAATAACTAGTCAATACAATTAATAACATTATTAATGTAAGTATAATAAATTCTCAAAAGTTTGCTGCATTTGTAGGAACAACCTGTATCAACACAAATACTACCCTCCACCAGTTTGTAAAGACGGATCGCGCAGTCACCGGTGTTCGCTCCTTCATAATGTAGATAAATATTATCTGGTATCTACCCTCATTGTACTTATTTAATATCCTACCTCGTTAACTATATCTTTGTTTACCTGTTTGTATAGTCGATGATACTGATGTGCGGTAAAACTCTAATGAGTTTATGTTTACATCTTTAGAATGTTTTTGTTATGTATACCACTGAACAAATAAATAAATAAAATAAATAAATAATAAATAAAACCTCTAAAAACATCTAAGGACTGAAACAATGGAAATTTTGGTGCCATGGAACGCGGATACTCAGTCCGAGGAAGGATATACGCATGATAAAGGAGACAGAGCTGTCAACGAATTTTCAGATAAAGATGGATGGGACTTGCAAATAAATGATTTGATTTAGTTTGATTCGAAAAACTTTTCGTCCGATTAATTAATGTTTTTCTGTTTTTATTCTCATTTTTTTTTTTTACTTTTTTGTTTTTTTTTTTGTTGTCATGATTATGGCTTCATTATTATATTGGTGTGTTTGTTTTTAAAAAGGTACCTGTAACGTAAGCTACTAAAAGATTGTGATGAGAATATTACAAACTTCATCAGCATCGTCATCATCATTTCAGCCGAAAGACGACCACTGCTGGCCATAGGCCTCCCCAAAGGGTGGATATGCTATAATCACCACGCTTGGCAGGTAGGTTGGCGATCGCAGTTGGTTGGTTATATACTCAGAGAACGCTGCTGCCCATCCTCTGGTGAATCCCTTAGTCGCCTATTACGACACCCATGAGAAGATATAGGGATAGATATAGATTATAAACTTGTATCCACGATATTACAAAGAAAACTTTCCTCTTTTGATAGACGTTCGTCATAGAAAGAGATGAAGAAGATGGCTAGAATGAGACATTGGGTTACAATGTTGGGTTCGGCGCTCAATCTAACCAGATGCGGCTGAAAATCAGTATTCAGTATTTTACATGGATCTACAGCCATCAGACAGACCCCCGCAATCCAGTTACTGGGTAATACCGTCATTCGGAGGTTATATAGTCATGTTGACATTCGGGCTTCTGACTACCTGTAACGACTGCCATAGATATTCCATCCACTGACCGCGGCTAGTTTAGCTTAACCTGGCAGATTAATACAATACATACGGTTGCTATTTAGCTACGAGCCCCTCATGCTGTCTATGTAGGTAATAGGTATATAAAAAATGCACCACACACACACACACCATTTCTCCGTATCAAAATGGGGCAAGCGATTTTGCCTATAAGCTCTCCCTATAGAGGAAGGATAAAAAATATGCATCATAATCATTATCATCATAAGCAGCCCATTATTATCCCACTGCTGAGCATAGGCATCTTCTCCGAATGAGAAGGTTAAGGCCTTAGTCCAAAAATATGCAATTCAACCAAATTTACTCCTGGGCCCTAATTCACGTAATTTCATGACGCGCCGAATACGTTGCAATGACGACGCTGCAGTTCGTTTCTGATACCGATCGCCGTAGATAAGATAATACGAAAAGCAATCTTTTGATCGAAACTTAACTTCAACTAGCTTCAACTGTTCTTCTTTAGTTATGTGAACTGGCCTACAGGTTGCAGTTACATCGAATGGCATACAGACAAGTAACACATCTTCCTCCATATTGAGTCCAAGAATTTAGGTTACGACTTTCCGTAAATGTAAATCAAATAGGCGTCCTTGCAATTTCCCTGCAACACCCACTATTAAATTCTCATTATTTTAAGAATGTGACACTTTTACATTAAAATTTAAACAAGGCCGTATATTAAAAGTAAACCATGTAAGTACGTAGTTATGTTGCAATGTTTTTAATGATTTCTTTTATTTTACACAAGTTGACGGCCATGATAAAAAAATAATAACATAATAGTGTATTACAATCTATACGTACGTACGCTTTTAGTGCGACAAAATCTAGGCTAGTTTTTTATAGCAGCACTAGATAACTGCAATTTGCAACCAATCATTTTTTTCCTTGCATTGTAATTTGTAGCTGATAAAAAACTGAATGATTGTATCTATCTGTTTGTTTGTATTCAATCAATCAATCAAGGAAGCAATATTATTATTCTCCTAATATTATACATGCGAAAGTATGGATGTTTGTCGTCCTATTCAATCACGCTGTAACGGTTAAACGGATTTGGATGAAATTTAGCACACAGATGGACCATGTACTGGATTTATATACATGAGATACTTTTTATTGACACACCAGGGAAGCGAAGCCACGGGCTTTAGCTAGTGATAAAATAAAGGAATGTTAATATCGTACCCACTAACGAGAATTAACAGAATTTCAGATTTTATCCATATAAACTTAACTAATAGTCTGATCTCTTAAAGAGATCTTTTATGAATGCAAGGTTTCTCAGTAATTCCATTACTAGCGAACACTACAAACAAAACATAGTTACAAAATTAGTAATTGTTATTAATTTTATTATGCTTCTTAACAACATAATTTAAAATCAATATTCCATACGTGGGAAAATCCGTACATAATGCTATTCAATACAAATGTACACTAATTGAAATTACGTAATTCAGAAACCATAAACAAGTAGGTCATAAGCACGTCTTATTAAATACAACACACAAAATAGCTTTATAAAACACCAGTTAGATTTGCGATTTGAATGTTTTATAAGTCAATCAATCTATATTAGCGGCTAATCTTCTACATCCACCAGTGCATTACATTGAAAGATAAGGATTTATAAGCACTATTATTTTATACTACTGATATAAAAGAAAAAAGCCAATCTGTTATAAGAATTGTAGACTGATTGTAGCGGATATGAGGTATTATGTTCTTCCAACACAAAAGGAGGGAGGGGATCCCTCTATTCAAGTTAGGTAATAACACCCCCAATCAGATTGGGTGCTATTGCCTGTTGATGTTGGGCGTTAGTATATATGCTATCTGCACGTCAAACTTTGATAGAGCGATTTAGGATTTGTGACGTCATTCAGAACGTCAGTCGTAGTTCGCATATAGTGCCTTAGATGCCGTTACATTTATCAATAATTGAATAGTCTATCACAATCCATTGCTGGACATGGGCCTCTCCGAAATAATATATCTAACTGTGGTCACAGTAGTAAAAAATATAGACTCAGTGCTGCGAACAACCATAGCGAAGTCAACAAAAACCGTGCTCCTTCATATACAACCAGTGCTCACGCACGCACATGCACCATAAACCGTGCTCACCCCTCTCAGTTCACATGTCGCGGCATCTTCCAGTAAGCATCGCGAAAACAAATATCCTTCAGGTGCATGGTGTGTACGTGAGCACTGGTTGTAAATGAAGGAGCACGGTTTTTGTTGGCTTCACTATGGTTGTTCGCAGCACTTAGTCTATATTTTTTACTATGTCTGTGACTGTAGTCAATAAACCATTTTTCATTCTTTCTTTATATTATGGGTTTAGTTGACTCTTTTTGTGGAGAAATCCTCATGGATGCACTCCGGATGCACTGCATCCGGAAGAGATGGAACCAGTGTCTGAATATTACCGACTAAAACCACTACAGTGGTCTTCTAACTACCTTTGTGTTCTCGCCTCACCCCCGGGGATCTGCCGATTAAAGATCACAAGATCAGAAAGAGAGGCAAACGCTCATTTGAAGCCTAGAATTCTCTTATTTGTGTAAATATCTTATGTTTTCAAAGCATAAATTGTCAACGACAAACTTCATGTGAAGCTTGATGACATTTGGAGGACGGAAGATCTACTCGAAGACTGCAATGCGGGTCTACGATAGTTTTATTTTCTGATCTCATATAGACTGTTTAGATTGAAAGAAATGTTAAATATAGCTTTAGGGCTAAATGGCTCCACATTTATCTTTATTAACAGGTTCACTGTTCGCGAAGCAGATACAATCGTCTTGAACCACATGTGATCCACGGGACAAGGAAAGGGTTAAGTAATATTTTACACAGCCTGACAATTCTGATCTTAGTAAGTAACTCAAAGTCTCTTACAGGTGTCCCACATCCTGTACGCGCCAAGTTTTGTATTTCGATTTAAATACACATCATTCTAAAAAATTGAAAGGGACAAGATCGATGGGAATGAAGTACCCATTTAGTTGGGCTAAGCTAATAAGCCTATATTAAATGATATATAACTTAAGCCTTAACATCAAGGCTATTAATAAACAAACAAATCAAGCTACAATAGTGTAAGAATGATCTGTTAACTGCGAAGTAATGCGGTAAGATGGTGGCGATAGTTACGTCAAGTTATGAGATATGTTTCCTCTTACGCGAGATGCATTTGAAGATATTAAACAACAATCCAACAGAATTGAGACGGGTCAATAATCTGACTATTCGTAGTTTTTACATTAGCTATGTTACATTTTAAGATATGAGAATTATAAGCAGACGCCCGGGGCTTCGCCTGCGTATAATTCGGTTTATTACAGAAAGTTGTGTGAAAATCTACGATACCTAGCAGAAATGTTGTCTTAGATCCCTCGAGGAACTGTTTATATTCCGGAGATAAAAAGTAGCTTATATATTAATACGGGTTATGATCTATCTGTGTGCCATATTTTATCGAAATCCGTTTGGCCGTTGCTGCGTCATTGAAGGATAAATAAACAACCATTCATACATTTGAATTTATAATATTAGTAGGTTTACGGCCAAAATTAATATCCAATCTATCCACGATTTACCCTACTAGAGATAGAAATTTGACATATTTTGTATGGTACTTATGTCAAATTCCTATCCCTAGTAGGGCAAATTGTGGATAGATTGGATATTAATTTTGGCCGTTAGTAGGATTTTGTGCTTTGACTTGGTGCTTCAGACAAAAATAATTGTTGTGGATTGTATTGTTTTAATGGGCTGATGAGATTGACCTGATGTAGTAAGGAAATTGCTCCCTACTACATCGGTCATTGGGTTATTTGCAAATTAGAAGAGGATTACGCCTTGATCAGGCTTTAAAAAAACTTCACTTATTGAAATATTAAAACCCATTGCATGATATATCTGATGAAACGTCAATATATCATTAGTTATTCAGAACCTCCAGGGAGTATTCTTATCTTAATTGATAAAATCCAACAATAGGCTGACATCGGGCACGGCCGCAGGCAAAGCCAGTATACCATGAAACAGTTATTCCATATGGGGAAGCGATGTTTGCTCTAGAACTATCATTTGGCAGATCAATTATCTTCAATCATATCGCAATGCACACGAGATGCGAGACTCGTGAGGTGATTGCCAAATGACTGAGATGTGGACGCGCCTGCCACCCACCACGTATCGTAACTTACGCGTAATTATATTAAATATTAAATGGAAGATACTATGTTAGGATAAATAAAAATAATAAACATATTTTAAAAGTATCAAACAATAAAGGCAGGTTTACATTGAGACAGTGGCTGTCGAAAGCGCCGCTGTTGTGACAGCGCTGGCGTAGAAGTGGCTCCGTGTAAACATATTTTCGTGCCAGTACAGTGCTGGAGGCCTAGCACGAGTCTGACACTTAAGAATCCTTCCATAGTTTTCGTCGATTTTCATTCATAAATAAGTAGTTCCTCCTCGTATCCGCCAGGGGCGCTACTGATTTATGAATGAAAGTCGTCTAATTCGATGGAAGTATCGGTAAGTATCAAACACGTACTAGGCCCCCTGAATTGAATAAAGCAACGTAGAGCTGTCACGACAGCGGCGCTGTTGACAGTCACTGTCTCAATGTAAACCTGCAATAATTAATTTATTTGTTCTTGGTACTTTTGCAGTTTACAATTAAATAAACTAATTAATTAATCTAGACATTATGCCAATTACGAAGTACACTATTAAATTAAAATCATAAACCTATGCAGAGAGGCTTCTCATTTATGTTTCAATTCGTCAACAGGCGCAAGATTGCCGGCAGGGCAATCGACGCTGCGGAACAATAGATTAATTAGGTAGGTACTAATTGTGTCTCATTAGACGACAATTTAATTAATTAAATTAGGTATTGTATTATAATTTAATTTGCGCACATAGGTAATTCATTATTCTGAATGTTCAAATAAATTTTATTTCTGCAAATAACATTAAACTTTATTTAACTCTCAGCACAAAGTGTGTCAGTGGTATTCGTAAACTTTATTGCATTTCAATTGATTTTGATCTAGTCTTATTTTATTTTGGCTCATAAAATTTTGTAGCTATCATTGGTTTAATGAAGTAGGAACTTACAAATCTAAAGTGTATTTAAATATGATTCATTTTGTTAAATGCTTAATATTACTAGGGTAGAATTATTTACAGAAAGCATTTAAAGGCCGACTTAATTTGAATAGATCAGATTATGAAATATTTTACTAATACTTTATAAAAACCACACATTTTAAAACAATAGAAATTCTACGACTAAACAAAGAAGCTTCGCCTTAACCTTATATTCAAAGAATGTTCTAATAACCGCACCTTTTAAAAAGCCTTAATTTTAAAACATTTCGACACTTACCCAACTTATTGTGCATATTTGTTTACATAACCCCTTATTTGCGACACAGTTAATAGTTGTCGTATGAACCAATTTAATTAAGGCTAGTTTATATTAGTTTTAAGTACCACGAACGGCAACTAATTGAGTATTCTTGTTAATGGTCTAAGACTAGCGAGTAATAGTCGCTAATTGTATAAGTTTATGACAATTATGAGGTTGAGTGTTTCTTGAAATGGTTGAGGGTTATGAAGTCATCAGTGGCCCCAAGGTGTATGTAGAATTGTAGATGCAATTCATATTTCTACAAAGTGAAATGTGAACAGAATATACAAATAGACAATATGCTACACATGTAACTATTGAACGGTGGTGCCCTTAACCAAAGATTATTGTAATAGTTACTATATAGAAATCTAAATAATATGGTAACATAAATTTTATCTCATCAACATCATCAACTCAGCCTATCGCAGTCCACTGCTGGACATAGGCCTCTCCCAAGTTGCGCCACTGCTCTGTTCTCGTCTGCTCCAGCGGCCATCGGTCCCTCGACAGAGATGGCCAGCCCACTGCCACTTCAGCTTACTGATCCTACAAGCTACGTCGGTCACTCCGGTTCTTCTTCGAATAATCTCTTTACGGATTTTATCCTTCAAAGAAACTTCGATGTATGACTCGTGGACCCACTGGCTTTGTACCACCAGTGCTCGTGGTCCCACCGGCTCGAAAACTTATGACTCGTGGACCCACTAGCCGGTGGGTCCACGAGTAATAGTGAACATCGTATATAGTTATATCGTATTACGATGAATGACTCGTGGTCCCACTGGTGGGTCCACGAGTCTTCAAGCATAGCTCGCTCCATAGCTCGCATAAATTTTATCTACTGCCTTTTAATACTGGAGCCTGGAACGCGTGTTGCTGGTTTGGTGCTATCAACACATAAATACGCAATTAGAAAAATTATCGCACAATGATGTAGGTATAGGTACTAACAGTAGAGTAAATATTGGAGTTATTATTTTAATGCAAGGCGGCCCATACATCTACAATATAATTGCGCAATATTAATATTGCACAATTATTATTGTTTTTTTATTTTTATAGTATAGGATGGCAAAACGAGCTAAAGGCCCACTTGATGTTAAGCGGTTACCATTGCCCATAAGAACTGCAATACCACCTAGGCTGTTGCCTAAATGGTACCGCAAGTCGGTTCCTCAAACTGAGACATGAAGATGGAAAGTCTCATGTGATTGTAATTTCACCAGCACCCGTACCCTTCAGACCGAAACACAGCAATGCAAGCATCACTGTTTGGCGGAGAAGTAGGTACGGTGGTAGTACTTCCCCGGACGAGCTCTTTCACAAAGGAGTTCTACTACTACTTAAATTGTAACGTCCCGATCTTCATTTGTCTTTCAATATCACCCCTACACGGTCAATATCATTGCGCAATTGCATAATATATTGCGCAATTATATTGTAGGTGTATGGGCCGCCTACGTCCGTGTAGTGCCGGACGTAAAGAATTGCACCACCCTCTTTCTTCTCATGGGTATCGTAAAAGGCGACTAAGGGATTCACCAGAGGATGGGCAGCAGCGTTCCCCGAGTATTTAAACAACCAACTGCGATCGCCAACCCGCCTGCCAAGCGTGGCGATTATGGCATATCCCCTTTGGGGGAGGCCTTTGTCCAGTAGTGGACGTTTTTTGGCTGAGATGATGAGATGATGGGCCGCCTAACACGCGTAATAATTTTTAGAAGAGATTCAAACAAAAGTGCAAGGAGGAGACTGCTGGAGGAGGAGCTGGCTGGTTTGCGAATTAAGGTATTTATAGACTACCTTTATTCCATCACCACTGTATGTAATTTTCAAAGTACAACAAAGTTTTAAAGTTTTTAAGTTTTTTAAGTTTTTTTAAGTATAACAAATGATAAAGCATAACATTTAGGCAGTGTTATAGGTTGCGTAGGTAGTTAGCGTTAGGTATTGTAACTAAAAACCCCAATTAAATACACCTTACATCACACATTCTTCGACTGAATATTTAATTTAAAATCCCTTTTATCCTCAAATCGATGTTTCCTATTACAGACACCACGTAACACCATCACGCCGCCTTAATAATTATTTCGAAGTCAACAATACACACAACACGCTCTCAAAACGAACAACACCTTTCACTCCAGTTTTCCTCAATTCGTATTCCTTTTTTTCTTTTTTGGCATAGGTACACCAAGAAATAATAACGATGACAAACACATTTTTTCTTTCTAGATCGATCGATAAACTGGGTGAGAATAGTAAATAGATATTATTATCGATTCTATCTGATATTTCATCAAATATAAATTAATAATTTTGATGCTATGTTCACTGAAGACTTCATAACAATTATGTCAGTAACAATGGAAATAGATTTACTGTGTTCATGAAACTATATTAAAGTGCCTCGTTGGTCTAGTGGTCGCAACCGCGATTACTGAGTGATTGGGGTCCTGGATTCAATTCCCGGATCGGGCAAAGTGTTATTGGGTTTTTACATAGGTAGCAGCCTGGATTCTGGAATTGTGCCCGGTTAATGGCAATAGGCTCGCCCCATATAATATGGGACTTAATATAACTGGCGAAATGTGGGTGTACTATACACCTCTGCCTACCTCTTTAGGGAATACAGGCGTGATGTTAAGTTGTTATGTTATAATACAGTGATGAAACATTTTTAACGTTGATCATGTCACAAACAATGAAGCAATATTTCTAACTTTTAGCTTCAAATACGTAAAGACAGCATTTTCTGTAGAAGAAAATATTATTAGAGCTTTTGAAAAGATGATCTTTTAAATAAAACCCATTACACTGAAAAACTGTTTTGTTATGAGTAGCACAAGTAACATAAAAAACCGACCAAGTGTGAGTCGGACTCATGCAGTAAGGGTTCCGTACCACCTATCGACCTGATACTCCATAGAAATTGATTTAATTTACGAGAGTTCTTCAAAACACATCAACGCACCGAGCGTGAAATATGAATTTTTGCAACTCTTTCTTACGCAGGTATATCTATGTTTGCCTTATTTTTAGTATTTGTTGCTAAACTAAATAGTATGCACTATTTAGTTTAGCAACATGTTTTTTGAGGTTTCTTGTATGGGGTCCCCCTTTGGTTTTAGACTTTTTTTTGTTTTTCGTATTTATCGTTATACACCTCATAGCAACACATATTCTGAGAAAATTTCAACCGGTTACCTATTACCATTCAAAAGATACAGCCCTGTGACAGACAGACAGACGGACGGACGGACGGACAGCGTAGCGAGAGTAATAAATAAATAATCAGTTTATTCTCTCTTCACAATAGTTTTTAAAGTACTAGGTTTAGCTAATGTGGCAAAATTATAAAAACCAACTTTGTGCAGTAGGTTTTTATTAAAAACCTGTATTACAGGTCACCAGAAATAGTAATAGGGTCCCGTTTGGCACCCTTCGGGTACGGAACCCTAAAAAACCGACCAAGTGTGAGTCGGACTCACGCAGTAAGGGTTCCGTACCACCTATCGACCTGATACTCCATAGAAATTGATTTAATTTACGAGAGTTCTTCAAAACACATCAACGCACCGAGCGTGAAATATGAATTTTTGCAACTCTTTCTTACGCAGGTATATTTCTATGTTTGCCTTATTTTTAGTATTTGTTGCTAAACTAAGTAGTATGCACTATAATCAGACCAAGTTTGAGCCAGTGTGTCTAGTATGAGTTTTACAGTTTTCAAACACGATATCGAGTATCGTGTCATTTCATTCATAAATTAGTAGCGCCCCTAGCGGACTCGCAGAGGAACTAAAATCGGCAGTACAAGTCATTGCAATTTTCAGTTTTCGAAAACCTAAACTTTATTTCGAGAAATACTGTGTGTTTTGGGCAGTTTTGGCAGTATGAGTGCCAACTTTGACAAGTTGACGGCAGAATTATAAAACGAATTCGATGATTCGTTTGGTATTGTTACTCGCAAAATAAATTTCGTGAGAGCTTCATATTTTACGTAATAATAGCTTAGTTTTTTTTTATACGACGATATTTTACCGGGTGGCCCAGCAGACAGTACCTAACTACTACATGCTGCAACTATTTAGATATTTTTAAACTTTATTTAATAAAATAAATCGAAATATTGATTACATTTTTATTATTTATTCATCGTAATTTTTGATGGGAAATAACCCTGGGTGAATAGAAACATAAACCTAGCCCTTTATGCTATATTTGCTTCATAAGCTAGGTTTATGTTTTCTATGGATATTTAGATATATTGGGATTATTGTCTCGAATCATATTCCGAGCAATATAAAACTAAAATTTATTATAGCTACAATTGCATTTCGCGCGGTGCTGTGTGGTTATCATACAGTAATCACCACCTTTATCTATTAATTCGTAGACAGAGAATAGGAAAAAATGATTTCTAATTGATAATTGTAATTGCATTCTCCATATTAACGTATTGATTATTGCGGTCATTAAGATCTATTTTCAACAATAGGTAGTAGGGGGATTGGCTTTATAGAAATAAGTCTAAAAACTGATTTTCCCATCAATGGGGATTTCTGGAATAATTCTTTGAGCACGCTATGTTGACGTGGCGTATCATTAATTGGTCCACATCCTTACTATAGTCTCATCGTCATCATCATTTCAGCCGAAAGAAGTCTATTGCTCAACATTGGCCTCCCCCAAGTAGCCAAGTAGCTTGGGGGGGATATGCCATAATCGCCACGCTTGGCAGGCGGGTTAGCGAGCGCATTTGGTTAGTTACAAAGACATTAAATATTTACTAGTGCCCTATATTAAATCTCTTTGGTTAGTTAAATACTCAGAGAACGCTGTTGCCCATCCTCTAGTGGATCCCTTAGTCGCCTTTTACGACACCCATGAGAAGATATAGGGTGGTGCAATTCTTTACGTCCGACACCACACGGAATATATAGTCTATGTTAATCCAATTAAATAAAAAGGTAAACAAACCCAGTTTCGGTAAAATTATCACACAATCACACACATAGTGGAATTAGTAACACATTCATCCGTATTTAACATAACTGGCGAAATGTGGGTGTACTATTACACCTCTGCCTACCCCTTCGGGGAAATACAGGCGTGATGTTATGTTCATCCGTATTTTGAAGGTTTCAACTTGATTGATTTAACTCATCACTTTTTCCAATATTATCATTTCTAAATTGTTTTTTGAAATTCATTTGCTACACGAAAAACCACTTATAAAGTTCAAAAATGTCCCAAAAAAAAAAGCATATTTTATCTAACTCATTCAATGAATCAAGGAATCATTTAATTAGTTAATTGATTTGTAATTGACACTACAATTGGACATCATTAAACACTAAATGGTTGGATTGATGACCCCTTGGTTTACTTTTCTGTTTAGGTAATTGGATAGACATAGACTTTACCTTAGGGTGGTTTGCCACTCGTCAAATTTCTTTGTCCAATGTGACTATGATCAAAGAAATTAGATTACTTTCATCAAATGTTGTATAACGCTTGTCATCATATAAATAGGATTGGACCAAGAAATTGGACAAAGATATTTGACCAGTGGCATACCACCCTTATTCGTAATTATGTTTGGGACATTAGAACACAACATAATAATACGTGGGACACTCAGAAAGTTTTGCGAAACTAAAAAAAATTGTTCTATACGTACATATATTTTTATCAAATCTTTTCAAAGTACTTTCCACCAGCCTCTATACAAATATTCATGCGCCTAAACCAGTTTTCAAAACACTTTTTCCAGTCCGCCGCAGACACCTCGTTTACAGCCTGCTCGAACGCAGCCAGCGCATCTTCCGGCGACGAAAATTGTATCCCTTTGAGCTGATTTTTTATTTTTGGGAATAAAAAGAAGTCACACGGTGCTAGATCAGGGCTGTAAGGAGGGTGACCCAGGAGTTTGACTGGCGTGCTGTCCAGGAAGTCCCTCGTTTTGAGTGCGGTGTGCGCAGGTGCATTGTCGTGGTGGAGCAGTAGCCCGCGGAGCCCTGTGTTTGGTCGCTTGTTGCTTATAACAGAGAAAACTTCTGGCAAACATTTGGTAGTATACCATTCGGCATTAATGCTTCTTTGATCCCGTAAGGGAATTGATACCAAGTGGCCAGTCAAATTAAAAAAGCTAGCGATCAAAATCTTACCCCCGCTTCTAGATCGCTTCACTTTGGTAGGCGTTGGCTCATTTTGAAACACCCAAACAGTCGACTGGCGCTTGGTTTCTGGGTCGTATTGATAAATCCAGGACCATCACCTGTAACGATGTCGTAAACACGCCGAGACGAGCCTGCTTCAAATTTGTTAAGCATATCACGGCACCATTCCACCCGGGCCTGCTTCTGAGCATCGGTGAGGTTGTGCGGCACCCAGCGTGATACTATCCTCCTCACGCAAAGATGGCTGTGTAGAATCTCGTGAACGCTTCCCGATCCAATCTTCAATATGTGTTGAATCTCCTGATATGTAATTCGCCTATTGTCTTGGATTAAATTTTTCACTGCTAGCACGTTTTCTTCGGTAACAGCCGTCAAAGGGCGACCGCTTCTTTCGTCATCCCCCAAAGTTGGTCGACCGCGCTTGAATTCGTTATACCAACGATACACGGTTGCCTTGGAAGGGCCTTCATCCATGAATGCCATTTGAAGTCTATCGTACGATTCATCCGGTTTCAGGCGACACTTGAAATCGTATAAAATCATAGCTCTAAAATGTTCCCGGCGCAGATCCATATTTCAGTGAGACACAATACTTTGAATTAACTCGCAAAAAATGTGGAGGGAAATTTTGAAATTGGAACTTACTTATTTTTACTTATAAATAATCATATTTTCGAAAAACATTATAACTGGCCAGTCTCCCATATATAAAAACTTTTTTTCGCAATACTTTCTGAGGGGCCTGGTATTTTGGATATAGGAAACTGTTTGAAAATAAACAGTTTTCGAGGTATGTTTGGATTTTTTTATGATCGAACCAAATAAGTGCATTCATATTTTGGACTTAATAATATTATCACCATAATTTAATAAAAAACAATATAGGTAATTAGGTATTTAATTGTCTTCTTTAACTGTCTATAGCTTGTCACTGTATTTCTATTTCTTGTAGCCTCTGAAGCTCATCATACGCGTAGGGGCAGGGCAAGCACAAATTTGGCGTGGTGTCTACTGAGTTTGCATGGTGTTGAGGTCAAGATGCCCGAATTTTCACAAAAAGGAGTTGACAAGGTGCTTATCCAGGCTTGTTTCAATCTCCAAAACTGGAAAAAGTAAATAAAGAACATATTGTAGACCATACAGTTTGACATAAAAGAGTGCAAAACATGGGGGACCACTAGTCATACATATAAATTTATAAATAAAAAACTTGATACATAAATCACTCATCTGGCAGAACTTTAAATTGTCATTTATTTTTAATTAATAAGTGTATTGGGCAGGACACGTTTGCCTTATGCCAAATGAGCTGTGGGCCCGTATAGCACAGGACTGGAGCCCTGAGACAGCAAAGCGGGGTCGCGGCAGACCACGCAGGAGATGGAGAGACGAGCTCGATGTCTTTCTTGATGACAGCTGGCAGGAGGCGGCACAGAACCGCGATAGATGGAAGGAATTGAGGGAGGCCTTTGCCCAGCAGTGGGACAGCACAGGCTAACAAAAAAAAAAAAAAAAAAAAGTGTATTAAGACATTGAAAATTTGTTCCATTTCTCGACAGACTTCATTGCCATATTATACCATACTAGCCATACTTGGTTATGGTTAGTTGTATGTACACGTCTAACCACAACCCAGCATGGTGTGACAGTGTGGGTGTGTCCTCCACCAGGATTTAATTTTAACAAAATCAAAATTAATAGATCTCATCCAATTACAATACATATGCATTTCTAATATGGAATGGAATATTATGTAACTTGGTAAAATCATAGATTGGTGATTGTGGTGGAAAATTAATGAATACCTACTTACTGCGCTAAGCTTTGACAACCAATGCATAGTTTTGTTTTTTTTTAGACAACGGAGGTGCTGCTTTATTTGGATCTTCATTTCTGTAGATCATCATTTGGTCATTTGATGTGGGCCGGCCAGCTGAAGAGAACAATAGATTAGATTACAAAAACATTGTAAAAGATTCATCAATAAAATATCTACTTACAACATCAACATAAAATAATAATTGTAAATAAGTGCTTTTACTAGATAACATTATAATTCAGACTTAATAGAAATAGAAGGCAAATTGTAGTGCATTTTACACTATACCTATAGGTAGGTACTACATATTTAATAATATGTTACATTTTTTACTGTAGCTATGTGACGGCTTATTCACTTAAACCAACTATGAACACAGCGCACACAATGTATGAAATGATGCACTTATATTAGTAAATTGAGTATGTTAGGATTGTAGCATGTTATTCTATCGTATCTGCTTTTTAACATGGAAATTTAAGTCACATTGTAGCATATAATTCTATTGTCTTCTGTTTAACATTGAAATAGTATGAAGTACATATAGATAAATGCTTTTTAAGTTACATGAACATAAATAAATCATTAAATAACAAAGTCACAGGGATGTTATGATTGAATTAAATCGCAAAAATAAAATTATCTCGAACATAAAATTTCCATGTTTTTGTAAGATTCTAATGTAGAAAAAAACACCATTTATTGTAAACTTGTAGATTGTGTTGTGTAGTAGTTAGTAGGTTGCGTGAAAGATCTTACCTTTTCTATTTTTCGCCTTAATTAGATTAAATTCCCGTCGTATCCAAGTTAAAAGCATTATCAAGTTCCTGCCACTTTTTCGTAACAATCATAGCCTCTTGTAGACTCCTATGGGTTATCGGCAGCCTCGGCAGGCTTATGTTAGATACACTGCACTACTAAAAATAAGATTAAACATTAATTAATGCTTATAAACTATTAAAAATTCTTGTAAATTGATAATTTTTTTTACAATGTTTACTAACCTCAAAATTGAACTTTTATTTTATTCCGGGCTAGTCATGGGCTAGTCCCCATTACATTCACGATATGTAGGTAAATATACATAATTATTAAACGATAAAATTATATGTTATTAAAGTAATTTTAATTTCATATTAATCTACAAGAATATAGTACATGACCACAGATTACAACAAAATTTCGATTAGAAAAATATCAAACTGCTTTTCTCATGATTTTCTCTTTTTTCTTTGCGCGAGTAAAAGAGATAGAATATACAATGTGAAGTTCGTACATGGCAGCCAGGCTGTGCCAGGCTTTTCGAAAAATCGCTTAGACTATAATCGAAAAATTGATCTCGTACTACCGATTGCATCAAAACTATTTCGTGTGCACGTGCTCACGGATTAAGTATTGGTGTATGTGATGTGTCAACTCGTACTAGACACACAGGTATGTATTACCGTTTTAAAGATAGAGCAGGAACAAAAACGTTGAAAAAAATGCATGTTTTTTGAGGTTTCTTGTATGGGGTCCCCCTTTGGTTTTAGACTTTATTTTATTTTTAGTATTTGTCGTAATAGTAGTCATAGCAACACATATTCTCAAAGATAGAGCAGGAACAAAAACTTTGAAAGAAATGCATGTTTTTTGAGGTTTCTTGTATGGGGTCCCCCTTTGGTTTTAGACTTTTTTTTGTTTTTCGTATTTATCGTGATACACCTCATAGCAACACATATTCTGAGAAAATTTCAACCGGTTACCTATTACCATTCAAAAGATACAGCCCTGTGACAGACAGACAGACGGACGGACGGACGGACGGACAGCGTAGCGAGAGTAATAAATAAAAATAAATAAGTAATCAGTTTATTCTCTCTTCACAATAGTTTTTAAAGTACTAGGTTTAGCTAATGTGGCAAAATTATAAAAACCAACTTTGTGAGAGACTGGTGCCTGAAGTAGGTTTTTATTAAAAACCTGTATTACAGGTCACCAGAAATAGTAATAGGGTCCCGTTTGGCACCCTTCGGGTACGGAACCCTAAAAAACCGACCAAGTGTGAGTCGGACTCACGCAGTAAGGGTTCCGTACCACCTATCGACCTGATACTCCATAGAA
Organism: Asteroscopus sphinx; assembly: GCA_949699075.1. NCBI lineage: Eukaryota > Metazoa > Arthropoda > Insecta > Lepidoptera > Noctuidae > Asteroscopus > Asteroscopus sphinx. Next base: position 24,024,278 of record OX453005.1, on the reverse strand, counting down.
ATTGATTTAATTTACGAGAGTTCTTCAAAACACATCAACGCACCGTGCGTGAAATATGAATTTTTGCAACTCTTTCTTACGCAGGTATATCTATGTTTGCCTTATTTTTAGTATTTGTTGCTAAACTAAATAGTATGCACTATAATCAGACCAAGTTTGAGCCAGGTATGTATGTATTACCGTTTTAAAGATAGAGCAGGAACAAAAACGTTGAAAAAAATGCATGTTTTTTGAGGTTTCTTGTATGGGGTCCCCCTTAGGTTTTAGACTTTATTTTATTTTTAGTATTTGTCGTAATAGTAGTCATAGCAACACATATTCTCAAAGATAGAGCAGGAACAAAAACTTTGAAAAAAATGCATGTTTTTTGAGGTTTCTTTATTTTATTTTTAGTATTTGTCGTAATAGTAGTCATAGCAACACATATTCTCAGAAAATTTCAACCAGTTACCTATTACCGTTCAAAAGATACAGCCCTGTGACAGACAGACGGACGGACAGCGTAGCGAGAGTAATAGGGTCCCGTTTGGCACCCTTCGGGTACGGAACCCTAAAAAAGCGACTTATAAACTGACGCTACTAGTAGCTAACTAGTTTGAGATGTGCAGATATGCAGCAAATCAGTTTAGCTATTTTAACAAAAAAATGGTTTTATACAAATTACAATTTGGCAATTTTAGAAGTAGCTATTTAAACTATCAGTTAGTTATTTTTTCAGTGTAGAGAGATTTATTTGAAATGAATAATTATGTTGGCATAGTTTCAAATAAAAACATTAGATCATCGATGGATTCATCAGTCATATTATGACTCAATACCTTCTGGTTTTCTCTTTAATTGCCATACCTACGTAGTTTAAAACAACTCTTTTTTTTTTCTCATCTTGGCCACAGATAATATAATTCTTGGCACAGATTTCACTTCTATAAATTATTAGGCAATAGAGAGGGGCTATGTTCGAAGTGTCCCTGCCTGATCAGAGTGATCAGTATCAGAAATGAGGAGATTCGCAGAAGAACGAAGGTAACCGACATGGCTCAAAGAACTGCCAAATTTCAGTGGCAGTGGGCGGCACATTATAACTCGCAGAACGGATGGCCTATAGGGCAGTAAAGTTCTGGAATGGCGACTGCATACTGGAAGGCGCAGCGTAAGGCCCCGCACAAAGTGGACCGAGGACCTGGTGAAGGTCGCGTGAATCCGCTGGATGCGGGAAGCGCAGGACCTACTGGAAACTGGAACGACCTACTGGTCGTTGTGGCGATGCTTGGCCTATGTTCAGCAGTGGACATCTTTACCTGCACTTATGATGATGATGAAATTATTACATTTCAGAAGTTCATTATTAGCCTTTTTAAAACCTTGCCTTTGTTTTCCTTTGTTTTTTTGTATGTGGCACAGCAATATGCTGAGCGATGGCCATTTTGCGTGGATGTGACGCATATCTTACCACAGTTCTTGACTCTGTACCTGTATTTTTTCTGTGCTTTTTTTAAATTTTCTGGTAATTTTGTGCGTCACTCTTGAAGCAAATAAATATTTTTTCTTTCATTTCTTTTTATTTTAAAACCTACAAGCATTTCTTTCACCTATCTCTATTATCTATGGTGTCCACAACGACATTGACGACAGTTTACAAATTAATTAACAACATACGATCAATGGACCGTTAGCGACCGGCGCACGCGCGCCGCCGCCGCCACGCACGACTTGCTACCGGCATGCGCGTAATGCCTTATTTACTGTCAGGCTATCCGCACATGGCTACATCATAACTATGCCAGGTCAAGTAGCATTTACCAAATTAACCAGTCCTTACGATTAACGGTAGGCCGTAAACGAAGCTAAGGTTGTTGAAAATGTCTCTATAGGTTGCGGTTAGCAAAAGGTCGCAGGTTAATCTAAGATTAATTTTTGGGTTAGTTATTTGCAACTTGTAGTTAATTGCTGCTACATCCTATTTGTTCTGAGCTGGTATAATATCAGGTTATTACTAAAAGTTCAAATGAAGTTTCAAAATAAAATGATCGGCCTTAATTGAGTTTGCTGTGTGGTCTCCATTGATCTAAATGATTGCCCTATAATTTAGATTTCTAGGTGGTCTCACTAACAAACCAATTCGTAACTACCAACCTTTTAATTAAGAAATGCTTATGTCCAGTAGTTGGCGTTGGCGTTAAAAATATACGTAGAGAGTTGAGAGACATTTTCACACACACACAAATAACACCATGTGAAACAAATGGGTGTACAGTACACCCACATTTCACCAGTTATGTTATAAGTCCCATGTAATAGGGGGCGAGCCTATTGTCATTAATCGGGCACACAGATCCAGACTGCGGGCTACTAATGAGAATTTCCTAATGAAAAAACCCAGTAACACTTTGCCCGACCCGGGAATGGAACCCAGGACCCCACGCTCAGCAGTCGCACTTGCAACCATTAGACCAATAAGGCAGTCGAGAGACATCTACAGACTGTTGAATATTGTTAGGATACATTAATAAAAGCGTCTGATGAAAACCAGATTACTACAGTGATTCAAAACCGTTCGTTATTAAAGCTCCTTCCTGTGTGGGATTTAATTCAAATAATATATTTTGACCAAGGAATAAAGAAAACAAGTGGAAGTGCCCTTACATCTACTTAGTACGGGAAAAAGTGTCGCTAAAATCACACATTGACAATCGAAATAGTACATTAAAATATACAACAAAAACAATGTGATTTTTAAAATTCAAATGGGGCCAAGCTATTATATAATTATTTTGTTATTTTAACGCATTTACGCATGCGTAACGAAATCTAACGATTTAAATTGTGGAAAGAAAAAAACGCTCACGAGCAGGATTCGAACCAGCCAGGAGTCACAGGTTCGAATCCTGTCGAATGTGTTCGAATCAATAATATAATGTTTTTTTTACCCGACTGCGCCAGAAGGAGGGTTATGTTTTTTAATTAAATTTACAAAAGTACAAAATACAAGTTTACAAAATTAAAATTGTTTTATTGAAATTCATCAAAATTTTACACATAGCGGTGATATAATACATTTCTATGAGAATCATTTTTAATTTTTCTATCATTTTTACACGCTAAAACTACACAATAAGATATAATCTAGAATTCTGCGTCAGCATTTGAGAATGTTGCGCATCTGCGCTTAATTATCCCACGCGTTTACCTTAAGCCATTTCCCCTTGTTTTCTTTATTCCGTGATTTTGCCCATACCATAAAATACTAATACGTTGCATTTCAAATTATGTTTCAACCTTTTACCATAATTAGTAACACATTAAATGTAATAGCAAAAAGTATTACATTGCGATCAATCCTTAATTCAATTAGTTATTTATGAAGTGCATTATATGCAATTATAATTAATAACACAGAGTAATACATCGGTATTACAAATCTATTATTAAGAATGATCGGACGGTTATTAACATAGTTACATTTAAAAGAGTTTCAGTACGTCTGTCACGATTATATGAAGGATTAAACTCAATTGTACAATGCAAGATATTTTTGTATTTTCAAAGTCATAGTCCAAAATCTTTTATTCAAAATGTACTAAACTCAATTAGTTGTTTTCAACATTATGATTTTATTACATAATTGTTTGGATACTTTTTCATATTATGTTTATAAGTAAAATAGTGAGCCTTGTGACTTTTTTAAACCATCGACTCAAAAAGAGGTGTAATGTGACCTGAGCAACTGCCACAGGTCTGATCGATTCGAAATTTGGTATTATATTACTTCAATATCTTCTTCGAATGCCTCGTTGGTGTAGTGGTCGCAAGCGCGACTGCTGAGCGTGGGGTCCTGGGTTTTTTTAGTATGTGTACCTACGCACGTTTTACCATTTTCTTGAATATGTCCCTGGTTCACCCAGTCATGTTGCATACCTATTTTTTTTATTCATATTATGATGCAAATATTTTAAAAAAAAACGGACACTGCATATAATAGTGCACATGGCATATTGGTTCTTTACTATAGCGTACCAGCTTGTTGACAAACACGTTACAGAGGAAGGTTTTCAGTCAATCAACGCAAAAAAACACCATCATACCGTTTTGATTATCGACTCAATCACTATAGCTTGAAATAGCTCACTAATTGGCAATATCGTTGATTGACGCCGTCTTAACACCGCGCGGCGCGGTGTGTTTGTGTGTTTTTTTATTTTAAGTATCTTTATATAGCTATCAGTAATTAATAAACTATAATTAAGCTTATGAATAATTAACTTAGCGGCGTTCAACATATCTTTATAAAGTTTTATTTTTTCTGTAACATAACAACATAACATAACATCACGCCTGTATTTCCCGAAGGGGTAGGCAGAGGTGTAATAGTATACCCACATTTCGCCAGTTATGTTATAGTCCCATGTAATAGGGGGCGAGCCTATTGCCATTGACCCGGCACAAATCCAGACTCCAGGCTGCTACTGAGAATTTCCTAATGAAAAACCCAATAACATTTTGCCCGACCCGGGAATCGAACCCAGGACCAGACGCTCAGCAGGCGCGCTTGCAACCACTAGACCAACGAGGCAGTAAAAAAGTAAATTAAATAAATAAAAAGGCAGTAAATTGCTGCATTAGACTTTTACAGACCAGTTTCAACATGTCTTTTTTTCAGTAGACATGTTGAAACTGGTCTGTAAAAGTCTAATGCGGCAATTTTCCAACAAAATCTCTGCAATAGGTGTAAACACTGATTACTATCTAAGCACTGAAGCCGTTTAACATAATTATCGAAGTTACTAAACTTATGATTTATTTGCGAAATGTTACTCCACTAATCAACCTCTTTTCACGCAAACTGAGTTTTGCACTTAGCGCTTTATTATTTTAAACGCTACAAATTACTGTAAATGGATTCAGTTGCTAATTAATTAGAAATAATTTTGCATCTTACGTACACGTAATATAATTAATTTTTATCTAGGAGGGAAAGTCTGACAGCAGAGGTTTATGAAAATATAATTAATAAGACTGAAAATACAGGAGTTTTAGTATTCAGAGACGAATCTAAGCGTGAACTCATGCTTCCAGCTGTCAAAATTCAGTGCTGTTTAACAGTTGGACATATGAGTTCACGCTTTTTAGGGTTCCGTACACCAAGGGTGCCAAACGGGACCCTATTACTCTCGGTACGCTGTCCGTCCGTCCGTCTGTCTGTCACAGGGCTCTATCTTTTGAACGGTAATAGATAACCGGTTAAAATTTTCTCAGAATATGTGTTGATATGAGGTGTATCGCGGAAAAAAAATAAAAACAAAAAAAAGTCTAAAACCAAAGGGGGTTGTATGGACAAGAAACCTCAAAAAACATGCATTTTTTCAACGTTTTTGTTCCTGCTCTATCTTCAAAACGGTAATATATACCAGCGTCAAACTTGGTCAGATTATAGTGCATATTATGTAGTTTAGCAAAAAATACTAAAAATAGGACAAACATAGACATATGTGGTGGTACCTGCGTAAGAAAGAGATGTAAAAATTCATATTTCGCGCACTGTATGTTGATGTCTTTCTATTAACTCTCGTAAATTAAATCAGTTTCTATGGGGTATCAGGTCGATGGGTGGTACGGAACCCTTACTGCGCGAGTCCGACTCGCACTTAGCGGGTTTTTTTTATAGTATAGGATGGCGAAACGAGCTAAAGGCCCACCTGATGTTAAGTGGTTACCTTTGCCCATAACAACTGCAATACCACCTAGGCCGTTGCCTAAATTACCATTTACACGACGTTACCTTGTCGCCAAACTGAGACATGAAGATGGAAAGTCTCATGTGACCGAAACACAGCAATGCAAGCATCACTATTTGGTCGAGAAGTAGGTACGGTGGTAGTACTTCCCCGACGAGCTCTTTCACAAAGGAGTTCTACTACTATTTTTGCTTAGATTCGTCTCGGAATGTCAGCCTAAGATTTATCTACTTGCGAAATTAAATTAGCTGTGCGTTTCCAGATCAGTATTGATGATGATGATGTCCTCCTTGACGTGTCTGTCAACGGTGAACCTTGTTAGCTCCGGACATGAGAGCGGAGGTGGCTAGCGAAACCAAATTTGGTTTTAAAGGTCCTGTTGCAAGGCGCACAGTGCAATTGACCTGAAGAATTATATGTGTAGGTATAGGAAGGCTTTGGTCGGTTCTTTTTACTAAGGCGTTTTTCATCGAGGTCTTGCAAACGGCGTTCTTCGAAAGCCTCAACAGCCTTGTTCACGGAGTTGTGCCATTGACCTCTCTGTTGCGCGAGCCGTTCCCAACCCTCCGAAGGTATATCGCACGCAGTTAGATGGCGTTTAAGGACATCCCTGTAACGCAGAAACTGACCACCAGGTGTGCGCCTTCCCTCCTTCAACTGAGAAAAGAACACAGATTTAGGCAACCTGGACCTGCATCAGTATTACCTACTCCAACATTTGTGAAATAATACCACACAGATAGGTATGTGAAAAGATTAGATCATTGAGAACAATTCTGATAGTAATGTTAAAATGCATGCTTTGGAACTGCAGGCATGCCAGCATGCGTGCGTGCTTCAATAAAATAGAACGCGGAAGACTTGAGTAATATTGACTTGATAACAGAGTAATAACAGTGGTGCATTCTCATCACGTTAACTATGAATGCTGTGCCTCCTATGTCAAATGGTATAACTCGACTTTTAACGTTTTTGCGTTTATAATGGCCCTATACTTAGCGCGAAATTTTTGTTTCAAATCAGGTGTCGATACCACTCCTAATGTAATGAAGTTATTTTTTTTTATGTTCACCTACCGCATGTCGTCTTGTTGTGGCACTAAATCATATATTTTTTTCTTTATTTCTCTCTTAGTTCCAAAGAAAATTTTGTGTAGATTGATAAAAATTACTTATTTTTTCATATTTTTCGTGTATGATTGATCCCAAATTTACCTTAAAAAAACAAATTTACTGAATTTTTGGTGTAAAATGTTTCTACGTTAGTAGTATTTTAATGACGTTATAAATTTTCCACACTTTTTTTGTGATTTTTGATGAAACTGGAGTAAACCCAGTAAGCAGTAGAATGTTTTGCATCGAAGCCTGGTACAACTCGACATAAATCCGGTTAATTATATTCAAGGATGGTTGCTAAAGAATATTAATCCAGCACCTATTTTCATAACTTTTTATTAAATTTTTCACGATATATTAAAACAAACAATAAACAGCATGGAAATATACATTTTATAAACAACACATCATCATTCGTTTTTTGTTAAGTAGGGAATGAGATATTTTTTATTGGTTTTGCTCTCGTGAAAAGTAGCAATTTTCAACTTGTATCATTTGACACAAGAGGCACAGAATGGTACAATGAGGAACTTAACTGTGCATGATAACGCGGTTTTGAAGATAAGATCGTTCAGTAGCATGCCAGGTAGCCTCCGGTATTGAAACGATCTCGATGATCTCAATCCAAAAGTCAAAGGCCAGACTATTGTTCCTTTGGTTTTAGAGTTAGTAAAAAAAGCTATACCATCATGGACAAACTGACTACTTTAAGTGTTCACATTTTTTTCTAAGTAATTTTTTAATCTATCAAACACTATCAAACTGCTTGCCTAGTAGTTATATAAAAATGAAGATAAACTTTTGACGATAAAATGCACTCTCCAGAGTTAGACCGAGACGACCTAAACACGCTTATTTGGCCTGTATTTTTTCAAACAGGAAATATTATAAATTGAAAAATATGGGACTATATTTATTCAAAAAATTGCCATAATAATATTTTATAGCGTATCGTGGATGATATTTTAAACTTTCGATACTTCGTCTTTATTCAAACCCTCAATTATTTTCCCGCAGACATTACATAAATGAGTACAATATCTGTATTGTATCTGTATTTTCCTTTCCCCAAATATTCCTCCAATACTTCCCTAAGGATTTCATTCCCCAAAATTTCCCCAAGAACGATTTCTTTCCCCAAAATTGTGAAAAAAACCCCAATCTACCAACTGTGTTTCCAGTATGTCTCCCAGGACCGTCTCTAGCTTATGTGGCGCCGAGGTGCGGACCCAGCTCAGGCAGAAATGGCTATTTCAGCACCCGCAGTTGTGTAGGATTGGTATAGCTACACACTGATACGCTTGGTGCGGTGGCAGTGGCATTCATTTGATATTCGAAAATTACCATTGGTTAGATTTAAAATAATTGTAATTATAGGTACTGCATACAGGTGATAATGAATTTAGGTAGGTTTGAGCTGAGCTTAACAGTACATTATGATACAAATGAGCTAAGTTGACTATTATACTCGAGGCTGGATTGCAGCCCGAGCCGAAGGCGAGGGCTTAATGGAGCCCAGAGTATAATAGCCAATGCTCACGCGTTTCATACGACGTTTTTCAACACACTTGCGAGGAAAAATACATACATATTGACCAATATTGAATTTGTGAAAAATGGCGCGCGGATTACTGTAATGTAATCGCACGGTGACATACAGCTATGCGCGCGCAGGTGGTCGAAGGAAACCGCCATACAGCTTAATATTAAAAATATTATAAATTGATTTTTTTATTTAAAACACAAATTGATATTAATTTGTTGACAAAAATAAATAATTTGATTAAATGAAATATTTATTTAGCATATTTTAATTAATACAATTGATATATTCCCAAAAACGTTTAATTTTGTTTAGGCATAAAAACTCTTTGCTGCGATTTAAAAATAAACTGTAAAGTAAAAAGCACTAGTGCAATAATATAATGAAAAAAGCACACGTGCGTTATAAGCTACATTATGAACTTAAAATCGGTGCAATAAGAGCCACTTTACGAGCAAGTGTGTTGAAAAATTATTTATCTACACTCGTATCGTAAAATTCGAATTATGAACTCGAAAGTAATGTCATAATGACATACTTTACGCACATGCACCTGTTATGAATTTAAAAAGTTTCATTACAATACAGTTTGCTGAACAAAACAATGCGGTAATTTAATTTTTTTTCCATAACCGCACACTTGAGCCTAACTAAGGAGTTTTTAATGCCACTTCGACCTAACTAAGGAGTTTTCAAACCTTTTTTTTAGCAGTCGTACAGTTTGGCACCAATGAGTACACAAAATTCAGGGTGGCGCCACTTGTCATACATTGAAAATTTTTATCGTTTAAAATCGCGTTTTTGGCAGAACTTTTGATTGTCATATTGCTTTTAATTATATTTAAGTGTTTACAGGCATATTTTTTGTATGATAAAACAGAGATTGACGGAATCCTGACAAGGATAGAAAATTAGTTCCGATTATAATGTTGTCGCCAGACTATATTTTATTATCTGTGTAGGCGCGCACCAGAGCGCGTGCGCGGCCGCGCGCCTGGCCTACTGGATTTGGACATCGTTACTTGTAAATTTATTGTTATTGTTTACGTTATTATTATGGTTTTGTATGCCGAAAGTTTTATTCTGGGCAAAAATATCTGACTATAGCAGTGATACTGAACTGAGGAGAATATGACCCCGCCTGAATTTTTGGATGCAGCAACGTAAATGACTAACAATCTTTTACCAGAGAAATCAAGAAAAACAACGACAATGTTACTAAGATTTTGACTTTGGTATTTTATTTAAAATTGTATGAGTGTAGATAAAATAGTGTATGAAACTGACATAATTAGGTATTAAAACACTCGTGTGATACTATTAAAAACCTCGCCTACGGCTCGGTTTTTAAACTCACACTCGTGTTTTAATAACCCCTATTATGCAACAGTTTCATAAACTACTATTATCTACACTCGTATCGTAAAATTTGAATTATGAACTCGAAAGTAATGTCATAATGACATACTTTACGCACATGCACCTGTAATGAATTTAAAAAATTTCATTACGATACAGTTTGCTGAACAAAACAATGCGGTAATTTAATTTTTTTTCCATAACCGCACACTTCAGCCCAACTAAGAAGTTTTTAATGCCACTTCGACCTAACCAAGGAGTTTTCAAACTTTTTTTTAGCAGTCGTGCAGTTTGGCACCAATGAATACACAAAATTCAGGGTGGCGCCACTTGTCATACATTGAAAATTTTTATCGTTTAAAATCGCGTTTTTGGCAGAACTTTTGATTGTCATATTGCTTTTAATTATATTTAAGTGTTTACAGGCATATTTTTTGTATGATAAAACAGAGATTGACGGAATCCTGACAAGGATAGAAAATTAGTTCCGATTATAATGTTTTCGCCAGACCATATTTTATTATCTGTGAAGGCGCGCACCAGCGCGCGTGCGCGGCCGCGCGCCACGGCCTACTGGATTTGGTCACCCTAACTTGTAAATTTATTGTTATTGTTTACGTTATTATTATGGTTTTGTATGTCGAAAGTTTTATTCTGGGCAAAAATATCTGACTACAGCAGTGATACTGAACTGAGGAGAATATGACCCCGCCTGAATTTCTGGATGCAGCAACGTAAATTACGAACAATGTTTTACCAGAGAAATCAAGAAAAACAACGACAATGTTACCAAGATTTTGACTTTGGTATTTTATTTAAAATTGTATGAGTGTAGATAAAATAGTGTATGAAACTGACATAATTAGGTATTAAAACACTCGTGTGATACTATTAAAAACCTCGCCTACGGCTCGGTTTTTAAACTCACACTCGTGTTTTAATAACCCCTATTATGCAACAGTTTCATAAACTACTATTATCTACACTCGTATCGTAAAATTTGAATTATGAACTCGAAAGTAATGTCATAATGACATACTTTACGCACATGCACCTGTAATGAATTTAAAAAATTTCATTACGATACAGTTTGCTGAACAAAACAATGCGGTAATTTAATTTTTTTTCCATAACCGCACACTTCAGCCCAACTAAGAAGTTTTTAATGCCACTTCGACCTAACCAAGGAGTTTTCAAACTTTTTTTTAGCAGTCGTGCAGTTTGGCACCAATGAATACACAAAATTCAGGGTGGCGCCACTTGTCATACATTGAAAATTTTTATCGTTTAAAATCGCGTTTTTGGCAGAACTTTTGATTGTCATATTGCTTTTAATTATATTTAAGTGTTTACAGGCATATTTTTTGTATGATAAAACAGAGATTGACGGAATCCTGACAAGGATAGAAAATTAGTTCCGATTATAATGTTTTCGCCAGACCATATTTTATTATCTGTGAAGGCGCGCACCAGCGCGCGTGCGCGGCCGCGCGCCACGGCCTACTGGATTTGGTCACCCTAACTTGTAAATTTATTGTTATTGTTTACGTTATTATTATGGTTTTGTATGTCGAAAGTTTTATTCTGGGCAAAAATATCTGACTACAGCAGTGATACTGAACTGAGGAGAATATGACCCCGCCTGAATTTCTGGATGCAGCAACGTAAATTACGAACAATGTTTTACCAGAGAAATCAAGAAAAACAACGACAATGTTACCAAGATTTTGACTTTGGTATTTTATTTAAAATTGTATGAGTGTAGATAAAATAGTGTATGAAACTGACATAATTAGGTATTAAAACACTCGTGTGATACTATTAAAAACCTCGCCTACGGCTCGGTTTTTAAACTCACACTCGTGTTTTAATAACCCCTATTATGCAACAGTTTCATAAACTACTATTCCCACCCCTTGCACCCTTTGCAACCCCGAGTTGAGATAGCTCTGCTTTGTCCAGCGGTGTATTCTGAAAGGCTTGAATAAGGAAATGACTAACATAGGTACTTAACTACATGTATGTTAATGTAAATCCAAAAGTTATAGATTCTTGCATCTTGTTCAATAAATTGCTCTCATTTCACATTATGAACGAAATTCACGCAACCGATGTATTATTTGACATTTGCGATATTGGCTGAAATGTAAATTGAAATCGTGTATACATTTTGTAAACTCATTACCTGTTACGTAAATTTTATATAACAGTCGTTCTGTTTATCACGATATTGTGTTGATTGCATTGATATAGATATTTATAAACACCAGTTTCAATTTTATATAATTCATTTGCTACAAAATTATTTAATTTACAGTTATTTCGTAATTGGGCGCTCTATTGATTGAAAATCTTGAACCTGCTGGTTTGTGTTACAATTCGATAACTTTAATTACATTATATTCATATAGAAAAAGTAGAACACTTTACGTTTTTGATACAAAATAGATCAATATTATTATGTACAGATGGCAATTTCATTAAACAACGCATACTATTAAACAAACAACATAACTTTTAAAATCGTGAGTAAAAGTAAAAACAATAATTTCATTCATGATTTATAGATTTAATTCAATTACATTGATTGATTAAACGAGGATGAGCAATGCCTCTGCGTTGATTACACAATCAAATTGGTATGTTGAAAGTTATAAAAAAATACATACCAACCACAGACATAGTAAAAATATAGACATAGTGCTGCGAACAATCATAGTGAAGCCAATAAAACCGTGCTTTTCGGTGTAAAACCAACGCTCAGGATATTTGTTTTCGCGATACTTACTGGTTTTTTTTTTTTTTTTCGACTGGATTCTCTCAGGTGGGACCGAAGTACCATTTCTGCTTAACCGGGCTTAGTTGGCGGAGAGTCCCGTGTGGGACTCCATTCACCGAAGGCTTTTCCCTAATCCTAAATACTTACAAACTAAAATACTTACTGGACGATGCCGCGACATCTATACTGAGAGCGGTGAGCATGGTTTGAGGTGCATGTGTGTGCATGAGCGCTGGTTTATACACGGAGGAGTACGGTTTTGTTGGCTTCACTATGATTGTTCGCAGCACTTCGCCCTTATATTTTACTATGTATGTGATACCAAACTATATTCTCTGACGGTCTTTGTCTGACGGGCTTGTCTGAGTAGGTATCATCATATAGATACATCGTTAGGCTACGTACGTACGTACAGTCAACAAATCGGAAGCATGACCCACTCAGCCAAGAATTCGTATGATATCGTCAAAACAGAAAAATATTCTTCTTATTAGCATCGTGCTGCACTTAGGACATTTTGAATATTAAGGAAACTGCCTTAATACGGGTCAGAGGTCTATGCAATTTTGAGCTTTGTTATTAAATGCAATAGATTAATAATTGGATATAAAGTTACGTTTTTGATAAAGCTAGAATTATGTTTTGAATTTCGAATTAACTGGCGTTCCGCATAGTTTACCTATAAAAATGAAGTAAATTTTTTTTATTTTATTCAAAAAACTATACGAACTCTTTTAATTCCAGAAGAATATCAATCAAATTAGAAGAAACTAACTGTCACTGCACAATAAAATTGATAAAAAGTTTGTTGCCAGGGAAATATCTTTGAGCGAAACTCGACCTAATTGTATTAGAATGTTTGTAGAAAATTAAGCTTATGGTGGGTCATGATTCCGTTTGGTTGACTGTACGTATAGAAAAACTCCCGCCTTAATTGGGGGAGGCCTTTGTCCAGTAGTGGACGTCTTTCGGCTGTAATGATAGAAAAACTCAAATAGGCTTTTAAAATAAATTGACATAGCGGAAAGACGACAGAATAGGTACTTTTGGCGGCGCAAGGACCCGTGTTATTAAAAGTTGAAACATGATGCTTGTTCAATCAAAATAATATGGAACACGTGGATTAAATTGCGCCATTTTTTTTAAGGAAGTGTCTAAGTAGTCACCAGAGGCCGTTTGATAAAAAGGAATATCCTGGGGGTCTACTGGCGTTTTACGATATTCGATTAATCGTACCATTCATATTTACGCAATCAATAAGGTCTAAGGTTTAAGGTCTTCAACCAGTGCGTCCTGCCAGTCATGACTTACGGTGCCGAGACGTGGACACTGACAGTTGGGCTAGTCCACAAATTCAAAGTCACTCAGCGAGCTATGGAGCGAACTATGCTTGGAGTTTCTTTGAAGGATAAAATCCGTAACGAGATTATCCGGAGAAAAACCGGAGTGACCGACATAGCTTGTAGGATCAGTAAGCTGAAGTGGCAGTGGGCTGGTCATGTCTGTCGAAGGACCGATGGCCGTTGGAGCAGACGAGTCCTTGAGTGGAGACCGCGAATCGGCAAACGCAGCGTAGGGCGCCCCCCTGCCAGGTGGACCGACGACCTAAAGAACGTGGCCGGGGGGGACTGGATGCGGAAGGCAGAGGACCGAGCATTGTGGCGCAACTTGGGAGAGGCCTATGTCCAGCAGTGGACTGCGATAGGCTGAGTTGATGACTCAGATGATATCAAACTTACAAATTGTTTTGTTAAGCGAATCATTTGTAATAATGTTATGATAAACAACTTTTTCTAATGCAGCAAAGATTTTCAAATGATAGATGATTAGTTGATTACTTATAGCTATAGGTAGTTCAGTTGTAGGTACACTTTGCCTCACGTCAGTGGTAGCCCTTGAATTATGAAAACCGCTCTTACCGCTTACGAAATAAAGACCCTGTCAAGGTCAAACTGTTATCAGACGTGCAGTCGACTGTACGAATGAATTATATTTCGTTTTCCTAAAATACAAGCTTTGTAGCTTAAGCACCTGTCTCCCACGAATTAATTTTTTCTAACTATGTATGTGTATTACATCTTAAATTGATCATTATGTATCAGTATAAGTTTTTATTTGTGGATGAGAAAATAAACTTACATTTAATAAAACAAAATTTAACTGGATAAAATTGCGTACATAATTAAATTTGGTTTTCCTTACTTCAAACGCTTTGCAGCGTACGTGGTCGCAGAAAAACTAAGGCTTATATTCAGAATCGAATCTAAGCGTGAACTCATGCTTTTAACTGTCAGTTAGCACTGCATTTTGACAGTTGGAAGCATGAGTTTACACAGATTCGTCTCTGAATAGATGACAAGAGCTAAACTTTTTTTAATTCCAAGAATAGATGGATGATTTTAGTTAAAGTTAGTTGAATAAGCTGTTGTAATTTCATAATTGTTTTGATACATAAATTGAAAACTGTTAACGACGGACTTTACTTAGTCAAACAGTGTTTTTGTGAAGATCTTAATTATTATTAAAATACATCTGCAAAAATTAAGCAATGTATGAACAATATTTAAAGACAAGTTTCCATTTAAAAAAACACATGTGAATAAAAAACTTATATAATAGGTAGGTATTTATATCAAGTAGATACTGACCGAGCTTCACCTTTAATAGAAAATTATGCGTTTGACAAAAAAATGCTTAAAAAGTGCGCCTATAATATAAATATTCAATACTACACAGCCTTTTACACCCTGATTGGCACAATATTATGTACCAATCCTTTAAATATACTAACTTAGACTGAAACTATTTCAAGAACGACTTGATAAATCTTAAATACAGCCAACATAAGTTCGTTTCATGAATTGAATTGAATTGAATTGAATCGTTTTTATGGGTTCTGTAGTGAAGCAAGAAACCCAGAAATTTTCGTCATGGCCTTTCCCTCCATCTCTCAATTTGTCATGGAAATGTGTAAAAAGCTCTTGTGGCTTACAACTGGAACAAAAATTTGTAAAATAAGGGCACTGGAGTTTAAATAGTTATTATTGTTACCATTTTGACGGCTTTCTATAATTAAGAGATTCTGGTAGAGACTACCTATGGCGATAAGACCGCCTTTGTACCCAGATGTGCATAAAGTATTAAATAAATAAATAAATAATTACAAATTATGTCAGGTTTCGTAAAAAAGCTTTCCTACACCAAATTTTGTCGCATTATACCTATTTTTATTTTTTGGTTTCTTTTTTTTATTTAAGTAACAGATTACGGAACCCTTTTTTATGCGTGATCCGACTCGGACATGGCAAGTTTTTAGTAAATACTTTTTACATCATACTTCACCATATATTTACTCTTGATTCATAGAGTACTTAGTTGTACACTTAAGTAGATCACAGTTTGATTGATATTATAATGTTTGTTTAAACCATTTAAACCATTTATTTTGCCACACATACACAAAATATACATATTACATACAAAGGTAACAGGACAAATTAATGAGAATAAATAATTAATAAAAATGAAAAAACAAAAGAAATATTATTGTTTCATATAGATTGTTTAATCGAGATACGATAAGAAAATTTGAGTCTTTTTGTGGGTAATATTTCAACATTTACCACGCTTGTCAGTTGTCTGGTACAGTTAAATAAATAATCGGACAGTGGACAAGTTTTGTAAACTTGTTCTAAGTATAAACAAAACAAACCAAAGGAAAATCTAAGCATACTGGTTCGTGAATAACTTGTTTTAATTTCACTCGTTAAAGTAAATATTTTAGTCAAAAAGATTTTTTAGGATGAACCGATTTCGGGGTAATTTTCTTACACAGGGCGGTGCGGTATCTTTTCTTTTTCCATTATATCGATAAATGTTAGAAATTACAGTAAAAAATGGTCATTTTGTTTGAACAGAAGGACTTCATTGTAATAATAGAATAAACGGACAGTGAAGGCAAACATGAATTCAGGATATTATTGTTCAAATTCACGTAAAATTATTCGAATTTCATTTGTAGCATTATAATTCTGCTTTAGATAGCAATAGAAGGGTTTAGTTTTAGACTAAACGCTCAATAGAACTTGTCGTGAATGGAAATGATTTATTTAAATAGAAAGGTAGTCGAATGAAAGGACACCAAATGTAATCGACGCTTGCGCACGTAACTTAGATGGTATACAAATTAACATAATTATCCTTGTTTGTTATTTCGTATGGTGTAATACATGACTTATTACATTACGTACACATAATATTCTTTTTTATGTGTAAATCCTCATAAATAGGTCCATCTGGGGAAGTCGAAATTGTATGTCAGACTCTTACCGATTTAAGCCACCCTCTGTCCTGAGTAAAAAAGGGGGTCTCCGAAATCTCTGGTGGATCAGCACTGGTGAACGTACATACAAACTCACACCGGTAAATCAGCATCATACCATACTCCTCGCCTCTTCTTTGTTTTTTGGTAGTAGCATACAAACAGACGCGGCTGATCATCCTCTTGATGTATTCCCATAGTCACTTTTCAGCACAAAAGTGTCGAGTGGGGTGGCCGTTATTGCCAGGCACAAAAATGTAAGTGGTATCATAATTAAAAACAATTCTTGTAGAATTGTGAAGGTTGTACCTATATGTCGTACAGAAAAAAATACAGAAACTGACCTAGCTTAATAAATAAACTAAAACCATGGCAGTCTGCCGAAATTGTAGGTAATAATAATAAAATTATCAAAATTTATGACGCACTTTTTTGCCTAGAAATTATTGCCTACTACTTATTACTTAATACGTGAAGTTTTATGGTAATAATTCTTATCTTAACCATTAAATAACAGATATAATAATAAATTATTCTTAAAGTATCCATTTTAAAATCAATCTAAATTCAATTTATTTTTGATGATAGCAATTTGATAAATTTAATTATTTATCCTATAAATATTGGAATTAATAATGTTTTGTCTCTTTTTTGCCATACACAAAAACTGTATGCTATGTGTATGTTCGTATGTGATAAAACCTACAAAGGAAGTCACGGGTTTTACTAGTTAAAAAATGGATCCAAACTTCACAAGGTGCCTAGCTAACAATGCATAAACGTTAATTTATACCGTAAGTAACAAAGTAATAGGTATTTCTTGCTCATTACCTGAAAGTGACCGGTGTGGGTTCCAATCGGGCGTTGTCACAGACCTTGACTAGCTGTGGCAGTGTCAATGGTACCTAAATGTAGGCATGTGGTAATAATGACCAGTTTAACCGCGTTGGGCACGACTTGGGTCAGGTGCCACTGTTAGCGGTACAAGCAGATCACATTTTTTTGTGTGTGTCTTTTTGATAGCTTATTAGTAGTTTTTTTAGGACTTAGGGCTGTCAGCCCTGCTACCAACCTGCTGACTGGCTAATCTTTTTCCCACGACATGACTATTATCATTAGATAGCTCATGTTGACACGACAGAAGAAGTGCTTAAGGTGGTGAAACGATCTAAAGGCCCCATCCCTTTCCACTTAACAACTGCAGTATCACCTAGGTTGTTATCTTAATGGTATTGCAAATCGCGTTCGCCGAACTGAGAACTAAGGATGGAAAGTCTCATGCGATTGTAATTTCTCTGGCGCCCATACCCTTCATACTGGAACACAGCAATGCAAGCGTCATTGTTTGGCGGCAGTGTACTACTACATCTTTTCACTATTTCGCTCGCATGCATAGCAATGATTGATTTATACACAGAACATATAAAGATAGAGAAGAAAATAAGTTTCTATGTCTATATTTATCAACGAGTGATAAAATATGTAATTGGTGGATCTTATACACTGTCTATGATAATATTTTATTCTATTGAATTCCATTGTGAATCTATTCGCACCGTAGTTTGTGAAACTATACATATCATACAAAGACGACTTGGTATTCGTACCATTTCTAATTATTCCTTAAGCAACAAGTAACGGACATACCCAAAAATCTAAATGCACAGAAATCCATTCTGTCAACAACGTCAACGCTACGCTTGCAGTAGGACCAAACCCTCTCACAAAAAGAAACGCTACCATTAGAATTCCCACGCGCACCTGATGACCGGAGTACCGCATATTCGGGAGCTGTTACGTAACAATTTATGACGTGCCAATATAATTTCACTTTGATTGAAGTGTGTCAATGCAGAGCTTACTCAATCAGGAGCGGCTAATACCACCAATTAATGTATAAAACAACGTAATTAACGGGAAACGAATGGTACGAAACACCCAGCTATTAGTTAATACGCGATATTATAAATACCTATGGTGAGATTTTAATAATTAAGAAAAGACAACATATTAAATCACAAATGTAGGTACAAGTAGATATTCAAATGGGAGAGTTACAAAACCAACATATTTAGGTTAATTAATCGATTCTAACCACTAATTTTTACTCATAAATAAATTCTAATGTTTCGTATGACCCTCGGACATTAAAGGGTTTGCCCATTTTCCTTCAAGAATGGTTTATGAGAAGTTAAAGATTGCATCAGGTCGACAAGTCCCAGCATCAGCTATTGGTACACTGATAAAATCATATTGCGCAAAACTATTAATTAGGTATGGGTACCTTGGTTACAGGGCGGTCTACTATTTTGTTAGTAATAAAGAAACTGGTTCTCCTGGTGATGAAACAAAACGGAAAAATGGGCAGTCGATACTTGGGAAAACGCTTCATTGACTGGACGTAATTATTTTATCATCTGAGTGCCTAGTGTGAGTTGACCCTTACCCAATGACTATGCAGCCCAATAGACACCTAATGTTGAATGCCATTGACGATGCATCCAACAGTCCGAATGGCGTGGCCGCCAGTGGACGTATGTTTTACTTAGAACAAGTCAAGCTTTTTTGGAAGTAGTCATTAAAACGACGTCCGAATAGATGCATCGTCAGTGCCCACCTTAATGCATACTATAAATTCTGCCACTAGCTGAGGCGGGGTACTGCAATTCGAATAGCCCTACCAAGGCGGCTATTGGCTAATCACTAACGCGGCAGTTTTGACGGCTTATTTAAGATGGTTGAAACTGGTTTGAAGATTTCAAGTGGCGAATAGTGGCAACCTACATTAGTGAAATTTCATAGCTGTGTTGCAGACAACAACAACAGTGTAAGGCATCTATGGGCTGTATGGTCGTTGCCCTTACCGCATACATGATCGCATGCGTAAACTTTCATTAATTAATCAGTAGTTCGTCCTCGTTTTCGCCAGGGGCGCTATATACTGATTTATGAATTTATGAAAATTCGACACATTCGATTGAGTATGCGGTCAAACTAGCAAAAAGAAAGAAAAAACATTTATTTTACAGAACTGACATAGACACTTAGTTAAAAATAAATAAAAGATTGTCACAATTTATTAGGCAGAGAGAAAAAACTAAACGATGACGACGATCACGCGATGTAATCCAGTTAAACTTGTTTTATTATAATGTGTAGTGATCGTGAAAACCTAAGAAATTATTAAGAGAAAAGGAGGGCCCTTTCTCGCTCAGTATCACTGAGGTAGTATGTACTACGTACCTCAGTATCAGTATCGTCCTTCAGGTCAGATGTCACAATGTGGCCCAGGTATTTGATTGAAACTTTGTACCCGCTCCAAGGGCACGCCGTATAGCCTGACGGATAGAACCTCTGCCGGACACTTGGACCCTGCTTTGAAAACCATGAGCTTGCTCTTTCCTACATTGTACATAAGTACATGTTTGTGAGCATACGTTTCGCAAATACCCATAAGCTTCCTAAGTCCACAAATCGACGCACTCAGCAGCACCATGTCATCCGCGTAGCTGATGTTGTTAAAACAAACATCATCAACATGGCATTCAAAATGGTGGTTGCTGAGCGAGGCGACAAGCTCGTTTATATACAGATTGAAGAGCAACGGTGAGTTCAACCCACCCTGCCTCACCCCGCACTCCAACCTGTACGAGTCCAACAGAGCTCCCGACCGGCTATTTACAAACTAAACTAATTAGTCTCATTATTTCCCTTTCTAACTAAAATCATTAGAAAAGTACTGAAGATTTTAGTCCCGCCAAATAAGACCACTTGTTTGATTTCAATGTCAATTTAGTCGCCATTTCCCTAGTTTACGATAAAATTTATCGATTTCTCGTACATGACAAGGGCATAGACTAACTTGTAATTTGACAGTCCTAGATTTTTTATCTTTTTTCAATAATGTTTGTAAGAAAAAGATTGTGTGATTAAAATTATTTTCTTCGTCTTCGTATTATTATCCATCGAAGCACACTTATTTTAGAAAAAAAATAAGCAGTAAATAAAAAAATAAGCATTAAATTATTATTTTAATATTTTTCAGCTGAACAAGCGAAATAAATCCTGTGTCGGCTGTAAAACACTGCATTGCCTGTGTTTAACTCAAATTAGAATACCTATATTTACCTGCTTACGTGTCCAATACCTAATAACTGTAATCACTAGTCATTGAATGTATCTTAGTACCTAACTAGGTAATTGTGACTAAGTTCAGCCCGCGGCATTGCTCGCATTTACTTGGGAACGGGACAAAAATATAATCGGCCCGGTCGAGATAATTTATAATAGATTAGATTTCGCGCGGCTTTAAGGTCGTAAAATAGATCTAAGTAATAAATATGTCTTGCCGTTCATATTGGACTGCTATTTGCATATGACACTTTATTCTTAAGGTAATTTAATTTACCAAAATATTGTGTAAAAATCGTTAATCATTTCAACTAACCTAACCAGAGCCCATTGAGGTCCCTCCGCTGGGCATGGGCCTCTTCTCAGTATGAAAAGGTTTAGTCTACCACGCTGGCTTACTTCGGGTTGACGGATCATAGACACCATCGAGAATTATATGGAGCACTCTCAATGTCCGGATTTCCTCACGATATTTTCCTTCACCGTTACAAATCAATTCTGATCCGCACATAAATTCTAAAAGTCAAAAGCGGGCCAGGTTCGAACCCAGACCCTCCTGCATGGAAGGCGAGCTTTCAATCGCTAGGCTCTCTCGCTTTTCAAATACTGGACCCTAGCTTTAGATCACCATTATCATTTCAGCCGAAAAACGTCCATTGCTGGACATAAGCCAAGCATCGCCACAACGACCGGTCCGGTGCTTCCCGTATCTCACGACCTTCACCAGGTCGTCTGTCCATCTTGTCTACCCACGCTGCGCCTTCCAGTACGTGGTCGCCACTCCAGAACTTTTCGGTCCCATCGGCCATCCGTTCTGCGAGAAATGTTCCCCGCCCACGGCAATTCTTCGGGCTCTGTCGGTAAAACCCGAGCTTTACCTTCTCTTATTTCTTCTAGCCTTTTCCCAACTTTAGTTAGAGTCAACTTCCAGTCCGCATCTATGCGTAAGTTAAAATGTATCAGTGTTTCAATTAGGTATTCGAACTTGAACTAATAAAAGTAATATCACAAGTCACAACCCGGTTCACATGTTTACAAGTACGTACATAACATGATTTATTAATACTCATGACAAATGCAACACATTTATCAAATAAATTAATAACTTGGTCAAAAAGTTTAGCACTTCAATACACTTGTAAGATCAAGTTCGAATATTACGAAACATTTCGTAAAACTTGATTGATCGTAAATAAGAAACATTAAATTGAAAGTTAAAGTAAACATCTATTATCACAGTTGTATTAAGGTTTGTTACTCAACAATTGTTTGGGCCCTACCATTGTTTCAATACGTACTTGTTCGTTACTCGTTTAACAATGTGGGTAAAACTTCCTATCTGTCGTGGCCTAACACGGATTTGTTTCTGAACAGACAACTGTGTTGTGAAATTGTCAATTTAAACGTGCTCGGACACAGAATATCGCTGTATCTTTTAGTGGTAAGCCTTACTACGTGTTTGATACGGTCACTGAGTAATACTTGCGGTATACCTGAAGTTTGTAAAAATAATTTGCAAAGAACATGTCATGGTGTATTCGATACATATTTCCAGTATCAGTCTTGTATATCGAGTACTATCACGGCGGCTCCCAACTTGTCTCGATTGAAGCATTAGCTAATTGAAAAAACTTTTTACAGTTTTGACAATTTTTTTACGACAGTGCATTGATACTATACTTTTGACTGACATGCCATGACAAACATGACATGTATTTGATTAATGTTGTATGTTATTTTCTTGAATTTTTATTGACTGAATTATTAATATTGTATGATTATTTAATCGGATGTGAATTTATTTAATGATAATTTTTTGACATGTAAATAGGCTTTACGTAATAAATGAATATTAATATATAACAACTTATACAACATGTAACCTAATGAACCCAAGTCCTGAAAGACGTTTGTTCAAAATCACTAGGAGAATTGATTGCTATGATTTTTGTGCCATACCATGTCACATTTTACTCAAAAAATTATTTTCAACATTCATTTTGGAAACTATGGATAAATAAGTAGGTATATCAGGGAATCCCGAGTAGGTCCTTGAGGTCCAGGAAGACCAGCGAAATGGGTTTCCCGTGTGTCAGGTAACCCCTAAACGGCATCCTGAAGCTATTCAGCAACCAGCTCGGGATTTTACCAATGCCTAAAAACCATGTAATTTTGTGATAAAAAGAACGTATTATCAAATAGTATTCATAATATTCTACTTCGAACGCAAGACCTCAAACACCCCGTCTGAGGTCTTGCGTTTATTCTGTTACATATTGTAAAGTTATTTCTATCTTTGAGACAAAGCATAATACAGATGATTTCAACCTCAGTAACTAACTGAACACAGAATACGGTCTTTAATATGGTTGCGTATCTGTGGTCTACCTACGTACTTACTTACTTACTCCGCTGGCACAGCGACCCAAAATGTGTCTTGGCCTCCGAAACGAGAGAACGCCACTTGCTGCGATCTTTGGCAGTAGTTCAGTTTCAGTATATGATCTCCAGAAGATCGCCTTCCACTGCATCGCTCCAGCGATATCTAGGGCGACAGACCGGGCGTCGCCCTTTTGGTCGACCCAGATAGGCTCTCTTTGCATCTCGATCTTCTCCCATTATCTCCACGTGACCAAGCCAACGGAGTCTGTGAACTTTTGCCTCTCCTATCACATATTATATT
Source organism: Asteroscopus sphinx (assembly GCA_949699075.1). Classification (NCBI taxonomy): domain Eukaryota; kingdom Metazoa; phylum Arthropoda; class Insecta; order Lepidoptera; family Noctuidae; genus Asteroscopus; species Asteroscopus sphinx. Next base: position 24,000,615 of record OX453005.1, on the reverse strand, counting down.
TATGTTTTTTTTACCTACGTAGTTTATTATAATAATTGCGTTTTAGCAAATTTTCTCATTTTCAATATCTCAATTTCATTTTTGTACATTGAATATAACAATATTATCATATTTTAATAAGCATTATATTGTTATTATTCTACTTGTTCATTGAAATAAACAATACTTTTCATCGTGATTCATAATAATAATCTCGATCCAATCTCGACGAATCTACTTTGGTAGGCGCAGGCGCAGAATATTTGCGAAATTTATCATTGTGTAACAAATGACATGGATTTATCTGGACTGCCATCGGACAGGTGCCAGGGTGACGAGAAGCGCCGGCGTTTATTAACAATGGAGGTTGAATAACAAATGGCTTAAGCGCCATAAAGTAAACAAATATTTATTATAACTTTAGTGGCTACATAATTGGTGCATACTATGTTTTATGGTAAGTACTTACCCATTAAAAAGATTTTTGAAGTTTTAGGTAATTATTATTATTTGATTTTGGTCGTAATTTAAATAGACTGATACATAATAATTAATCAACGATGCTTTTAAGCAAGACAATAATAATTGAAATCTTTGTGGAAAAGACACACACTTATACGATATAGCTTAATGGTGTTTTGGTAGCTTCTAAGTAAAAGTTATATTATATGCAAGTTAAAGCTTTCAAAATGTCAACCACAAAATATTACATTGAAGGCCTAAAATAGGGCACTTACTCCATTCTTATAGCGGTTAAAAATATATTTGAACAGTTAATGATAAGTACAAGTACGAATTTGGATCGGCCTTGTCCTCACCATATTAAAAGTAGGCAGGCAGGCTTATAAATATTATTATAATAAGTATTATTATTTCGTTAATAGATAATAAATTCAAATTAAACCGTCGAAGGTTGGAAAACGGTTTAATAGTTTAAAATAAAACGCCTTTGGGTTACTTAGTTACTGAAGTAAAAATTTGTTTCATAACGTCCATTAACAAACAAGGTTTTTTAAGAGACAAACGGCCTAACATTTTTTATCATGTCGGTATAAATAAGGTACTCCAAAGGAAAAAAAATAACTTACCTTACAAAATTCTATAGATAAGACGTTTAAAAAAAAAAACTCGAAATTTGTTGTTAGGTTTATTTTATTTGGATGTGTGTTTATTTATTTTCTAATTTTGTTGGTGACATCTTGATATTATATAAAAAATAACTATTATTTTTTCTTAAACCTTCCTATAGTGCAGTTGCTATAATTATTTAATTATTAAACTTTGTATCTAGAAATCTGTAAATACTTTTCTTGTGACAAAATCCCGATAAAAATAAATAGTGACGTGAAAATTTCATAGCAATGCCACCGGATACTGCAATAAACATAACATTAGAATTATTATGTGTGAAAATCTAAGTAACGACGTCCAAAGCTGGTGGTAAATTATTTATTTTGCCATTTACACACTTAATTTTAAAATAATTAGAAAAATATGTAAATTTTCTTAGCACGTCATACATTAAAAAAACAGTTCTGTTGAGAAATTAATTATTTCACCCTTCGACTGATAGCATCATAAATCGATTAGGTATAAGTATAAAATTTGAATGAATCTTGACAAGACAAAGGTTATGTTGAATTCCCATATAGCACCCATTCCCGTAAACATCGGAGAATCTACACTCGAAGTTGTTGACGATTATGTATACCTAGGACAAACTGTCCAGCTAGGTAAGTCCAACTTCGAGAAAGAGGTCAATCGTCGAATCCGACTCGGTTGGGCAGCGTTCGGGAAGCTACGCAATATATTCTCGTCCAAAATACCGCAGTGTCTCAAGACGAAAGTCTTTGACCAGTGTGTGTTGCCAGTAATTACTTACGGTACTGAAACGTGGTCGCTCACAATGGGCCTGATAAGAAGGCTCAAAGTCACTCAAAGGGCAATGGAGAGGGCTATGCTCGGTGTGTCCCTGCGTGATCGAATCAGAAATGAGGAGATTCGCAGGAGAACGAAAGTAACCGACATAGCCCGAAGAATTGCCAAACTTAAGTGGCAGTGGGCGGGGCACATTGCTCGCAGAACGGATGGCCAATGGGGCAGTAAAGTTCTAGAGTGGCGACCGCGTACTGGAAGGCGCAGCGTGGGTAGGCCCCCCACAAGGTGGACCGACGACCTGGTGAAGGTCGTGGGAATCCGCTGGATGCGGAAGGCACAGGACCGGTCGTTGTGGCGATGCTTGGGGGAGGCCTATGTCCAGCAGTGGACGTCTTTCGGCTGAAATGATGATGATGATGATGATAAAATTTGAGCAGGTGGTGGAAAATGACGTGAGAAAACCAATACATAATCCGAAATCGTCATCCCAACGGAAGCAATAGTGGGTTATCAATGCTTGTTACTTAATTGTTTTTAAAGCTTGGTTGCAGTGGAAAAATTACAGGCTGGTATTATTACTTCTTATTATTTACAACAAGAATTAATCATCATCATATTTTAGCCCATTACTGTCCCACTGCTGGGCACGGAACTCTTCTCAGAATGAGGTTCCAGGCGTTATTCCACCAAACTGGTCTAGTGTGGGTTGGCAGCCTACACACACCATGGAGAACTGTATCAAGTACTCTCAGATGTGAAGGTTTCCTCACGATGTTTTCCTTCACTGTTAACACTGACTTAGTAAAAATGTTAAAAAGCAAGGGATAATCAAATTCAAATCCGCACATGACTTCAAAAAGTCAGAGATGCGTGCCGGGTTCAAACTCAGAACTTCTATGGAAGGCATATAATATAATCATTTTAAGTAGACCAATACCAGTAATATCAGCCTGTAATTAAGTAAGCAATGAACAGTGGACGTCTTTCGGCTGAAATGATGATCTAGCATACGAGCATACGTGCAAACGATGAATGATGATCGTCTGCGTCATTCATTCATTAATTCATTCGTTTCTATACGTGGCTGGACGCTGCGGGAAATTGAAACGAAGAAGATAGATGCTCTGGAGATGTGGTTCTGGTGGAAAATGCTTGGGTAATAAACCAATACTTGGGTGGTTACTTATCTATAAATTGTGACGTATAATTTTAACTATTTATGAATAAAATGTTTATCTGTTAATCATGGACTGAGGATCAAACTAATCTCCATACTCCAAGATCTCATCTCATCACATCAAGCAGCGTCTATTGAGTTTGGTACGATCCCGCATCCTTAATTTTTTCGGCCATGTCTTGCGGCGTAATCACGACTCTATAGAGCGCCTTGTCGTACAGGGCAGAATAGAGGGCACTAGAATCCGCGGAAGGCCTCCCATGCGATGGGCTGATTTGATGAAGTCTACCGTGGGCCGGCCATTACATGACCAGACTAACCGAAAAAAGGGAAGGATGGCGGAGTATCGTGAGAAGAGCTACAGCAGCCCCCGGCAACAGTACATAGTGCCCACGATCGCTCTGTCAAGAGCGAAACGACAAAGAAGAGAGTCGATGATAGATATGTTGTTGCGCGTGCAATCTGAAGACTCGAAAACGTTCTAATTGGGACGTTTTGCTACTAGTCTGCGTCAAGCAAGGCACCGAGCGTGACGTGTGACAAAAAAAACAAATATGCCGTCATATATGTACACAGTATGACGCGAAACTAATTTAAAGTAACTACCTAACTTACTTACTTTGCAGTAGTTTATGTATATTGTGCTGCCGCTGCGTACGGAACATATTTTTCGTTGGTTTTGTTAGGGTATGACATATCTTTACTATTTAAATATCATTGAAGAGAGTCCTTAGTTCTTTACATTATGTAAGAAAAAATACAAGATTTTAGATCCAGCAGTTTGAGTTGTGTGCATGTTATCTGTCAGTCAATTAGTCAATCACGGAACTTATATAACGTGTTATTGAAATAACTCAAAACCTGAAACAAGTTTGTTCAAAATTGACAATAGGTAGAATGGTTTACCCTAGCTAGTTTTTAAAATAGGGTAATTTGTATAAAAAAATATTGGTCTAAAAGTTTCATACGCGACGCGACGATGATCGCGAGACCGATGCCTGCATTAGTAAACAATAATCCTTCTAATAATCCTTTGGGGATAGCCGCGGGAGTACGGAGCGGGGCAAGTGGGACGCGTCGGTTAGAATAAGTATGATAAAAAATTGACTGCCTCGTTGGTCTAGTGGTTGCAAGCGCGACTGCTGAGCGTGGGGTCCTGGGTTCGATTCCCGGGTCGGGTAAAGTGTTATTGGGTTTTTTCATTAGGGAATTCTCAGTAGCAACCCGGAGTCTGGATTTGTGCCCGGTTAGTGGTAATAGGCTCGCCCCCTATTACATGGGACTATAACATAACTGGCGAAATGTGGGTGTACTATTACACCTCTGCCTACCCCTTCGGGGAAATACAGGCGTGATGGTATGTTATGTTTGTTATGTTGATAAAAAATTGCCAATACATATAATTATCTTCTCTAATAATTTATGAAATAGATAATAACTTGCCATATTTTATTAGAAGACTTTGCCCGCGGCTTTGCCCGCGTACTGAAATAAAATGTAACCTATGCTATTTCTGGATAAAGTAGCTTTCTAATGGTGACATAATTATTTAAATCGGTTTTGTAGTTTCAGAGTTTATCGATTAGAAAGAAACACAAATCTTTCTTCTTTATAATATTAGTATAGATAGACAGACAATAAAAAATTGTTGGGGTGTCTGAGGTTTTGAGTTATTTAAATAACACGTTTTATAGATTCTATAAGGCCGCCATAGCAGCTCAACTATCTCAACAATTTTGGACACGATAACCGGTTACATTGGGCTAGGTTACGGTAAGTTAAGATAGACATTTACATTTAGAAATTCATTGCCAAACTGGTAGAATAGAAAGATGCGAATATTTTATACGACAGTTGTTTCAGTTTAACAACATAACATAACATAACATAACATCACGCCTGTATTTCCCCGAAGGGGTAGGCAGAAGTGTATAGTACACCCACATTTCGCCAGTTATGTTGTAGTCCCATGTAATAGGGGGCGAGCCTATTGTCATTAATCGGGCACAAATCCAGACTCCGGGCTGCTACTGAGAATTTCCTAAAGAAAAAACCCAATAACACTTTGCCCGACCCGGGAATCGAACCCAGGACCCCACGATCAGCAGTCGCGCTTGCGACCACTAGACCAACGAGGCAGTCAGTCAGTTTAACGGTTAGTGAATTTACTACATTGTAGTCTTGATGATCGAAAGACAAAATTTAAACTTATATAAGCAAACTACATCATACGTCAGGTGAAGAAGCGGTCAAATGCATGCCCATGTCTGAATAAAAACAAAAAAAACCTCTTGAAAAACAATGGATTGGGTAAACATGAATAGGTACATTTCCTGCTTTTAAGAAAGCCACTAAAAATATTTAATGGGTAGGTACATTGTAATAAGAGTATATTTATGTAGGCGATGTTAGCCTACTGAAACGGAAAACATACGAAAAATATATTTAAGTTTTAATAATATTAACAAAAGCATTGCCCTTTTTTCCCAAGTATGTTCCCACTGAATAGCACCCCATAAGTCGACATAAGTTTTGATGGGAACTTATTATTACGTGTCCCGACATGCAGGTTGTTGTTAGGTAAAACAAATGAGCTACATTACCGCCAATATGTCAACGCAATTTCGAAAGGGTGCGGAACAAATGCCAAACGATACAAGATACAACACTGTTGCAAATGGCCGCAGTTAGAACAATACCGAATGATATCGCGGCGTAGGCGTAGAAACTGCAGTTATTGCAGTGCTCGATTTATCTCAAATATCTCAAAATAAAAATACTTACTTTTTTACGTAACTGTAGATTTTTAACTACTACGGGGGAAGAGTATTGAATCACATTATAATAAAACGAGATTAACCGGATTACATCGCGTATATTATTTTATCTACACTCGTATCGTAAAATTCGAATTATGAACTCGAAAGTAATGTCATAATGACATACTTTACGCACATGCACCTGTTATGAATTTAAAAAGTTTCATTACGATACATTTTGCTGAACAAAACAATGCGGTAATTTAATTTTTTTTCCATAACCGCACACTTCAGCCTAACTAAGGAGTTTTTAATGCCACTTCGACCTAACCAAGGAGTTTTCAAACCTTTTTTTTAGCAGTCGTACAGTTTGGCACCAATGAGTACACAAAATTCAGGGTGGCGCCACTTGTCATACATTGAAAATTTTTATCGTTTAAAATCGCGTTTTTGGCAGAACTTTTGATTGTCATATTGCTTTTAATTATATTTAAGTGTTTACAGGCATATTTTTTGTATGATAAAACAGAGATTGACGGAATCCTGACAAGGATAGAAAATTAGTTCCGATTATAATGTTGTCGCCAGACAATATTTTATTATCTGTGTAGGCGCGCACCAGCGCGCGTGCGCGGCCGCGCGCCTGGCCTACTGGATATGGACATCGTTACTTGTAAATTTATTGTTATTGTTTACGTTATTATTATGGTTTTGTGTGTCGAAAGTTTTATTCTGGGCAAAAATATCTGACTACAGCAGTGATACTGAACTGAGGAAAATATGACCCCGCCTGAATTTCTGGATGCAGCAACGTAAATGACGAACAATCTTTTACCAGAGAAATCAAGAAAAACAACGACAATGTTACTAAGATTTTGACTTTGGTATTTTATTTAAAATTGTATGAGTGTAGATAAAATAGTGTATGAAACTGACATAATTAGGTATTAAAACACTCGTGTGATACTATTAAAAACCTCGCCTACGGCTCGGTTTTTAAACTCACACTCGTGTTTTAATAACCCCTATTATGCAACAGTTTCATAAACTACTATAAACTGGTTTTCCTCACGTTTCGAAAACTTTGCAGCGTTCGTGGTCTCAGGAAGTCTGAGATAACAAGCATTAGAGATATTGCAAAAAAACAAAAAATAATCTACCGTACAATTTTATTCGGTCGTTTAATCCGTTTTTTTTAAAATAATTTATGTAATCCGGTTAAAATTGTTTTTATGCAATGAGTGATTGCGAAAACAAAAGAAATTATTATGATGACATTAATTTTGTGTTTTAATTCTCAAAGAATTACACTCATTTTAGTTACTAACACATTTTTTTTAGCATCATTAGCATCTTGAGGACGAGATTGAAACAGGAAAAATAAATAATCAAATTAATGCAAATGAAAGAGCTTCAAAATTACTTCTAAAAGATTGACAAGCTTGTACACTATAATTATTGCACCTATTAAAACCAGTGCTTATAACTAGTAATCAAAAGTTATCTACATAAATTTCATTATAAACAAGTACCAATTCAATTACCAAAATATACCGCGACCAGTCACTGAACTTTTTCATTTGCACTTTTAATCAAATTTCAAACATTAATGACTCTTGGACTATTATATCTTGTAATTTATTGTCATTCTGTAATAATAGTAAACGGATAGTGATTAAAAGCTTTCGTTTCCTTTACAACTGGACCAAGGACTACTGACAGAACAGTTGTTAAGCGCAAACGTGTGGGTAAACAATGATTTTAATTACAGATTACGACTAAGAATTTATTTTAACTAACAGAATTATATCTAATGTCATGCTAGGCATTTTAGAAACGCCTGTGTTATGCATAATTAATACATTTAATTATATGTAATAACCACGGCGCAAAAACAGTGCACACCAATACTCTTTGGTGCACGCGTAAATAAAACGTTAACGCACGCATAGACGCAACCAAAAGGCTCTATGCGAGCTTCTATTAAGTTAATAAGAAAAGGCAATTATTGATTTCTGAATTACCACCTGTATCCATTAATTAATAGTTACTTTACTTGATTTGAAAAGTGAAACCTCAGTTCTTTAACTCAGAGGGAGCCGACGGCTGCGACCAACAGAGGATAGCATGATATTGATTGAAGCTTATTTGTCACAGATGATTTGTGCCTTTCTATTACTCCCAGATCACGGATAATTACGGCAATCAATCATAATCATATATTTTCTCAGTGAAATATATTTCTATAGATCATAGTAATTTTCTCTTTCTTAACACAGACAGCGTGACATTGTCGATCAAAGACTTTGTATATACTGACGTCAGTATAATAACTCTAAGTTGTCGATCATATTGACAGAGAACAAGGGGCTAATTCTATAAATTTATTTTCTGTCACTTTTCGACTTACATTCGATTCTGTTTTTTTTTTTCCAAAAATAGATACCTTTACCTAGATCACATGCTTCCAAAGTTTATTCTACCACGCCCCCTATTACAATGTAAATGCTGCGCCCCCCTCCCCATCGCCGCAATTTTATAGTTATTGCAAATCTTCCTGTGTCCGTCTTTAAATGTCATCGTGCACCCCATACTTTGGGAACCCCTGACCTAGATAGAGTATAGTTTTTTGCAAACGCTCCAAGATGAAATAAAAATACAAACTGAAACCAATTCCATCGATCGTTGCCTGTACCAAAACGTTGGACAGTTTCTCATTAGTAGAATACGAAAACTGTAGTAACTGTAGTTCGATTGCAACTCTTTACAATTTTGTTTGTAGGATCAGCCCCTCATCGTTAATACGTCACTTTTACATGAACTTAGTCACGATGATGTAAAAGTTATTGTTTTCCTTGTAAAACTGGTTATTAGAAAAATTCATTGATTATACCTTACTGGTATAAACCAGAACTGACGTGAAAATCTGTGGTGTTCAGCTTTTGTTGTGAGGTTTTGTTATTGATTTCGTAACGTGGAAGTATGGCATTTAGCAATAGTAATTTTGATTTGTATGTAACTTCTAAGCCGATGGCTCGCTGCCGGAACATCGTGATAAATGCGTTTGTAAATCATGATATTCTGATAAATCATCTTTTCGTAGACACACAGGTGTTAACTAAAAGATTGCGTGCTTGCTTCGAGCTATTGCTATGAATAGTTTTGGTCAAATTCTATCTTATAATCGTGTAATTAGGACACATATCGATGGTTACTTACCAGAATGTATACCTCCGTTTTGACTAATTTCACAGCTTCACAAGAAGAAGCAAACAATGATTTAATTTTGGCACTATTTCTATGTTTTTCAATTCTAAAAAAAAGTGTTTGATTGAATATCATAACAACATTTATTAATGTATATTTTATTATTATTATATCACAATATCCAATCAAAACCTTAAGAAATAGTGCTTAAATAAGACAATTTTTTCTTCCTTATCTAAAATTTTTCAAAACGGAGATGTCTGATATAACCAAACCATCGCATATAGTCCAATCAAAAGGGATTCAACCTCAAAATTAAATGTCTAAAGCTGATTTTTGCATGAACCATCGTTTTGGTGTTCTAAAGAGTTGTTTACCCTTTATTTCTCGATATTTTACTAGATATTTAATAAAGATTACACATTATACAACGTGTATCAGGAATGCGTGGTCATATTTAAAGAACTTATCCTGAATAAGAACTTATTCAGGGGATGCTATCGAACAACTTTTACTATGGGACCAACCCTGAAATCGTGAAAAAAACAGGTGATCCTTACAAAAAAAATAAAAAAAATAAGTATTATATCCATTGTGTAGTACCCATAGCACAAGCTCTGCTTAGTTTGGGACTAGATGGTGCTGTGTAAAAATGTCCCAAAGATATTTATTTATTTATTTACATTTTGTCGAGCGACATCGATGATTTAGTAGGGAACAGCTGATATTTTTTTCGCGATTTCAGGGTTGGTCCCATAGTAAAAGTTGTCTTATGCTATACCCTGAATGAGTTCTTAAAATTTGACTACGCATTTCTGATACACGTTGTATAGGAGATAAATTTATTAAAAGCTCAATAGACATGTTAGTTTAGAGCAATGTCCCACTTCATGCCGACATACACATACACAATGTTACAAAGGATAGATGGACACAGTTACAAACACACAACTCCTATTTAATTTGTATAAAGCACACGTTTCATCATCTAGATCCGTTAGAACTTTCGTTTTAACATCTGAATGTTGAGCACGATGTACTATTGATTAGAAATTGCCACTCGGTCTGCTGATGTCACTAGCATGCAATGCGATTATGTTGCTCCGGTTACTACACAGAAAAGAAATGCTCGAGTTGCATAAACGTTGCAATGCATTCCGAGGATGTAAACAAATGGTTGTAGAGTGCAGTTTGATATGCCTGGACTAAGTTGTACGACATAACAGTTAGAATCTTCTATGGGAAAATGAACGAAATAAAGTTGTTGAAAATCAGTCTATCGTAGTTTACTGCTAGACATTTATGCTTCAGTGTTAAACATTTTTTTTTCTCAATCCTGCTTGGAAATTCGATCATTATTTTGACAAACTTCTTCGAGATAAATCAATAAAATGGTGTACTGGTCAAATAAATGCGAGCAGCGGCCGGCAATGTTAGTATGAAAATCCATATCTGTCCTGTTTAGCGGCCAAATATATTACTATGAAAACTCATATCTGACTGATATCATTACTACTATTAAGCTATTTTTATATTTTCATTCGTACTGTCAAGTTGTGATAAATTACCAGCCTATGGTAAAGGTATCCGTCCTTTACCAATAGTGTAGTTAGTTGCTGCGTTGAAGAGTTTAACTATATTGCTTACATAGATTATGGTATTAAGAAATTGTCTGTACGGTATTCTTCTTGCACATCGTAAGAACTCACAGGTGTGCCTTCGTAATAGTTCCTATTGCTTCTATTTGTTATTCTTATCAAGTCATAAGGTAGAAAATGTAGTAACACATACCATCACGTACGCCATTTCCCTTTTCTTATGAATCCGAAGCTTCTAATATGCATAAAATAATGCAATTTCCTGTCTTTTTAGCTTCGTATTAATATTTTCTTCTGATCATAGAACAACCTGTAATATTTGGATGAAAAGGAATAGATAACACATGACTGAAATTAATGCTATTTATTGAAGATGGGGACCTAGCTTATAAAAAGTGAAACGTCACAAACGAGGCGATGAAACGCACCTCATTGGCGGAGCAGCGCGTGTTGTTGCCCATATGAGTGAGCAAGATAGAGTACAAGAGCGAACTTTGCTTTTCTCGGATATCCCACGATACCTCAAGTATTTTTTATGTTTAACTTCTTGGATATGTATTCATTACATAAACTTACTAGACACTTAAATTCAATGATGTTTTAATGATGATGGAACTGACATCAGTGTTTTCTTCCATTGCACTTTTTTGAGGAATTAAGTAGTATCCACAGATAATAATAATTTTATTCATTTATTCTGCTACAGATGATGTTAGCTTAATGCACATCATCATCCTCCTGCCCTTATTCCAATTTAGTTGGAGTCGGCACAGCATGTCTTTTTCTTCCATACATCTCTATCAACCGCCATCTCCGTGTACCTATACTTTCTTTTTATCCATATCATCTTTCACACAATCCATCCATCTTTTCTTTGGTCTTCCTCTTTTTTTTCCTAATAAAAAAGAACACAGTTCAGTTCTTAATAATGCATTACAATCTAGCCTACAAGACTAATAAGTAATTTTAATCTAACTTATTTTTCCACGTTACGTGTATTTTTATTCACTAAGAATAATGTCCATAGCATTTTCTTAGAGTCTGATAATATAATAATAAAAACACTTTGTTAATGTGTTATAATCATAATAATCATAATCATTTATTTATCATATTCAGTACAGTACATTCATATGGTGCCCCGACTCCCAAACTAGGATTTCCTGTGTGTCAGGAGTCAGTACATTCCCTTATTGGTAAAGAAAATAAAGATCAAATTATCTGGGCTAAATATAAACATAAATTAATGTAATCTGATTAATTTTGAAATTAAATTAATTGATGATGAATGAATGTTTAAATGCGATTGTTTGTAGTGTTTGTGTGAATGTGTAAGTGGGGGTGTGTGCATGTAAAGGTGTATTGATTTGTGGGGAGGTGTGAATGTGTTTGTGTGCGTTTATATATAAGCATAATGAACATATATATGAGAGTATGATGGCTAGCTGCGTTAAAATAGTGTTTCTGTCCTGTCATAGTTAGTTTGTACCGTGTTAATTAACTATAAATAAATAAATAATAAATAATAATGGTCCTTTAACCAATCTATAATTAAATTAAAAATTAAAAATCTTTTATTTCAGACTGTAAGTCCATTTGGTTAGTATACAAACAACTTGGAAACTAATGTTAGTACTTACATCTACCAGTAAATAAAATAAAATAAACTATTTAAGAATTACGCCACAAGGGCATGTAGGCGTATCCAATGTCCCAGTATGGGGCTGTCCCACCTATCTGCTATAGTTTTCAGGATGCTGTTTGGGCTGGCGCGTACCCTGCGCATAATGGAAGCGCATCGCTTGCGCATGATAGCGTGGAAACCATCTATTCCCGCCTCTGCGAACATGTCGGAAGCACTGCAGTAGCGCGGCAGCCCCATCAACACCCTAAATGCATTATTATACTGTACGCGCAGGGTGTTGTATGTCCTCTGCGTGTAGTTAACCAACAGACTGCATGTATAGAACGACCGACAGTATGCTGTAAATACTTTGTAAATATAATAAACTTATATGTGTATATGTATTATTATGTTATGTAGGTACTGTACCATTATCACTATTTTGTTCACTGTTATTCACTACACTAACTCAAAAGTCTTCCTCTTTGGCTCGTTAGTTTAACGCACAGAGCACATTTAAATATTGCTGACTGTTCAAAAACCCATGTTTTAACGATGATGTAGAAACAATATGGGGTAACCTTTTCTTATCTAAGACGCACACACATGTTATACACAACGTAAGATTGATGCAACATATCGTCATAATACGTAAGTGTATCATAAGATTGACTAGTATTGGAAACACAGCCCACGTACACAGCCTGAGGGCAAATAACTAGTTTAAGATAAGATACATCTCTTACTATTTGTTGTGTCACTCTTGCGCATAGTCGCATGCTAACGTACACACCTCTATCTGATTTAATCTGATGACGTCTTTACGTAATGTTGAATAATAATTGGATTTTAATGCCTACAAATTATAATTTCTAATTTGGTAACACGTCTATATAATTTTAATAGTCTTGTTGTAGGGAAAGCAGTTACTGATATAGAAGCATTTGAGTAATGATTTACGCCTTTTTAATTGTGCATAATTGTGTGGAAAACGACATCCTGTGCGGAAGGCACAGGACCGGTCGTTGTGGCGATGCTTGGGGGAGGCCTATGTCCAGCAGTGGACGTCTTTCGGCTGAAATGATGATGATGATGATGATGTGGAAAAACAAAAATGATTGTAGACGGGGCAAAAATTTGACAAGATGGTGGCAAAGACAAGGGAATTGAAAAGAAAGACTTACTGCAGCAAGACGGGTAGACAACATCAAACCTGTTGCAATACTCAGGTGGATGTGACTGGCACATGGCTAGCGGTGGGCATTGAATCAACGAACGGCTTTTCAAAACAGCTTTTTCATCAGAAACTAATACTGTTTTCCATTGCCCAAAAATAGGCTGAAAAAAAAAGATGTGTTTGAAAAACAAACAGGTTACAAAAAATTTATACATTGACAAACGAATTATTTCAAAAACATAACTCAATTTTTATCCGACTTCAAAAAAAGGAGGAGATTATGTATTCGAGGGTATTTTTTTTTTCATGTATGTACTCACCGATTACTCCGAGATTTCTGGGCCGATTTACGTGGTTATTTTTTTATTTGGTGAGGAAGCCCGCGCGGTGGTCGCATATAAATTGTATTGAGTTAAGTTGAGTAGTTTTTTAACCAGCTTCAATAAATCAGTTTAGATTAACTTTGCCTATCGTACGTAAAGAAAGGGTCAATAACGCGCCACTTTCAAAATGTCGGTTTATGAAAAGATTTTGAAATACATGACGAGAATTATTTTTTTCAATATTCTTAACGATATATTTTTTTATCAAACTGTTTTTAACGCAAATAGTTACCATACTGTTACGTCAGTATAAAAATGTCTTTGGTTTCACCAGGTATTGTGCCAGGTAATATCTTTCGGTGACAGTTAGGTCACGTGATTGCTCCAAGACCCCGTCATCTACAGCTGTGGAGCCAATTTGTTCTGCTGCCACTGTGTAAATAAATTACCCGAGCAAAATGCATTTTTCCACTTACCTGCTTCTTCTATAAAGAAACACTTTTGAACTAGTAATATAATTAAGTTTCCTTTAATAACTAATTAGATGAATAACACGACATAATAAATAGTTAGGCTAGTTAGGAATAAATTATGTATTCATTATGAATAAAAATCTCATTAAATCTATTGAAGATGTCAATCAATGGCAACACTGATCGTGATGTAGACTTACGGCCAAAATTAATATACAATCTATCTACGATTTACCCTACTAGAGATAGAAATTTGACATATTTTGTATGGAGCTTATGTCAAATTCCTATCTCTAGTAGGGCAATTCGTGGATAGATTGGATATTAATTTTGGCCGTTAGGGCATCGCGGGATGAGAATTATTATTATACCATGCGACAGACTATTGTGTGTGACATCGGCAGTTGAACGTTTTATTTTATTTTTAACCGACTTCAAAAAAAGGAGGAGGTTATATTATGTATTTTTAACACATAGGTACTTATACAACGTGTTATTGAAATAACTCAAAAGCTCTTAAGGGGTCATTGTCCTCATCAGTATGAACAACATTTAATATGGGACCAACACTGTATTCGGAAAAAAAAATCTGCTGTTCCTTACATTTGTCGATTAATGTGAACACAAATATCGGGAACATCTGATTTTATTTTCGCGATTTAAGTAATTTCAATAACACGTATACTTTTTTTTTTGTTCTCTGAGTATTTAACCAACCAACTGTGATCGCCAACTCGCCTGCCTAGCGTGGCGATTATGGCATATCCCCCCCTTAATTGGGGGAGGCCTATGTCTAGTAGTGGACGTCTTTCGGCTGAAATGATGCTGATGATGATGTATACATTTTAGCTTTCTGCACTCATTCACCGTATAAACTTTGACTATGCGAAACCTCACACTCCTCCATGCGCGCAATACATTAGAAAGAGGTAGGTACAAAGTTTTCTCTTCACTAATTAATTTATAGATTTAATAATCAATAAACATTTAAAGAATTCATTCTCGCTGGCTTAAATATCTTAATACTAATGGATAATGATACAAGCTCACCGTGTTTGCCTTTTTGGGACAGCTTACGATGGAATTGGTGCATTCACAAATACCGTGGTGCTGTAAACGAACTATGGTGAAATTCTATTGGTGCGTAATAGTGTAGGCTTGTAAGGCAAAGAATATTTCGTAACCTACTTACACGACTACGATAGCAAAGTTCCGTAAAATCAGATGCTGAAATACTTTAAAGTTCTGCAATAAACACACAATCAATTAAAGATACATAAATTCATAAATTGAAATTGTTTTCAATGTAAAATTACACAACTGAACAAGAATATTAATGTTCCAATCCTCAGTTTCAATTGTTTTTTTTTAATCTTTCGAGTCAACATTTTGAAAAAATATGAATGTAACAACAACAACAACATAACAACATAACATCACGCCTGTATTCCCGAAGGAGTAGGCAGAGATGTATAGTACACCCACATTTCGCCAGTTATGTTATAAGTCCCATGTAATAGGGTGCGAGCCTATTGCCACTAACCGGGCACAAATCCAGACACCGGGCTGCTACTGAGAATTTCCTAAAGAAAAAACCCAATAACACTTAGCTCGACCCGGGAATCGAACCCAGGACCCCACGATCAGCAGTCGCACTTGCGACCACTAGACCAACGAGGCAGTCAGTCAGTCAGTAAATATGAAAGTAGGTTTTAATTAAATTCATCCAAATTTTCATGACGCCAAAAAAGCTTTCTAGCAGCCATGACAAAAATACGCATGTATTTATTATACGCATGTCTGAGTAACTTTTAACTTTTAATATTTCAACTGGCACAATTCGTTGATCTACATAGAACAGGTTAAACCAATGGTGACCTTAAACGCAATCGGTTTCCTATACTTGCTTTCCTTTGAATGACTTGCGTAAATATAAGTCAATCATACGCGTATTATGCGCACTTTGCATAATAATTAGGTATGCGTAAAATTGTATGTCGTTTCTTATAAGATTGTGAATTAACATAATTACCTAGGCTTTAATTGTAGTTTAATTTTACTGCTAACGGAACTTGATGAAATCGGACAAAGTAGGTACGAGCATGAAATATTAATTTTGCACCATAGCCGCAATGCACACAGAGATGACAGGACGCAGATGATGCACGGACGCTCGTCCTTTACTCGTCCATTGCATGTTATTAAATGGTGCAATGCACACAAAGATGACAGGACGTGGATGATGCATGGACGCTCGTCCTTTACACGTCCATTGCATGTTATTAAATGATGCAATGCACACAGAGGTGACAGGGCGCGGACGGGGCGTGGACGCGGGAAGGACACGTTAGGTACAGTGATGTTCGCATCACTTTTACTTCTAGTGTCCATGACTCTTCTGTGTGCATTGTGCCATAGATACTTACACAGTTGAATGCTTACGAATTACTTAAACTCAAAGAACATAAAATCAGCATTATTGGAAGTCCTATTATTGTATTGTCTATCGAAGGACCGATGGCCGTTGGAGCAAACGAGTCCTTACGTGGAGACTGCAAATCGGCAAACGCAGCGTAGGCCGCCCCCCAGCCAGGTGGACCGACGACCTGTTTAAAGTAGGGAACTGGATGTGGAAGGCAGAGGATCGAGTGTTGTGGCACAACTTAAGAGAGGCCTATGTCCATGTCCAGCAGTGGACTGCGATAGGCTGAGTTAATTGATTGATATTATTTTACGTATATGGTTGCAAAACGTCCCTTTAGATTAGCAGTTTTGCCCTTAACGACTATAATATCACCTAGGTCAGGGGTGGGGAACCTTTATTTATACGTCAACATATCAAGCTTCTCAACAAAATGGTTAATGCGGACATAACGCCATCGGTTCGCCATCCCTGACCTAGGTTATTGTCCAAAATTGTAAGTCGCGTTCGCCAAACCGAAACATGGTACCAAAAATTAATTATTAAAGTAATATAGGTATAGGTTACTTCCAGATACCAGAAACCACAGAAAAAACCGCAAGTTAGGGTGGGTTAGCTACTTCGAAACAACTTATGCCATAAGCAGTACCTTTGTGCTCAAGTGTTTGTTCTGTATGTTTTCTATAATAAAATGTGTTGTGTGTACATAAATAAATAAGTAAACTTTTAACGAGGCATTGGCTGCATGAGAAAAAATAAAACATAAGTATAAAAAAAGTTTATCAGCGTATTTCTTGCTGCCATAATAATGTTCCAGTATTATAATAATCATGTTTGACAAGCTTCCTATATCAGATTAATATCAATTTAGGTACAAGTAGGAAAGAATGACCAAGGTCTTGCGCTTTCGGGCTATATCCGTAAACGCTTTGTCAAGATTGACAGCTTAGGGAACTTTTAGTTAAGCCTACCGGCTTTATGTATTATACGCATATTAAAGCATAGTTTTTCAAATTAAAAATGCTATCAAATGAAGGTGTCATGTTTTAAGCGACAAAAAAAGGAGTAGTTTTGACTGCAATTTTTTAACCAATATATTTGTAGCATTCTAAAAGCGACTTAAAATAAGATTAAAGTAATAGGTAACACTATATATAAACAATAGGCGAATGCTGAAAAGTGTTTTTTTTTTTCAAAATCGGCAGGGTAATTATGTAACTGCAACGCAATCAACAAAATGTCAATTTTGACGTTTGAATCCGGAAAAATGATGTATTTCGAATTGCGTAACTACAAAACTGTTGATTACGATGTCGGAGGAATTCATCATGTAATTAAATGAATGATAAACCTTAAAACGCATACTTGCAGCAGCTTACTTGCATAAGTAAACGTGATCTAACATACGTGACATCATTTACATCGCAATAGATTTCCCTCCTGACGTCATTTACTTCATAATGAACTCCCTCTATGACGTTACACAATTCCAATGTTTGATTGCGATGTTATCAACATCGTCTTCAATTTTACAGCAAAATTTAACTGTCAAATGAGTTACGCAATTTCCCTGCAGACTTAAAAAATAATTAATTTGCATATAACTTCAAAACTGTTTATTGCTCAGTACTGTGCTTTGTGTAATGCGTAAAAAAACACAATATGATATAGTATTATTTATATGTATACTAACCGAGACACTAACTACGGTTTTTATTATCGTAGTTAATTACGGCAAATTGCAAATGTGCCCCTTAAATTACTTTATTTTATTCAATTAGTAAAGTTATAGTCACGGTTTAACGAATTAAAAACTGCATACTGATACACTACAATTTGAATAAATTTCATGCTAGTTAATATTCGTATATACAAGTGAAGTACTATAATAACTTCATTCAGAGTAAAGATGAGGCTTCATTGCAAAATGAATCATTTTATAAACTTGACTCATGTGAATTTAAAATTTATTAAGTTTTCATGTCATTTTGACTTTATACAACAACACTTATTAGGCGGTTTGATTAATATTTGTTCATTTTTCTGACTTATTATTGTTGTAAAGTAATTAACAAAATATTGAAAAAAAACCATGATAAAAGTCCAAAGTAATGAGATCTTCATGACATTGCTCTAATTCAGTATTCAAAATCCTACAGCCTTAGCTTTCAAATGTTCACAATATTTCGGCTGCTTATTGATAAGTCAATAAGCACCTGACTGCCTCGTTGGTCTAGTGGTTGCAAGCGCGACTGCTGAGCGTGGGGTCCTGGGTTCGATTCCCGGGTCGGGCAAAGTGTTATTGGGTTTTTTCATTAGGAAATTCTCAGTAGCAGCCCGGAGTCTGGATTTGTGCCTGGTCAATGACAATAGGCTCGCCCCCTATTACACTATAACATAACTGGCGAAATGTGGGTGTATTATTACACCTCTGCCTACCCCTTCGGGGAAATACAGGCGTGATGTTATGTTATGTTATGTTATGTTATGTTATGTTAATAAGCAGCCGAAACATTGTGAACATTTACCCTTTATGCAGACGTTTTCCGCTCCGCTTACAGTGATACATGGCCTTTACCTCTGATGCGCTCTAAAATTTCTTCATAAATCCCATATTTATACTGAATACGTAACATGATACGCAGATTATTCCATGATACGATTTCGCTCGTCTTAATCGTTCTTTATTAAGTAAAGATTTATCTTGATTCCTTTAGGTGATGATGGTTTTATTGTTGTAAGTGTTGCAGTTCTAACGAATGTTCTTATTTTTTATTGTTTTAAAGCACTATATAGGGATCCTACAGAGTTCTTAAGATAGTAAGTCCGATGCACTCGTTCCTATGAACTCACCAGCTTAGTTGAAAAAGGTGATGATGATAATTAGGGAACTATAATACACATATTTTAAGTGTAGTCGAAGCTACACAGTTGACAGTGATGTTGATTCTCTTGTTGACAAAGTAAACATATTTCATTCTATCGCTCTCTTTTACTAACAGTTAATACAAGAAAGGGATGGCAACAATTTAAGTTCTGTCAAATTAGTTGGTATTTAAATTTTCATGAAAAAGTCGTGAACTCAGGACGTGCCGATTATTTGTTTATTTAATTTCTATGGAAGACTTACAGCTAAAGAAGACAGAATAAAAACAATACGTTAGACTGACAGCCAATTACAAGTCTCCACGTATAAAAAAAATAGTAGTACAAAAATGATCTGTGAACAATATAGTACTGCCAACCGGAATATGGAGAACATGAAAGGAAAAAAAAACAAAATTATATTTTACAATTATAAATGCTATGACTACATACAAAGGTACACGCAAACTATGTAATATCCATATTTAGCTAAATAAAACATATTTATTCTAATAAAGTACTTCCCTACTTAATTGTTTATAAATGGTATTACTTATTTATTAAAAAAGTTAAGGTTTATTAAGCACTTTCTGGCCAAGGACACAATTGTTGCATTTTTTAAAAAATTAAACATGCCAAAAAGTGTAACACGTAAACTAATCTGACATTTCTAAAATTCATGTTATCTCTTTCTTGTCTTCACTATTAGATAAAGATATGAACAGCTTAAATAAAGTTTGTGAACAAGAATATCAAGACCGATAGGTATTTAGATTTTTATGATAAAGAATGGCAAACCAACTAAAGGCCCACCTGAAGCTAAATGGTTAACTTTTCCCATAACAACTTCAATACCAGCTAAATGGTGATGTTCTTGTGATGACCAAATGGATATAACTTACTTTATTACATACTAGCTGTGCCCACGGCTTCGCCCGCCTGGAATTCAGTTTGTGACTATTATTATTACTGAAATAAAATATAGCCTTTGTTACTTCTAAATAAAGTAACTTTCTAATCGTGAAAGAATTATTAAAATAAGATCAGTAGTTTCAGAGTTTACACGAGATAACAAACAAAGAAACAAATCTTTCCTCTTCATAATTTTTCAGTACAGAATATTTTTATAGGTGAATACCTAAAAATTTAATAATTGCGTAGGAATGTAGTATAATAAACTACAATATTCAAAATAACGTTTAGCATAGAGAGATCAAATTGAGACCGAGCGTGAAATATTTAACTACATTATAATAATATACGAAACATTTCCAGATTACGTAATATAACAGTTAAAACGTAACAATATTATGAAAATTAATTATTTTATCGTGTGTTTTTAACTGGTTGCGCCAGTTATTCAACTTTTTTACCACATCTTATTAAAATTTTAACCCAGAACTGTTAAAATCTATACAATCTGAGATGAAACTATGGGTATTGACGTAGTTTTTTTGCATAATTATGTGATATTTTCAACAGAATTGCGACATTCAAGGAACTAGTATGTAGAACACTAAAATTTGAATTAATGTTGTTTGTGTTTAATGTTTAATAGTGTTTTTCACCTATCTTATTGCTCCAGAGTAAGTATTGCACCCTATTTCTCTAAGAATGACTTCGAGCTTCGAAAGAGAATGTTTTCCAATGGAATTTCTATGACGTATACTCAATATAATATTTGGAAGCAATGCTGTCGTCAAAATAACTGTAGAGAGAGACGTAAAAAAAATCTGGAGAAAATTCAAAACTACTATGAAATTATCATCTATGTATTGTTTATTTGGCGCCGACTCTTAATTAGTTAATAACATTATTTTAGATAGGAGAGTAGTTATTAAGACTAAAAAGCTTCATTTTATTTTTCGCTTTTCAGTTTCTGTTTTCGTCGGTTCAATTTTTGTTAAAAAGTTTTATTTTAAATTTTTGTGGCTTAAATCTATCTCCAGGTCTCCATTATGTTTTAGTGTCTAGAACTACATTTATGTGTGCCAAGTTTCAACAGGATCGGTTAACAGGAGAATTCAGTGGGTGAACAAGCACTCATCCCCTGTTTTCCTACCCTTAGGGGTGGATTTTGATTTTCAAATTATATAAATGGGAACAACTTCGAGATATACCCTATCCATTAAAAAAGAATCACCAAAATCAGACTACTCTGTAAAAAGTAATGCAAACATCAAATATACGCATAATTGAGAACCTCCTCCATTTTTTTCGTCGGTTAAAAAACTGAATAGAGAGCTCTCTGCCGATTGCCAAAATAAAGAAGCAATTCTATGATAAATTTAAGTTTAAGTTAAATGATAATTATCATGCTCCTGCCCTTTTCCAAATTATTTGTGATCGGCGCAGCATGTCTTTTTCTTTCATACATCTCTACCAGCCGTCATCTCAGTGTTCACTTTCTTTCTGTTCATACCATTTTTCATAAAATCCATTAATTTTTCCTTTAGTCTGCCTCTTTTTTTAAGCCCCACACATTTATACTCAAAACTGTTCTCCTTTAAATGCTACTCATTTATCCGCATCACATATCCATACCATAGGTATGATATAGGATGCAGATAAGCAATATAATGATGCGGATAAACATGATGATGATGTGGATAAGCATGATGATGATGTGGATAAGCATGATGATGACGCGGATAAACATGATGATGATGTGGATAAGCATGATGATGATGCGGATAAACATGATGATGATGTGGATGACGTAATCCAGATTGTCATGACAATCTACTGCAACTCAACTTCCGTCACTAGCGCTACTTTCAAACTACCTAAGGAAGCTATCCTATAAATGGACATTAAATATACAAGTAAAAGCTCCCTATTCATTCAGCAAAGATTAAAATAATTGGTAATATTTGGTAACACGAAGGCGAGTGTTGCGTAGTTTCCGTTACCGGCTTCCCAAGGATGTATGTGTAGTGCGCATACGACAGGCCTACAGCTATGTGTTAATTATTTATTTTTAAATACAGGTGCTAAGCTGATTATGGTCAGCCATTAATCTTTTAAACGGAGAACAGGTGGTAACTTTTGACGTTGATTGTCCTCCTGTTGTTGGTGCTACTCTAAACTTGATTAATATAGGAAAGGAGCAAAATATTATGGACACGAAAATCATTATCGACTTATTTTACGGTTTAACGAATGGTCAATATCTATAAAGTTTAGTTATATTTTCTAACTCATCAGCATTATCATCAACCTATATGAGTCCATTGTTGGACATAGGCCTCTCCAATGGACGGCCACTGACATCGATCCTCGGCCACTCGCATCCAGTTACTAATACCAGCCATCTTGCCAATATCATCGCTCCACCGAGCCTGAGGGCGTCCTACCCTACGTTTACTGATTCGCGGTCTCCACTCAAGAACACGTCTGACCCAACGGCCATCGGTCCTTATGTGGTTGGCCCACTGCCACTTCAGCTTGCTAATCCTGTAGGCTATGTCAAAAACTTTGATAAATTTTCTAACTAACACTGTTTAATTGTTTTTTTTTTGTAACGCTAAAACCAGGTCTCCTGTGACCATATTTTTGAAATTTCTAACATCAAATTGTTTTTCTAACAAAATGAGAGCGTGGCCTTGCTGTTTGTGACATTTGATTGACCTAAGCAAAATGTTTATGTTTTGTTAGATTTTGGTCACAGGAGACAACGCTTTACACATTTTTCTCATCGTGAAGTACAGGTGATTGACAAGTCAGGTCATGTAATTGGAAAGTTAAGTATTTAAAAAAGTAGTATTTAAAAAAAACATATCATATCAGTCTCGAGTACGCCTACGAGTGCATAGTACTAATATGGTAACTAAGGAAAATACTTATAAATTACTATTGTACCCAAAATAAAACAAAATGTACCAGAACAAAAGAATACTTCAAATTCCGGCAACGTCAACGTTCGAATTTATCCTTCAAACTTCGAAGAAATTATACCAGCTATAACAAAGGCGTTTTTTTATAAACTGACCAAGTACCTACGAACTGAATTCCCCACACTTCACCTTGGTTACGTAAGAGTTGTAAAACCAATCACTCAATTGCATTGACGTAATCATTTTACCCTCAGGCCATTTAGCACCAGATTTAATTCATTAATGAAAACTGTAGCAGACCTTTATGAATATATTTCGTAATTCGAATGCATTTTTTATTATGATAAATTTTTAAACTTTTTTGAGTTCTACCTTCTTTTACATTTTTTATGTAATCTTGGCGAGAGATTGTCTGATATCATATTTTTGAAAACTTTTTTTATAAAGTATACCAATTTGGAATTTTAACTTCCTTAATAAAATACAGCCACACTTAGAATAACTACGCAAACACATTACATATCTCAGCAAAAAGGCGGAAGAAGTTAAGAAAACCAAACGAACGACCCATCAGACACAAAATGTTAGCACATATTTTATTTTTATCAAAAATCAGGCTGAAGCAACACAATACGAACTGCCATAAAAATATTTCGTGAAATAAAAGCGGCATCAAAAGGCGTTTCTAAATTTGAATACAATAACGTATGACCGGTAAAACAACGAAGTCCGCTCGTTCCGACCACAGATAACATCACGAATATTTCTATTTACACACAATACAGATAATGTGCTAATAAAGAGAGTAATGTGTTTTGTCATTTCGTGGGAAATAAGTGAGCTAACTGTGTGAACTATGGCGTGGCACAGTGAGCTAATGTCATGAACACGAAGCACTATGTCGAAATATTTTATCTTTTATATTAATTTTTGTTTTGGCACAGTTATATCAAAAGATTAATGGTGAAGATAAAAAGTTTTAAAATTTCACTCAACAAGGTCATTCTTATATTGTTGAAATATCGTTTTTGTTATGTCTTGCATTGAAAAGAGGAAAACGAATTCATTATCTGGTTGGCATTTAAAATGTAATGATAATTTTTCTGATGTCGTCATATGTTTTATAAGAAAACCTAGCCACCATTTGTTTAATTGTTATTGGTGACTGCAGCAAGGGCAGTAGTCACTCAAGTTGACACAATTACCTATCAACCAAGTGATCGCCTCTTACGATACACGACACAATCACATTATGAATGAGAGCGGTATTATAATTTGATCGCTTATACGATTATCGAAGGGTGGTGACTAGGGCTTCTATTCTGAAACTCTCGAGTCTCGAAATTTCAAGAGTCCCGAAGATTTTTTCCCACTTTCGATACCGAGACTGAATCATTCGGTCTTGATATTTTCGAGACTTTCAAAATTTGTTAATTGTTTAAGAAGTATGTATTGTATCAAAGTTATATAATTTCATATTTTTCAAATAAGTATTGATTGATATTCCTACAAGCTTTTATTTTGTTTGTAAAATTTGTAATCCATTTTTCGATACCACTGGCATACGATTGAGCTGAAATTTGGCGTATTTATTAAATGTAAGTTCGGTGACAATGCAATATTGTAGTGCCATAAAGCTGGTCTGATAATGGAGCCCAAAGGTGACCATAACAACTCCTCAACTTCAAAACATAACCACGTGTTTGGGCTTTGTTTGATTGTCTTGACAAGTAATGTAGCCCCGGTGTAGAACACTTGATCATTTCATGATAAATCAATATACAACGTATTATTGAAATAACTGAAAACCTCTTAAGGGGTCATTGTATTCATCAGTATGAAAAACTCTACTATTTTTTTCGCGATTTCAGGGTTGGTCCCATAGTAAACGTTTTTCATACAGATGAGTACAATGACCCCTTAAGAGGTTTTCAGTTATTTTGATAAAACGTTGTATAAATAAGTCTGGACATAATAATTACACCATATTATGTGGTATTCAGTTGTGGGGCTGTACCAAACAGAGTAATCGTCAAATCATCCAACGCTTCCGAAAAAAAGTTCTGAGGGACATCATCAATGCGCCCTGGTATATTAGTAATGGGACCTAGAAATATACTTCGTAAACATAATTATTAGGAAAGAAGCAGATTTCCATAATCATAGACTACACCATAACGTTACGTTGCTCAACTACTACACTATATATTAGTATTTTTTGTATATTATATTATATATATTTCTTATACTTATTTAAGTAAATGCCATGTACTTTATATTATATTTTAGTATATTATGTACGAAACGTAGGTACCTAATTTTACACTGTAACTACACACGATCGGTTCCCATTCTTCTAGTCCAACCAAAGGTTGTCTGGAAGAGATTGCCTTGTGCAATAAGACCGCTCATTTTACTAATATAATCTTTCTGTAAACTACTGTCTTTGTTTTCGTTTGGTGTATGTATAAATATATATATATATATATTTGGGACACTTTAAATATCACAACCTAGTCCCAAACTAAGCAGAGCTTGTGGTGTGGGTACTAGACAATGGATATAATAATTAAATACTTTTTTTTTGTAAATACATACTTATAATACATAAGAAACAACCAGACCAACACAAACACTCAGGTTCATCACACAAATATTTGTGTCCTGTGGGAATCGAATCCACGACCTCGTGATCAGCAGTCCGACACTCCAACCACTAGACCACAGAGGTCGTCAAAATATGTTGATTGCCATGAATCGAGGCAATCCAGCTCCTCCACGGATTTATTTAGAAGACTCTAAAGGATAAAACCCTTCGAGTTAGTGTAGTGAATAGTTCATGAGAGTGTAATAGTGTGTGCAGCTGTTTATAAAGAACACAAGAACAAAGAAGAACGCATTTTTAGATTTTTAATTTTGTAGAAGATTAATTTTAAATAAAATTACACATTCGTTTTTAGGCTAGATTGTAATTTAAATAAATCAGATACATTATCAATAAAACATTTTGCGTTCCCACCATAAATTGAAAAAAACTCGAAATAAAACGTCTTTTGAGACATCTATTAATTTTTTTTTTTCACTGGATCTATTTTCTGTTCGAATTGGTATGCTATCTAGATATAAAACTCAAATGATAATTTAAAAAAATAAACTATGATGTTTTGTATTCAAATTTAAAGTAGCTAATACATAGACTTAAATATTACTAGCGTAATAGAAAAGTTGGAAGTTTCGATATTCCCGGGAATTTCGTGACCATGCTGAGTCTCAAAAATCTGGTCCAGGGACTCGGGGCTGAATCGAGACTGGAATCTCTAGTGGTGACCTCCAAAATAAATGACAATAAACTGGACAGCTGAAGAATATAAGTTAAGGTGAATGCTACAGGGTAGCCCGCGGAATTCAAATTTTTGGGCGTTTTTTGCAAATTGTAGCTTTATTTCGCGTTGTATATCGGTCAAAATTGGATTGGCGGAAAAAGTAACAATATATCTAAGGAATAATACTCATAAAAAATATTAACCTAGCTCTATAAGCTCTACAAGCTCGAAAATCGATAATTTGATCGTAAATTAATATTATCGAGCTAGTACAGCTAATAGAGCTAGATTAGTATTTGTTATGAGTATTATTTAATAGATATATTGTTATTATTACCGCAAATCATATTTTGACCGATATACAGCAAAAAACGCCAACAATTTTGAATTTCGCGGGCTACCCTGTAGCATTCACCTTAAACTGTCGGTCGGCCACGAAACTACCTACATTTACGGACCTACTCGCGGTTTTGCACCTGTAAGTCCTACGCTAAAAATGTTGCACATACTTTGTACATTAATTTGGAAAAAATAAATCTATTATTATATTATTAATTGGGGTAGGCCTATGTCCAGCAGTGGACGTCTTTCGGCTGAAATGATGATGAAATACATAAGAAACACCCAGATTCCAGACAAACACAAACACTTATGTTCATCACACAAATATTTGTGTTCTGTGGGAATCGAACCCACGACCATGTGATCAGCAGTCCGACACTCAAACCACTTGACCACAGATGTCGTCACATAGCATCGTATTGTAGGCAAGCAGCAGTTTGTACCTACCCCATACAGTAAGGCTGGTATGCCACTGGTCAAATTTCTTAGTCTAATCCAATTTATTTGATCAAAGTTACATTGGACAAACAAATTTTACGAGTGTCATACCACCCCTAGGTTAATGTTTGTAAACACTGCACAATTACGACTTAGCTTCACTTTAGGTTATAGGTATTGCACATCATTTTACGCATGCAACCTATGGGATGCATATACTCGCGCATCGTATGGAGCCCTCCGTGTTCAATAAATCAATGCATTCAGGATGCTGGTGGGGCTGCCGCGGTTCTGCAGCGCCTCTGGTATGTTCGCGGAGGCGCGCGTCGACGGCTTTAATGCAATTATGCGTAAGCGCATAGCTCCGATGCTAGGCAGAGTTCGCGGCAGCACTAACGGTATCCTAAAAATGATAGCAAATAGGGTGGACTGCCCATATATAAATAATATTATTGGATTACATGTAATATAAAAACTTCTTAGGTTTTCGCGATTACTACACATTATAATAAAACAAAGTTTAACCGGATTAAATCGCGTATATTATTTAAATTGGTTTCCCTGACGTTTCGAAAGCTTTGCAGCATTTCGTGGTCGCAGGTAGACTAAGATGACAAGTGTCTTTACAAATATTTCTAAAAAAATATTTTAATCTACCGTACAATATTATTAATTAAAATCGTTTCGATGCACGCAGTAATCACCCACAATATCATTATCTTTTACAGTGTTGCGTGCTATTTGGGACTCTCTCAATTCGTTGCTATCAATGGTTATGTGTCACTTGAATTTCAAGCACGTTCTGGTGTGCCACAAGGTTCACATCTTGGCCCAGTATTGTTTTTGTTATTTGTAAATGATATCACAAGTCAAATCAAACACTGTCAATGTTTACTGTTCGCTGACGACCTAAAAATTTACAGAAGGATCACAGGAGCTGAAGACATTATGCTTGTCCAGAGTGACCTACAAAACATTGAGAGCTGGTGCATTACTAATAATATGACCTTAAATCCGCGTAAATGCTTTCATATACGGTTTTCAAAAAAAAAAGTACCCGTTTCTACCACTTACACACTATGCAACACCACCTTAGAAAAGGTAAGTGAAATACGAGATCTTGGTGTGATAGTAGACGATGTACTGAGTTTTAAGCCACACATTAACAATGTAGCTAAAAAGTCAGCGCAGATGCTGGGTTTTGTAAAACGTAATACTAGAGGCTTCCAACATCCAAAGACCAGAATTGTTTTGTTTAACACCCTTGTGCGTAGTAGACTGGAATACGCCAGTGTAGCCTGGAACCCATTCTATGCAGTTCATTCGCAGAGATTGGAGACTATCCAAAGAGCATTCTCCAAACATCTAGCTTTTATATCTAGAGATATAAGCCACCGCTGTGCATATGTGCAGCGCTTACAGTATTTTAAAATGAAGACGTTGTATGACCGTCGCCGTACACGCGATCTTATATTGTTTTACAAAATTGTGAATGGATTAACTAAATGCAGTGAATTAGTTGAACGTATCCTATATTCAGTCCCTTCTAAACCTCCCCGACATCCTAACACCAGAGTGTTCCATATCCCAAGACGCAACACCAACTTAGGTCTAAATGCTCCCTTGCTCAGAATGAGTAGGGAGTATAACAGCTTCTGCAAATTTACAGATACTGACATACACTGTGTCTCGCTGAATAGGTTTAGGAAGTTAACCACGGAGGTGCGGGGGCACAACGTCAGTGCATAAATTTAATTTAATTTAATTTAAAAAAAAAATGGTTTTACAATTTTTGCTTAGTTTTAGCTTAGTTTTAGTTACTTTTACTCTTGTATCTAAATAATTATTTATTTTCGCATATTAATGTTAGTAACCCTACATTACTTTTGAACTTGCTGTCTTTTCTATGAGTGCTGTGTGTACCTGTAATGGGCATACATATAAGAAATGTTATTATTGTATTGTGTGTTTTCTGTATGCTATATATGTATTGCTGTTGGTATACCATAAATAAATAAATAAATAGAAGAAAATAAACTTTCCTTTTACGATATTCATGTGCGGATTTATATTCGATTATCACTTGCTTTAATGGTGAAGGAAAACATCGTGAGGAAACCTGCACACCGGAGAGTTGCTCCATACAGTTCTCAATGGTGTGTGTGGTCCGCCAACCCGCACTAGGCCAGCGTGGTGGACTAAGGCCTTAGCCTTCTCGTACTGAGAAGAGGCCCGTGCCCAGCAGTGGGACAGTAATGGGCTGGTTATGTTTTATGTTTACGATATTCGATTAATCGTACCATTCATCGCACAATTTGCTACTCCGGTCAACCACCGTTCCCATATCGCGTGCGATGATCGTGTTTTGTCGTTTGTTTTTCTAATCTCCGGTCAATTGCATACGACTACGAACCGTAGTCTATCTTTATTATTCCTATTTTATGTGCCTATCTTTATTGTGTAGGTATCTGTGGGAACGAAAGTTCGTACTTCGTTTGTCGTTTGTCAAGCGCGAGTAGAACCCTGACACTTGATGCTAGAAGCAAATAAAATTAGCTTGGAGCATAGCGTAAGGTTAAATTTCATTTCACTTGCCCAAAGTGCATATTAGCAACAATTTATAGTAATTTCTTAGGTTTTCGCGATCACTTCACATTATAATAAAACAATTTTAACCGGATTATAAACTTGTTTTATTATAATGTGAAGAGATAGCGAAAAATTCAAAAAAAAAATTTAGTCCACAAATTCAAAGTCGCTCAGCGAGCTATGGAGCGAGCTATGCTTGGAGTTTCTTTGAAGGATGAAATCCGTAACGAGATTATCCGGAAAAGAACCGTAGTGACCGACATAGCTTGTAGGATTAGTAAGCTGAAGTGGCAGTGGGCTGGCCATGTCTGTCGATGGACCGATGACCGCTGGAGCAGACGAGTCCTTGAGTGGGGATCACGAATCGGCAAACGCAGCGTAGGGTGCCCCGCCTGGTGGACCGACGACCTGAAGAACGTGGCTGGGGGGGACTGGATGCGGAAGGCAGAGGACCGAGTGTTGTGGCGCAACTTGGGAGAGGCCTATGTCCAGCAGTGGACTGTGATAGGCTGAGTTGAACCGGATTATATCGCGTATATTATTTAGATTTTTTTCCTGACGCTATGAAAGCATTGTAGCGTTCGTGGTCGCAGGAAGACTAAGATGACAAAGAATGAACGCTGCAAAGCTTTCGAAACCAATCTAAATAATATACGCGATGTAATCCGGTTAAACTTGTTTTATTATACAATCGACTGCCTCGTTGGTCTAGTGTTTGCAAGCGCGACTGCTGAGCGTGGGGTCCTGGGTTCGATTCCCGGGTCGGGAAAAGTGTTATTGGATTTTTTCTTTAGGAAATTCTCAGTAGCAGCCTGGAGTCTGGATTTGTGACCGGTTAATGGCAATAGGCTCGCCCCCTTTTACATGGGACTATAACATAACTGGCGAAATGTGGGTGTACCTACTATACACATCTGCCTACCCCTTCGGAGAAATACAGGCGTGATGTTATGTCATGTTGTTATGTTATTATAACAGTTTATAGTTTTCTGTAATTTTAACAGCAAATTCTCACTGCGGGTAAAATTAAAGAGCGGCCAGCAGACTGTAAACACTTATTTATTAAATTGGATTGTTCAAGATTAAGCACAATTAGTGGCTGAAAATTTATTGCATTAATAAACATATTAAGTCAATGCTTTTGGTCTAGCAGTTGGTAATTATAAGGCTCAGAAACTGAGTTGCTGGGCTATTAATTTTGAACTAAATTGCGTGCAAACGTTTATTGGAATACCTTAAGTTGGAAGATAGCTCTATTTTCTAATCGCAATAATGCACATAATTATCGCCTAGTTCCTTTCCTATACGTTTAAAAGTGTAGTGTAACTACTAAATCCAAAACGTTTTGTTTCACTCCAAATGCCATATATAACAAATTAGGTAGTACATACATACATACATATTATCACGCCTGTTTCCCATTGGGGTAGGCAGAGACTATGGATTTCCACCTGCTAAGATCCTGACACACCTCTTTCGCTTCATCTACGTCCATTAACCTCGTCATGCATGCTCATCGGTTTAGAGAACTCTTAACCTGGCATTTTTTGAGAACATCCGCGATTAACAAATTAGGTAGTACTGGCTGAAAAAAGCCACCTGATTTCTTTGCCCGTGGTTTTCAAAGGGACTGAAGATAAATTGAATGAGGCACATGCCTAGTTTTCTGATAAATTATTATTAGTCACTTATATTTATCAAAGTTCCACTAGTGAGCCATAACAAGTAATTTCAATTTTTATGCCGCCACCGGCGGCCTAGCGCCTTTAAAAATAATTAGCCCTGATGGACCTAGCTCTACAAAAGAGAAACCTCTAAGGAATTGACATTAGCTTGATTTGGCTCAGAATTCGAACCAGTCGGGAGTAAGGCCCCAGGTCATAAGAACTAGGCATGCTACCTAACAAAAGTGATCATCGTACTTTTGCAGTAGTGGTGATAGCTAATACAATATTAAAACACCTAATTACATACACAGTGACTCATTTCTCAAAGGTGTGGAATAACTAATATGTATATTTCAAAACGTAGTACGAAAGCAGCAAAAATGACCACACATACAATGGTGATTAAATTTTTGCATAACGGAACAGGATCTAGCTTTGATAACCAACGATCAAATGTGGTCACGGTATCAAATCTGCTACAGTCAATAAAAAACCATGCGGACTTGCCTACGGCGACGCACGCTAGCAAAATAATTACGACTTCTTATGATAAATAGCAATCTTACCTTCAGATCGAGCGATCTTAAATGATAAAGTGGATTTGTGGTTACCCACAAAGAATACAGGCCACCCCCATGCTTTGTGAGGTTGTCGTAGACTATGATTAAGAAATCATGTCAAGAGAATGAATGAATGAGCAGCACCATTATGTGTACTATGACAAAATAAAAGTGTAAAAAAGGACCAACTTGCGGTAGGCAACAGCCTAGGTGGTATTGCAGTTGTTATGGGCAAATGTAAGCGCTTAACATCAGGTGGGTCTTTAGCTCGTTTATATTTAGTATTATTTAATGTCACATATTGGTGTTGTGTCGTTTTGGCGATGCTTAGGGGAGGCCTATGTCCAGCGGTCGACGTCTTTCGGCTGAAATGATGATGATGATGACTGGTGTTGATCCTCTTGTTCACAAACTAAACTTTTTTTAAACTACCACACTCTTTTACTAATAGTAGTAATAGTAGATACACGAAAAGGAAGGCAAAAATTTTAGAGCTTTCAAATTTGTCGGAATTAAAAAAGATTAACAATAGTTTTTGTTAGTCTAAGAAAATTTCCATATAAGTTTAGTCGCGATCTCGGAACGTGTTGACTAAAAATACAAAGAAGTGAAACACGTAAACTAATTTGACAGTTTAAAATCCCTTCCCTTCACTTTCTTCCATCTACTTACTATTAATAAAAAAGAGCGATAGTTTGAATTAAGTTTAGTTTGTGAACAAAAGAATCGACGCCACTGTGTCTTCGTCTTTCTTTTTTATCCTTCTTTCCTGTCGCAGGTCTGCTGGAAGAAATTTATTTTAAAGATAAGTAGTACCTTTGTGCTCAAGTATCTGTTTGTATCGTAAAATGTGTTGTGCAATTGTAACCTAGCCCACGCCACGTACAGCTCGTGGCACGAGGCGTGGATTTTGTTGTTAAACGAGTAAAGTAACGCCCATACCGCATATTGGTTCCATTTGCGAACAAAAGATATAAACGCGCCTACTGGCACTCGGCTGGGCCGAGTTCAATACGCGTCGGGCCTAATGGTGCTTGTACACGTTGCGGGTAACATGCACAATAATGCACATGTTGAAGCACTTGCGCGGTTTACATGCATCGTGTAAACAACCGTGTTAATAAATGTGCGGGTCCAGTGCCATATGAATTTACCGCACTAGAAGCCCGCACATGTGGCCCGCACCAGTTACATGCTCCAATTAAATTATCCAGTATGTCCAGTATGTCTCATTAGCAAACCCTTGATTAATGTTGATTCTATTAAATTTTTTATCATTTATAATAATCATGTATGTAATAATATGGTTATGTAAGTATGTGTATATAATATAAAGTATTTGTAACAGTTCACACGCACACACACACCCCCCACACACACCCCCCACACACACCCCACACACTCTTATATAATAATTATTGCTTTATTTGTTTTTGGGTATAATAATCATTGGCTGCTTTTGCTGGCTTGGCACCCGCTCATCATCACTTGGGGTTGACACTGAAAATCAGCGCTGTGTTGTGACTCACGTTACAACACAGCATTATGCTGAGTGTTGACCTCTTTGCCGCAGCTACGACATGCAAAGTAGGTATCATACATTGATAAAATGATTCAAGAAATGTACCTAATTAAGTATTTTTTATGTGCACCTACCGCATGTCGTCTTGTTGTGGCAATAAATAATTTTTCTTTCTTTTTTTTTTCTTTCAAATGCACTGTGTACATACCATAAAACTATGTATTGTTATTCTTATTGAAGTAAATACCCCATTGTCTTAGATAGTAGACCCTACCATATACTAGTAGTGCTATAGCAGGCAAAATATAAGCATAAACTAAAGACATATAAATTTTTTAACAAATTGAACCGACGAAAACAGAAACTGAAAAGCGAAAAATAACTAATTATGAGTCGGCGCCAAACAAACTTTTAACAAGCAAAGTGCGTGCAAGTTGCAAGTGGCCGAGCGGAGAACGCATTTTTGGAAATTTATTGTTTATCTTTGAAAATTTCACGTTGTATTTGATGTTACGTTGATTTTATTATTTATTCAAAGTAATTTAATGATCTTCGTTGATTATTTGTTTGGGCGCTGACTCATAATTAGTTATTTTTCGCTTTTCAGTTTTTGTTTTCGTCGGTTCAATTTTTTGTTAAAAAGTTTCATTTTTTTTTTTGTGTCTATAATCTAACTCCAGGTCTCCATTATGTTGAAGTGTCTAGAACTACATTTGTGTGCCAAGTTTCAACAGAATCGGTTAACAGGTAAGAATTCAGTGGGTGAACAACCACTCATCCCCTGTTTCCCTACCCTTAGGAGTTGATTTTGATATATACTCTTCTCTCCAACTTCGAGATATACTCTATCCATTAAAAAAAAGAATCATCAAAATCGGACCACTCTGTAAAAAGTTATGCGGGGTCATAAATAAAAAATAAAAAAATAATAAAAAAAAGATACGCGTCGAATTGAGAACCTCCTCCTTTTTTTCGTCGGTTAAAAATTCGCTCACAAGCAGGATTTGAAGTTGCGTCTTTTTGTTCAGTACACTAGTCTTTTTAATCACTAAACTACCGTGAACTCTACTCTGAATGTTCAACTTTACATATTAATACTTAGATTTCGGCCTGCTTGCATTAATGCGTTAAAGTATAAGAATAACTTAGCATAGTATGTTCACATAATTAACCAGTTTGGTAACAAAATATTGCTAAGTGAAACTTTTACCTTTTAGCCTCAGGAACCGGGTACGTGCCTAGTAGGCACTGTCTACAGTGCCTACACCCGGTAGACACTCCTGAATGACTAATATAATAATCAAATTAATTAAGTCCTTTGTTTAGTTATCGTTGTTAAAACATTATCGAACAACTAATTACACGTACTGTCTGACCAATAATTATATCCCCGACAGGTAGCAAAACAAGGAACTTAGTTATATATATAGTTAACATCAGAGTTAAGTGACTATAATTTATTACTCATAGATTTAAAATTGTTTTATGGATGAAAACTGAGAAAACAACCACCACCGTTTTTGTACCACCGTTTTAGTCATAGTTAGTACAGTATATTAGTAATAGATAATTTTGTTTGTATTCTTTTCCCCTTTGATGTTCTCCATGTTCTTGTCGGCAGTACTTTGTTCACAGACCATTTTTGTTTTACTCTATTTTTATACGTGGAGACTTGTAATTGGCTGTCAGTCTAGCACATTGTTCTTATTCTGTTTTCTTTAGCTGTAAGTCTTCCATACAAATTAAATAAATAAATAAAACGGAAATTAATTATTTACAAAATAGTATTGTACTAAAGCAAAATTCCGGATTCATGTGCGGATCAAAATTTGATTATCGACTCGCCAAGAAGAAGAACGGTGAAGGAAAACATAGTGAGGAAACCTGCACACCTGAGAGTGCTCCATACAGTTCTCGATGGTGTGTGTAGTTCACCAACCCACAGTAGGCCAGCGTGGTGAACTAAGGCCTTAATCCTTCTCATGAAGAAGAGGCCCATGTCCAGCAATTACAATTTATTCCAGAGATAATTAGTATTGGAATTCCAAAAGTTTCATCAATTTGTGCTGTTAACACCTGCCTTAATGAACCGCGTTGAACTGCCAACACACTGGTCATGTTTGACGTATAGGAACATACAATTAAAGTTTCTATTAGATACCTACATTATTTAATTTATCTCAGACCAGTAATTGTTCTTGACTAATAGATATTATTAATCTAGAACAAGTTATGAACGGTATAAATGAATTAAGTACAATTGCAGAACCTAATACTATGAAGTGTTATTGTTGTTTATATACAACCTGTATCAGAAATGCGTGGTCATATTTAAAGAGCTCTATCAGGACATAGCATAGAACAACTTTCACTTAAGGACAAACCCTGAAATTGCAATAAAAAATCAGCTGTTCTGTAGAAAAAACTGGCCAAGTGCGAGTCGGATTCTCGCAATAAGGGTTCCGTACCACCCATCGACCTGACACCTCATAGAAACTGATTTAATTTAAGAGAGTTCATCAAAAGACATCAACGCATCTCTTTCTTTCGCAGGTACCACCACATTTGTCCATGTTTGCCCTATTTTTAGTATTTGTTGCTAAACTACATAGTATGCACTATAAACACACCAAGTTTGACGCTGGTATGTATTACCTTTTTGAAGATAGAGCAGGAACAAAAACGTTGAAAAGAATGCATGTTTTTCGTGGTTTCTTGTATGGGATCCCCCTTTGGTTTTTACATTTTTTTTATATTATTAATATTGGGCCTTTGAAAAAACTCTAAAGGCAACTCTCCTGACTAAATACAACTTCTCGATATTGGCAAAGATTTGAGACTGCTGACTAAACACAACTTCTCTATATTGGCAAAGATTTGAGACTGCTGACTAAAAACAACTTCTCGATATTGGCAAAGATTTGAGTGTTAGGTAAACATAACCTTTGGTGTCCTACTGCTGGGAACGGTCTTAGTCCTTAGGCCTTAGGCTTAATTTCACCAACGATAATTCTCAGGTTAAAACGACCGCTTACCCATAATTCCAGTACATTTTTCGAGAAATCGACCGTTTAATCAAATAATTATCGTTAATGAACACCGGCCTTAGTCCACCACGCTGGCCTACTGTGCTGGTTGGCGGGTTGCAGGACTATACACACCACCAAGAACATAACGGTACTCTCAGATGTGCAGTTCGTCACGATGTTTTGCTTCACATTAAAGTAAGTGAAGTGATAGTGCAAGTGATAATGGTTTAACTTTGAGCCAATAGAACCCGGAAAAAAACATAAAAATTGAGCATTAGAGTGTTAATTTAATTAACGTTCCTAAGAAAACGGTTACGAATAGATCTCATCGACACGGCGACGCGATGTCGCGACGTCCGGTATTTAGCGCTGTCTTAAATAATATTAATAATTAAACTATCATCTTCAATCAACTCACCAAATGTCTTAATCGGCATGAAATCACCAGGATTCACTTATACTATCAATCAGGAAAGCATCTATTGAGCAATCGACGTTTTTATTTATTTAATTTTAACTCCTATAAACGTGGTTTCACAGCGAGAATTGAAATTTGTATAGCAAAATTTCCATTGACGTCACGCCCATCTTTGCTGTGAAAGGTCTGGATAGGCGAGGTTGTGCGAGGCGAGAATTGAAATTATTGTTGGTACAACATTATACTTTATTGCTGCATGAATAGAGTATTTATTACATTGTAAAACGGTACAACGCGAGCAGGCGCGTGCCGGTGCCTGATCGGCGCGAGACGGCCCGTGCTCGCGATGAAAGGGTGGGTTTTTCGGTGTGAAAGGGTCAGTGAGATTTCTATTTACGCCCATCCCATCCAATCCTCACCCTGTCGGTTTGAAACCATCTTTATGCTTGTGTTCATCAACGTTAATTTCTCAAAAATGGTACTGGAATTGTGGGTACACGGTCGTTTAACCAGATAACTATCAAAGTCAAGCCTAAATCAATTTCTGTTTAATATCAAATCTACGACTGACGACAGTATACCATAGTTATCTAAGTGATATTTCCAGCTTTGTAAGACTGCTTGGGTTTGCTGTACAAAAATAAATGTGTTGTGTGTTCAGATTAGGAGTTTCTAAGAAAATGGTACTAAATAGCTCTTGAATCAGTGTGGCATGAAAGAATTTTCTTTTCGTGCCTATACTAGATAATTTTGAAGTCATTAGCATTTTTTTAAGATATGATTGTAATCATCCGTATGAACTACTTTTACTATGTATGGGACCAACCACAGAACCAACTCTGCAATAGCTGGCCCATGCATTTTGTCGATTTATGTGAACACAAATGTAGGAAACAGCTGATTTTTTTTTGAATGTTCGATTCTGGTCCCATAGTATTAATTGTTCAAATTGATGAGCACAATTATCCTTTTAAAAATTGCTAATGAATTTTAAATTATCTAGTATATTAGTCAAAATGTGAACAAGTAATGTTTGGAGGAAAATGTTCTTGGATCACTATGGT
Source organism: Asteroscopus sphinx (assembly GCA_949699075.1). Classification (NCBI taxonomy): domain Eukaryota; kingdom Metazoa; phylum Arthropoda; class Insecta; order Lepidoptera; family Noctuidae; genus Asteroscopus; species Asteroscopus sphinx. The sequence goes on along the minus strand of OX453005.1, from coordinate 23,962,345 downwards.
TCTACAATCGTCAACCTTAGTATAGTTTATAGTCGTGTCTATATATACCTAAATAGACCAACTTCGCCCAATCACAGTACATGATCTGTAAAATGTAAGGGCCGCCGCACGACGTTGGTAGGTAACAAACTCTGACATAACTCAAGCAACAATTAAATAATGTTTTATAATAAAACTGTTGGCTTCTCAATATGCACCAACATCCGGCTGGCCTCTAGGCGGCCTTGTGAACACACTTTCAAACCGAAGCCAAGTAATTAAAAGTATCGTGACACCTAATTTAGATACTTTTGAACCATTTTGTTTAGATTTCAATTGTTCGTCGTACCAAAAATAGATTTGAAAAAAGAAAAAATGTGTTCGAGATTTGAATCTAATCTTAGTTTGCGGCCAGTGCTATCAGTAGGGCTATTTAATAAATTCTGTTCATAGCTAAAGGCGCATGGATCACCCGCAAGCATTCGCATGTAATTTATCAAATTCTCTGATACAAATTATATTGATTTCAAAAAATAGATAAGATTTGAAAAAAGAAAAAATGTGTTCGAGATTTGAATCTAATCTTAGTTTGCGGCCAGTGCTATCAGTAGGGCTATTTAATAAATTCTGTTCATAGCTAAAGGCGCATGGATCACCCGCAAGCATTCGCATGTAATTTATCAAATTCTCTGATACAAATTATATTGATTTCAAAAAATAGATAAGATTTGAAAAAAGAAAAAATGTGTTCGAGATTTGAATCTAATCTTAGTTTGCGGCCAGTGCTATCAGTAGGGCTATTTAATAAATTCTGTTCGTAGCTAAAGGCGCTGGGATCACCCGAAAGCATTCGCATGTAATTTATCAAATTCTCTGATACAAATTATATTGATTTCAAAAAATAGATAAGATTTGAAAAAAGAAAAAATGTGTTCGAGATTTGAATCTAATCTTAGTTTGCGGCCAGTGCTATCAGTAGGGCTATTTAATAAATTCTGTTCATACCTAAAGGCGCTGGGATCACCCGAAAGCATTCGCATGTAATTTATCAAATTCTCTGATACAAATTATATTGATTTCAAAAAATAGATAAGATTTGAAAAAAGAAAAAATGTGTTCGAGATTTGAATCTAATCTTAGTTTGCGGCCAGTGCTATCAGTAGGGCTATTTAATAAATTCTGTTCATACCTAAAGGCGCTGGGATCACCCGAAAGCATTCGCATGTAATTTATCAAATTCTCTGATACAAATTATATTGATTTCAAAAAATAGATAAGATTTGAAAAAAGAAAAAATGTGTTCGAGATTTGAATCTAATCTTAGTTTGCGGCCAGTGCTATCAGTAGGGCTATTTAATAAATTCTGTTCATACCTAAAGGCGCTGGGATCACCCGAAAGCATTCGCATGTAATTTATCAAATGCTCTGATACAATATTGATTTTCTATGTGAATTTGTTACATTACACGCCAATGCTTGCGGTGAGGCAGGGCCTTAATTCAATTTATTACGACTTTAATTTCTATTATTATGAAAAGCAACAAAATGTAATAGTAAAAGGTAAGGCACTATTATTCTAAAGTTTTTCCTATTTGATGTAACATTGAAACTTTTGTTCAGAAGGCAGTAGGTAAGTCACGTTCTGTATATTAATAGCAGTGAATAAAAAGAAAAAAAAATGTAAGCCTTCGTAAAACTTTTCTGATATTATTATAAATAAATTAAGTTAAAACTAAAAAAAATGAAAAAAACTTGAGTTTATTTCTTACACGAATCATGTTTCACCATGTTTTTTTTTTTATTATGCAAGCAGACCAATCATTTTGCTATAGAATCAATGAATAAAGTTGAGATTTAGTGATCATTGGAATAATCAAAAATAAATTTATAGCACCAAGCAGGTATGAAAATGGCTCGAGAGGAAATTAAGTTCTTATAATAAAAGAGCATCAGTAGGTTATCTGTACTAGCAGTAATAAAGTAGTTTTGCAAACAAAAGCAACACATAGAAACTTAATTATTAACTAGGTAAAACACCTAACCAAGTTCTGCTACAAACACAAAACCCTACAAGAACTCGTGTTTGGAACGAACTTGACCAATATATTATCAAACTATTTTATCTAAAAACTATCAGAACTGAGATCTAAAGACGGGCTGAAGTACAAAGTTCTTTCGTCACATAGTCTCAAACACTCCTGAGATATTCTGTACCTACATGTAAAGCAAATTAGAGCACAAGTTCGGTCCTGTATGGAGTACTGCTCTCATCTCTGTGATGGTTCGGCTAAATATCAACTGGCGGCTCTCGAGTCGATTGAGAGGCGCGCCAAGAGGCTCGTTGGCAACGATGCGCTGGTCGACGCCAAACTACAAAGTCTCGAGCATCGGCGCAGAGTTGCTAGCCTATCGGTTTTTTATCGAATGCATTTCGGCGAGTGTGCGTTGGAATTGCACAATTTAATTCCCCCAAGCCCTTTCCATTATCGGACGACCAGACGCACGGCGATGCGCCACCGTTATATGGTAGATATTCCACCCTTACGCACGAACCGGTTTGCTAATAGCTTTATCATGCGTACCGCCAAAGAGTGGAATTCCTTGCCGGCGTCAGTGTTTCCCGAGAAATATAATCTGGTGGTCTTCAAGACTCGAGTGAATAGGTTTTTGCTGGGCAAGCGTGTACCATCGTCGACCGCACCATCGCTTAACATCAGGTGAGGTGGCGGTCAAACGCAAGCCCGTTAAGAATAAAAAAAAAAAAAAAAAAAAAAATTGTTTTGGCTTATTTTAGTTACGCAATGTCATTTAAATTTCTTGTATTCGTTACGTTTTCACCGATTATGTGTTACTTAATGACTTTAAATTGATCGTAATGTCGCGTCGACAACTGAACAGTAAGTTTGAAATTGACCCAAATATTACGTATTATAGAACCTTATTATTAAACAAAGTTTTCAGCCACGCACAGTAGGTACTCATATCCGGCTTAAAGTCGTTATAGCGTAATTTTAAAAGCTTTTATTTTGCTTACTATGCAATTTTAAACCAGATTCACTGACTGACTTGACACCACGGAAACAGACTGAAATTTTATTATGCAAAGATACACATGCACAGTAATTCTGATGAAAATACAATAATTATGCTCATTTAAAAGCTTTAGCTTGGCAAAGTATTTTTTTTTAATTAAGGTTTCATGCAAATAAGATTTAAAGCAAGTTTAGCGGGATTAAATCGCGTAATTGGTTTTCCTGACGTTTCGAAAGATTTGCAGCTTATTATTAACCCCTTTAGACTTAGTTTAGAAGATTAAAAATAATCTTGGAAACATTGAATAAAACGGTCCAAATGCAGGACGGACTTGTGTTTTCTCGTTTTTTTTTTATTCGTTTATGGAATAGGGGTCCCCAGAGATCAGAGTTTTTATTATTTACCATAATTGGTACAGAATATGTTTTACTATGGCCTCTTGTAGTAAAACATGTTTGGATGGAAGGAAGGCGTAAGCTTAGTAATAGGGTGGCGTAAGTCTATAAATACAAATATACGATGTTGTACAATACACATCATCATCGTCATTATTTCAGCCGAAAGGAGTCCACTGCTGGACGTAGGTCTCCTCCAAGTATCTCCACAAAGCCCGGTCCTGCGCTTTCCGCATCCAGCAATACAATACAATACTTTTTAGGGTTCCGTACCCGAAGGGTGCCAAACGGGACCCTATTACTCTCGCTACGCTGTCCGTCCGTCCGTCCGTCCGTCTGTCTGTCACAGGGCTGTATCTTTTGAACGGTAATAGGTAACCGGTTGAAATTTTCTCAGAATATGTGTTGCTATGAGGTGTATTACGACAAATACTAAAAATAAAAAAAAGTCTGAAACCAAAGGGGGTCCCCATACAAGAAACCTCAAAAAACATGCATTTTTTTCAACGTTTTTGTTTTTGCTCTATCTTCAAAACGGTAATATATACCAGCGTCAAACTTGATCAGATTATAGTGCATATTATGTAGTTTAGCAACAAATACTATAAAATAATAAGACAAACATAGACATATGTGGTGGTACCTGCGTAAGAAAGACATGCAAAAATTCATATTTCGCGCAATGTGCGTTGATGTCTTTTTGATAAACTCTCGTAAATTAAATCAGTTTTTATGGGGTATCACGTTGTTGAGATGTACGGAACCCTTACTGCGCGTCCGACTCGCACTTGGCCGGTTTTTTTTCTTGTGTGCGGAAATTTCACATTTAAGTTACACAGATGGGAGGGACTAACTGAAAATCAGTGCTGTGCATACCTACATGCACAGCAAATACTGAGCTGGATCCCTTGCTACACATGTAGTATACATGTTGTGTTCTCTGTAATTTGTCCTGTTACCTTTTCATGTAATTATAAGTCCGTAGTACGAAACATATTTTACTACTTTACTGGTGCATCTACCTTATTCTTTGTCTCTGCATTACCCTAAGGTTGTCTGGTAGAGAACGCCTATGGTGTTAAGCCCGCCTTTGTACCCTGTTGTGCATAAAGAATTAAATAAATCTTTCTTATTATATATAAATCTCGTGTCACAATGTTTGTCCTCAATGGACTCCTAAACCACTTAACCGATTATAATAAAATTCGCACACCATGTGGAGTTCGATCCAACTTGCGAGATAGGATAGTTTAAATCTCAAATTATAGTCGCAATTTTAATTTATTGCTAATTATTTGTCTGTTATTATTTGACAGTCACAATTATCTGTTAACTCCAAATGATTCTAACAGATGTCGATACCTTTCGACTGGGTTGAGATAGATGATAGATTTTAATGATATTTTTTGTGTAGGTACAGTCAACAAATCGGAATCATGACCCACTCAGCTGATAATTCGTTTGAAATCGTCAAAACAGTAAGGTTTTCTTCTATGCTGCACTTAGGACATTTTGAATATTACAGAAACTGCATTAAAACGGGTCAGAGGTCTGTGCCGTTTTGAGCTTTGTTATCAATGCAATAGATTTATAATTGGATTGGAAATTATGTTTTTTATTAACCAGGAATTATGTTTTGAATTTCGAATTAGCTGTCGTATCACGTGTTTTTCCTACAAACAACTATATTTTTTAAGAAACCTATACAAACTTTTTCGATTACAGACCATTAATAAAATAAAAATTACAAATATAATGTCAAGTATGAAAAGGTGTCAAACAATACTCTTAATATGTGGAACCTCGGACGAAAAAAAAAGGCAGACGGAATCTCGCTATTCAATAAGTGAAGCATCCATAGCAAGCCGGATCGCTTAAAAGTATAGTATGCCAAAAAGCCGCGATTACACAAAAAATCTAGTGTGACGGTAGTCATTGTTGTAGCGTCATAAATAAAATAACAGTATAAATCTGGTGTGTTAAAATGCTTTCGAAATTATAGTAAGTACAGGAAAAAATTAAGTGCTTCAGTCTTTGTTTAGCTAGATTCCGTCCGCCTTTTTTATTCGTCCGAGTGTGGTAAATTCATTTAATTTATAATATCCTCTGTACCATATTTCACGCAATAAATGATAAATAAATAAATAACATTATTTGGAGTTAAACATTAAGAATAAAATTAGAAAAATAATTTTATTGGTAAACTAGCTGTAACTGTCAATAGCTAACAACATTGATAACAAGTCAGTTGCCAGGGAAATATCTGTTAACGCGAAATTCAACCTAATTGTATTAGAATGTCTGTAGGATATTAAGCTTATCGTGGGTCATGATTCCGATTTGTTGACTGTACGTTCGAGTCCGGGTCCCTGTAGGGTTTGAATTAACAAATGGACCCGGTAGGTGGCGCTGCAGTCGTTGTGTCACCAAATTTGATTTGCTGAACAATTGATAACATGGGACGGGACATGGGACGGACGGGACAGGACATGTGACATGGGGGACGGGATATGGGACGGGACGGGACGGGACATGTGACATGGGGGACGGGACATGTGACATGGGGGACGGGACATGGGACGGGACGGGACATGGGACATGAGACGGGACGGGACGGGACATGTGACATGGGGGACGGGACATGGGACGAGACGGGACTTGAGAAGGGACATGGGCCGGGACGGGACATGGTACATGAGACGGGACATTGGACATGGGACGGGATGGGACATTTAACATGGGACGGGACGGGACATGGGACGGGACTGGACATGGGGTGAGATAGTGGGATAGTGGGATAGTGACTGGACTGGACTGGACTGGACGGTCCGAATAAAAGGATGGATGGATGGATGGATGGATGGATGGAACTGGACTGGACTGGACTGAATTAACAGGATCCGTCACGTGGGTTAGCAGAATTTAACGCGAGTGAAGCCGCGAATATTTATTTCTTCTGTACATCTGATTGTCGCCTAACTCCTCCTAAACAGCTGAACCGATTTGGATGAATTTTTTTGTGAATATTTCAATGGTTTCCTGGATGGTGTGAAAACACAATTGGATCCGGTAGGTGGCCCTTCTGTCTGTATGTCACTGATCTTCTCCTAAATGGCAGGGACGATTTTAATTATATGTGGCGCTGCTTTTCCGGGCAGGACGACGTCTGCCGGGTCCGCTAGTAAATAAATAAAAATAAGGTATATTTTATGTGTGTGTAATAAAATAAATGGTTTAATGGTGTAAATGGTTGGTACTCTTTTGACTTTGATGGAACCATAAACAATGCCTGTTGTTTCGGCAGACCCAAAAATGTTGCGTAGTAGAGAAAGAGAACTACTTAGGTAAGTAAACTTACTTCCTCAAATATAACGGTCAAAATCTACATGTAGTTAAGTTGTATAATAATTCAGTCAAAGTCGGTTTACCTTACAATAAATATCTAGATCCGCAACGCGATAAGAACATAGCTTTAAATGATTCTAACTAGTTTGAAACGCGCTCTAATATATCACGCAGCGCCCGGCGATCAGCGGGCTTGTTATAAAATGAACCTGAACAAGATTTACATTTTATATACGCCAACGAGCTACAAAACGAATCTAAAACCTGGATTTTCGAAAATGGTTATAATTTTTAAGTAATTTCTTACTTTTATCGATACACTTACCTATATTATTACATTTCCAATACTAAATTAATGACAAAAATTGTCGGCCGTATAAGTAGTAATTAACTAAAGTGTAGATTATTGAAATTGACAGTTTAATTTGATGGCAACATTTCTTCATTTAAACTTAAGCCTCAAGCGTTTTCGTCACTCTAATTACCTAAACAAAACCTTCTTATATGAGCCAGAATGTCAAGTGATTATTTTTATAAGCAGTCCATAAAAAATTACTGCTGAAAATCGGTCTTTAATAGGCCGCTATGGGCCAATACCAGGCCCCTCAGAAAGTATTGCGAAAAAAAGTTTTTATATATGGGACTGGCCAGTTATAATGTTTTTCGAAAATATGATTATAAGTAAAAATAAGTAAGTTCCAATTTCAAAATTTCCCTCCACATTTTTTGCGAGTTAATTCAAAGTATTGTGTCTCACTGAAATATGGATCTGCGCCGGGAACATTTTAGAGCTATGATTTTATACGATTTCAAGTGTCGCCTTAAACCGGATGAATCGTACGATAGACTTCAAATGGCATTCATGGATGAAGGCCCTTCCAAGGCAACCGTGTATCGTTGGTATAACGAATTCAAGCGCGGTCGACCAACTTTGGGGGATGACGAAAGAAGCGGTCGCCCTTTGACGGCTGTTACCGAAGAAAACGTGCTAGCAGTGAAAAATTTAATCCAAGACAATAGGCGAATTACATATCAGGAGATTCAACACATATTGAAGATTGGATCGGGAAGCGTTCACGAGATTCTACACAGCCATCTTCGCGTGAGGAGGATAGTATCACGCTGGGTGCCGCACAACCTCACCGATGCTCAGAAGCAGGCCCGGGTGGAATGGTGCCGTGATATGCTTAACAAATTTGAAGCAGGCTCGTCTCGGCGTGTTTACGACATCGTTACAGGTGATGAGTCCTGGATTTATCAATACGACCCAGAAACCAAGCGCCAGTCGACTGTTTGGGTGTTTCAAAATGAGCCAACGCCTACCAAAGTGAAGCGATCTAGAAGCGGGGGTAAGATTTTGATCGCTAGCTTTTTTAATTTGACTGGCCACTTGGTATCAATTCCCTTACGGGATCAAAGAAGCATTAATGCCGAATGGTATACTGCCAAATGTTTGCCAGAAGTTTTCTCTGTTATAAGCAACAAGCGACCAAACACAGGGCTCCGCGGGCTACTGCTCCACCACGACAATGCACCTGCGCACACCGCACTCAAAACGAGGGACTTCCTGGACAGCACGCCAGTCAAACTCCTGGGTCACCCTCCTTACAGCCCTGATCTAGCACCGTGTGACTTCTTTTTATTCCCAAAAATAAAAAATCAGCTCAAAGGGATACAATTTTCGTCGCCGGAAGATGCGCTGGCTGCGTTCGAGCAGGCTGTAAACGAGGTGTCTGCGGCGGACTGGAAAAAGTGTTTTGAAAACTGGTTTAGGCGCATGAATCTTTGTATAGAGGCTGGTGGAAAGTACTTTGAAAAGATTTGATAAAAATATATGTACGTATAGAACAATTTTTTTTAGTTTCGCAAAACTTTCTGAGTGTCCCACGTATTAATAACCTGTCTATCCACAATTTGCCCTAGTAGATTTGACATTGCTTTTGCTTTTGTTAAATTTTTATCTCTATTAGGGCAAATCAAATAAATAATCGCGAATTGGCAAACGTAGTGTAGGGCGCCCCTCAACCAGGTGGACCGACGACCTGATGAAAGTAGCTGGGGGGGACTGGATGCGGAAGGCAGAGGACCGAGTTTTGAGCCGCAATTTGGGAGAGGCCTATGTCTAGCAGTGGACTGCGATAGGCTGAGTTGATTGATTGATTGAAATAAATAATAAAAGGAAAAAAATTGAAGGATGGTTTTGCAACTAATAAGACTAAGAATTTTATGACCTGTTATGTTATTACGATGTCTAGTCCAATCGAGATCCAGTCATTTCGCGATCTAGTCTTACGGGCAACCTACACATATCGAGATAGACACCAAAAGATACCGACCCAAATTAATGTTCAAATTACTAGTTAGTTAGTTATTATTATAATTATATATATTAGTTAGTCAACAACATGTGGTATCATAATTGAATTCAAACTATTTTATGTATATTTTTTTTTTTTTGTATATATATTTTTTTATTTTTTTATTGTATATTTTTTTTATGATTTTGTAGGTAATAAATTTATTTAATTTAGATAATCGAATCTGGTATCATAATAATTTAATTCAAACTAACTATATTGTGTAGAATTTGTAATAAATTTATTTAATTTAGAAAATTTTTGATTATAGAATCTGGTAAACCAGATGTTGCTGTGCCCTATCAGGGTTCATGTTTGAAAATATCATCCTACTGTAACAACTTGCATGAAAGCAATAAATAATTATAAATTATGAATTACTAGCGACCCGCCCCGACTTCGCATGAGTGCAACAAACGGTTCAAGTGATGATCTTTCATACATACAGTAATTGATTTTTATTTATATAGATATTTTTTGCTTTTTGTTTCTGTTTTTTTGGGGTGCATTAAAAGAGCCTCCACGAGTGACGATATTTAATTGATCGTTCGGCGCACCCTGGGCAGTCAGCCCCGCTACCACCCTGCTGACTGGCTAATATTTTACCCACGGCATGAGTTGTTATCAATATGTAGCTTATACCCATACGATAGAAGAAGATTTATAAAGATGGATAGATGATTAATTTTGGCCGTATATCAACCGTCGAACATCAACACAAATAAATATATAAACTTTTTAATAAAAAAGTTAACCGACTTCGTAATCCGTAACCAAAAATTAATAAAATAAATCAATGTAATGTATTCCAATATTTTTTCATAAACCAACATTTTGAAGGCAGTGTCCGCATTTTTAGTGTTGTGTGTGGTTTTGGTACACGTCAAAAAAGTCTTGTCAAAATTGGATACCGTACCATGTAACAACAAAAACGTTTTGACAATGTTTTGTTAAGCTTCATTGCGTGGTTGATAGAAATCTCACACAGTAACAATTTTTCCATAAAGGGCCGGGCCCTTTAACCTTGGCAACTAAGTAGAAGGTCTCAAGGTAAAAAGTGATTTCTTCATAAGAGTTATTATCCGAAATGTTCTACTTTTTAAAGCCACTTAAAGCCAGTGTATTTATTTAAAGAGTCAATAAATTTTGTTTTTTTAGCTAGTGATTGAAATTGCTTTTCACGCTCTGACTTTTCAAATTCATGTGGGGATCAGAATTTGATTATCACTTGCTTTAACGGTGAAGGAAAAACATCGTGAGGAAACCTGCACTCTCCGGGAGTGCTCGATACAGTTTTCGATGGTGTGTGTAGTCTGCAAACCCACACTAGGCCAGTGTGGTGGACTAAGGCCTTAACCTTCTCTGTCGGAGAAGAGGCCCGTGCCCAGAAGTAGTACAATAATGGGCTGCTTATGTTATATAAGATTAGTAGGAGGTGTAGCCTATAAAATGTTTAAATGGTTGAACTATTGAAGTAACTAACTATTACTTATGTAACGGAATGCAGATGTACCTATATCAGACATCTGGATCAGTTCCCGTTCAATATTTGACTCAAACCATAGCTACGTTAGTACTATAATAAAACAAAGTTTAACCGGATTAAATCGCGTATATTATTTAAATTGGTATTCCTGACGTTTCAAAAGCTTTGCAGCATTTCGTGGTCGCAGGTAGACTAAGATGACAAGCGTCTTTACAAATATTTCTAAAAAAATATTTTAATCTACTTTTATTTTATTTTAAATAATATACGCGATTTAATCGGGTTAAACTTTGTTTTATTATAATGTGTAGTGATCGCGAAAACCTTAGAAACTATTTCATTAGTACAGTCGAAGGCTCGGAGGATGATGATGAGTCGACTGCATGACAGTGGTAACACGTCTATTCGAAAACCGCCCTTACTGCTTACGAAATAAAGATGCTGCTAATGTCAAAGTGTTACCACCGACGTGCGGTCGACCGTACTATTAGATATTCTGTGCCATAGCCAAAACATTCATTGTGTTTTGTTCCTATTATTGTACAATTTAGTCTCTGCGATCTGCTAAACATGATGTCTCTTAGGCGGCCCATACACCTACAGTATAGTTGTGCAATACCAGGCCCCTCAGAAAGTATTGCGAAAAAAAGTTTTTATATATGGGAGACTGGCCAGTTATAATGTTTTTCGAAAATATGATTATTTATAAGTAAAAATAAGTAAGTTCCAATTTCAAAATTTCCCTCCACATTTTTTGCGAGTTAATTCAAAGTATTGTGTCTCACTGAAATATGGATCTGCGCCGGGAACATTTTAGAGCTATGATTTTATACGATTTCAAGTGTCGCCTGAAACCGGATGAATCGTACGATAGACTTCAAATGGCATTCATGGATGAAGGCCCTTCCAAGGCAACCGTGTATCGTTGGTATAACGAATTCAAGCGCGGTCGACCAACTTTGGGGGATGACGAAAGAAGCGGTCGCCCTTTGACGGCTGTTACCGAAGAAAACGTGCTAGCAGTAAAAAATTTAATCCAAGACAATAGGCGAATTACATATCAGGAGATTCAACACATATTGAAGATTGGATCGGGAAGCGTTCACGAGATTCTACACAGCCATCTTCGCGTGAGGAGGATAGTATCACGCTGGGTGCCGCACAACCTCACCGATGCTCAGAAGCAGGCCCGGGTGGAATGGTGCCGTGATATGCTTAACAAATTTGAAGCAGGCTCGTCTCGGCGTGTTTACGACATCGTTACAGGTGATGAGTCCTGGATTTATCAATACGACCCAGAAACCAAGCGCCAGTCGACTGTTTGGGTGTTTCAAAATGAGCCAACGCCTACCAAAGTGAAGCGATCTAGAAGCGGGGGTAAGATTTTGATCGCTAGCTTTTTTAATTTGACTGGCCACTTGGTATCAATTCCCTTACGGGATCAAAGAAGCATTAATGCCGAATGGTATACTACCAAATGTTTGCCAGAAGTTTTCTCTGTTATAAGCAACAAGCGACCAAACACAGGGCTCCGCGGGCTACTGCTCCACCACGACAATGCACCTGCGCACACCGCACTCAAAACGAGGGACTTCCTGGACAGCACGCCAGTCAAACTCCTGGGTCACCCTCCTTACAGCCCTGATCTAGCACCGTGTGACTTCTTTTTATTCCCAAAAATAAAAAATCAGCTCAAAGGGATACAATTTTCGTCGCCGGAAGATGCGCTGGCTGCGTTCGAGCAGGCTGTAAACGAGGTGTCTGCGGCGGACTGGAAAAAGTGTTTTGAAAACTGGTTTAGGCGCATGAATCTTTGTATAGAGGCTGGTGGAAAGTACTTTGAAAAGATTTGATAAAAATATATGTACGTATAGAACAATTTTTTTTAGTTTCGCAAAACTTTCTGAGTGTCCCACGTATTTGCAATTGCGCAATGATATTGACCGTTTAGGGGTGAGATTGAAAGACAAATGAAGATCGGGACGATACAATAATAATTGTGCAATATTAATATTTCGCAATTATATTGTAGGTGTATCGGCCGCCTAAGAGACATTATGTTTAGCAGAAAGCAGAGACTAAATTGTAGAATAATAGGAATGCCTTAGTAAAATTTAATCCAAAGCATCTGATTTAATTAATATTATTCCCAACAGGTCACTAAATAGCAGTATATGAATAATTCTAAACAACTTGTCTCTGCGATCGCCGTATGTTTAAATTTCCTGTCGTGCATTCGCATGCACATGCGTGTGAGCATGTATGCTAAGCACCTGTTCTACAACAATATTGATTGTTACATGAAACAAATTACCAGTTTTTGTATCATCAGTTTTCAAATTCAAATTCATTTATTCGCATAAAAATTGGTACGTAACATAGTTGGTCTTACATGTAGTTAGGATTTGCTCCTTGCAACTTTAGTCAAATTATTGACATGTAAATATCTTCATTGATGTGAAGCAGTGATAGCCTAGTCGTTGAACGCTTACCTTCCATGCACGAGGGTGCGAGTTCGAACCCGGCCCGCATCTCTGTCTTTTCGGATTCATGTGAGGATCAGAATTTGATTATCACTTGCTTTAACGGTGAAGGAAAACATCGTGAGGAAACCTGCACACCAGAGAGTGCTGCATACAGTTCTCGATGGTGTATGTAGTCCACTAACCCGCACTAGGCCAGCGTGGTGGACTAAGGCCTTAACCTTCTCATACTGAGAAGAGGCCCATGCCCAGCAGTGGGACAGTAATGGGCTGATTATGTTATGTTATGTAAATATCTTAGCAGACGAGTCCTTGAATGGAGACCGCGAATCGGCAAACATTTTGTCTATTTATAACAACACAAATTTAGGGAACAGCTGTTTTTTTTTTCGCGATTTCATATTTGGTCCCATAGTAAAAGTTCTTCATACTGATGAGTACAACTCCTTAAGAGATTTTCAGTTATTTCAGTAGACGTTGTATATTATCCGGGTTATGGTATATTTGTGTGCCAAATTTCATCCAAATTCATTCAGCTGTTTCAGCGTGATTTAAGGACAAACAAACAAACAAATATGCATATATACTTTTGCATTTATAATATTGGTAAGATAGATCCCTCACAGAAATATTACATCTACAATCGTTAGTAGCTCCAAGTTGCTGGCAATTTGGCGAATACAGTCACTATTACCAACTAGAAGAAATTTATCACTACGGCTATGGTTATTTAAATCACATACTATTACCTCCCTAGCCGCATTGGGTAACCACTGTTGTGTGATACATTTTCTTTATTGGAGTCGGCCCACATTGCAATGCGTATTATCTACGTTTTCCTCGCATTTTATTTTAACCTATAAAATACCTGATTTTGTCGATAAACAACACATTAGTGATTCGCAAAGGGAATTTCAAAAGAAGTAATACAAGCTGATGAGCTGTTGTGTTCAGATTCGATACGTTACAATACTGCAATTAACAGGGAGCATTCGCGTGTAATTTAACAGTGCAAGATTTGATTTCGAGCATTACAGTACTGCTCGATTCACTAACTAGGAACTGTGAACGTTACAAACCGTTACATTGTGTGTGGGGCGAGCATTTGAAGTGTAACATTGATTTCGTTATCACTGCCACCTAGGTCACTGAGATGGTCATGTTACAAGCGGTGCGCATTGTAATGCTCGGCTCTTCGCACTCACTGCTGCAATGTTACAACTCGTATCGGTCGTGTTACAAGCGGCGCGCATTGTATTGCTCGGTTCTTCTCACTCACTGCTGAAATTTTACAACTTGTATCGGTCGTGTAATCGTGTTACAAGTGCCGTGCATTGTAATGCTCGGTTCTTCGCACTCACTGCTGCAATGTTACGCCTTGTATCGGTCGTGTTACAAGCGGCGCGCATTGTAATGCTCGGTTCTCCATACTCACTGCTGCAGTACTACAAATTGTATCAACAGGTGTGCGCACGGATGCGCACCGGACGCATTCACCGATTTACAGCTGGAACCATTTGTCTACGGAACCCTGAGAAAAGAAAATAAATAAACTAAGTGTTCATGTGACTGTACTTTCCTTATATTTTATGTCGACTGTACTTTCTTAAAATTTTATGTTTTTTTTGTTACTTTTTTTTGTATCCCTCCTGTTAGTTACCTGTTTGTGTTTTTATTGCACTGTTATTTAAATGTTGCGCGCCGTTAACAATAAACCATTTTTCTTTCTTTCTTTCATTATTTTATGTTTTGATTACTTTGCCAATACAGTAGCACTAGATCAAAGGTCTAATATCAAAAAGATTAAATACGTGAGACTGAATCAAATGAAAATTAAATGTTTATAAATCAACGGCTTGATTATACAATTAACAATACAGCGTTAACTATTATTTGATTAATTTGAATACATTTTAATATTAATATTACCTAGTATATTTATCATTGATAGTTTTGTCACTGTTTTATTATGTGCTCTTTAGTTGGGGATGTCGTGGTACGCTTTGAACGTTGATTCACGGCAAAAAAGCGCGTGCCGCGAACACCTGCCTACCAGCCGCGATAAATTTAAATGCTTTTTATTATTAAAATGAATGAGGACGACTGGAACGATGAAAAAAGTTTTTTTTTTATTTCCATAATTTACAAACAAAACACCGTATTATGGAATCTTAAAAACGAGAACTTGAACAAAAATAACCACCGGGAATGGATGTTCGTAGCAGAATCGTACGTGCGGTCCATAGATGCTAGCGTTGCATTGCATGTTGGGTTGCAAATAATCTGTCATACGCAGCTTAGCCTTACAAAGGTACTCCACCCTTCAGGGTTAGAACCTAGTCTATTATTAGCACATTATTACTCAACTGTCATGATTAGATAATTAACCACGCCCGACAACGGAACGATGAAGTTTTTACTCCGATCATCACATAACCTGTCTTCGTATCGAGTCGATAGACCATTTAATGATCGATTACGTTTGCTTACAGCAATTCATCAAATAGTCGATCAAATATCAATCAATTCAGCCTATCGCATTCCACTGCTGGACATAGGCCTCTCCAGGGTTGCCAACCGTACTATACAATATATTATTTTACTATATTTCAGCCCAGTGTACTATATATATACTGTTGAAGAAAGATGTAGTACGTAAAATACTATATTTCGATCGAAGGAGCAATGTGCTTCTGATTTTCCTGCGGGTAGATAATTTTTAGGTTTCATGTAAGAAATTGTCAATTTATGCAGCTTCAGGTTTCAACAGACCTCTTTATTTATTTATTTATAATTTATGTACACACAGTAACGAATGGAGACAGCATTAAAAGTATTTAGTACAAAGGTACTGCTTATTTCAAAGAAATTCCTACCAGCAGACCTGCGAGAGGAGAAATAAGTAAGAAGTCTTTGTATTGCTTTTGAAAACTCCAAGTGCATTTATTACCCTATCCTACTGTAATTACCTTAATTATTTCTTGATTATTAATAAATTATCTTTAATTTTTATGAAAACTGCAATACCACTCAGCAAACTTTATATTTACAACTTAATTCATAAGCACCGTTACTTAAATATTGAAAAACACCCATAGTTAGTAGTAATTTTAATTTATTGATTTTAATTTGGTTTATTGACATTAATTTAATTTAATTTATTTAATTTATTCAATTTTAATGTAATTTTAGTTAATTTAATTTAATTAATTTAGTTTGATAATTGGTTTTAATTTTATTGGTTCAATTTGTAATTTAATTTATGCTGATAAATTTTTTAATAAAAAAAATTTTTCGTACTAACATAGTATTTTAAGTATTACTAACACTATTGTGGACTGAAGTTGTCTGATTAAATAAATTAATAATAATAATAGTATTGAGTAAAGGGAAAATACCTAAAACGCTCTGAAAATGGAAATAACGTTTTCGCAAAGAAAACCAAAAACAATTGCGCACGCGCTATTTCGAAGCATTTTCCTAAAACACTAAATTTTCTTTCATTATACTATATTTTTCATGTCTTGTCCTGAAAAATACTATGTTTTCCTGACAAAAAGTTGGCAACCTCTCACAAGTTGCGCCACAATACTTGGTCCCCACCAGCTACTTTCTTCAGGTCGTCGGTCCACCTGGCTGGGGGATCAAATATACCTGCGTATTAATATACATCGTCCTACCTACACATGTTGGTATAGTATTGTCTGTATAAAAAAAAAATAAGGCTCTTATGAAGCATTGGTCGAAATTCGACAATGATTTATTTTGACTTTTATTTCTGTCGGGACAGGTCAGCTCCTACATACTATGGCAACTCTTTTTACGTTTATTCCTAAAGGCAATATTCTCACTTTTAAACTCTTGTTTATTTCTGACATTAACCTACATTATGCTCACATTATTTTAATACATTTGATGTAATAAACAGTAACCTATTTTAAAAACAGTATATCCATGGAGTTTCTTGCCGGTTCTACTCCATAGGACCCACAATTTGGGACCGTGCAACTAGAGCCTGACCTTTCAAAAGTGCCTGTAATTAGGTTTATTTGAAATAAAAAAAACATTTGATTTGATTTAGTATCAGGAGCAAGCACAACCAGCCTATTAATGTCCCACTGCTGGGCACGAGCCTCTTCCGCTGGCCTAGTGTGGTTTGGCAGACTACACACACTATCGAGAACAGTATGGTGTACTTTAAGGTGTGCAGGTTTCCTAAAAATGTTTTCTGTCATCGTTAAAGTAAGGAATAATCAAATTCTAATCAGCACATGAATTTGAAATGATTTTTACAAGATTTTTTTAAGAATAGAAGTAGCTTCTTTATAGAAGCAAGTTAATAATTTGATATAATCTTAGTTTTAGTAGCCTATCAGGTCATCATCATCATCATCATTTCAGCCGAAAGACGTCCACTGCTGGACATAGGCCTCCCCCAAGCATCGCCACAACGTTAAGCCTATCAGGTGCTGGTCTGTTATTTGGTGTTGTCACTCACACAAAAGGAGTTGTATTTTATTAGACTATGTAGTACCTATCCATAATAAAAATGTATACCTATAGAAATACGTTAAGATGCTATACAAACAACTAACAGTGGTCATAAATTTAGAGTTTTCGGCTCTTCAACAGAGATTCCTAGTTAGAATTCTGAACCTAAAGTTTCATTAAATTGTATTCGTGATCCAAAATAGTGCCAAGTATCACTGAACTCATTAAATAGGAATTAAAATAATACAACAAAAATAATCGAGTAATTGAATACTGATCGAATACGACTGCACGACCGAATAATTGACACTTGAACTTTTGATTTGACCGCAGACTGTACCACTCGGATTGCTAGTTTGTGCATGCAGGATATTAGGTTTATCGTTGTTACGTATTAAATTGAGCTAAATAATTTTACGATACTGTTTCTCTACTTTTTGTTTTTTTTTGTATCCAAAACAAACGGCGCCGCCGGACCGAACAACAAAATTTTGCTGTGACCCCGGGGATAGAGTATATGGAATCCTATGCAACAACGCACACGCAGGTCAAATCGACCGTCTGGTGGACAGCGGCGAATGCTGGCTGGCGTGTTCGTAGCAATCATGATAGGCAGGAGCGGAATTTTTGGCTTTAAGGCCGCCATCTGCGCAGCACTTAAGAAATAAAAAAACAGACACCTATTACTTATTTTTCCAGAAAAGATGCTAGATTTCAGCATCATTGTCATTTCAGCCGAAAGACGTCCACTGCTGAATATAGGCCAAAAGGGGGAATGTGCCATAATCGCCACGCTTGGCAGGCGGGTCGCAGTTAAATGCTCAGAGAACGCTGCTGCCAATCCTCTGGTGAATCCCTTAGTCGCCTTTTACGACACCCATGAGAAGAGATGCTAAATTTACTGAAACATAATGCAATCATTTGAAGAAACAACGTAAAGCTCATAAGTACACAAGGCACTTGGAATTATAAAATGTTTTTTTTAAACGTTGCCCCACTTCGATTTGTTTTGTATCGTGGGTGCGTTTACAAACACCCAGACCCGGAAAAACTATCTGTAGATCACACAAATATTAAAATTTTATTCATGCGGGAATCGAACCTATGGCCCTTATCGCAGAAGACGATCAGTCAGACACTGCACACAATCGTGTCGTCAAAACATTAAGAAAGAATTAGGCTTAAACACAGTAAAAAAATACAGTAGCAACGCATTCAATTGACACCCGGGATTGCATGCACCTTAAGCAACTAATTAGCTACGGAACCCTGTTAAATCCTTCACCTTTATTCAAAGAAATCAGATTTCAACGGCGTGACTAAAAGGGAGACACTGTTTCATTGTAAGTATTATAAAACATTACAGCGCTTGCGCTCTATATTTCGAGTTTCGTCAAATATGATTTCGCGCTGTCGCACATTTTCGTGTCGCCGGCGGCGCAAGGCCGATATAATAAAAGACAGAATCAACCAAAAAAACTGAAGTAATCGTTACGTAAATGGTCGAGAAAGTCGGGTGTGAGGTTGGGAAGTGAATAATCCCCACACTCGGTCGCCCCATTACCCGGCCGAGTGGAATGGCCTCTTGAAACAATACACCGGACAACCGGTCATTAAAAATACATAATGTTCACAACTGTGTGCGGAACTAATATTTTAATGAACGTACCAGATAATGTTGAATTTGATTCATTTGAGAGTATTTACAGAATGAGATAACGTCAGAATGTCAATCGGCAGCTGCTTTGAAATATATACGCGTTCGATAGTTGTTGAAAATTATTTTGCATTGTAAATTGTTTAGGGTCCGATATAATCTTATACATGTACAAACAAATATTCGTAGTAAGAACTAATTCAACCACACTATTCCAATTGTTTTCGATTAACTATATTATTTTCATATGAATAGAATATTTAAATTTACGTATATGAAAAACCAAGCATCAATATGGCCTACCTATAATTTTAATCCAAAACAAAACACAATTAATCAACTTAACAATGCATTAAGCAATAAGCATGTTTACTTTCCATTCATTTTCTTTAAAGCAATCTTAAAATTTTAAGGAATGGCGACGAAAATTTCTTATTTTTGTCTGCAACTTTAAAAAGCTTGCTCTGGATTATAACCAAAAAACAACAAGAAAATCATAAAAAGGAAATTTATATCGCTCAAATGAGGGCAGTCATAAAATTAAGATTTTGCAACAAGCAGACCGGTCTAGACCGACTTATGTATTGCCATGTAATAAAAATAAACTTTATTGCCTGAATATTTGATTAGCTCCCCTTTCAGTTCTGACATTTGTATGTTACACAAATATGCATCAATGTACGTCATCTACCTATGCATTATTGCGTAGTTACAAATTACATACATTCCACAGAGCACTGGTGGTTTTGAGGCACGCGTCCATCTATCGGCATCGTATGTATCGGACGGATCGCATTGTATTCAAAAATGCAGATCATTGGCATCTGAATGTCAATATTGACGATCCGATTGCTTATAGAAATTTGGCAGCAATCCGTACGCTGTGGATAAGTGGACACACTTCTCTATACGGATTAATTTAATGCGATTCGTACGATGCGTACCATGGAACTACTTTTTAGGGTTCCGTAGTCCTACAAGGAACCCTTATAGTTTCGTCATGTCCGTCCGTCTGTCCGTCTGTCCGTTTGTCCTAATCCTTTACAGCTTAATAACTTCTATAGTTATAAACATAAGTAAATTAAATTTTGTTAAAAAATTGTTTAGATATAGATCTCAATTTTAAAAGAATAAAAAAATCTTGTTAACGTATTTTAGGGGTGGCGCCGATATATGTGAAATGGGGATGAAAAGTATTTTTTCGCTGCACCCCCTCTTGTGGGGTATCATTGAATAGGTCTACTAAAATGAAGGTAATGTTTCATACATAACTTTTTTATCAGGTATACCATCTGCGAAATACAGTTCGCCAAAGTGGCTTGCAATGTGTCCCCCCCCCCTGCCATTTCTAACTTATAGTCTTTCACATTGATAGACCTTTATAAAAACTCTCTTTTAAAATTGTTTTGAGTATAATGTGATTATAACTTTTTGAGTTATAGTGAGAAAACTGAAAAATATTTAAGACGCCTAGTTCATAGGTCATCGACCTTAGAGAAAAATGATTTTAGCAAATAATGATCCTTTAGTTACTTTCTATTTAAAAAAATCACAAAAAGAAACTTTATGTTATATTGATATTGTTGACGACGAAAAGTGATTACAGTGACTGGTGCTTTGATTAGTGACAAATGATAAAGTTATAAGTTAATAGTGACGCAATAATATTGAGTCGATTTAGTAATTTCTATGACTTTCTAGAATACTTGGATTGATTGTGTACAAGAACATTCTGGAAAGTCCTACTAGAAAGTTCTAGATAATATCGAATGGTCTGGAATGTTCTAGAATCCTTTTGTTCGACCATGTATGTACTAGAACATTCTAGAATAGGTACCATACTGGAACTTTCTAGAACAGGAGACAGCCTCTAATTGGTTGACGGCAGGCATATAAATAGGGCCGCCTGGGCCGAACAAGGGAGTTGTGATTTGGAAATCAAACAGTTAAGATCGAATATTAAACTAGCATATTGTGTTGTTCATTCTGTAGTCCTAAGTACTTGACAATATATTCATTTATACATTTTGAAGGTGATTTCTTTTTGAAGAACCCTACAGAAATTGGTCCTTCGAGCCGGATCGTGAATCGAAGCCTGAAGCTGAAGGATACGTCGGTTCAAGATTCAACTTTGAAGATTGTGTGGATCAAGTACGCTGTGTATCGTCGTGGAATTTTGAAGACGCAAGCCATCGACTGCCGCCTTGTCATTGAACTTCAATATCGAAGACGAAGTTGCTTGAAGAATCTGCGTGTGCTTTGTTGTACATAAGCGGCTACGTTTTTCGTTAGACTGTACATGTGACTACAGTTATAGGAAGATTGAAGATTCAAGAATGAGCTAAGCATTGAAGAGAAATTGCTTGAAGCCTGCGGGGTCTACTTGCGCTCTATTCGGAACACTGCTGAGAAGACTGCGTTTTCTATACCACATCCGTGTGTATTGAAGGTTTTTGAAGAAAAAGCGCCGTCATACTTGAAGCCATGCCGAATGCGATGATGACACGAAGCCGTAAAGGGGACAGCACGCGCTCTAGGACTGAGGAAGAAAGAAGCACTGGGACATCGGGTACCACCGAGTCTACTGAAACTCAGACTACAGCGGAGAGGAGCGCGTGCACAGAGGAACTAACAATACGAGCAATGGAAGATGCCGATCGTACTGTTGTTGCAGAATCATCCAAATCGAAGAAGTCCATGAGAGCTGCCTATAAGAGGAAAGAACTGGAAGCCAGACTAGAACTGGAACGTCTGCAACTTGAAGAAATTAAAGTGAAGTCACAGATGGCAGCTACTCAACTGGAGTTGGCACGTGTGCAACAAGACGACACGGATTTGAGCGACGCCGACGCCGATGTCGAAGTTGAGGTAGCCACCGCACGCGCCACCGCCGATTGGGTGACAAAGAATAAAATAAAACTGGAACACAACGAAGGGGAGTGTGCTCGCAACGAAGCACCAGAAGCGCCCTCTACCTCAAACCGCACCAACCAGCTTGCGGAAGCAATAATGGAAGCTGTGAAGATTGCATCAAATGCCAAGACAGCCCCTGCACTTCAACGCGCGCCCAAGTATGTTAGCGAGTTACATCCGTTTGATGGCGACGCGCGTGACTGGAATGCATTCAAGGCCACTTTCATGGACACCAAGCATCTTTTCGGTACCATAGAGAACATGGGAAGACTTAGAAGGGCAGTTAAAGGCAAAGCAAAGGAGGCTGTGAAGTCGCTGCTGTACACGCAAGTAGATCCGGAGGTGGTTATCACCGCGTTAGAACGACGATTTGGAAGGCCCACCTACTTGATTCGCGGTGAGATAGAGAACATAGACAAATTGCCTTCTATGTCCGAAGATGCTCGAGAACTAGTGAGATACGCCGGAGCAATATCGAACACAGTTAGTGTAGTAAAGCAAATGAAGAAACAGAGTTACCTTCATTCCAGTGATATCTCCAACAGAGTCATAGGCAAGATGTGTACCCTAATACGCTTCAAGTGGTATGAATATCGTGCAAGCAAGGAAGAAGAAGATGAACCTATTCTCATCAGTCTGATGAACTTCTTTAACCAGATGGTAGACCAGTTTGAGATGCACGAGACATTAGCCGGAATCAAGAAGGAAGAAATGCGCAATCGTATGCGCCACCCAGGTTCGAGAACTGTGCACACAACCAGATCCGCACAGTACGACGAGGAAGAGTACCCGTCTTATTTAGAGGAGTCCGAAGAAGAATATGAGAAGAAAAATCATGTGGCCACAGTATGCACATGCGAAGAGGGCAAGAAGAAAGTAGCAAAGGAACAAGAAAAGCT
The DNA here is from genome assembly GCA_949699075.1 of Asteroscopus sphinx. Classification (NCBI taxonomy): domain Eukaryota; kingdom Metazoa; phylum Arthropoda; class Insecta; order Lepidoptera; family Noctuidae; genus Asteroscopus; species Asteroscopus sphinx. The sequence continues at coordinate 23,939,307 of OX453005.1, read as the reverse complement.
CATATGCCCTCTATGCGAAGGGGAGCACCCGCTGGTGAAATGCAGAAGATTTACCGAAGCCAGGGTGTCAGACAGATGGGAACTTGCCAAAAAGACAGGGATGTGCTTCCAGTGCTTACAAAGAAGGCACAGAGGGTTCAACTGCCGAGCGAAATCATGTTCGAAGTGTCACCGTGGGCACCATTTGCTGCTGCACTCCGAGGAGGCAGCAAAGCCGACGCCCCACGGAGGTACAAACACGATCGTGTCGACAGTGAATGCCGTGAGAACCGGGACCAGAGTTTATTCGAAGATAATCCCGGTAGAGCTGTTTGGACCACATGGAAAGATAGAAGCTCACGCACTTTTAGACGAAGGATCAACGGTGACTTTGTTGGAAGAAGACGTCGCTGATAAGATCGGCGCCAGAGGTCCTGACGATATTTTGAGAATAAATGGCGTGAGCGGATATAAAGTGGAACAGCCCTCCAGGAAGATTGATGTAAAGATAAAGGGACTCTTTGCGAGAAATTTTGAAAAACTGGAAGGATATACAGTGAAGAGTCTAGGCTTGACGCCTCAAGAAATAAACAGTCAGGACGTCATGGATTGCCCTCACTTAGAAGAGATTGCGGATCAGCTCCTATATCTATACGTTAAGCCAACACTGCTCATTGGTCAGGATAACTGGAATTTGAGCGTCACACAGGAGCTCAGAGCAGATAATAGAAGCAAGCCCGTCGCCTCAAGAACACAGTTGGGCTGGGTGTTGCATGGAATTCGCTCGAGCAGCTGCATCCCTGAGAAGTTAGTGAACCACCTGACTGTGCAGCCCCAAAATAAAGATGATCAGCTGAAAATAAACAAGGAGCACTCTAGCATTGATGCTATTGGAATAGTGCCAAGAAAGTCCAAGAATTACATCGATCAGAGAGCCCTAGAAGTTCTGGAATCTACAACAACGAAATTGGAAAATGGGAGATTCAGCACAGGACTCACATGGACAACGGACGATGAGGTGCTCCCGGAAAGTCGATCAGCTGCTGCTGGAAGGCCAAAATTGTTGGAAAAGAAATTCGCGAAAGACAGCGATTTGAAAAAGAACTGTGAACAACAAGTTATGAGCCTGATAAGAAACCAGTATGCGGAAGAAGCCACTGAAAAACTTAATTGCTCGAAAGAGGATTTCGTGGAAAATAAAAAGAGCACAGAAACCATCCAGCTTGGTAAACCTAAAGAAGAGGAATGGAAAAAGAGGATTCGCGACTGGAGAATATTAGAAGGACTTCACGTGTCACGCTGCGCGTCACTTAATGTTACCGAAGGGGAGCTGCAAGTGCACACCTTTCGCCATGCCAGCGAAAAGGCATATACATGCGCAGTGTATTGGAGATCACGTCGCTCTAGACCAAAGGAATGGCGCTGGGTGCCCAACAAGCTTAATGTGGCAGATGACGCCACTGGACAAACCACAGCCGACATTATATATCAAAGGTTAATTGGACCGGAGTTTCTTTACGACGACCCCGGCGGGTTTCTGCCGCAGTGTTCGCTTGGTCGTCGTGCCGACTCGGTTAGTGTGTCGTCATTGTACCGGCCGCAGCAATAGCTTCGTCGTCCCAACAGTGAGGTGCAATGCACCGAAGGGGAGACTGTTGACGACGAAAAGTGATTACAGTGACTGGTGCTTTGATTAGTGACAAATGATAAAGTTATAAGTTAATAGTGACGCAATAATATTGAGTCGATTTAGTAATTTCTATGACTTTCTAGAATACTTGGATTGATTGTGTACAAGAACATTCTGGAAAGTCCTACTAGAAAGTTCTAGATAATATCGAATGGTCTGGAATGTTCTAGAATCCTTTTGTTCGACCATGTATGTACTAGAACATTCTAGAATAGGTACCATACTGGAACTTTCTAGAACAGGAGACAGCCTCTAATTGGTTGACGGCAGGCATATAAATAGGGCCGCCTGGGCCGAACAAGGGAGTTGTGATTTGGAAATCAAACAGTTAAGATCGAATATTAAACTAGCATATTGTGTTGTTCATTCTGTAGTCCTAAGTACTTGACAATATATTCATTTATACATTTTGAAGGTGATTTCTTTTTGAAGAACCCTACAGATATGACACACTTCTTCAATTTAGCTTCTTAAATTTAGCGCTAGGTAGCGCCGTTTGCAAAAACTAAAATAGCAATGATTAATATTCGATTTGATTCATTTGTCGATTTAATTAGACCTACTTAAGGAACCCTATAATACCGAGCATGGCCCGACATGCTCTTGGCCGGTTTTTATTTATTCCGTGATGCGTACAATACCGACAGGTCGATGCGTGCCTTTAGTCGGTAAGTCTGACAAATCATTCATCATTCATTTTCATCTTTCCAGAGCGGAGGCTATCCGTGAGTATTTCTCCACGTAAAGAAGATAGCAATCAAACTGCGATCACCAATCTGTCTTCCAACATAACCAACCCATTTATGTCCCACTGCTGGGCATGGGCTTCTCCACAAAATGAGAAGGATTCAGTCCTTAGCACGCTAACCTAGCTAGTGAAGGTTGGTGGACTACACAGACCATGTTTTCCTGCTGATAATAACCAAATTCTGATCCGCACATAAAGCCAAAAAAATTCGTCCCATAGTAAGCATGATCAGACTCTCTAAACAAATTAACAATAATAATAAACATCCAACGTCTTAAGAGGCTCTCGTTAGGCGGCTGGGTCAAGGGCCAGATTCAGAAGACGGTTCTCCTCGACACGGCACGTATTGTGAAGAGGTTCCTGTCTCGCTAACCACCGGTACCTTGGACCCCTACTCCCGATGCCGGTGAAACACAATTTTTTATATTTTTGAATGTTTTATTTTTCTTTTTATAAGAAAAATTTAAAAATGTATTTAATTAGGTTATTAACTAAATAATGGAGATAACAAAAAAAAACAAGACTTGTGGTAATTCTGTTACACGTTGTATGTATAAGTACATTGTGTATGTTTGGTAATGTTTACCATCTTAATTAGATTAATTAATTCGACAACTATAATAGATGGAGGCCTTTGCCCAGGAGTAAGCTGTTACGTAGGCTCAAAATAATAAAAACATTCTATAGCCAAAATATCTAAGTAAGGTTGGTAGGTCAAATTGACTAAGATAAAAACTAACTTGCAATGAACAGGTTAGCAAAAAAATCATAGTTAACCTTAACATTTTATTTAATCTAGCATGGCGTCGAAATTTTATGGTCTAGACTCAATTTTAAAGAGGTTTCGTAGATCATTAACAAATCGAGATGAATCTTATTCCGAATCGTTTCATTGAATGTAACTTAGCAGGTGCAGGTAGCTTACACGGCTACATATCATGCTATACATTTCGAATATAAGCCGACTTCCTAGTGTACGGAAAGCCTATAAAAAGAAAAATCAGCTTATACTGGAAATGTACAGCTTGATAAGTAGCCGTGTGTACTTCAATCTTGTATTACCTATTTAATAAAAATGAGTTAAGTACTTTTTACTGTTTTAATAATATTTTAGGCAAATATAAATCCTGTTTTTTTTTACTTTAATAAAAATTACCTAATTAAAATTAAGTAGTATTTTCAAAATAAAAATTTCTAATATTAAAATTTATAAATAAAAATAAATAAAATAAATATTTGGGACATTTTTACACAGCACTATATCTAGTCCCAAACTAAGCAGAGCTTGTACTATGGGTACTAGACAATGGATATAATACTTACATACTTTTTTTTGTTGTAAATACATACTTATAATACACAAGAAACATACCCAGACCAACACAAACACTTATGTTCATCACACAAATATTTGTGTCCTGTGGGAATCGAACCCATAACCTCATGATCAGCAGTCCGACACTCGAACCACTAGACCACAGAGGTCGTGATTTTCTTGTTCTAAACAGATTTTTTTATATTTTTTAGTAAATTAATTAATTTTGAAAGTGGCGCCAGTAATAGAAAAGTTGAAAGAAAATCGTTTGGGTTGGTATGGGCATGTGATGAGGAAACTAAGAGAGTGATGAATATTTTTGTTCGTGGATGGAGAGGGAGAGGGACACCAAAGAAAAGATGGATTGCAAAGAACAATATGGATGAAAAAAAATACCCCCTGTAAATGATGGGATGACGGCTGATAGACAAAAATGGAAGATCATCATGATGAAGGATGACATATTGCGGCGACCCCAATTAATTTGGAACCCGGGCAGGAAGATTTTCATCATCTGAATTCATTTAGTAAAAATATATTTCTATTGTTAGAATTAATTTAACGTCAATAGTGTAACGGATTTTGCCAGAAGTAAAATGTTTATTTTTTATTTTTTAACACTAACATAAAACTGACGGCCGTGTTTCAGCTTGAAACAATTTAAGTACAGCGAAACTAATGCTATTGGACAGATCAATTCATAAATTCCTCTTCAAAATACTAAGGATTTTTGGACTGTGGCCTTGTTAAAGTTATTATGAAATATTATGTTCTGTGAATGTGCTCTGAAAAACACTTTAAGAGGAAATCTAAAACAATAACAAAATTATGATTATCGACATCACGTTTATAAACATTAAGCATTACGAAACGTAACAATCACTGAGTGTTTTAAAACACTAAATCTTAAAACATCTATGTTGAAATAAAACTTTTAACAATGTTTCACTTATTATTACATTAACATGCGTTTTGCAGTAAATTTTCAATCATCATTAAAAAAATTGCGTCAAGATCTCACGCATTAGTACTGTAAATGTTATTTTTATGATTGAAACTTGGTATCTTATTAAGAAGAAATGCGGGCAGAGAGACTTTTGAAGATTATGTATTGAAGAAACTATTGCTGTCGCTTTGCCTCAAGTAAGTGCGATAAGGACAACTTCAGTTCCGACTGAATAGCCTTAGTAAAAAAGTCATAATTCGAGGTTTGGCTCTCGACTATTTTCTCCTCCGAAACTGGACCAATTTGAAAGTTATTTCATAAACCGAATAAGAAGAATGTGTACTGTGCCTCTATATCTTTCCTTTTTCATTAAAAGTTGTCAAATTAATACACTAGGCTTCTTGTAGACAGCGGCTTAAATTGGCAATTTAAAGATTTTTGTGGGCTTCTAGAAATAATTTATGAACAAAAACGAAACGTAGGGGCATAGAAAAAGCTGATATTTATTTTACTCTAAAATCATTGCTCTGTGATTATAAACCAGAAAGAAAATGTATGTATGTGTGTATGTAAGAAAACGTTTGTATGGAGAAAAGCCAGGCCGCATTTCCTCTTTTTCGCTAAAATTGAAATAATTAAATAACATTCAATATATAGCTAATTGAAACCGCTTGAGGTAAACCAGTAAAATATAACCAAAATATACAGACTTTATTACTGTTCTATTCAAAAAGGTATATATCGACATTTTACAGCTCGAAAATGATTAAATAAATACCTAATAAAGAAAGCATGACTTTGAAAGTTGTCTTCTTCTATCGTGTCGACATGAGCTACATAATGATAACAGCTCATGTCGTGGGGAAAAGATTATCCAGTCAGCAGGTTGGTAGCGGGGCTGACTGCCCAGGCTGCGCCGGACAATCAATTAAATATCGTCATCGTGCTCGTGGAGGTTGAAAGTTGTGAAATCCTACTAATATTATGAAATAATGTGAAAGTTTGAGAAGATATTTAGGTATTTGGATGTTCTTTACTAAATCATGCTGAAACGGATGTTTCTTTGTTTTCTTATTTGTTTGTTTGTCCGTCAATCCCATTCAAACGTCTGAATTTTCTATCTGTGCGCTAAATGTATAAATCCGTATACATTTAGCGCACAGATAGAAAATAAACAAACAACATAACATAACATCACGCCTGTATTTCCCCGAAGGGGTAGGCAGAGGTATATAGTACACCCACATTTCGCCAGTTATGTTATAGTCCCATGTAATAGGGGGCGAGCCTATTGCCATTGACCGGGCACAAATCCAGACTCTGGGCTGCTACTGAGAATTTCGTAATGAAAAAACCCAATAAAACTTTGCCCGACCCGGGAATTGAACCCAGGACCCCACGCTCAACAGTCGCGCTTGCAAACACTAGACCAGCGAGGCAGATGATAATAAGAAATGTCCTTTATTTTTTACGGTTTTACTATACAGGCTCTTTAAAGTAGGAATGCTAAAAACTAGTGTTGAACCACTTTACTTATTACTTTGATATTGGACCTGCCTCGTTGGTCTAGTGATTGCAAGCGCGACTGCTGAGCGTGGGGTCCTGGGTTCGATTCCCGGGTCGGACAAAGTGTTATTGGGTTTTTTCATTGGTAAATTCTCAGTAGCAGCCCGGAGTCTGGATTTGTGCCCGGTTAATGGCAATAAGCTCGCCCCCTATTACATGGGACTATAACATAACTGGTGAAATGTGGGTGTGCTATAAACCTCTGCCTACCCCTTCGGGGAAATACAGGCGTGATGTTATGTTATGTTATGATGAACCTGTCACAAATAATTCTAAAAACTTCCTACACTATGTAGGGCTTTCCTCGCAGGTTATTTTTTATTTCATATATTTTTCCTGCTAATTAATAATATTACAAACTATTGCTTACGAATGTTATAAACCATTTAAGGTTTTAATAGGACTCACGCCTCACGCCTCAACCAGAGATTTACATTAGGTATGGAATACTGCGCTAATCCATAGTCTCTGCCTACCCCAATTGGAAACAGGCGTGATAATATGTATGTATGTATGTACTGCGCTAAAAAGCCTCTTCCGTCCAATAGAGATTGAACATCTTTTCTGGAGATAAAATAAAAGCCAATCAAGGCATTTAATAGTAGTAGAGCTTCTTGTAAAGGAGCACGCCCGGGGAAGTACTACCACTATACCTATTTCTCCCGCCAAACGGTGAAGCTTGCATTGCTGTTTTCCAATGCGAAGATTACTGGTGCCGGTGAAATTACAATCACATTTTTTGATTTTCCATCTTTAGATCTGAGTTTGGCAAACGTGATTTGCAATACCATTAAAGGCAACAACCTCGTATTAGTGTTGTTATGGGCAAAGATAACCGCTTAACATCAGGTGGGCCTTTAGCCTTTTTTCCATTATATGCCATATCAAAGCTGCTGAATTATTTTGAGCGCTGCTATGCTGTAAAAATATATATCACGATTAGCAATCATACTTAGCTCATTTTAGCGTTGAGCAGTGGATGTTACAATATGCATTTAGCACACTAATAATTCAGGATTACGACAAATCACAGCTAATATTATTAATAGTAAGCAGTTGTTACCGTTTACAGGCTACAAGTAATTGTATGTTAATCTACCGGTAAAACAACAAATTATATGGAATTTCAGAAACCCACACTAATGATTTAGTAACACAAATATTTTTACGGTCATAAATATTAAAACAATTCATAAATAGGATACGAATGGCCGGGTGACACAAATATTCCGTTCTGTTTCGTGCAACTAAAGATTTATCTGGGCACCGGTGATTGTAACAAGTATTACCATAAACCCGACCGACCTTACACTGTATATATACTTAGCTATATACATAAATATAACATGTACTATTATGTAACTGCATTACCAATTTTAGCGTCGACCACGTTTTTATTAAGATATACTTTAAGATATATTAATATCATATCAGTATTTTTACTGGCTTTCCTTTTAAGTAAACTGAAGTTTTTTGTTGCTGTTTAATAGTACTGCCCCAGATTTATATGTAGCAAGTTTAAATTTTGTTTATTTACGAACATAATAATATCTTATGGGGCTAGTGGCTAAGTAATAACCACGTGGATTGCAAGATCTGTCAGGTTAAGCTGCGCTAGCTGCGGTCAGTTCTTGGATGACCGTTTCATTAAACATCGAGACCCCTCCGTGCCTTGAAAAGCACTTTAAGCTGTTGTTCCCGGTTGCCACAGGAATATCTATGGCAGTCGTTACGGGTAGTCAGAAGCCCGAAAGTCTGACAACTGGTCTAACTTTAGAATGTTGGTACAATATAGATAGATAGTCGCTAGGTTGCAGGGGTCTGAGAGCAGTCGCTTCATATAAAATACTGATGTTCAGCCGCATCAAGTTAGACTGGAAGCCGTCCCCAACACACAGTCTAGCCACTCCAAACAGTCGTCCAACGTCAGAGTTAAGTGTCCTAAGCTGCCTTCAAAACTGTCAATGTCCTGAATTGCCTTTAACAACTGTCTATATAAATTTTCGTTGAACCACTGCATGGAACAGATAATTACAATGTGATATTATTATGTTCGTGTTCTTTCTCCGAGCCTTTTTCCAATTAGAGCGCGGTCCCATTGAGAGCTATTAACTATTAGATAGTGAACTATTAACTTTTCATAGTTGACTAATAAACTGAGCTAACTATAAAAAAGTAAAAATAATATCGTAGTTATGTCCATACCTTGTGGGTAAGCCCCCCACAAGGTAGACCGATGACCTGGTGAAGGTTGCGGAAGTCCGCTGGATGCGGGTATCGCAGGACCGGTCGTTATATGCTTAAAGGAGGCCGATGTTCAGCAGTGGATAGTCTTTCGGCTGAAATTATTCAAATTCATTTATTGATGATGATGTCCATAGTACATCTCCAAACTGCGAGCGAGTAGACACTACAATAGTCGTAGTAGCTGAGCTAGAATTTTAGTGAAACTATACCTTGAACGTCAAATTGTAGTTTAGCTCTTCTTGAACCACAAAATAGCTCCTAGCTACTAGTTAAAAGCTTTCAATGGGACCACTTACTAATTGGAAAAAGGCTCGGAGAAAGAAGATGAACATAATGATATCACAGTGTAATTATCTGTCCCACGCAGTGGATCAACGAAAATTGACATTGACAGTTTTTAAAGGCAACTCGGGACATTGATAGTTTTGATGGCAGCTTGGGACACTTAACTCTGACGTTGGATGACTGTTTGGAGTGGCAAGACTGTGATAATATCATATTTCTTGGGTACCAGTCTAGCTTTAATAAATTGAACTGGGAAATATCTAGCTGTAGCAAATAAATCATTCAGACAACCCTTCAATCGTCAGTGACAGTAACAACATGAGGCACAAACGGCGACTTAAAATTCGACTCATGCGAAGAACAAAGACGTATCTGCAATTCAGCGCGGTAGAAAAACTACTTCTCCACAATTCAGCTTAATTGCAGATACGTCGTTCTTCTACGACCCTGAATTGCAGGTACGTCTTTATTCTGCGCAAGGAGCGTTGAGCGTTAACCCATGCGTAGTAAAGACGTATTTGCAATTCAGCGTCGTATTAGAAGAACGACATAATTATGTGCAATTCATTTCGTTCTTCTTCGACGCTGAATTGAGGATATGTCTTTTTTCTATGCATGGGACGAATTGAGTGACGATTGAGAATTCACTCATTCGACCCTTCCATAAAAATAAAGTCAAACGAACTTAATAATTTATTATGATATTGAAACAATGAAATACCATTCTATTGCCTTGGCCTTAAATAACATAACTTTAATTTTACATGTACACAAAAAATACATTATTTCGTCCAAGCAATGCATGTAAAAACATTGTTAGTCATAATATAAATTAACTTGTCTAATTGAGATTTTTTGCATGATGACATACGCTAATACTTGTAATAATCCAGCACTTATTATGATATTGTCATTAGCTTAATCTTATTAGTTAGATATAGGTATACTTATACTCCAAAGAGTTATTTATTTTACATGAGAAACAGAAAACAAAATCTTATTAAGCATTCTTAGGCCCGTAGGTATTACTGAACGAAACTCAAGCACTGTTTAGAACTAGTTTTGAGTTGAGCTTTGATTTTAGAATATTCCTCAAGCATAGATTCATTGATCAGTTCAGCTGAGTTTAGCTTTATTCTTCACTGTCACCTGCTTAGGTGTTTGAGTAGAGATTTGATCTGTAATCACTCAAGTATGATCGAGACCACGTTAGGTCAGGTTATATACATGTGTAGTATGTATGAGTAATGTGCACGCAACCTTATTAACAGTTTGTACACACGGCTACACATCAAGCTGTACATTTCCAGTATAGGCTGACCTCACATTGTATAGTCTTTTCGTACAATGCGAGATCAGCTTATACTGGAAATTACAGCTTGATGTGTATCCGTGCGTACTAAACCTCTTAAGAGGTAATTTTATTCATCATTATGAACAACTTCGTTGCAATTTAAGATATAGATATAGATCATATTCGTGTATTATTTTGTTGAATTGAATTTCATAATCACCGTATTGGAATAAGACCGATGCTCAAGTAACTATTCTATTCATAAGTAGTGATCAGATGATTGAAAATCATACTGTACCTACTTGAGGAACGTTCTGTAATACGGACCTTAGAGTTTATGTAGTATAGCCGACCTCACGTCAGAAGTAAGTTTGACCTTGACAGTGTCTTTATTTCGTAAGCAGTAAGGATGGTTTTCATAATTCATATGTTACCACTGACGTGTGGGCAACTGTACAAGTTGCTCTTTTTTTAGTTTGATCACCAAGCTAATTTGTATGTTGATTCTTTTGGTCTCACTATTTCAGTCTTTTACGTTCAGTCCATCATCATTAGTTTGTAGAAGTCCATAGCAAAAAAATTTTTTTTTTTTGTAAAACTTATAAAAGTATTGATGATTACACAACTTATAAGCACACAATTAGCTATTACAGATATAGTATGCGTGCAAGCCACTCCTAGGACCTCCTGCAGTTATCACTCCGAGGACCTTTGCTACTTCCTGGGTCAACCAGAAATTCTTATTCGCTTCTACCTTTTTCACAAACAACTGTGAGAACAACCTACAAAGACGAACCTAGGTGTGGTCTTGTTCTATTATTTGTTCTATGGTGTGGTTAAAACTTTGAAGTTATGTGACGCGTTAAAATTCTCGCGTTTTCGTGCCACAATTATTTGGCATGTCAAAAACGCATTATTATCTGTGAAAATTCTTATAATTATGCCTAATTATTCATTAACAAAAGAAAGACTGTTTCAACCGTCACTTCATATAACACATATTTCGAATGATTACCTTGTGACCTGTCCCACGAATTAAAAAACTTTCGACATAAAATAATACGCCATTTCTTTTAAGTAAAAGCGCCTATGCTACACGGCTCCGAAAGCAGCGATAAAATAAGCGATGATGGATAATAGTTTCACGTTTATTACCATGAGTCTGTTTATGGTCTGACTATGAGTTGCTTGTTTGTACTTACTTTAGATGGTTGATACGTCAATATTAGTCAAGAAAGTATCAGAGCAATCATTTCTTTATTGTTTTTCCTTCCCTCAATGTCCTTTTTCTATCTTTTTAGTGTCAATTATTTTAGCGTGGAGTTCTCAAAACTGGATGCTGGCAGTAATTTTTAACGAGTTGCCATTATTAAAAAGAATTAAAAAAAAACCGGCCAAGAGCATGTCGGGCCATGCTCAGTATTATAGGGTTCCTTAAGTAGGTGTAATTACAAACGAATCAAATCGAATATTAATCATGGCTACCTATTTTAGTTTTTGCAACAATCGGCAGCATTCGCGACTCAGAGCGTGTTGTTAGTAGCGCCATCTAGGGTTAAATTCAAGAAGCCAAATTTAAGACGTTTGTCATTTCAAAGTTACTTTTTGTGATTTTTTCAAATAGAAAGTAGCTAAAGGAGCATTATTTGCTATGATAATTTTTCTCTAAGGTCAATGACCTTTGAACTAGGACGTTTTAAGTATTTTTCAGTTTTCTCTCTATAACTCAAAAAATTATAATCACATTATACTCGAAATAATTTTAAAAGAGAGTTTTCACAAAGGTCTATCAATGTGGAAGATTATAAGTTTCTACATTGCATAGTTAAGAAATGGCAGGGGGGGGGACACATTGTAAGCCACTTTGGCGGGCTATATTTCGCAGATGGTACACCTGATAAAAAAGTGGTGTATCAAACATTACCTTCATTTTAGTAGACCTATTCAATGATATCCCACACGAGGGGGTGCAGCGAAAAAAAATTTTTTTCTCCATTTCACATGCATGGACGCCACCCCTAAAATACGGAAAAACGATTCTTTTATTCTTTTAAAATTGAGATCTATATGTAGACTATTTTTTTACAAAATTTCATTTACTTATGTTTATAACTGTAGAAGTTATTAAGCTGTAAAGGATTAGGACAGACGGACAGACGGACACACGGACAGACGGACAGACGGACAGACGGACAGACGGACAGACGGACAGACGGACGGACATGACGAAACTATAAGGGTTCCTTGTGGGACTTCGGAACCCTAAAAAACAGGTAGTTATCTGTAGTTTTACTGATAGTGGGTACTAGTTTAAAATATGTTTGAACCTATTTTGTTAAACCTGTTAATAAATATTATTTAAATCTACGTATATAAGTAAGTAGATATAGATTAATTCGAGTAAACTCAAATCTAAACATTGCCATTTTCAGTTTATGGCCAAACGATCATTGTTAATAAACAAAAGAAGAGTTTTTAGACTAGCTTTAATAAACGGTATGTCTTTCATTTGGCCATCACGGCGTAATTACTTATCATTGACAAGGCTTTTTTTTTGCTTCATCATGAACTACAGGTATTTTTTTAGCTTTAGTGAGCAAATGTTTTTAATTAACTACTTTTCTTTACTAGATCCTACTTCAGCGAATATTTTCGATGACTTCCCGATTCACGCTTGCCTCGGGGCCCTATCCAAACATAAACAATTTACAATGTCTTTGTTTCCGTTTGTCTTTACTCTTACACCATAAAATACTACATGTAGGTACAGTCAACAGCCGCGTAAGCGGTAACAGTTTTACAGCGTCTTTATTTCGTAAGTAGTAAGGACGGTTTTCGTCATTCAAGTGTTACCATTGACGTGCGGTTGACTATACAACAACAAACGTTTTCTTGCATACTTCCTCATTAGAGTTTCGTATTTTTCGTAACTTGGTATGGACAATTGTTCCGTGTGGTGCCGGACATAAAGAATAGCACTACCCGATCTCTTCTCATGGGTGTCGTAAAAGGCGACTAAGGGATTCACCAGAGGATGGGCAGCAGCGTTCTCTGAGTATTTAACCAACCAACTGCGATCACCAATCCGATGATGATGATGGTACGGGCATATGCAAGTTATTTTTAGTGTGTTTATCTCGCGTCACATCAAATATTCTATCTATTGTTTGCAGGTTAGGGTATCATGTTTTCAGAAATTTAGTCATTAGGTTTTTTTTTTAATCAGTCCACAGGTGTTCTTAACTAAAGAGCTAAAGACACGTTGTACATGACAACATAGGGCGCACCTTGGGTCGTTATATGTAATTTTATATGAATAGTATTAAGTTCAGTGTGAGTACTGCTATTCATCTAGTTATAGGAATCTTTCGGATACCCCATACGACATCCACAGGAAAATTAGGAGGTGATAGTTAGAAACATACAAAACCTGCACAAGGCAAAAAGGCCTACTATACTATAATTATTAAGCATTACTGGGCCCTAATCCACGTAATTTCATGACGCGCCGATCAAGTTGCAGTGACGCTGCAGTTCGTTTCTGATAGCGGTCACCGTAGATAAGAGAATACGAAAAGCATTGTTTTGATCGAAGCGATAGCGGTCACCGTAGATAAGAGAATACGAAAAGCATTGTTTTGATCGAAACGATAGCGGTCACCGTAGATAAGAGAATACGAAAAGCATTGTTTTGATCGAAACGATAGCGGTCACCGTAGATAAGAGAATACGAAAAGCATTGTTTTGATCGAAACGATAGCGGTCACCGTAGATAAGAGAATACGAAAAGCATTGTTTTGATCTGCAACTGCACTTCTTTAGTTACGTGAATATAGGCCTTAAGAACGGATAACAAGCTTCAAAACAAATTTTGCTTTTTTTTTCGCATAAGAAAGCAATGTCAAAACGTTAAACAAGAAGAAAAGAGAAGAGCTGGAAATACGATATAAAAAAATGTACTGGCTCCTTGGCAGACATTCACCGTAGTCGGTACACAACAAAATATTACTATATAAACAAATTTTAATGCCAATATGGACATATGGTATTCAGTTTTGGGGCTGTACCAAAGTAATCGTCAAATCATCCAACGATTCCAAAACAAAGTACTGAGGGGTATCGTCAATGCGCCCTGGTATGTTAGAAATTGCGATCTCCACCGGGACCTAGAAATGGACTTCGTGAATATAATTATTAAAAAATACGCAGAAGCTCATGAACATAGGCTTCATCATCACGTGAACATCGAGGCAATACAGCTCCTCGACAACATGGATTTAACAAGAAGACTCAAAAGGAAAAAACCCTTTGAGTTAGTTCATGAGTAGTTAGTGAGAGTGCAAAACAATAAGTGCTAAAAAGAACACATGAACAAAGTGTCTTCACCTTAATTAGAAACTAAGGAAAGTGTTATAGGACGCCTTCTTAGAATTTTAATTGTTTAGAAGTTTAAGTTAAAATTAAATTACTTATTAGCCTTAACCGCTAGATTGTAATATAAATAGAGCAGACGCTATATCAATAAAAAAAAAAAAACGTTATACAACAATTATTCAAAATGTAAGAAACATTCCGTAAATTCAAACAAACGTTGTAAATAGTATAAATCTGAATGCCAGTACCTAACACGAATTTGGTATACCCACGACAGCTTAACAAGTCCAATAAACTCCAATACGTATTGTACAATAACATTTATAGTATTACCGTATTAGTATACATTTCCCTTTAGGCCACTGTGAGAGAGATCTCACACAACAATGTTCCTTTGTTTAATAAAAAGTTCTGAATTAGTCTATTATTTGAACATAGAGATCGTCTGATAACGTCTGAATGAAACTTTTTCGAGTGAAATGTTTTAATAGGTACATCATCGGTAAAAACATTTGTAGACATTTTAATGTGAGATTTTTTGCGAAGAAAGAAATTTTGTAACATGAAAATGGTGGCTGAATTTAATGATTGAATTTGTGCTGTTATGCGAAAAAAATGCGGATTTAATTTACAGTTGATTAATAATGACCAACCTCGACTCAACCTCTGTGGTCTAGTGGTTCGAGTGTCGGACTGCTGATAACGAGGTCGTGGGTTCGATTCCCACAGGACACAAATATTTGTGTGATGAACATCAGTGTTTGTGTTTTTTTTTTTTTTTTTCGAATGGGCTCTCGCAGGTGGGACCGAAGTCCCATTTCTGCTTAACCGGACTTAGTTGGCGGAGAGTCCCATGTGGGACTCCATTCGCCGAAGGTTTTTTCCCTACATACTTACAAACTAGATGCGCGCGGCATCAATACCGCGCGTAATCGGGCGGGCGCCCCCCAAGGGGGGGGCTCGAACCTCGCTAGGGCATTGCAGGGGGACCCCGCAGTTCCTATGTCCCCCTAGCAGCCGTTGCTGCATCGAATTGGTTACCTCGAAAGTAGCGGACTTTCGGTCCCTATCGGGTGACGTGCTAAACGCCGTGAAGCGGCAAGCCTCGCCGGCGAGGCTAAGACCTACCTAGAAAACCTAACCAGTGGCTACGCAATAGCCTGCTCCTAGGAACTACTCTAGAGCATAGGGCCGGTCTCGCGTGACGAGATTATCTCCGGTTGCTTACACCGTGAGGGCGTCCCCAGGGGGGGAGCTCGGACCTCGACTCAGGGTGCAGCAGGGGGACCCCGCCACTGATCCCCCCAGCAGCCGGTGCTGCGTCGGCATGTGTTTCTGTTTCTCGAGAGTCGGACTCTCGGATTCTGTGTGTGTGTCGCGTCGGTCCTCGCCGGCGGGGACGATATTTTGGACGACGGCGTCGGAGTGTGCTTGTACTTTTATCTGACTCCTGGAGGAGTGTAATAGCGTCATCGGGCTCAATGAGTGTGTGTCTGGGACGTCGGGTTTTGCTAATAGCAGATGGCTGGTAGACGGTGGCCGCCACGACCAAGGGGTTGGGGTGCTTGGGAGCGGAATCGAAATAGCGTTTTGAGACACGCTTGAAAAACTGCTTGATGGTCGGCAGTTTGAGGTCTAGGTGGAGGTCGACATTGCGTACGTACCAGGGGGCGCCTACGGCCCTTCGCATGAAACGGTTTTGGAGGGTTTGGAGTATGTGAATTCTCACCGGCTTAACGTGTGCGAACACAACGCTAGCATAGGCGAGTATGGGGCGGATACAGGTGGTGTATATCCTTACTTTGAGAGGAGTGGGCAACTTACTGTGCGCATTGAGTAGGGGGTGGAGACGTCCGAGGACGAAGGCGGCACGGTTTTTCACCTTGCGGATATGCGGTCTGAAAGTCAGTCTACGGTCAAGGATCACGCCAAGGTATTTGGCTTCTCGTTGCCATGGGATCTGTTTTCCGAACATTGAGACTGGTACGCTTAATTCTTTACGATACTGTGACAGGGGTCTCTTATCGAAGAGGACCGCTGCACTTTTTTCGGGATTGACTTCGATTCTCCATTTCCGGAACCAGTCACCTAGGGTGTTGGCCGCGGATTGGAGGGTACGAGAAATAGCGACATGGCTCC
This sequence comes from Asteroscopus sphinx, assembly GCA_949699075.1. NCBI lineage: Eukaryota > Metazoa > Arthropoda > Insecta > Lepidoptera > Noctuidae > Asteroscopus > Asteroscopus sphinx. The sequence continues at coordinate 23,922,724 of OX453005.1, read as the reverse complement.
TGCCGGAGTAATAGATTGCCGTGTCGTCGGCGAAAAGGGCAATACGGGCTGCACCGCATTTTGGAATATCGCTGGTGTACAGCGTGAACAGTAGGGGGGAGAGCACGGAGCCTTGTGGCACACCGGCGTGAATGGGATGGGGGGAGGAGAGAGCCCCTTCTATGCGATAGCAAAAGGTACGATTCGATAAGTAGTCTCGGATGATGAGCACGAGACGATGTGGCACATTCATAGTGTACAGCTTATATAATAAGCCGTTGTGCCACACTTTATCGAAAGCCTTTGCTACGTCGAAAAAGAGAGTACCGGTCATTTGACCGCGTACGAAGCCTGCACTGATGTGTTCTACAATGCGGTGCAGTTGATTAACGCAGCAGTGCTTTGTACGAAAGCCAAACTGCTCGTCGGGAAGGAGTTTATTTGAGTCGGCGAAATCTTTGAGTCGCTTATAAATAAGCTTCTCGTAGATTTTACCGAAGACATTGAGGAGACTAATCGGCCGGTAACTACTCGGCTCGGCTTTTGGTTTGCCCGGTTTTGAAATACCGATTACCGTAGCCTGTTTCCAAGCCTGGGGAAAGATGTTGTTTTTAAATGCCGCATTGAAGATGACGGTCATTAGAGCGATTAGGGTGGCAGGGAAACGTTTCAACACCTTATTGGTGATGCCGTCTGCGCCGGGGGCTTTTTTGGGCTTAAGATCCTTGACTATAGAGAGAACTTCGTCAGGGGTGATCGGTGGGAGCGGGTCATCAGGGTCATCTATTGGGGGGGGGGGGAGGGCTGACCTACGCTCTACTTCTGAATTAACCTTGTCAAGGTGGGTTTGGCTTACGGGAAGCGTACTGAGAGTGCATTGAGACTCCAAGCTGTCGGCTAAGCATTCGGCTTTTTCGTCATCATCAAAGGCCGGCCTTTGATTGGGTCGATTTAGGGGGGGCATAGCTGCCGTGGTCTCGCATTTGAGTTTACGTTGAAGTGCCCAGAAGGCTAAATGAGACGGTTGGATTTCGCTGACTTCCTTGTCCCAGCGATCCTCCCGTACCTGAGCTACACGTCTTTTTACAGTATTCTGCAAAGAGCGCATATGGGCACGGTTGGCTTCGTTGGGAAAAGCGTCATAGGCACGGATGGCCGCGTTCCTCTCGGTCCTCAACTCATTTACATCGTCCGGCAGTTTCAGACGCTGGTCATCCAGCATCGGAACCTGCCGTGAGCATTCGCCCACTACGGACTGCACATGGTTGGTGAGCGAGGTGATCGCGGCCACCGTATCCGCGACTGTCTCGATGGAGTCAGGGATTGAATCTAGTTGGGGGGATGAGGTAGATTTGAGGCGGTCCTCTAGTCTCCTCCAATCGGTTATTGTTTTAGTTAAGGGTGGAGTACCGGGATCCGAGGGACCACCTCGGGGACCCAGTTGAATGATCACAGGTCGGTGATCTGAGTCTAATTCTTGAATTACCTCGATAGAGCGAATACCGAGGTTTACGCGCTTTAAGAGGGCTATATCTAGGATGTCGGGCCGTTGCCCTACTGTGTCGGGAAAGTGAGTGGGACGCATCGGGGCGATGACGTCAAAGGAAAGTCTGTCGCTAAGTGCTTCTAATTGAACACCAGCGGTGTTATTGGAGACACAGCTCCATGAGCAATGTTTGGCGTTTAGATCGCCTGCTATAATTACAGAATTACTAAGATCGAGTAAGGATTTTAGGTCGTCCTCGAGCAGACTCGCGGGTTTGTTTGAGGACCTATAGGCCGAGACTATGGTGATGGGCTGGTGCCCTGTCATGCCTAGGCGACAGATTGAAGCCTCCAGGCATGCTAGCTCTGGGGGATCAATGGGGATGCAATATAAAGAATTGCGGTAAGTGTTTGTGTTGGTCTGGGTGTTGCTTATGTATTATAAGTAAGTATTTACAAAAAAAAAAGAACTATATAAGTATTATATCCATTGTGTAGTATTTATATATATTTTTTTTTTAATAATGTCCTCCCGGCCGAATTTCGGTCACGGTAGCCAATCTCAACGGAGATTAGCCATCTACGCGGGACATATAGTGCACAAGTATGTTCGCAAACACAGGTGCACTCTCTATCCCCTCACTAACTCAGTGGGACGGCAATCCGACACGGCCGGAGAGATCAGTAGGTCTACTCGCGTTTTACGAACGACAAACGAAGTACGAACTTTCGTTCCGATTGATACTTACATAATATAGATAGGCACATAAAAAAGGCACAATTAAGATATACTACGGTTCATAGTCGTATACAATTTACCGGAGATGAGAAAAACAAACGTCAAAACACGATCATCACATGCGATAAGGGAACGATGGTTGACCGGAGTAGCAAATTGTGCGATCAATCGTATGATTTATCGAATATCGTCGAACGGGAGTAGACCCCCAGGCGCAGGTTCGATGGCTTGTGCGGATATGCTTTCCGAGGCACGGGGATGCAGCACCGCCAACCGACCCGGGAATCAAACCCAGGACTTCACGATCTACGGTTGAACACATTATACAGCTAGACGATCGAGGCAGTCGGAGAGAGACAGGGGGTCTACTCCCGTTCGACGATATTCGATAAATCGTACGATTCATCGCACAATTTGCTACTCCGGTCAACCATCGTTCCCTTATCGCATGCGATGATCGTGTTTTGACGTTTGTTTTTCTCATCTCCGGTAAATTGTATACGACTATGAACCGTAGTATATCTTAATTGTGCCTTTTTTATGTGCCTATCTATATTATGTAAGTATCAGTCGGAACGAAAGTTCGTACTTCGTTTGTCGTTCGTAAAACGCGAGTAGACCTACAGTTGATTAAGTACACTCAAACGAGCATACGTCTTTTTAAAAGGTCGGCAACGCATTGGCGACTCCCCTGGCGTTGCGGATGTCCATGGGTGGTGGAGATTGCTTACCAGGTGACCTGTTTGCTTGTTGGCCCCCCTACGGTATATAAAAAAAATAGCTGACTAGTTAAGTTACTTCAAAAATTGCCAAATTTTAATTCGTAGAAACAAAGCCAAACTGATATGCTGCCACATCTCAAATTAATAGCGTCAGTTTATTAGTCGCCTTTTTTTTGTTACTAGCAGCAAAAATTTGTGCTACTTGACACAATTTTTTTTTCAGATACGTTACAGATTAAACTGAAATCTACGAAATAATGAGGAAGAAATGGTTGCAGAAATTCGGTCGACAGACATAAACTGCGAAAAATCATCCCTTAACATATCCCGTTTCAAATAATCTAAGACTTCCACTTAATTTACAAACCAATGTGACAAATGCATGTGTGTGTTGTTGTTATGGGTGTGTTTTGTCTCTGGATGGTAACACTCTTGGACTGGAACGGGAACTATTACTGCGCACTTTCGGTCGAATAAAGGGTCACATGTAATTTGCAATTTTTCTCCTAAATAAAAGTATTGTGTTCAGAAAAGTAAGAATCCTTTATTGAAGAGCTTCCATGTTATTTCCTCAATCATCTCAAGTTCAACAATACATAACATAACATCACGCCTGTATTTCCCCGAAGGGGTAGGCAGAGGTACACCCACATTTCGCCAGTTATGTTATAGTCCCAAGTAATAGGGGGCGAGCCTATTGCCATTGACCGGGCACAAATCCAGACTCCGGGCTGCTACTGAGAATTTCCTAATGAAAAAACAAACAATGGGCAAAGGTAACCGCTTAGCATCAGGTGGGCCTTTCACCCGTTTTGCCATCAAATAACGACAAATTGAGACATCTTCAAGTAAATTAATTGTCCGACGGTAAAAAATCAGTCAGACACAGTTATTCGTCGCTAATAAAAACCACTTCATTTAATTGTAATTTATATTCTTACTTCAATGTCATGTACACTGCGAAAATGTAAAAGTTGTTGACATAAATATTCAGCAATCAGCATTTTACCAAAATTTACTTTCCTTACATTGAGGTACATACCTTAACCATATCTTAACCTCCAAAATATCGATCATTACTCAAATAATTAAGAACACTTGTTACTACTTTTTCGAAACATGGTGCGAACTAGGGCAACTTTACCGCGTAATACCTGAAAGTTTACGACTTCCTCGAGTTTAATACTTTTATTAGTACAATTACGACACTTTTCTTTTCAACAACGGTGGCGACTTTTACTTTTCATTTTAATTACGTCTCGGAAATGAGAGCAATATAAAATATTCTGTTGGAATTCTGTCAATTAATGAAAATGTTATTGTCATCTAATTCTTAAATCTCCTTTGCATAACATAACATAACATCACGCCTGTATTTCCCCGAAGGGGTAGGCAGAGGTGTAATAGTATACCCACATTTCGCCAATTATGTTATAGTCCCATGTAATAGGGGGCGAGCCTATTGCCATTGACCGGGCACAAATCCAGACTCCAGGCTGCTACTGCGAATTTCCCAATGAAAAAACCCATATCTTTTTTTCGCGATTTTAGTGTTGGTCCCATGGTAAGAGTCGTTCTATGCTATGCCTATGCTATGACCACGTATTTCTGATATACGTTGTATGTCTATGACTCTAAGCATCACAACATAACATGCTACCAACATTATTAGTCTGCAAATTCAATTTATCTCCAACATAACCGCATTCCGTGAAAGTGGTGTTATCTGAATGGTAGTGGACCATGTAACAGCCGCCGTAGCTTACAGCTGCTGATACGATCTGGTGTACTAGGAAAACGCCGGATGGTCGAGCAACACCTACAGCGCTGCAAAGCTAATTTATTAAATGATAGTTCAGAGAGAATTGTAACACTTTATTGGTGACGTCAGGCTTTATTTTAAGTCGTGCTAGTGTTGCTTGAAGTCGTATTGTTTCCATAAAAGTGTATAGTTTTAGACCAACCACAAGTATTGCGTGATTACGGACAGCGTTTATATTCCAGATAATTCCATTGAACTACAAATATGCGTACGTACAATATGTACATGCATGCAACCGTGCTTACCCACCGTCCCAGACACGCGCTTATCGATGTACGACGACGCGTACCCGATTACGAAGTAACCCTCCCACAGGAGTCCAATAAAAACACCAGCACAATCCGACGCCGTAGTCCTAAATACCATCCTCACCGGCACGGACCGTCGCGAGATGTCCTCTCAGATGCCGAGAGTCGAACTCTCGAAATACCCAACCCGACGTAGCAGCAGCTGCCGTGGGGACCAGTGGCGGGGTCCCCCAGCTGCGCCCGAAGCCGAGGCCCGAGCTCCTCCCCTGCCCCCCTAGCTAAGTTGACAATTTACAATCGTCAACGCTATAGAAAACAATCAAAATGTATGGGAATGACATATCTCAACGAATGACTTTTTCGTTGAGATATGTCATTCCCATACACATTATGATTGGTTTCTATTAGCGTTGACAATTGTAGATTGTCAACTTGGCTAGGGGGGCTGAGGACGCCCTCATTGGGTCGCAACCGGAGATAATCTCACTACGACAGACCGATGATGCTTTAGAGTAGTACCTTTGAGTAGGTTTAACCGCCACTGTGTTAGGATTAGGTAGGTCATTTGCCCTCGCCGGCGAGGCTTGCCGCAAACCGCGATCAGAGAAACGTGTTGCCCACCCGATACACCGAAAGTCCGTCACTTTCGAGAAAACCCTTCCCGATGCAGCAACTGCTGCCAGGGGGACTAGAGGCGAGGTCCCCCAGCAATGCCCTAAGCCTAGGTCCGAGCCCTTCCCTAGGGGACGCCCTTATGCGGTATTGCAACCGTAATTTTAGTTCTGTAGGTTAGGGAAACTTTTCTGGTGGATGGAAACCCTAACAGGGCTCTCCGACACACTAGTCCGGTTAAGCGTCTTGCGCGCGTTGCGGTTGATGCGGTTGACGTCTGTGGTTTAGTGGTTCGAGGGTCGGACTGCTGATCACGACGTCGTGGGTTCGATTCCCACAGGACACAAATATTTGTGTGATGAACATAAGTATGTATTTACAAAAAAAAATCATATAAGTATTATATCTATTGTCTAGTACCCATAGCACAAGCTATGCTTAGTTTGGGACTAGATGGTGCTGTGTAAAAAAAATGTCCCAATTTTTTCATTTTTTTTATTTAAGCAGCTAGCCTAGGTACCAACTGCGAGATAGTCTATTCGAAAAAAAAAAGCAGCCGTGCTGTGCCTACTTGTCATCTTATTGCCACGTTGTTGTGTTGTATTTCCCCAAAGAGGTAGGCGTATACCCACATCTCGTTATTTATAAGCCCCATGTAATAGGGAGGCAAGCTTGAAATCCTGGCTGCTATTGAGAATTTCCTAATGATAAAGTCTAATAACACTTTGACCTTTGCACTTTTCTTTATTGACATAATCGACTTAATAACCCGGGAATCGAGCCCAGGACCCCACGCTTGGCAGTCGCACTTGCGACAAACACCAATGAGGCAGTCAAGCTGTTCAATATTAAAATAATTTCGTAATTAAAAGTTATATTACGACAAGGGAAATTAATACCTGTCTGGACAATACAATCGGTGTTTATAACTCACGAATTTGTATTAAGGAAGTAATTTTAAGTTGAATAGAATGCTGCTTAAAAACCAAACGTATAATTAAACCGATTATTTTCTGTAGTTAAACCAAAGTTAAACCCCTAAAGCATACAGACAAGTTAACAGTAACTTTTGTTGGACAACGAAATAAGTGCTGCGGTCACGCAAACCGTAGCCATTTGCTTAAAGGTTACATGCTATTTGATTTTTTAATAAGCGTTTCAAGAATTTTTATTATTTTTTCCTTGGAAGATCAATGTTAAACAAATTAAATGTACCTAGTGTGAATGCTTAGAATAAGAAAATAAAGAGATTTAGTATTGGACAAGAACGTTGATAGAAGCTGAAACAAAAATAAACAATACTTTTTAAACGTATGCTTGTCCTGTATGATGGCATTGATGACTTTATGAACATCACTACTTTTTTATTTCAGAAAAAAAACATTACAGCGCAAAACACACAGGACGGGTGCGGGTCGGTCGCGGATCGCGTCGAGAGTACGGCGGGTCTTTACATGGATGAAAACAGATGAAACGGGAGCACGCGTGCCCGACCCGTCCATATAAAGACAGGTTAAGAGAATGGATACCCTAACTGCTTAACCGGGCGGGTAGAGCAAGTTGAATGATAATATTACCTGAACTAATTTTACAAACCTAGAAACAAACATCGAGACACATAACCTTAACCACTCACTTCTACCCAATCCCTACCAGGCACCAGCTAACAATACCAACTCTTTGCCTCATAAGGAGCAAGTGTACAGTTGTACATGCTATTTACAAATGTCAATAGCTGACCCTATTATTGACCCCAACGTAGATTATAGGGTAGAACCCTTTAGGCCGGATTATGTTAATGTGGAACTAATTTACAAATACTTACCGACTTTATTTGGGCCGAATTTGTTATTGTTCGCGGTATGGTATTTACATTATTGAAGTGTTTCTTGGCTAATGCCCGATTCCTATATTTTACCAACCACAATTTGGAACCGTGCAACTAGAGTCAATCGTTTCAAAAGTGCCTTTAATTAGGTCTATTTGAAAATGAAAACAAGTTGAATTTACCATTGTTGGTCAGAACTAAGTCTCATGTTCTTTTAAATACTGCAACGCATTGTGAAAAAAAACCGGCCAAGTGTGAGTCGGACTCACGCAGTAAGGGTTCCGGACCACTTATCGACCTGATACCCCATAGAAACTGATTTAATTTACGAGAGTTTATCAAAAGACATCAAAGATCATAAGCGAAATGTGATTTTTTTGCATCTCTTTCTTACGTAGGTACCACCACATATATCTATATTTGCCCTATTTTAAGTATTTGTTGCTAAATTAAATAGTATGCACTATAATCAGACCAAATTTGACGCGGGTATGTATTACCATTTCGAAGATAGAGCAGGAACAAAAACGTTGAAAAAAATTGCATGTTTTTTGAGGTTTCTTGTACGGGGACCCCCTTTGGTTTTAGTTTTTATTTTATTTTAGTACTTGTCGTGATAGGCACTATAGTAACCCATAATCTGTGAAAATTTCAACTGGTTATCTATTACCGTTACAAAAATACAGCCCTGTGACAGACAGACGGACAGACGGACGCACAGCGTAGCGAGAGTAATAGGGTCCCGTTTGGTACCCTTTGGGTACGGCACCCTAGCAAAAAGCTTGTGAAGAAAAGAACACTCTTCCAATCAAACCTTTTAACCGCCCCAGTCGAATTTATCCGACATGGTTTTTTTGTCTAAAATAACGGATTTTCTGTCATAAAATACGTTGTGGGCGAAATGGACAAAATGTTTTTGGTCGGATAAATCCTACTGGGGCGGTCAAAGGGTTAATAGAACTTGTGAGTAAAATTAAACTGTTTGGCACAATAAATAACATACATACACAACTTCACGCCTGTATTTCCCCGAAGGGGTAGGGAGGTACACCTCTAACATAACATAACACAACTAACTAACTATTCTATTTCTGTGGTACACCCACATTTCACCAGTTATTTTGTAAGTCCAATGTAATAGAGGGCGAGCCTATTCCAGACTCGCTACTGAGAATTTCCAAATGAAAAACTCAATAACACTTTTCCCGACCCAGGAATCGAACCCACCGCTTAGCAGTCACGCTTGCGACCACTAGACCAACGAGGCAGTCACAATAAATAAAATTGCAAATAAAGCCACTGGTAAGTAAATCGGGCGTTAGTCGTACTAAAGGTTGATCACTATAGTAAATAGAGCATAAATAATTGTGAATTCGATCTAGGTAAGCTGAGTCTGTGCTGAAAAAAGTAAAAAACTAAGCTTATTTCCACGATAATTCAATAACAAAAAGAAGCGGCGTTGCTTACTTTCTATTTTAGGTAATCTACTTAGCGTGAAATGAATCAATGCTGAAGTTGGACAAAGGCATTGGGACAATATTCTGTCGTTCTAATAATAATAACCTTTATTTCTGATAAAGGAAGGAAGGAAGGCGCAGCGTGGGTAGGCCCCCCACAAGGTGGACCGACGACCTGGTGAAGGTCGCGGAATCCGCTGGATGCGGAAGGCACAGGACCGGTCGTTGTGGCGATGCTTGGGGGAGGCCTATGTCCAGCAGTGGACGTCTTTCGGCTGAAATGATGATGATGATGATTCCTGATAAACTAATTACGATTACAAAAAGAGATCTTCATCATCGTTATTTCAGCCGAAAGACATCCAATGTCTCACATAGGCCTCCCCCAAGCATCGACATGATGACCGGTCCTGCGCTTTCTGCATCCAACGGATTCCCGCGACCTTTACCAGGTCATCGGTCCACCTTGTGGGGGGCCTACATACGCTGCGCCTCCCAGTACACGGTCGCCACTCCAGAACTTTACGGCCCCATCGGCCATCCATTCTGCGAGTAATGTTCCAACTGCCACTCCACAAAATGAAATAAAGCAAACATTATTATTGCATTTCGGTGTCTTCATCTATTAGCGTGTGCCTTGAAGCATAGGCCTCATCCAGGTTCTTCCATTTCTCACGGTCATGCTTTCAGCCCTAAAGTACCCACTGTCTTCACTATAGCTTCATCCCCGCATTTGCGTTGCCTACCTCTATAATTCCTTTTGATCCATCTCGGATTTGCCATTCCGTCCAATTATTATTTTTATCGAGCAAAGTGGAAAATTCTCGTTTCGGAGGCCATGACTCACGTTGGGTTGCTGAGCCAGAGGAGTAAGTATCGCAAAGAATAAGACCAGCCCATCTCCACTTCAAAACTTTTGTACGAATAGTAGCGTCTTTGTATCTGTTGTTCAAACTGATTAAACACCTTCGAAAAAGATTTGACGCCCATCCATATCCTACATATGAAAATGTGATGCAGTGCACCAAAAAAGAACCAAGCACCATGAAGGCCACGTCACCTCAACTCAGGAGATCAAATCCTCCACCCCCGAGGCCATAGATGACTTCATGATTGATTTGCAACTTGGGGAAGTGTACAGCACTTTTTTTTATTTGCTTTCAAAGCCTTATCCACCGAAAAAAAAAACAATGTTTGTTTTGTTTAATAAAATGTGTTGTGTGTACATAAATAAATAAACAATCTTCGACCGGGAATAAATCAATAGTGACCTTCACAAAAAATCGAGTCCCAATAAACGACCCAAAGTTTTACGTTTTGTCATAAACTAATTTATAGACTTATAACTCAACTTCGTTTTCCATTTAACCATTAAAATATCGTAAATAGAATTACCTGCATACAGACAATTACCCTATATTTAGAGTAACTTTATGGTATTCCGTCTATGGTCTCGTAAAATTTGAGATAAAATCCATTTGAGCATAAATTTCAAAAGCTTACGTTAGCTTAGCTTTCAAAACAGTTACACAATCTTTTATTTCCTAAAATGTTTGAAAAAGCTCTTTGAAAACCACACCTATAATCATCACTCATCGTGTATTAATTACCTGTTTTAAATTACTCATAAAATGCAGCCTTTCATTGCAATTTCGTTTTCTGTTCTCACAAAGCCTTGTCTAGGAATATAAGCTCTATTCAGACAAACACAAACACACCAAAATGGCAGAAATGTGAGAAGAACGAATTTGAATGAAAAAAAGCTCCATTCACACATAGCACTTGTTTACGACATAAGATGGCGCAACAAGCTAAAGGCTCACCTGATGTTAAGGGTTACCTCTGCCTATAACAGCTGACGAAATACCACCTAGGTTGTCGGCTAAATGTAATTGCAAATCGTATTCGCGACTGCTGAGCGTGGGGTCCTGGGTTCGATTCCCGGGTCAGGCAAAGTGTCATTGGGTTTTTTCATTAGGAAAATTCTCAGTAGCAGCCCGGAGTCTGGATTTGTGCCCGGTCAATGGCAATAGGCTCGCCCCCTAATTACATGGGACTATAACATAATTGGCGAAATGTGGGTGTACTATTACACCTCTGCCTACCCCTTCGGGGAAATACAGGCGTGATGTTATGTTATGTTATTCGCCAAACTGTGACCTTTGAGACTTTCCAACTTTACGCTAAAGATGGAAAGTCTCATGTGATTGTAATTTCACCGGCACCCGTACCCTTCGCAACGGAACACAACAATGCAAGTATCACTGTTTTGTAGCAGAAATAGGTACTCTAGTAAAACTTCCCCCGTAGTATTTTTTCACATTTTGCAACCAAAGGGCTGTTTTCATAAATATTCGTGCTTGCACAAATTTTTGTCACTATGATGAAGAATCAGCTGCCGAATTGTGTAACTCGCTCGCCATCGCAATCATTTGGATTTCAATGTTCATTGCTCTGTGTGTTTTGACAATCCGTCATATTGACAACTACGTACCACGCAATGAATATTGCTGTAATTTCAAAATGAAAGCTGATGTCAATGTGAATGCATTACACAATTACCCCACTGAATAGAGCTTCACCGAGCCGCCATTAACGAAACAATGCTGTGAGGCTGTAAGCTTGACAAGCGGTAATTTTACCGCATTGTCGTGACGTCATAATTCAATCATGTGCTCGTGATAATCAATTGTTAGCTCCAAATTGATCACATAGATCATAAAATCGGGGCAAGCGCAGGCTCAGTCGCCAAGTTTAAGCGATCAATAAAATTAAGGAGTGGGTTTTAAATAATTGTTCCTATATTATAAGTAATTTTCTTGGCTGAGGTAAGAAAATAGAGGCAATGAATTACGGATAAAAATCTTATGAATTTAATAATAAAGATAAATATCTTAATAACAATGCTTAGGTTTCTGTTGCCACAGCTCATAATGTTTTAATAAGCTAATCGTTGTCGGATTTAATGACCGAGCTGACTATGACTTACTTTACCTAGTGAAAGAGTTATATATATGTACCAAGTAAGGTTGTACCTAAATAAAAATGAGCATTTTCTCCTAAAGAATACCTATAAAAAAGTTATCAGACTCAAAGGCACAGGCACACGGCTCAAATAAAATATGAGATTGTCTGGCGATGATCATGATCTGAGTCGATTTCACATAAAAATGGGTAACATCAATGATTGTACACTAATGAGATCGTGATACAAATGATATCTAAATCTCGCAAATGATATGCATATTTTAATTGGTTTACAATGTTTAGCCATATTTGTATTGATGAAGATTACTGTTAACAAATTGTGAAAAGTTTATAAATGTTTCGATGTCAAAGGTTTTAATACATACAAAAGAAGACTTAAATTAGTATTTTAAACCATAAAATATGCATATCATTATAGTGATTTGGATATCATTTTGTTACGATCTCATTCAATCAATCAACTCAGCCTATCGTAGTCCACTGCTGGACATAGGCCTCTCCCAAGTTGCGCTACAACGCTCGGTCCTCTGCCTTCCGCATCCAGTCCCCCCCAGCCACGTTCTTTAGGTCGTCGTCGATCTCATTAGTGTAACTTTATTCGTAGAGTGTGAAAATGACCCATCTACGACACGTTTAAAGAGGCTTCAGGTTGTCCATACAACGATGTTTTTAATATTTCGATAAGATATCTTGCCTTTGTGTTTTGGGTAAACCATTGAAATATAATTAATTATGATATATCGTTGGGGACACCTAAATAATTTTGTTGATACAAAGAAAATATTTTTATATTTTCTCGCTAGCAGCGACACCGACCTTAACGTCATTCAGCCTTTGTTACAGTCCATTGCCTTACATCACGAAACTATTCCAAATATGTGACCTTATCAAAATTAACATGTGCAGTTAGGTACACGAAGTACGTGTCTATTAAGGTAGTCACTTGTAATACAAGGAGACGTGTTCATTTAGTAATTACCGGATCCCACCTGGCTACTAGGCTTATTTTATTGGGTGTCGAAATATCTTCTTTCATAAAACCAACAAGGCTTTCATTTACACATAATTGTAACAATATATTTTTTTTATAGTATAGGATGGCGAAATAGCTAAAGGCCCACCTGATGTTAAGCGGTTACCTTTGCCCATAACAACTTCAATACCACCTAGGCTGTTGCCTAAATGGCATCGCAAGTCGGTTCGCCAAACTGAGACATGGAGATGGAAAGTCTCATGTGATTGTAATTTCACCGGCACCCGTACCCTTCAGACCGAAACACAGCAATGCAAGCTTCACTATTTGGCGGAGAATTAGATACGGTAGTAGTAGTTTGGGTCTCTGTTGACTGCGAACGTGTCCGAGATATGAGTAAACACGGTATTTAGAAATGTTGTGGTTTATGCACGTCTTAGATATAGGTAAACATGGTGATCACGAATGTCGTCTTCAAAAATTAAGTTTTGTTTGTTATTCATACTTTCATTATCGGTGTATGACTCGTGGTCCCACCAATTTGACCCACCAGTGGTACAAAATATTTAATTTGTATGCCTCGTGGTCCCACTGGCCGGTGGGTCTACGAGTCATAAAAATCAGTTGGAATAATGATGACTCGTAGACCCACTCATTTTGACCAACCAATTGGTATCTTTGAAGTGGATTCGCATTGTGGGTTCACTTTGGTGATTGGTGGTACTACAAGTATAAAAAAAAAGAATTTCATATGACTCGAGGACACTTTTAGTGAAATAAAAACACACGGGCAGTCGTGGCTCGTAGTAGGTATTACATAGCGTTCGCCGAATGAAGTCTCGTCAGCCGTGTGGTGCGTTGTCACCACGAATTTCACCTTCGTCATTCATACGATAGATTCAGTCATACGATAAAACCATGACTCGTGAACCTACCAGTGGGACCACGAGTCATACATCGTCATACGATATTCACTATTACTCGTGGACCCACCGGCCCGTGGGTCCACGAGTCATAAGTTTTCTAGCCGGTGGGACCACGAGCACTGGTGGTACAAAGCCAGTGGGTCCACGAGTCATACATCTCATTATCAAGGAATACGTCTGTGGTCTAGTGGTACGAGTGTCGGACTGCTAATCACGAGGTCGTGGGTTCGATTCCCACAGGACACAAATATTTGTGTGATGAACATAAGTGTTTGTGTTGGTCTGGGTGTTTCTTATGTATTATAAGTATGTATTTACAAAAAAAAAAAAAAAAATATTATATCCATTGTCTAGTACCCATAGCACAAGCTCTGCTTAGTTTGGGACTAGATGGTGCTGTGTAAAAAGTCCCAAGAATATTTATTTATTTTATTTATTTATTTAATATTTTTGTCATATTACGAAATTTAAGAGTGATTGTCGATCGTATGTATGACTAATTATATCAAGATGCATTCTACAGCCTCAGTTTCAGGAGAATTGAACAAATCAAAAGCACTAAATCAAAAGCCTTCAATTTATCATCAGCGAATTAACATTTTCAGGGTTAGGTAAAGAGAGAAGAGAAGGATTCCTAACCCAAGGCTGTAAAGACAGAATAAAGCCCATGTCCACTACTTCGTTGAGATGTAGCAGCAAATTAGTTTGACTATTTTAACAAAATATTAGTTTCTACTAATTAAATTTGGTAATGTTTAAAGTAGCTGAACTAGTTCAACATTTTTTTTTTCAGTGTATGCTTATCTGGGTTTTATCCAAACATCCACCCACACTTTCGAATTTGTAAAATCAGTAGGATATAATCTGTACCTACCACAAAATAATCAAGTTAACTTTTATTATAAACATAATAAGTGTTTGTGTTTGTCTGGGTGTTTTTTATGTATTATAAGTATGTATTTCCAAAAAAAAAAGTATCTAAGTATTATATCCATTGTCTAGTAGGTACCCATAGTACAAGCTCTGCTTAGTTTGGGACTAGATGGTGCTGTGTAAAATGTCCCAAAAATATTTAAATATTTATTTCAAAAATATTTAAATATTTATTTAAATATTTATTTATTATCATAAAAATATTTATTTATTTATTCCCTTCCATTCACAGTAATTAAAACACATCCTTTTTATAATTCAACGTTAACTCCAGATGACCTACTGAACCGGAACTAAGATACCCGGCACAATGAAAACAAGCTGCTTAGATCCGCGGTCAACTATCTGCAGCCGGAGATCAACCCCGGCCTTACCTTGAGCAGTAACAGCGACCTGCGGTGGACATGCCAAGTCGACCGGTTATCGGCAATCAAAAATTCGAGTAACATGCTTAGCTTACGTTACTTGAGTCACGTAAATTAAACTAGGAGCTATTGTTGCTCAAAATTTGGTTGGTCGAATTCATTGGTATCAAATGAAGGATTAAGTACGGTGAAGTCAAAAGTACGTCTTATAAACTTGATTACATATAAAACGCAATATAATCAACGATCATTTATGGGGATTGTCAGATTAAATTAATAGTAGTTCAAGGGCTCAAAAGATTATTATTCAGGTGTATAAATAGCAATTTATTTCAGGGCATTTTTCAAAAAGTTTGTCCGTGACGAAATAGGAGTTCCTTTTTTTTTCAAACTTTTTATTTGACCTAATTATAGCTAATGTCATAGGAAATATACATGATTATATTAGAAAGATATCATTTTATGTTAAATATCATCGATTGATGAAAATTCATTGTTTTTTATGTAATGTGTTGCAACGAACTGCTCCATTTCGTCACTTTAATTAGTAATTAAATTAGAAATAAATTAACAGTTTTATCCGAAGCAAAGTTTTTTTTATTTTATTCAATGAATAGAAGCTATGAAAAGTCAAAATGTAATGCAAAATATTTATTATAATCAAAGAGTTATACAGCGTAAACGATCCTAATCGTCATTATTGCAACATAAACACTATCAAAAACTATCGTTGTATCCAGAATACAAAGAAAATATCAAAATTAACTAATACAATAGAATCATATGTTTTAACAAAATATAATAAAAACAAATACAATCTTCTAACCTTGATATTTTGTCATTAAATCTAAATTAAACACACAGCCAAATCTGGACAGTAACGCTCGTGGAACGTAGCGTTACTATTAGGAACTAGTAAGGCGGAGTGTACAGTAAAACATATTATTTATCAGACTTAAATATAATCACAACCGGAGGCGATATCCATGGATGCGCTCTACGCGTACATTGGTATCACGGAATACAAGAATAATTTATATTCATTTCCTCTATGATTGGTATCAATACAGATTAAATACAATAAATACCTTAGTAAAAATCACTTAGGTAAGATCAAATACTACAATTTTCTTAATACAACGACTAACGACGTGTTATTGAAATGACTGAAAACCTCTTAAGGGGTTATAGTACACATCGATATGAACAACTACTACTATGGGACAAATCCTGAAATCGCGGAAAAAAATCAGCTGTCCTACATTTTGTCGATTTATGTGTCACACAAATGTAGGGGAACAGCTGATTTTTTTTATGATGATGAGTACAATGACCCCTTAAGAGGTTTTCAGTTATTTCAATAACTTTTTGTACAGGGTGATTTGTAATTAGTGTAAAATATTTTAACACGTCATTGTACTGATGATAACAAACAACTTTCACAAAAATTTAAAAAAAGATTAACTTCGAATGACAGAGTAATTATTTACTAATTTCCAGTAATAAAAGTATCAAGATAAAAAATTCACTTCAAATAATAAAGTAATTATTTAAATAAAACAAAGTTTAACCGGATTAAATCGAGTATATTATTTAAATTGGTTTTCCTGACGTGATAGAAATCTGACATATTTTGTATGGAGCTTATGTCAAATTCCTATCTCTAGTAGGGCAAATCGTGGATAGATTGGATATTAATTTTGGCCGTTAGATGACAAGCGTCTTTACAGATATTTCGAAAAAACCGAACAATATTATTAATTAAAATCGTTTCGATGCACGCAGTAATCACTCACAATATCATTATCTTTTACAGTGTTGCGTGCTGTTTGGGAATTGATTATTTTAAGGACTGGGTACCAAACAGGTGGTAGCTGCCAACCATCTTCTCTATTAAAATTAGGATGTTTTTTTTAATATTTTTTTTAATGATGTATTGAGTGATTACTGCGTGCATCGAAACGATTTTAATTAATAATATTGTACGGTAGATTAAAATATTTTTTTAGAAATATCTGTAAAGACGCTTGTCATCTTAGTCTACTTGCGACCACGAAATGCTGCAAAGCTTTCGAAACGTCAGGAAAACCAATTTAAATAATATACGCGATTTAATCCGGTTAAACTTTGTTTTATTATAATGTGTAGTGATCGCGATAACCTAAGAAATTAATAATATTGTTTACATTTTTACATTACTTAGAACCCTCCATCTGTATACAGCTTTAGAACTTCATTTCGTCACGAAAAAAGTTCCGCTTGTATATCACGTGACGAATGGATGTGACGATTCCTCGACTACAGTAATAAGAATATAATTTCTAGCTATTCTAAAAGAAGGATTTTACTATAACAACTTCTGCTTGGTCATTTATTAATTAAATATGAAATCTGTCATAGCAAAACAATAAATTGAACTGTTTTTACCTTATAAAACGCCGACACTATGAGGAACACAACAAACTAAACCGTGACGCTTGCAAACTGTTCTTGCCGCATTTGATTAGTCGATTGAATCCGAAACCAGAATGACGACGGCCATAGACTATAAATGTTGCCATTAATAAAAAAACAATCTTATTTTGTAATTTATAAGTTCGTATCATATTAAAATCACCGTGACTATGTAGGAATTTCCACTACATGTGATTTTCGTGGACACAATAAAATTAAAGATAATGTTATTTTATATGTCTTTAATTAGACATAGAGTTTTAAATGTAATGCCGTAACTCAAAATCTATCTAAAAACATCACATTTGGGTGCCTATGAAAAAGATAAAACGAGTAATTCGATTTCAAAGTTTACAAGAAGGGGTTGGACACAAAGAATTTGTATGGTCAGTGCTGCTTTAGAAGGCTGTATTTTGTAATCTACACAGTTTTTCATATTTATTTTACAACAGTAATATAGTTTAAGATTTGTTTTCATAAAACATCCCCAGGAAGTACAAAAATATATAATTCCTGTTTTATCACAATGTTACGATTCCACCGGACAGGGTGATTTACTAGCCGACAAACTTTTTGAAAAATGCCCTTCAATTGTTTATAAATAAATAACAAACGGAATATCCGTCACCTGCTGTAGAACTTTGGGGTTGCAATTCAAAAGTCAGCAAAACCAAAGAGGAAACCTTTAATAATAGATAAATAGAGGTTAATAAATACTTTAATCAATCAATTAAATTCATGACACAGGTAACTGTTAGACATGCATCTTTCGCTTACCGATGAGCAAAAGTAGCATTACTGTATGGATTAAAGTATAAACAGCAATGACTAATCAGTCGTACCCACGGAATTTCTATATTTCGTGGTCGTAATAATAGCCTATATATCACAGATGAACAGACCAATGAATTTGTAAAATCCGTCAGTTGCACGCGTCTCAAAACAACCTATTACAAAAAATATTACAGAGGAGATCTATAGACATCTAAAAGTCGACACAAGAAGTAGGACATGAACCTACACCAAAAACATAAACAATGCGCTACAGCTACCAAAGCCTTTTACAATACGGTTTAACAACACATCCATAAGATCATAAATCATACCATTATGTGACGTAACATAACCTTGTAACACAAGCTACATATAATTCATAAAGTATCAATGAACATATCGGCCGCGCATGACTCTCAAAACGACAGTAATTACTGTTTTTAACAATTCAAAACGCATACCTCACAGGCACCTGTAAAGACGCCGACGCTAATACTTGTACAGCCTTCGTACAACAATAAATTCAAATTGTTCCTTTGATTCGACCTACGAACATTTTCAATTAATAATTAATCGGCTATAGACTACAGTGCCGGTTGCACGCCCACTTATGTAATTTTGTACTTCGATAAATCCGTGTGAGTCATGTACCTAGTTGAATTGTGAATTTCATAGGTTACGTAGCATGCCTAGCATTTTTTTTTCGACTAGACATTTCGCACACGGCAACTAAGTACCCTGACTGCTTAAACGGACAAGTTTGCCGGAGAGTCCCAAGGTCTCCATCCGCCAGGCATGCCTAGCATGCCCAACATAACCAGAAATAGGACAAATGCGCCAACCTCATAATGGCAAACATACGCAAGAATCATTTTTTCAATATGTAGGTACCGCTAAGGATTGAAATTCCTTGCAGCATCTGTGTTTTCGTCTGTGATATATTATATCGGTGGTCTTCAAGGCTCGAGTGAATAGGTTTTTGCTAAGCAAGCGTACACCATCGTCGACTTTACACCATCGTTGACTTCGGAAAAGAAAAAAATCGTTTAATCTTGATTTTTTTATTGAATAATATTCAAAATTTGTCATAATTCGTGCCATACAACATGTGTCCTCGTTAGCCTGATCTATCTACTGTAGTCTCCAGATATGACAACTCATTCGTGTGTCGGGTCGTTAAGTTCCCTTCAATATGGTTGAGTTAAGCGATGGCTGATGCTCGCGTCATGCTCGTGAACGGGTGCCGTCTGTCGGGACAGGTCAGCTCTAGGTCTTTTTACGTTTATTTCTAAAGCCAATATTCTCACTTTTAAACTATTGTTTATTTCTGGCATTAACCTACATTATACTCACATTATTTGAATAAATTTGATGTAATAAACAATAACCTATTTAAAAAAAAGTTTATCCATGGAGTTTCTTGTTGGTTCTTCTCCATAGGACCCACAATTTGGAACCGTGCAACTAGACCCTGACGTTTCAAAAGTGCCTGTAATTAGGTTTATTTGAAATAATAAAAAAAACATTTGAAAACATTTAAAACATTACTCTAGCTGAAAACTCAAGAGCAAGGCCGAGTAACTCAAATGGATCTCACAAAAATTTGGTACTTACATGCTACAGCCAATAATAGTAAATTGTGCCATTTTTTATTTCTTTTTGGTACTTATAGGTATTTAACTCTAACAACGAAAAAACGTTACACGCTAAGCATGTACTTCTAAAATTAAAGCAGCATTAAAGTAAGTACCCCAATTATTTCCCTTTCATATTACCAAGGTACCAACTGACATAATATGCAATATTTTTAAGTAATTTGCCTTGACGTGTGAAATCCTGTTTGCATAGCATTTCCCTCATAAATTAGGCTCGTCCGTAAACCGAGGGCGTAACACTATTTACATAATTAAAAACTGGATGTTGTATGTTGTATGATAAGCCAGTTGATTAAATAACTTACTTTTTATTTCACTTCATGAAACCTAATTAAAATAATAAATTGATTTTATTGTTAACTAGCTGTGCCCGCGACTCCGTCCGCGTGGATGTCGGAAAGTAACATCGTGTCATGAACACAATGTCTTCTAATATAATTATACATATAAGCACCTACACAGACGACTACACTATTTACCTACCATACTATATTTTGTTTTTACAACCAACCGGCTAAGGTGATGGAATTTCATGGAATTAGCCTTAAACTCTTCTCATTCTGAGAAGACGCTCGTGCCCAGCAGTGGGAAGTAATTGGGCTGATTATGTTAAGTTATTCTATAAAACTAACCACATGTCTTCTTATTCTGAGAAGAGGCCCGTGCCCAGGAGTGGGACTGTAATGGGCTGATAATTTTATGTTATTCTATAATACAAACAATATCCTGTTCATTAACACTTCTCATTTTGTGAAGAGAGCCATACCCAGCAGTGGGACAGTAATGGTTGACTGACTACGTTATTTTATATTCTATATTTTCTAGTTTCTTAACTCTTCTCGTTCCAAGAAGAGGCCCATGCCCAGCAGCGGGACAGTGATGGGCTAACTATGATTTGTTATTCTATATTTTCTATAATACTGACACCATTTAGTTGTATTTTTAGGAACCTGCAAACAACCAAAAATCATGACCTCTACTTTGTATGCAACTTAATACAATAGAGGGGTCAAGCTGTATCCTGGATTTCTCAACCGATTCAGATAAAACATACTTTCATTACGATCCGTTCAGCTGTTTTCACGTGATGAGGTAACAAACAGACAGACAGACAGACATAAATTTTAAAAACGATTGATTCGTGTTCTATTGCTTATTTATAGTACCCCTATCTGGTTTTCGCGAAAAAAAACTCAATGTACAGACTTTTCGACCATTACAATTTTATTATAGTATAGATTTACGGTTTCAGTTTTGTAGGAAAATAAAGTATATCAGGTGTATGCTGGAGCTGCCACCAGAACAGTGCCATTGGCTTGGTACCTGAATAGCTGATAGACAGTGCCAAGCATAAAGGGGTCCTAATAAGTTAAAGGGTGCCATAATAGACCCTTGATGGGGATCCAGGGCCTTAGAGCCGCCTAATTGTCTTAAGGGCATGGTGACTTATATTACTAGGTCTGAAAGGTGGAATTCGGGTGTTTTGGAGGGAAGGGTTGTTAATTGATTGAATAAAAAAATATAAAGTCTCAACCGACATGCAAAATGTCGAAGTTCGCTAATTAGTATTCAGTTTTTAGTTTTTACTCTAAGTTTATCTAAGTACAGCCAAATTCAGACAAACTAATTAATAATAATAAAAAAACAAAAAATAATAATGTTTCGGATAGGTGCAAAACATCCATATTGGGTTAGTAAAAAGAAAGAAGGATCTTATACCTATGTTAGTGACATTTAATATTTATTTAGTATTTAGTTACAATTTTGTTGCCTGTGATGCATCTCTGGACAATAGCATGCATTATATTATCGGAGCATGCATTAATGGATCCGAGTTTGACTTTTTAAATACCACATCTCAGGAGTTTCGCAACGAGTGTTCTCATCTGCTTGCAAGTAATTTGCAAGCAATAAAAATTTCATCATTAAAGGGAATTAAAAGCTAGTTAGTGTGTGCAATCACTTGGGAGTTTCATTCACAAAATGTTGGAAGAGAATTAGAGAGCAAACCCTGTTATTATATCCAGTATTGTTTTTGCATGATGGAACAACGACTAGAACTGGGTTAGACAGTAGCACGTGGTGGATGCGTGTTTTTTCTTTTCTTTTTAGGGTCCCGTACCTCAAAAGGAAAAAACGGAACCCTTATAGGATCACTTTGTTGTCCGTCTATCTGTCTGTCTGTCTGTCCGTCTGTCAAGAATTTTTATATAAAAAACGGGTTGAGATATCAAGTTGAAATTTATGTCAAATACAACACATACAAAGTATACAGTCCGTAGGAGTAAAAAAAAAACAAGTTTCTAACGGCCAAAATTAATATCCTATCTATCCATGATTTGCCCTACTAGAGATAGGAATTTGACATAGGCTCCATACAAAATATGTCAAATTCGTATCTCTAGTAGGGTAAATCGTGGATAGATTGGATATTAATTTTGGCTGTAAGTCAACGCAATCAAACGATATGGGCATTTATGTAACATATTTTAATACTCGCAAACTCACTCATCAAAAGAATCATGAAATTTGGCAAGAAGCAAGATCTTCTAGCACAAGTAAAGGAAAATAGCCGAAAATTGTAAATTTATTACTTTATCACATAAAATTATATGTTTTTGAATACAAACCTAAATCACGCCATCTAGCGTCGAATAGCAAAATTACGTTACGTTAAGTTTAGTTTTATTATTTTTAACTTTTAACGCATTTTCACATGCGGATATGGAGTGAGGTTCGAATCGTTCGTGAGCGAATTTTTCTTTCCACAAATTCATAAAATTAAGTTTGTTTTCCCAAATGTTGTGGCCCTCGTCCGTCGCAAACCACGGCTGTTGCCTAAATGGTACAGCAAGTTGGTTCGCCAAACTGAGACATGAGGATGGAAAGTCTCATGTGATTGTAATTTCACCGGCACAAGTACCCTTCAGACCGAAACACAGCAATGCAATCATCACTATTTGGCAGAGAATTATTTGTTGCTGTTGGGGAAACATTGTTATATATTTATAGTTATATATGTAGGTATGTATAATATGTATATTTTATTATATGTATAAATGTACATAGGTATTTATCTATTTTTATTATATGTAATTATAAGTAGTACGAAACATATTTTACTGCTTTACTGTTGCATCTACCTTATTCTTTGTCTCTGCATTACCCTAAGGTTGTCTGGTAGAGAATGCCTATAGCGTTAAGACCGCCTTTGTACCCTGTTGTGCATAAAGAATCATCATCATCATCATTACAGCCGAAAGACGTCCACTACTGGACAAAGGCCTCCCCCAATTAAGGGGGGGATATGCCATAAAGAATTAAATAAATAAATTAATTAATACTGATTGTTTTTTTTTTCGATACAGGACGTGCCAAAGCCCGCACTAGAGGAACACCGGTGCAGTCAACTGGAGTTTCCATGGCTTTTTGTGCTGATAGGATGCTGTAGGATGGCCACTGTGTGATTTTAGTCTGTAGGAATCCGACATAGGTACACCTCCACCACAACGATCGGTCCTGCGCTTCCTGTTTCCAGCGAATTCACACGACCTTCTCTAGGTCGTCGGTCCATCTTGTGTGTCTACCCACGCTTTATCTTCCAATACGCGGTCACCACTCCAGAACTTTTCGGCCCCATCGGCCATCCGTTCTGCGATTCATGATGCATGAGCCCACTGCCACTTAAGTTTAGCAATTCTTCAAGTTCAGCGACGTGTATTTAGACTGAAACTGAAAAATTAAGAAAAGCCTCTCCAATAAATGCAAAAAAGAAATACAAAACTGGATACAAACATTAAATTACCAAGTAACTGAAAATCTGCTCAAAACCCTATACACCTATACTATAAAAAAAAAATGAAAAAAAAACCCTTACTCAATTAGAAGACTTACGCATGCATACACAAACAGCGCATACTTACACCTACTACTACACTACACATCCAACTGAACACCGTCCACATACACACACATCCTACTTTAGCAACTGTGTAATGTAGATTTAGTTTTACTTTATATACAAACATAATTTTTAATTTAATTTAATTTTCTCCCAATTTAATTTAATTATTTTAGTTTTAACTCATATTATTCTTTCGTAATTATTTTACTGTGTAACTAAATGGAAGGCGCTGGTGCCTGTGATACAATGTTTTTTTCATTAGTACAGGTACCAACGTTACCTTTTTTTTTCTGTAATGATATTTTACGAAAATAAACATTTTATTTTTTATTTTATTATTAATATAGAAACCGAACCAGAGTGATGCTATCACGTTGTATTGTGAGGTCTTACAAACAGTTTCCTTCTCGTTGCTCAACGGAGAAGTGCACCGGAACGCAGATCACGCGAGCTCGCGTGCGGCCATCGATACTCTGCCTCGATGACTCAATTTGGCTGTCATGTAACCTTTTAATAGCTGATGTGCTCCTGAGATATTGCTTCGTAGGTACTTGGCTGGGATGTGGAAATATATTGAAATTTATAATTTTCTGCTAGCTTCAGCTATGTGCTAAAATTTAATTTAGGTTTTATGAAAACTTGATGTATATACCGATATCTACCTACATCGGAAAGTAAAGAATCACAACAAGTAGTAAAATCAATATATCAGCTGAAGTTGACTCACTGACAAAGCAATCTCAAGGAAATCTGTCTGAAGTTACCTACACTACCTTTAAGAATTGGTGGTTTATTGAACTTTATGCATTCCAGCCCCCCTAGCCACGTTGACAATCTACAATCGTCAACGCTAATAGAAATCAATCAAAATGTATGGGAATGACATATCTAAACGAAAAAGTCATTCGTTGAGATATGACATTCCCATACATTTTGATTGTTTTCTATAGCGTACACTACGAGCTTAGCTTCGTAAATCGTTGAGCGTACATGATTGTAGATTGTCAACTTGGCTAGCGGGGCAGAACTTATGACAAAACAAACCAAGCGGATTCAATATATTCCATGATAACATTTTATATCAAAAGGCAAATAGAGTGATATCTTTCCCCGATATGGGTAGACAGAATCTTTAGAATACCACATGCTACGTTCTGCTACGAACTTAATAAATACTTTTCCCGGCTATGTAAACTGCTGAATTGTTTCAGACTCACTTACCAAGTTCCACAAAATAATGGCAATGTAATTAATCTATATTAATAACTATTTATTTATAAGACCACACCAAAAATTACAGCGCATGTGTGTACCTTCAGGCAATTGTAAGACTAAACTATTATATGCAAGTTTATTAAAAGTTTATGTGTTAACTATTTGTTGGTAAGCAAACAAAAATCCTTGTACTTTTACCATATTCATATATTTTCCTATTGCGTGCTAAAACTTGATAATTATGTGTTTATAGGACACTAATTTTAAATAATAATCGAGCAATATTAAAACAGCAGTGGCATTGTTAACTTAGCCACAATTTTAGCTCTACTTGCTTATAAAATTAAACGTATTTAAACTTAATTTTGGTCAAATATGCAAAACATTTCTTGGTCGTTATTACAATATCTACTATAAATGGGGGGATACGCGGGTCTATATTTTATTGCCTTTATGACGATATCATAATAAACAAAATATCGGTAAGTAATTCAAAAGCGAGCTAAACAAAGAATTCGGCTACATAATTTTCAGTCTTGTTTAGAAACTTCGTTACTGTATTTACGGGCACTTACAAACGTACAACCCTAACGCCTTTAAAGCTGGAATGAATCGGTACCTAATAGGTTTTCTCGCTCCATCGTCGACCACATCTTGACAAACATGTCTAGATTGCGGACAAGAGCGGATCTATATCTCTTAAAAAAAAACTGAAAACTCATACTATATTAAGGATTCTGGCAATTAATAAATACAAAAAAATCTCAGGTTTTTTGACAATACTTATCAGTTTCATACTTTTTTGCCTGGTACTGGAAAACTGTGGAACCAACTTCCGCCAGCAGTTTTTCCGAACAAATTCAACATGGGAGCCTTCAAGATAGGAGCATATGTCTTTTTAAAAGGTCAGCAATGCATCAGTGACTCCCTTGGTGTTGATTTCCATGAGCGGCGGGTATTGCTTACCACCAGGTGACCGGCTTGCTCGTTTGTACCCCTATATTATAAAAAGACCCAAGAGTACTGGCAAAGATCTATCCTTTATACATTTCATATTAAATGCGTTTGATGTCATATTAAAATCAGCTTCCTCACTCATAGAAACTACATCAAATGCCTTTTACCTACACTAATATTTGAACTAATAACAGGTGCCTTATTCACAACTAATTTACACAGGAGGTACCTGTTAGCTAATTATAGAGTTTCAGTACCCAATGAATTTATACACCCAAATGTACATTATTATAGTATTAAAACAGTTATACTAATTGTAGAGATAATATTACCGAAATTGCAACAATTATTCACAAAAGTGTATTTTACGAAATAAACGTAAATATCGATATTAGTAGAAATATAATTGAACAAACCAATTTTCACATTGGTTTAATGACTGAGTTTTCCCGGAACTAACTCCTAATATGGTTTTAACCACAGGTTTTAACCAATATTGTGAACCCTAACATAACCAGCCAATTAATGTCCCGCTGCTGGGCACAAGCCCCTTCTCAGAATGAGAAGGCCTTAGTCCACCACGCTGGCCTACTGCTAGTTGGCGGTTTACACAAATCATCGACAACTTTATGGCATACTCTCAGGTGTGCAGGGTTTCTTACGATGTTTTCCTCCACCGTTAAAGCAAGTGATAATCAAATTCTGATCCACACAATACATGAATTCGAAACGTCAGAGGTGCGGGCCGGGTTCGAACTTCTTGGATGGAAGGCAGG
The DNA here is from genome assembly GCA_949699075.1 of Asteroscopus sphinx. Classification (NCBI taxonomy): domain Eukaryota; kingdom Metazoa; phylum Arthropoda; class Insecta; order Lepidoptera; family Noctuidae; genus Asteroscopus; species Asteroscopus sphinx. The sequence continues at coordinate 23,895,912 of OX453005.1, read as the reverse complement.
AGTTCAACCGGCTAGACTATGACTGCTTTATAAACCTCACATCAACAACGTCTGGTCAAGATTTTAAAATGGTGAGATAGCGGTCAATCACAAGCCCATTATTATTTATTTATCATTATTTATTTTTTATTTATTTTTTGCATGGGGCGAGCGAGCGCGATGCGTCGTGTTCACCCACCCACATCTTGTTGTAATGAATGTCGACGGTACAAGCGGTGTACAGAAAAACCTAAACTGGTTTATGTTCTACACTGTATCTGTCAAATGTATGTATTTTTTTTGTGTGGAAATAAATAAATAAAATAAATAAATAATTAAGGGGTCATTGTACTGATCATTATGAACAACTTTTACTATGGGACCAAACCTAAAATCGCGAAAAAAGTAATATGTTGATCTCTATATTTGTAAATTGACAAAATATATGGAACAGCTGTTTTTTTTCGCGATTTCAGGGTTGGTTCCATAGTAAAAGTTAGTCATACTTATGAGTACAATGACCCCTCAGGAGGTTTTGAGTTATTTCAATAACACGTTGTATTATCGGAATTAGGTGAAATATTATCGTACATGACCTGCGGACAAAAGCAATGATTTTCAATCAAAATTATCATATTTGTGCGAACGCACAGACCAATAAGCCTTACTTGTCTGTGTGCGAACGACAATCACTTGTTGTATCGTACAGTCTAACAAAGCAATTAGTATACAGGGTCGTCAGATATAGATGATGATTTCTCAGGAAATTATCATAGAACGGTCTGATTAGGGTTTTGTATAAATACAGTTTAACTTTGTCCGTTATTAAAATGATATTTCACTCGAAACCATCCACGATCTTCTGAGAAAACTTATTATTGTACATATACTATAACAAAATTATCGTACGTCTGGCGCCCCCTACATGCTCCCTCACCGCGAGCATTCGCGTGTAATGTAACAAATTCTCCAGAACAAATCGATAAAATTTGTACCGGTGAATTAGTTACTGAATTGTATGACTACTATTTGTAAGTGTTTACTGTACACCATTTATGTGTTTTTTTTTTTTTTTTTTTTTTTTTTTTTTTATAGTATATTATGACCTAACGAGCTAAAGGCCCACCTGATGTTACGCGATTACCTTTACATTACAGGAAAATGCTCGCGGTGACGGAGTGCCTACTAGTAAGTTTTGGTAACATCTTGTAGAAATAATTGTTGACACCCTGCACAACTTTTTAAGCTCAAATATAACAAATTCTTAATTTCAAAGATTAATTGAGAAGAATTACGAAATCGAACGTTCGAAAGCCCTTGCACTTTCATGTCACCTCGTTTTGGTATTTCGTAACAAAATTCCTGTTCTTAAATAATAATTCGAGCAAAAATCTCGAGCAGTTTCGTTGAAAGTTTTGCGTTGCGTGTCGACTGGACAGTACTACATTCACTTACATTTGTTTAATAATGCTAATTATGAACTTTAAATGTAGGTGTTATGAAACGAATCGATACGCAATTTTGTTATTGATCTGATTTTATTAAAATGATGAATTTTTCGTATATTTACCTACTTGGCGAGTTATTTATTTTAATGTACTTACCTACCTTAAGCTCAATTATTTTTTCTGGTATAGAATGGCGAAACGAGCTAATTAGGCCCACCTGATGTTAAGCGGTTACCTTTGCCCGTAACAACTGCAATACCACCTAGGCTGTTGCCTAAATGGTACCGCAAGTCAGTTCGCCAACTGAGATATGAAGATGGAAAGTTTCATGTGATTGTAATTTCAATTAATTCACTATTAAGTACAACACTAAATAATTGTTCTAATGGCGCAACGACAATTGATTAAAAGTTCTCAATTTGATGCATTTTTAACAAAATATATATTGTGTAGGTATGCCTAATTAACGAAAAAAATACTTTACATTACATTCCTTAAATATTTCATAGATTCTATCATTTACTCGCCCAGCTCTATTGTCACTTGAAGCCATATTCTGTAAAAAAAAAGTTTAAGAGATAATAAATAAAGTGTGATAAATAAAATTTATGAAATCTCATGAAATAACTAAATACCGACTTTCTCCTTAGAAACTGCATAACGATTATATAAAATATTTAAATATAGTAATTGTCTTAGAAATATATACAATGCACATTAAAAATGGCTACTTAAAACTCTTGCAGCATCTTGAACTTGAGAGTCACGGCTATGACTAAAATATTTTATGATTATTAAGCCGTTTTGAGAATTTGGAAAGTAGCAACATAAAGACTACCGTTGCATTTTTATATTACATGTCCGTATCGTAACAAAATTTTATTATAGTCAGTATGTTAAATTTCCGATTACAATTTGGGGAAAAAAGGTTTGACATCTGATTATGTGACAATTTATGTATGTAAAAAGTACGCACTTTTAACCATTTTTATATTTTCTACAAAAAGAATAAAGCAATCGATTATAAACAGAGTTTTTTTCTTTTATTTTTTATATTATAGGATGGAGAAACGAGCTAAAGGCCCACCTGATGTTAAGCGGTTACCTTTGCCCATAACAACTTAAATGCCACCTAGGTTGCTGCCTAAATGGTACCGCAAGTCTGTTCGCCAAACTGAGACATGAAGATGGAAAGTCTCATGTGATTTTAATTGACATAAATTAATTAATATTTGGGTAATTTTTTTACGCAGCACCATCTAGTAATCCCAAACCAAGCAGTGCTTGTACCATGGGTACAATACAATGGATGTAATACATTTTTTTGCAAATATATACTTATAATACATAAGAAACACCCATACCAACATAAACACTTGTGTCCATCACATAAATATTTGTCCTGTGGGAATCGAACCCACGACTATAGTGATCAGTAATCCTACACTCGAACCACTTTAGACGACAGAGGTCGTCAAAACTATAAGGAACCAGCAGCCCAATTACAATTCACTCGCGATCGCAATCATGATCATTTATATGTTCATTACTCCGTATGTTTCGACAATCCTCTTATCAGCACCTATACGACGCAATGAATATTGCACTGGACACTAACTACAAAAGAAAGTACCTAAGATTAAAACTCAAGCAGTTTTTAATTTTAAAGAACGTACAGTCCACAACAGTCAGTAAAGTAAAAGAAAGCAATTGTCATTGTGAGTGCGTTACACAATTACCCCACAGGGCAAGAAGATGATGTCCCACAAAGAGAAGAAAATGACGAAAACAACTTATTTCAAACTAGCGACCCGTCTCGGCTTTGCACGAGATCATTTTATTTTCCAAGAAATTTCTTTCATACAAACTTTGACCTGAAAATTACGAACACAACAAAAACAAACAGCCAAATCGATTGAGCCGTTCTCTAGTGATGATCTTTCATACATGTGGCAATTGATTTTTATTTAATTGATATTAGGATTTAATTGGAATCTAAACAAGTTATAATAAAAATATTTACTCGAACAGATAGGCAAATCAAACCTAGTGCAGAAAAAAATTTCGAGACTTAATATTGTGAATACAATTTCTGAGAACAAGTGTGTCCAGATTATGAGGTGTTACTCGAAGGTGGTGATTTAACACTAATAAATTGCTCCGTAATTTATAGCGTGATTACCTTTAATGTAGTGGCATATTCCTACTTATTTCTAACTGAGAATTCACTGTGAACTTCGCATATTTCATTTCACCTGGAATTTTCTAGCGACGTGGATAAAATGGAACTCGAAGTGGATGTTACTCCAGAGAAAAAATACAAAGGCTTCAATGAAACATTTAAATTGTGCGCCTTCTCGCTCGCTTTTGCTTTTCTCTACCCTAACAGGGCAACCGCTCTCAGAAGATGTGTTATCATCACCCTTATTGTCACTTTCTGCGGTGGTCAACTGTTCTGGTTCATCACGTACACCTTCAAATGTCTCTACACTTTAGACATCTATAATTTCGCCAGAAACATGACACTAGCCGTTGTTCTCGTTTTATTTTTTATCAAAACTTATTACGTAATTTATGCGACGCAAAAATTTGCGCCTTTGCTCGACAAAATTACTGAAGATCTTTTAAAAGCCAACAATCTAGAAGAAGAATATCAAAAACTACACGATGAATATATAAAAATTGCAAAAGTTGGTGAGATTTCATGGTTGCTGATCCCGACTATCATGAGTGCCTTATTTCCTATATATGCGGGAGCGTTGATGACGATAGAGAGTATACAAACAGATGACTATGAAAGGCGCATGGTACACGATATGGAGCTGCTGTATGTGGAACATATCCAGAGTGAAACGCCCTTCTTTCAGTGCATGTTTGCGTACAATTGCGTACAGTGCATTGTTCTTGTGCCTAATTACTGTGGATTTGACGGTTCCTACTGCGTAGCGACGACGCATCTACGTCTCAAATTAAAACTGATGGTCCTTAAAGTAAAAAAGGCCTTTGAACATTCAAAGAGCCGTCATGAATTGCGAATGATAATGTATGAAGCGATCAGAGATCACCAAGACGCACTCGACTTTTACGTTCAGCTGCAAAACGTGTACGGGCCTTGGTTGTTCGCTGTTTTCTTGCTAACTTCTTTCATGATATCGTTCAATTTGTACCAGATTTATCTGTTACAACGGATAGACCCAAAGTACACGTCATTCGGGGTGGTTGGTGTCCTACACATTTACTTGCCTTGTGCCTATGCGAGTGAATTGACGCAGGTAAGGTGATTGATTTATTTTCTTAATTAGGTTCGTGTGCTGCTTTAATAATTACCCGTCGGCTACTGTTAATTGGCGGAAGTACTGTCAATATCAGAAGAACGATTGAATGTAATAGATTACGTGGCCTTATAGTATTCTTAGTTAAAATTTCCTTATTCTCTCTATCCTTCGATGACGTAGCGTTCACTAAAATAAATAAGTAAATAATAAATAAATATTTATGGGACATTTTTAGACAGCACCATCTAGTCTTAAACTAAGCAGAGCTTGTGCTATGGGTACTAAACAATGGATATAATAATTTTTTTTGTTGTTGTTGTAAATACATACTTATAATATAATACATAAGGAACACCCAGACCAACACAAACATTTGTATCGTGTGGGAATCGAACCCACGACCTCGTGATCAGCAGTCCGACCCTCGAACCACTAGACCACAGACGTCGTCACTCGTCGTCGTCGTCGTTCATTCGACGTACGACGCCTACGCATACACAGCGCATACGTCGCACGGTCGAATTCACATAGCGTATGTGAACGCAAGAATCACTTTAGCTTTGCTTTGAATTATTCGTACAACTTACATGTTTCCTTAACAATATTAAAATTAATTAATAATGTATAAAAAATTGTGCTTGTTGGCTTAAATTTTATAATAATATATTGTCACTTAAGCTGAGGGGTTTGGCACTGTATGCCGAGATACAGATTTTTCACCTAATTCGGCTGCAGATGCTCCCATGTTGCATCTTTTTAACCGACTTCAAAAAAAGGAGGAGGTTATGTATTCCGCGGGTTTTTTTTTTTTTTTTTTTTTTTCATGTATGTACACCGATTACTCCGAGATTTGTAGGCCGATTTACGTGGTTGTTTTTTTATTTGGTAGAGAAAGTCCGCGCGGTGATCCCATATAAATTTTATTGACTTAGGTTAAGTAGTTTTTTAACCAGCTTCAATAAATCAGTTTATTTTAGCTTTACGTATCTAGATGATCTGCTCATTGGTTCCTCATTCTGAGAATTCTTGGCCGATATGCGTGTTTTTTTTTCACGATAGTGATTGGACGTTTGGAAGAACATGAGCGAGACCTTTGCTCAGCAGTGGGATAGCAAAGGTTAATAAAAATATATTCTCAAATTGGTTATATAAACATTTATGAATCAACCCTCAACTAAAAAGTATGAAATAAAAACTTTTTAACAAAAAATAAAACCGACTTCAAAAACCTTAACTAAAAAGTAAAAAATAATCATTGTATGTATTTTAAAATCTTAACTTAAACAACATTTTGAAGGCGGCGCGTGATTTTCATGTACGTTCACATAAACTGTTTTTACTATAGATATTGCGCTGGACTGTAGGTACATTACATAACGCAAAGGGTCAACCACGCGCCGCCTTAAAAATGTTGTTTAAGTTAAGATTTTAAAATACATACAATGATTATTTTTTACTTTTTAGTTAAGGTTTTTGAAGTCGGTTTTATTTTTTGTTAATTTCCTATTAGCTTTTTATCTTATAAACATAATGTCTGTAACGGAATATTTTTTTGGTAACAATAAATTTTATTTATTATTAAAATAGTGATAGTAATAGTGTGTTTTCATTATAAATTCTTAGTAGCAGCCTGGAGTCTGGATTTGTGCCCAGTTAATGGCAATAGGCTCGCCCCTATTACATGGGACTATAACATAACTGGCAAAATGTCGGTATATTATTATACCTCTGCCTACCCCTTCGGGGAAATACAGGCGTGATGTTATGTTATGTAAGATAGTGACAAAGAATCTAACACTTGTACATTTTGACTGTGACTGTGTACACGTCATTCATCATTTCCTACCACATTGCCAGACAAGGATACAGTATAATCCAGCGGTCGCTGTTAGCTGATCGAATAGATAGTGTTTATCCAGTAGTCAATCATTACCTGCTGGTAATGAGCGCATTAGCAGACCTCAAGCTATGTGTTCATAATCACTACCAAGATGGATAACAAGCAATATTTGCGCTGTGATTTATTGGACAAGTATTTTGTAGCAATCTAGTTTAGGTCAAATCAAAACAATTTTTTGTAATAGTGTAATGCGATGAGTATTGTTTGTCTTTTGTTTTGTCTTTACAAACTACTTCATATGAAATTCAACAGAGCGATTGCTGAAAAATATGGATTTTTTTGTTGAAGCGTTAACAAATTAATCACAAAATTTGGAATCGTGGGCACAGCTTTAAATCAATATTTCTGGAGTCGATTGAGTTGATTTTATTTCTCTTTCTCTTTTTAAAGCTTCACAAATTGGGGAATGGCCTATTTTACCGCGTTTTTATTAACTTGCTTTCAGTCATGTCTGTCTGTTCGATACAAATTTTGAATCGATTTTAAACTTTAAACAAAGCACAGAACTGAATGACAATGCAATACTTGCTTTCTTTAAAAAAGTGGTTTAAAAAAATATTTTTCATCAAATTATTTATTTCTAAATCGGATATTGCATAAAGCTCAAAGTTGTTGTACAACATTGTATAAAACTCTTTCAAACAAAACAAGTGAGAAAATTATCATCATCATTTCAGCCGAAAGACGTCCACTGCTGGACTTGGCCTCCCTCAAGCATCGCCACAACTAAAACTATAATTTGACTGTTTTATTTCAGACCAGCTTAGAGATACCATCGGATCTCTACGTGGTACCATGGGAAGCATGGGCAGACCCTGAGCTAACCAAGATGCTGATATTCATGATCGCCAAGGCTCAGAATGAAATGATCGTCACGGGTATGGGCCTGGTAGTCTTCAACATGGAGCTGTTCAAATGTATTCTGCAAACTTCTTACTCTTTCTTTACTCTTATTACTGCTTAAACACTAGATTATTTACATCTACAGGAAAAAAAATTAACCAGTGCGCAAATTTTTATTGGTGGTTCAGTATGAGTAATAGAACACATTTCCATTAATTGTTCAATACTTTTTTTTATATTTTTATCCGACTTAAATCAGCTAAATATGGACATAATCTGTTCGTAATAACATCAAAAAAAGAATTGAACAATTCATGGAAATGTGTTCTATTGCTCATATATACCGAACCACCAAAAAAAAAATTGCGCACTTGTTAAACAAAAATCCTGTATATATAGCAATCCATATTTAGCAATGGTCTTAATATGACCGGCTCATCAAATTTGCAGTCTTGTGCAAACTTAATTACATATAAAAATATAATCTACAAAAAGAAGTTTTCTTGTTATCCAATTAAAGCACTTTTTTAACTGCCTCGTTGGTCTAATGGTCGCAAGCGCGACTGCTGAGCGTGGGGTCCTGGGTTCGACTCCTGGGTCGGGCAAAGTGTTATTGGGTTTTTTACAATAATAAATTCTCAGTAGCAGCCCGGAGTCTGGATTTGTGCCCGGTTAATGGTAATAGGCTCGCCCTCTATTACATGGGACTAACATAACTGGCATAATGTGGGTGTACTATACACCTCTGCCTACACCTTCGGGGAAATACAGGCGTAATGTTATGTTATGTTAAAGCACCTTTTCCTGTAAAATTAAAAAAAAATGATTAAAAAAAAATACACAACAATTTTTTTATTTATCTAACTACAAAAGAAATTACAAATACAAAAAAAATACAAAATAGTTTATTGTGCTTTAAACAAATAGTTTTACAAATTAGTGCTTGGTAACTTAAAAGTAGAACTAAAATAATATATTAAAAAAACTGACTTAATTCTTAGCCGCTTTTATTGCAAAAAAAAACAACTATTAATGCCATGTCATTCTCCTCTCATTACAAATTTGAATGAGTGCACTATTCGAGTATTATTTCAATGCTAGGCGCATAATACCGAGAGCTATCAAGGCTAATTGCACTGTCATTATGGAGCTGATTAGATCACAACAGTGCATAGGCAATGACTGGGGTTAGCGCCTCGTTTTCTAGTAGCAATGAGCACCGTGAAAACATTATAGTAACCTAAGTCCTTGTATCTTCTAATTCTTCTTCTTGTTTCCAAACTTCCTTCTAAACTATTCATGGCCCTTCACTCAAACTCACCCTACCCATCCACTCTCCCAATCACAAACACATAATTCATTTGTTGGTTGTATTATGAAACTGAAGCCGTAGAAACTCCCGACTCTTAAGATACAGGTATATAATGTAGGTACTATGATCCCTGAGTTTGTTTCGGTATTTCTTCTCAGAGGTAGTCATATAGGAAATGCCGATGTCATCTAGTTTTTATAAATAACTGACTTGTAAAAGTGATCTTTAACATCCAATTTGCAGAATAAATGATTTGTATTTTGTATTTGTATTTGTATGTATAGGTAGGTAATGTTCCGTGTGGAGCCAGATGTAAAGAATTGCACCACCCTCTATCTTCTCATGGGTGTCGTAAAAGGCGACTAAGGGATTCACCAGAGGATGGGCAGCAGCGTTCTCTGAGTATTTCACCAACTAACTGCGATCGCCAACCCGCCTGCCAAGCGTGGCGATTATGGCATATCCCCAACATGACCATTACAACAAAAAACCCGGTGGCCCCGCTATCCTTTCAGGTCGTGGGGATTCACTGGATGCGGAAAGCGCAGGACCGGTCGTTGTGGTGATGCTTGGTGGAGCCTTATGTCCAGCAGTGGACGTCTTTCAGCTGAAATGATGATGATCAATATACGGCTTTAGAGTGTGATAGGCTGTGAGATAGTAAGGAGTTCAGGTGACTATAGGTATTGGAGTCACCTGAAATCATCATCAGTCCATTACTGTCTCTCTGTTAGGCACGGGGCTCTTCCGACTATGAGAAGGACTTAAGTCATGGTCCACCACACTAGGTCAGAGCGGACTACATATTCCATCGAGAAATGTATGGAGCACTCTAAAGTGTGCAGGTTTCCTTACTATGTTTTGCTGATATAATCAATAAATTTAACAACAAAGAAAAGGTATTTATGATATGAATGATCTTGATATTTAATAATAATAAACTGAAGCACTTTGTTGTGTCTGCTACCAGTTGTTTTTACATAGCTGTAGCTGATAATTATCACAAAGATAAATCTTCAAAACTCATCCATTACTTATCTTGTTTTGAATAACAGAGTGACGAATCCGGATTTTATAATTGATATTATCAATTAAAAACATTCCGGAAATGTTAACCATTGTTGCGAATAAAGACAAAGACTGGAAAGTCATTACAAGTAAATCTCTCGAAATGAATATTAAATCGAATTTACATTTTTTTATTTGTTGTACTTAAATAAATCATTAAAAATAGGACCTAAACCTCGATACATGCAGTATGTCCCAATAGGTACTTAGCATCAAGCTGGGGGCAGAGGATGTGTAGGTAAATGAGTGATTTGGAAAAAATATATCTAAAAATATCTAATTTTTACAGATTACCCACTACTGGTTTTAATTCGAGTTGTGCACAATACCAGGAATTTAAATGCAAAGTTTGAAAAATATGAAAATGTATAAACATAAAATCCAAAAATTTCATATACACATGAATTTTGAAATGCTAACTTTAATACTTTAAATAAATTAGAGACAATTATCATAAACCGTTTTATTATTTTTGTACAATTAAATGCGATACAAATGGGTACAATCAAAAGAGATGTGTAGTACTCGGAGTTCGAATGCCAAAAGAGACCGCTCCGCTTGTGCACACCCCTTTTATAGAGTCTTCCGCTGTATTTTTCGTCCGCAGATGGCGCTGCCAATGTAGTGTTGCCAACACGGCCATGCTGCATGGTGCCTGCCCCAGGCACCTCACGAGTCTGGATAGGATACTGAAATTAAAATATGTCTTTGTTTAAATACAATTAGCTAAATATGTTTAAGATAATATGCCCGAATAAGTATTGCACACTTATTTTACTCATGTATTGCCATGCCATTTCCTGCACCCAAAGGGACTTTGCCACACTTAGGAGACTAGGTTTATAACTGAAAGTTCACTTGCGCTCAAAGAGTATTTCACTCACTTAAGCGTACCAAGTTGACCTCATGCAACACAAAAGATCACTTGCACTCAAAGAGTATTTCACTCACTCAAGTTTACCAAGTTGATCTCATACAACACAAAGCAAATAACATTACAGCATGTGCAATACAACAATTGATGCTACGTACAGTATTCTATCTAGGCTCGCTAACTCAAAAGGGGAAAATTAATTTTACATCAATTCAGGTTACCAGAATATTTAAGAGATTATAAAGTTTTGTTCTAACATTTTAACAGACACAATTTAACAGATACTAATAGTGGTGAATTAATAAAACAGTATAAATACCTTGCCAACACGGTTTTGATTATTTATTTGTATTTTTTTTTTTTTTTTCTCTACATTTTCATTCCATGCTCCAATCATCAATATTAATCCACGATTTCATATTTTCTGCCGCGGCTACTCCATTATAAATTTTAGAACTTCTTTGACTACCTCTTAAATCTGATATCTCGTATCTATCGTTATCCAGGACTTTCTTAATTTGGAATGGGCCTTTGAATGCCGGTAATAGTTTTCGGCTTTGACCATCATTAGTTTGACTTTGTATTTTGACCAATACCAAGTCCCCTTCTTTGTACCGTGTGGCCTTGATTCGAGTTCTGTCGAATCTTTTCTTTTGATCCTCTGCACTAGCCTTAACATTTTCGTCTACCATTTCGCGCAACTTTGACACATCTACCAATGCTTCACTATCAAGATCTGGAGCGAGACTATCGCTATCCGTACGTAATCTATATCCGAACATTACCTCACTAGGGACGGCTTGAATAGTTTTATGTATAGTACTATTAAGTCCTTGCTGTAAAGCTTTAATGCATTGGTCCCACCTATCATCATTAGTATCAGCACCCATCGCTTTTAAGGCTTCTAAAATGGTTTTGTTAAATCGTTCCGCCTGTCCGTTAGCACGAGGCACTCCTGTCGCTACGATGTGTAACCTAATATTTCTATTCGCACAGTACTGAGTAAATTGACCGGACGTGAAACAGGAGCCCGCGTCACTAATTATTCTTTTAGGATTTCCAAATGTTTTAGATATACACTCTAATTCTTTAATCACACCAGTCACATTAGTTTTACGTACAGCAGCTATAAATACGAATTTTGTGAATGAATCTACAATCACTAATAAATATTTGTTTTTGTTTTTCGTCGTTACGAATGGTCCTAAATGGTCAAGGTGGAGAGTATGGAAAGGTTGTGCATATTTCGGCAAGGGGTACAGTTGTCCCTCTTTAGGCCCTCCCTTATTTTTAAAGTATATGCAATTCAAACAATTTTTTATATATTTCTTTATAATATTACGCATTCGTGGAAACCAATATCGTGCCCGTATACGCTCAACACACTTGTCTACAGAAAAATGACCCAAATCATCATGATTACATTTTATAATTTGCCAGATACATTTTTTTGGAACGACCCATCTGCGTCCTTGACTTGTTCTCCTATAAACCTTTCCGCCTAAAAGTTCATATTTGTTAAACATATCTTTATTTTCGTCGGCCTCTCCTGATGCTAAAACATCTCGTATTTTAACTATCTCAGAGTCCTGTACCTGTACTGCTAACAACCAATCAGCCTCCGTAATTGACATAATGATCTCAAATTCTGATTTTTCACCGGATGGCACGGGATTTCGGCTCAGAGCATCCACGTGCTGCATCCGGGATCCTTCCCTATGAATGATTTCAAACGAGAATTCTTGAGTCGATAAGACCCAACGAGCTATTCGCGGGATAATATCCTTTTTGGTTAGTGCGTACCTAACCGCACTGCAGTCGGTAACTATTTTGAATGGTCTACCTAACAAGTACAATCGGAATTTTTGAAGGGAGCATACAACAGCTAATAGTTCTAATTCAAAGGAATGATATTTTTTTTCATCTTCCTTAGTTTGCCTGCTATAATAATGTATAACCTTTTCACCCTCATTATCGACCTGGATAAGAATACCAGCTATACCGTCCCTGCTTGCGTCTGTATACAAAATTTTGTCTTTGGCTGGATCAAAAATGGATAAAATGCTTTCAGAAGTTAATTTATCCCTTAAAATATGAAATGCTCGATTTTGTACATCGTCCCATACCCAAACGGCATCTTTCTTCAACAATTTTGTAAGGGGAGCTGATAAAACCGCGCAATTGCGTATGAATTTACGAAAATAACTAATTAGCCCTAAAAACTGTCGAAGCTGATGAATTGTTTTGGGTATTGGGAAATTCCTAACAGCTTCTACTTTTGAATCATTTGGCATGACATAACCAGGTTTAATTTTATATCCTAAAAACTCGATTTCATGTTTAAAAAAATGGCACTTTTTTAGGTTTAATGTCAATCCATTTGTTCTAAATATCTGTAATACTTGTTCCAATAATTTAATATTTTCTGCTATTGTTTCCGTAACCAGATATACGTCATCCAAATATATAATAACATTACCAAATCTCAAATTACCAAGTACTTTGTTCATCATTTGTTGAAAACAAGACGGAGCATTTGCCAAACCGAACGGAAGTCTTAGAAACTCATAATGTCCATCTTCTGTAATGAATGCTGTCTTCTGTATGGAATTTTTATGTAAAATGATCTGATAGTAGCCACTTTTTAAGTCTAAACTTGTAAAACATTTATGTCCTTGAAGCCTATCAACTAAATCTTCAATCCGAGGCATAGGATATTTATCTTTGATTGTTATTTTATTTAACGCTCTATAGTCAATGCAGAGCCTTTTTTCGCCATTCTTCTTATCAACTAAAAGAGCTGGACTGGCATACGGGGAATTACTATCTTGCACAATTTTATTTTCAAGTAATTCTTTCACCATTTCCCTAATTGTCTGCCTGTCCGAATAAGAAGTTCGAAAGGGTCTGCATTGAACTGGCTGTGAACTTGACAAGTTAATTATCATTTCGTAATTACTAACTTTACCGAGTTCTTTTATACTTTTAGCAACGCAATCACTGTATCGATTAAACAAAGCCAATAATTCGCTTTGATGGGTATTCGTATCTAAATCTATAGCGGAAATATTATTGCAAAATTCTGTAAGTTCACTGGCATATTGGAATTTAAGTTTGTCGCCTATACGCGAGTACACTAAATCAGATCGCTCAGTGACATTTCTTCCAATCAATATATCGCACCCAACCATATCATCCAAAATATACATGTCTATACCACTCAAAAAAATTGAATCTAAAGAAAGATTAACTGTAACCTTTCTATTCACATATTTATAATTTTGTTTAGAAAATCCTTGCAAAACAACGGGTGCGGGTAGTGCGATATATGACAAAGAAAGTTTATTTACTAAACACTCTGATATTAATGAACAACTACTACCAGTGTCAATAAATGCCTCATAACACTTATTAAATATGTAAACGTTTTTAATAAACTTATTACGTGGATTTGACGAAACAAATTTAGTTTCCTGTTGTTCAGGTTTCACCAGAGATTTTGATTGATTTTTCTTATGGTAACAAATCGATTCTACGTGCCCTCTTTTCCCACAATATTCACATTTATTTGCATCACATTGGTTCTTTTTATGGTTACCCCCACAATTGTAACATTTAATTACTTTACGACTAAAATCTTGGCCAACATTGGAAGAAGAAGGTAGATTTGTAATTGTTGAGTTTGTGGATACAGGAGTTCGATTTACGGATGTTGACTGGCTGTGCGACCCTGGTTTAATCTGTGCGTCACGTGAACTACTTTCTTGTTTTACACTTTTCTTGTAGACACGACTATGAAAATAACTAGCTAAATCATCAGTTGATTTAAAATTACTAGCCTCTATAGAAGCACCGATGTTATGATCACCTATGTTTCCTACTATAATTGAAATAATATCCTGTTCGGAAAAATTCAGGCATAAACGATCTATCTTACATTTTTGCTCAAAATAAAATTCATACAAGGATTGGTTCTCGATGGGTTTTTTTTCAATGATTTCTTTTAAAAGATCGAACATGTTTCTACGTATTTGGAAACTACTAGATAATTTTAATCTCCAGTCCTCCCATTTCCATGTAGGCCACTGCTTTTCTGTACGTAATAAGGAATCATACCATATTTTTGCAGATCCTTTTAGTTTGTTCAAAGCTTGATAGCGAATCATTTTATCAGACCATGAAAAAGTGTTTGCGTAAGATCGAATAATGCTAAGCCAGGTATCTATATCGTCTTTTATTGGATCAAAATCAGGTATAAAATTGTTCAAAGTAATAGAATTTGTATTACTCACAGTTTCGGTATATTTACGAGATACCTTCTCTTTCCGCCTTGCTGACGGAGATGGTGTCCTGGCGCTGGAGCTTGAAGAAGAGGTGGAGCTAGCACGTTTTCGTTTTGAACGCTTACTACTACCACCTCGCTTTTGCTTACCCATGGCGTGAAAGTTACTTGTCACTTCTGATGCTAACTTTAATACTTTAAATAAATTAGAGACAATTATCATAAACCGTTTTATTATTTTTGTACAATTAAATGCGATACAAATGGGTACAATCAAAAGAGATGTGTAGTACTCGGAGTTCGAATGCCAAAAGAGACCGCTCCGCTTGTGCACACCCCTTTTATAGAGTCTTCCGCTGTATTTTTCGTCCGCAGATGGCGCTGCCAATGTAGTGTTGCCAACAGAAAAGACAGGAGTGTGAGCTGGATTCGAACTCAGACTCTCCAGCGTGGAAGGCAAAAGTCCAACCACAAACAATCAAAAAATCTTAAATCAATCTTAATCTATTGTTGATTACACTCAGAATACTGCGCGCGCGACCGATCTATCTACATTGTTTCAGTATAATTTATAAATACCAGAGTACAACTTTACGGAGAAGACGAAACATCTCGCCTTAGTGCGCGTACGCATTTTACGCTTCAAATTACGTAAAATAAAAACACTTCCTGGTTTTGTGTTTTTATGATTTTGCATCGTTTTGCGAGCACTTATAATTGACATGAAAATGTTAACTATGTCGGTTCCGTATTCTTAACGTTTTAATGTGGAACACAAAAAAAAAAGATAGCAATACGACCGTAATTTAAAGGAAATAAACTAAAAGTTTTTAAGCAGTTAATTTTGCCTTAATTTTTTTTGATAATGTATCACCTACTGCAATCTAAGAGTAAACTACGTAAAGTCAGAAATCTTTCCGGTGAACCTAACTAACTAAGGCTAAAATCGCTTGCACTCAATGGTTCGATGGCGGCGGTAGCTACGTGTAATGTAGCAGGATTCGTTCAAGGGATTTTGTCAACAAAATGTACAACCGCGAAGGCTCGTGACGGTACATAACATAATCAGCCCATTACTGTTCCACTGCTAGGCACAGTCCTCTTCTCAGATTGAGAAGGGTAAGACCTTTGTCAGTCCACTACGCTGGCCTAGTGCGGACAAACACAATTGAGAACTATATGGAGCACTCACAGGTGTGCAGGTTTCTTACAATGTTTTCCTTAATCGTTGTTCTCCGTTAAAGCAAGTGATAATCAAAATTTGATCCGCACATGAATTCTAAAAGACAGAGATGCAGGCCGGGTCCTAACTCAAGTACTCCTGCATGAAAAGCAAGCATAAAACCACTGAGCTATTACTGCAAACCAACGCGACGTACCGTACCTCTACCTATACTGTTAGACTTTTATTTGTGTCTATCTATCCAGCGGGGCCCAACAGGATTTTTTACGGACGATAGGTGATCTTTGAGGCCTTATTTTTTACCGCAACAGTTTTGGATATAATGACGTTTTGATACAGCATTTGGCTAGCGGGCCGTCAAAGGGCCAACGACTTACTGTTTCACATTTAACAACTTACTATCTTGTACTTTAACACTACCTTTTCTAATATAATAATATAAGTATTTACATTTATTTATGTATTTTAATTGGTTCTCATGTTTTACATTTATTTCCATTTGTGTATAACCTGATGATTATTTAATTTACTAATATATTCTAAAGTGTAGCACTTAAGAAGTTGCAATTCAGGATTTGTAGATATCAAAATTGGTAATAATCTTAGCCTTTTTGGACTAGCTTGTTGTTGGACAAAAAGCATATTTTCCAAAAAAAAACCTTCGAGGGCCCGCCAGCCAGATGCTGCATTAAAACTTCATTGTATCCAAAACTTTTGAGTTACGAAATATTTATAATTAATATTATTTAGGTACTAAATAAAGCCTTTATGATAAGCTATCGCCCGTCGAAGAATCTTGTTGGGGCCTGCTTAATAGATAGACACTATTAGTTTATTGTGTGGAAAAGTCAGCTGGACTGTGCTGCGAGTCTTGCACATGGCTTCCAGGCTGAGCGACAGTGATTGAGTTTTTCTTTTATAAAACTGTATTATTTCAGAGTTGGAAACACTTTGTGATGGCTCTATTTAAAAACTATAATGCAATTTGGACGGAACGGCAATAAGCGCTTAGAAACTTACTCCCTTCTAGGATTACGCAAACAATATGGTTTTTTTTTTTTTTATAACTCCCTAAATTAATTCAGGCCGCAAAGAAAAACTGAATTCTAAAAAATACATGTAGATGCACTTGTTTAGAACACTGTGTACTTTAATTGATATTTATAGAATGTGTAATTTTTCTAATCGTCTTTCTTCATTTTATTTTGAAATGTACATAAAACACCAAACATCCCTTTAATTAATCTATTACTATTCTGAATCCTCAATTGATTTGTACTAGAGCGTCAATCGCGCGTTCATATGACGTAATAATCGAAGCACAACGGTACAGCCTCTAGAGCATGATAGCTATCGCACGCCGTCGATAGCAAAAGTGTCTGTCGACCCTGGTGTGCCCCCTCTACAGGTGGAGGGGGTCGCCACTCCAGCTCCCTTCACCTTCGCGCTGCACGCCGCGCGCGACCAATGACCGCCCGCCCCGGCCCGGCGAAAGGTTTTATATACAAGTGGAATTCGCACTGCCAAATTGCTATAAGTCAAAATATAGGGTAGTCGGGCGGTTGACTCGTTCGTGGAGCACTCGACGCACATGAGTTCGTACCGTAGTCTTCTATAATAAAGTTAGTGTACTCGTGCGCGTTATACGCGACTTGGGATTATACGCGTCCTGAAAACTCGAGCCAGCGGGCCAATGCACCGTCACTGGAGGCCTTTGTAGTCATTTGTTTTATAAAAGCATCAGACTTTGTGTGATAACATGGGGTGCAGTGGAAGATATTATTTTCTGACTCTAGTTTTGTGCGTTGTGACTGAACTTGCGATCGGTGTGAGAGTGGTGCCCAAGAGAAAAAAAGGTAAATAATAATTCCTTATATATTTTTATAAGTTTAAGACTTCCTACATTTGTGCAAAAATTAATGTTCTCGTTGTGTAAAATGTAATAATATTGATGCATGTAATCTTGTATATGAGAGGCTATAAATTCTTCGTTATGCACTAAAACGTATTTTAAAGCCTTACCTCATGTACTCAAGTAGATAAATGTGCAGATTTCATATTGCAGCCGTGCCTATGAACCAAATGCGGCCACTCTTACACAATGTTTTGGTTCATTATTTAATTCTCATAATATGCATAATAAACATACAATAAAAAGGTTAACTCTACATCTGTATATAAATAGGCAACGAAAAAACTGTTCAGTATCATTATCTCCTCTGTTTATCAACAGATTTTCTTTCTGTTTTTTTTTTTAGTTTAGTAGCTATTGGTGTGGATTCTCTTGTTCACGACCTAAACTTATTTTAAACTATCGCTCTCTTTTACTAATAGTATATACAAGAAAGGGATGGCAACAATTTTAGAACTGTTAAATTAGTTTACGTGTTACATATCTTTGTATTTTAGTGGGCACGTTCCGAGATCACGACTAAACTTGTATAGTAATCTAAATTCCGACTAATTTGACAGTTCTAAAATTGTTGCCACCCCTTTAGTTTAAAATAAGTTTAGTTCGTGAACAAGAGAATCGACACCATTGACGAGCTTTAATGTCATAATTTTTTTTTTTTGCATAGTTCGATCATAATTTTTTTATGAATTACAGTCGAATTTTGACCATTGGGCGACTTTTTGTTACTATAACTGGTTACCATGCATTCTGACATATTTTATGCAAATCATTTATTAATTTTCAAATGTAACATAACATAACATCACGCCTGTATTTCCCCGAAGATCACCTCTTCGCAGAGGTGTAATAGTACACCCATATTTCACCAGTTATGTTATAGTCCCATGTAATAGGGGGCGAGCCTATCGCCATTGACCGGGCACAAATCCAGACTCCGGGCTGCTACTAAGAATTTCCTACTGAAAAAACTCAATAACACTTTGCCCGACCCGGGAATCGAACCCAGGACCCCATGCTCAGCCGTCGCGCTTGGAACCACTAGACCAACGAGGCAGTTTAATTTAGAATTTAATTGAATTGAATTTAGATTTTTTCCAATGATAATTTCCTACTGAAAAAACTCAATAACACTTTGCCCGACCCAAATGTAAATATTTTGATAATAATTATCCAAATCTGGTTTTATGTGTTTAAACTTTAATAGAGACGTTAATTGTCATTTTTATTGTGTTCAATAAAGAGAAAAAACATCAAGTCATATAAATTATTAGTCGGTAAAAGTCGTGACTCAATAAAAATACAATTTTATTGATCACGATTTCTGTTCCACTTTTCCGATATCTGTTCCACTTTTCAAGAATAAGGCGCGAAACACAAAATCTGCAAAGTTGTCAAACCACTAGCTTCCGAAAAAGATTCGAATTCGCTAACACTTGAAACATTACGTAGACATTTTTCTCTTTGCAAAAATGAAGTTTCACCTAAATTACTTTTTAGAGAAACCAACCTGAAATGACTCGCCAAAACTTACGATTATCACAACTGGCAACTTTTTAACTCAATTATGATTGTTGTAAAAATAAAAAGATTGGCGTACACAAATCCACCGTTACATGTCCGAATTATGAGTGAATCAAATTATGTGTACTCACCTTGACAGCCAACATTGTTTTTTTACATAAAAATGCTCTAAAACAATGCTCGTAGTAAATACTTTACCGTTGTACTAACAGTTGTTTAGTAACATAGTGTATTTTTAAAATGGACTGATGGCGGTTTCGTTAGTAAAAAAATTAGGTTACTAGGTTATTTTGTATAATAAGCTATAGAAATTACTACAATAGGCTTCTCGCTAAGTGCGTGACGAACTGTCAAAGTAAAATCCTCAATTCCATGTTTTTACTGCAACTCGGCTGCTGCAAGTAAAAAGTTACGAAAAAAGTTACAGAAAAACATAACCTACCTATTCCGTTACTTCTATAAGTGATAGACAGTTTAAATTTAAATCAGTAACTTGAAAACCTATGAAAAACTCGTAATATTCAGTTATTGTTGAGGCATCTTCTATAAATAATTTATTATAACTAGCTGAGGCCCACGGCTTTGCTTCAGTCGTATGTCGAGACCCCTTCGTGCCTCGGAGAGCACGTAAAGCCGTCGCGTCGGTCCCGCGCCTGTAGGTCTACTCGCGTTTAACGAACGACAAACGAAGTACGAACTTTCGTTCCGATTGATACTTACATAATAAAGATAGGCACATAAAAAAGGCACAATTAAGATAGACTACGGTTCATAGTCGTACACAATTTACCGGAGATGAGAAAAAAAAACGTCAAAACACGATCATCGCATGCGATAAGGGAATGATGGTTGACCGGAGTAGCAAATTGTGCGATGAATCGTACGATTTATCGAATATCGTCGAACGGGAGTAGACCCCCTGATCTCTCTCCGGTCGTGTGAGAATTGCCGTCCCATCGGATTATGAGAGTGAGGGAATAGAGAGTGCACCTGTGTTTGCGCACACACTTGTGCACTATAATATGTCCCGCGCAGATGGCTAGTCTCCATTGAGATTGGCCGCCGTGACTGAAATTCAGCCGGGAGGACATTATGTCGATAAAAAGTATTCTATGTGTTACTTCAGGACATATACTATCTGTCTGTCAAATTTCATCCAAATCTGTTCAGCCGTTTCAACGCGATTGAAGGACAAACAAACAAATAAAAAAAAAACTATTCTTTCGCATTTAGAATATTAATTTAAATACACTTACTTGACAATTTTTTATTAATATAGGTATTATTAAACTAATAACCTAAATCAATAAATTACTTATACCTATGTATGTCTTCGAACGTAACAAAAACATGAAAAAAAATCCAACTCAATTCATTTTCTAACTACAACGCTCTACAAAAACTAGTGCTTACTTTTGACTAAATTAAATTAGAAACCTAATTATTTACTTACGGTAATTTAGCAAGAAATTTGCAAAAACTTTACCTACATTTTAGAGTTTTTATCTACGCGTAGCACACATCCATTGCATACATACACAACACACATACATAGATTACTTAAAGAATGCACACGTAATTATTGGCATGTTGAGAACCTCAAACCGTGTTTGGTATTTTCTTAAACATTAAAAAAAAGAAACATTCTAGATAGCAAACATACAGGAAACGTGGTATCCCAATGAACCGCATAGGTACGACATTCTTTCCAGTACTAAGTCGTACTCTCAGAGTGTGAAGAAAAGCTGTAGAGTTGTATAGAACCCGCCTTGGACATTATGGCTGCAAAAATGTGAACGAATGTTAGTTAAAAAAACTATCTCTAATAATTATTTTATTATTTTAACGCATTTTACGCATGCGAAGCGAATTCTAAAGATATAAATTGTGGAAAGAAAAAATCGCTCACGAGCAGGATTCGAACCTGCGACTCCTGGCTCAGTACGCCAGTGCTTTAGCCACTAAGCTACCGTGAACACTGCACTGCACTGGCGTACTGAGCCAGGAGTCGCAGGTTCGAATCCTGCTCGTGAGCGATTTTTTCTTTCCACAATTTATATCTTTATCTCTAATAAGTTAAACAACAATATTAATATTTCTGCGTAAGGTTTGTTGATCAACGGATGGTGTTGATAATCGGTAAATTATGGAAATTTAACAACATCCCTGGTGATTTAGTATTTTTTGAAGAACCAGTGGACATTAATAAAAAACTGTCTGTGAAAATTATAAATTGAAGCAGAAGAAAAATTACAGAAAAATCGTAAATATGGTGCAACATTATCTAAAGCTAGAGCTGTAACATATCTAGTCATCGTAGTAGCAGTTTGCGTAACCAAATATCTCTAGTTGCATTAATATAAAAAATATTATTCAGTTACACAGTCCCAAACTAAGCAGAATTTGTACTATGGTTATAGTTTGTACTTTGGGAATTGTCCCAAATATTATATCCATTGGGATATAATACTTACATACTCTGTTTTTGTAAATACATACATATAATACATAAGAAACACCTAGACCAACACAACACTAATGTTCATCATGGAATTTCAAATACAAATAAACCTATTTACAGGCAGACTTTTGAAACGTCAGGCTCTAGTTGCACAGTTCCAAATTGTGGGTCCTATGGAGAAGAACCAACAAGAAACTCCATGGATATACCCTTTTTAAAATAGGCTATGTTTATTACATCAAATAAATATTTTTGTCCTGTGGGAATCAAACCCACGACCTCGTGTACAGCAGTCCAACCAGTGGCGTAGCTACCGCAGGGCTAGGCGGGGCAGTGCCTCAGGGCTCCCAAGCTCAAGGGGCCCCTCGGCCCCATGAAAGACGTTCAAAAAAGTTATATAATATCCTAGTTGAATAAAGAATGTTCAACGTTTAACTTGGGCCCCGGGGCCCTTGGTTACATAGCTACGCTACTGAGTCCGACACTCCAACCACTAGACCTACCACCTAGAACCTAGATATGGTTTAAAACTTGTCTTATTTATACTCAAGTCTCACCATAATTAATGACGAATTTTTGAGGTTACTCCCATTTTCTCAATTAACTAACGAACACTGCAAGGTTGCGCACACAGTGTTGCAACTCGGATTTCTCAAGTACCACGGTTGTTCTCACACATCCTGTATCGATTGAACGTTGCCACATGCTCGTGAGATTCGTAATTTCCGATTTAATTATCAGTTTCTCGGTATAATACTAGGCTGGAGAGTACCTACACTTGTTAATGTAGTTAAGCAAATTCTCTATGGAAACCTTGCGTAGCGTTGACTGCCTCGTTGTTCTAGTTGACTGCCTCGTTGTTCTAGTGGTCGCAAGCACGACTACTAAGCGTAGGGTCCTGAGTTCGATTCGGTCGGGGAAAGTGTTATTGGGTTTTTACATTAGGGAATTCTCAGTAGCAGCCCGGAGTCTGGATTCGTGCCCGGTTATTGGCTATGGCTTCGCCTCCTATTACATAACTGGTGAAATGTGCGGGTACATACATACTATACACCTCTGCCTACTCCTTCGGGGAATACAGGCATGATGTTATGTTATGTGTGCTATGGAAACCTGTGTATTTTAATATGGTCCACTCTCGCTTTTATTTCGCAAACGCGGTCTCCAATCAATTTGCTCGAAATAAACGGACAAATTATTTCTTATCTCATTTGAGCCTTTATGTAGTTTTGTTAGCACTGTATTTCCCACATGTTTCTGCCTTAAACTAAATACTTACATTATTCATATACTTCTAATTCTGTTCAAACAGATTTTATACTTCGCCACAATGCAACAATGTATGTTAGAAAACGACCTTCGTAGACAAGTGAGACAGGCGGTTAATACTAGTTTTTAATCTAGTTTCTAGAGCAGACAGCTATGCGTCCGGTGTCCGGCGTTTGGTATCCCTTGTCCGGAACTAAGCATCCGGCGTCCACTGATCACGAGCCATTCTCGTAGGTGTGTGACATCTCGCACTTTCCGTAGCAAAAGTGTGAGAGAGAAAATGTTGACGTCATTACCACAAAAAGTGAGATTTAAAAGATCAGTGAGAGTAAAGATATAAAGATATGAATTGTGGAAAGAAAAATTTGCTTACGAGCAGGATTCGAAGCTGTGACTTCTGGTTCTGAATACTTTAGCCACTAGGCTATCGTAAATTCTAAAAACACATTGCAACATAGCTTAGAGGCTAAAGCACTGGTGTACTGAAAAAGAAGTCGCAGGTTCAAATCCTGCTTGTAAGCGAAATTACTTTCCACAATTTTTTTATTTAGATTTTGCTCCGCATGTATAAATGCGTTAAAATAATATAATAATGAGTGAGAAGTAGGTCGACTCTCGCCTGCCTCGCCTGATTTTCTACGTTTTCCAAATAATTAGTCTTGCGTCTTCGCAATGCACCTACTGGAAAGCTGGCTATGAAAAGGCCGCCAGCTGATAAGTTCTTTCCCATTAAGTGATTAACGGCCAAAATTAATATCCAATCTATCCACGATTTACCCTACTAGAGATAGAAATTTGACATATTTTGTATGGAGCTTATGTCGAATTTCTATCTCTGGTATGGCAAATCGTGGATAGATAGGATATTAATTTTGGCCGTTATTGCACATCATGAAGGATATCAATCTACTCAACGGATTGCTAACATGCTAAAATACTATATCTCATACTTACTTACTTACTTGTAAGTTGTCTCAGCAATCCAAAATGTCTTGACATTTTATATCTCTTTGTACGGTCAGCATCCGCACATTGTACCGTAGCCTAGTTTAGTTAGAAATAGGTATTGCAATTTTTGTTATTTTAAGCAATGTTGCACCATAACGTACGAAAGTACGTTAGTCTTCGTTTTATCGCGAGCTCGTACAAACATACCAGCAACATTTTACCTAACATTTTATATAACATTTTTATTACTTTTTCAACATTTTTTAACTATTTTTAAGAACATTATTTACGGTGTAGTTTTCCATTAAACATTATTTTAACTAACATTTTAACATTTACTTTATCCTATATCCTCAACATTATATGTATAGGCTTATGCCCTTACATTTTGGTCCTTCGAGCCGGATGGCTTCATTCGAGCTGTAATATGCAACATGGTCTCTACAATTGCAGAGATTTTTTAAGCCTGTCGCCAGAAGAGAGGTTGAAGACCGCTAACGACCTACATGTTTGTTTAAATTGTCTTTTCAGCCATAAAGGCGAAAAATGTACGTCAGAGAAAAAATGCAAACACTGCGAGGAGCCGCATAGCAGCATTTTACATGAAGCAATCGAATTTGCAGAATCGAGACCTAGTAAGTCTAATGTAGGTCAACAATTAAATACACACGTAGCATATGACAGCTCGAATGAAGTGTTGCTAGCCACGGCTCAAGTTAAGACAATGACTTCTGATGGAACTACGATCATTCTACGCGCCTTATTAGACCAAGGGTCGCAAGTCAGCCTTATCACAGAGAATGCTGCGCAAAGATTACAGTTGAAACGGGAAAAAATGAGTGCTGTGGTGTCAGGTGTTGGTCCTTCAGCCACCACCAAGTGTAAGGGTGTGCTTCATCTCAAATGCCAAGCCTTATACAATAATTATAACATTAACATTAATGCACTTATTATGAAGTCCATTACAAACAAACTGCCGAGTAAAACATTAAATAAAGGCAACTTTGAACACATACAACATTTACAACTCGCTGATCCTGAATTTAACATATCTCAGGACATAGACTTATTACTGGGAGCCGACATATATTCCGAAATATTATTGGAGGGGCTCATCAAAACTAAATCGTCATCCATCATAGCTCAACAAACTCATCTAGGATGGATAGTGTGTGGTAATTACAAAACATTTAACTGCCATGTAATAGTCAACAATATTCAAGATCTTGCCCAATTCTGGGAACAGGAGTCCTTGCAAGGCAATAAGGATGATATGGACTCCAACAACAAATGCGAACAGTTATACAAGAAAATAACAACACGACTGCCTGGTGGGAGATACCAGGTTCGTCTTCCTCTTAAGGATAACTTTACCGAACACCTAGGAACATCCAAACCACAAGCCATCGCTCAATTTCAACAACTTGAGCGAAAGATGTCAAAAAACCCTGCGTTTGCAAGAGATTATAAAGATTTCCTGGAGGAATACGAAGGAATGGGTCACATGAAGCAAGTCCAAACAAACACTGAACACAAAAACAATCACAACATTAACATAAAATCATCAAAACGTCAAATCTTGAGCGATATATTCACTATTTTTGATCCGCTGGGATTACTGTCCCCAATAACAGTCAAGGCAAAAATCTTATTCCAACAGATATGGAAGTATAAAACCGAATGGGACTATGCTGTTCCCGATGAAATAGAAAAAGAATGGAGAACATTGAGATACGAACTGGCAAACATGCAACCGTTTCAAATTAACCGATGTCTTGGTCTTGAAACAAACAAGGGTTGCGAATTACACGCGTTCTGTGACGCATCGGAAAAAGCATTTTCGTGTGTGATCTACAGCATGGTTCGAAAGGGTACACAAAAACCCCATATTGCATTGGTAGCAGCTAAAACTAAGGTTGCTCCAATTCAAAAACAACAAACACTCCCAAGACTCGAGTTATGCGGCGCTCAGCTGTTAGCTCAACTTGTGAAGAAAATAAAACATTGCCTCGATAAACCTAACATAAAAGTAACTGCATGGACGGACTCTATGATCGTGCTTGGTTGGCTAAATGGCGATATCTCGTGTTGGAGGGCCTACGTCGGAAACAGAGTTCAAGAAATAACATCGATAGTGCCCCCCGATAATTGGAAATACGTGAGATCGGAGCAAAATCCGGCCGACTGCGCTTCTCGTGGACTACTACCTTCTCAGTTACAAGACTTTTCTCTATGGTTTGATGGACCCGAATGGCTTCACAGCGAAAATATTCCTGAAACATTTGAAACATATAAAACACCAGAAATCGAAGATAAAAAGGTGCATGCTGTTATGTCACAGACCATTGACCAAAACATAAACATTGTAACACAACTCCATAACAAGAACAGCTGTATTATGACTATAATACGCATCATCGCTTGGGTGTCGCGTTTCATCACAAACACGTCACGAAACAATCGTCATCAGGAAGACGCAACAACGAATCATACGAACGGCTTGTCTACTGGCTTGTATGAAAAATGTAATTTAACACTCGCCGACATACGACGCGCTACAAACATTATTATAAAACACGTACAGAAGGAACATTATGAACAAGAAATCAAAGATTTTAAAACAAAGGGGAAGTTAAGCAACAATAGTGGACTTCTAAAACTTAACCCCTACCTCGATGAAAATAACATACTGCGCGTCGGAGGCCGATTACGATATTCAAACATACCTGAAGAAACCAAACATCCTGTTATCATACCAAAAAACAGAAGGCTGACGAACCTACTCATTGATCGTGCACATGTCACAACATTACACGGTGGAGCGAGATTAACCTTGGCTATATTGAGACAGAAATATTGGATAGTAGGAGGAAACAATACTGTAAAAAAGAGAACAACGCAATCACCCCCTTTCTTCCACACAGGGGTGGATTTCGCAGAGTTCGTTAATGTCAAACTGAACAAAGGTCGAGGTGTCAAAACAAGTAAGCAACTAACAAGACCAATTACAAAATTAATTAAACTTCCGATACCAGAATCCCAGATGGAAAACCCTGACACCACCACCGCTACTGTAACAAATTGTAAGGAAAAATATAAACCAACAAAACATAACATTAATCAAAAACAACGATTCAAATCGGGGAAAATAAGTTCCAGCCTGCTATGTGTGCTCATAACATTATTAACATTATTTCAGCCCACAAAACAAAACAGTGACGTCATAAATGTCACTCCGTTTGAACCGAACAGAGCAGTGTATTTTGACCGAATCGGCAATTTACAAAGCGTACATGATGACTGGAAAATACTTACCTACTACAACATGACGTCATATTGGCAAGGCATAGAAAACATCCATAGAGTTGTGAAACACCTAGGGGAAAGATGTGAGCAATTCAGCTATCAAACGATGTGCAAAACCATTATGACTGAATTCGAACAGGAGCTCAGTGAACTGAACCATAACAACTACATGTTGAAAACACATCATGGGCAGACCAGGGGGCGCGTCACCCGAGGCCTTATCAATGGGGTAGGCTACCTTGCGAACAGTCTATTCGGCGTACTAGACGAAAGTTTCGCAATTCAATACAAACAGGACATAGAAACATTACATAAAAATAGAGACCATTTATTGAACCTGATTAAAGGGCAAACATCAATAATTGAGGCTCAAAGTAACATTTTAAAGAGAAATGAAGAGGCAATGAATACGCAGTTCAACCTCTTATCCCAACACTTTAACGCTACAGACAGCTATCTACAGCAATTGGGAACGGCTGTTCAGCAAGAGGAAAATTTGAACTACTTCAACATCATGGCTGTAACGACTTCAATAATTGCATCTAAACTCCGCCACATTCAACATATGCTTTTAGACACAGCCATTAACATTCACCATGGTCATGTGGACACCAGACTCTTACCGCAAAGCCAGCTCTTTCAGGAACTCAACATCATTTCTGGACAGTTGCCACAACATCTGTCTATTCCTGTTGATAACATGCAAACGCAACTGGCCGACATATACAAGTTATTAGAGGTCAAGTCTAGATTATTAGACAATTATTTCATTATAGAAATAACATTACCGTTAACAGGCGACACTCAATTCACGTTATATCAACCAGTACCTATTCCGATGATAACAAACAACAAAGATTCACTTGTAATGAAAACAAGCTCAGAATACATTGCAGTCAATATAAGAAAAGAGACATATATGCAGCTCACAGGCAGTGATTTGGAACATTGTATAAAAATTGAACCAAGTACATATGTGTGTTCATTTAACAAACCAACACGTAACATGAGGAGTCAGCAAATCCCATGTGAAATTGGCGCAATAACAAACATAACATTCTCAAAATGCATCTATGCGTCCGAAACATGTAATAACAAATGGACACCATTACAAAAACCAAACACGTGGCTGTATGTCTGCTGTAAGGATTGTCCATTACAACTCATCTGTGCAGGACATACTATCACTTCTAAGACAATACATTCAACAGGAATCTTAGAAGCTAAGGAAGGATGTATAATCAGAAACAATGAAGAAACATACTACACACAAGTTTATTACACAAACAACATCTACGTCAACCCAGAAATACCACTAATAGATCTGGAGGACATCAACAATCTCACATCTATTCAGCCGATTGATTTATCAACTGAGCAGCAAAACAGGCAATTTGTAAGAAACGATTATGAGAAACTTCATAATTCGTTGAAGGAATTAGAAGATCAAACGGAACAAACTGAAATGTCGCAACACGATGTTCATCAATACATTGTTTCCTACACATCGATGGGACTTCTGATCCTGTCAGCAGTCGTCGCGGGAGGAGTTTACTTATACTGTAAACGCAGCAGCATCGCCGGCGCCGGCGTGTCCACCAGATCACCGCCACCGAAGCCACTGAGGGCCGCGTCATCCACTGACGACATAGAACCGACTAGGATCAGCAATAATACTTACGCAACACCACATACGTTTAACATCTAACATATATTCGTTTGTTTTTTTAATTTGGACATTTTATTGATTTTAATTTACATTTTCTTATTTTTATTTACATTTTTATAACATTTTGTTAATTTTTAAAAATGATTTTCTTGCCCCGCCAAGATGTACGGTCAGCATCCGCACATTGTACCGTAGCCTAGTTTAGTTAGAAATAGGTATTGCAATTTTTGTTATTTTAAGCAATGTTGCACCATAACGTACGAAAGTACGTTAGTCTTCGTTTTATCGCGAGCTCGTACAAACATACCAGCAACATTTTACCTAACATTTTATATAACATTTTTATTACTTTTTCAACATTTTTTAACTATTTTTAAGAACATTATTTACGGTGTAGTTTTCCATTAAACATTATTTTAACTAACATTTTAACATTTACTTTATCCTATATCCTCAACATTATATGTATAGGCTTATGCCCTTACACTCTTAGTATTTTTACTTTTTCTACAATCGCATTTGTGATTTTTATTATATTTAATTATTATTTTGTCATTTTGATTTAATAAAAAAAAATTACATTATATTATTTTTACCCAACTGCGGCGGAGCCCAAAAGGAGGGTAATGTTTTTTTATTATATACCTACTATTTGAACATTGATCGCTGTGAATGTGAACACAATGTAGCCATTAATGGCATATACCCCCAGTTTCCGAAAGGCTGATCAACGCAAAAATTAACTAATCAGTTGTCAAATCTCAGGTCAAGCGATGTGATTGGTTGTTAACATTTTTGCCGGCCAATCACAGGAGCTGACATTAGATTTGACAACAGATCAAATTGATCAGCCTTCCAGAAACTGGGGGTTAGTATCGGATTGTTGGGTATATCCTATTGTGGTCGAGCCTAAACTTAAAATCATAAGAGATAATGATATTGTGAGCGTTTACTACGTGCATCGAAACGATTTTAATATCTGTAAAGACGCTTGTCATCTTAGTCTACCTGCGACCACGAAATGCTGCAAAATTTTCGAAACGTCAGGAAAACCAATTTAAATAATATGCGCGATTTAATCCGGTTAAACTTTGTTTTATTATAATGTATAGTGATCGCGAAAACCTAAGAAATTATTAAAATCATTCATCATCATCATTTCAGCCAAAAGACGTCCTCTGCTGGACATAGGCCTCCCATTAGCATATGTTGGGGGGATATGCCATAATCACCACGCTTGGCAGGCGGGTTCGCGATCGCAGTTAGCTGGTTATATACAAGACTATTATATTATTATTTTATTCAAGACTCGAGTGAATAGGTTTTTGCTGGGCAAGCGTGTACCATCGTCGACCGCACCATCGCTTAACATCAGGTGAGGTGGCGGTCAAACGCAAGCCCGTTAAGAATAAAAAAAAAAAAATATACTCATAGAACGCTGCTGTCCATACTCTGGTGAATACCTTAGTCGCCTCTTACGACTCCCATAAGAAGATATAGGGTGGTGCAATTCTTTACGTCCGGCACCACACGGACGTCCGGCACCACAGGGTAGGTTAAAATCATTATTAATTAGTTCACTTCAGTGAATTTTTCTCTGTTGTTAACCTACATTATTCTCATACAATTCTTTCAAAATCATGTAATAGATCATTGTACCGTTGATTATTTGAAAAGAGTATATCGATGGAGTGTCTTGCCGGCTCCTCTCTACAGGAACAACTTTTTGGAACCGTGCAACTAGATTCATAATTAATGTTTTGAAAGTGCATGTCTATGTAAATGCTATTCAATCAACTCAGCCTATCGCAGTCCACTGCTGGACATAGGCCTCCCCCAAGTTGCGCCACAACGCTCGGTCCTCTGCCTTCCGTATCCAGTCCCCCCCAGCTACGTTCTTCAGGTCGTCGGTCCACCTGGCAGGGGGGCGCCCTATGCTGCGTTTGCCGATTCGCGGTCTCCACTCAAGGACTCGTCTACTCCAACGGCCATCGGTCCTTCGGCAGACATGGCCAGCCCACTGCCACTTCAGCTTACTGATCCTACAAGCTATGTCGGTCACTCCGGTTCTTCTCCGGATAATGTCGTTACGAATTTTATCCTTCAAAGAAACTCCAAGCATAGCTCGCCCCATAGCTCGCTGAGCGACTTTGAATTTGTGGACTAGCCCAACTGTCAGTGTCCACGTCTCGGCACCGTAAGTCATGACTGGCAGGACGCACTGGTTGAAGACCTTTGTCTTCAAACTTTGTGGTATAGGCGACAAAAATGCTATTCGAAACAAAAAAATTGACTGACTTTGATATTTTTCTATAGCACTAATCCCACGTTATATTTACATCCAAATCTACAGTAATAGTTGTATCATTTAAACATAATAAACTTGATTCATTTCTGTATGAGTGTGACGGTTTGCATTGTCTGCCAACCCGCACTAGGCCAGCGTGATGGACTAAGGCTTTAATAAAATTCTCATTTAGAGAAGAGACCAACAGTGGGACGATAATGGGCTGCTTGTGTTTATGCATTTTTGTACTAATCTTTTAAATATTTTACCTAAAATTTAACTACCTACGAAAGTCAAAAATTTAAAATCAACGACTGAGCACTTTCATATAGATGGTTTGTTTTTTTATAGTTATTATTATGAGGGCGTTAACGCACCTCGACTGTATTATGAAATCGCTAATTATTCAAAAGGAAAACAATCGCTTCTTCCTTAGCCGGAAGACGAGTAGGCAATAAAAAAAAGTGTTGCCCGCATAAAATAACCATTAGTGCGCTATCTGCGCAGACGCCACTAAATTCGAGCTAATTAATATGTTTAGAAATAGTTATTAACGAACTGTTAATTGTAGTTATCTGTTACGGTTACCCTGAAGATTTAGAGGTTTTTAACTAGGTCTGAACTATCAATGTTAAACACTACGCATTTCCTACTTAAATTAACACGGATTGAATAAGTACTTCCAAAACATATTTGTTTGTGTGTTTGTGAGTGTTTCTTATCATCAACTCAGCCTATCGCAGTCCACTGCTGGACATAGGCCTCTCCCAAGTTGCGCCACAACGCTCGGTCCTCTGCCTTCCGCATCCAGTCCCCCCCAGCCACGTTCTTTAGGTCATCGGTCCACCTGGCAGGGGGGCGCCCTACGCTGCGTTTGCCGATACGCGGTCTCCACTCAAAGACTCGTCTGCTCCAACGGCCATCGGTCCTTCGACAGACATGACCAGCCCACTGCCACTTCAGCTTACTGATCCTACAAACTATGTCGGTCACTCCGGTTCTTCTCCGGATAATCTCGTTACGGATTTTATCCTTCAAAGAAACTCCAAGCATAGCTCGCTCCATAGCTCGCTGAGCGACTTTAAATTTGTGGACTAGCCCAACTGTCAGTGTCCACGTCTCGGCACCGTAAGTCATGACTGGCAGGACGCACTGGTTGAAGACCTTTGTCTCTTATATATTATATGTATTAACGCAAAAAAAAATATATGAGTTTTACATCCATTTCTAGTATAATACCCATAGTACAAGCTCTGCTTAGTTTGGGACTAGATGGTGACGTGTAAAATGTCCCAAAATATTTATTTATATTTTATCATTGGAAAAAAACTAAATTCAATTCAATTCTAAATTAAACTGCCTCGTTGGTCTAGTGGTTGCAAGCGCGACTGCTGAGCATGGGGTCCTGGGTTCGATTCCCGGGTCGGGCAAAATGTTATCGGGTTTTTTCATTAGGAAATTCTCAGTAGCAGCCTGGACTTTGGATTTGTGCCCGGTCAATGGCAATAGGCTTGCCCCCTATTACATGGGACTATAACATAACTGGCAAAATGTGGGTGTACTATTACACCTCTGCCTACCCCTTCGGGGAAATACAGGCGTGATGTTATGTTATGTTAAAATCTAAATTATTCAGAACTACTTATGTTACTGTATTGTAAAACTTTTCCTATATAAAATACGGCCAGCTGGATTTAAAAAATAAACTATTTTTAACTATAAGTTCGTTAACAACTGCGAAAGACCTTACCTCATCAAGAAATATTTATGCATGACCCAACATTTGGAAAACCAATAACTTGATATAAAATATGCGTCCTTCTTATAATTTAGAACAAACTTTAACCTCTTTTCCGCGTTTCGCTATGGGCTCATCACAATTTTAATGAAATGACCCATGCGTTGTTGTGTAATCCGAAAGAGAAATTGAATGAAAACGCGCCTATAAGCTACATAGTTACGTTTTCCATACATAAAACGGTAGTAAACATGAATTTACATTCTATGACATCGTCTTCACGTGTTTGTAGCGTCATATTATGTCATTAATGTATTTAAGTATGTATTTAACTCAGTAAACGAGAACATCACATTTAAATATTATTCAAGGTTTGATCGTAGAGAAAAATACAATTTCAGTGCTAAACTGAAGATACCTAACCTTTACCGAATAGGATCTGTCTATGGAGGCTTTTTAAGTGGAAATTTTGTAGTAGTAGAGCTCCTTTGTGAAAGAGCTCGTCCGGGGAAGTACTTCTTCTTCTATCGTGTCGACAAGAGCTACATAATGATAATAGCTCATGCCGTGGGCAAAAGATTAGCCAGTCAGCAGGTTGGTAGCGGGGCTGACTTCCCAGGGTACGCCGGACGTTCAATTAAAATTCGTCACTCGTGGAGGCTCTTTTAATGCACCCCAGGAGAAGTCCTACCACCGTGCCTACTTCTCCGCCAAATAGTGATGCTTGCATTGCTGTGTTTCTGTGAGACTTTCCATCTTCATGTCTCAGTTTGGCGAACCGACTTGCGGTACCATTTAGGCAACAGCCTAGGTGGTATTAAAGTTGTCATGGGCAACGTGCGACGATGCCTTGAAGTTGTTCGAAAATATATTTACCTAGGGCAAACTTTGCCGTTAGGTAAGAACGACTTCGTGAGTGAAGCTAACAGAAGAATACAGCTGGGCTGGTTCGCATTCGGGAAACTGCGCCGAGTCTTTTCGTGACCTATGTAGAATAGGTAGGACCAAAAGACCTCTAAGATCTTTAATCAGTGCGTCCTACCTGACATGACTTACGGATTCGAGACGTGAACACTCACGGTATGGCTGGGTCGCAAATTTAAAGTCGCTCAGCGTGCTATGAAAAGGACTATACTCATAGTTTCTCTAGGAGATCGGATCCGAAACGAGATGTTCCGACAGAGAAACAAAGTTGTCGACATAGCCCATAGGATAAGCAAACTAAAGTGTCAGTAGGCCGGTCATATTAGTCAAAGAACCGATGAGCGTTGGGGTAGACGTGTTCTAGAATGGAGAACGCGAATCGGAAAAAGTAGCGGAGTACGCCCTCAGGCTAGGTGGAGTGACGATCTATGCAAGGTGGCTGGTGGAAACTAGATGCAAGTGGCCAAGGATAGAAGTCAGTGGCATGCTGCTGAAGAGGTATTTGTCCAGCAGAGGACTGCAATAGTCTGATGATGTAGAAACGTGTATGCAGTATGGTCTGAGTTCAATCAAACCTGCCTCGCATCTGTGACTTTTACGAATCAGAATTTGATTATCACTTGCTGTAATGGTAAAGGAAAACATCGTGAGGAAACCTGTACACCTGAGTGTGCTCCATACAGTTCTCGATAGCGTATGTAGACCGTCAACATGCACATTTTTTTTTGAGACGGAGAAAATGCCTACCGAAATAAACACAATAAAGAATTTTTTATTTTATTTGATTTTTATACCACACCACCCGGGGAGGCAGCGTGGCTATGTGGGGCTCGCACCCACTGAAAACTCCGCTGTATGCCTACTTGTGCCTGGGTTGGATGAGCCAAGAGAACTGCAATGCGTGGCATTCGCAACCCATCCAGCGCAGTCCAATTCCGGGCCTTCCTCTCTCTATATAAAATTTCTTACGGCGATGTCCGGGAATACTTGCGACATCACCGCAACTCGACAAGGGCCTTGCAATGCGAGCGATAGACTCCCCAATCTGTCGCCCGCTGGTCCTCCTTAGGGTGGCATCAGTTTGCCATAAAGACGCCTGCGCCGACCCGTCCTCCTGCAGCGGATTGGATCAGCGAGGAAGTCTTTCTCCCTAACCCGCTCCGTCGCCTCTTTCTGCGAGACAACATCCGCCATCTTTCGCCAACATGCACTAGGCCAGAATGCTGGACTAAGGCCTAACTCTTCTAATACTAAGAAGAGGCTCGTGCCCACCAGTGGGACAGCAATGGGTTGATTATGTAGAAACATTTTTAAACAATGCTTCAAATGTTAAAAGATACTAATACCAGCCTAATATATTTTTCTTCGATAGAAAACATCAATAATAATTACCCTACTTCCAATTCCTAAGGTCAGAGCCACAAAACATCAACATTCTAACATTCGTGTCAATATCAGCAGTAATTTGTAGAATCGCATCAACTTTTTGTCGGTAACAACGTAGTGTCGTAACACACAGGTGGCTAATGTGGCCAAAGCATTATCTGAACTGTGACCACGTGTGTATTAGAGAGCGGCTTATTCGGATTCACTTCGCGAATCAACTTTGGAATCTTCTATTCATTATTAATATGTACTTTGTACCCTTTGTCCCGGTCCGGTTTGGTCTGGTTTTATTTGGTCCCGGTTGTCATACGAATATCTATGGCAGTCGTTACCGGTAGTCAGAAGCCTGAAAATCATAATAATTCAGCGCGAAAGTTTAAAAGTAAATATTTTAATTTATCACGTATTTCTGTCATTTTTAAGTTTATAATTTATATGCCCTTATCCCAATTTATTCGTAGTCTTTTTCTTCCATGTCTGTCTACCAGCCGCCATCTCAGTGTTCACTTTCTATGTATATTTAAGTAGGTATTCACAAAATGAAGACGAAAAATCAGCTTTTTTTTTCGCATGAACTAAAATAATATGGCTAAAGAAATTTTCTAAAGCAGGTCACTTTATCAGTTGAAACTTCTAACTGCAAGAATACATTGACCCAATATTCGGGTTTCAAACCTGTTTTACCAATTTAACTCAGTTTAACTATCAGTAATGTATTTAAATTAATAAACGAATTCAATTATTTCGAATACAAGTAACAGAGTGGTATTAAAAAAAAACAGAGGTCATTATACTGTACTAGATCGTGTAAAATATGGCGCAACAAACTGACGGCTACAGCAAACAAAACAGCCAAATAGACCGATGAAAGCAATGAGAACATAAGTATAAAGTCTCATTATATGAGCTAAACATGCCAGAATCAGGTTTCGAAAACATTTTCGAACAAAATCCGGCAAAAACGCCATAATAACTGTACATAGTGAACCAGCGACATAATTAATGTGTGCCGATAGTTAATGGAATCGTTTTTGCGGGATATTTGAGCAACCTCCTCTGCATCCGCCGAGAACCGGCCGCGTGCCTGGGATTCTACTCGCGTTTGACGAGATTCGATTAATCGTACTATACTTCGCACAATTTGCTACTCCGGTCAACCATCGTTCCCGTATCGCATGCGATGATCGTGTTGCGGCAACACTAGCAACAGCAAGGGTATCAATTAAAGCAGTGGAAGTGTCACTAGTGTCAATTGTCAATGTTCTAAAACCATAGCCAACGCGTGACAGCTGCGCGGGCGGTTCGACTCGACTTAATACAATGTTGCCAATTATGTAGTTTTATTTTAAAGTCTCAGGAATTCCCAATTTCTTGTTTTTTAATATTACGTGTGTGCTTCGCATTTTATCTTGTATTGTACGATCTGCAAGGTTAAGCTGCACTTGCCGCGGTCAGTCTGTGGATGGGTGACCGTTTCGTTACACATCGAGACCCCTCCGTGCCTCGGAGAGGACGTTAAGCTGTAGGTCCCGGTTTGTCATACGAATATCTATGGCAGTCGTTACGGGTAGTCAGAAGCCTGAAAGTCTGACAACTGGTCTAACCTCCGAATGTCAGTATTACCCAGTAACTGGGTTGCAGGGGTCTGATGGCAGTCGCTCCGTGTAAAATACTGATGTTCAGCCGCATCTGGCTAGACTGGAAGCCGACCCCAATATAATTGGGAAAAAGGCTCGGAGGGTGATGATGTACTGTATTTAATTTTACTCATGTATTTTTACACCGCACTGATTGACCTTATTCTGTCGACGCCGGCTGTCGCTGAAAACCAACGCTGTGGCTCTGCTCCGTACATGTGGTACAGCAATTTGCTGAGCCATGGCCGTTTTGCACGGATGTGATACATATCTTTTTTTTTTAATTTTTGGCAATTTACTGCGTCATTCTAAGCGCAAATAAAAAAATCTTTCTTTCTTTTGACGTTTGTTTCTCTGATCTCCGGTCAATTTCATTCGACTATGAACCGTAGTTTAAATTAATTCAACGCAAGTTCGTACAGTCGACTGCATGACAGTGGTAACACTTGAATTAGAAAACCGCCCTTACTGCTTACTAAATAAAGACGTGCAGTCGACTGCGCTTTGTTTGTCCTTCGTCAAACGCGAGTAGACCCCTGGCTCGCCAAACCAACTAGTTTAGCCTCACTGACCCACTTACAGAGAGATGTTTCTTAGCTATGTCAACAAAGTTTAATTTATGCCTTTTACAACGACTCATGTTTTTATTAAAAATATCAAACACCGTAATCTGAATCTGAAAAAAATATCGTTGTTTACATCAATAAATTACGCCAAAACATAAGCCTCTTCTTATTGATGACTTTAACGATTTAAGATCCGTAAGTTGTTGATATACTACATTTTCCTTTAATTAAAACCGGACTAGGAAAGTAAATTTATTGATTGTAAACTAAGTTTTAAATCGAGTTTTTTTACTAAACCATTACGTTTTAGGTTATCGATCATATAATATTAGATAAGCATCAGGTAATTAGACTTGTCTGAATGGATGATTCAAAACCTGAACTCAAGTTTTGATGAGTCGTGATAGGCTATAAATAACACAACTGGTTATTTTATGCGCACACGCAAATGTGATCGTTAAACTGTTACGTTTATAAGTACGTAACATTTATTTATTTCTCTTTAGACCTATGCCCTTGTGAAAGTATAAAAAATTATTTACGTTCCTATCATATTTTATAGTGTTCATTATTTATATGTGATTAATCTGCAATGCAAAATAAATAAATGAATATTTTTGGGACATTTTTACACGGCACCGTCTAGTCCCAAACTAAGCAGAGCTTGTGCTATGGGTACTAGACAATAAATAAAATAAATAATAAATAAATAAATATTTTTGGGACAGTTTACACAGCACCATCTAGTCCCAAACTAAGCAGAGCTTGTAATATGGGTACTAGACAATGGATATAATACTTATATTTTTTTTTTTGTAAATACATACTTATGTTCATCATACAAATATTTGTGTCCTGTGGGAATCGAACCCACCACCTCGTATTCAGCAGTCCGACACACGAACTACTAGACCACAGAGGTCGTCGGATATATACAATGACAATGACAATGGATCTAATAGATTAAAATCGAGAATTTAAGTACTACCAGACAGATAATTTCCCTTACAAATTAGTGATATTATTTATTTCAACACATGATTATTGACAGCCTCGTTGGTCTAGTGGTCGCAAGCGCGACTGCTGAGCGTGAGGTCCTGGGTTCGATTCTCGGGTCGGGCAAAGTGTTATTGGGTTTTTCATGGGAAATTCTCAGTAGGAGCCCGGAGTCTGGATTTGTGCCCGGTTAATGGCAATAGGCTCGCCCCCTATTACATGGGACTTACAACATAACTGGTGAAATGTGGGTGTACTGTACACCTCTGCCTACCCCTTCGGGGAAATACAGGCGTGATGTTATGTTATGATTATTGGCAAATACATGAGCATGATCGCCGCGTACATCCGGTAGAAGTTGTAAATTACAAATAAAATA
This sequence comes from Asteroscopus sphinx, assembly GCA_949699075.1. Classification (NCBI taxonomy): domain Eukaryota; kingdom Metazoa; phylum Arthropoda; class Insecta; order Lepidoptera; family Noctuidae; genus Asteroscopus; species Asteroscopus sphinx. Next base: position 23,856,746 of record OX453005.1, on the reverse strand, counting down.
TTATGAGCTGAGATAGAAGCATTTATCTTCGACAAATTCATAGTCAAAATAGATGAGAATAGAAGATAAAATTTTTACATGTTTCATAAACATTCATTTCTTAAAGATATATACTTTATAGATAATTGATATGTCTATTATAAGAAAGTATTATGTAAGTAGGTACATATCGGTACTACCTGTGTTAAGTGAATTATTTCATTTATGGGAAGCCAAAATTTCAGTCACGACCTGCTTGAATGGGATCCATTATACATCTCATGTACCCCCAATTTTTGTTTTCGCTGAAATGGACTTCTTGCAGGTCGAAGTTGACCCCTAGGGTTTGATATAGACACTTTGGGAATCATTGGCCCCTTAAATAAATACAGATACTAGGTCTGAGAATTTGTACATGATAAATTATTTTGTGTCTGTAGACGCACCCACGCTTGATGGAGATCAATGCGAGATCGAGGCAACATATTTTTTCATAGAAAAAATTTCTTCGTACTGCTTTTGTTTAAATAAACTAGAGATACCACTGGCATAATAAAAGAAACAGTTACTAATCATATTCTCCACCCAGCCGTGACGTGATTGATCAAAGTATTTGATAATTAGACGTTTAATACTGATATTGAGGTTTTATCATATTTTTCGTGTAAAAAGAACATGTAATTACTATGTCTTTCAAACAATCATTTCGTTTCAATCATATTAGTTAATTAAGTACATAATTTATCTTGTTACTAAAACAAAACTTTATGCAAATAACACACATAACAGAACATCACGCCTGTTTTTCCCCGAAGGGGTAGGCAGAGGTGTAATAGTACACCCACATTTCGCCAGTTATGTTATAGTCCCATGTAATAGGGGGCGAGCCTAAATATGCAAATAAATCTACAAAAAAATTATAAATATTTCTAATAAATATTTATTCCTTCTTTCTTTCTTTTACTAACTTATTACTGACAGAGAATTATTTAAAATTATAATATTTAATTCTTAAAATAATTATATAAATAAAAAAATCTGATTCTTTGCAGTTAAATAATTGAACTTTCTATTTTCTATAGAAATAATTTATGTTTCCTATTAGGAAAAAAGTTTTACTTCTCTAATTTCCCAAAATTTATTTATCTCATGAATCCGCAAGAGATAAAATGCAAAAACATAAAACCGTATAGCGTTTATTTACAGTTACCGAATTCACACTAAATCATTATTGATTGAATGTGTCATAAATCATGTTATATTAAAATTCATGCCAGCACCAATCAACATTATTATATCAAATAATATTAACACTTAAATGAACTGTTTGTATAATAACAATCAATCATTCGTTTAAACTGTTTACCTTACGAGAGAAATCAATTCCACTAAAATAATAACTGTTTAGTAACGCAATAGTAAATGAACTAAATTGAGGTTTTATATAATAGATATCCTTTTGACTAAGACCATCAGACTCACCATTTAGTTATTTTCGGTTACATAATCAAACCGTCAAATCATATTTACCACGAGATCACTTGAAACTGTCGGTCCCGGTTGTCATAAGAACATCTATGACAGTCATTACAGGTAGTTAAAAGCACGAAAGTCTGGCAATTGGTCTAACCCTAGCAGTTGGTATTACCGGGTCTGATAGTCGCTTCGTGTAAAATACTCCCTGATTTAGAACATTTTCGAAAAGCAGTGGTTGACCGATTCGGTTTGTTATCTCTTTTACAATCTTTTTCTCTCGTTACGTGAATCGTAGATGAAATGAGATAACAAAACGAATCGGTTGAGAACTGCTTATCGAAAATGTTTTGCATCGGGGAGCTGGTCTGTTTTTTAGGGTTCCGTAGTTCCTACGAGGAATCCTTATAGTTTCGTCATGCCCGTCCGTCTGTCCGTCTGTCCGAATCAGCTTAATAACTTCTACAGTTATAAACATAAGTAAATGAAATTTTGTTAAAAAATGGTTTAGATATAGATCTCAATTTAAAAAGAATAAAAAAATCTTGATAACGTAATTTAGGGGTGGCGCCCATACATGTGAAATGGGGATGAAATTATTTTTTTCGCTGCACCCCCTCGTCTGGGGTATCATTGACTAGGTCTACTAAAATGAAGGTAATGTTTCATAAATAACTTTTTTATCGGGTATACCATCTGCGAAATACAGTTCGCCAAAGTGGCTTGCAATGTGTCTCCCCCCCTGCCATTTCTAAACTTCTTCTTCTTCTTCGTGTCAATGGTTCTTATTTCTAAACTATGCAACGTAGAAACTTATAGTATTCCACATTGATAGACCATTATAAAAAATCTCTTTTAAAATTATTTCCAGTATAATGTGATCATAAATTTTTGAGTTATAGTGAGAAAACTGAAAAGTACTTAAGACGTCCTAGTTCATAGGACATTGACCTTAGAGAAAAATGATCTTAACAAATAATGCTCCTTTAGTTACTTTCTATTTAAAAAAATCCCAAAAAGAAACTTTGTGTTATATTGATATGACACTTTCTTAAAATTAGCTTCTTAAATTTAGCGCTAGGTGGCGCTGTTTGCAAAATCTAAAATAGCAATGATTAATATTCGATTTGATTCGTTTGTAATTAGACCTACTTAAGGAACCCTATAATACAATACAATACTGAGCATGGCCCGACATGCTCTTGGCCGGTTTTTTTAAATTAGTTTTATAGCCTGGTTGCTAAGATCTTTTAGGCAAGTCTTTAGTACAACACGCCCTATTATAGTGATCGAAACTTTACATGGATTCTGAGGGACTGGTGAGAAAAAATTAAAAGTGACGTTTTTCAACTCACGAGACTAAAAAAAAAAAGTGCATGCAAGTTAATGAGCACTTAAAATTTAATAATCCACCATTATAACACACACAACACTCGAAGTAACACAAATTTTGGTAAATAATACAAAATCCACATCATCCTCTTTCCGAATTTTCCGGCAAATCGAGCTGGTTAGACTGGAAGCCGATCCCAGCATAGTTAGGAAAGACTGAAAAAGAAGAATAATAGTTAATACCTAGCTCATTAAATCGAATTGAGAAATCCCTATCTTACAGAACATGTTGTAAATCATAAAATAGACTATTAGATACACCTATCCATTAATTTGTGAAGCGGTATTTTAATTACAACGTAGATGATCATTACCGACACTTCAGCTAATATCTTCATATACGTGGGACACTCAGAAAGTTTTGCGAAACTAAAAAAAATTGTTCTATACGTACATATATTTTTATCAAATCTTTTCAAAGTACTTTCCACCAGCCTCTATACAAAGATTCATGCGCCTAAACCAGTTTTCAAAACACTTTTTCCAGTCCGCCGCAGACACCTCGTTTACAGCCTGCTCGAACGCAGCCAGCGCATCTTCCGGCGACGAAAATTGTATCCCTTTGAGCTGATTTTTTATTTTTGGGAATAAAAAGAAGTCACACGGTGCTAGATCAGGGCTGTAAGGAGGGTGACCCAGGAGTTTGACTGGCGTGCTGTCCAGGAAGTCCCTCGTTTTGAGTGCGGTGTGCGCAGGTGCATTGTCGTGGTGGAGCAGTAGCCCGCGGAGCCCTGTGTTTGGTCGCTTGTTGCTTATAACAGAGAAAACTTCTGGCAAACATTTGGTAGTATACCATTCGGCATTAATGCTTCTTTGATCCCGTAAGGGAATTGATACCAAGTGGCCAGTCAAATTAAAAAAGCTAGCGATCAAAATCTTACCCCCGCTTCTAGATCGCTTCACTTTGGTAGGCGTTGGCTCATTTTGAAACACCCAAACAGTCGACTGGCGCTTGGCTTCTGGGTCGTATTGATAAATCCAGGACTCATCACCTGTAACGATGTCGTAAACACGCCGAGACGAGCCTGCTTCAAATTTGTTAAGCATATCACGGCACCATTCCACCCGGGCCTGCTTCTGAGCATCGGTGAGGTTGTGCGGCACCCAGCGTGATACTATCCTCCTCACGCGAAGATGGCTGTGTAGAATCTCGTGAACGCTTCCCGATCCAATCTTCAATATGTGTTGAATCTCCTGATATGTAATTCGCCTATTGTCTTGGATTAAATTTTTCACTGCTAGCACGTTTTCTTCGGTAACAGCCGTCAAAGGGCGACCGCTTCTTTCGTCATCCCCCAAAGTTGGTCGACCGCGCTTGAATTCGTTATACCAACGATACACGGTTGCCTTGGAAGGGCCTTCATCCATGAATGCCATTTGAAGTCTATCGTACGATTCATCCGGTTTCAGGCGACACTTGAAATCGTATAAAATCATAGCTCTAAAATGTTCCCGGCGCAGATCCATATTTCAGTGAGACACAATACTTTGAATTAACTCGCAAAAAATGTGGAGGGAAATTTTGAAATTGGAACTTACTTATTTTTACTTATAAATAATCATATTTTCGAAAAACATTATAACTGGCCAGTCTCCCATATATAAAAACTTTTTTTCGCAATACTTTCTGAGGGGCCTGGTATGTAGTAACCCACAATTTTCAATTAATTTTGGTACACTAAATTTTTACTTACATTCACCCACACAGACATTACATCAATGACTACTGAACTTGTGAAACACAGTATCACTTTATTAATTGTTCTAAGACTGTTCGCAACTCGTCCACGGAGGTGGTCAATAAATGGTCTTACCCCACACACGTACATGTAAATAAGCAATTAGTCTGTATACCCGTCTGCACGAAACAGCAGATTAATAGCCGGCTCAGACTTGACTCGGTAATTCATCACGTAACGGTTGCTGCAACGAATTAGACACTTTCTTTTGATCGATGTCAATATTCTAATCACAACGTTTTCACCGAAAAACTGATAAAATACGCCTTTCTACTTAATGGTTATTCATTGCTCGTTGCCACGCACACGAAATGATAGGAGAGCTTTTTACTTCACTGTTGAGAAACATTACAATATTAGATTTTACTTAAATAAATGTATCTGCTTTTGGGAGCAAAAATAATGTGTCAAGATTTTATTTCACTAACTTTAAAAAAAAATTAATTAACAAAAACAAAAAACCCGACTGCGTCTAAAAATAAGAAAAATATCTCCGCCTGCGTGTTGATAAGTCTTGTTTATATCTTTTCTGTTATTTTTAGACGCAGTCGGGTTTTTTGTTTTTGTTAATTAATTTTTTTTTTTTTTTTTTTTTTAGTTTTGTCATATTTTATTTATCATACTATTAATGTTTTTTTTGAAAAGTCAAATTCATTTTTAACGTTGAATATTTTGTTGTTTTTTAGCATTTCTCGTTCCAAATTACATTTAAACATATAAGTTGTGTATATTTTCGTAAACCATTTATTAAACCCTTTATTTTGATACCCCACTCGATAGGGTTTGAGCATAAAAAATTTTTTGAAGTCACATAAAATGGCTCCAAAAAGCGGCCATTTTGATTTTTATAATTTTGATATACCCAGTGTCACTCTCACAATTGAGACGAATCCAACGACACCTCTCAAGCTAAGATCCATCAAGCCGTTTAGGCTACAGAGCGTGCCAAAGAAATATACATACATACATACATACATACATACATACATACACTCGAAAAACATAACCCTCCTTCTGGCGCAGTCGGGTAAAAAGCTTCAAAATCGATGCCTTCGCGGATCGGATACAAACTTATCCAATTTTAAATGCATTTTTGACATCCAACTTTGCTGCATTTCGATATTTATGCAAATTAAAAAAACAGTTCCAAAATTAACGTCAATCAATATTAAAATGATGTATGTTAAAATGTCTCGCCATCTTACGTAAATGAATGAATTAATTATGAAGACAAATAAGTCGTTAAAAGTAATTAAATCGCTGAAAGCAATTATTATACTAAAGTAAACACTATTAGAATAAAATTAATTTCACTTTTATGGCATAGCGGTTAATTTAATTTAATATTTATACTTATTTTTTATGTATTTAAGTAACGTGGCAGTAACGAAGATCTCGCCTTAGAAATAAAAGGTTCTCAACAAAGAGTGTTACTATCTTTATAAAAAAAAATGCTCGGGATTTGTGATGCTCACTTAAATGTCGTGCTGATGGTGGTGTTAGTGTCGGGTCGTTAAGTTCCCTTCAATATGGTTGAGTTAAGCGATGGCTGATGCTCGCGTCATGCTCGTGAATGGGTGCCGTCTGTCGGGACAGGTCAGCACCTACATACTATGGCAACTCTTTTTACGTTTATTTCTAAAGGTAATATTCTCACTTTTAAAGTCATGTTTATTTCTGACATTAACCTACATTATACTCACATTATTTGAATACATTTTATATAATAAACAGTAACCTATTAAAAAAAAAGTATATCCATGGAGTTTCTTGCCGGTTCTTCTCCATAGGACCCACAATTTGGAACCGTGCAACTAGAGCCTGACCTTTCAAAAGTGCCTGTAATTAGGTTTATTTGAAATAAAAAAACATTTGATTTTTTTTATTTGATTTTTGATTTTGAATTGAACTGAAATTTGCACAAACGACCAAACCCGAAACAACTATCCGGTTGGCCATAAAAATCTTTTCGATATATATTATCGATATTAATCTAAGCATGTCAAAACTAGCTAGAATCATGGCATAAGAATGAGTTTCATGTCTTCGTTTAGACTACTTTAAGCCCCTCCAGGGATAGCCTAATGGTTAATCGCTTGCCTTCCAGGTAGGATGGTCTGAGATCGAACCCGGCCCGCACCTCTGACTCTTCGAATTCACGTGTGGATCAGAATTTGATTATCACTTGATTTAACGGTAAAACAAAACGTCTTGAGAAAACCTACACACCTGAGAGTGCTCCATATAGTTCTCGATGGTTTTTGTACTCCGCCAACCCGCACTAGGCCAGCGTGGTGGACTAAGGCCTAATCCTTCTCATACTGAGAAGAGGCACAGTAACGGGCTAATTATATAGGTATGCCCCTTTATTCGTTTTTTTTTTTTAACAAAACACTAGTAGTACGGTTGCCGATGAAATTGCAATAATATGTTTTTTTTATTCTTATGTCTCAGTTTAGCGAACGCATATTTTATTTCATTCGTTATAGACAGATTGGGATTTAGCTCAAAACTAAATTCAAACTTATGCTAGCTATGATTAGATTGGGTTTTACAAAAAAGTATTTTTAAAAGTAATGTCAATATTTGTAAACGGAGTTACGTTACTGGTTTCATAGTTCCTTCCGATTAATCTAAAAAATATTTGAAGTTTTAACTAAGATAACAATATCTTTTCACGGCTTATTAATGAATAGGAATATCCTTGAAGAGAACCATTAATAAAGTTTACCTACCTAATAACAGTAAAAAATTATCACAACACCTGATCAGATTACATGAAGATAGCCGTGTCACGTCGTGGTCTCGGTGAGGGTAGCTCAGGCAGGAGTAGAGATGTAGTAGCCCGGAGACAGCGGAGGCACACAGATAGGAGGCTCGGAGGGTCGAAGGTTCGGAGGCTTGACACGGTGACACACGGGAACTTGAAGATCAGGAGGTACAGGAACTGGTAGTCAGGAACTGGTAGTCAGGAACTGCAGGAACGGAACTCAAAGGGTCAGAGGTACGGCAATGGACTGAGCTAAAACAGTAGAAAATTAGCCATTTTTGAAAATAATTTTGAATTTTGAATTTGGATTGATGAAAGTATAATAAAGTGGCCAGAAAAACCAAATAGGGTGAGCAGCATAACGAGTTGGACCTCGTTACAGCCGTCCGAAGTTATCATAGACTTACTCTTTTTATTACCTCTGTCAGCCTCATCCTGATAATAGAATCAGTCTCAATCAAATCATAGGGACACATCAAAATATCAATATTTATTCTATAGTTTCAATGTGTGAGTTACACAAGCTTCTGAATGACCGTACAATGGCGCTGCGGTCAGCGCAGGGCGGTGCGGGCGCAGCGGCCGAACCGCGACTCTTGCGCAACGCGCGTAATCCATAACACATGTCAACTTATGCAGATTGATTGAAGACACTCGCTTGATTAATTAGGCCTGTTTTATTGAAGCTTGTTGTATTTGCACCTCATTACTGAAAGAGAAAATTGATGATGTAACATTAGATTTATGGTATATTTTAAATAATGCAATTTTTTCGATTAACAAAACTAACGAATCACTGTAGGACATAGCTGCAATGCAAAGTTTATGACCATGTAGTAACTACAAAAGAGACGATAATAATAGAATTATAGTAATAACCGCAGTTTCCGTGTTATATTTAATTATATCGATAACATAACATCTAAACAAGCATTACTAAGTATTATGAAAGAAAACTGTTTAAAGATTGGATCATTAAGTTACCTGAACTTAGTTCTAGTGTTGCCCAAAGTCTTGGTTTTGCACTCTTGCATTTACGCAAGACCAATGCAAGACCGCAGGACTGCAAGACTAACCCTTTGGGCAAGAATACCCGTAGTCATTACATAAAAGTGGTTGGCGACCGCAGAGCATGTCCTATCGCCCCTTGGCTCATTGTCGAATCACATACATTGAAGGCTAAGTATTGCCCAAAATCTTGGTCTTATAGTCTTGCGGTCTAGCATTGGTCTTGCGAAAATGCAAGACTGCACAACCAAGACTGGGCAACGCACTAGTTCGTGTTCTGTCATAAACCCTCAAGCAAGATTTTAGACATTGTCACTTCAATGACAGTGCGTAAACCAATTCTCAATCAAGTTAGCCTCACTGTCACACGACAAGACAACGTATCAATCTCTCTGTCACATTTGTTCACGTAACACAAACAAACAGACAACGAAACCATTTTCCGTCAAGTTTACTACGAAATATAAACGTGACGTTTCGTATCACCTACATAAAATAGATGAAATAAATCATTTTTTTATACAACAATGTCAATATCCCTATAAACGTGTGCATTCGGTTGCTTAATTAACGTTACCAGTTTTATTAGATCCATGACGTAACGATAACTCGTGTCAAACTGAAAATACGTAACTTGCGTAACATTCAAATCTCGCTTTCTACGCGTTAATGAACATCGCATAAAACTTAGACAGTGTGAGATTGATATTATTATTCGATTATATACGCACTAGTAAACTCCTACGCTTCAATTTATGTCCTTATAAATTTGAATTCCGTTCCACTTGATGAGTATCGAATAAAACGATACGCAATCAGTCCAGTTTGGAATCTTTCCTGGTTCGTTAATATACTCTGATTAAAGAAATTACAGAAAGCCTAGATTTTGATTCTTGATATAATCGAGCTTAGTATAATATGATACACAATATAGCATTGCTATTGAATTTCATTCACGCCTTTGGATAAAATCGAACACATACGTGGGACACTCAGAAAGTTTTGCGAAACTAAAAAAAATTGTTCTATACGTACATATATTTTTATCAAATCTTTTCAAAGTACTTTCCACCAGCCTCTATACAAAGATTCATGCGCCTAAACCAGTTTTCAAAACACTTTTTCCAGTCCGCCGCAGACACCTCGTTTACAGCCTGCTCGAACGCAGCCAGCGCATCTTCCGGCGACGAAAATTGTATCCCTTTGAGCTGATTTTTTATTTTCGGGAATAAAAAGAAGTCACACGGTGCTAGATCAGGGCTGTAAGGAGGGTGACCCAGGAGTTTGACTGGCGTGCTGTCCAGGAAGTCCCTCGTTTTGAGTGCGGTGTGCGCAGGTGCATTGTCGTGGTGGAGCAGTAGCCCGCGGAGCCCTGTGTTTGGTCGCTTGTTGCTTATAACAGAGAAAACTTCTGGCAAACATTTGGTAGTATACCATTCGGCATTAATGCTTCTTTGATCCCGTAAGGGAATTGATACCAAGTGGCCAGTCAAATTAAAAAAGCTAGCGATCAAAATCTTACCCCCGCTTCTAGATCGCTTCACTTTGGTAGGCGTTGGCTCATTTTGAAACACCCAAACAGTCGACTGGCGCTTGGTTTCTGGGTCGTATTGATAAATCCAGGACTCATCACCTGTAACGATGTCGTAAACACGCCGAGACGAGCCTGCTTCAAATTTGTTAAGCATATTTTTTTTTTTTTTTTTTTTTTTTCAATTTATTTAACTTAAAAACATACACAAAAATTATTATAAGAACATCACAAAAACCTTACACAGGTTTGTCTGGATGTTGAGACACTGAGCTTTAAAAATAGGTAATTCATACAAGTATCAGTAATTTGCAATAATAAGTAATGCGTAGGTAGACACAAAAACATTGAAGGAACGTTTTAGATAAGCAGCCCGACACGTGGCGCAGATGACCGGCCGAAGCGAAGCAAATGGAATGGACGGTTCAAACAACAGTGTTTGAGTTAGTTGATCAATTGTTTACAAAGAATTAAAGTATTGTTTATATTTATTCTTATAATTTTTATCTGTTATTTCTAATTGTGTTTTTGTTGGTATTTCATTAATGAGAGTTGGTATTATGTAAGCATTTGTTCGTTTTCCGTAATAATTCTTAACCCACGGCACCATTCCACCCGGGCCTGCTTCTGAGCATCGGTGAGGTTGTGCGGCACCCAGCGTGATACTATCCTCCTCACGCGAAGATGGCTGTGTAGAATCTCGTGAACGCTTCCCGATCCAATCTTCAATATGTGTTGAATCTCCTGATATGTAATTCGCCTATTGTCTTGGATTAAATTTTTCACTGCTAGCACGTTTTCTTCGGTAACAGCCGTCAAAGGGCGACCGCTTCTTTCGTCATCCCCCAAAGTTGGTCGACCGCGCTTGAATTCGTTATACCAACGATACACGGTTGCCTTGGAAGGGCCTTCATCCATGAATGCCATTTGAAGTCTATCGTACGATTCATCCGGTTTCAGGCGACACTTGAAATCGTATAAAATCATAGCTCTAAAATGTTCCCAGCGCAGATCCATATTTCAGTGAGACACAATACTTTGAATTAACTCGCAAAAAATGTGGAGGGAAATTTTGAAATTGGAACTTACTTATTTTTACTTATAAATAATCATATTTTCGAAAAACATTATAACTGGCCGGTCTCCCATATATAAAAACTTTTTTTCGCAATACTTTCTGAGGGGCCTGGTATATTCTGTTTTCTGAATCGATTATTTTGTGGAGTAACTCGAATGGGTGTGTGAATTGAATACCATCAGTTGGTGCTAACATCCGTCGCCTGAACGTGGTTTTGTCGTCAATGTTACCTGTTTACTTACGTATAATTTAAAACTTTCTAAAGAGACCGCTCGGCTCCAGCTAGATAAGTAGCTGCCATTGCCTCGGTCAGATTTCCCTTTCGTACGACGAGCTTCATCGGGCTTAATATAATAATATTAGTTATGCGATAATACGATGTACCTAAGTTCTTTATAGCTATGGCAACCGGTTTATGAATGAATGTGAAAAGTAGCGAGAAACTATGAAATGAGAAAACCTTGTAACTATTTGCGACCTAGCCGTACGACTGCGATATTTCTAAATTCTGATATTGAAGAAATGCAGTCGATTAATTATACACGCTGTGGTCGAAAAATAATAACCAAAAATTTCAGTTTTGGTTAAAATAAAACATCACCCTGAATAACAGTGATCAGTGAATCCAGTGTAAGATAGAAAAATACTCTAACGTAGAACTGGTAATGCGCTCCGGTGACCCCATTTTGAAAGCCTGTATTAAACGATTATTTTTTTAGCAACTGAAAATAACATAACAACAACATAACATCACGCCTGTATTTCCCCGAAGGGGTAGGCAGAGGTGTAATAGTACACCCACATTTCGCTAGTTATGTTATAGACCCAAGTAATAGGGGGCGAGCCTATTGCCATTAACCGGGCACAAATCCAAACTCCAGGCTGCTACTGAGAATTTCCTAATGAAAAAACCCAATAACACTTTGCCCGACCCGGGATTCGAACCCAGGACCCCACGCTCAGCAGTCGCGCTTGCAACCACTAGACCAACGAGGCAGTCACAAAATGTAAGTCTGAAAATATAATTGAAATAAATTAAATAATCGGAAAACGCAGCGTAGGGCGCCCCCCAGCCAGGTGGACCAACAACCTGATTAAAGTAGGATTTTTTTTAATTCTTAACGGGCTTGCGTTTGACCGCCACCTTGGAGCTGGGGAAGAATAAAAATAAATATTTTAGGACATTTTTACACAGCACCATCCAGTCCCAAACTAAGCAGAGCTTGTTGTCGTTGTTTGTTGAGAATGGATGTGGAAGGCAGAGTACCGAGTGTTCGTCGCCTCAGTGCTTGAATGTCCAATCGACCATTGAACAAATTTTACCGGAGACGTTTTTTTTAGTTTATTAAAATTTGATGATTTAAGAATAATGTATAGCATATATTACATTATTCTTAAATCTTAAAAGTTTAAAAAATATTTCTCTTAAATCAATAATAAACTAAAAAAAACGTCTCCGGTAAAATTTGTTCAATGGTCGATTGAACATTCAAGCACTGAGGCGACGTGTTATGGCGCAACTTGGGAGAGGCCTATGTTTAGCAGTGGACTGCGATAGGCTGAGTTGATGAAACTTAATAATTTCTTAGATGTTAGTCACAGTTAATCACAGCTAATAAAGTAATAATTTCAATTCCAAATAAACGAAACAACAAATTAATAACCTTAATAAACGTCGTAAATAGAATAAAATACTTCATGTTTCAAATAAAATTCAACGTCAATCAACTCAGCCTATCGCAGTCCACTGCTGGACTTAGGCCTCTCCCAAATTGCGCCACAACGCTCGGTCCTCTGCCTTCCGCATCCAGTCCCCCCCAGCCACGTTCTTTAGGTCGTCGGTCCACCTGGCAGGGGGGCGCCCTACGCTGCGTTTGCCGTTACGCGGTCTCCACTCAAGGACTCGTCTGCTCCAACGGCCATCGGTCCTTCGACAGATATGGCCAGCCCACTGCCACTTCAGCTTACTGAAACTACAAGCTATGTCGGTCACTCCGGTTCTTCTCCGGATAATCTCGTTACGGATTTTATCCTTCAAAGAAACTCCAAGCATAGCTCGCTCCATAGCTCGCTGAGCGACTTTAAATTTGTGGACTAGCCCAACTGTCAGTGTCCACGTCTCGGCACCGTAAGTCATGACTGGCAGGACGCACTGGTTGAAGACCTTTGTCTTCAAACTTTGCGGTATAGGCGACGAGAAGACTCGGCGAAGTTTGCCAAATGCTGCCCAGCCCAGACGGATCCTTCTGTTGGCTTCTTTCTCGAAGTTGTGTCTACCAAGCTGAATTGCCTTTTTTTTTGTTTTTTTTTTTTTTTTTTTTGAGACGGAGAAAATGCCTGACGCATGCCACACCACCCGGGGAGGCAGCGTGGTTATGTGGGGCTCGCACCCACTAAAAACTCCGCCGTGTACCTACTCTCGCCTTGATGGATGAGCCGCGAGAACTGCAATGCATGGCATTCGCGACCCATCCAGCGCAACCCATTTCTGGGTCCCTCTTCCTGTACAAACTCTTCTTTGGCGATGTCCGGGTACACTTGGGACATCACCACAACTCGAGGGCCGTGCAATGCGGACGATAGACTCCCCAGTCTATCGCCCGCTGGCCTCTGTTAGGGCGGCATCAGCTCGGCGTAAAGCCGCCTGCGCCGACCGGTCCTCCTGCGGCGGATTGGATCAGCGAGGGAGTCTTCCTCCCTGACCCGCTCCGCCGCTTCCTTCTGCGAGATAACCTCCTCACAGAAGGACGCGACCGCCTCCCACGCCTCCACACTGTCAGCCATAGCCTTAACCACGGCTGGCAGCGAAAGGTCACCCCCGATTGCTGCAGTGAGAGCACGGCGCTGCATCACCCAAGCAGGACAGTATGCAAGGGTATGAATGGCCGTGTCCTCACTACAGCCGCATTGGTGACACACGGGAGTAGCCTCCCGTCTCGCCACTTTGTGCAGGTATTTGCCAAAGCAACCATGCCCCGACAAAACCTGCACCAGACGGAAGGACAACGTCCCGTGTCGCCTCCGCATCCACTCCTCGAGAATCGACTGGATAGCCCCCACGGTCCAATGGCCGGCACTGGGCATCTCCAGCCTCTCTTTCCACTGGCTCAATATGGCATCCTGCGCCTCCCTGCGCCACCTCTTTACGACTTCAAGCGGCGGGCGTCTGCCACTTTCCGCCTGATGGTCCGCTCCTTGTCTATAAACCTCGGCGAGCACCTGGGCTTCCAAGTCCCACGGGGGGGTGCCCGCAAGTGCACATGCCGCTTCTGCAGATATTGTGCGGTATCCGCGTATGACCCTGACTGCCATGACTCTCTGCGGTCTCCGCAGCAGAGCCTTATTGTGGGCATTCAGGGACTCCGCCCACACCGGCGCCCCGTAGAGTGCCATCGAGCGCACCACCCCCGTATAGAGCCGTCGGCAGCTCATGCTCGGTCCGCCCAGATTCGGAAGAAGCCGGCTAAGGGCAGACGCTGTGCCGATCAGCTTCGGGGCAAGTTGCACAAAGTGCTCGCCGAAATTCCACCTTCGATCCAAGACCACGCCCAGGTATTTCATACTTGTCCGAACCGCTACACTGGCATCTCCAATGGTGATGTGGGCGCCAGCCGGTGGCCGGCGTCGGGGTGCATGAAACACCAGGGCCTCCGTTTTTTCAAGCGCTACCCTGAGACCTAGCGCTGCGATACGGCCTATCACCAGGGAAACGCCCTCAGTGGCCAAGCGTGCCGCCTCCTCAAAGTTTCCTCCCCGGGCTGTGACGAGGGTGTCGTCTGCGTAACATATGACGCCCTGCCCGGGGGAGAGGCCACCACGTAAAGCCCAATCGTACCCAACGTTCCACAGAAGTGGACCCAAAACCGACCCCTGTGGAACACCGCATGTGACGGACCTACGCACGACTTGACCATCGCGTCCCTGGTAGCTGACGCAACGCCCCCTCAGGTAGTCTGCCACCAGCTGCCTCAAATACATCGGCACTCCATGAAAACGGAGCGCCTCTCCGATACAGCTGAATGGCAGAGTATTAAACGCATTGGCGATGTCAAGAGACACCGCCAACAGTACCCCCCCTTGTGTAACCGCTTCCTTTGCCTCAACCTTCAGGCGTACAATGGCGTCCACGGTCGAACGCCCTGCCCGGAAACCATATTGGGCGTCCGACAAATTCGGGCCAACTGTGTCTAGGTGCTGGACGATGCGGTTGGCGAGAATCCTCTCCAGCATCTTCCCCGCATCATCCAGCAAAACTATTGGTCTGTACGCTGAAGGAGACTCTGGGGGTCGTCCAGCCTTCTGCAGCAACACCAAGCGACCCTCTTTCCAGGGCCGTGGGAACTGCCTCGATGTCAAACAGGCGTCGAAAAGAGCTCTAAGCCTGTCTTCCATAGCCCAGCATAGTGCCAGAGCCAGCACCTTTGCAGGCACGCCGTCTGGTCCTGGGGCAGTCTTTTTGGCCCGCGCCCGCAGAATCACTGCCCCCATCTCTGCATCTGAGATCAGGGGAGGAGTCTCCGACTCTACGTCCTGGCTGCCTTCTGATGGAGCCATAGTCGGGGGTGGGAACTCTGACCGGTTAGGAAAAAGGGCCCCTACGACTTCCGTAAGCAACTGAGGCTGGAGAGTCTCCGTCAATGGGGGACCTTGGACACGAAGTTTATTTCGCGCCACACGATACGGGCGCCCCCAAGGATCGCGGTTTAGACCATCCAGCACCTCGTTCCTCGCCTGCTTCTTCTCTTGACCGATCGCTACCAGTAGAGAGTCCCGGGTACCTCGGTAGGACTCATATAGCCGATTTTCTAGCTCCTCATTGCGGTGACGTAATCTTCGGACTTGTGAGTATAGCCTGCGGGCAGCAGTACAGGTCTCACGGAGGACTGCCAACTCCCGGGACCACCAGTAGACCTCCCTTTTTAGGGGCCGCTTTCGTGTGCGAGGCATGGCTGCATCGCAAACAGCCGTCATGGCATCGCGAAAGCGTTCAGCCTCAATATCGACCCCCTCAATGGGAGGTGGTGAGGACACCCATGCCTGGACTATGGCTGCCTCCTCTAATAGGTCCCTATCGAGCCGCTTTACTGCCCACCGTGGGAACTGTCGAGCACCAGAGCGCAGAGCTACCGCAGGGTCCTGCGAGGTGGAGATATCCATACGGATGTACAAATGGTCAGATAGAGTCTCCACACTCTGTAGGACCCGCCAACTCCGAACGCGAGCGGCGATGGCAGGGGTAGCAAATGAGAGGTCCACTATGGACGCCCCCTGCCGTCGGACGCACGTATTAACAGCACCTCTGTTCAGAAGACAGAGACCTGTAGCTGCCGCCCACTCTTCGACAGCCTCTCCTCTGACATCGGTTCTAGGGGAACCCCACGCTGAAGATTTTGCGTTGAAGTCTCCCAAAACCATAATGTGGCCTGGCATCGTTCGCCGAACCGAGGCTCCTAGTTGGTCGAGGAAGACTTCAAACTCGGCCAGGCTCCTGTTAGGGGAAGAATATACTCCAAAGAGTGTTACTTCCCCCCAAGTAGCCGCAACATACCCCGAACCTCTTTGCCTAACCAAGAGGGGTGCTGTAGTGCCAATGATGGCAACGGAACCGTCCCTGTCACCTGCCCAGTCAGAGCGGGGAGGGACGAAGTATGGCTCTGCCGCCACGGCCACGCCAATTGACCACTCCGCCATTGTTTGAAGGAGCAAGTCCTGCGCACCGGCGCAGTGGTTTAGGTTCGTCTGGAGTAGGCAATGATTACGGTCTGGGTCCATTATCAGTCCGCAATCATTGTCTCCTCCTGCGACGGCTCCGTTCGCACCACACTGGAAGCTGCTAAGGCCGAAGCTGTCATGCCCTTGTTTGTGGAGTGGACTGGGGCCTTACAGTCCTTTCCACCGACGACATGGTTGGCAGGTAGTTTTGCCGTTTCGCATACTGGGCAGTGTGGGTCGGCAGAGCAGGCAGATGCCAGATGCCCCGGCTTACCGCAGCGAAAACAGAGCCCACTGTAGTCCACACCAGCAGTGCACCTCTGTCGCGCATGCCCCGTCCTCAAACAACGAAAGCACCTCATGGGTCGGGCGTCCAGAACCTGGACTCTGGCAGAGCTCCAGCCAACGAGGAGTCTGCCAGCATCGGCCAATTGCTTCGCCGCCGCAACCGGGCACTGGACCCAAGCAGAGCCGACACCTCCCGGCCCAAGGCGAATTGGACCGACTCGGACTGATATTGCAGGACAACCGGTCTTTCGACCAATTGCCTCCTGCACGTCCGGCCCACTCACGGAGTCGTCAAGGCCACTTATGCGCAGTTCAGTGGCCTTCGTGGGTCTGGAAACCTTGACGTCCTCCGCAAAGACCACTCGCAGCTTTTCCGCAATGCAATCTGCTCCTGCAGCGCCTTCAGCCCCCGGGAACTCCAACAAACGAGCCCCGGTTGCAGCCTGGCGGAACCTAATATCGCTGATACCGAGCTCCACCAGGTCTACACTTTGCCTTGCTTTAGCCATGATAGCCGCATATGTGAGCCCCCTCTCTGCTGCTTCAGGCTGCAGTGTTAGAACGACTGCAGCTGACTTAGGCAGGTGACGTCTGCGCTTCCTTGTCCTTTTCCTAGACCCAGATGAAGCTTTAGCTCCTTGCTTGGCAGAATTCGCAGTTTCTTGCGTGGGAGCCTTATTCTTTTTCCCCCTTCTCTTCTTCCCTCTGTCGACTGTCTGCCAACTATCACGAGCAGACGTTGACGGATCCGCGTCGGGAGCCTGTGCACCAGCCGTAGACCCAACCGAAGGAGGGGCAGGCCGCTGCATTCCAGCCGGTTGGGATGCCTCTTGAGAGGCCATGGAAAGCCGTGTCGACATCCTGCCAGCTCTTCCAGCCGCAGCTTTAAGGTCCGCTGCCAATGGCGGACGAATATTTTTTGCTGGCAGAAGACGGTCCTCGATCCCAGCAAACCGAGCGTCTAACATTTTCCCAATCTGAGAAACTGCAGCACGTACCAATTCGTCCTCCGAGGGCCTCTCTGGAGCTGGAGAGCGTACCGACTGGGGCTGTGGTAGTGGCTCGGACACTGACTGCGGCGGTGGTGGTAACCCGCCCAGCAGCGACCATTTGGAGCGAACCTCCTCCTGAATAGCCTCTACCTCTTTGCGGAGGGCTCCGACCTCATTCCGCAATCGGTCATTCTCCAGCTGAAGTCTCCGAGTCTCCTCGTTAGAGCTTTTACTGGCGAGCTCCTCTATCGCTACTCTTACGCGTTCCGCTGCGTCCCTGATAGCACGCTGGCATTGACCCTTAAGGTTTTTGGACTTTCGCGTTGTATCCAATACCAACTCAATGTCATGAAGAGCCATTTTTTCTATGGCCTCCGCTGAGCCGGCAGAGCTTTCCACTCTTGTAGAGCCAGAAGTGATCTTGGCGCTGACTAGCGGCCCCACTTCTTCCGCCTCACTCGTGTCGGTGCTCAAATGGCCCGCTAGTGACTCACTCGGGCCATCTGACTCGCTATCGTCACAAGAGCCACGTGGCGTGCCAGGTCGCGCAGACTGGCCTCTCCTGCCACGGCGTGACCCTCTGCCCCTAGAGGTCGTAGACTTCAAAGGCACCTTTGACGGCGGCAGCATTTCGCTCGCAGCCGGATCACGCGGCCGTTTCTGGCCTTCGCTCCTCCGGAAATCGGAGGGGTGGTCAGCATTATTTTTCTTTGTGGGTTCCGGTGTTGCAGACGTGCTGGAAAAAGAACCCAGCGACTCTACATCACGAGAACGTGAGCCTCCCTGGCTCAGTGCGTCCGAATCGGACGGTAGGCGGTCGGTGCCCCCCCCAGAATACGAGGGGCAGACTGAACTAAGTTCAGTGAGGGATTCTCCGGCTGCTGAGCAGCCGGTACCCTCCTGGGGTAATATCTTTTTACGAGACGCCATTCATATGATGCTGTACACAGCTTTGCCTTTGTTATAGCGGGGTGGGGTCCCCGTGTGAGATTTTTTAGAGGGGTTGTCTCCCCGTGGCCCTGCGGGCAGGGCCCCCGTTCCTCTCAGTGAGGGTTACGGGTCAGGCCGAACGGTGATCTGCATCAGACCGTGTTTGCCAGCCATTGCTGACTAGCAAACCCGCCGCCCCTACCTCTTACCTCTCCTTCCAGTGTCCCTCTTGCAGGACTCTGTCTTATACCCCTAGTCACTGGCTCGCATCCACGGTCGTGTCTGATAAAAGACACATACCAGGAGCGAACTGACCCCCCCGTGACTGTACCCTCCCCAAATTCGCTCCAAGGAAACCCCAAGGAACGAAATGCACACCATCCGATTGCTTAGATGGCGTGCCCCTTACGGCAGTCCTTAGTGGACTCCGTCACGTATCCTCCTTAGTCTGGTCTCTCCCTTTGGACCTTTCCGGCATGAGTGGCTCTACCCGGCATAGCTCCAAAGATCACTGAGACACGCAAGCCCCACCACGACGACAACGTGGGGATACACGGTGGGGAAGCTGAATTGCCTGCCCTAGGTAGACGTATTCCGTTACAACTTCGAGTGCTGACCCTTCGACGAATATTGGCCTCGGCATGACATGCATATTGAACATGACTTTAGTCTTGTCCAGATTCATGCCGAGACCGACACGTCGAAAAAAAAATCAACGTAACTATCAAATAATATAAAATTTAATTGTATTGGAGTTAATTAAAATAATAATTTATTTGCTAACTTTACGCATACACACGGATATAAGAATATTCTTTGGCTACCTATTCCGTATTCCAAACATTCACTTGTAACTAATGTTATAATCGTAATTCTAAAGAAGCGCTTTCAGATATTTTTTTTGCCTACAAACATAACTTATCGTATATTTGTTGTTAGGCTAGACTATAAAACATTATAAGATCAAAAACGGTCACTTTCGGCAAACAGGTAGGTTCTAGATTTCGAAATATTTATTATCTAAGCCTCTTTAAGAGCTTGTTTTTATTTTATGGCTATATATCCAGATTCCAATAAATTAACACTGCTTTCTATACCTCCTAATCACCTGATTTGAGATAATAAAAGCCTGTTCTCATATTAACATTTTATGAGTTTGAGTTTGTATTATTTAGATTACCGTTTGGTTGGGTTATCGTGCTTTGCATGTTTGGGGGGATATGCCATAATCGCCACGCCTGGCAGGCGGGTTGGCGATCGCAGTTGGTTGGATAAATACTCAGAGGACGCTGCTGCCCATCCTCTGGTGAATCCCTTAGTCGCCTTTTACGACACCCATGATAAGAGAGAGAGAGAGAGAGAGGAGTTCGTGGAGAGGGCTATGCTCGGAGTGTCCCTGCGTGATCGAATCAGAAATGACGAGATTCGCAGGAGAACGAAAGTAACCGACATAGCCCGAAGAATTGCCAAACTTAAGTGGCAGTGGGCGGGGTAAATTGCTTGCAGAACGGATGGCCTATGGGGCAGTAAAGTTTTGGAGTGGCGACCGCGTACTGGAAGGTCGCGGGAATCCGCTGGATGCGGAGGGCGCAGGACCGGTCGTTGTGGCGATGCTTGGGGTAGGCAGGGCAGGGGTCCAGCAGTGGACGTCTTTCGGCTGAAATGATGATAATGATGATGATGGGTTATCGTTATAAGAATTCTAGATTCCCATATCCCTACATTCCTAACTGCTTTCTAGTTACCGCACGATAGTTCAAAAGCCAGTTATTTAGCATTAGAAATGCGTGGAGTCTCACACATATAACTGTATAGAAAATCGATTAGTACATCATTGTTATCTTGTTAGTATCATCACCATGTTTTGTGTTACTTAATATGTACTGTATCGTTCGAAATAAATGTTTTATTATTATTATTATCATCTTCCTTCCCTGGTCCCAAATTACTTGGAGTCGGCGCAATACGTCTCCTTCTCCCATTTTGTATATCAGCCGTCATTTACTCCCTTCCATATCATTCTTTATGCAATCCATCCATCTTTTCTTTGGTCTCCATCTCCGTCTCCATCCATGAACATTCAGAAAATAAAATAATAATTAATAATAATAATCTTTGGGACATTTTTTTACACAGCACCATCTAGTCCCAAACTAAGCAGATCTTGTGCTACGGGTACTAGACAATGGATATAATACTTTTTTTTGTTTGTAAATACATACTTATAATACATAATGAACACCCAGACCAACACAAACACTTTAGGTATGTTCATCACACAAATATTTGTGTCCTGTGGGAATCGAACCCACGATTTCGTGATCAGCAGTCCGACCCTCGAACCACTAGACCACAGACGTCAACCGCGTCAACCGCAACGCGCGCAAGACGCTTAACCGGACTAGTGTGTCGGAGAGCCCCGTTACGGTTTCCATCCACCAGAAAAGTTTCCCTAACCTACAGAACTAAAATTACGGTTGCAATACCGCATAAGGGCGTCCCCTATGGAAGGGCTCGGACCTAGGCTTAGGGCATTGCTGGGGATCCACTAGACCACAGAGGTCGCCAAAAATATAAAATCGATTAGTACGAACCATATTAAATCATAGAAAGCAATGGAAAATACAGCGACCATCCTTTAGATAAAATTACGAATCGATTATGATAATTTTGCGGTTTTAATCGATTGTTTACGATTGGATGGTACGTTTCTTTCTGTGCCTACGCATCGGTGCAGGCGTGGTGTAGGTCAAGATCGGCCGCCGGCCGTGGCATCGAATGCTATAAGTTCTTGTCTCTCAACTCGGCTGTCATCGAACTCGATTCGACAGGTTTGTTGCGATTGCGTTCGTAAATAGTCTGCGACTTGGTCGCGGTTTGAATCGGAAATATAATTATATGCATGTAAAATAGATTTAGTTCAGGATAATTATTGTTTAACTAACTTCGTGCAAATTTTTGCTTCTAATTAGAGATAAGAATATCCGCGTTTTTAATACAATAATTAGTAAACTGCAAAAAATATGCTATCAACACACTTGCTTGTGAAGTGACTCTTATTGCATCGCTTTTAGGTTCTTAATGCAGCTCTCAGACACGTGCTCGTGCTTTTTACTTTAAACTATCGCACTAGTGCTTTTTAGTTTACAGTTTATTTTTAAATCTCAGCAAAGAGTTTTAATGTGTGAAAGATAGTAAAAAAAATTGTGAATAAATAAACTATGTTATAAAAAAATTACAAACATTTAAAAACAATTAAAAACATTTCATTTCATCAAATTAATATTAATTTGTGTTATAAATACAAAAATATCACCTTCCACCTGCGCGCGCCTAGCTATACGTAACTCAAACACAGGCACGGCGGGCGGAAGCCCCATTATGCTTATGTGTATGTTTCACTCGCAAGTGTGTTGAAAAACATCGTATGATTCGCGTGAGCTATGGTCATTATACTCTAGGCTCTCTACGCTCTCACCTTTGGCTCTGGCTGCAATCCAGCTTCAGGTATACCAGCTTAGCTCACTTCTGTCACAATGTAGGTACTATTATTGTTATAATATTTTCTCTGAGCTTTTTCCTAACTATGATGTTTTCCAGTCTTATCACATGCAGCTAAATACCAATATTTTACATGTGATGTGTGTTTCCCATCAGTTACTTGGCAATACCAATGTTCTAAGGATACACCGCGTTGCATGTCAGACTTTCGGGCTTCTGACTTACGACTGCCATAGATATTTCGTATGTCAACCGGGACCAACAACTTAGCATGTTCTCCGAGGACTGACCGCGACTAGTGCAGCTTAACCTCGCAGTTCTTGCAATTCACGTGGTTTTTACTTAGCTACGAGCCCCTCCAAACAAAAGCGCTGTATAGAAACAAAAGCGCCAAATCATGGTTTTTCAAAAACCAATAGCAGCTTGGTACATACATAATGTTTACTTTGTAATTGGCATCTGGTCACATAAAAGGCATTTAATGCAATTTAGTAATGGGATTCGGTATTTATTGGAGCGATCTACTTGCTTTACAATATTGAGAACAGCTGGTGCGCTAGAACGTTGTTCCCATGACTACTAACTTACATATATTCAAGACAATCTCTTGCCAAACTGTACATTACCCGCTGTGCTTATCGAAAGCAATTCATACGTCAACAACAAGCGGTAATGGAGAGCGAACAATACTCTAATAACTATGGGAACATGTTGATAGGTTTCCAAACTAGGTCTTTATGTTGTGTAGCAACGGCCTACGACAATTCGTAGGCATTTCAACTTGTATCAAGTATACTTAGATTATTATTATTTAGATACACTTTCACTTGCTCCAAGAAGGTGCTATCTATTAGATAGACGCATAATAATGTTATCACAAGTAAACATTGCAAAATCACTTTCAGTAAGTGTTTATTTAAGGAAGCGGAAACAAAGTAGATCAAGTGTTTGTAAAACACTAATAAACACTTGAAAATAAAGTAGGCGGAAAATTTAAACACTCGATAATATAATCAGTATTTATCTTAGTAAATAAATCATAAGGACTATTCACCTATTTACTTCCAACTTTGTTGTATAACTTTCCTGTTGAAAAATAGTTCAACGTCGGACAACGCATGGCACTAAACTCGATTTCGTTTAACATGAATGTGACGTCATCCGATAGGTACCTACGTGTAACGCGAAAGTGTAAAAAATTTGAGAAACGTAACAAGTTACGAAACTTAAAGTAATTTACGGATAAAATTACTCGATTGTTAAATTCTGTTCATGAAACGTTTTGTTGAAACATTTTTAATAGCTTTTTTTGTGTAAACTAAAAACGATATTACCCCTTCACATTGGGTCACTGATTTTTAAGTTGATACAAAGGTCTTGAAAATGCTTTCATTAAATTCTTTTTTTTTCGTCTTAAAATTCGTCTATGCCCTTGACTTTTACGGGAAAATAATCGCGACCTACAAATATGGCAACTAAATTCACGAATAAAACAAGCAAGTCAAACATGGTCTGAATTCAGATTTTAGTCTTATCAAAATTAGTTAGTTCCGTATGGTGCCGGACATAAAGAATAGCACCATCCTTATCTTATCTCATGGGTGTTGTAAAAGGCGGCTAAGGGATTCACCAGAGGATGGGCAGCAGCGTTCTCTGAGTATTCAACCAACCAACTGCGATCGCCAACCCGCCTGCTAAGCGTGGCGATTATCCCCCCTTCGGGGAGGCCTATGTCCAGCAGTGGACGTCTTTTCGGCTGAAATGAAATTATTTAAGTTTGCAAACAACAGAATCATCACAATTATTTACTCCGCGAGACCAATTATAAAAATATAAATATAAATACTAATTAATAAAGTGAAGATTCAGTCTTCACCAAGTTACCTGAGCAAAGAAAGCCTAAACAATACAAAATTATTTACTTAATTATAACTTTTACTTGCTTGTTTTAAAAAAAATTGCATGTTTCGTACATATCCATATAATTCGCCGTTACAATTGAAAGTTACCCGTGAAAGTTTTTATTTTGTTTCATACATGGAGCATTTCTCATAATTTTAACAAACAAAATAATATTTTCATTATTTATGTAGCTTTCACAGCCATTTTATAAGTTGATGAGGCATTCATTTTATGTCTAGCTTATACGTAAAATATTTAATCATAAAAATGCGACGAGCAGAAAGTTTATAGATGTCTTTATACAATAAAAATCTGTAGTATTCTACTAAATCATCGAATTACGATAACAGCGACATGTCATTCGTAACCGACGATTATCGAATAATTTTGAGAAACATTCTGCCAAAGTGAATTAAAAGTCTAAATAAAGGATCCCATGTTTGAGATTAGTCCTACAAATGAATTACTTGAGATACTTTTTATGCATCTTTTACAGTATCGGACGAATAATTCGGCGAATGATTCGCCGTTTGTACGACACGACATTAGCGAATATACCCGAACAAATCGACATGCACGTAGTCGTGCCTATTCGTCTGTGCTCAGCGAGTATCTAAACCAGGCATAAAACATTTGAGAACGAGTCTTTAAAAAATGTAGCACAAGCTTAGCTCTTTTATGTCAGCGCATATTTAAAATCAAATATATCAAAATTATTTATTCTCTTTCCGAAAATGTTATTGAAATATTATTCAAATTCACCAATTATATTGACGTAAATCATTTTTATATCCATACAATTTTTTTGTCAACGCCGATCTATCTAGTATCAGCTAATTAACTCGTATATGTCATCGAAAATATATTCTCTCTCTAATTTCCTATAATTATTCTAGGAAAGTGTCTAATTGACTGGTCTGGCTACTTTTTATTTTCCATTTAAGGGTACTAGCCTAACGGGTTGCACCTCATGTACGAAAGTCACCGTACATATTTCAACGCGTTATAAATCAATCAGTTTTCAACCGTCGTGGTTGGTTCCCGTCTAAAAACCAGTATCTTTCCTTTCTGGAAAGAAAAACATGGTGCATACTTGCTTAGTGGTCGAGCTATGTCTACATTTTTTCAGGACATGTCGGAAGCAGAGTCTTACTTATTGTATTAGCTGGATCCGCTTTTCCACCAGAGCAGTGCGAGGAACGGTGAGCAAGGAAAAAATCCAGCAGTATACAGAGATATTTTTAAGGAGTGTTGATAATTTACATAGTGGATCATTATCGCATTTATATCTGTTCCTTATTGCAATCCTATTATTAAAATTGTGAAAAATAATGAAAAATCGACTTTGTATGAAAGATGCCAAAAAAAATCACGCACGTCAAACAAAGGCATTTTTTTTCATTTTGTTTTTAAAGTAAATTTTAATACTATGATTGCCATAAGGAACAGATACGGAACCATTATGTAAATTATCCGCACTCCTTAAAAATTTATGCTGTAAATCCTGTAATAGAGTTGCTTCATTTTGCTAGCCACACACAACGCAGCTCTCCTTGATATTTTCTCACTCACCGTTCAGCTTTCTTGCAAAGCTCTAGTGAATAAGATCTTATTCTCTTTCAATCATTCTTATTTGAATTCTCTGGCTCTGAGTATACAACCATATTCTTTGTTTGTACTAAACCTCTTATGGGGTCATTGTACTCATCATAATGAACAACTTTTACTATGGGATCAACCCTGAAATCGCGAAGAAAATATAAACAAATAAATAAATATATTTGGGACATTTTTACACAGCACCATCTAGTGCCAAACTAAGCACAGTTTGTTCTATGGGTACTAGACAATAGATATAATACCTATATGCATTTTTTTTGTAAATACATACTTATATTACACAAGACACACCCAGCCCAACACAAACACTAATAAAACTAATATTAGTTGATCCCTACATTTTGTATTTTTTTTATATTACGTGTTCACATACATCGACAAAATATAGGAAACAGCTGATTTTCTTTTCGCGATTTCAGCTTTGATCCAATATTAAAAGTTGTTCATAATTATGAGTACAATGACCCCTTAAGAGGTTTAGTATAAACTTAGAATAAGGTTACATATCATAACCATTGCAAAAAATTCCGAAAAAACATAAATCATAAAAAGAGCCAGAGGAAAATCTGCAACCTCGGAGCTCAATAACATCAAAGACAAGGATGGAAATATAATGAATGAGGAAGGATGCGTGTTAAAGAGATGGAAAGAGTATTTTGAAGGACTGTTTGAAAAAGAGGTGATGCAAGTATCGACGGTGATGGACGAAAGGGCAGACATTGAGGATAGGTTTTGTATGGATGAAATTGTAAAAGCGTTGAACAGAATGAAATCAGGAAAGGCTCCAGGGTATGATAGGATATCCGTCGAAATGCTGAAGGCTGGACAGGGCGTGGTGGCTAGTCTGCTGTACCGTCTTTTCAACTTGTGCTGGAGTAATGGCCTGGTACCAAAAGACTGGTGTAAGGCCGTGATTGTGCCGCTCTACAAAGGAAAAGGGTCACAGCAAGACTGCAAGAATTACCGTGGCATTAGCCTTTTAAGTGTTGTCGGCAAATTGTATGCAAAAGTTTTGATTGAAAGAGTGATGAAAGTAACTGATGAAAAAATATGGGATGTGCAAGCGGGATTTAGAAAGGGCATGGGGTGTACGGATCAGGTCTTTTCCTTGCGATGCATAGCTGAAAAATGTTTGGCCAAAGGTCAAAAAGTCTATTGCGCTTTCGTGGATTTGGAAACGGCCTACGACAGAGTGATGAGGAATGAACTATGGTCTGCTTTGTCTATCTATGGGGTGAATAGCAACCTGATTCAAGCGTTGAAATCTCTATATGCGGATTCTAGCGCTTGTGTCAGGATTAACGGCGCCTACTCTGACTGGTTCAGCATCGATAAGGGTGTGAGACAGGGATGTGTAGCGTCGCCGTGGCTGTTCAATCTATTCATGGACAGTTGTTTGAAAGATTTGAAAGAGAGTGAAAATGGTTTAGAAATGAATGGGTTACTTGTCAAATGTCTCCTCTATGCCGATGATCAAGTTATCCTTGCATCGTCGGAGGGGGAGTTACAGAAGATGGTATCAATTATGGATGGTGCTTTGAAGAGTAAAGGAATGAAAGTTAATGTTAGTAAGACAAAAATTTTGGTTTTTGAAAAGGAAGAAGTTATGACAGAGTGCAATATTTTGATAGGTGACGAAAAGGTGGAACAAGTGAAAGATTTTGTATACCTGGGTTCCATGTTTACGAGAGATGGCAAGCATGTGAAGGACATTGAAAGGAGAGTGAGTGCTGGTAATCAGGTGAATGGGGCACTACACACCTTCATGAACAGCCGCAAAGTGTCGGAAAAGGCACGGCTGGCTGTTCATGGGGGAGTGTTAGTGCCTACACTTATGTATGGTAGTGAAAGTTGGGTATGGCAGAAGAAACATGAAAGCAGAATAAATGCAGTAGAAATGAGAGCTTTGAGAAGTATGTGTGGTGTAACTTTGAGAGATAAAGTAAGGAATAACATGATAAGGGAGCGTTGTGGAGTGAAAGAAGATGTAGTGACAAAGATTGAGAAAGGTATGTTAAGATGGTTTGGACATATAGAGAGGATGGACGAGAGGAGATAGGCGAAACAAGTATACGAAGCGAGTGTGGATGGAAGAGTTGGAAGGGGACGACCTCGGCGAACGTATCGCGATCATATCGCGGATGTTCTCAAAAAATGCCAGGTTAAGAGTTCTCTAAACCGACGAGCATGCATGACGAGGTTAATTGACGTAGATGAAGCGAAAGAGGTGTATCAGGATCGTAGCAGGTGGAAATCCATAGTCTCTGCCTACCCCAATGGGAAACAGGCGTGATAATATGTATGTATGTATGTATTGCAACTAAGTTTCATGTCCCCGTTATTTTGGCAAATTGCTTCCCAACACAGATATTACATTATGTAGTTGCCATATCTAGTTTCTGGTGAGAACGTATTGGTTTCATAGACCATAATAGTCTATTTGTAGAGTTTGACAGTCAACTGATATTTATTTCCTAACCTCAAGGTAATTATTTCCTTTGCACACCTCAGTAACGCAGTAATGTGGTAATAATATCCTCCTGGCCGAATTTCGGTCACGGCGGCCAATCTCAACGAAGACTATCCATCTGCGCGGGACATATTATAAATAGTGCACAAGTGTGTGCAAAAACACAAGTGCACTCTCTGTTCCCTCACTCTCTTAATCCGATTGAACGGTAATCCGCCACGATCGGTGAGAGATCAGGCGCAGGACCGACGGCTTTATGTGCTCTCCGAGACACGGGGGTATAGTACCGTCAACTTCCTGACTGCGGACTGCTACTGAGAAACTTTCTTAACAAAAAAAATCCCAATAATACTTTTTGTCCGACCCGGGAATCGAAGTCAGGACCTCACGCTTAGCAGTCACGCTTGGTTCCACTAGACCGGAGAATAGTAGGTAGGACGCAGTGGCGAAGGGTGGATATTTTCAGAAGGGAAGTCGTAGGTACCTAAAAATCTTAAAATAGCTAAGATCGCACGTAAAAAACTATTTAACAACTTTATTTAATTTAATTTTACATTATTTTTTTTGTCTTATAGAACAATAAATTAGTATAGAAATGTCGTTGATCTGTATTCAAGTAATTCCTAAAGGGAAGCCGGTGGGAATCTTGTTATATGGACCCTTCGCCACTGGTAGGACGTGATTTTGTAACTTGTAAAATAAAAAACCAGCCAAGTGCGAGTCGGACTCGCGCAGTAAGGGTTCCGTACCACCCATCGACATGATATCCCATAGAAACCGAGAATTTACGAGAGTTCATCCAAAAACATCAACGCACCGTGAGCGAAATATGATTTTTTACATCTCTGTCTTACGCAGGTACCACCACATATGTCTATGTTTGCCCTATTTTTTGTATTTGTTGCTAAACTACATAGTATGTACTATAATCAAACCAAGTTTGACGCTAGTATGTACTACCCTTTTGAAGATAGAGCAGGAACAAAAACGTTAAAAAAATGCATGTTTTTCGAGGTTTCTTGTATAGGGACCCCCTTTGGTTTTAGACTTTTTTTATTTTTAGTATTTGTCGTGATAGGCACTATAGTAACACATATTCTGTGAAAATTTCAACTAGTTATCTATTACCGTTACAAAGATACAGCCCTGTGACAGACAAACAGATGGACGGACAGACGGACGGACGGACAGCGTAGCGAGAGTAATAGGGTCCTGTTTGGTACCCTTTGAGTATGGAACCCTAAAAAGCATAATCACGTAAAGCGTAATGCAGTGGACAGTTACAGTACTGGTTCAAGAACGAGTGCGTTCGCAGTGACTTTTACTTTCGCCAAACTAGTGCATTGCGGTGCAGTGACTGGTGCTGCAATGGGTTTGCAAGCACTGGAGCACTGGTGACAAGGTTGAGAAATAACATAAAACTGGTCTTACGCACGTTACGTTACCCTTACCCTACCTTCTCATTAACTAATTCCTAACGCAACCAAGAAAAAATAAGAACTCTAGAAATGTACAACTTTTTCTCACTTCGTTAAATACCCGCTACAATTTATAGAATTATGTTATTATCTGAAACTTTAACAGTGTTGACATACTTGCTGGTACGCTTTTAATGAATTACTTCCTAATTAACATTATTTAATACAGTTATAATTTAGTTATAGTTGTTAGTTTAGTTTTTAGACTTGGAAGAACTGGGTGTTCATTAGAAAAATTTGCGCCGGTAAATTACAATCTCCAGAAAAGAGAAGATGTTTTGCAATAAACACCGAGGCGTATAAAAAGTATGCTACATACATACATACATATTATCACGCCTGTTTCCCATTGGGGTAGGCAGAGACTATGGATTTCCACCTGCTACGATCCTGACACACCTCTTTCGCTTCATCTACATCCATGAAAAGAAAAAAAAAAAAAAGAAAAAAAAAATGCTAATGACGTATTCGTCGTCGTAAATAATGACACATTATTTGTTTGGTTACGAAATCGTTCACCTATCCAATTTCGGCGGCGGACGGTGCGGGCGCAACACTAGACCGCAAAAACTGAAATTATATTATACCAAATGTACAGTACACGACAAAAGCTTTATAATTTCCGGACCATTAATGGTGTAGCTCATTGTAGACAAGGCCACGTACCGTGAATGTGCGGGCCGCGGTTCACGACAATTGCATTCCACATTACTTCTCCACGAACGAATTTAGCAACTCGGCCTCAGGTGTTAAAGTTAATTTTATTACGACACGTCACGGTATCGAAACCTTTCGTTGTATGACAATTTTAAAAGCGGCTCTAATCGATTTCAGATCGCAAACAAACGTAAGATACGGATGTCGACAACGCCCTTGTCAAGTAATATCGATCAGACTTGGTAGTCTGATAGTTATTCAGATCAGGCGGCGTCGTTACTGACAGTAATTTAGATCATTGATACGCTATAGTTTTGTAACTAAATCGACTTGATATGTATCAGGACTTTCTGAATACTATTAATAGAAAATATTTGGTGCCAGCTGGTTAATGGTGAAACTTATTCCACGCATATTTAACGAGTTTTTATCCCCTACAAGACACGCCATGTCGACCATGAAGGGGCTCTTGGGCCTACAGTTTTTTTGTAGAGCAAAAAAAAACGTGAAATAAAAAATCTGAATGTATTTTTGTTTTTTCATAAACTTTTATGACGTTATTGGTTATTATCGTTAGCTTTATACGTACCTACAAAGGAAACGCAGGCACTGACCGAGCGACCCTGACTATCTGTGTGTTTTGTTAATTATTCCTTGAAATGAAAAACCAATGTAATTATTTAAATTAATAATATTACATACATAAATAATACATAGGCGAAAATACATAGACTCTGGGTTTTGGCATTTCGAGACCCCCATCAGGCTATGGCCTTGGGCATGTGCCCCATGTGCCCTTATGGAAAAGACGGAACTAAACACAAGTATCCGATTACAGTCGCTTCCCTCGATTACCAATCTTAGCTGTTCTATTTATGTCAGAGTGAATATTTCGACGATATCAGCATATATAAAAACATTTTAACAATAAATAAAACCGCCTTCAAAAACCTTAACTAAAAAGTCAAAAATAATCCTTGTATGTATTTCTAATCTTTTCACAAACCAACATTTTGAAGGCGGCGCGTGATTGACCCTATCTTTACGTATGTACATGTACTTCACGATCAATCATCGTAAGCGTCATGTAAATATAATGTACAGTACAGTACATAAGTGAACGTACATGACAATCACGCGCCGCCTTCAAAATGTTGGTTTGTGAAAAGATTTAGAAATACATACAAGGATTATTTTTTACTTTTTAGTTAAGGTTTTTGAAGTCGGTTTTATTTTTTGTTAAAAAGTTTTTATTTCATACTTTTTAGTTGATAATTGCGATACTTTTTGGGTTGATTCATAAATGTTTATAGAACTAATTTGAGAATATATTTTTATTAACCTATTCTGTCCCACTGCTGGGCAAAGGTCTCGCTCATGTTTTTCCAAACGTCCAATCAAAACACGCAAATCGGCCAAGAATTCTCAGAAAAACACAACTACATAATAATATTAGGAGATCGTCTAGATAGACGAAGCTAAAATAAACTGATTTATTGCAGCTGGTTAAAAAACTACTCAACCTTAGCCAATAAAATGTATACAGGACCACCGCGCGGACTTCCTCTACCAAATAAAAAAACAACCACGTAAATCGGCCCAGAAATCTCGGAATAATCGGGGTACATAAATGAAAAAAAAAAACCGTCAAATTCATAACGACGACCGACGACCGATCGACGACCTCTGTGGTCTAGTGGTTCGAGTGTCGGACTGCTGATAACGAGGTCGTGGGTTCGATTCCCACAGGACACAAATATTTGTGTGATGAACATAAGTGTTTGTGTTGGTCTGCGTGTGTTGCTTATGTATTATGTATTTACAAAAAAAAAAAGTATATAAGTATTATATCCATTGTCTAGAACTCATACCACAAGCTCTGCTTAGTTTGGGACTAGATGGTGCTGTGTAAAAATGTCCCAAAGATATTTATTATAACCTCCTCCTTTTTTTGAAGTTGGTTAAAAAGTACTCTGTGGGTGTCAGTCAGTACATTATTTTCTACTGACCGGTAGCAGATATAGTCAAAATTCAAGGTTGCAGCGACCAAGTTAAGGTTTTCCATTGATGTGTAAATACGATAATTCAAGATCTCCCTGTCCCGTGCATCTCATATGATTACCAGTGATTGTTAAACTATTGTGTCTAATTCGCGAACAGTATACCTGTTAAGTATCTGCCATTGAATTGTGTATAAATTGAAAATTTCTTCATGATCTAATAATATTAATGACTGTAACACTACCTTACTTATCACTTACACTGAAAAAAAAGAATCGCAAGCCGTTATTAAAGTTCATTTGATTTAACAAAACTGTTTACCTATGAAGAACAAAAAATTACCAAAAAATTTGGTTATTTTAGTTAAAATAATTTGTAGTCGCTTTTTTAGGGTTCCGAAGTCCTACAAGGAACCCTTATAGTTTCGTCATGTCCGTCCGTCTGTCCGTCTGTCCGTCTGTCCGTCTGTCCGTGTGCCCGTCTGTCCGTCTGTCCGTCTGTCCTAATCCTTTACAGCTTAATAACTTCTACAGTTATAAACATAAGTAAATGAAATTTTGTTTAAAAATAGTCTACATATAGATCTCAATTTTAAAAGAATAAAAAAATCGTTTTACCGTATTTTAGGGCTGGCGTCCATACATGTGAAATGGGGAAAAAATATTTTTTTTCGCTGCACCCCCTCGTGTGGGATATCATTGAATAGGTCTACTAAAATGAAGGTAATGTTTCATACACCACTTTTTTATCCGGTGTACCATCTGCGAAATATAGCCCGCCAAAGTGGCTTGCAATGTGTCCCCCCCCCTGCCATTTCTAAACAATGCAATGTAGAAACTTATAATCTTCCACATTGATAGACCTTTGTGAAAACTCTCATTTAAAATTATTTTGAGTATAATGTGATTATAATTTTTTGAGTTATAGAGAGAAAACTGAAAAATACTTAAAACGTCCTAGTTCAAAGGTCATTGACCTTAGAGAAAAATTATCATAGCAAATAATGCTCCTTTAGCTACTTTCTATTTGAAAAAATCACAAAACGTAATTTTATCGCTAGATGGCGCTACTAACAACACGCTCTAGGTCGCGAATGCTGCCGATTATTGCAAAAACTAAAATAGCCATGATTAATATTCGATTTGATTCGTTTGTAATTACAATAATTACACCTACTTAAGGAACCCTATAATACTGAGCATGGCCCGACATGCTCTTGGCCGGTTTTTTTGAGTTAAGGTTGTTAAAGTTTGGCTACATTTATTAAACAAACAGTTACAGTTCAGTTAAGGTATTGATATTTTCCTCAATTGTTGTTGCTATTTGCTATTTCAACGATTATTCAAACCACTTTTAATGGATTTATTGTAGGAGAATTAAAAGCAATTACGTGGAAAACCGGAGGCTGACTTATAATTGTAATGATTCATTATGGAAACGGAACATTTTCGAGTTCAACGGAACGTGATCGCGGCCGCGGCCCACCGATTGAAATATATTCGATACTAGTTTGTTCTCATTAGCACCTTCAAATTCCTTAATGTGATAATAGCTTCTATTTCAATTTAAAAATTTCCTTGAAATTACTGGAACATTTTTAAATGGAATTAAAAGAGCCTTTAAATTGATTTTTCTAATGTTCTAAATGTGAATGTTTTATACAACGTGTATCAGAAATGCGTGGTCATATTTTTTGAGCTCATTCAGGCCATAGCATAGAACAACTTTTACTATGGAACCAACCCTGAAATCGCGAAAAAATATCAGCCGTTCCCTACTAAATCATCGATGTCGCTCGACAAAATGTAAGGATCAGCAGATTTTTTTTTCGTGATTTCAGTGTTGGACCTATTGTAAAAGTTGTTTAATAGCATCCCCTGAATAAGCTCTTCGAATATGACCACGCATTTCTGATACATGTTGTAAATTTGGACTGGGCTAAAATCCAAAAATATTCATGTTAAAAATGGAAACCAGACTGCATTATTAAAACCGTTAACAGTAAACGAAAACAAAGCTTTTTATGTAAAAAAAAACAATTATTTTAAATGCTGATGACCTGTAGGTAGACGTTCTTTACTTAAGTTTAAGTAGTTACGTATATTCCAATCACTTCAGATTTTTAGATACAATTACTTGACCTTTATATCGTTATATTAATGATTTCAATATAATACAAAGGTCTAACAAAGTACTCAGAGCCTTCAACGCCATTAAAACAAATCAAACTGCTAATATTCTATTAGCAAAAAGGCCCATATTTAATCTCGTTTTGACATTCTGATTAAGATACAGACCATTGTTTTGTTTAAAATACGCTATTCAGAATGCAATCAATCGTTTTTGTTTATGTAGCACTGGCATTTATTTGCATATATTTAATTTTATCTTTGGATTACACGGCCATCTGTCTTGGAATTTCAGTGAACACACGGAATCATAACAACCTTACAACAATAGGAACATTGATAAATACGTGTTATCAAAATAATGACCCCTTAGGAGGTTTTCAGTTATTTCAATACCACGTTGTATGTAATACCAGTAAATATATTTTCCAAAGCCAAGCCAAGCGTGGCGATTATGGCATATCCCCCCATTATATGCTTGGGGGAGGCCTGTGTCCAGCAGTGGACGTCTTACGGCTGAAATTATGAAAAATGATATTTTCCAAATAATGTGTCATAATTTTATACCTACTTCAAAATACCATGAATGAATTAACACTAGGTATGGTTTTCTTTTTTGGGCAAGGTGGACCGACGACCTGGTGAAGGTCGCGGGAATCCGCTGGATGCGCGAAGCGAAGGACCGGTCGTTGTGGCGATGCTTGTGGGAGGCCTATGTCCAGTAGTGGACGTCTTTCGGCTGAAATGATGATGATGATAGATTTTATTTAACTAAACTCAATTGTTTACATAAAATACATCTTAAATAATATATGTAAAATAAACCTAATTCTATACAATATTTACAACGCACAAAGAAACTACAAATACAAAATAAAGTAATAAAATAAAAAGATTACCTACTGTTTTATGTTGAGAATTAGAGTTCTCCATGAACTGTCATAAATATATATTTATTGTTAGGTTTATATTAAAAAGCCCACTCATATTTTCTACCCATACTAATTCACTTTACATAATTGTTTTATAGAAAGACGGCACAAGCAAACAAAGACGTTACGCCTTCAATAAAAAATATTAAATAAACAGTTCACCAAATTCAAGGTAGGTTGTTACCTCCTCAAAAACAAACTTCACCTCGAATACAATAGTAATATAATACAATACAATAAACAACTCTGTAATCAAATGTCAACATGGGTTATAAGTCACACTATTTCGCAATATATAAGTGGCTGTGCCATTGCATACTGGCATTCATATCACATTATGAAGACATGTGAATCGAGAATTATCCGAAATGCGTTCACAAACTGATGTGAATACGACAAACAATGTGACAAACTTTCTATGTTATTTCGCATAATAACACTATGGAACATATACGTAATTAGTGTTACGTCTTGACAGTGAAAATACGTAAGAAATTAGTTCAGATATTTCGCATGAAGGTGCTAAAATGGTTACAACGTAATTTATGACTAATTGCAATCTCAATTATGATTTCTATAACATTATTTTGCTGTGAGTAGGTAAATAAGATGTTATGTTATGCGTGTCACGGAAATCGACACTTATACCCATTTTATGTCTAATCAAAATATTATAATCACATAATCTAAGTTTATATGCAATATTTCTAATGCTTGCCTTCTTAACACTTTCCAATCATTCTTTACGGCATTGAGCGACGGAAATGATCCAATGATCGCAAGAGATATTTTTTGAGTTCTGTACGGTTTAGCTGATAAGCCTGGTATACTTATTATCAAAGAGAATATAACCACTACGTTTAATTATTATCGGTTTAGAGAACTTTATTTCTCACTTAAGACAATCGTCACTTACATGAGAACAATAAATAAAAGTACTAATTATTAACTCGATGCGGGTAGAATTAAATACATAGGTAGGTATGTGGGTAGTTTTGTTGCTTGTCAACAGAACTAGTTAGAAGCGAGTTCCCTGCATTCTTGTTATAAGGCGGTGGCCTAAGTTTACATGATGTTATGAGTATTAATTGATTACAGTTTTTTTATACAGTGTTTGGTTAATGAATGGATGTAAGTAAATTTTTTTTTTTTTTAATGTTGAGAGAAGTCGCTTCTATTACATATTTTGTGCTCCCCAAAAGTTAAGTTATTTTTACCATAATTGGTTCTTATTATGATCAAAACAATTGTCATTTACATGCTGGTATTATGTTTAATCTTCTTCTGATCGTGTCAATGGTTCAATTAACTTTGAATATTATTTGAATAAAAAGTGGCCACTTCGATGGCGTTATTGCTACGAGAGACCGGCGTAAATATCGTCTCTCAAGCAGGTATTCGGACACAGAGGACCATCGACCATACACCCCATAGATGTCTCATAACAGGCGATCGATGTCTGCTAATACATCAGTGTAATAGGACTACTCGAAAACTTCAAATCAGTTTCGACCACTTATGTGAGCCGTCAAAACTTCCGTGTTAGTGATTAGCCAAAAGCCGTCTAGGTAGGGCCAATCGGATTGCAGTAGACTAGTGCCTCATGTACTCTAGTACTTAATGCCTCAGCTAGTTGACATAATTTATTGTATGCATTATATTCAACACTAGGCGTCTATTGGGCTGTATGGTCAATGCAAAGGACACACCAGCAAATGTGACATAGATAGCTCTGGGTCACCGAAGTTACCTTAAGCAAACGCAAGCCCATTTGATATAAAAAAAAAGCAAGATTAGGATTGTTGTACTTCCATTTGCACATGTATGATATATTCCATTTCTACGATAATTGGACGGTGACGGTGACTTAAAGAAGCTACATGGTTATCAGGAAGAATTCATGCAAGAAATGTTTCCCAGCCATGAATAACCGATTATGTCAACATTCCGTAATGTTCAGTTATTCAATCATGTGATGACAACTATAAATAATAACTGGTATGCAATTATTCGTTTAATATGCGTAGTCGGATAGTTGAAACTACAATGCTTGGAACAACAATCGTTAGTTATTGTATCTGATGCGCTCCGTAGCATGAAAAATAGATAGTTAAGCCATCAATCACATGCATTATAAGCTGTTAAAAATATTACATAACATACATAACCAGCCCATTACTGTCCCACTGCTGGGCACGGGCCTCTTCTCAGTACGAGAAGGCTAAGGCCTTAGTCCACCACGCTGGCCTAGTGCGGGTTGGCGGACTACAGACACCATTAAGAACTGTATGGAGCACTCTCAGGTGTGCAGGTTTCCTCACGATGTTTTCCTTCACCGTTAAAGCAAGTGATAATCGAATATAAATCCGCACATGAATTCGAAAAGTCAGAGGTGCGGAAAAATATTATTGGTTCAAAAATACTGTACTCACTTTGTCTGTCTTGTTGGAGTATGCCACAACTCCGATTTTGATCATAGAGCTTTAGATCCAATGAAACAGGTAAAACAAACAAAAAGAAACAGGACAAAACAAGTGGTGTCTTGGGACATACTGGCAACCTTCCAATCAAGGTAGATATCCCTGGTAACAGATAAAAAAAGATCATAACTCGAATGACTAGAGAGCATTTTTTCAACCAAATGGGCTTGAGTTTACTTCTATCTCATCTAATGTTATGCAATGGTGCGATCGAAAATTGTGCATGCCAGTAAAAACCTATTCACTCGTGACTTGAAGACCACCAGATTCCACTACTTAGCGGTATATTAATTAATCTTAATTTTCGATCCATAATAATTTCAAGCGAAAAAACATGTGATTGAAGAATTAGTAAATACAGACAAAAGGCAAACTCTGCCATAGACTGAACTCTTTAGTAATAAAAATGAGAAGTAGTATAAACGGGTTTAGAATATTCAATACACTAATAAGGCAGAAAGTTGCAATGCAAAAACCGGTAACCATGATCTGCACTGTCAAATTCCTTGCAAATGTGAACCTTGACATATGGCCGAGATAATACTAAGTAGAAACAGAAGGACAAGAAAAGGACTACACGCACAATACAAGGTTGCACAATAAGTCGTGGGACACAGCTTTAGGACCTCACTACTTGTGAACGTAACTTGAAAATGCAAAAGTTCATCGAACCTTTAACGTAAGTGCAGAATGCCATTAAAATATTCGGTTAAACAAGGTGGCTCACGATAAAGGTCGTTCTATTTAAACGGGCCACGCCACAGCCACACCAAAGCGGCAAAAATTTCGTCAGGCAGAGATCATGTGTGATTTGTGTGAATGGCCTCGCTGCAGCTGCCTGGACTTGCGTTGTCAGAGCCACAAATTATGCGTGTTTGTGATCATGCGACGAAGTTTGTCCAGTAACAAAATATATTTAGTACAGTAGGTAGTGTAGTCTGCCGTGGGCCGACCATTATATCATTTCAGCCGAAAAACGTCCACTGCTGGACAAAGGCCTCCCGCAAATGATGATATGCCATAATCGCCACGCTTGGCAAGCGGGTTGGCGATCGCAGTTGGTTGTTTAAATACTCAGAGAACGCTGCTGCCCATCCTCTGGCCATTATATAAACTCACCAGATTCATGGAAAAGAGGCCTACCCGATATCCCGAAAGTCCGTAACTTTCGAGACTTTCAAAACACTTCCCGATGCAGGAACGGCTGCCAGGAAGACGAGTGGCGGGGTCTCTCAGCAAAACCGAGGTCCGAGCCCTTCCCTGGTGGAAGGCAAGGGCGACATTTAGGTAATTAATTACACCAATAAACGGCAATCAGAAACGTCTATTGTCAGGAGATTAAGATTTAAAGTATTGAGATTAGTCTGGAACTATATTTTTAACGTTTTATAATTACGAAAATTGGCCTTCTGATAGCAATTTCACCATAACAACAGTAATTAATATAAACATTGCGTATTGAACAACATGTCAACCGGCCCGTTTCGCAGCCGATAGGTGACATACGAACAACTTTTACTGCAGCCACCCAAACTAGGAAGGACTGGTCCATTTGAGCTTGTAAGTTGACTTAGAACTAATTAGTATTCTTATAAACGGCGCCTAGAACGTGGCATGTCGAAACATGGTGACAAGTTTGAAGACCTGTTGAAACTGTTGATCGTGACACATTTTTCCTGATGTTTTTACTGTTTCTGATTCGTTGTTGAGGGGTCTTCTTTTTTGTTGGATAGTCCGGAAGGTATAGAAAGCCAGTCCATTTTTTTATTAAAGTAACTCAATTTCTTTAATTTGTATCACGAAATATACCTATTAGCGCGTGATGAGGCTATAACTGTAAAACAATAAAGAATGATTTGTTAAATTGGGTGATGCATGAATTTACATATATTACTGTATATATTACTGCCATCGAGATTTAAAATTAATACAAATTAATGAATGAACTTAATCAATATAAATTAACGTTTATATCTAAATCATTAGAAATTACCAAGACAAGATTGAAAAAAAAACGAATGCTAGTCAAACCGCTCATTTAATATTTATAAAATAATTATTGGTTTAGCAATAATGTATATGACGTCTCGTAATTAGCAGAACAAGACCGGATAAATGTAGATCAAATTATAATGTACAGTTATCGAATAATCGTATTCATGTTTTGTCGTAAATAACAAAATCCATTGAATATTTAACGTCTGTGGGACTCGCCGATCGATCATGCATTGTGTACTAAATTTATTGGAGTGTCAATTTAAGATCGAGCTGGCTATTTATTGGAACGGGGATTGGAAATATAGTGTAAACGTCTGTATTGGAGTCGTGTGATACTTACTTGAGATAGTCCGCTATATATAAGGCGAAGGCGAAGGCGAATTCCATTGGTGAAGAAGACAATATCTAGTGAATAATTGTATGCTCTTATTTTTAACTAGACTTTGCCCGCGGTCTGAAATAAATATATATATGTTACTTCTAGATAAAGTAGCTTTCTAAGATTGAAAGAATGAATAAAATCGGTTAAGTAGCTTCAAAGTTTATCGATTACAAACAAACAAATCTCTCCTCTGTATAATATTAGTATACATCACCAAACATCAACTCGCAGCTATTCATTACATCCATGCTGATTTGAAAAAAAAAGACACATTTTTACATATGAATTCTAGGAAA
The DNA here is from genome assembly GCA_949699075.1 of Asteroscopus sphinx. NCBI lineage: Eukaryota > Metazoa > Arthropoda > Insecta > Lepidoptera > Noctuidae > Asteroscopus > Asteroscopus sphinx. Next base: position 23,816,008 of record OX453005.1, on the reverse strand, counting down.
AATATTAATTTGTTACAACGTTGCTGACTTATGACTAATTTGTGCGAAAACGCTTAATCAACTGCAAGTTATGACACATAAATTATAAAGCAATTGTGTGAAACATTGCCATTTTACAATAACTCATACGTAACTCATGAGTACATACAGGAATCGGTTTTATATGAAATCATAATATAGCGAGTAGTTATGAGGAGAAAACAATGTAGCAATCACTGTGAAAGTAAATATATAATATAAAATAGTAATAGTCCGACAAATTAGTTCTCTAAACATATAATAATTTTATGAGACGTAAGCTACATAACACGATGAAGTAATCCGGAGAGAAAATATAATATATTAATTAAATTTTCTATAAATATAACTTTATACTGAAGTCCATTAAAATTATTGTGCATAAAGAAAATGTAAGAGCTGCTGTGTACCAATTCAAACTAACAGAAGTCGTAAACATTATTATATTGTATACAGAGAAAAGCGATTTGTGTAAAGTATAAATAGCCGACAACAGCCGTCTGAGGGATCACGTTATCATAATTTACATAATTCCATTACCCATAACATTAACATCGAGTTTTCCTTCCTATTTTCTAAAATTTCAAGACAGGTTGATTTTCTTGTGAGGAAATTACATCATTTGAAGAGCCTTCGCTTCTGGAAAATCCTTTACTTTGTTACAATAATTGAAGTTTATCGGCAGTTTCATCCTCATCCTCCGAGCCTTTTCCCCAAAGACATTACTTTACAAAACGGTCACCCATCCACGGACTGACCGCGGCAAGTGTAGCTTAACCTCGCAGATCGTACAATCCGCGCGGTTGTTACTATGCCATGAGCCCCTGTTTATCAGCAGTTTATGTTATGGTGTAATCCACGGAATAAAAAAACAAGGGGAAGTGGCATACGGCTACATAGGCCTCTCCCAAGTTGCGCCACAACACTCGGTCCTCTGCCTTCCGCATCCAGTCCCCCCCAGCCACGTTTTTCAAGTCATCGGTCCAACTGGCGGGGGGGCGCCCTACGCTGCGTTTGCCGATTCGCGATCTCCACTCAAGGACTCGTCTGCTCCAGCGGCCATTGGTCCTTCGACAGACATGGCCAGCCCACTGCCACTTCAGCTTACTGATCCTACAAGCTATGTCGGTCACTCCGGTTCTTCTCCGAATAATCTCGTTTCGGATTTTATCCTTCAAAGAAACTCCAAGCATAGCTCGCTCCATAGCTCGCTGAGCGACTTAAAATTTGTGGACTAGCCCAACTGGCTACCGCACGCGTGGCACAAATAAGCGCAGATGCGCAACATTAACTTAATCGCGCAGTTTCCCGCTGCGGCGCTATGACATCTCGAATGCTTACGGGAAATATTAGATTTTACCTTATTGCGAAATTACTAGGTGAAAAATGATAGCAGAACGAAAAATTATTTTCAATGGAGGTATGGTTTTATATCACCAATATGTGTAATTTTTTTATAAATTTCAATAAAACTATTTAATTTTAACAACTCATATTAAGATTTAATTTTTAAAAAGCATTGTATTATTGCTAGGCCTTATTTGAATATAACATAGACCCAATTACATGATTGTTTTTAGGGTTCCGAAGTCCTACAAGGAACCCTTATAGTTTCGTCATGTCCGTCCGTCTGTCCGTCTGTCCGTCTGTCCGTCTGTCCTAATCCTTTACAGGTTAATAACTTCTACAGTTATAAACATAAGTAAATTAAATTTTGTTAAAATATAGTTTACATATAGATCTCAATTTTAAAATAATAATAAAATCGTTTTTCCGTATTTTAGGGGTGGGGTCCATACATGTGAAATGGGGAAAAAAAATTTTTTTTCGCTGCACCCCCTCGTGTGGGATATCATTGAATAGGTCTACTAAAATGAAGGTAATGTTTGATACACCACTTTTTTATCAGGTGTACCATCTGCGAAATATAGTCCGCCAAAGTGGCTTGCAATGTGTCCCCCCCCCCTGCCATTTCTAAACTATGCAATGCAGAAACTTATAATCTTCCACATTGATAGACCTTTGTGAAAACTCTCTTTTAAAATTATTTCGAGTATAATGTGATTATAATTTTTTGAGTTATAGAGAGAAAACTGAAAAATACTTAAAACGTCCTAGTTCAAAGGTCATTGACCTTAGAGAAAAATGATCATAGCAAATAATGCTCCTTTAGATTCTTTCTATTTGAAAAAATCACAAAAAATTAACTTTGAAATGACACACACACACACACACTTCTTAAATTTGGCTTCTTGAATTTATCGCTAGATGGCGCTACTAACAACACGCTCTGAGTCGCGAATGCTGCCGAATATTGCAAAAACTAAAATAGCCATGATTAATATTCGATTTGATTCGTTTGTAATTACACCTACTTAAGGAACCCTATAATACTGAGCATGGCCCGACATGCTCTTGGCCGGTTTTTTTATGTATATTTTAATGTACTATTTAAATTATCAATGTGGAATTTTGGTGACTCTTTTTCCCGTACTAAGTAATCGTAAGGGCCCTTCCATTTGTTTTCTATATTTCATGGTGTAATCAGAACCAGGCCGAGTGAAAGTAAAAAACACTGAACTAAATCTGATGTGATCTTTACAGCGTATTACAAAATGACCAAAAAGGGCCACCATGAATCAACGCTCGGACCGCACGTGCACCAAAGACTGGGAAAAAAAGACTAAACACCACTTTAGCGAAAGTTAATACTCGCTCCAGATACAAAAATAATGCCTCTATCGAACAGTGAAACCAGTCGGCTTAAGAACGCGTTCAGAAAATTAAACTATACGGTGAACGTGCCAGTCACGTTCAGCGGCTGCTCTTGAACATGTGAACAAACGGATACGTGGCTAATTTACCAAAACACAGACGAACAATTCAAACTAATACCTAATAGCGCCCAAGTAAAATGTACTGCAACAAGACGTTGCAGAAAAGCAATAAAATAAAATGTAAATTAAAAACTTGTCCGGTATGTACATACAAGAAACATATTATTAAGTAGTAGTAATGTAACCTGTTTAGCATTATATCCAATGATATTTAAAAGTATAGATATGTTACTTACGCGCGTAATCTGAAGACTTAGAAACGTCGAAGTACGCGCAAGGCACCAAGCGTGACCAGTACCAAAAAAAAAATGCCGTCGTGTGTGTACAGAAACTGAACCAATTATGACGCGAAAGAACCTTAAAGTTACTAACTTTGTACTAGTTTATGTGTAGGTGTGCTGCCGGTGGATACGGAACATTTAATTCATTTGTTTTGTTAGGGTAGAACATACCTATACTTTTAAATATCATTGATTATATCATTGAAAGCTGGAATACTAACATCTGATTGCGGAATAGGAATTCTATTGTATGCAAGTATAACGTTATTTACTTAGCAACTATTTTATTATGTACTAAACTTAAATGGTACTGTAAACTTAACTGGAAGCTGTACGGTAGACTGTAACTCATGTAATTGTATAGTGCAGGCAAACAGAGGTGAAAACTATACATATCCGAGTGTAACGTGATAAGACGCGGAGCTTACCGCCGTCATGTGGCAACTCAGGCGTGAAACATCCATTATTTCGAGTTAAGTAATATTAATTGCTACTCAACTTTATAAAGAAAAGATTGTGTTGCCAGTTTGCAACCGATTAGTCTGACGCTCGTTAGCTGAAGAGTTGATGCAATGGAACTGTTACGAAAATCCTAATTGGCAATGTTAGAAAAATAATTCGGATTAACACTACGGATTTTAGTAGGTACCTACTTTTTGATTTACGATCGAAATTATGATCTTGTTTGAGATATCACTCGAAATCCTACAGATGAACATTCACGCATAGACGCTATTTAATTCAATTCAGTATTAATAATTTTTATATTATTTTATTATAGTATGGCGAAACAAGCTAATGGCCCACCTGATTTTAAGCTGTTACCTTTGCCCATAACAACTGCAATACCACCTAGGCTGTTGCTTATATGGTACCGCAAGTCAGTTCGCCAAACTGAGACACGAAGATGGAAAGTCTCATGTGATTGTAATTTCACCGGCACCCGTACCCTTCAGACCGAAACACAGCAATGCAAGCATCGCTATTTGGCGGAGAAGTAGGTACGGTGGTAGTACTTCCCCGGACGAGCTCTTTCACAAAGGAGCTCTACTACTACTAAAACTTAACTCCTTGACTTGAACGATTTAAATTGTGGAAAGAAAATAACCCTCCTTCTGGCGCAGTCGGGTAAAAATCGCTCACGAGCAGGATCCTTGACTTGACTTTGCATTGTTTGATAATAATAGTTTCATTAGATTTTTCCTTATTTGGCGCGTTTCTATAATCACCCACATAGCAAGGGCAATTTTCTATTTAATTATAGATCCTGTATCCTCAATAATGAAAATGACTCATATCAATATCTACATTTAAAAAACCGCTTAAAACCAATTTCAGCTCATTTAGCGAACTAATTGTATAACGTTCATATTTCAACGTGGTTATTGAACCGTCGATAAAACGATTGTTTCAAGTACATGCTTCATTAGATGATTTCTAGCTACACTTATCATTTGCCTTTTTGTACAAAAGCGTCTTTTATTTCGTAATTCCTTATGCAATATTTCTTTTTCCTTTACCTACATATCAAATAACAGGTTATGTGTTACTACTTTTACCGCAGTTTTATTTCAGTTGATTATGTTTGTTCCGTTTTCAAAAGAAGTGTAAACATTATCGTCGTACTGCGACAGCTTTTGTAAATTTTGAATCGTAAGGTGTCTTGAACTGTGGTTATAGTTATTTAGTATTGAAGTCAATGGAAGTGTCATTACTATAAAAGGAGAAACAAGTTAATTTAGTTGCGTATCTTGAAGGAATAATGAATTAAATACATGTATGTATTGCGAAACTAGTTTCCGTTGGTCATATCCGTGGTTACACGCACTGCCGTAACATATATACGCACTAGTGTCGGTCGAATGTCCGCAGCCATCTCACGTGACTTAGTAGACGCATTCATGACATGATTATCAATGAGATATGCTTGAATGAGTGAGTTAGCTTTCATTTTCACGCTGCGAATGAACGAATATGGCTATAATGTTTGTAAATGATTCTTATCACTTTATGTAGACGACGATACTTAAATCTACAGGCGTTTAACACGAACCAGTTAAAAGGTAAAGGAGGCACCATTACTGATACCTTTGGTTGCACTTGCTCATAAAGCTATCGTTACATTTGTGAAAATTTATTCAAAATATTATTATTAAGTGCCTGTAAAGTCCCACTGCAGGACAAAGGCCGTAGACCGTAGAGTAGGTATACTCTCCTTTCACCTTTGTCTATCTGTGGATAATAAAAACAGGTCTTTTTTAAAGGAGTCCAGTTCATCCCACCATCTCCGTCCGGGCCTGCTGCGGTGGCGTTGCCATTTGTAGGGGCCCATTGGATCGCAAGTTTGGCCCATTGGTCGTCGGGTATGTTACAGATGTGTCCAGCCCAGTTCCACTTCAGCATGGCAGCAAAAATAATAATACGAAAATAATACTGTCGTTATTATTATTTCTGCAGTATCGTGCACAAATTTCACGTTCACAAAAGCCCAGACAAATATTTGTTTCGTGCGGAAATCGAATTGTTGAATATAATCTACTTCAATTTAACATAACCTTAGTATATCGGAACAGCAAACGATAATATCTTATTCCGATCAAACAGTAGCCCATCGAACGACTTCGTAACTATAATGAAGTCATCAATTTTAATAAAAGATTATAATATTGCAACACTTTCCCACGCCACAAAGGAAAAGGAAACAAATAAAAACCACGTGAATTACATTACAGAAAATGGCCAATTACCATGTGTAGGTAATAATTTCATCACCTTTAATCAAATTGGTCGGCTAAGTCCGGCCTTAGTCCGTGGCCTTCGTACCAGACTTATGGTCGCTTTGTTTTCATATAATACATAACGTGTGAATGGTTTCGCAACTGTGTTATTGTGCATTCGTCAAGGTGGTCTATTGTAGATTAAGGGCTAGGAAATATGTTCAAGCTAATATTTCGACTAAGAAAGACTACAACTAGGCTGGGCTTCATTCGGAAAACTTCGTCGAATCTTCTCGTCACCTATTCCACAGAGCCTTAAGACTAAGGTTTTCAATCAGTGCGTCCTGCCTGTCATGATTTACGGGAGTAGAGACACTTACGGTACGGTTGGTCCTCAAACTGAAAGTAGCTCAGCGTGCTATAAAAAGGGATAGTGCTCAGAGTTTATCTGAAGGACCCAATCTGAAACGAGGTGATCCGACCGAGAACCAAAGTTAGCCTACAGGATTAGCAAGCTGAAGTGGCAGTGGGCCGGCTACATTAGCCGAAGAAGATGGCCGTTGGGGTAAACGTGTTCTTGAGTGGAGACCGCGAACCGGTAAACGTAGGGTAGGACGCCCTCAGGCTCGGTGGAGCGATGATATTGGCAAGGTGCCTGTTAGCAACTTGATGCGAGTGGTTGAGGATCGATGTCAGTGGGGTGCCATTGGAGAGGCCTATGCCCAGCAGTAGACTAATATAGGCTGATGATGATGATGATGATTATGAATATTTCGACTGAACAACGAGTCGTCGTCCTTCTGCCCTTATCCCAGTTTATTTGGGTAGGCCCAGCATGTGTTTCTCTTCCATGCATCTCTATCAGCCGTCATCTACGTGTTCCTTTTCTTTCTATTCATATCATCTTTCACCCAATGCATCTAAGTTTTCTTTGGTCTGCCTATTTTATTACAGCCATCCACATTCATAATTAAAACGTTTCTCGTGACATTCTCCTCATTCCTCCGTAAGGCATAACATGTCCATACCATTATAGTCTGGTGCTACTAAACTTTTCTGTCACTGACGCTATTTAGTTAGGATAACTGCATATAAATAAATGAAACTTTCCATCTTCATGTAATGTTCATGTCTTCTCAGTTTGACGAACCGACTTGCGGTACCATTTAGGTAACAGCCTAGGTGGTATTGAAGTTTTTATGGGCAAAGGTAACCGCTTAACATCAGGTGGGTCTTTAGCTCGTTTCGCCATCCTATACTATAAAAAAAATAGGGACATTTTTACACAGCACATATATGTATATAGCATATTAGAGTGAATTAGTTTTTGTGATGCCACGCAGTAAGGAATTCGCAAGTTCGCAATTGTATGCACATTGCACTGACAATAACCTGAATGCATCTCCAGTATTGACACATCTCTACCATAAAAAATCGTGTGTGAAACTTTTCTACAATTACCTAACCTTTTTTTTTTCTTGTTTGGTAATCCTTATGGATGCACTTCACCCGAGGAAGGCGAAGCCAGTATTGGACTCTTACCGACTAAAACCACAATGGGGTGGTTAGTCGGTAGGTTTGTTCCTCCTACTACATTTGGCCGGGGGCGTGTGAAACGCTCTGCATTCGCCAACCACCCCCCACAGGTCCTGGCTCACCACTAGCAGGCGAGCCCCTTCTCCATGTGAATCCTCAACCTCGGCCGCACTCTCCTCCTGACTGGCGCGCGGGACACAACGCGCCGCCGTCACGTGTCTTGAATGGTCGGGCGGCGTATTGCTCCGTCCACCGTCCGCAGGTCCCCAGCAGGTGTGATATGCCTCTCGCCAGCAAACTTCACGCGTAGTTAATTCCCATTACGTTGATAGACGTATCGAGTAGAATAACTAATGTCTTCACAGTGTTGTTTCGCTGGCGAGTCAAGGAGCCCACGGCCGGTCACGCTGCCATCGTCAGCCACCATACCTTGTCAACGTTATGACATCTTCCGCTGTTGCTATATCGTCCAGCGATGCGTGCTGTGTATGCAATGCTCGCGGACTCTTAAGCCTTAATTCATATTTGATCTGTAATTTTGTCATTATCATTAAGTGTTTCTTCATGTGACCTTTGGATGCTGTATTGTTTTTTAGATTCAAACTGGAACGAACTGGAATTTTAATTTAATCATTTATTTACAAACAAAACATTTACAATTTAACTTAAAAGAGGGCTGTGAAGTACAAAGGTACGTACTGCTTATCTCATAAAGAAATCTCTTTCCCCATTATCTAGATCTTACGTCTTCTTTGTCCATCCAAAGGTTGTCTGGAAGATATCGCTTTTAGCGATAAGACCGCCCATGTACCCATAATTTATGCGTTGTACCTGTTTACTACTACTTTCATGGTGTACAATAAAGTATATTCTATCTATCTATCTTCTATCTTTCAGTAGAACTGAACTTTTTTTTAGTATTACTATCATTTATTCCAACAAAATAGGTATACTAGATCCTTAACGTACCTATATCTTGTATTCAGGTATATTTTTTGCGTGATTCATGATACCTATACAAATCGATTCAGACTAATGTCACAAGTGTTTTTATTTGTATCCGGTCAGTGAGTCAACGGCTACAAAAAATGCAATCTGATATGCCGGATAAACTTGTACATAATATTGATATTACATATGGGTATATTTACGTCCGCGTCTGACCTAATAGAAATCCTGCCCATTGTCGTATTTGGTGATACATATTGTTACCTAATAATTATGTCACTGGTGTTTTTGGAGTCCTAATAGTCGTATATGACCACAAATGTCCATTCAATGTACCAATACAGTCGATGCAATCAATATAAGCTTTCGCAAAACGCCTACACTATCTCCGAAGTGTGTCACTTTACTATGATTTCTTGGTCTCAGACCTTTTCAAGTAATGTGTATATAGTTTACTATCTGGATTAAAGTTTTTATAATTCTGTGTGTAGCTATTATTAAACTCTCATTTTTTTCTTTGACGGTTGGCACATTATCTGATCAGCCATTGTTTTATGCCAATTACAAGAGTTTACTGAGGGAAAATCATTGCTCACCTACTTATTATGCTAAGTTCAAGACTTTTCCGGCATGCCTTGACCACTATTGTCATCTTTTTAATAGTTTTTCAACAACTAAGTGATACAAATCAACGAATAGTTAGATTTTTATCCTCTTAAGTCTTCGATCAACTGTTGATCGCAGTTTTAGGTATAATTATAAAGTAATAAACACAGTCTAAATTTTCTTAGAAATGATATCTACTTAAAATTAACATCATATCTTGAAAGGAAATAATTAATAATTCAGAATTCATCAGTTGTTTAGTAATGAGACAATAAAATTCCGTCGAAATGGTAGACAATAAATGAATTTCACACTTTTGCAGGTGATTGTACTTACATCAGAATGACATTTGCATTATGCATTATAAATTAGAATCGCCGCACTCATCTGTACTTGCAAAAAATCAACGCAATCTTGTGGCTACTCTTACAGAAATAAATATAAATTATGATTTGTTCTGATAATGTAGATAATGTTCTTGCTAATTTCACGAAGCGTGCACACAGAGGAAAATAACAATTTGTAGTTACAAAGAATTCTAATATTGAAGTTATTCGAATAATTACTTACTTACAACTCATGTTACAAAAGATACAAAACGTTATAATGTTGTCTGTGAAGACGTTTTGTATATTTTGTCTGTTATCTTTCTGTACAAATATCCCAAAAAGATAATAACACCATACTTCTTTCTTCGTTCTATCTGTATTAAGTAACTATGTACCTTAAATATAAGTTAACTGTATACAGGGTGTCAGGGAAACGCTTCCGAAAACGAAGATAGGTGATAATGCTGGTGATTACTGAAACGTACCACGAAAAAAAATGCGATTCTTTTTTTAGATTTTTTAATACTTTTTTGCATTTTTTGCATTTTATGTATGAGTTTTATTTAACTGCCCAAAGCTGGTTATGTATGAAAAATGCAAAAATATATATATGAAAAAATCTAAAAAAAGAATCGCATTCTTTTTTCGTGGTTTCGTATCAGTAATCACCAGCACCTATCTTCGTTTTCGGAAGCGTTCCCCTTACACCCAGTATACATAAAATACGTAAGTATACTACATAACTCGTACACTCGCAAATCTTACAACTGATAGCAATCTGAATACGCGATCATTAACCGTTTTCTCTGTCTCAGATGTCATATAAATTCCCATTAGTATTGAAGTACGTGCTCAGGCGCAGTTCCTATAAGGGCCAGTTAAATAATGGATCATCAACAAATAACTATAGAAGTAGATTAGGCATCTCTATCCATGGGTGACAGGCAGGTGACCAAATTAAATTAATTAAATAATTAGTTTAGTTTATTTTTTTATTAATATTTATTATCTTGTAAAACAAACACACTATACATATATACATTCTTACTTTTCTTACTTATTTCTCCTCTCGTGGGTCTGCTGCTATATTTTTTTTTTGAAATAAGTAGTAATTACATTTCACTGCATAAATCAAAAATCAACAAAGTCGTTTTCATTCAAAAAAGTTGTTTTTTATTACATAAAATCGACTTGTTGATTTTTGATTTGTGGAACTTTTCCATTTAAGCAACGATTTGTACTTTAAACTTTAAATCCTGTTTCCTATCGCATATTGTTGGGTGAACAAAAATTATAAATAAATAAATTATCAAAAAACAACTTATCACAGAAGCTATACTATAATTATGACGGAACATGGACTGAACATTCTAAACAACCAATTTACACTTCAATATTTAGTTGTATTCATGAATGAACTAATCTAATATTCTAATCATATACCTAATGTTAACCTAGTAACTTTGAAAAGATATATACAAGGTGACTGAATATCAGTGTTATTTCTTCCACGCTCGACCGCCACTAATTAATTTTAGTTTTAAATCATGTTACCTGGTTAAAATGCATAAATGCATAATAATTGTTGGTTTTGCCACTTTATTTAGTAGATAATATGAAAATTAAATATTTCCGTAGTTTTGCCCCGGTGTCCGGTTTGAAACAAAAAATTGTAATTACGTTACGTTTTTATTTAGAGGACACCAATGAACGGTTAGGTTGTTGAACGAATACAATGAATTTAAATTTTAAAAGGACACCTCTATTCTGCCGCTGGACATAGGTCACACCATATTCATAGGTCAGACCAAAAAGGTAAATAAATCACCATATTTCCAGTCGGTCACTATAAAAGTCAAACATACCATTTGTAGAGCCACCTGAGAATATTTGGGGGCGAGTTTCATTGGCCAATTGACATAATTTGGTCGCTGCAAGGATAATCTAGCCAGCTATGCTATACAGATTCGGTTTGTTATCTCGTATTGTCTTATGATTCACGCAACGAGAGAAAAAGAGATAACAAACCGAATCGATCGACAACTGGTTATCGTATGGTTCTGAATCGGGGAGCTGGTGGGGCTTCATCGATGCCAGTAACACTGAATTACACTGCGGAGCTACCGCGTAAAGGATGTCTCACCTACTTGCTTGCCCACTGCATGTCGCCTGTTCCTGGTCCCCCCTAATGCAGGCTAGGTTTAGTAGTAGTAGAGCTCCTTCGTGAAAGAGCTCGTCCGGGGAAGTACTACCACCGTATCTACTTCTCCGCCAAATAGTGATGCTTGCGTTGCTGTGTTTCGGTCAGAAGGGTACGGGTGCCGGTGAAATTACAATCACATGAGATTTTCCATCTTCATGTCTCAGTTTGGCGAACCGACTTGCGGTACCATTTAGGTAACAGCCTAGGTGGTATTGCAGTTATTATGGGCAAAGGTAACCGCTTAACATCAGGCGGGCCTTTGCTCCTTTCGCCATCCTATACAATAAAAATAAAAATAAAAGGCTACGGAGAGAGTTATACAGTGTGTCACTTTCTGGTCAAAGACTATGTTTTTGATAGCCATTGGCTACCTGCAAAAACCCATTATCTGCAAAACATTTTCTTTGAAAGATAATGGCTTTTTGCAGTAAGCCAACGACCATGTTCAATATCAATGACTTCAGTTGCGGGTTCCGTGGTTGTCACTATGGTCTATATTTTCAATAATTCGATCGTGACCTTAATGTTATAACAGAATAAGAACGTGTATACAAGGTGTATACTTATAATAAAGTAGCGGAAGCGAAACAAAATAAAACAGTATGTTTGTTCTGAGTTCGCCGGCGTCGATACTGCAGTGTTCTTAGCTATGAATCACTTGTAGAGGCTTTCATATCTGTCCCCACAGGTAATAATTGTTAGAGGCCTACAAGGCGTAATCACGTGAACAGCCCTACATAACTAAGGTTACCACCCACAGAGACAAATAACCAAGTAACTGTTTACATTTAAATATTTCCCAATATCCAACAAAGACAAAGGATTTATTACATAGGTATGATTTAATAAGATAATGATATTCGAAATTGCAAATCTAAAATACAAACATTCTTGTCCAAAACTGGATCGAATCCTACCAAGTACAGATGTTTGGCAGCCCTATACAAAGGACGTCTAATTTTATTAGGTATGTTGTTATTCGAACACTAAGGCACTCATTATTTTATTATCATGCTAGGGCCGTAATTTATATCGATAGCCGAATGAACTAAAGCTGTGACGTTAATTTGATATCGACTTATCACGACTGAATTAAATATTTCGCTCGGGGCGTGTCGCTACTTACAAAATTGTACTTTATATTAAAATGGAGCGAACACTGCCCGATACAGATTCTCGATACCGATAACACGTGAACTTTATATCAAATTGCTATTAAATTTAAACCGTTTCCTAACACCACTATCTTTTTATGTATTCATGATAGTTTTGTGGGTGGATTCAATTAAAATCGAACACGGTTTAGGCATTTCTCTCCTTTATAATCGGAATGACGGACAAATTGCAAGCTGTCAGAGAAATCGATACGTCATGCAATCTTATTTACATTATGTCGTAGAATGAAATATGTATTTTTAAATGTTATGACAACTTAATATAAAGCGAAGGCGATTTCAAAAAACATGATATGCATATAACTTTGCGAATAATATGCAATGACTCAGAGATTTTTGCTTGCCAGGTAAGCAGAAGAAAGCCTACGGAAGCTTTCAATTGGCAATTTTGATAATAATATTTTATTTATTTCAAGGCTGACTTTGAGAAGATAATGATTACAGAAGGTTACAGAATACGCAAAATATTCAGATAAATTATAAACCTACGTTCCTACACAGATAAGATAAAGGCGTTGTCGCATGCCACTCACATTCTTTAACCATTTCCCATGCAACAACCTCAAGGCCATAACGAATCAATGGTGACCATAAAACAATGCCCATGAACCACCAAACCGTGTAATTATTAATAAGAGACTATTAATTGTATATACCTGTATGAAACTGGCGCAAATATAAGGGTGACCGTGAGTTGCGAAAGCAATGTTCGCCGTGTCACGGTCGCGATACAATCGACATGACAAACGATTGATATTGAACGATATTTTGATATGGTATCGGTTAAATATTTGTAATGTAAATTACTTTGTCCGACACAATACATAGGCATCCGAAGTAAACCAGAAATTAGTAACTAGATCCGGTTCGCGTGTAGAAAAAAAGCTGCTGAATTACGTATAATTCTATTAAAAGTTGTTTGCACCGTAGGCAGTTTTTTTTATCCTAACGAGATCTATATTTTCTTTTATCTCAATAAAATTAATTTCATTCTCTTCAAAAATTTTTGAACACAGAGTCTAGTGGTTCGAGGGTCAGACTGCTGATCACGAGGTCGTGGGTTCGATTCCAATAGGACGCAAATATTTGTGTGATGAACATAAGTGTTTGTATTGTTCTGGGTGTTTCTTATGTATTATAAGTATGTATTTACAAAAAAAATAAGTATATAAGTATTATATCCATTGTTTAGTACCAATAGCACAAGCTCTGCATAGATTAGGACTAGATAGTGCTGGGTAAAAATGTCCCAAAAATATTTATTATTTTATTTATTTATTGTAAAACATTTCATCACAGAACGAATTATAATATAGCATACAATGTTTCCATTGAAACAACATGGTTTCTGCGCGAAATTGCACAAAATTTTGCAAACACCGTGCAAATTCCTAATCTCATTTGATCAAAGCTTTATGGCGTCCTATAAAAAATACTACAATGAAAACTGCGTCCGCGCAATCTGCATTATTTGCATAACGCACTCATTTACTGAGTCGAGCACCGTTCCACAATTGGTTGGGAACCAACGATTGAACATATCCCACATGCATGCAAACAAAATTAAGGTTGAGGACGGTGTTTACTTACGAAACGCAAGCTAGTTATTTTTTTGTTACTAAAAAGTAGTCGACCTCAACTCGCGAGCTATTTTGAACAATATAATTATTGTAATTTGACGTGATTTTGTGCACCTTGGTACATTTGGAATCATCTAAACGAGCGGACCATTTGGCTTAACTGAACCGTGTTACAATAAATGCAAATTTTCGCACACATCCTCAGGATAGATAGAGTATAATTGTTTGCACATCATATATGTACATACAACTAAGAAAAAAATCACCCAAATAATCTGCAAAAAATCGTTATTACTGTGTAATGATCTGATTAAAGTACGAGTCTTTTGTTTTAAATGTTACACATTTAAAAACAAAAGAATCAACAACGACAACATCAAAAAAAATTGCATAATACAGAACAGAACGATCACGATTCTCAACATAAAGTGACGGACGCCTCCACACGATGAGCAGATTAAACGTCATAAGTATAAACCATAAACAATAATGTGTCCTAATCCCTTACAAGTTAGCAATTATAAAGCGTGCTCATTACAAAGTAGAGCAATAAAATTACTTGGCGCCACAATCGTTTTTAAAGCTCATTATTTGATGCAAGCGCTTCCCTTTATACCTATGTTTCCAAACAGTTTATCTCTTTTGTATATGTACAATGGGAGGACAAGATGGAGGTGGCAAGCGGTAATGTTAATATTAATTGTCTTTTTAGATTTAGACACTAGTATAGTATAGTATAGTATAACGGGCTGGTTTCCGCAACTCCACGTCCAAGCGTGTATTTTGAAAGTGACAGCAGGATTAGGACGATTTACGGCCAAAATTAATAACCGATCTATCCGCGATTTTCCCTACTAAAGATAGAAATTTGACATTAGCTCCATACATTTTATGTCAAATTTCTATCTCTAGTAGGGCAAATCGTGGATAAATAGGATATTAATTTTGGCCGTTATTAAACTTGCCAGATTCCAAATTTTCTAGTAGTTACAATCCTGCTGATATTATGAATGCGATGCTATGCAACATCAAACAGAAATTTGTGATCATATTTGGAGCTCATTCAGGGCATAGCTTAGAACAACATTTAATATGGCGATATCCCTGAAAAAGTGAAAAAAGATCCATGCAGCTGCTTAGTCAATTTGGACAAAATAATAAATAATTTATTCTGGTTCCTTCCCACCTGAATTGTATCGTATTGTAATTTGTCACTGTATAATGTTTATATCTTATTTACGAGTATATAATTCAAATGTATTTATTTAAGTATCTATTGCTTCATTACAACTAATTTTAGGTTCCTTATCTTGTTTTACACAAAACACAATGTTGTCTACATTTCTTACTTATTTCTCCTCTCACAGGTCTGCTGGTAGTTTCATTGAAATAAACAGTACCTTTGTACCAAATACTCTTAATATAAATGCTCTCCTTTCATAAGTTCTTGTGTGTTCATAAATTATAAATAAATAAATGAAGTACAATCAGCGTCAAAACAATTGAGAAAACAGATTTTTCAAAATGATCTGAACCACAGAGAAAATTAAATTTTACGTCAGTGGGATAAAATGCCTACTTCTCAGAATAACGGTGGGCTTGTACTGTGTTCATTCTGAAAAAGTAATTATGTCATTGAGCTAAAGTTTAATTTTCTTAGTTGTTCAGATCATTTCAACACCCTTCGTCCAAATATTATTGACGCTGGCTGGACAACATAGTTCCCGCTATAGCCCATAACTCGCGCTGTTCTTTCGGCCACAGCGGGCGACCACAATTTCACGCGTAGTACACTCATGCGCACCTCCACGGCCTACTCATTACCGGGAGCTTGTTACAGAATATCACAATACCCACTTTATACAAACATGCAAATTATCGCACTTATATTTATGAATTTTGAAACCAATGTAGGCCTATTTCGTAAAGTTTATGAATAAACCTTTCACTAGACTTGAAGTAATTAAATAATTAGGAATATTTTAAACAATAATATAGTGGTATGACCTTTGTAAGTCGACTTCAAGTGTACAACCTAATTATAGTAGTAATGCTGTGAATTCATTGTTTACAAAACGTTTGGGTAGACAAATAAAAGGCTAATTCACACTAACCTAAAGAGTTAAACTTATTTATCTATCCGATAGTAATCTTAACGATTTATTGTAAGTATTTTATGGCCCATTCAGCCATAGAAATAATTATAAGTTGTTTACATTTTTTTCTATTCAATACTAAATGCATTCACAACATGCTGCCCGCAAGGTAAACAGCAAGCTTAGACAAAAGAGCAATAATTACGTACATATATGTAATATGTGTGTTAATTATTATAATTAATCTACTTATTACGAATGATCACGTAAACATAAAAGGACATGGTCAAAGTTTTCCCTATTTCGATTTGTTTGGAACAATACTAATATCGGCGGCGGGAGGTGCAGTGCGGGACGCGGGGAAGGAGGCGCGCGCGACGGCCGGCCACGACACAGCGCAGCCAGAGCAAAATACACCACAGGAACCGATACCCGTGCCAATTGTACGCGCGCCGCGCCGCTATTCCTTTGTTCCAAGTGAAATAACATTATATTTCAATATAATATTCAGAATCAGTATATCTATTTTAATATTAACCTACAGTCCTCAACACGATTTACGTTTAGCCGATGAATTTGGATGATGAAATTTCTTGGAATTATTCGGCTTTTTTGTTCTTTTCTCGGCTTTATTACGCCCTCGCTTTCGGCTCGGGCTGCAATCCAGCCTCGAGTATAATGAACATCCTAGCTCACTTATATCATAATGTACCTACTATTTTTATTTATAACACAAATTATTGATGTCAATTTGTTGACAAAAATAAATAAAATATTTATTGATTTCGTATTTCTAATGAAACTTTCTTATTTTACAGGTAAATTCGACGTTGACGGTTATTGCCTGCACTCCACGCAGCTTTTGGTGAGCTGATGCAATTAATAAATAAATATATATTTGGGACATTTTACACAGCAGCTTTTATTATGGGTACTAGACAATGGATATAATACTCATATAATATACTATACTAAATATACTATTTTTTTGTAAATACATACTTATAATACATCAAACATCGTAAGATAGCCGTAGCGATTCTTATGAAAAACTTTGTACGACTTCTAAGAAAGTCTTACTTGCACTAAGAAAGCTCAAACTAATAGGACTGAAATACCGCCTATCTTCATTCACTCCAAGACTTCATAAACTCTCAACCACATATAACATTCATTGGAATCGCCTAGCAACGCATAAAATTGATTAAAGCCGCAATAGATCTAACTCGCCTTCCGAGAAACCAGCAGGTTCTCATACCGACATTTTCATTAACTAAAACAGTAGCAAGTAAGACCAAAATAGGTACATTAATTCAACATATCCCCGCTAATTGTTGGGCCCGTGAGAATGCGGTGCCTGTGGCTAAATAAAGAACTAGTTGTACCATTTCCAAGTAACTATGAATAAGAGCAAAATTTTTATACATGTCTGACCTACCTCAGTAAATTATTTGATTTCGCATAAATAGTGAGCTAATTTAATAGATGACTTTCTTTTTCATTTGATTGCTTTTCCCAACCTATTGCTGTTTTTTTTTTTTTTGAAAATCCTATGCTCTGATTCCAAGAAATATTGAGATTTTTTTCAAGTTCTATTTATTTTAATTTTTTTCTGATTTAATTTGACAGCAATTGGTCTAATGGTTAGTAAAAATTAGTAGTTTTATCTTAACTTAAAAATATTTATTCTTGCCGTACGAGCAACTGCACAGATTACCGTAATATTGGTGCAAATACTGTTGACGCTTGCCCTGGTTCTGTTTAATAGAAATAAAAAAATGCGTTAAAAATAATAAAATAAGAAATAAAAAATTTAAATGTCTTCAACTCAGCCTATCGCAGTCCACTGCTGGGCAGCAGCCTGTCCCAAGTTGCGCCACAACATTCTTCCTTCCACATCCAGCCCACCTTAGCCAAACCTATATTTATTCCGAAGAATAAATATAGGATTGCTACTTAGTTGTGTTATTTCTCATGTGAGGGCTATGCTCGGAGTGTCCCTGCGTGGTCGAATCAGAAATGAGGAGATTCGCAGGAGAACGAAAGTGACCGACACAGCCCGAAGAATTGCCAAGCTTAAGTGTCAGTGGGCGGGGCACATTGCTCGCAGAAATGATGGCCGATGGGGCAGTAAAGTTCTGGAGTGGCGACCGCGTACTGGAAGGCGCAGCGTGGGTAGGCCCCCCACAAGGTGGACCGACGACCTGGTGAAGGTCGCGGGAATCCGCTGGATGCGGAAGGCGCAGGACCGGTCGTTGTGGCGATACTTGGGGGAAGATGATGATGATGATGATTTCTCATGTTTTAAATAAAGTATCTAATGGTTGCGAGGCATTATATATATCGCTATAAATAACATTGAAATGACTTAGGTACCTATGAAACAGCATTCTGGTAAATTAATTAAACAAATCTGTGGTCTATAAAAACTATGTGAGTCAGCATATCCTGTAAGGTAATAAGCAATGTGGTTTTGTAGGCGGAAGTATTATAATAGCTCGGTGGTATTAGGTAAAATACGATAACGAAAATTGCGTTCAAATTGACAAACTCAAGTTTCCGGATTTATTTTATCTGTAAGCTGTTAGCTAATGGAAGGCTATTGACTGGCTAAAGCCACGTACGCACAAATAACAATGTCCAGTTTTGACCTGCTAGGCAAATGGCGGTTCTAGTGATATGATAAATATCTTAAAAAATTGCAAATTTTGAGTTGATTTCAAAACACTTACTAGAATTTTAAATAGAAGCCTAGAAAAAATTAAATTGAAGTTTGAAAATATCAACTTCTGATACTCATTATTTCTATGCAATCAGCTGAGTAACTGAACGTTCAAAGTGTGCTTTGTGAGTCATCGGGTGACATAACTGAACGCACCCAATAAATTATTAAAACGAAACATTATTAATTTAGAGATAATCTCCCATCGCTAGCTTGTAGTTGCGTCTATAAACGTACCTAGTGACTAAATTCTCTTTGGTCGAGTCATAATTTCTTCTTCAAGAAGGTTCGTTACTACATATGCATGTGTGGCCCTAGCATAATATTAATAAATATGCCCTGGTGTAACCCCGACATAACCTACCTAAAATGTTTGCATACTTAACCTCAAAAAATGATTTTATTATAACAAATTTCCTTGGCTTCCCAGAAAAAAAAAGAATGAAATCATTGTTTGTAGTAGACATGAGTGGTACTAATACAACACCAATTTTCGGAAGAACCCAGCAAAATAAAAAGTTGAGTGACAGGTCAACGCATGTTTGGGGAATGGACATTGTTCTTTGTTGCGTTAAATGATACGCAACCACTTTGTTTGCATGTACCTACCACTAACAAACATCGAACACTGTATTCGTCAAAAATGTTCGTGGCGATCTAACTTGTAGGTTCTGTATGACGGTGTTAGGAGAACATTGATAAAAGTTACGTAACAACATTATTTCATCACTACCAACCACTTATAACGCCGGAGCCATGGCTACTAGCGATGGGTCATTGACGGTTTTCGTGTCAATGTAATGTAACAATTTTTTCCGACGAATAACAGGTTGAAAAAGCTGTTAATTTTTAACAGGTTTTAAAACGGCTGATTTTAATAATTTTCTCCAACTTTAACGTTGTTCCGTTTAAAACTGTTTTATATTAAAAATTAATATTAATTATCGTTTTACTTATGCATATTGAAATGAAATTTTGGTGGTTTTTTTTAATTCGTTTGTCAAATGCATTAAAAAAATCAACCTGTTTTTTGAACAATGGAAAACAGATAATTAGTTTCTGATGAAAAAGCTGTTTTATAAACGGTTCGTTGATTCAATGCTTAGCGCTAATGGCTACTGAGACAGAGTGACTACATGATGGTGGTTGTGCGTGAACTCGAGTCAAACTGTGTTTGTGTTCGCTTTGCAAATTTGCGTCCAAACGTATGAACGAAGTGTCCGTGTCCAATTTTCGTGATGTTCGTATTCGCACGTGCGTACGCTGCTTAAGATTTTGTAAGCCTGGCTTTGAATTTACATAAAAATACTCAATTTCAAACATGGCTACAGCAAAACAGTAATGCAAATATTAAGTAGAGCATTTAACGTTGCATATTATTATACAATATGCAAACATTATAAAACAAATATGTGGACCACACTACAAATAACAAAATAAGAAGTAGACCATGAACCACTTAGATTGACGTAACAGTAACATACCTTCATTTTACAACATTAATTAGATACCTACCTACTTTTCACAATGGCAACAGTATCAGTATCAAGCGATAAACAATGCAAATCCTATAAATGCGAAATTTTGTGAGTGTATGTATGTATGTATGTTTGTTGCTTCTTTACGTTGTAACGGCTGAACGGATTTGGATGAAATTTGGCACACAAATAAACCATGTCCTGGAATAACTTACAGACTACTTTATATTCCGGGAAGATAAAGAGTTCCCGAGGGAGATGTGATAAACGACATCTACCCGGGCGAAGCCGCGGGCGCCCTCTTGTATTATGATGCGAAATTATGGTTGTTCATTCCTGGATTGACGCATGTAAGGATACCTTATCGATATAATTAAAGAAGCAAATCTGATGGCGTATGCTATTCTTAAATCATCATCATCCTCCTGCCCTTATCCCAATTTATTCGGGGTCGGCGCAGCATGTCTTTTTCTTCCATACATCTCTATCAGCCGTCATCTCCGTGTTCACTTTCTTTTTATCCATATCATCTTTCACACAATCCATCCATCTTTTCATTGGTCTACCTCTTTTCTTATAGCCATCCACATTCATACACAAAACTGACAAAACTTTTTTCGTAACATGTTCTTCATTTCTCCGCATCACATGTCCATACCATGACAATCTACTGTTTCTCAACTTTTCCGTCACTGGCGCTACTTTCAAACTCCCTCTCTTAAATAAGCGTTATATTTCAATAGCTATAAAAACGTAAATTAAACTATATTAGATAAAAGCTTTTTCTTCAGCAATTTTCTACCCGGAAACGAACTAAACAAGTTTGCACATAATTTAGTGCTCCAAGCAATGTTGGGGCGTGAAATTGCCCGTCAAGCGTCCGGACCTGCCTATTATTGAGAATAAACATTTTCACGGCCTTAAAATTGTTAATAATAGCAATTATCGAAGCGGTATTACTGCATTAGAAGTTACTTGGCAACCGAGTATTTGAACAATAATTGTTCGACTTAGCTCATTATGTAGAGAGGTCTGGTATTGACGGCATTGACTCACTTTGGCGAGCTTTTATTGACCGACAAGTATCTTAACTACTCAGTACACTTAGCAGCACTAATTTTAGTGGACAAAAATTAATTAAACAGCTGGTCTCAATAATAATAACGTGTAATAACATAAGCTGAAAATGTTGTTGATGTTCACCAACAAAATAGCAGATGTTTAATTTGTAAGCATCGGTTTAAACGTTTGAGCTAAGTGGCTGTTTTGATGTTAAACGTTGGTTATGTTGTTGGTGAGCTAGCCCCTAAGTGTATCATAACATAACCAGCCCATTACTGTCCCACTGCTGGGCACAGGCCTCTTCTCAGTACGAGAAGGCTAAGGCCTTAGTCCACCACGCTGGCCTAGTGCGGGTTGGCGGACTACACACACCAATGAGAACTGTATGGAAAACTCTTAGGTGTGCAGGTTTCCTCGCGATGTTTTCCAAGCAAGTGATAATCGAATATAAAATATCAGTAAATATCAGTCTAGATTATTTATTCCAGGTTCTACTCTGGTTTTACGATTTACCTTTCATCGCACAATTTGCTACTCCGGTCAACCATCGTACCCTCGCATGCGATGATCGTGTTTTGACGTTTGTTTCTCTGATCTCCGGTCAATTTCATACGACTATGAACCGTAGTGTATGTTTGTTATCGTGCCTATTTTATGTGCCTATCTTTATTGTGTAAGTTCGTACTTCGTTTGTCGTTCATCAAACGCGAGTAGACCGGGTTGTTTACAGAAGATTTTGTATGTACTTTCATTAGCAATTATTCTCTCATCACCATTTGGAAGGTCACCACCAGGTCCTGATCTCAGCCCAAACGAATAAGATAGACGGAGTGATTAGAACTATCGAATGAAACTAGAAAAAGGAACACAAAATGCTAAAGGAACCAACATCTAATCCTCAAACAGGATGTGAGATAGTTTACAAGTTTTATAATAATAATAATTGTTTATTATAGACAACAATCGGTCCAGTGATAGCTATTACTACTTACTTTAGTTAAATTGATTAACGTATTTTGTAAAAAATTGCATGCTGTGTATTATATGGCAAAATGTGTCTTTGCACCTATTTAGAATGTACCATCCTCTGTATCACATTTTAAGCAAATATAGTTAATTTGAAACTAAAAGAATAAGATTGACGCTCCTGACCGCGGCTCGCAAACACTATTAGTGGAATAGTAGGTACTCCGTTGCCATATTGTGTTCTTTTTTCTGGCTTCATTCGCTAGTTATACCCGCTCCGTCTATCTTATTCTTTTGGGCTGAGGTCCTGATGTTATAACTTTATAAGCTATAATAACTATACCATTAGAGGTCTGCAATGAACTTCACAGTCTCCCGTTATGCTGTGTGTCTTCAGAAGAGTCTTCCGTTATGTTGTGTGTCTTCAGAAGAGTCT
This sequence comes from Asteroscopus sphinx, assembly GCA_949699075.1. NCBI lineage: Eukaryota > Metazoa > Arthropoda > Insecta > Lepidoptera > Noctuidae > Asteroscopus > Asteroscopus sphinx. Next base: position 23,793,018 of record OX453005.1, on the reverse strand, counting down.
TCCGTTATGTTGTGTGTCTTCAGAAGAGTCTTCCGTTATGTTGTGTGTCTTCAGAAGACTAGGTACCATTTAACAGCATGAATGTATCGTTCAACCAAAATCCATGAGCATTACATGCATACATTTGTGTTATGTAAGTACGGGTATATTCCAAGAAACCTTGCTTAAGGTGAATGCTACAGGGTAGCCCGCGAAATTCAAAAATTTTGGCGTTTTTTGCAAATTGTAGCTTTATTTCGCATTGTATATCGGTCTAAATGTGATTAGCGGAAATCATAACAATATATCTAGTGAATAATACTCATAAAAAATGTTAACCTAGCTCTATAAACTGTACAAGCTCTAAAATCGACAATTTGATCGTAAATTAATATTATCAAGCTTTAACAGCTTATGGAGCTAGGTTAATATTTTTATGAGTATTATTCAGTAGATATATTGTTATATCTACTGAATAATATCATATTTTGACCGATATACAATGCGATATAAAGCTACAATTTGCAAAAAACGCCAAAATTTTTGAATTTCGCGGGCTACCCTGTAGCATTCACCTTAAGCAAGGTTTCTTGGAATATACCCGTACTTACATAACACAAATGTATGCATGTAATGCTCATGGATTTTGGTTGAACGATACATTCATGCTGTTAAATGGTACCTAGTCTTCTGAAGACACACAACATAACGGAAGACTCTTCTGAAGACACACAACATAACGGAAGACTCTTCTGAAGACACACAACATAACGGAAGACTCTTCTGAAGACACACAACATAACGGGAGACTGTGAAGTTCATTGCAGACCTCTAATGGTATAGTTCTTATAGCTTATAAAGTTATAACATCAGGACCTCAGCCCAAAAGAATAAGATAGACGGAGCGGGTATAACTAGCGAATGAAGCCAGAAAAAAGAACACAATATGGCAACGGAGTACCTACTATTCCACTAATAGTGTTTGCGAGCCGCGGTCAGGAGCGTCAATCTTATTCTTTTAGTTTCAAATTAACTATATTTGCTTAAAATGTGATACAGAGGATGGTACATTCTAAATAGGTGCAAAGACACATTTTGCCATATAATACACAGCATGCAATTTTTTACAAAATACGTTAATCAATTTAACTAAAGTAAGTAGTAATAGCTATCACTGGACCGATTGTTGTCTATAATAAACAATTATTATTATTATAAAACTTGTAAACTATCTCACATCCTGTTTGAGGATTAGATGTTGGTTCCTTTAGCATTTTGTGTTCCTTTTTCTAGTTTCATTCGATAGTTCTAATCACTCCGTCTATCTTATTCGTTTGGGCTGAGATCAGGACCTGGTGGTGACCTTCCAAATGGTGATGAGAGAATAATTGCTAATGAAAGTACATACAAAATCTTCTGTAAACAACCCGGTCTACTCGCGTTTGATGAACGACAAACGAAGTACGAACTTACACAATAAAGATAGGCACATAAAATAGGCACGATAACAAACATACACTACGGTTCATAGTCGTATGAAATTGACTGGAGATCAGAGAAACAAACGTCAAAACACGATCATCGCATGCGAGGGTACGATGGTTGACCGGAGTAGCAAATTGTGCGATGAAAGGTAAATCGTAAAACCAGAGTAGAACCTGAAATAAATAATCTAGACTGATATTTACTGATATTTTATATTCGATTATCACTTGCTTGGAAAACATCGCGAGGAAACCTGCACACCTAAGAGTTTTCCATACAGTTCTCATTGGTGTGTGTAGTCCGCCAACCCGCACTAGGCCAGCGTGGTGGACTAAGGCCTTAGCCTTCTCGTACTGAGAAGAGGCCTGTGCCCAGCAGTGGGACAGTAATGGGCTGGTTATGTTATGATACACTTAGGGGCTAGCTCACCAACAACATAACCAACGTTTAACATCAAAACAGCCACTTAGCTCAAACGTTTAAACCGATGCTTACAAATTAAACATCTGCTATTTTGTTGGTGAACATCAACAACATTTTCAGCTTATGTTATTACACGTTATTATTATTGAGACCAGCTGTTTAATTAATTTTTGTCCACTAAAATTAGTGCTGCTAAGTGTACTGAGTAGTTAAGATACTTGTCGGTCAATAAAAGCTCGCCAAAGTGAGTCAATGCCGTCAATACCAGACCTCTCTACATAATGAGCTAAGTCGAACAATTATTGTTCAAATACTCGGTTGCCAAATAACTTCTAATGCAGTAATTCCGCTTCGATAATTGCTATTATTAACAATTTTAAGGCCGTGAAAATGTTTATTCTCAATAATAGGCAGGTCCGGACGCTTGACAGGCAATTTCACGCCCCAACATTGCTTGGAGCACTAAATTATGTGCAAACTTGTTTAGTTCGTTTCCGGGTAGAAAATTGCTGAAGAAAAAGCTTTTATCTAATATAGTTTAATTTACGTTTTTATAGCTATTGGAATATAACGCTTTTTTTTTTTTTTTTTTTTTTTTTATGATTTATAGATCTGCTCTTGACCACAATCTAGACAGCTTTGTCAGGATGTGGTCGACGATGGAGCGAGCAAACCTATTAGGTGCCGATTCACTCCAGCTTTAAAGGCGTTAGGGTTATAAGTGCCCGGAAATACAGATGCCGGCAGTGAATTCCACAACTTGGCTGTGCGCATTATGAAAGAGTTCTCAAAGCGCTTGGTCCTGATAGTAGGGATTTCCACCAAATGTGGATGATATCCTGCAGTGCGGCGTGTAGTCCGATGAAAGAAAGGAGATGGCGGAATAAGCTCATGGAGCTCTTGCGCACACTCTCCAAAGTACAGCCTGTAGAACACCGACAAACAAGCAACTGTGCGTCTATGGGCTAAGCTTTGTAGCTTAGATTTTGCTAACAGTTCATCACCAATTCACGCTTATTTAAGAGAGGGAGTTTGAAAGTAGCGTCAGTGACGGAAAAGTTGAGAAGCAGTAGATTGTCATGGTATGGACACGTGATGCGGAGAAATGAGGAACATGTTACGAAAAAAGTTTTGTGTATGAATGTGGATGGCTATAAGAAAAGAGGTAGACCAAAGAAAAGATGGATGGATTGTGTGAAAGATGATATGGATAAAAAGAAAGTGAACACGGAGATGACGGCTGATAGAGATGTATGTAAGAAAAAGACATGCTGCGCCGACCCCAAATAAATTGGGTTAAGGGCAGGAGGATGATGATGATTTAAGAATCAGATTTGCTTCTTACAACGCGAAATAAAGCTACAATTTGCTAAAAACGCAAAATAATTTGAATTTCGCGGGCTACCCTGTAGCATTCACCTTAAAGGTTATTTGTACACGGTTTATTTGGTACTAAATTCCTTCGATCCGAAAATTAGAACTTGTAAATGTCTAGATCTAAATCTAATCGTGGATCTAACATCAAATATCATATCTGTTAACAGTATGGGACAAAATTATAATTGAATGTAATATGAATACCTGATTTATCAGTTGATAAGCTTGATAAAGTTAGATCTTAATTCATTAAAGAAACATATAGACACAATACACTTTCAATTGTTTCGCTGCCGCCGGCGGTTTTCCGACCGTTGATGATTGAAAAGTAAGGAAGTAAGTGTGTTGTACTGAACTACTTCTACAGTTTGCTGATGATATTAATAATATACTACAACGTATGGGTAATTATTACTATGGGTATCAACCTAATATCGGTCTTTAACTAAAAACTCAATCCACATAATACACTGCTATCAACAAAATCAAAGACTTCAAGAGAAATTGGTCTGAATAAACGCTTTTTAACTCTCCAACTGTGAAACACTCACGCGCATAATCCATACTCATTACAGATTTGTTCTGTTCAATTCGGTGCTTTGAATGGTATTAATGCATGTATATTAGCTATGATCTCTCGGTCTAGTGGCCACCAAGGTAAATAATGCACATAATATTAATGAATTGAGTTGCTTTAATGAATATTAGATTTACTCACGCCTGAATGAAAGTATCGCGTACAACGAGACATAAATTTCATTAATACTAGATATATTTATAGATATTTGCAATAGGTTTATATCATTGTAATTATATGCATCATAAAGTATTTATTTAAATATCGATATGTAGCTTATGGTTAATACAAATAGGTAATATATTATTTAACGGATGAAATAAATAATTTAAGTAAAGACATGCAACGGAAATGTAATTAATTTATGTACCGTAAACTGCCCTAACTTTGCCCACAAGCCCTACTTTGCCTAAGGCATTAACTTAATTTTTACACGCACTAACGCTTTATAACTGAACCAAATGTTAGCGTTGTCATACTTTTTGAAGCTCCCCAAGTACGGAAATCATAGCTATTATAGTTTACTCAATAAATTATTAGGCAAAGTAGGGCTTGTGGGCCAAGTTAGGGCAGTTGACGGTATATAAAACTTGGTTAAACTTAGTAGATAAATCAAATATAAAATAAAATTGTAAGAATTAAATTAAATTACGGAATGTAATTCTACACCACACAACCACAATACAATCGCGTGGTAAGAAATATTAATAATATTGATTACAAAACAAAATGTGTGACAGTTGGTGCGTGCGCTGTTCCGATAATAATCATAAGAACCATTTTGTAAATTCAGTTGAAATCTCAACATCTTGTGAGAATGACTCACCATTGACAAAATAATGTAATGAGTGTAATTTTACAGTCAACTGCTAATCAATTGTAACAAAACCATTAAACCGCGTCCCCAACGACAGCGTCGCCGGCGGACGGAGTGGAAGCGTTGGCGGGGCGGAGAGCGGCGTGACGAGTAGTGGCCTTTCTCGACAGCAGCGGGCAAATCGCTTGGAATTACAATAGTATAGCGTAGTCGTACGACCGCCTTAAACGGAGTACCAACGCTATATTGTCGCCCACAGCTCGTGCACCGCTCTCGGTGCCGCTGTCGTTCAGAACGGCACCATATATAGTACGCGCAATCTAACTTGGCCGGAGTGAAGTGAGGCACTGCGCATGTTTCCTCGCCTCCCGCCTTCAACTGACACCTATAAAATTGTTACTGCGACGGTTTTGTGACAACTTCACTCTGGCTAAAATTGCGCCTACTGTAAATTAATGTGTATTGTATCATCGCTGCATCGCTCCCACCGTCGCTACCGCCCCGCCTGCCACTGTTGTCTAGGACGCACCCTTAAGCGGAACTGACTTAGTAAGTAAATTTCATTAAAGTCAGACTCAGCTTATACGACTTTTTTAGCATCGATATGCGCTTGACTGTACCACACTATTCAAAACCAGGTTTCGATTCACGGTTTCGGTAAATTTTGGCATAAAAGACCGATGTAACAGTTAGGTGACAACAAAAGACCACGGACGTCTAAATTAGTAACGTTTTCCTATCAATTTATTGTGTTTTGAAAGTCAGTTCACTTTCTTTCAGACAGCTGTCTGACCACTCCAAAGTACACTAAACTTTCTATCAAAAAATACTATTACATTATTTTAATTTGTTGCAATATAACTCTATCGCGTGCTTTGACTTTATGTGCACCAAACACGAAAGATACGCATATAAATTTGATGAAAGTGAAATTTATAAAACGTGCACCTGAAAAAAATATTTTTTTATTAAATAAATAACGATCTACGTTCCACCAGAAATTTAAAATTGTTTAATTGTTAAAATTTTGTGCATGAATAGACTGGACCCTCGCAAAAGGTCGGGAAAACTTGTTCTTTAAATTATTAAATTTGCTATGTTGTGTAGACGGCTCTTGTAAAACTTTGCTCCACAAAGTAGAATATGAGTACTTTTTATCCATGGGCAAGTAACCCAAAGCGGATGGAAACGAATCAAACAAATAATTTTATTTGCATGAAATGTGGTTTCTACAGGTAAAGGTGTTACAATAAATAGTTCTACACATTTTACCATTTTTAGTGTACAAATATTAAATAGTATTATCTGACTAGTCCTGCACTTAAAAAAAAAAAGTAAACCTAACCAATGATTTTCGTTAATCCATATTGTTTTGTACAGTAAAAATGGAACTAATCGACTTAACACGTTAACTTCAACTGCGAAGAAACAGTAAAGTTGTAACAGTTTATTTTAATGTTTTAATGTGTATCTGCAAATGCTTTTAGGTTGATACTTCTTAATAATTAGAAGACAGAAAAGGAAAACAGTTAAAAGAGACAGTGGTAATTTTTAAACAATTTATATAACTATTACGCTCTTTACTGTTTTTGCCCGTTTATAAAACGTTCAATTAACAATAAAATTATTATTACTTAAAAATGCGTTGAGTTTACTGAAAAAAACAGTTTTTTCTTTTTTTTTAATTGGCAACTAGTTAAACGTTTCTGCCAAAAAAAACTGTTTGAAAACTAATCGAAAACAGTAGGAAATCAGGTTTTATTTTTTTAATTATGGCTTATATTATCTGTGGCATACAATAATTGGCAGGACCCTTAAAAATAAGTTGCTTATATAGATTACTCATTAATTAATTAGTATCCTTTTACGACACAGTAATTGTTGTAAAATTACTATAACATCAATTAAAAGTCATGAAAACCATATGTCAATTACTATAGGAGTCGACGCTGCATATTATTTTCTTCGAATTCAATTTAATTAATTAATATGTTGTATGTTGGTACGAACGTAACATCAACATAACAGTTTACAAAAACGCCCATTCTTCTTTTTAAAGTAATACTTGACCACACTTGTATTTGTACTTGTACTTGGTCGCAATATAATATATGACCATGTGGCCAGTCTACAAAACAAACACATCCATAGAACATTGACTCACACAACCCATTTCCTACACACACTAGCACAAATCCCCCCTCACACCTAATACTCACACCTTTTCACACTCACCCCTACAAACAGTTTTTCCACTAAAAATAAGTACTACTTACCTGTATGTAATCCTACTCGATGGACGGATAGATGACCCCTGTGTAACACAGGATCTTCCTAGCACGGGGGTCATTGACCAAACCTTTTTGCACCTGTAAGTCCTACGCTGTAAATGTTACACATACTTTGTACATTAAATTGTAAAAAAAAAAAAGTATTATTGGTACTCAAACACATCGAAACTTGTGTGTATATATTTTATCTACTACCGCTACGGCGTAGCTTAAGATACGGCGTAGAATACTTTTGAATGCTAATATTATTATATACACATCGTGCGACTCGCAGTTCAACTAAATTATTATTTATTCTATTTACTAACCAAAAAACAAATAAAACCACAACTACTCTATTAACTGATTCACTTATAAACACGTTCATGCAAACTTACGCAATTTGAAGGAACAATGCGCTAACAAGAAACGTTATTCAAGTGAAAGTACGGTGATGATAGCAACACAGCCACCGGGACGTGCGTGTGCGCAGCTAGCAGATCGTAATTATGCGGCATGCTGTTCTCGTTGAATATTAATGGCGACATTAAACGTAAGCTCTTAAACACATGATATATTCTCCGCCAATTAATTTAAAGGTAATTAGTGACAGACAGTGGCTTAGTAAATTAATCCTAATAAGACTTTTTTCTTCACAGTCGCGTTTTGCCTTTCTAGAAGGGTTGGTTTATGAAACACAATAGTTCACAATCAACCCTAATATTTTAAATGCGAAAGTAGCTCTGTATATCTGTTTTTACCTTTTCACGACTAAAACTCTGAACCGATCGAAATGTAATTTGGCAAAAAGGTAGCCTGGGACCTGGAGAAGGACAAAGGCTACTTTTTATTTCGAGAAAATAATCAATTTCCAAAGGATAACGACTTTGTGATAAACCAAATTACAAGCGATCCTGGGTTCGATTCCCGGGTCGGGCAAAGTGTTATTGGGTTTTTTCATTAGGAAATTCTCAGTAACAGCCCGGAGTCTGGATATGTGCCCGGTCAATGGCAATAGGTTCGCCCCCTAATACATGGGACTATAACATAACTGGCTATACACCTCTGCCTACCCCTTCGGGGAAATACAGGCGTGATGTTATGTTATGCTATGTTATGTTCTTAAAACTATTTTCTGTAAATGTTGGCAGAAGGATAAAATGCCATTAAATGAATCTTGAAGAAGAAGCGTGTTAAACAGCGGGCAGAAGCTAGTGACTTATACACTAGCTTCATTTTAAGTGATTTGGTATTTTATAACAGGTATCTTGCCTTCAGTTTTTAATATAAGCTCCGCATTTCACTTGTATTGCAAACAATTTTTCAGGAAGATATTTTGTACAGTTCCTGCTGTATGCGTATTTGAAAATTTTTCGCACTCTTGTATCCGTTGCAACATCCGCTAGTCATTTACCACTTTCCCATTTATTGTGGAAGCCAACTAGGTTGTAAAACAATATAACGATAATATTATTTCCTGATTTGCTTATTTAATTAAAAGCTAATTATAAAAAAGACGTGTGGCACTCGGAGACTGCCGCGGTAAAGCTATTGCATAGCATTTTTATCAATACAAAGAGGAGGTGCCCTAACGCCGAAACTCTAAGCAGGCATGAGTCACCAAATTGCGGGGCGAAGAGGGGGATTACGCATGCGCAGTAACGCCGATACAACCAATGCCACCTAGAGGCGATTTGCAGAACTAAAGAGACATTTGACACATGACAGACAAGAGCGTGATATTTCAAAAAGTCATTAAAAGTTCTGCTATTCTTCGATAGATGGCAAAACTAAAAAGTATCACCGCTGTGCCGGTCGGAGTGGGGGGTGTTAGGTTATTTTCGTTACGGAATTTCTGGATTCGGTCTCCACGCTCAAGGCCCGCGATAGAAGCTATGCAATAGCTTAATAATCCACTGTCATTACATCATAATATTACGCCTTAATGTCCACTATTTCACAATGATATATTAATTCTGCAACCACATAGTGGCGTTAGGTGTAAGGGTGAAAAGATTCTCTAGAGAGCCAGAGTACGAAAATAAAGGACAGCATTGAACTATATGTTTCACAGTCAGTGAACTAGATAGCCTTTAACCATTTCAACGCCACGGCGTGAAAATGATGAATTCAATGATCGTCCGGCGCACTCTGGGTAGTCAGCCCCGCTATCAACCTGCTGACTGGCTAATCTTTTCCCCACGACATGAGCTGTTATTATTATGTAGCTCATGTCGACACGAAGAAGAAGAAGAAGAACGCCACGGCATCGTAGATGTTTTCGTGCTCTCAGCGCCACGTCTTTTGTAGAAGATAAATATTGTATGGATATTCATCATCATCATCATCATTTCAGCCGAAAGACGTCCACTGCTGGACATAGGCCTCCCCCAAAAATCATGTTTGGGGGGATATGCCATAATCGCCCCGCTTGGCAGGCGGGTTGGCGATCGCAGTTGGTTGGTTAAATACTCAGAGAACGCTGCTGCCCATCCTCTGGTAGCCTTTTACGACACCCATAAGAAGATATAGTGTGTGATATCGTTCCGTGTGGTGCCGGACGTAAAGAATTGTATGGATATTAGTACAAAGTAATAAAAACGTAGCGCTGAGGGCACGAAATCGTTTGTCTTCTATACGTGTCATTGGCGGTAAAAAGGGTGAAGATGCCATACAATTAAATAAATAAATGTCAACTATTGAACGTGGGTCCCCTCACATATCGCTTTGATATTACCATAATAAACCCGCTTGGTCCTCACACCGTGTTCCACTAATACCCTATTAATTTATACCACATTATTATGCACTACAATGCGATGAAAAAGAAAAACCACCAAAAAGGAAAGTGAGCAACTAATAACTTTCTCCATTCCTGATTGTGATCAGAATCAATTTAGTTGTTAACTTGCATGAAATCAGAGTTAATGTAAGCAAACTGTGGCAGCCCTATTTAATTTCACCTTTCGTTATCACTGAGATGGTAATGACATGTATGCTGAACAAACTGACGATTATATTGTTTATTTAACTCTCAGTTAAATTCTGTTAACACGATTTTCACCGAATTATTTAAGCGTAGCTATTCAAATATTTATATTTTAACCAGTCAGCCTACGGTAAATTCTAAGTGTTAATTGTTTGCTAACTTTGAACTCACAAGTAACCGCGGGGGCGCTCCCAAACGTCAATACCCTAAGTATCTTATGTACCCTAGAGGGCACGCCGTCCCCAAGCGAAAAAAAAACAATTTTCAAATATATTTAAGGTTCTAATTCGATTACACGAAATATGAGAGTGTGGCCCACTAAAAATTTGTTTATGACAATAAAAATGTATTGTCTATAGAATGGTTAACATACTAACATTTTAAGCGTAGCTATTCAAATATTTCTATTCTAACCAGTCAGCCTACGGTAAATTGTTTGCTAACTTTGTCTAGAGTTCTGAATTCAAAATGTATGTTAAACTGTATTGTGAAATTCACTTCTGAAATTAACAGTAACATGAAATAGTGCGTATTAGTTAAGCTCTAAATATTTTAGATACGCAATTAATGACAACACTAGATCGAAACGAGAACGGTCGTCAAAAGAAACTAGGTATAGTACGTATTTTTATTATTATTGCATTAAATTTAATTTTATTAATGTGTGCAAACCTGAGAAGGCTGCACAATTTTGAATATGATAGAATATATTTATTTGCGTAAAACATGAAGAGAAGCTTCTATAGCGGCCTCACACACGGCCGCTGGAGAGTAAACCGAGACAAAACGTCACCATTAACATGCGCATGCGTTCTATCCGCGCTTGCAAAAGCGTAGACGCATCGTTTCTGTCGGGCATCACCGACGCCACCCGTTTTTTTTCGGTGGTCTGTGTAGTCCACCAACGAAGCCAGCGCGACAGCGTGGTGGAATAAGGCTTTAACTCTTTTCATTCTAAGAAGAACCCTCTGCCAAGCAATGGGACAGTAATAGGCTAATTATGCTTATTAACATTCATCTTATCATCATCATCATTTCAGCTGAAAGACGTCCACTGCTGGATATAGGCAAAGAAAGAAAGAAAAACTTTCATTTGGCACAATATCAGCCGAAAGACATCCACTGCTGGATGTAGGCAAAAAAAGAAGAAAGAAGAAAATCTTTTATTTGGCACAGGACAGTGACAGCTCAACAATAATATTAATAAAATGACTAAAATTAGACATAAGTAAACATGAAGTTGTTGTCTGAAGCATAGTGAAAAGGGTCACAGCATGTGCATAGGCCTCCCACAAAGTGGGGAGGATATGCCATAATCACCACGCTTGGCAGGCGGGTTGGCGATCGCAATTGGTTGAATAAATACTCAGAGAACGCCGATCCTCTGGTGAAGTGAGCCCCTTAGTCACCTTTTATGACACACACCCACGAGAAGAGATGGGGTAGTACTATTCTTCGTGCCCGGCACCACACGGCTCAAAGGATGTACTGTATGTATAGACCATAGACCAGTAAGCTTACTGGTCTGTGGTACAGACTCAAACAATTGACTTTGGAAATCATAGGCATTTATGTATACTATGCAACTCGCTTGCAAAAGCATGTATTGAAACCAAACTTATCATATGGGCCTTGGAGCATATGAATTGACGTGTGAACTTGCCCAACGCTGATCGTGCTTAGATCATGAACTTACTCGGCTAAGGTCAGAACATAAAGTATCATATTACAGAATTCCACGCATAGATGAAAGATAAAGTAAATAACAATTTATGTATACCTATCTGTGTCAGTGAAATAATTTTATAATAGGTAGTATATTATTTATATTTAAGAGTTTGAACATATGCTCACGTTTGAACGGTTTTACAAGAATCAAGCCCCAGTAGAGTACTACTGGTGCTTGATTTTTGGAACAAAAATAAGTGACCACGGCCAATGCAACTTGACCGAAACGTCGAGGTTAGTCAAATTTTTTGTTATATTTTGATTTAATTGTGCGCGACAAGTCCCGTAAACATAGTTCAATATAAGTGAGAACTCACCATCGATTGTCTTGGGAATCCGCAGTGAATTTTACTACTTTTCACAGCGAATTCAGAAGTGAGTTTGCTAGTAAGATATTACGGAATAGCACAGCTGGTCCATTACAGGCTACAGCACTATCAGTACAATGCATGCGATTAAGTCGTACATACAATAAATAATTTATTACTTACGCCTCGTAGACCCGCTAATAAGGGATTGAAGGCTGTCTGTCAGATTATAATTGATTATTGCTGATTTTGACAGCTGCGGTCGCTAATAAATTGGCTTCTTTGACTGAAAAAAGTCGGCGTTTTTTTTTCTAAATTAAAATAAAAGTGTGAATGAAAAATAACGTATTTTTGATAAAATTTAAACGAACGTAGAACTTCATAATATTGACTTCTTTTGTTCTTTAATAGGTAAATTTGTTGTTTTTTTTTTTTCATTTCAAAATAACATAATTTTCGTGTTTAAAGTATTGAGTTTTGTATTAAGTATTGGGTGTTTCTTATGCATTATAAGTATGCATTTACAAAAAAAAAGTATACAAGTATAATATCCATTGTCTAGTACTCATAGCACAAGCTCTGCTTAGTTTGAGACTAGATGGTGCTGTGTAAAAATGTCCCAAAAATATTTACTTATTTATTTATTGACAGCCGCGGTTACTAATAAATTGACTTGTGGTATAAATATTTAATTTTATTTCGACAGAAGCAATTAAGCAGGTTGTAGATATGAAATAAGAACACAGATATTTCTATTAAACCCTGTTTGAGAAATGGACGTAAATATTACAGACTTACTAAGGGTAACTGAGGTTAAAACTTGCGAAACTATATCATAAAATCCTAAAAATAAATTAAGGAAGTAGGTAAGTAGGGACAGGCATTCAAACCTGTTAAACAAAAACTTGAGTCAACAGACAGAACAAAACGAAAAAACAAATGTACTTCCCGTCGACTCGATCCGTTCTTTATTACATAAACCGATCTTTTATTACCTCTCTCTAGTAACTTTGTGATTTAAATCGTTTATTTGTAATCGATACAGTTCTTGTGGCCAATCACCGTGACAGACGCTTGACATGGCACAGCGAACAAATATATCACTTTACGGACATGTTATTACGCTGAGTGACTCGGTTTGCTTCTAAAGCAACTGTTAAAGTAAGCACTTTCACTGTTTCCGCTACAACAAGCTCGATTGTTAGGTGGAGAAAATCCTATTACTTAGCAAAACGGAGTTTCTTGCTGGCTCTTCTCCGTAGGATCAACTTTTTGGAACCGTGCTACTAGATTCATAATTAACGTTTTGAAAGTGCATGTAAATACTTAGGTATTCGAAATGAAAACTTTTGATTGTGAACGTCTGTTGACAGTACAGAAAAGACTGACTTTGAAAATAGTGTTTTGATAAAAAATTCATGATGGATTTTAAAAAAAACCCCCTTAACTCTCAAAGTATACTTCAAATCTCTAGGTGTACCGGCTAATAATAATAAATTCATTTATTTCAGATAATTAAATCAATAGAAAAATTACACGTGACTAAAAAAAAAGCTAAGCTAACTAAGGTTACGTAACGTCTGTCAGTCAGTCAGTGTTATAATTCTATTAAGTAAGATAAAATGTAACCTATTGTCACAGACATAGTAAAAAACCTATTGTCAAGAACTTATTAATATTGATTCCCTTTAATAATTTTGTATTTGTTTATTTTTTTAAATTTCAACACAAAAGATTTTTTGTGTTTTAAAGTAAAGTACCTAATTAAACTACATATAGGTACGAAAAGTTTAACGGTTAAAGACATTTATTTATTTACTCAAAGGTTAAAATAATCACTTACAGAGTAAAAATAATTATATTTTAATATCTAATGGTTATCGATTAGCGTAGTAAGTTAGTGTAGGGTAGTGAGTAAAAATGTTTCGTTCAAATTAAACGAGCGAGCGTCATAAAAAACGGTAGGTCTGTGTAGGTAGTCATTTAGTGGTTTTAAGTCTCAACTGTCTGAATACATAATAGAACATATTTCACCTTCCTATTGAGGCTATGAAACTATTGACTGAGTATTCGGCGACCATTAGAATAAGTTTACTAAAATGTTAAAACTATTTTCATGTAAGTGGCATATTTTGTCTTTTTTTTAATAAATTTCTTTAAACCGAGGTAGGTGTACTGGCAGCGGTTGTTAAGGCCTGTGATATAGTGACTGCTAATTAAGTGATGTTTAGTATTGTAGGTACTTATGGTTATTTATCTTATGTGATTCGATTTGCAATCTAATTACAGTAAAAGATTTAGCTTTTTTATATAGCAGCATTCTGGTTGGCAGCGAGACCGTAATACTGCCTGATAAAAACGATCGTGCACTTGCCCAGCCAGGCGCGTCTTAGAGTAATAATAAGATAATAAATTCCAAACCTCGGATTAAACGACTATGCAATTATATTATCAACCAACAAACAAGTTGCATGCCAATCAACGAAAATCTGACACAAGTAGTGCACTGCCGCAATGTTGAAACGCCTTATTGATATACAAAGTTAAAATGTGTTATACAACCTGTAATAACGTAGAACCAACTCTTTAATTACCGTTTGACGTTATCTTTAATAATTCACTCTCTACTCGTTTTAATACCTATCTGGCTTCGAGTATAATCATCGATTTCAACGGAGCCGTGGGCAGAAAGATTAAAGAAATATGAAATGACGGAATACTACTATTTCTGAGCTTTATACTAGTTAACGCAATAAACTAATCAAAACGGGAACTATCACATTCTGAAGGTTCTTAGTTTATACTAAACCTCTCAAGGGGTCATTGTACTCATCACTAGGAACAACTTTTACCATGGGACCAACCCTGAAATTACGAAGAAAAATCTGCTTTATTATCTCTATATTTTGTCGATTTATTTGAACACAAATGTAGGAATCAGCTGTTATTTTTTGGTGTTTTCAGTGTTGGTCCCATAATAAAAGTTATTCATAATGATGAGTACAATGGCCCCTTAAGAGGTTTAATGTAAACTAAGAATAAGGTTGTATTATTTTCCAGTTTGACGACAGTAAAACAGCGAAATATAGGAAATAATAACATATAAACCCTCTCTCCCTCCCTCTCCTCCCCTCCCTCCCCTCTCTTTACTTGCCCATATTGTCCATCCTAAGGTTGTCTGGAAGAAATCGCCTTGAGCGATAAGACCGCCCATTGTACATGTGTTCTATATAAGTCATATATGTTGCTATCTTCTTTTGTGTACAATAAAGAGTATTTGTATTGTATTGTATTGTATAAACAACTATAATAATAATTACTTGGAAGCGAAATCTTAAGTGCAATCGTTCCAGGCGACAAACTAATTAGTATTATTACCTCATTATTGTAAAATGGTAATCTAAACTAAAAGGCGTGTAATAAAATGTTCGGTGGTACAATTAAATAGATTAATTGCTTAAATAATGCTAATCGATAAAACATGTTGCAATTGGCCAGCGGTCTGTCCAAAGAAATGTAAATACATGCTGAAATTTTAATCGCTTCTTTCCCGTAAAGGGGTCATTGTATTCATCATTATGAACAACTTTTTCTATGGGACCAACCCTGAAATCGCGAAAAAAAAATCAGGTAGTCCCTACATTTTATCGATTTAAGTGAACACAAATGTAGGGACCAACTGATTTTTTTTTCGCGATTTCAGGGCTGGTCACATAGAAATCTTAATAATAAGGTAATAGAAATGTTATCTATGTATTTTCGTACCGGCACGCGTGTCGCCGGTTTTCCGCTAAAAACACATAAATACGCAATTACGCCCACCATGTTTCTAGCATTCAATGCAAAATAAATTAAGCCTAAAAAACAAACCGCGGTTAGATATGCTGAAAAATTCAATTTTAGTGACTCTGCGTCCAAAACAGCACTGATGATCAAGCAAAAGGTTCGCGCACGGGTGTCTTACCTGTACGGGGCGACAAGATCACGTGCCTTTGCCACTTGTATTACCTTATTATTTAGATTTCTATGCATACTCACTATAATGCGTGTTAGCTGTAGAACTGGAATAAGTAGTTCACATCATCATCATCATTTCAACTGAAAGATGTCCACTGCTGGACATAGGCCTCCCCCAAGCATCGCCACAACGACCGGTTCTGCGCCTTCCGCATCCAGCCACGCTGCGCCTTCCAGTACGTGGTCGCCACCCCAGAACTTTACTATCCCATCGGCCATCCGTTCTGCGAGCACTTAAGTTTGGCAATTCTTCGGGCTATGTCAGTTACTTTCGTTCTCCTGCGAATCTCCTCATTTCTGATTCGATCACGCAGGGACACTCCGAGCATAGCCCTCTCCATTGACCTTTGAGTGACTATGAGCCTTCTTATCAGGTCCATTATGAGCAACCACGTTTCAGTACCGTAAGTAATTACTGGCAACTCACACTGGTCAAAGACTTTCGTCTTGAGACACTGTGGTATTTTGGACGAGAAGATATTGCGTAGCTTCCCGAACGCTGCCTAACCAAGTCGGCTTCGACGATTGACTGACCGACCGACGATTGAAGTAGTTCACATAAATCCTACAATTTCCAAGTATTTTCGCCATCGCGCTTCGGAAACCAGCGTGGTTAATGGCGTGTTTAAAGGGGCTGAACGACACAATCGTGTGTAACGATCGATGATTGATTCATTAAACAAACAAATTGTTCTATCAACGGTGGGTTGCATACAATACACGCTAGTTTTTTTTATCGTGAAGTGAGTTGTTAATTGAAAATCGTATATATTACGACCTTTTATTCCTAATAGCTAATATCAATCAATTTCCGCCTACGTGTTCGTAAGTAATCGCAATTATGATAATTTAATTGATAAATAGTTTCAAAAGTGTGACTATAACAATATATTGCCGATTGCTCACTTTTAATTAAATAGTTTTGCCAAATATTTGACCGCTTAAGGCTATGCTTGCGGGGCCGTCTTTATTACCCGGTTAACTTACATAATTGTTCACAGATGATTAAAGATAGTGATCAAATAAAACTAACATAATCTATTACTGCAAGCTACTGTCACAGCTACTATTAGTGTATTGCTGTCTAATGAATTATAAGACAGGATACAGGCAAGCAATATAGGTATCTACAGTAATGTTTTGGTATCATGGTCCTCGAACTATACAAGTTGTTGATCTGTAACCGTGCCATATTTCTAGAGCAAATGATAAATAATATTCATCTAAAAGTACATAAAAAATTCTACGATTATTTAATACCCAAATTTTCACTCGGTAACATAGCGAGGGTTTGAGAATAAATCCCGAACGACTCTGATAATAAGTCATCGGTGGCATTGTCAAAGGGTGGAAATATTTATTTATTTATTTATTAAATTTATGCACACACAGAGAAATAATAATAAAATACATAGAAATGAATAGTACAAAGGCACTGCTTATTAAAATATCTGCAAATTGTTTTGGTGGTTTCGCCCCCATCGTTTTAGTGTCGCACGTGACACATGGGGGGAATTTGTTTGTTTACAAATAGGTATTTAAACAAAAACAAAAAATGGAATTGTTTTTTTTTTATTGATTCGTTTTCAGTATCAGTCACCTCCTTAAATATGGCACGAATACATATCAAAACGTTGTATAGATAGCCTGTTTTTGTTTTACAAAAGTAGAACCGTACAGATTATCAGATTAAAACAAATCGATATACTTCTAAAGAACAAAATAATAGAGCCACATTTAAAACCATTACTTTAAGAGCATGATAGCATCACAGAAGCACTCTAAGATTCAGACCTATCAGTAAAACGATCTATGTAAAAAAGATAACTGTGGTTACACGCGCTCAGTAATGTTATCATTTAACTAAACACATATACTGTAATCGCGTAACGGAACGGTAATAATACTAATAATCCGGTGAACAGATGTGCTCACGAAGCGATTAGATGAACGGGACGAGTCATCGCCGCGGCGAATCGCAAACAACATGATTGAATGCAAACACGTTTCTTAAGCACGCCCATTGAGTTGCACCAACATAGCCAATATACCAATGTTTGAAACCAAAGGCCAACTCACTCGATGTCTATTAGATTATTTCCAAACGATATCAGTAGATAGGTTTAATATTAGATTTTCTTATAAATAAAATAAAACAATTACGAGAGTCACTCTTAGTTCAATTTATAGTTTTATGTTCGTACTATGAAAATTATGTAATGGATCTAGGGTTGTCCGAATAAAGAATTGAATTATTATAACTTTTTCATGCGGGTGTTTCATCAGTTGTTAGTTGTAACGGGCTTGGAACATTTTTTTATCATGTAATAACATTCGATGTACACTATTTATTTCAGAAAATGAATTTGAATTTGTTGGATTCTTACTTCATCATAAATTTTGCAAGTTAGTGACCTAATCGATCGTGTCTAAATCAATTTCGCTTTGAAACCAATTTGCAAACCAGAAAATACGAAACAAAAACAAAACCGATATCGAAAACGTTACTTTAAAACAGAAACATTTTAAAAATGACCACATCGTACTGAAAATTATGGACTGAAATGAACAACGTAAACACGTATGTTTGAAAATTATTAATGTTTAATGTTTAAGTAACAAGAATATTATAGATTGGTCATGTGCAATTTTTCCGTAATCATGCTTTAATAATTTTTAAACATTTCCGCGGTATGTTTTAAGCGCATTATGGGCCATACATTTTTATTTATTTATTTATTTTTTTGTATGGACATTTTTACACAGCACCATCTAGTCCCAAACTAAGCAGAGCTTGTGCTATGGGTACTAGACAATGGATATAATGCTTATATACTTTTTTTTGTAAATACATACTTATAATATTATATATAAGAAACACCCAGACCAACACAAATACTTATGTTCATCACACAAATATTTGTGTCCTGTGGGAATCGAACCCACGACCTCGTGATCAGCAGTCCGACCCTCGAACCACTAGACCACAGACGTAGTCAAAAAAATATTCAACGTACATTTACGTCGCCGTACTGAAAATTATGGACTGAAATGTACAACGTGAAAACGAATGTTTGAAAATTATTAATGTTTAATGTTTAAGTAACTAGAATATGTATTATAGATTGGTCATGTGCAATTTTTCCGTAATCATTCTATACTAATTTTTAAACATTTCCGCGGTATGTTTTTACGCGCATTATGGGACATACATAATATCTAGTGTTTAATTTTTCCAAGGAAGGAAGGAGAAATTCTCGAGAGCTGATTGCAAACCACAGAGCGACCGCAACTGTCCAGTACTAAATTAATCTGGGATTAGATTGCAACAATTTATAGGCCTATTATAAATAAGCAATAAACTAGGCCTAAGTAGCGGCAACAAACTTATTGGGTGGTATATTTATGCAACTAATGAGCGGGTCTTGTGGTCCTAGGTTACAGAATTCTGATTGCTGTACTTTGAAGTGGTGTGAACAGCTTGGTAGCATTTTATGTTTTCTGATACAAAACGCCGCTGCGCACTGTACGTGTGTTTACGAGCGAGTGAATTAAATGCTAATAGATCGCGTGCATGGCAACTGGAGACACTAATAGCAGTAGTAGAATGCTAAAATGTAGTCATCATCATCATCATTTCAGCCAAAAGACGTCCACTACTGGACATAGGCCTCCCCCAGTTAAGGGGGGATATGCCATAATCGCCACGCTTGGCAGGCGGGTTGGCGATCGCAGTTGGTTGGTTAAATACTCAGAGAACGCTGCTGCCCATCCTCTGGTGAATCCCTTAGTCGCCTTTTACGACACCCATGAGAAGAGATAAGGGTGGTGCTATTCTTTAAGTCCGGCACCACACGGACTAAAATGTAGTATTTATCTATAAATCATGCTAGCAAACGTTTTCAGATGTTCTACACCTTAATTATCTAAGCAATACAAGAATTAATGTTTATGTAGGTACGGACAACTGTTACTGCATATCAATGATAGCAAAACCATTTTGAGTGGAACCGGCTTCGTATGTAAGTTTTATACAAGCACAGACCAGTAAGCCTCAAGATGCCACTTAGCCGGATACCCCAGGGTCACCAAGCTTATGCAGTAGCACTGCATAATATTTGCCCCGCCGCCAATCGATACGTCACTCCGTAAGCCAGCGGCACCAATCATACCACTGTTATTTTGAGCCATCAAATTATAACGCGCCGTCCGCCTCCTGTCAACATTTTCACTTGTGTTCTCATGAAATTATTTGTCTTTGCGGCCTCTTGACGTTTACTGGTCTGTGTATACAAGACAGGTTCTGCTTATACTAGTTTTTCACCATCGATATACGCTAGACTGTACATTACCACAACATACACGATCTTACGATTTGGGATACAAAACACACAACTCGTAATTTAAAATAATAACCCTTCTGACTTCGATCTCCTATGATCGAAGCCTTCTGATAACCCGCCTGTAATGACCGGCGCCGTAACGAATCGCCAGCCAATGCAGTGTTTACCAATAAGGAAATAAAAGTATAGTCACTTCAAGGCTTTCAGACCTAAACGGTCTCACAAAAAACGGCCAAGTTCGTATCCAACACGTATTGTTATGTTCCGCAACAAGAGTAAAATTCAACACTTTTTGTTGCATATCCACGAGCTAATAGCCCATAATAATGTTGTTGCAAAATGCACGCTTGAACAACGTAATAATACACAAAACAGATACAGCGTAAATAAAAGTTTCCATTGGCAGAAGAACCTTTGATTTGGTAACAAAAGCTGGTAACACGCATCAGTACAAATATTGTGCAATTATAATCTGGTGGTCTTCAAGGCTCGAGTAAATAGGTTTTTGCAAAATTTTTGCTGGGCAAGCGTGTAACATCGGGTGAGGTGGCGGTCGAACGCAACCCCATTAGGTATTTAAAAAAAACTAGTATAGCTTGTGTTCGAAATTTGACCAACTATGTCTGTATTTAAAAAAAATCTCATGTGTACAATTTATTTAATACACACGTGATTTTTGTGCACATTTATGGCACAGTACCTTCCTAATGATTTCCCCTCCTTTTATTATTAATACAAATAGGGTACAACAATAAATAATACAATTTATAAATTAATACATGAACATCGAAAATTGCCATAAATATAATAAATGTGGCAACTAATCGATCGTATCAGACTGTGTCATGTTCAATTAATGCAATGAGAAAACTGTAACAGCCTATAGGGAAGTAAAAGTCCTTTAATTTAAGGACGCAGTCCCTGGTCCAGTGTTACGAAAACGTTGTCGTGACAACACTATTGGTAACCATTAAACGAGTATCTGTGGGTGCTCGGTTGCTTACACTAGTGAATTTGCATTAACACACCTGTCGAGAGCTACAGCAGACTTATCTAGTTAACTAATCGGTAGTATACTTTCAGCTTCTGTCAGCTCTTGAGAAAATAGTTTCAGATTCTCGAAACGTTCCTTGCTCCACTTGAAATAGCTTCGAAACGTTTGTGATTTACACATCTTTTATCTTTATTGAGTAATCTCGATTTATGAGTAATGTATGCCGTTCATTTATCTTTAGGTCTGTGTTTTGATTTTATGATAGCTTTATTTGGATATTTAGGTTTTGGCGAGTAGGCTGTGAGAAATAGTCGTGTAGGATTAATGCAATTTTGGTATTCGTTTTTGTCAATTTTCTTCCACTGTTGAATGATCACCTATTCTTCTTACAGAATAATTTCAAATAAATTACCTGTAAATAAAATATTTTGAAATTAAAATGACTTTGACCTATGCATTGGCTTTGATACAAAAATTAAAAAAAAGTGGAAACTAGGACCCGCACTAATTTCCATTGTGGTTGCTAACAGATGAATCTATTATGTTTGTGTCGATTCTAACCACTGAGTTGAGACAAAAAATGAGTAATTTAAATGAACTTACAAACAGACCGAGACGACCTCCGCCCGTCACCTTGTACCCAACTTTCAGGCCAAGTATAGAGATGGCTTAGTTATTATCTACGGTCTGAGAAGAGTTAAAAGTCTAAACCCTGGTTGGAAAAGAAAAAAAAACAGTTTTCCACTTCATCGAATGTTAGGACACGAATGGTCCCTCACCATTTTAAAATTATTGAAAAAAAAACTTAATGGAATATTTTTCTCTTCCACAGAAGCCATTGACGCAGCCGACGACCAATCGACGTCAGCGTCATGGTGGCAGGCGGGTACAGCCACACCATTTCGCGAGGGCTCCAGCAGCGCCTTCTCATCGACCCATGGCCTAGTCCAGACACACCCGTCTGGCAGCGATCCCTTCGCCTCCTTCGGTAGCATCGGTAGTACTTCTGGACCTTCGCCAAACCCATTCGCGTCCAGCGGCAGTGGTCCGTTAAGCAGTGGTGTTCGAAGCAACCCTCTGCCTTCTTTGGCGAGGAACGCGAATGGTAAACCTTCCCTGAAACATCTGGACTTCACGAGCAGTGCGACAGCTGAGCTGAGGAGGAACCCGGCGCTGTCGGCCCCTGATGAGTGCGCTCGTGCCTGCAGGGAGAACGAACCGCCCAGGATTTGCTACTACCACTTCACTTTGGAATTATACACGGTTTTGGGAGCGTAAGTAAAGACTTTTATTATTAGTATATTTGCCTCAAACCGTAGCTTTGCGATGGTATTATTTTGTAGGTATCTACTATTTAAACATCATCAGATTCAGTTTGTGGTTTAAACCCCCTTATATTTAAACTGAAAACTTTCATAATATAAACGTAATCAGAAATGAAATCATCTTATTTGGGAATAATGTTTATTTTTTTAAATACCTTATTCATTTCATTTAAAACTTTACTGGAAAAGAATTAAGCTACACATATAAGGAAAATTTGAAGTAGTTTTCGCAAGCAGCTCGAACTAAGATCATGATAATTGAGCTCGTTTCCTTCGTATCAAACGAATCATTGTATTTGTTCAACGGAAATAGAATAATTTGAAACCGTATTACGAAATTGTGATAGATCACCCAGTGACATTGAATGAGTCGTTTTTCATAACAATAACAACACGCTCTTCGTTCTTCATTAAAATTACAAGTTGCAGCTAACGGAGTCGGAAGTCTATTCAATTGTACCAATATAATTGCACGGATTAGACGCTTACTTTACAATCACTGTTATCGACTTATATCATAGCAAAGTTTAAAAAAAGGCTTAAGGCTTGAGTAACTCCTTACCTCACTGTATTTCGTAAGAGCTGCGTCATCCACGCTGTGATCCCGAGATAGTCGAAAATATTTTGAGATGCTCACGCAAAGTCGTGCTGGAAAAAAAACTGACCCAGCGACCGACTTTTCCATTTCGCACATTTTACGCTTTGTTTCACACGAACTGTTAGCCGCATTGGATTCAATGCCGCACTCAGGTATACACCGAGTGATCCAAATTCCGTGAGGCCACGTAATTGATAGGTGACGACAGGACTTATGCAAACCAGTTATTTCACGATAGCCTACGTGTTGCCTGAAAAAATTGTGGTGTAAGAGGTATTGATAAGGAAATAGAGCATAGCAGTGATACTTTTTATTATTATAATATTACAGGGCGTGTCAAGTATGCACACCGAACGCGACGAACGTGGTATGGTCTCACTGCCAATGTGTGTTGGCTGATGGTGTCGAGCGAGGAATACTCACAGCGAACAGAATGTTGCCAGGACCGTCCATCCAGGTCTGCGAGAACGACAAAGTAGTCATCGACGTGGAGAACCACATGGAGGGTATGGAAGTGACCATTCACTGGCATGGAATCTGGCAAAGAGGCTCTCAGTACTACGACGGTGTACCGTTTGTGACGCAGTGCCCCATTCAGCAAGGAAATACTTTCAGGTAAACCTTTACCCCAAAATTCACTCACACTCATCATCCTCCGAGCCTTTTCCCAGCTATGTCAGGGTCGGCTTCCAGTCTAACCAGATGCGGCTGAACATCAGTATTTTACACGGAGTGACTGCCATCAGACCACTACAACCCAGTTACTGGGTTATACCGACATGCGGAGGTTAAACGAGTTGTCAGACTTTCGGGCTTCTGACTACCCATAACGACTGCCATAGATGTTCATATGGCTACCGGGACCGATAGCTTAAGGTGCTCTCCGAGGCACGGAGGGGTCCCGATGTTCAACAAAATGGTCACCCATCCACGGACTGACCGCGGCAAGTGTAGCTTTACCTTGCAGATCATACAATCCGCGCAGTGGCCTGCCTTAGCCCTCCAAAATATGCTACACTATTAACTTCGAAATAGTATTAATTAAATGATCATCATCATCATCATCATTGCAGCCGAAAGACGTCCACTGCTGGACATAGGCCTCTCCCAAGCATCGCCACAGCGACTGGTCCTGCGCTTTCCACATTAAATGATAATTAAATATAATACTATTTATTACAGGTATCAATGGCAAGGTAACGCAGGTACCCACTTCTGGCACGCTCACACTGGACTTCAAAAGCTCGACGGATTGTACGGCAGCATCGTCGTACGTCAGCCTCCTTCCAAGGACCCAAACAGTCACCTTTACGACTACGATTTGACCACTCACGTGATGTTGCTTAGCGATTGGCTGCACGAAGACGCCGCTGAGAGATACCCTGGTCGTCTTGCCGTCAACACAGGACAGGACCCCGAAAACGTATTGATTAACGGAAAAGGTCAATTCAGAGACCCCAACACCGGTTTCATGACAAACACGCCCCTTGAAGTGTTTACGATCACGCCTGGCAGGAGATACAGATTCAGAATGATCAACGCTTTCGCGTCGGTGTGCCCTGCCCAGGTCACTATCGAAGGCCACAATTTAACCGTTATTGCGACTGACGGCGAGCCAGTGCATCCGGTACAAGTAAACACCATCATCTCGTTCTCAGGTAAGCTAAGCACAAGGAAGCAATAAACATACCTGTTTACGATTTAGCTTTCTAACAATGGCAAGTTTTAACATTCTATGGAGAATATTCCATCATAACTGTTTGAAGCGGTCTTTTACAAAGACCAAGCTCAAACTACCACGACGATGATTTCATTATTATGAGAGGTCGCCCAATGGTCGAAATTTGATAGTAATTCATTAAATTTTTATAACTGAACTTTGCCGGAAAAAAACTAGGTATTTAATTTTTTTTTATTAATGGTAAAACAAAAGCTCGTCATCAGCTACTAAAAAAAAAAGTTAACAAAATCGGTTTACAGACAGGTGGCCAAATGGTACTGAGCCGTTTTATTATTGCCTATTTTTCGCGTCAAGCCACGAGAACGCTTATTGGGCAGGGGTGATGCCGTGCCCTCCTCAAACTCCCAGGGTGAGGAGGAGCTGCATACCAATGCTCCAGAGCTTGTTGGCGATAAAATTGTAGATAGATAGATAGATAGAATATACTTATTGTACACCATGAAAATAGTAGTAAACAGGAACAACGTATAAATTATGGGTACATGGGCGGTCTTATCGCTAAAAGCGATATCTTCCAGACAACATTTGGATGGACAAAGAAGACGTAAGATCTAGATGATGGGGGCAGTCCGTGGCGTACTACTAAACTAAAATAAATAAATAGCACAAAATATATTACACATATAGATATCATAAATATATATAATACTCAATCCAAAGCGACAATATCGGCTCGCTTGCGGTTTTCAATACCGCTACTTACCAGCCCCATAATGATTTTGAAGCAGAATTCATAGCTTATTTAATTAAAGCTTATTTTATTTTGAGTAAATTCGTAGGTACAAAAAAATCATATCGAGTCGTAATAGTGATCATCATACTCGCCGACATAAATAATGATTATCGATTGCAATTTTTAATAGACACGCCTTGTGTTGTAATAATGTGTTAATTAGGTAGTGCGCCCAGTCGACCAAAAACATTGTATAACATACGTGCTTCCTCTTTACAACATAGGCAAATTATCTTGATCCTAATGAAATTCTCACAAATATGTTATTTCACGTGTTACAGGCGAACGATACGACTTTGTAATCGAAGCGAACAACATCCCTGGAGCCTACTGGATCCAGGTCCGAGGTCTCGGAGAGTGCGGTATTAAGAGAGCACAGCAATTAGGTATCCTTAGATACGCGAGAGGACCTTACCAGCCTTCTTCGCAACCACCTACTTATGACATTGGCATCCCTCAAGGAGTGGTGAGTTGTAACTCCCAGTGTACATTTCTGCGATACTGTAATATATTAAATACCACTAGTAGATTCAGTAGAATATTGATACTATGATAATGTATATATTTTCTACATTTCCTGTATTATGGTAGCAGTAGTATTTAAAGATGAATGAGGAAAACTTAATAATGGTGCTGCATCCTAAGTGTTCAGTGGCGTGGTTTATGGAGTACGTAGCTCGTGTCATGAGACTTCCCGCCTCAATTATCAAACGGCGGATATTGCATACTGAATTCTTGGTGCCGACACGACAGCCTCGATTAAACATGGTTGAACTGTCGACTTTATACCTACTCGTTGCTCAAACTTAAATACTGGTGTCAAGCCAATATGAAACCAATTTTGCAGCGGTGAATAAATTAAAACGAAAAATCAAATTATGGAGCTGTTGACGAATTAAACCATGTACAGTCAGGTGAAATAACTACCGGTACATTGACCGGTTCTGTAAATATATCAAAACAAACTAGTCTCTGGAGCAATTTTTTAATCAACTACATACCAATGCAACGGTTAACTATAAGGTGTGTGTTTGCACTGTGATTGGATTTCTGCAAGAGTGCAAAGAATTTCCCAACTTGTAGTTTTTAGTAACTGTAGTCAATTGAGTAGTGAATAATGTATATTTGCACGTAATATTAGTAATTGCACGTACCTTTCTCCTCACTAACTATTCAGGTGATGAACCCATTGGACGCCAGGTGTAATATAACAAGGAACGACGCTGTTTGCGTCAGCCAGCTGAAGAACGCCAAGCACATTGACCCGGCTATCCTTCAAGAAAGGCCGGATGTTAAAATCTTCTTACCTTTCCGTTTCTTCGGCTATAGGCCTGAGATGTTGTTCCAGCCGAATACTTATAACAGATTCTTAGGTAAGTTACTCATATCAATGATTTCCAAATTCGGTTGAATGAAATAAAATAAGAAACAATATTAACATATCAACTTTTGCAGTTGCACCTGGAGGAGACCATGTGATCAGTTTGATCGATGAAATTTCATATATGGCTCCGCCTGCGCCTTTGATCAGTCAGTATGATGATATCAACCCCGAACAGTTCTGCAACGGTGACAACCGCCCCGCTAATTGTGGTCAAAATTGCATGTGCACACACAAGGTCGACATACCTCTAAATGCTGTTGTCGAAGTTGTATTAGTAGACGAAGGTATGTATATTCATCGTTGAATTTAATAACCCGCAAAAATTGGCCATTCAGCTTGGTATAATTAAAATTAACCCACTTACAAACAGTACATAGATCAATTTTAACCCTAATACATATTACCGATGTTATCAGTTATCATCACGTAAATTGATTTATTTCTTCACTAATTATTATACCTAGCCTGAATACAATAACGGGAAGTTATACATCATGTTTATATTACGATAATTATAGATGCAAATTCTTGATGTTACTTTCCATTTTCCAGTTCAAATCGCAAACTTATCTCACCCATTCCACTTGCACGGATACGCCTTCAACGTCATCGGTATCGGTCGATCACCTGACCAGAACGTTAAGAAAATCAACTTGAAGCACGCTCTCGACCTCGACAGGAGAGGTCTACTTGAGCGTCACCTAAAGCAGGGAGACCTCCCACCAGCGAAGGACACGATTGCCGTCCCCAACAACGGCTACGTCATCATCCGTTTCAGAGCCAACAATCCCGGCTTCTGGCTATTCCACTGTCACTTCCTCTTCCACATCGTCATCGGCATGAACCTCGTCCTGCAAGTGGGCACCCAGGCTGATCTGCCGCCTGTCCCTCCCAACTTCCCCACATGTGGCGACCACCTTCCTCCCATCACGCTCCACTAAATTGGTTCCTAGAAAATTGCCCAGTTTTTGCATGTGCAAATAAAAGTACAGCACACAGCTATGTACAGTTGATTTAAATATGTTAACTAAGTGTAAATTTATGTTTGTTTTGTGTGATGTGTCCGGTGGATTCGAAGTGCTCGATTCTGCCGTTTGTGTTTATTTTTTTTACAAGAGTGATTCAATGGGAGTTAATGATGGTTTGTGATTTTATTTAACGAGATGCACTGTTTCTATGAGTTGACTTCAATTTTATTTTTATGCCATATTCGGTGATATTTTCTTAATTACGTTTTAATTATTAATATCGCCTATAATATGTACTTTGAGGCTCTTGAACCAACAATATTATTTTCGCGTATTGAGTATAGTTTTAACAAGACTTGTTCGTCCTGTAACTAACAACTTGCCATTATAATTTTATCTTCACCAATGATATTTATTACTTGTATATATTAAAAAATTACTTATTAGACCTACTTGCTTAGAATTTTAAGACATTTGACCAATTTCAATTCAAATTTTGCATGCACTACCACTTGTGATAAAATGTAAATAAAGGACTGCGGAACTTATGTAAATACACAGTAGTATGATCGCTCTGTATCACAATCCGTACACAGACCAAGACTGTATATTATAATGTAGACTAGATATACAGGAAGTACACGAGAGGTTACCATTAATTAAGAAATTGTTTATTGTTACGGCTACTAGAAGTCAGTGTGATTGTGCCAACGGAAATTCCAAAAAGTAAATGTCGGTCTTAGAAATGTCGGTGTATCCTAGTCGACTGAGAACGACAATACGCAACTAACAACGAACATTTCTCGCAGCGAAGTAGGTATATTTTGCTATCAGTAAAGACAAGCAAAGCGTTACGATTTATCATTATAATATTAAATTACTATAAGAATGTAAAATTTTATACCTTTAATAAAATCTATCAAAAATTGCTGCTTATTTTATTTATCTTACAAGCATGATAGTTTGATGAGGTGATTGTAATATTGAGTATTTAGATTTATTACAATTACTATGTATTTAGATTTTTATAATACCTACACACACACATCAGCCTCAAAAGCTGTTGTATATATTTGTATATAAAGCACTATAGGAATACAATTTAAGATACATGATTAGCATGAGATATCATATGCATGAATTTGAAGGGGAATCCAGTAGACTTCTTCATGGCACCAGACACTGATACAGGTTGTACATGTTACATATTTTATTGTATATTATAATAATCTTTATGTATGATGATATTACAAAATAAATTCTGCTTTTCAGCACGAGACAAAAAAATTGCTTTAAAAATAAATCGGCTAAACTAACAAATACAGTTTGTGTTTTGCTAAGTTACTTCAATTCAAAAGAGTTAAATAAATGTAGTGCACTTTGAAAAATACAACATTTTGTTTATATATTTTATTCAAAACTAAGCACAAATAGCTCTAATTTTTATTCGTTTGTGAATATCATATCTTTAACCCTAATCAATTTCTAGATTCTTAACCCCTTGGACGCTATCTGCAATGTGAAACGAAACGACGCTGTGTGCGTCAGTAACTTGAAGTCAGCAAGGCCAGTAGATAAAGCCCTATTGCAAGAGAGGCCCGATGTCAAGATCTTCTTGCCATTCAGGTTCCACTTCTACAAACCAAAAGACTTGTTCAAAGAAAATACTTACAGGAACTACTTAGGTAAGATCTTGATGAAAATACAGTATTTAACAAAAACCCTGTTGTTCCTGTAAGCCACGTTATCAGAATCGATATTCATACATAAGGACACAACTCATTTGGAAAAACTTTAATAAAAATAATCAAATTAAATAATAAATAAATATCTTTGGGACATTTTTACACAGCACCATCTAGTCCCAAACTAAGCAGAGCTTGTGTTATGGGTACAAGACAATGTACATAATACTTATATACTATTTTTATGTAAATACATACTTATAATACATAAGCAACACCCAGACCAACACAAACACTTATGTTCATCACACAAATATTTGTGTCCTGTGGGAATCGAACCCACAGAGGTCGTCAGAAATCATTATTAAAAGTAATAATTTTCAATTTAAAATTAATAATGATTTATTTTGATTATTTTTATTGATATAATCACTGAGTGAGTGAGTTTTGAGTGATATGATCACTTTAAATTTGCAACTAATAATGATTAAATATTTAATTTGATTATTTTTATTGAAGAGTTTTTCCAAATGAGTTGTGTCCTTACGTATGAATATTGATTCTGATAACGTAGCTCACAGGAACAACAGGGTTTTTGTTACATACTGTATAACTAGTTAATTTTATATGTGAACGAGCGATCGTTTAATATTTGTTAGTCTGTTACGTCAGACTTGGGAAAACAAATGTTACATTTGGATGTATCCTGGATAGTATATTTTATCGAGAAAAGCTAAATGCTTCGCGCTAGTGACGCCACTGCTCCAGGTAATAAATATACTCATTCATACTATACTCGGCATACCTTCCCAACATGCTTAGGACTTACTTACTAGGGATAGGAATTTGACATAAGCTCCATACAAAATATGTCAAATTTCTATCTCTAGTAGGGTAAATCGTAGATAGATTGGATATTAATTTTGGCCGTTAATCGATCGTAATCATTGCTTATTATGTATCACGTTCTGCCTGCAGTTCTAAGAACATTACGTTTCATACATGTTTATTGCAAACAGTCCTAAAAATTTAAATTACAAAAAACTTTTGCAGTTATATTTAGTTAGGTATAATTGTAATGATTGAAACTTAGCTGTCTGCAATCAACTCAGCCTATCGCAGTCCACTGCTGGACATAGGCCTCTCCCAAGTTGCGCCACAACACTCGGTCCTCTGCCTTCCGCATCCAGTCCCCCCCAGCCAGCTGTCTGCTAGTTTTGTATTATTATTGAATATTAAAAACCGTGGATAAACCCAACTGCAATAACATTTTCCTTAAATTAATACATTACTTATTATTCTATTATTTTAACCCATTCATGCAAACGGGACAAATTCTGTTCAAGCCCGAATGTTTCTTTCAACGATTTATAACTTTAAAACATGACTTCATAATTCCAGTTGCACCCGGCGGAGACCACGTGCTAAGTTTGGTGGATGAGATCTCATACAGCGCGCCCCCCGCACCGCCCCTCTCGCAGATGCACGAGCTATCCCCCGACATCTTCTGCAATGGAGACAACAGGCCTGCCAACTGCCCCGTAGACTGCCGTTGCACACACATGATCGATGTGCCTCTTAACGCCATCGTTGAAATCGTGCTGGTTGATGAAGGTAACTCGAACATTATTTTTATGATTGCCTGAACAGGCACCTAAAACGATAGTCAAATAAAAATAGTTGCTGTACTAGTTGATATTAACCACTGAAACTCCAGAGTGTGCATTAAAAGAGCCTCCACGAGTGACGATATTTAATTGATCGACCGGCGCACCCTGGGGAGTCAGCCTCGCTACCAACCCGCTGACTGTCAAATATTTTTCCCACGGCATAAGCTATTATGTGATAGAAGAAGACTAGTAAAACTCAATGTTTTGCATGGCATCAATTTACACTACAATATTTGATTTTAAAATTATCACTCTACAAAAAATCGGATATCACGTTATTCTTTAGCCGAAAACCTACTTCTCTCAAACGGAGAGCTGGAGAACAAAATGACTATTTAATCGTTTGTGTAATTATAAACAAAAGAATATTACAGGAAGAGCAAAAATCTGAAACGTCACAAACATCTGTCTCAATTTAAGCACACTTTTAGGCCATTTTAATTAAAAATGAGTACAGAATTATATTCAAGTTCCATAAGCAGTTGGATAAAAAATCATTTTTGCCCATGCGTGTCACTACATAGTTTTGTTCGCCAGCACTAACCTAACCTAAGCTTATACCAAACACAAACATTGAACCAACTACCTATATTCTTTCCAGTGCAATCGCCGAACTTATCTCACCCGTTCCACCTTCATGGTACTCCATACAACGTGATTGGTATCGGCAGATCTCCCGACAAAAACATCAAGAAGATCAACTTGAAACACGCCCTAGACTTGGACAGGAAGGGTCTGCTGCACAGGCAGTACAACCTTCCACCTTTCAAGGATACTCTTGCTGTGCCCAATAATGGATATGTCGTTCTTAGGCTAAAGGCTGACAACCCAGGTAATTAAAACCAGCTTAATAATTTAAATTCCATCCAACTTTGAATATTTTTGTGGAAAGGATGTTGCTAAAATTCCATAGTAACCAGCCTTGGGAAGTTCCAAATAAAATATGATGCTCACCATATAAAATTCGATGAAAGCAATGTGTTGCAACCATTTTTTATTCGTCCGAGCAATCTACATTAATAAAACGGACAGTACCTACTTCACAGTTAATTCATTAAAATATTAACTATTTTGAGGTTATGTTTTTCTTACAAAGCTTATGTCAAACAAGAAGCCTAGCAACTAAACAGTTTTATTCCTCTATCCCTGTAGCTGTAGATGCCAAAAAGAGGTTGGCTATCATTAGATATCTTTAACAGTGGTGCCAACGTAATACATACCATAGAGTACTTACAAGGGATTGGTCAAAAATATGAAGTCAAATGGAGTATCATAGCCGCTCACGGCACTCACGTCATTATTATGTTGATTAACTTTTTTAAATAAAAAAGTTTATAGTAGGTACTGTCCGCATCAAATACGATAATTGTCGTATATTTTTATTTTTGTAACAGAATCAAGCTATTTCTAGCAATGTCCTTTGTTCTTCTGCTAAGTATTAAATTACAAATTGTAACTAAGCCTCTAGAGCATAATCATCACTGCAGGACATAGGCCTCCTACAATAAAGGTGGGGATATGCCATAATCGCCACGCTTGGCAGGCGGGCTGGCGATCGCAGTTGGTTGGATAAATACTCAGAGAACTCTGCTGCCCATCCTCTGGTGAATCCCTTAGTCGCTTTTTACGACACCCATGAGAAGAGATAAAGAATAGATTCAAAGATTTATTTTGCCACCTAAGTGTACATATTGGTGTTAGGTTATAAACATAGTTCTTATAAACTATTAGACAAAGGTAGTAGTAACTAGTATAGTTCTTAGTAACTTAGATTATGCTCTATTTCTTCAAATATACCATTAAACCGTCATTTACATTGATAACTCTTTTTCGATTGTATTGTATTTATGTCAGATTAAAATTGTTGGGGGACCTGGTGTCCTATAATACAGGCTCCGGCTTAGTTTAGGCACCAGTCTCCCACAAATAAATTCTTTATACCTGTGTAAATGCACAACCTTAAATAGCTCAAATGTATTAGTCTAAGATTTTATTTGTGGAAGAGAAAATAAACGTCTTCTTTATTTATCTTTTCATTTCAGGGTACTGGTTGTTCCACTGTCATTTCATCTACCACATAGTAATAGGAATGAACTTGATTCTTCATATCG
Organism: Asteroscopus sphinx; assembly: GCA_949699075.1. Classification (NCBI taxonomy): domain Eukaryota; kingdom Metazoa; phylum Arthropoda; class Insecta; order Lepidoptera; family Noctuidae; genus Asteroscopus; species Asteroscopus sphinx. The sequence goes on along the minus strand of OX453005.1, from coordinate 23,759,496 downwards.
GCACACAAGGCGACCTGCCTCCTGTGCCACCAAACTTTCCTCGATGCGGCGACCATCTACCAACTATCACTCCACCATTCTTCCCGATACACTGAGAGTATCGAGAAAACAAACGTAATCGATCATCGTAATCGATTTTGTGAAACCAAACAGGAGTGAAAAGCATCGCGTACTGCCATATTTTGTTCAGTTGTTGAAATATGAACAACGTGCGAATGGAATAAAATTTATTTTTTTATGTTATCTTGTAAATAATGTTGTAAACTTAAGGTGCTGTTCTTCATAACCATCAAATGTATCGCGTAAGAGACCAAAGTATTTAATCAGATCACTGTAATAATTTATAGATGTAAGAATTCGACTCAGCTGTGTGATTGAAATGGCGACTAGGTATCGCCATTAATTTCCTTGAATGTTATTGTTACTCGTTTTATAATTTTGTACATACAGTTAGATTAGGATATGATAAGCTTTATATAAGTAACCAGACGATCGTATTGTAATGTTATTCCTAAATAAATTTAAAAATAAAGGGGTTAAGTGCAAATACGTAATTACCAACTCGCAATATTTAGCATTATTAGAACTCTTGCCGACACGAGCGCACAATTTCTTTTGTCAGGACCTAATATCACACTTCCCTTCAAATTTTTAATTTCTTTTTCTATCATAGTGTCGGTGAAGGTTGATAGACCTTTGATTTTATAGAGACATGTTAATCGTTTAAACTCAAGTTTGTTAACATCTTACGTAACTTGAGACCGTAATTCGTGTTACGGTATTGTATGTATCCCTCTGCCACGGTTGCAATGATAATTTAATTGTCATTAGTTGTTATCTATTCATATAAAGTTTTATAGTTTAAAAAATCCATGTTCACTCTATGAGATGGATGTAATGTGCTCACGGGGTAATCTTTCACTTACGATAAATACACACACTTCAAAAAATATAACTACACGCTCATCACTTTGCATTAAAAGTAGAAAAAATACTACTAGTCTACTTACCTGTAGTTTCCTTCACTTTCATAGTAAACCAAATAATGAATCATCTAAATAATTTAGAAGTAGGCTTTAGGTATGTTTGCTAAAATGTGTTAAGTATTCTAACCACGTTTAAATCTTAGTTCATTATCCTTCTTACCTACCTATGCGTAACTTTTTAACACTTTAAAAATATTTATTAACGTTTACTCGCATTAATTGTCATGCATAAAGCCACATTCAGTTGTTATTTTTTTATTATATTATTGTTGTATATTAAACACGGATTCAAAGAGTTCTTTGTTGCCTGCAATTTAAAAATCTAATAGGTACTCTGTACGGCAGAACTTTTTTGTCAAGTAATTAAGGTTGATATCAGATGACTAACAACACCGATATCATAATTGTACGTATTAAGGATAGTAATTTTCCTTTATTTTATTTATTTTAATTGAAAGATTAACTCTAAGCTTTCAACAAAAAGACACAGGGTACAATTTTGTTATAAAATATACACCTGTGTTCGGCCTGCAACATGGAAAGACTTCACTCTTTTCCATCATTTGACTCTTTTAAATTATTATCATAATACTCTTCAAACACAATTTCGTATGTTTAGGAAACAGTCATTTTATATTGAAAATAAATGTTTTATAAAATATTTTTGAGTGATTTTCTTTATTTCCAAACGAAAAAGCACACTCCTGGTGAGAATTTTATGCTTGGACAGTATGAGGAAGTCAGCAAACTTGGGTTGAAAAAATGGGTTAGAAGGATTACAGTAAATTCAACCGTAGACCTCTACTTTCAACCGTAGGCTTCCACCAGAGCTGTGCGAGGTAGCTGAGAGGTGAACGAGGAAAATCTACCAATAGGATTGCTCGATTTTGTTACCCACGCACAGTGCAGCTTTTCTATTGGTGTTTTTTTTTCCTTGTTTTACCGTGGGGAAATCCTCGAGGACACTTTAATTCTCGCCCGAGAAAGGCAGAGCCAGTGCCAGAGCTCTTACCGACTAAAACCACCACGGTTCCTCTACTACTACTACCTTTGGCCGGGGGTGTGAGATAAACTCTGCTATCGCCAACCACCCCCTACAGGTACCGGCTCGCAACTGGCAGACCTCTCTGTGGTTTTCTTCTCGCTCACCGCTCAAGTTCCTTGCACTCTTGGATAGCCACCCTTACTATATTGCCTGCTGTATACATAGTTAATAACAATGATAATGGTTTTGATTTTTTTGCTCACGACCTAAACTTATTTTAAACTATCGCTCTCTTTTACTAATAGTAGATAAAAGAAAGGGTTGGAAACAATTTTAGAACTGTCAAATTAGTCGGAATTTAGATTTCCATACAAGTTTAGCCGTGATATCGGAACGTGCCCACTAAAATACAAAGAAATGTAACACGTAAACTAATTTGACAGTTTTAAAATTGTTGCCATCCCTTTCGACACCATTATTATCTAAGCGTAAATCTTAGAAGCGGTTCACATTGACAGGTGCAGTCAACCGCGTATCAATGGTAACAAAACCATTATAAGCGGAACTAGTTATTTAAGTAAGTTTTATAAAAGACAGGGTCTTCTTATACTGGTTTTGTACCATTTGCGCTTGACTAAACCAGATACTCATTACCGTGATAAAACGACCTATTCCAATATTGTAATGACCCGTATGAGTGATGCAATACAGTTTTCAAGGTATCCTTATTTTTCAGGTGTTCTCAACAGTCATTATTGAGATACCTAGATTAGTACAAGAATTTGAGAATCGATAGAAATGATACACGGTCAAGTGATCGTTGACCCAAGTATTTGTCCCGAAGTATTTTGTAGGGGCCAGGTCCTGAGAAGCGCCGCCAGTTCAGAGTTCCAGCCGCCCGTCCAAAGGTTGTAGGAGGAACACTGCGACGGTTTTATTCTGGAACATTTCTCCAACCCTTCATCTAAAAGGTCACTATGCTATTTGTTGATATCTTCTATCTATTGATTGATATCTTCAATATATTTAAGGAGATTTTTGTTCATAATGAACATAAAATAAATTCCTAACTAGCCTAACTATTTGTTATCTCGTGTTTGTATGTATCATCTAATTAGTTATTAAAGAAAACTGCATAAAATTATAGTTCAAAAGTGATTCCTCATAGAAGCAAATAAATGAAAAAAAAAAACGAAATGTGTGCTGGGACACATAGTAGAAGTGAAACTTCAACGGACTAGTGGAAAAACGAATCGCAACGGACAAGTGGAAAAACGAATGGCAACGGACAAGTGGCAAAACGAATCACAACAAAATTTTAACTTGAAGTTTTACGGGCGGATTGTTAATGTAGGTAGGTACTTGTCCAATTTGAAAACCTGCCCGTAAAACTTCAAGTTAAAAGCTGCTGTTGTCTAAAAAAATTAATAGATGGCGTAAATTTAGAATTCTAGTTAGTCGACAATTATTTACCAAAAATTTAGTTTTCCAGTTTATTTAGTTTAGTTTTTTGTATGTTTAATTTGCCTGTTTATTAGTTAAAATTAACAAATCCTTTGTATAATTATGTTGGAAAACGTAATTTGGTAAATAACACCAACATTTAAACTTATCTATTGCTTTTTCTAGTTATAACGATTTAAATTGTGGAAAGAAAAAATCGCTCACGAGCAGGATTCGAACCTGCGACTCCTGGCTCAGTACGCCAGTGCTTTAGCCACTAAGCTACCGTGAACACTGCTCGTGGTAACGAAATTCTCATCCACTTGGTACATCTTTGGGTGACGTCAGCGATATCTTATTGGCTCCACGGCCGATGACGTAGTACGGAGGCAATCACGTGACCTAGCTGTCACGGGAAGAGACTACCTGGTCTCCTGCCTCCTAGTCCTGGTTTACTGCCTCCTTCTTCTACCGAGTCATCATCCTGCATCATCGCTACTGGAGTCTACCAGCCGGCTCAGTGATTATGATGACAGAACCTTTTATACGTTTGGTCGTAAATAACTAAAGAACCCTCACCCATTTTGTTCCAACAACTAAAAAATACATACATAAATATTATCACGCCTATTTCCCATTGGGGTAGGCAGAGACTATGGATTTCCATCTGCTACGATCCTGACACACCTCTTTCGCTGAAAGAGGTGAAAAAAATTATATACTTATTATAGTAATATCAGGTTTCATTTCTTCTCTACCAGCTGAGGATGATGTTACATTGACTTGCGACATTTTCAGTGGCATCAGGGTTATTCTCGAAGCTTAGTTAAAGTTGGAAATATTTATTTATTTAATTCTTTATGCACAACAGGGTACAAAGGCGGTCTTAACGCCATAGGCGTTCTCTACCAGATATTTATTTTGGAATTTTTTTGTCAAAGTCAACAAAATTTAAAGAAAACAAACAAAATGTTGAGCTCCTACAAATATGAGAACCGATAGCAATTTATGTATTCTCAATGTTATATAACCTGAAAAAGTCAATATTTCGCGAAACATCTCATCCACCGAATATCGCAATGAACTTCAGTGTGAGACTACTTCTGATTTTAATATCATGTTCATTTCTTACTACAGGTAGGCCATTTTATTCAACTTTTTGTGTTCTTAAAACTTTACCTTGTTTAATAAAACATGGTTTTTGTCAATTATTTATTTATTTCAGCTATTTCATTAATTTTTTTAGTAACCTATCATTTACAATGACTGAAATACCAGGTTTTTTTTTTTAATTATTGTAACGTGGGTGACTCAGGGGACATCGATGTCCCATGCATGTGTGAAAATAGTGATTTGTCCATTGGGTAACCACAAGAAACAAAAAAACATAATGGATACTCTACATAGCATAGTTGACTCTAAAAACTACTGTCCCACTGCTGGGCATGGCCTAGGCTTCTTCTCATAATAAAAAAAACATGACAACCTAAAAAAAATGATAACAACACGCACACGATACATGATCCTGCACAAAGAGTGAATAATTGTAGGGGAAAGCGGAAGAGGATCAGGATCGTAAACAGTGAAAATCAAGGCCCTGCCTACACATTGCTCGCAGAAGGGATGGCCGATGGGGCAGTAAAGTTCTGAAGTGGCGACCGCATACTGGAAGGCGCAGCGAGTGTAAGCCCCCCACAAGGTGGACCGACGTCCTGGTGAAGGTCGCCGGAATCCGCTGGATGCGGAAGACGCAGGACCGGTTGTTGTGGCGATGCTTGGGGAAGGCCTATGTCCAGTAGTGGATGTCTTTCGGCTGAAATTATGATGATGATGATGTATGTATGATGCATAAACTGGTTATCATACTGTGAAGAAACTTTCTGTTTTCTATTCATTAAGCGTGTGCTACACGGTGAGCAACCAGCCTCCCCACCAAGGTCACCTTGGTTGGAGGAGTTGGAGGTTGGTCGCTGACAGCCGTCGTCAAACGAAATTTGGTGATAAACCACTGTCTACATGGTTGGAAACCAGCAAGGTCACCTTGGTGGGGAGGCTGGTTTGTCACCGTGTAGCAGACGCTTTAATGCCTAATGGAAACTGTGTTACATCCGTGCACATTCGTTGTTGAGTTGCATAAAAAACAATACAAACTGTAGACACCATACGATTGCTTAATTCGCAAACCAGCTAATTATGTACTATCAAATTACGTTTTTGTTTGGACCTCTTCTGAACTATTATGCGTGTTACATTAAAAGAATAACTCCAATATTCACTCAACTGTTAGTAAACCTACATTGCTGTGCGAAGATTTTCGTATACATCGCTGTACGATGAATAAAAAAATATCAGTTTTTAGGGCTTCCTGTAAAATGTACTAATATGGAGTTAGCTAGTTTGCGAATTAAGGTATCGATATCAGAAATAAAATTATATTAATCGGCTGTCACAAATCAAAAATAACTATTTCATTCTTTTTCCCAGTAAACTCAAACAGTTGTAGAAGTAAAATCATTGGTGGTCATGAGGCGAGACCGCACAGCCATCCGTACCTCGTGTCACTGCAAACCAGATTTCTGTGGGTGCGAATACACGCTTGTGGTGGAGCCATCCTCAACAAACGATGGGTGAGTTAGTTAACATGATTTGTTGATGATAATCATTTCTTGTATCTCAAAATCTATATATCTTTCTTAAAATGTTAGAAGCAATTTCCTAATAACGTTATAATACTTATAATATTAATTATTTCAGCCTATCGCTGTCCACTGGTGGGCATAGGCATATCCCAAGTTTCGCCACATCACTCGGTCCTCTGCCTTCCGTATCCAATTTCCCCAGCTACTTTCATCAGGTCGTCGGTCGACCTGCCTGAGGGACGCCCTACGCTGCGTTTGCCAATTCGCGGTCTCCACTCAAGGAGTCTTCTGCTCCAACGGCCATTAATCTTTCAACAGACATAGCCAGCCCACTGCCACTTTCAGCTTACTGATCCCACCATCTAGTCCCAAACTAAGCAGCATGTGTATCATAGTACCAGCTCACAATAGATATAATACTTACATACTTTCTTTTTTGTAAATACATACTTATAATACACAAGAAACACCCAGACCAACACAAACACTTATGTTCATCACACAAATATTTGTGTCCTGTGGGAATCGAACCCACGACCTCGTGATTAGCAGTCCGACACTCGAACCACAGGCCACAGCCTTTATATACGACGTTATATTAGTGTAAGTGACCATGTTAGTTCAGAAACTCATGTAATTTCCTATTTTCCCAGGTGTTGTCTGCTGCCCACTGTGCCATAGAGTCTTGGTTGGTACGATGGTTGCCATTAGACATCGTAGCCGGTATACACGACGTCGATAACTTCGGAACACAGGCACAAGTGCTCAAGATAAGCGAGCGAGTACACCATCCTTTATACGATGGGTAAATATTATCATCTTCATCACATGTCCATACTATGACAGTCTGTTGATACTTAACTTTTCTGTCACTGGCGCTACTTTTAGACTCTCTCTTACATACTCATTCCTTATCCTATCCATTCTCGTTACACCACACACCCTAAATAAGTGTAGTTTTTTTTTACAGCGGCATTGGGCCATACGATGTAGCAGTTTTTAAGACAACATCTCCATTAAAATTTACGAAGTACGTTCAGCCTATTAAACTCCCAAATAATTACAAAATCAACGGAGATTCAATGAAATTGGCAGGATGGGGTGTTTTGAAAACTACGATTTTCATTCCAGTCCTGCCCAGCAGACTGCAGGAAGTTCAAGTAAAATACATTTCTTATGATGGTAAGTCGGTGACTACTGACTACAAACAGAGCCGCCTTTAACCTATTAGAGGTTCTGAACACTAGGATAATGGGGCCCCTATGACTACGATCTTTCAGAGGTGCCAGTGTTTGTTAGGTCCCTTATTCATCAGAATACCAAAAAATTTGATTAATAAGTTTTATGTGATTAACGATTTAAATGGTGGAAAGAAAAAATCACTCACGAGCAGGATTCAAACCTGCTACTCCTGGCTCAGTACGCCAGTGCTTAAGCCACTAAGCTATCGTGAATAACGTGTTTCAAATCCTGCTCGTGAGTGATTTTTTCTTTCCACAATTTAAATCGTTAAGTAAAGTATATTTAAACTACAGAAATCTAAAAAATAAGCTAATAAACAGAAGTGGTGAAGGCGCGTGAAGGGTCTCTTAGGACACCAGTGCGCAAACCGTTATATTTGATCATCAGTGCTGTTTTGGATGCGGAATCAGTATAATTGTATTTTGGAGTAGTTTTGTAACAGGTGTTTTTTTAGGCTTTATTTAATTTGCATTTAATGCTAGAAACAAGGTGCGTAGTGGCGAACGAACGGCTGACACGCGTTCCGGTATTAAGGCTTGATTTCACCAATGATAATTCCCTGGTTAAATGACCATTTACACACAATTCCAGTACATTTTTCGAGTAATCGGCCGTTTCATCACAGAATTAACGTTGATGAGCACTGGTCTAAAAGACAGTAGATAACATTTCTATTACCTTATTATTTAGATTTCTATGATCTGAACTTAATAAACTACTACAATTTTCCACAGAGTGCTACGAAGCTATCGAAAAATTAAAGGAAGATGACGAAGTGAACCCACTAGACGAAGACGCAAACATATGTACTGGTCCTACTACTGGAGGAGTGGCAGCTTGCAGTGGTGACTCAGGTGGACCTCTCGTACAATACATTCCCAACAGCATTGTAGATCCCAATGATCAGGTAGAAGACAATAAAGGTCGTTACAATGCAAGTAACGATGATGGTAACAATGAACAGACTACAGAAACAATTGAAGATGTTAACCAACAAGGCAAGCAGTATGTCGAAGAATTTGTTCCAGTCGTAATAGGTGTTGTCTCATGGGGTGTTTCTCCTTGTGGTGAAAAAGGAGCTCCCACAATTTACACAAATGTCTCGACTTATATTGACTTTATCAATTATAATATTAAGGATGTTTAATAAAAGTTGTCATTTGATTTTACTATACTTTAATTTCGCTCAATAAATAATTTTAATTTACACACAAATTCGCACTTATACCTTTTAGAATTTTTCATATCATATCTGTTAGGAAAGTAACATGATTTTGGAATATCGTATTCGTTACATATTTTTATACTATCTTACTTCTGTACCCTGCCAATTTTTTTAACATTTGATTTAATGATACATCTTTTGCGTCATCATAAAATAAAATGTTGCTTAATTCTACCCTCATCGTCATCAATCAGCAACATTCAGTCAATCATTCAATCGTCGTCAACATTCAGTTTTATCAAATGTAAGTAGCCTAATTAACTTTCGTCGATTTCCTAATGACTGATAAAATATACTTGAGTTTTTTTCTTTCACATTGCTATGGAATGTAATTCTATAGAGTATTATTAGTATCCAAAGATATTTTAATATTATTAATATAAAAGAATCTAAGACACTCCTTGTTTCAACAAGAACATTTTAAAATTATGAACATTGACTAATACTTTTTACAGGAAACCCCAAGAACTCAGTTTTTATAACATAGTAGGGCAAACGAGCATGCGGGTCAACTGATGGTAAGCGATATCCGCCGCCCATGGACATCCGCAACACCAGGGGAGTCGCCGATGCGTTGCCGACCTTTTAAAAAGGTGTATGATCTTTACTTGAAGGCTCCCATGTCGAATTTGTTCGGGAAAACCGCTGACGGAAGTAGGTTCCTCAGTTTTGCTGTACGAGGCAAAAAATGGCGTCTAAAACGTAGTGTAGTTGACCACCAACCACAGACCAGCCTACTGGTCTATGCCACCAACCATCAAGATGGTGAGGATGGAATTTAGATTTTGGCGGGTACGATGGTGGAAGTCAGCGGCTGGTATAATACAAAGCACTCCCTATTGTAATGCGATATAGTATACATAGAGATGCAAAGTCTCTTCGCAAAGCTAGAGGGTCAAGCCGATTTCCTTGATTTATTACTCATGTATTATAAGTATGTATTTACAAAAAAAAAGTATATAAGTATTATATCCATTGTCTAGTACCCATAGCACAAGCTCTGCTTAGTTTGGGACTAGATGGTGCTGTGTAAAAATGTCCCAAAGATATTTATTTATTTATTTATTTTATTTTTATTTATTTGTTGATTAGATGCACTTAACCTAAACCTAAACTACGTATACCAAATTAATATACTAAGTGCTTTGTTCACTAACATAATTATCTAGTTTAGAGGCCTTTCAAGTTTCACAGCCGTCTTGCTCTAGCACTGAATAAAGATTGCCGTCTCGCTCTAACATTAGCACTTTTTTAATGATTTCAAGAGATTTTAGGCAATCGAAAAATGTATTACGTTATTATCCTTCAGGGTAACATTACGGATATTTAAACAATGGTTTTATTTCCATGCATGATTTATTATTATTTTTAGAAAAACAAAGAAATATATTTTTTCCCTTTCCTCCTAAGCAACAAATCAAGACGAAAATATGTTTTAAATATTCGTAATGTTATCCTGAAGCATAATAATGTAATACAATTTTCAATTTCGCCTAAAATCTCTTGAAATCTTTAAAAAAGTGCTAATGTTAGAGCGAGACAGCTGTGAAATGTGAAAGGCCTCTAAAGGGGCATGTAGCAGCCAAGTGGTGCCCCCATCAGTAAAAAAATATCACTCGCTGAATACATTATTTATCGAAAAATTCATTTTTAACGATTGAAGTGCAGGTACAGTACCTGCACTTCAATCGTTAAAAATGAATTTTTGAAAATGAGTTTAATCAATGTCTATTACTGCCAAAAGTGGCAGTTTTTCGCACTTTTTCTATCTACAACTACAGAGAACTATAATTTACAGAGTTAATAGTTTCTGATTAAACTACAGTATCTGTACTTCAATTGTTAAAAACTAATTTTCAATCAATAATGTATTCAGCGGGTAATAATGGGCGCCACTTGGCTGTTGCATGCACGTTATACAACAGCTTGTTACCAGACTAATCTAGCAGGTTATTCGAGGTCGTTAACTAAGGAATTAATGTTAGTGAACACCAGCTTAAGATCACGAGACCATACTGTACATTATCAGTCTATTAAATGATTAGTTGAGTAAGACGTCAGGAGGCCTGTAGCTTCCGCACTTGGGTAACGAGTCTACGACAGTTTTGGGTATCGCTTGCGGTACGCGGATCATGATGGCGGCAGGAACCGAGGAGAGGGCACAGGACCTGCACTCCAGCAGCCAAGTGCCACCACGATCTATCTTGATCCTCACAATCGTGTAACCTTTGTTCGGCACTGTAATTGTGTCCTTCACTGGTGGATTTTGAAGATTTCTGAAAAGTGACCATAGTTACAGTATTATTCACTTGATTACAAACGCAACAAATAAGGATGAAGATTCATTTAATGGTATTTTATCCTTCTGTCAATATTTACAGAAAATAGTTTTAAGAAGTTTTTGATAAATATATTAAATCTAAACCTTTTTTTCCTACTGCTGCTTCATGACTCATAGGGTGGAATACCACTCGTCAAATTTCTTTATCCAGTGTGACTTTGATCAAAGAAATTGGATGATTTTCATCAAATGTTGTATGTGAAAAAACACTGATCATCAAATAAATTCGATTGGACAAAGAAATTGGACATAGAAATTTAACCAGTGACATTGGTCCCTTACGGTCGAAGTTAATAATCAAAAGAAAAGGCAGTTATTGTTTCATCATATTCAATGGCTTGGCAAGCGGGTTGGCGATCGCAGTTGGTTGAATAAATACTCAGAGATCGCTGCTGCCCATCCTCTGGTTAACTCCTTAGTCGCCTTTTACGAAGAGGCCTGTTTTTTATTGTATTAGCTTAATCATTATCACTGATATTTCGTTCGGTATAGACATACATACAAAGAAAGAAAAAAATACATACAAAGAGAAAGAAAAAACATCTCATCTCATCTTTACATTTAAAGAGAAGTAACAATCTTGTAAACCTACCGCACAATTTTCTGTTAACCGACTACCAACTATCGGAGCAGCTTATTTTATTATACGACATTTTAGAAACTCTCGATATCTATAATGAATCAAAGGCCATAGCGGCTTCACCATAAAAGAGAAAGTGTTAGAAATCATATGCAAGCCATAGAAACGTGTTGATAGCTTATTTCATTATTATACGCAAAGTTTCCATTACACCTTTATGCTAATTAGAAAATAAATTGACCATTGCCGTGCAGCATTCAGTAGTAAGTTCTAAAATCACTCCATAATTTTGGTAAATTCAAAGACAAAAAGTAAGTTTGACATGAGAGAATGTGAAGAAATCACTAACGCTAATTAAACTAATTTACCTAACTTAATATGGACGGTGAGGAAATTGAGTGAATTCTTTATAGGTAGAGGGCATTACTTGTCCTTAGTTTAGTTGCTAGTTGCAGTCTGAGGGACCACAACCCTAACTTCCCCTTAAGCACCAGGGATAGCTACATAACTCTGCCGAGAGACCAATGAAGGGGAGCCCGATTATCATCCTTGATTATCACAAGCGATCGCACCCGCAAGGGTCTAGATTCCTTGGTCCAATTGATGCAATGAGTGTGAGATCGTGGCTCCCAGGATGTTGGGCATCCTTCCGCCACCATTTTGAACGGGACTATTATGATACACGTGGTTGTTGCCAAAGAATTACGTGAAGAGAAATTGCAACAGTGCCCTCCTGGCTTCATCCCTAACCTAGTAATCCTCCTCCCAATAATGACTAACTGCCAAGTATCTAACTGCCTTGGCAGTTAGATACTTATTAGGGGTTAGTTACTTGTAACTAACCCCTAATAACGTCCGCTGCTGGATTAAATATGGAAGTTAAATTCGATACAACGAGCAGAATTCACGGTAGCTTAGCGATTAAAACGACTGGTATAATGAACCAGAAGTCGCAGGTCAGAATCCTAACCGTAAGCGATTTTTAAAAATCTGTTTTATTATTACTACCACAGTACAAAGGTAGATACTAGACGAAGCTTCCCTAAACGTCTCCTAAAAGCCTCACAAAAACAGGCAGGCATTTCTGCCGACGAAAAGGCTCTGAGGACCCGCAGATGGCAAATTATGCAATATTTTACCATCATCAACTCAGCCTATCGCAGTCCACTGTTGGACACAGGCCTCTCCCTCTCAAGTTGTGCCAAAACGCTCGGTCCAGCTTCCTTCTTCAGGTCATCGGTCTACCTAGCTGGGGGTTTCCTACGCTGCGTTTGCCGACTTATATTTTCCAATGGCCATCGGTCCTTCGACAGACATGGCCAGCCCACCGCCACGTCACCGGAGTGTTCTCTGGATAATCGCATTACGGATCTTATGCTTCACATATTTTATCATATTGTTACTTATTGTCATGTTGGTACAACAATAAATTACTTATAGTCACATGGATGTCTTGCTGGAACATCCAGGTGGTATAAACAATGCAAATTTAAATTTACCTTGAAATTCTGCCATCTTTGTTTAGCCTCTGAAAGTCTTGTTTCGAGATTGGCTTATCTTTAGGATTCTGCCAGGTAGCAATAACTTGCATGTTGTAGCCATGCATGTGAAATGTAAATGAGTCATTGCTGCCGGAACCTGGAAAATTATTAAAGAATAACGTTAACAACATCTGAAACAAATGGCATCTGAACAATTTTCGAAAGTGGATAATAAAGTACCTAGGCAATAAGCTGCATATTCAGTAGCTCTTAACGAAATGTACTCTTCAATTAGTAAAACCACAAGAGACGGGGTTATTGTAAAGATAATTTAAAGAGGCGTGGCATTAAATTCATAAAAAGTAGGCAGCAAAGTTAGCAAAACTTAATAAACTATATAATCAGCGAGAGTTAGGTCATCAGTTAGTACCTGAATCTTGAATATTATAAGCTTTTTTAACTGCGTCTCTTTTTCCCCTATATTGCTAAGTAAATGAGTCTCACCTTCATTAACGAGAGCTATTTCTATCACTTCTCCTTCAACCGCGTCCAACACTTGAACACACTGCGATTCCACCTGCTTCTCCTCTTCCCCAACTGTACAAAACATGCTTTTTCGTACATCTTGTGGTCTATATAAGATTGGTACGTTAGGGTACAGGAAGCTTTTGCCGTTGATTTGTATGACTCCATTATCTTGCAGGGCTGGAACAGATATGAAAAATATTTGAGTTATCATACCTAGCCAAATAAATATTTTGAGAACGAACCATGCAAAACACAATATGAAATTAATTCTAGCACAAAGAAGCATTTGTAAAATTCAAACCCAAAAAAGGATGTGATGGGTGTTTCACGTTCACGCGAAAGAAGACATTTATTGTGTTTATAGTTACTACTGTATAAAAATAATATAGAGTTATACTCGTAATTATTAAATCTACGTTTTGTTTATTTTAGCTTCATTCTAGAAAAATACTGGTATTTTCATTGCCTTTTAGTTTTTATAATTTCAAAAATCAACTCACCAAATGGCGCCGGAAAATAAGGTTTCTTAGGGATAGCATCACTAATGTATCTAAAATCAATATCGCTCTCCTTGACTTTTATATTATTCCTGTCGATGCCCAAATACACAGATTTCACCTCCGACGTATGACTCTGGTCTTGGAGGGATTCCAGCATTTGTCCACTTACTATTAAGTCTGATTTCCAATTTGTAGATTGAATAATTTCATTCTGGAAAAGAAGGAAAACACATGTTTACATACTATGTTTAATAATGTTTATACATCCCTGTTTTTTTACACCAAAAAACTTAAGAGTCTTTTCACGTTGTACAGCCATCTCACTCCAATTTTACCACTTTTTTTAAAGATTTCAAGAGATTTTAGGCGAAGTATACCATGGTATAATAAAATGTTTCACATAGGCTAGTTAGGAATTTATTTAATATTCATTATGAACAAAAATCTCCTTAAGTATATTGAAGATATCAATCAACGGCAACTCTGATCGTGACGTAGCTCAGAGGCATCGCGCTGTCATTGCGGGAAGAGAATACCTGGTGAAACATCTTATTATACCATGAAGTATACGACGTGGAGATGACAATAAACTCGGTTATTCTAGTCTATAGAAGCATTTTAAACACAAATAAGTTGTTTATCGAAAGTAAAAATAAACAAATTTTTTAACAAAATAAATATTATAACTTCGAAATAATACATAACACCATTTCTAATCATCTATAATAATTGAGAATGAGAGTTTAAAATCATGTTGACTCGCACAGGTCTTTGACCTAACGATCTTTACCTAGAAGAATGGTCCTATATTCAAAATTAATGGAATTAAAATAATTTCCTGTGGCTTTTGTCTACCGTCAGGGTAATGTTACGAAATTAGAAATATATTTTAGGAGGATGAAAGGGAAAAAAATCTTTGTTTTTTTTTTTTCTATATAAATCATGTATGGAAATAAAAAACATTGTTTAAATATTTTTGATGATACTCAGAAGGATGTATAGACACTTTTTTTTGTTTTGCCTAAAATCTCTTTAAATCTTTAAAGGATTAAAAATAGAGCTGTACGGCCGTGAAACGTGAAAAGCCTATTCAGGGTAGTCTCTGCTCACCATTCTGCACAAATTTTTTATGGGACCACCTCTGAGATCGTGAAAAAAATGAGCTGTTCCATATATGTTTTGACCGAGTTAGGAATCTACTTATGTGTATAACAAATGGATTCACAACGAACAAAAGCAGTTTTGTGGAATCGAAATGATTTCTTCTACCCTTCAAGAGAAAAAAAAATACAAATGTAACTGATACCTTCAAGATCCAAAAGATACGATCTTGGTAACATTTGCTTAGTAATTCACATTATCATACATAGATAGTGTTTATTGTAGATGAGTTCTTTCACATTTTGCAGTCCTTCTCAAATACCAAGGAACCGAAAGGAAAGAAAAATCTCCGTTTGCTCATCCCGACCAGCAAAGCGTTTTCGACATAGCGAAATAGTCAAAGCTTACATTTTTATTTACGTAGATACTAAACTTTGCCCTTGGCTTCACCCGTGAATAATAAATTCGGCATAACATGAAAAAACTTATCGCGCATCCCTCGGGAACTGTTTATTTTACTGGGATAAAAAGTAGCCTATTCAACGTGTATGAGAAATTCTGGGTGATATTTAAAGAGCTTATTCAGGCGATTCTATCGAACCACTTTGACTATAAGACCAATCCTAAAATCGCGAAAAAACATCTGCTGATCCTTACGTTTTGTCAAGCGACATCGTTGATTTATAGCTGATATTTTTTTCGCCATTTCAGGATTGGTCCCATAACAAAAGTTGTTCTACGTTATTTCAAGCAGTGGACTGCGATAGGCTGAGTTGATGATTGTATATTAATTCGGTCTCATTTGGGACACAGAGAAACCATCTCTCTGTGTTCCAAATTTCATCCAAATCCATTCAGCCCTTTCAGCGTAATTGAGTAACAAACAGCCAAACATCCAAACATCTTCACAAAATTTCAGATTTATGATATTAGTAGAATTCAAAGACATTAAATATTTACTAGTATTAAATCTCTTTGGTAGAATTTAAGTATGCAATCGGCGAGACGAGCAATTAGTCTAGATTTCTTTCAAAAATTTTAGTTATTCTAATATTCATTAATCTATATTTAGTATTATATCCACGCATCTTACTGTACTCAGTCACTATTCGTGAAGACCTATTATTGGCAGATTGTATCTTAACTAAAGTAATTGCTGTTGGTCTTCCAAATAATAAATAAATAATTTATTTACAATCTATGATGGCGAAATAAAAGTAATCTCAAGTAACCATAATTCGTTTACAAATAATTGGCAAAAAATTATAAACATCAGACACTTCAAATGCATTATCACGCAATGCAATTGTTGTTTTGCAGCATTGCAACTATTGCAAATACATAGTTCTTTATATTCAATTAATACCATTTCAATCTATTGGATTTTAAAACATGTTAAAAAATCTCACCTGGTTTTCTTGCAACATGGAAGTGTAGTTGAAACCGGAGTAGATGAGCATTGCATTGGAAGCAAGGCCTGCGCACGCACCGGTACCGTGCGTTTTCACCCAGTAGCCACCACCTTCCTGAGTCGCGCGCATTACGACGTCCATACGCTCACCTGTATTTTTTAAATAATATAATTAACAATTGAAAGTAAAGGCTAAAGAGATGCTACATGATTAATTATTAAAAGTATAAGCTTTCTAAGTTAATCCCACTCATCAAACTTTTAAAAAGACCCTGTTTCTTAGTAATGAGGGTAAAATTATACTAAAAATAACTAAAATAATTTATGTATTTAGTGATCTTGAAATTGCCTTCAAAAACGACCGACGACCTCGTTTTAACAACATTGAAAAAAACACCTACCTAATGTAATCTATTCGACATTAAAATAACTTTTTAATATTTATGAGTCCGTTATACAATTTTAACAGTAATAATAAAATATATAATCTACGCTCAGACGACCGAATGTTATTTATAGATTTGGTTAGTGAAAAGTAATGAGAAACATCGGGTTCTGTCTGTGACGGCAGAAAAAACAATAGAAAGTAAAATCATAACAAATGGAACCGGTTTTAATTTATGTTGACCTTAAACTTAAGTCAAAAGTAACTAGAACCAAATAGACCCCTTTCTCCTTTTACTTTTACTAGATGTAGCTAGTTAGCTAGTGAAAATACATTTCGTAAAACTTAAACCAATCTAACTTTGGTTCGAATTAAAAGAAGTGACGATATAATTTTAGCTGCATCTTGGTGTTATAAATAACCGACGATGCGCCATTTCGATATTTTTTATCGCGTCGCACAATGACTCTTGTACACACGGCTACACATCAAGCTGTACATTTCCAGTATAAGCTGACCTCGCATTGTATAGGTTTTCCTTACAACGCGAGGTCAGCCTTTACTGGTTATTTACAGCTTGATGTGTAGCCGTGTGTACGATTGGTTTGATGATATAATTTTATAGACCAACAAAATATGTCATATGACATAATCTATTAAAGTGTCACCTGATGGAGATAATTGGACATGAGTATTGCAGAATTATATGTTTTTAAACACTTTAAATGTTCAATATCTTCATAACGTGACACTTTTGGTCAAGTATTTATTGTTACCCGAGGCATCTTTTTAAATAGTTCACCTTCAATTTAAAATATCTTATAACAAGAAAAATTACGACTTGATGACTCACAAAAATTTACTAAATCTATAAAACCAGTTTTATCGAATATTTATTATCACATCACATAATATGTGTTGTTTTGAGGAATCCAATCCTCATAAGAGCAACTCAGAATTTGCATGTGTTCTAGTAATTTCATGAACATTTTTTGAATTGACAAATCATGTAAGTAAGTCAATAGTCATTGCTAATGACTCATTAATTAGTCATTCATTAAGTACTTTATTGATTGACTGACATGATTTCTGCTTAATTTGTTTTTTTACTTCTTTGACATTTGTTATGTATTATTTGACATTATTTTTGATTAATTATTTAACATTCTTAATAATTTATTATTTGTCATTATTTGTAATTTGTACTTGGTTCCTATTCTTTTTTATTTATCATTATTTAGTTTCAATTAATCATTTTATTATCTTAACGCATTTTACGCATGCGAAGCGAATTCTAAAGATATAAATTGTGGAAAGAAAAAATCGCTCACGAGCAGGATTCGAACCTGCGACTCCTGGCTCAGTACGCCACGGTAGCTTAGTGGCTAAATCACTGGCGTACTGAGCCAGGAGTCGCAGGTTCGAATCCTGCTCGTGAGCGATTTTTTCTTTCCACAATTTATATCTTTAGTATCAATTAATTTGTAAACATATTATGGTAGGACATGTTGATACATACTAATAACTGCATCTTTACTTATTTTATCTAATTTAAGCAATTGAGGAATCATTATTAAGTACCGGATGAAAATTAAATGCACTAGTCTTATACAATCATAAAATCATTAAACAAAATCTCTTCACTATCATCTAAAAGTGATTCACACGTAAATCAAAAGTTGTCAGGTGATATTTTTTCGATTACTCAAGAAAAAAGGTTGTCGGGGCTCGCGAGTCATCGTAAGCAATTTTAGTAGAAAACACTTTCTCCGAAGTAAAAGCTTTTTATCGTATAACTAGATAGCTAGTTCCGTTCACTCTCTCGCTATTAAAGGTTTAAATCGTGATGTTAATGGTCTCTGTGCATTTATAGCATAGGCCGTAAAACACGCAATAGAAGGTAGGCAAATAGTTACATAAGTAGAAGATCAAACACATTTCCATAAAGACAACATTGTATTATTTATAGTTTTTTAGTAATGCCTGAGGCTTTATAATAACACTAGCAGTGCTCTTGCGTCTTTGCCCGGGTAAAAGGTTACATAGGTTAGGGTTTGGTTACATGCCCCGAGTACTATTCCCCGTTGTAGTTTTGGGAAAACAAAAATACGTATTTTTTAATCATTATTTAATTTGAAGAGTATTTGTGTCAAGTGTCACCATGAGAAGATTTTTCATAAAAACTATAATACACCTTTTTACCCTCACTGAGATAAATTTTTGATAAATTAAAAAGACGTGTAATTCATTAATTGCTTTACAGATTATTCACACCGGATTTCAATTCAATCCAGCCACGCAATAATATTCTCCCATACAAAAAGTAAAACCCTTATGCAACCTCTTTTAGGAATAATTTTGAAAAAAGAAAATATGTATGTTTTATTATTTACTTTACAGATTATTTTTCCCAAGTTTTGAGTAAATCGATACAGGAGAAAAGATTTTTCATACAAACTCTTACATCGTATTTCACGCCCTTGAGGTCAAAATTTCCAAAAATCTTTTCTTAGTGGATGTTTGCTTTGCAAAAGGAACCTACTGTCCAAATTTAATGTTTCTAACTTTAGTAGTTTCGGCTCTTCCCAGAACGAATTCCTATTTTCTTATTTAATTCAGAATTGGATATGTAATTTGTAAAGCTAATGCAATAGGTAAACTGCATTTGGTCCATCACGACAGAGGCCAGACTACAAGACATTTAGGCAATATGTGTCGACATACAGTAACGTGCATTAATGAAACAAATGTTTTAATATTTACAAAATCATAAAAAAAATCATGAGATTAAGACATCAGAGTTTTCAATGCTAATGTAAGTTAGTTATACCCAAAATGAATGACAGGATTCATAGAAGGGTTTGACATAACCTTTCGTCTTTTTCTAGGCGAAGGGGATTCCGAACTAAAACAAAATTAACAATCTGAATATTTTGAGTATCGTATTAGTTTTCTAGATCGCTATAATGTTACGACATCCTCGTACCTGTTTTTAGGATGATTACTTAATCTTAAAATAATGGCACAGCCTTACCTGGGTACAGTTCCACGTTTCTAGCTAAAACTGGTTTGGTGGGTTTCCCGTCGGTTGCAATAACAATCATTTCGTGGTTTTCTATGTTCACGATGACAGGACAATCGATCGCAATCGCGTTAATCAACCTCAGCCTATAAGCAAAGCCTGCCAGGACGACTATCCTGAAATCAATAAGAAGGCATCTTTTATAAAATATTAGTAAGAAGAAAAACTTAGAAGGTCACGTTGAAAATTTCAAAGTGATATATGAAAGGAAAATAATGACCAAAGGATTGCATTATTACCTGGCAAACACTCTAAATATAAAGCAATTTACAAACCACAATACCCAATGCCAAATTTGGTTCGAAACTACGCTTTGGCACTAATTGTAACCTTGCCTGAGCTGATAGAAATCAAAAGTAATTTATGGCATACTTTACATTATGTGTGTTATTTTTTTTGTGTGGTTTTTATTATTTTTTGTTTTATTTATTAGTTTGGGACTAGTCAATAGTGACTATATGGTGCTGTGTAAAAAAGTGCCAAATATTTTTATATTTATTTTATTTATTTATATATTAGCTTAGAACACCATCAAGTAACAAGTATTCGATATTATTAATGTACCCATAGCTTACTGAGCATCAAAAAACAAAACTAAATTATATTTTCCGTATGATTTTAGTAATTATCTATTATACCAGCCAAATAGAATAACTTATGAATAAGATAAGGAAAAAAAACCATCAATCATTCAACTAATTGAAAATATCGTAAATATTCATTATTATATTCGCATTGGAGGAGCTATAAACAATGGACGAAATTTTATTCCAACTGATACGTACCTACACAATAAATATAGGCATATAAAAGGCACAATAAAGATAGATTACGGTGCATGAGTACAGAGACGCAAACGTCAAAACACTATCATCGCATGTGATAGTATAGTTGATCGGCAGTGGCGTGCATTGGCCTACTTCACTTGAATTTAATTGTGGTGTAAGTTATTGATTTTTTGATGTAGGAAGATTAATTTAGCATTAATAGGTCTATTTTAAGATAAATAATCATCGTACTCTGAAAAAAAGATTATAAGTTAGTACTTACACCACTATTGAATTTGAACGAGGAAGGCAGTAGGTATTGCCTAATTGCCTATATGCAATGCACGCCACTGTTGATCGGAGAAGCAAATTGTGCGACGATCGTTACGATCATGGTATAATAGATGAAACATCTTATTATACCATGGTTACGATTAATCGAATATCGTCAAACGCGTGTAGAGCCCCAGCACATGTTTGTTACTAAATTCGCCCTATTTTCAAACTGGTTAGCATCCTTTATGCACTTAGCATCGTTATGAATCGCGTGGTAACTATCCAGGATATTTTGATGATCATTTAATATTTGTGTAGCTGATCTTCTATGTAGGTACAATATTAACATTTTCAAATTGCATTTCTTTAAAAAAAAACTATCATCTTCCTTATATTATTTAAGAACTAATAGTAAGATTTTATGGAACCAATGTTTACATTACCAGAAACTGAGATAATACTCCGCAGGCTATACTGTTTGTAGGTAGATTTACTGTTTAAATAGATAAGTGTTAAAAAGAAGTGGTGAGAGTCGACTTATGTAATGTTAAACTTAACTGCTTGAAATATCAAGAAACAATGATAATAAATAACTAAAAGACGTACTTTGAAATATCTCCATCACCGTTAATCAATAAAGCATCAGGCTTAAGTCGGCTAACATCCTCAAGTTTTGCAGTCAACAGTTCAGGGAATTTAGCGGCTATAGTTAGTGTGTTCTCCCCGCTTCTGTCGTAATCGTACAGAGAAGAATGTGGTTCTAATGGCTGCGGCTGATTTATAATCAACGACCCGTAGACTCCATCACTTTGGTGGGACACTGCAACAAAACATTGAAGAAAATAAATGAGACGTGTCTTGGACAAGACGAAACAATATATACCTAAAGAGTTACTTCATAGGAAGCTCATAAACATAAATCGTTTGAACTAACTTTCTCGTTTATTTCAGTAACATATTTTTTCTTTCACTAGTCTAATGAAGAATGTAGTATGGAATACATGCAAATATGGATAGAGAGGGCTTGAAGACATTTCGTAACAAAGATCGTTGTCAACTGATCGCAGGTGGACTGAATCGCAGGCTGCAGACAACACGGTTTGACTACGTAACCCTGTGAGAGTAAGATAGGTAAATAACAATATTGTTTTCCCAGAACGTGCCAAAGTCGTAGCATTAGGGCACTGGCGTGGTCCACTGGTGTTCCCGGAGCTTCTCTATTTTATTTAAGTTGTTTTTAAATCAGTAAGAGTCCGATATACCCCTCAGCCTTCCCCAGATGGAGGGAGAAAACAAAATAAGGTAAATACAACGTGTTGTTGAAATAACTGAAAATCTTTTAAGGGGTCATTGTATTCATCAGTATGAACAACTTTTACTATGGGACCAAACCTGAAATCGTTCACTACATTTTGTCGATTTGTGAGAACACAAATACGTTAGTACTATTAGATATTCTCCGTGTGGTGCCGGACATAAAGAATTGCACCACGCTATCTCTTCTCGTGGGTGTCATAAAAGGCGACTAAGGGATTCACCACAGGATGGGCAGCAGCGTTCTCTGAGTATTTAACCAACTAACTGCGATCGCCAACCCGCCTGCCAAGCGTGGCGATTATGGCATATCCCCCCAACATGCTTGGGGGAGGTCTATGTCCAGCAGTGGTTTTTTTTTTTCGCAATTTCAGGGTTGGTCCTATAGTAAAAGTTGTTCATTCTGATGAGTACAATGACCCATTAAGAGATTTTCAGTTATTTCAATAACACTTTGTATAAGGGGGTTGAGCTCGCCCACGCTCTTCAATCTATACGTCAATGAGCTAATCGAGGCACTCAGCAGAGAGCGAGCCGGCTGTTACATTGACGGTGTATGTGTGAACAATATTAGTTACGCTGATGATATGGCGCTGCTGAGCGCCTCGGTCTGTGGTCTTAGGATGTTGGTGGCCATCTGTGAAGAAAATGCCAAACTTCATGGACTGGTCTACAACGTTAATAAAAGTGAGATCATGGTCTTTGGTGCCGGTGGTCGATTTCCAGAAACTATACCTCCGGTCAAGATAAATGGATTAACTCTGGCTAGGGTCCATAAATTTAAATACCTAGGACATCTCTTGACCGCCGACCTCAATGATGATGAAGATTTAGAAAGGGAACGAAGGGCGCTATCGGTTAGAGCTAATATGGCGGCTCGCATGTTTGCACGTTGTTCTAGGGAGGTGAAAAAAACTCTATTTCGTGCATATTGCACCTCCTTTTACACGTGCTGCCTGTGAGTTAGTTATACCTATAGTATTATATTATCTCTGGTTCATCATCCTCCGAGCCTTTTCCCAATTATATTGGGGTCGGCTTCCAGTCTAGCCAGATGCGGCTGAACATCAGCATTTTACACGG
Source organism: Asteroscopus sphinx (assembly GCA_949699075.1). NCBI lineage: Eukaryota > Metazoa > Arthropoda > Insecta > Lepidoptera > Noctuidae > Asteroscopus > Asteroscopus sphinx. The sequence continues at coordinate 23,736,127 of OX453005.1, read as the reverse complement.
AGCGACTGCCATCAGACCCCCGCAACCCAGTTACTGGGTAATACTGACATTCGGAGGTTAGACCAGTCGTCAGACTTTCAGGCTTCTGACTACCCGTAACGACTGCCATAGATATTCGTATGACAACCGGGACCGACAGCTTAACGTGCTCTCCGAGGCACGGAGGGGTCTCGATGTGTAACGAAACGGTCACCCATCCACAGACTGACCGCGGCAAGTGCAGCTTAACCTTGCAGATCGTACAATCCGCGCAGTAGTTGCATCGCTACGAGCCCCTCCACATATTATATTATCTCTGGTTATACTCAAAAATTGTATAGCGCCCTTCATATACAATATAACAACGCGTTCCGAGTGATAATGATGCTGTCCCGTTTCAGTAGCGCATCAGGGATGTTTGCTGAAGCCCGCGTCGATTGTTTCTACGCTACGATGCGAAAAAGATGCGCCTCCCTAGTGCGCCGGGTGCGGGCCAGCCCCAACCTTATACTGCGCTGTATAGCAAGCAGGCTTGACTGCGCGTGTGTAAATCGCTGCTGCAAGCTTTCAACCTCGGTGCTGAGCTTGTAGCAGGGATTTGGATACCAGTGCGGTTTAGGTTAAGTGCATAGGATAGGAATACTAACATAGTTATTAAGTAATATTGTTACTAACACAGTGAGTTATTGTTAATAATAAGACGAAAAGTAAAGAAAATACCTGAATCAGCATGATAGAAGAAAGTTCCGGGCGAAGTTGCAACAAACGCATACTTGAAGGTCTGGCCATATCCAATAGGGCACTGAGTAACCATTGGGACTCCATCCATGTAAGGAGTTCCCTTCTGCTCAATTCCATGCCAATGGATACTGATATCCTGATCCAGGATACTGTTCTGGACTTCCACGACAATGATGTCGTTTACACAAGCCTGTATCGGTGGACCCGGAGTCATGCCATTGATGGTAATGGCTGGTCTTCCATCTTCTCGAATTGTAGGCTCTACTTTGAAGCTGTAGTGACATCGTTTCGGTTTCACGTTGAACTTGCAAGGTCGGTAGCATGATACTTTGTCTGCAAGGTAATCATGTTTTTTAAGTTTGTTCATTAAGTTTCGTATTTTATTGTACCTATAGTAATTGGATTACTGATTTTAAATGCGATTGCTTGTTTAATTCATGAAGGTTTGCTAATGAGCTTACTTTGCCGCCTCGGCCCGCGGTCTTGCGCCCGTTGGATGACTTAATTACTTAAATTAACTATCAATCGCTATCAGTAAATCCCTAAGCTTATCACATTCGATAATAATATTATTATCAACAAGTAACAGTTTTATTACTGTAACTTATTATTTTAACGTTTATCGCATGTGGGGCGAAATCTCAAGACATAAATTGTCTAACGGCCAAAATTAATATCCTATCTATCCACGATTTTCCCTACTAACATAACATAACATCATGCCTGTATTTCCCCGAAAGGGTAACAGAGGTGTAATGTAATATATTATGTATTATTATTAGGTGTATTATTAATAGTCCCATGTAATAGGGGGCGAGCCTATTGCCATTGACCGGGCACAAATCCAGACTCCGGACTGCTACTGAGAATTTCCTATAGAAAAAACCCAATAACACTTTGCCCGACCCAGGAATCGAACCCTCAACAGTCGCGCTTGCAACCACTAGACCAACGAGGCAGAGATCTAAATCTACTAGAGATCGTTATTTGACATAAGTTCCATACAATGTCAAATTTTTATCTCTAGTAGGGCAAATCGAGGATAGATAGGTTTTTAATTTTGGCCGTTAAGAAATATTTGCTTACTAGCAGGATTCGAACCTGCGACCTGTGGTTCAGTAAACCTGTTTTCTTTTTATAAACAATAATAATTAAAACAATTATTCCCTTACCTAAATTTTTTGTAGTATCCTCAAAGAGTATATTTGTCCCATCAGGCGCAAAACTCTCAAGTGAAGCTTTTCCATTATTGCTAATATTGGCTATAATAAATAGGCAGCATACAAACACTTTCATTTTCACAGAAAATTTATTTTATTCACTACCTAATGATACATTTATTGTTTGTAATAAATAGTCGAGTTACAGCACAACCGACCACACTTCGCGCGCGAACGCTATGTCGCTTCGTACGCAACTGGCCAAACGAAACAACGAAAAAGCGGTTTCTCAGACATGTGCTCTCGACCCCTTACCACGAAAGTAAAATGCTAGACACTACTCGGTTTTCGCAAACAAACAACTTCAAATAACGAACGGAACAAGGGCGAAATCTGTCGCTGCTCAGTAAAAGTTATTGGTAGGGGGATAGAAATTATTTGCAAGCCGTTCCATTTGCTTGCACTGTAGACCCAATACTTTGTCATTAGTAGTATCTATTGCTGAAATATAAAATACTAAAGAAAAAGTTGAGCTATTTCATGCTGGCCTTTGAGGGAGATTTTGCAAAATATATTAAACTAAACAAATAACTGCAATGTTTTGTTAGTTTTTTGTGTACAAGCTCGCTGATCTTACAATTAAATATTCAATTTATTTGATAATTAATTAGATACTACTAATTTCTATTGACTGTTCATGTCATTTTAGAAAAAACAAGATAGATACTAAATTCTAAGGTTGGTATTACAGAACGTTTCACAAGTACAATTTGATCTTCAATCAACTGATCACTACTTAAGGATATAATCGTTACTTGAGTATCGGTCTTATTCCAATACGGTAATTATAAACATCAATTCAACAACATAATACACGAATATAACTTAAAATAGAACAGAAATCTCTACTCAAGCGTGGTGTCGACCACACGTAAGTGGCTATAGATTAAATCTCTGCTCAAATACCGAAACAGGTAACAGTATAAAATATAGCTAAACTCAGCTGAACTGTGACCAATGAATCTATGCTTGAGGAATGTTCTAAAATTAAATCCCAACTAAAAACTAGTTTTGAACAGTGATCAACGCTTGAGGAACGTACAAACATTAGTACCATTAAAAATTTAGCACCTTTTTTTTCGGTTGTTTTTAGTTATGTACACAATACTAGGGACGAACAAGCCGACACACGTTGAATGGTTGAACGAGGGACTTATTGAAGGAGGATGTTTCCAAAACTGTACCTTAATTATTATTTTTGTATTTTTTTATTGATTTCATCACTCAATGTGGACACTGTTCCTTGCTTACAAATCAACGTTACATGCTATGAGGATACACCCAGTACATAGTATAGCAGCAGTGTTCATTGGTTGCTATTTTCACCCTCTCCGCCTTTTGTAATAGCCAGCAGACCCCTAAACAGAGTGAGCATGATGGCCGTTGGAGGAGACGAGTCCTTGAGTGGTGACCGAGAATCGGCAAACGCAGCATAGGGTGCCCCCAAGCCAGGTGGACCAACGACCTGATCAGAGTAGCTGGGGGGAACTGGATGTGGAAGGCAGAGGACCGAGTGTTGTGGCGAAACTTGGGAGAGGCCTATATCCAGCAGTGGACTGCGATAGCCTGATTCGATGATGATAAAACGTAATGTATCCATCATACAATTGTTCCGTGTGGTGCTGGACACAAAGAATAAACCACCCCATCTCTACTCGTGGGTGTCGTAAAAGGCGACCAAGGGGTTCAGAAGATGAGTAGCAGCATTCTCTGAGTATTTATTCATCCGACTGCGATCGCCAACCAGTGGCGATTATGGCATATTTTCCCCTTCGGGACAGGCCATGTCCATGAGCTGTGTCCAGCCGTAGAAGTTTTTCAGCTGAAATGATGATGAATGAAGAAGCGTAATTCATCATGAAATATTGTTTTCAACATTTTTCTGCTTTACGTGTACGCACATTCTACCAAACACTTGAATGTGTCCCTCATTAATCCAGTCATGCTGTTTAAGTGGAAAAATAAGGTCTTGTATGTAATAGGAATTGACAACGGTTGCTAACAAATACAGGTGGAACATAAGTAAAGCATTTTGCAACCTCGTTCCGCACTTGCAATCTTCGAAGGAAACCATTTCAAGACTTTCAATGTAGTTTATAATGTATGTTAAGGTCACCTTCAAGTGTTAGAAGGAATTGTATCAACATGTTGGGATCTGTAGTAAAAAAATCGGAAGTATCGCGTTACTTCCAATTTTATAAATACAGATTAAAATTACGATCTGGGTTATATTTGGTTTCAAGAGATAGATAGCTCTATTGTGGGCCTGATTTAATTATGTATCTAAAAGTTACCCCTCAGAATTTTCTCTGATATTGGCCCTAACAGAGATAGAAATTTCCGAAATTTCACGTCTTTTTCTGAAATTTTGGCACATGTCAAAGCTAATCAAAAAGCGATTTCTAGGTTTAAAGAATCTTTATTATCAAAAGAACAATAAGTTCGCTTATATGAGAAGTTTACATTTATCACAAAAATTACACATAAGTTGACGAAGCATGCAAATCTATCTGTGCCTTATTTTATACAATAGGTAAAATATTCTAACCTTGTAATTATGTAGCCTCTCTAATTAAATGATAATTGTATCACAAATCACAACATCAACTTGTAACAGAATTGCCAAATTATTTATCAAAGGTACCCTCAATAACGCTTGTTATTTTTATTGTTACTAATGAAGGTAGGTACGTGAGTACGATTGAGGAATTCTTGTAGGGAAAATCGAGATATGATAGGATATTTATTTTAGCCGTAAACCGATTAAATCAGATATACTTTTTTATCATTATCATCTGTATGATATGTGATGCACATACTGTTTCTTGTAGATAGTGTTAGAATAGCTATGTTATTCAATTTGTTTTGAATTATTTTATGATTTAATTTAACGTTTTTGTGCTGTATTAATTTGTTTTATATTAATTTATATTTCCAATAATATCCGAACATTGTTTTTGATACCTACTTAATTTTTATAATACCTTTCCAACATTTTTATTTAAAAAGGAATATTCTTAAAAATGAATAATGAACGTGTATTGACTCGATTTTGCTGATCTATAAAAGATCTGTGGTTTTGATTAGTGGGGGCATTCAGATTGTTGCAACGGTCAGTGTTGATGTAACCTTTGTAGTATTTTCTGTGATTGTAGAAATCCTTGATTTCCAATAGTTGTGAATTGAGTTTAAATTGTTATATATTAATGCCATGTGTTAAAGTGACTAACATGAAAAATACAGAGTTCTCTCGTGGTGGAAAGTGAATATGACTTATTTACCTTCGGTAAATGATAATATATAAATGATATGCAGACATTAGTTTATTGTAAAAAGTGTTGTCTAACAAATCAGAAGCAGGATCACTACGCGCCGTTCTCGGTCGAGTATTATGAATCAGAAGATCAAAGACGCGGCACAGGTCCGTATTACGAATGGAATCGTTTTCTCGAGGAGAGCGAAGGAAGTACAAGGAACCAGGTGAGTTTGGAATTAAAAATTTACATAAAGAAATCTTAATACACGTGATCGGTATCAGTCATACATAAATTTGGGGATGAAAAACTTATGATAAAACAATAATCAAAGTAGTTGTTCTCTCTTGTTGAAAGAGTACGCGAAGCGAGTAGGTATTCCGATTAAAGCAAAAAGTTCAAATACCTAGTGAGCTGAAAGAATGAAATTTCTATGTGTTTTACCATAACCAGGACAATATCAAAAACAGTTTTAATATTTAAATTATGGAATCCAGGAATTTTGTATGTTGATATATTTGCCAGGTCACTTCTCACAGAAGGGACATTTTTTTTGATCATTCTCACCTGTATGTTCAATGCATAGAATTTAGAAGATCTGAGGTTCAATAGATAATATCAGTGGGTTCAGAGAATCGCTTGAACCTTTTTCACAATGGAGTCTAAATGTCTAAAAATGCATAACTATCTGTTTTGTTCAAATTAATCAAGTGGTTTAGAAGTTATGATGCTGTGAGGTTTCTCCCGCACGCACGCGTTTGTCGTGGCTCGTGGCACGCCACTCCACAGCCACGACGCGCTCGCTGTCCTTTTAGTTTATTATGTACCTGCCTACCTAGTTCGGGCATTTTAGCACAACAAAATATTTTTGCAATGTGATTTACACATTATGAGAGTTTTAAAATGTAGCACTAGCCTGTAGAACGCAGGCATGCAACGGAGTGAGCCTGGAGATGTATAGTGGCGTCATAGCGGCCAGCGCTGGCCCCGCGACCCACATTTGAGAGGAACAATGTTTCGAAAACTAGTTGACGAATCGGAGTGATTTTAGCATAGTATATTTTTATTTTTTGGTGGGCTGCGCTGAATAGCTTAATTCGTTGATATGCTCCATTGGTTATTCGTCTGTTTTAAATTTTCTTTATATTTTAATATAATTACGGAAAGTTTGGTGGTTTGTAGCCAGCATTTGAACAATATGATGAGGTCAGACTGAATATTCAAACAATTTAGTAAAACTTGTGGATTATCAAAATACTTCTTATATACCTACTGTATTGTCTAGTAGGTACCCATAGTACAGGTTCTACTTGGCTTGTGATAGAATGGTGATGCGTAAGATGTCCCAAAAATATTTATGTATTTTTAATTTATATGTATTTTGGGTCAAGGGGCTCGTAGCGATGCAACGACTGCGCGGATTGTACGATCTGCAAGGTTAAGCTGCACTTGCCGCGGTCAGTCTGTAGATGGGTGACCGTTTCGTTACACATCGAGACCCCTCCGTGCCTCGGAGAGCACGTTAAGCTGTCGGTCCCGGTTGTCATACGAATATCTATGGCAGTCGTTACGGGTAGTCGGAAGCCTGAAAGTCTGACAACTGGTCTAACCTCCGAATGTCAGTATTACCCAGTAATTGGGTTGCGGGGGTCTGATGGCAGTCGCTCCGTGTAAAATACTGATGTTCAGCCGCATCTGGCTAGACTGGAAGCCGACCCCAATATAATTGGGAAAAGGCTCTGAGGATGATGATGTATTTTGGGTCAGTGACGTTAATGGGTTGTGCAGTGTGCACAGAATTTTCTACGGCTTATGAGTATGAGGTACGTAGTACGTCATCCATATTACTTGTTAATTTAGTTCACTACGATAATACTTGTTCAATGTTGTGTGGTGGTTATGTGCCGGGTTGGCGTATGAGGTTATGTTTGATGTTGGGTGTGGATGGTGTGCGTTTGAACGCATAGGCATAGACAAAAGCATTGAGAGTGAAAGAAATGAAAAGGACAAACATTATTATAACAAGAACTTGTTACAAATGAGAAGCTAATGATAAGAAATATGTTTAGAGAACTCTTGGAGTGTGCTCATGATTGGGTTCTATGGGAAAGGAAGCGAGGTTGTTTACATCTCATTCCAAAGATTGCTATGCCCTTTCATACTTTCCATATGTTACAAATGAGAAGCTAATGACAAGAAATATGTTTAGAGAACTCTTGGAGTGTGCTCATGATTGGGTTCTATGGGAAAGGAAGCGAGGCTGTTTACATCTCATTCCAAAGATTGCTATGCCCTTTCATACTTTCCATATCGACCATTGGAGTCTGATTTTCACAACTAATGAAAGAACCCGTATGATTTGTTCTTGCTGTTGTCCGAGCAACTGGAGTCGAGCAATCATGGGCTCCAGTGATTGGGTCAGTTTGGAGTGGGAACAATTTAAATTTATGGATGCTCTCTCACTCAAAATTTATCGTTTTAAAAAGATATTTAAAATACAAAATCAAATATTTCTGTCGGAGTTTTGAAGGATTATTTTGGTACGGGTGTGCCGACACGTTACATGTGATCAGGATATGTACAAAATCTTATACAGGCATAAAATTTAAATGACTGAAATTGATATATGACATTGGAATGGGTTAGAAGAATGTAAATTTACCTTACCACGGGCGGGTGGCCGGGTAGAGGCGCGACGGGTTAGTTTTTTATTCGCTTGCTCCTCAAAATTGGGGTGATGACGAGCGTTTGTGTGATGACAGGTTGGTTCAGATTCAATGCCATGTTAAGTAATATTAAGGAACAAGAGGGTCACCATCAGACCGTTTCGGATCTATTTGGCCGTAAACTCACTAGAAAGACCCCCATCTTATACATGGGATGGATATTGAGGAAAGTACAGATTATTTAATTATTTATATATTTTGATTTCCATAAAAAAAAAAATACATGCATTTGGCCGATACAATGTAGAACATAAACCAGTTTAGGTTTTTCTTGAGGTTTTTCTGTACACCGCTTGGTCCGTCGACATTTATTAGAACAGGATGCGAGCGGTCAATCGAATAATGTTACTAAAATAAGATAATGAGGTTGCAAAATATGTTGACGAACCGCAAGATAGACAAGAATTCTTAAGATATCGTATTATTGATTGTGTGTGTAATGGACTCATTATGAAAGGTACGTCTGTATACAAAGGGATGTATGTATGCAGTGGTCAAAATATACATGTGGTTATATTTTGGCGGGAATGGGACTGCCGATTCATCAGAGAAAGAAATAAGTGAAAATTAAGTTACATGACTGAAGAATGAATGAATTAAGTTGACTGCCTCGTTGGTCTAGTGGTTGCAGGCGCGACTGCTGAGCGTGGGGTCCTGGGTTCGATTCCCGGGTCGGGCAAAGTGTTATTTGGTTTTTATCATTTGGAAATTCTCAGTAGCGGCCCGGAGTCGGGATTTGTACCCGGTCAATGGCAATAGACTCGCCCCCTATTGCATGGGACTATGACATAACTGGCGAAATGTGGGTTGTACTATTACGCCTCTGCCTGCCCCTTCGGGGAGGTACAGGCGTGATGTTATGTGTGTGTTATGTTAAGTTACATGAAGTACTTAAACAAATCGTAACGAACAGTAAACATATGTTTGTGCTTTTCTTTTATTATGTTGCCAGTGTAAGATGCAGAAACATGGTATTCCGTATGATTATTATTGCTTACATTCACATGTATTATCAAATACTAATGCACAAGGTATGCTATGTATAATATAAATGATGCATAAGGTGTGCTATGTATAATGTATACGTTACACAAGGTATAATGTGTGAGATGCACAAGATATATCAGGTTGTAGGCAAAAAGTGTGCTATATACAAATATGCAATACACAAAGTGTGTTATGCAGTATAAGACGCACAAGGTGTAGGTACGGGCCAGTTAGCTTCGTACATTTGCAAAAGTACCTAAGTATATGTTGTTGATGTGTTAATTGGAGTTTTAAATCTTATAGTAGTTAGTTGAGTACACAGAGTAGAAATATATTACCAAAGTTAGTAGTATGTTCATTTCACAGTAAGTTAATAGTTAAAAGGTACACACAATAAAAAGGGGTGACGATTCTTTCTCTAAGTGTCAGTCAGACGAGTATCGACGTATGATTGGTATCTAATTATTAAAATTATTGTATATAATTATGACTAAGGCAACGCAAGACCGAAAAAGGCTTGCTGCGTGCGTAAAAAATATATATGGTGGTGAGACTGTTCACAAGGTGTGCTATGTATAATATATACGACTCACAATGTGAGCAATGTATGATGTATCAGATTCACAAGATGTGGTGTGGATGAATGGACATAGTGTGCGATATAAAATGTGCAATGCGCAAGGCGTGCTATGCAAAAAGTATAAGATGCACAAAGTGTGCTATGTAAATTGTGTGTGACACACAAGGTGTCCGATGTTGTATGTACAAAGTAATCGATAGAAAAATGTTCAATGCGTAAGGTTTGCTATGGAAAAAGTATTAGATGCACAAATTGTGATGTATAATTAATATGATGCAAAGGGTTTGCAATGTTGTATGCACAAAGTGTGCTATATAAAAATATGCTATGCACAAGGTGTGCTATGTATGAGTTGCACTAGGTGTGCTAGGTTGTAAAAGTGTGCGATACACAAATAAAAGCAAAGCGCAAGGTTTGCTTGTATATGTATGTATAAAGTATGAAATCCACAAGGTGTGAAAAAGTATTAGATGCACAAATTGTGATGTATAATTAATATGATGCAAAGGGTTTGCAATGTTGTATGCACAAAGTGTGCTATATAAAAATATGCTATGCACAAGGTGTGCTATGTATGAGTTGCACTAGGTGTGCTAGGTTGTAAAAGTGATACACAAATAAAAGCAAAGCGCAAGGTTTGCTTGTATATGTATGTATAAAGTATGAAATCCACAAGGTGTAAGAATCCTAATGCACAAGGTGTGCGAATCCTAGTCCTAATGCACAAGGTGTGCGAATCCTAGTCCTAATGCACAAGGTGTGCGAGTCCTAGTCCTAATGCACAAGGTGTGCGAGTCCTAGTCCTAATGCACAAGGTGTGCGAGTCCTAGTCCTAATGCACAACGTGTGCGAGTCCTAGTCCTAATGCACAAGGTGTGCGAGTCCTAGTCCTAATGCACAAGGTGTGCGAGTCCTAATGCACTAGGTGTGCAAGCCTCAATGCACTAGGTGTGCAAGCCTTAATGCACAAGGTGTGTGAATCTTACTGTACAAGGTGTGCGTGTCTAAATGCACAATGTGTGGTAGTCCTAATGCACAAGGTGTGCGAGGTCTAATGCACAAGATGTGCGAGGTCCATGCAAAGTGTGCGAAGATTAGTCAATGAAATGCGCAATGCGCGCAAAGTGTAAAGTGTGGTGAAATGTGTTCAAAAGTGTATTTTGTAAGATGTGATACATGGTGTGAAATTACGTAATTGATTGTTGTTTAGCGAGTGCGAGGTTAATGCACAAAGGGTGCAAAGTTTAATGCACAAAGTGTGTATAAAATGCGCAATGTGTAATTTGTCATAGTATCTGAAATCTGTTATAAATGTGGAATAGGTTGTGATAAGTTGTGATACATTACATGCTGTCATCATCATCATCAACTCGGCCTATCGCAGTCCACTGCTGGACATAGGCCTCTCCCATTAGATGCTATAGAATTATGTAATTGATTTTTTATTATTTTATTATGCACAAGGCAATGTGTTATTGAAAAGCTAATTGAGTAATTATTTACCAACGTTACAATAAAATTGTTAAGATAATATTCATATAGAAAATAAAAAGTAATTACTAAAATAAGTAGTTCATTCTTATAATAGGTATAGTAGCTGGCAAATAGCTTGAACAATGATGGTACCACTGGCGTGGCGTCACTGCGCATGTCAATGTGGGTTGTTTGCTGCGCACTGTACACGAGGACGTGTACTTATTATCAGGATGGACGAGCTGTTAGAATAGCTATGTTATTCAATTTGTTTTGAATTATTTTATGATTTAATTTAACGTTTTTGTGCTGTATTAATTTGTTTTATATTAATTTATATTTCCAATAATATCCGAACATTGTTTTTGATACCTACTTAATTTTTATAATACCTTTCCAACATTTTTATTTAAAAAGGAATATTCTTAAAAATGAATAATGAACGTGTATTGACTCGATTTTGCTGATCTATAAAAGATCTGTGGTTTTGATTAGTGGGGGCATTCAGATTGTTGCAACGGTCAGTGTTGATGTAACCTTTGTAGTATTTTCTGTGATTGTAGAAATCCTTGATTTCCAATAGTTGTGAATTGAGTTTAAATTGTTATATATTAATGCCATGTGTTAAAGTGACTAACATGAAAAATACAGAGTTCTCTCGTGGTGGAAAGTGAATATGACTTATTTACCTTCGGTAAATGATAATATATAAATGATATGCAGACATTAGTTTATTGTAAAAAGTGTTGTCTAACAATAGCCTGATCCGGTTCTATTCATCTCTAGAAAAGTCGGTGCCTAATCTTTTGACTGTTGCTATTCTTCTGCTTTCAGTCTCATTGGTTATACCAAGATATTCTAGAAAATGTTATATTTCTGTTATAACGGTAATCTCTGAATTCATTCAATTAATTCAACAGGAAAAAATACACACACAATGTTGTTTTCTTCATAAACTACTATGTACAGAACCGTGACCTCAAGTTCGCATTTTATTGTTTTGATTTTGTAAAAGTGATTCTTTTGTCTATGCAAGCATGCATATTATGTTCACCTAGGTATTAATTTGAATATAATACCTCATCATCATCATCATAATTTCAGCCAAAAGACGTCCAAAGCTGGACATAGGCCTCCCCCAAAAGGGGGATTTGCCATAATCGCCACGCTTGGCAGGCGGGTTGGCGATAGCAGTTGGTTGGTTAAATACTCAGAAAACTCTGCTGCCCATCCCCTGGTGAATCCCTTAGTCGCCTTTTACGACACCCATGAGAAGAGATAGGGTGGTGCAATTCTTGTCCGGCAGCACACGGAACATATAATATCTAACTCTTCTTTAATCTGTGATTATACGTGTGACTAATTCAAGGTACAGAGTGATTAATTTCACTGGGACAGTACTAGCAAATCCTAAACCTAAAAAGATGCAGGAAAACTTTCTTTGGAGACATTTGCTATATCATCATCATCATCATCATCATTTCAGCCGAAAGACGTCCACTGCTGGACATAGGCCTCCCCCAAGCATCGCCACAACGACCGGTCCTGTGCCTTCCGCATCCAGCGGATTCCCGCAACCTTCACCAGGTCGTCGTTTGCTATATCATTTTTATTAAAAAAGAGCAAATTTCAAGAAATACATTTCACGTATTTCTTGAGGTTTAGGATTTACAAATTTCATGTATTTCTTGAGGTTAAGGATTTCCTAGTACTGTCCCAATTAAATAATACAACCTGTATAGACTGTGCCGGGCCCGAACCGAGTCTGAGTTGGCCAAATAACAAAGACTGCGACTCATTGGAGACGTGGACTCTGCTTGGTGTAATGTGGACTAATCCATATAAAACGCAGCATTGGGGCATCCGTGACTCGTCCGTGCCTCGGCTCGGGCTCGGTACAGTATAGCAAGAATAAAGCTAGAACTACATTTACCCAACGTGAGCCACGTACGCCGATCTGGACGCGTCGGCACCACTTATTTGATATGGCGACTAGTTGTGTAGAGCTACATGATACATCATGGCCCTAATTCACGTAAATTCATGACGCACCGATCAATTTGCAGTGACGCTGCAGTTTGTTTCTGACAACGATCGCCGTTGATAAGAGAATACGAAAAGCATTGTTTCAATCTAAACTTAACTGCAACTGCGCTGTAACTGTACTTCTTTAGTTACGTTAATTGGCCTACAGATCCACGCCACGTGACGCGCAACGCTATAAGGCCTAATTTTCAATGTTAATCAATACACAAAGTTAGGCCTTATAACTTTATATGTGTGAGATGTCACATGTGCCTCGGTCTAATGTAGCCTACACACTAACCATTGCTATCAATACTTTATCATTTATTAAACCTTTAAAACATAGGTTTTATTGATTTTACCTATTTATTTTATTTTTTAATGTAATTATAATAATAAAACAAGTTTATTTACATTTTAATAAAACATAAGCCATGTGTTTATTAAGATTAACATCAATCAATTTATTTTCGGTTTATTTTGAAATTTTCAAGTAACAAACATAATATTGGAATGTCATCATTAGGTAGACTACTAAAACAAACTCGTTTCGATGTCAATAACTACCTATAAATATCATAATAATATAATGGATATACAAGTATGCATATTAAGTTATGTAAGAGTACTATCAAGTAGAACTTAGTGCCAAATGTGATGCCATTAGAAAGTGCAAGTAATTGCTCCATACGGTCCTCATTGGCGTAAAAACACCTAAATGTGAATATAATTTGCCTCCTACTTTAGTGCAGCAAGTAAATTGCTTTTTGCTTTTCAAAGTTATTTAACGTGAGAAACTGTAGAATATAATAGTGCTTCCGAATAGATAAACTCAGAAACCGGGCATTAGTCTCCACTTATTGGTTCTCCTGCAACCTCAATTGTCAAATTGTTCCATCATGTTGATATCTGCCGCAGGTTCTACCCGCATATTATTCCTGCGTAGACGTAGCATGACTACTGTAGACAAGATATTTGTCTTGGGAAAAATAGACAACATTACATTGTATAGAATTAACAATGTAATTTTGTCTACTATTTCGTAACCAAAACCCTTGTCTATTCTATCGTAGACAAAACCCTTGTCTATAGTGATCATGCTGCGCCTGCTACTCGTGAGCGATTTTTAATTTCTTTTGTTTAGATTTCACCTCAACAGCGATTAAAAAAAAAAGTTTAGGTAGGTATAACTCTTAGACGAGTAAAAAAACCGACCAAGAGCATGTCGAGCCATGCTCAGTATTATAGGGTTCTTTAAGTAGGTCTAATTACAAACGAATCAAATCGAATATAAATCATTGCTATTTTAGTTTTTGCAAACAGCGCCACCTAGCGCTAAATTTAAGAAGCTAAATTGAAGAAGTGTGTCATATCAATATAACACAAAGTTTATTTTTGTGTTTTTTTTTTAAATAGAAAGTAACTAAAGGAGCATTATTTGCCAAGATTTTTTAATTTTTCTCTAAGGTCAATGACCTATGAACTAGGACATCTTAAGTGTTTTTCAGTTTTCTCACTATAACTCAAAAATTTATAATCACATTATACTCGAAATAATTTTAAAAGAGAGTTTTTATAAAGGTCTACCAATGTGGAAGACTATAAGTTTCTACGTTGCATAGTTTAGAAATGGCAGGGGGGGGGACACATTGCAAGCCACTTTGGCGAACTGTATTTCGCAGATGGTATACCTGATAAAAAAGTTATGTATGAAACATTACCTTCATTTTAGTAGAACTATTCAATGATATACCACACGAGGGGGTGCGGCGATAAAAAATATTTCATCCCAATTTCACATGTATGGGCGCCACCCCTAAAATACGTTATCAAGATTTTTTTATTCTTTTAAAACTGAGATCTATATTTAAAACATTTTTTAACAAAATTTCATACACTTATGTTTATAACTGTAGAAGTTATTAAGCTGTAAAGGATTAGGACAGACGGACAGACGGACGGACATGACGAAACTATAAGGGTTCCTTGCAGGACTACGGAACCCTAAAAAAGTCGTCCGAGGTATAACTAAAAATCTTAACTGATGAACATTTGACCTTTGTGCCAAGCTTGACCTTCAAGACCAAGGTCCAAGGCTAGCCAAAAGTTGAAGGCCAACATTACATTGTTTAATCATGGATCCTAAACACTAAGCGCGATTTCTAAACTTAGATTATTTAGGTTATTACCAGTGATCGGAGTAGGTAGATTGAATTGGGGTCATTGATCCGAAACTTATATAATAATATGGACATTCCTCCGGAATTTCGGAATAGGTTGATTATTTTAAAAAAACCGGACCTTAGGTAGGAATTGTATTAAAATATTGAAATTATATAAATGTTATATTATTATTTTTATTATATTTTTTATTATTATATTAATTATTAATTATATTATTATTTAAGTGCAACAATTTATAAAAAGTTGTGGCCATAAAAAGGCTAAAAATAAAAAATTTATTAATGCTTTGATCGGAATTTGATTTGTTTTATTATTTAACAGATAAATAATAAATTAATTTAGTTTTGATACCTTCCTTTAAATTTTGAATGGAGGGGTAATAAAATCACTACCAACATTAGCAATATTTAATTGTATCCGGAAATACCGGAATACCTTTCCGGAAAAATGGCTTATCCATATTATTCTTTCTGTGTGCATTTTTGATACAAGTACCAAAAATCAATCTACCTACTCCGATCACTGGTTATTACTTATGTTTACCTACCGTTGAGGATTAAATTGCTACTGTTTTATGATACGATAAGTCTTTGTTTGCCTTAAACATAGATTAAAGGTCTTACAGTCTGGTTTTAAGAATGTAATGTCCACATGTTCAGTATGTATGTTGTTGATAATATTATATCCTGATACGAAATGTACTATCAAAGTCAATCAACTCGGCCTATCGCAGTCCACTGCTGGACATAGGCCTCTCCCAAGTTGCGCCACAACGCTCGGTCCTCTGCCTTCCGCATCCAGTCCCCCCCAGCCACGTTCTTTAGGTCGTCGGTCCACCTGGCAGGGGGGCGCCCTACGCTGCGTTTGCCGATACGCGGTCTCCACTCAAGGACTCGTCTGCTCCAACGGCCATCGGTCCTTCGACAGACATGGCCAGCCCACTGCCACTTCAGCTTACTGATCCTACAAGCTATGTCGGTCACTCCGGTTCTTCTCCGGATAATCTCGTTACGGATTTTATCCTTCAAAGAAACTCCAAGCATAGCTCGCTTCATAGCTCGCTGAGCGACTTTAAATTTGTGGACTAGCCCAACTGTCAGTGTCCACGTCTCGGCACCGTAAGTCATGACTGGCAGGACGCACGCAAGACCTTTGTCTTCAAACTTTGCGGTATAGGCGACGAGAAGTCTCGGCGAAGTTTGCCAAATGCTGCCCAGCCCAGACGGATCCTTCTGTTGGCTTCGTTCTCGAAGTTGTGTCTACCAAGCTGAATTGCCTGCCCTAGGTAGACGTATTCCGTTACAACTTCGAGTGCCGACCCTTCGACGAATATTGGCCTCGGCATGACATGCATATTGAACATGACTTTAGTCTTGTCCAGATTCATGCCGAGACCGACACGTCGAGAGGCTCCGACTACTATCAAAGTAATTTACATATTTTCTCACAATTTCATTCGGTGACTGAGCATTAGGCAAACATCAAATCGTGCGAAAATATGATAACAATTGAAAGAACCTTTTAATTAATGTGCATTTACTACAAACTTATTTTAACAAATCGTGACATTTATAGTACCCATATTTTTCTTAGAGTATGGTTGCATTGTAGTTTATCAAAGTAAAAACTTTCACGGATTCGATCAAAGAAGAAACCGCTAATAGTGGCATTAACTTCTGACCCTAAATTAAAACTTCATAACAGTAACAAACTTATACATTGCCTGTAATGTAGTTGCGAATGTATAGATATTGACTGGAATTATATTAGCCGCCAGCAGCTTCACTGGCTTCTGTGACTGCCGAAGCATCACAAACACCATCTTCTTCTCCCTCAGATCGAAACTCTCCCATCCGCAACAGTACACCGCTTTCCCAAAATCTTCCGAAGCGTTTATTAGCCTCTGACAAAGAAAACAGTACAGGAAGAACACCAGGAAACAATAAACTAAAATTGGTATGAACTGAAGCCATCCCTGAAGTGGTAAGTAGAAGAACAAGGATATACAAACAGCATTTGTCCCGAAGTTTACACCTAAGGGGACGCTGTACAAAGATTTCAGATTATCAATCACATCTAAAGTTAAAGAATGTCTGCCAATAAGTGAAGGTAGAGTTTCTTTAGCTAATTGTATGTTCTCCTCTTTGGTACAGTGTTCATTGAGGGTCTCCATTTCGAAAGAGAGCATTTGGTACATGACAGCGGTGTGCGCTATGAAGAACAGCAACAGAGCTTGGTAGTTGAGGGCGACGGTCATGATAGTTAATTCTTGCATGGCGAGCATTGTGAGGCAGATCTCGCGGTTTGGGGACGCTGTTAGTGGCTCCAGACCTTTAAAAAATTCGTAATATTAATTTCCACTTCTTGGAGGTGATGATTTTAAATTTAAAAAAAAAAAACGAAACAGTGAATATTAAACTCGAAAAAGGAAAGATTAATTCTTCATGTTAAGTAAATGGTAATGGTAATAATTCTGATTTTTTTTGGATCGTATCGTTTCTTTTGTTGATATATAGAATCAATATTTTCCGTTTAGATCAAGTCTTCAATACTATCATGATCTCTCCTAACAAGAGAGTAGGTACACACGGCTATACATCAAGCTATAATAATCCAGTATAAGCTGACCTCGGATTGTAGAGACTATTCGTAAAATGAGAGGTCAGCTTATACTAGAAATTTATAGCTCGTGCGTACTAAGTACAGGTGTATGATGTAATGCGATTGAAATAATAATTTATTTTCCCAAATGAGTTAAATCAAAAGAAAAAAGATAAAGATCAAGAGTCATAAAGATAAAGATTTTTATTTGCAAGAAACATGGTTTTTACAAAGATGTTAGTGGTTTTGGCAGGTACATCATGTCTCACCGTATGATCGGCATGCAAAATATTATGTATTGGGTACAATTAATTTACAAACGCTAAATTTAATATTATAATCATGCAATTTCAATTCCTGTAATGAACCTACTTAATATGTGAAACAATATTTAATGTAACACCTCAATGTACCTACCATATACTAAGAAAATTATTCTATTCTATTCTATAAAACCATCAAGAACACAGATCAGGAAGAACGCTGAGATAGAAGAGCTCGTGGCTGAACAAAATGTGATAGGAGAGGGAAAAGCTCACAGACTCCGTTGGCTTGGTCACGTGGAGCGAATGGGAGAAGATCGAGATGCGAAGAGAGCCTATCTGGGTCGACCAAAAGGGCGACGCCCGGTCGGTCGCCCTAGATATCGCTGGAACGATGCGGTGGAAGGCGATCTTCTGGAGATCAGAGCCAGTGATTGGCGAAATACTGCCAAAGATCGCGACAAGTGGCGTTCTCTCGTTTCGGAGGCCAAGACACATTTTGGGTCGCTGTGCCAGCGGAGTAAGTAAGTAAGTATTCTATACCTAACCAAAGTGATTGGGGATAACATTATTTAGTAAAAATCATACATTAATAGAACATAAACAAATTAATTGTTAAGATGATGCTTAATATTTCCGGAATATACTTTTTAAACCAGTTAGATAAAAGCAATGATTATATGGACTTACCAACACAAGGTGTCATAGAGTAACTATTCTGTATAGCCGCACGGTGCGGCAAGTAAATGAAGAAGGCATCAGCATAGTTAAATCCGTAGAATATAAAGATAATAAGTTTGATAATTTTCAACAATTTCTCGTGTTTCGTCTGGAAGAAACTGGAGTGTCGAGCCATGCGGTCATTCTGATCTATCTTTTTCAAAACAGAATTCAAGAGAGGTCTGAAAATTCAATAATTTCCCATAGAACTTACTAATGTACCGGCCACTGAATAATAACAATAACATTTAATTACAATTAAACCAATTTCAATTTAATAAACTATTATATATACTCAAGACGCCATTTTATCTGAATTGTATAATACAAATTATATAAAAAATGTAATTTTAAGTGAAATATTGTGGCGAGAAAATAAACACATCATCGTCACCATTTCAGCCGAAAGACGTCCAATACTGGTTATAGGCCTCCCCCAAGCTTTGCCACTACGACCGGCCCTGCGCTTTCCACTGACATAGCCCGTAGAATTGCCAAACTTAAGTGGCAGTGGGCGGGGCACATTGCTCACAGAACGGTTGGCCGAAGGGAATGAAAATTTCTGAAGTGGCGACGGCGCGCCCGGCTCCGGCGTACTGGAAGGCGCAACGCGGGTAGGTACACGGTGGTCCGACGACCTGGTGTAGGTCGCGGGAATCCGCTGGATGCAGGAAACACTTATCTTATCTTATTTTCATTGAATAATTTAAAGTCAATTAACAAACGTTAAATAACAGACAATAGGACCCCAAACACTATCGAACCTTTCCGCCAAGAACCACCAGCTGTTGTTAGCGACAATGATCAAGACGGAGATGTTAACATAGCTCTTGATGAAGTCTCTAGCCCCTTGTGCATACTTCCACTGGTAAACGAAGCTGCCGATGACATACACGTAGAATAAGAGAGGCAGATGAAGAAACCAAAACCAAACTGCAAATGATTCATAAAAAAGTCTAATAAATTACAAAAGAAAAATTAAATTAATTTGATGAAATTTACAAATGCTGACATTATATAAAAATTATTAATATCCTGCAGGTAGAATGCAAATAATAATGAGCAATTATGGGTAATATGAAGTGTTTATTGTAGTAGTTTAAATTAATAATATAGGTAATAAGAATATTGTCAAATTTAATTTTCATGTTTAAATATTGCATGCTGTGAAACGGCCAAATATGCAACATAAATTTAATTTATATTATCCTCTGTACCATATTTCGCATAAACGCAATAAATTAAAAATAAAAAACAAATCAATAAATGACAAAGAAATAGTGGATTATACAACAAGTGAAAAAAAAGGGAATTTAATTCGAGGGAATAAGTTGGATCCCAGCAGCGAAGGATTCTAAGATTGAACCACGAGCGAAGTGAGTGGTTCAAAAATAGAATCCTGAGCGGAGCGAGGGATACAAGGACCGAGATTAAACTTTTTTTCATGAGTTTTGTACTCTACTTTTTACCATTGACTGCGAGAAAATAAATAGTGGTATATAGCATGACCGGGTGAATGAGAGATATATTCAAGAATATGGTAGAATGTGCGTGCATATAAAGAAAAAGAGATGAAAAAAATTTCTACGACAAATCACGCGTAGGTATAGTAGTCAAAATGCTCGCGCAAGCTCTGACTGTTTAGGGTCTGCTGTCTTGTAAAAGGCGAAGAAGGTGAAAATAGCCACCGATGGATACTACCGTTCTAGGTGCACACGGCACACCTCACTGCATAAAACTTCGATTTGTAAGCGCGGAAGTGTCCACAGAAATTGATGAAATCGATTAAAAAATATTTCAAATTTTAAGATACAATTTTTAAACATACGTGGGACACTCAGAAAGTTTTGCGAAACTAAAAAAAATTGTTCTATACGTACATATATTTTTATCAAATCTTTTCAAAGTACTTTCCACCAGCCTCTATACAAAGATTCATGCGCCTAAACCAGTTTTCAAAACACTTTTTCCAGTCCGCCGCAGACACCTCGTTTACAGCCTGCTCGAACGCAGCCAGCGCATCTTCCGGCGACGAAAATTGTATCCCTTTGAGCTGATTTTTTATTTTTGGGAATAAAAAGAAGTCACACGGTGCTAGATCAGGGCTGTAAGGAGGGTGACCCAGGAGTTTGACTGGCGTGCTGTCCAGGAAGTCCCTCGTTTTGAGTGCGGTGTGCGCAGGTGCATTGTCGTGGTGGAGCAGTAGCCCGCGGAGCCCTGTGTTTGGTCGCTTGTTGCTTATAACAGAGAAAACTTCTGGCAAACATTTGGTAGTATACCATTCGGCATTAATGCTTCTTTGATCCCGTAAGGGAATTGATACCAAGTGGCCAGTCAAATTAAAAAAGCTAGCGATCAAAATCTTACCCCCGCTTCTAGATCGCTTCACTTTGGTAGGCGTTGGCTCATTTTGAAACACCCAAACAGTCGACTGGCGCTTGGTTTCTGGGTCGTATTGATAAATCCAGGACTCATCACCGGTAACGATGTCGTAAACACGCCGAGACGAGCCTGCTTCAAATTTGTTAAGCATATCACGGCACCATTCCACCCGGGCCTGCTTCTGAGCATCGGTGAGGTTGTGCGGCACCCAGCGTGATACTATCCTCCTCACGCGAAGATGGCTGTGTAGAATCTCGTGAACGCTTCCCGATCCAATCTTCAATATGTGTTGAATCTCCTGATATGTAATTCGCCTATTGTCTTGGATTAAATTTTTCACTGCTAGCACGTTTTCTTCGGTAACAGCCGTCAAAGGGCGACCGCTTCTTTCGTCATCCCCCAAAGTTGGTCGACCGCGCTTGAATTCGTTATACCAACGATACACGGTTGCCTTGGAAGGGCCTTCATCCATGAATGCCATTTGAAGTCTATCGTACGATTCATCCGGTTTCAGGCGACACTTGAAATCGTATAAAATCATAGCTCTAAAATGTTCCCGGCGCAGATCCATATTTCAGTGAGACACAATACTTTGAATTAACTCGCAAAAAATGTGGAGGGAAATTTTGAAATTGGAACTTACTTATTTTTACTTATAAATAATCATATTTTCGAAAAACATTATAACTGGCCAGTCTCCCATATATAAAAACTTTTTTTCGCAATACTTTCTGAGGGGCCTGGTATTTGGAACGAGAATCAAGTACTAAACATCCTCCTTCATATAAGTCCCTCGTTCAACCTGTAGTATTTTTATTTTCTTAATTTAAATTTGATAGCACCATTCAGCCAGCCAGTAGGTAGGTACGTTCAGCACATTTTATTCATTTCTTGTACATAATTCGTGCTTCTTCCAAATTCAAAATGTTTAAAAAAAAATGTTAGTAAAAGAGAGTTTTATTCACTGTTATCGATGAATAAAATGCCCTTTTTCGAGTGGCAATGGTAAAAAATATTTTTTTAATACTTATGTGAGTCAATAGTGCATTATCATCTTCTGAACTCTGTTTAAAATTTCAAGTCTCTAGCTCATCGGGAAGTTAGTTTAAAATCGATTGCAATACTTTGTACCAAACAGACAGACATGACTGAAAACGAGTTAATAAATACGTGGTAATAATTAAACTTATTGAAAGGTACATCATATTGAAAGCCTAGGATAGATATTGACTCTTCAGCAGATGAGTACTAAGAATTTAAAGGTAAAGAAAATTGAAAATGTGCTGCAGCTTGTCCGTTATTTTGTTTGGAAACCGTTTGTTACTTGAAATGATGTTTCAAACAAAAAAACGAAATGTTACTAACAAAATGATGTTAACTTGAACAACAGAAGGTTGCATTATTATTGAAGCATTATACCTGCGGCACGCTATGATGGCGTTTTTGACATTTTCCAATAGTGTTGTGACACTTTCAAATTATTAGCGATTAGGACCAGGTTTATTACTTTGACCAACTCCAACAAGCTATTTTTGATAAATAATATCTACATAAAGTAAATAATTTATCAAATTATTCAATAGTCGTAACATCTAGCCATTTTGTGTAATCGCTATTTAATCGAATTTTCTGTGACTTTGAATTTGAATAATAGATTCGAACTTCGTAAAATTATATTGTTGTAGCAGTGCATCACTATTGACAATAAAGTACGGCAATTGTTCCTTTATACATTACATAGCTGTCAATTTTTACGGATCTTCATCATCATCATCATCATCATCATCATTTAAGCCGAAAGACGTCCAGTGCTGGACATAGGCCTCCCCCAAGCATCGCCACAACTACCGGTCCTGCGCCTTCCGCATCCAGCGGATTCCCGCGACCAGGTCGTCGGTCCACCTTGTGGGGGGCCTACCCACGCTGCGCCTTCCAGTACGCGGTCGCCACTCCAGAACTTTACTGCCCCATCGGCCATCCGTTCTGCAAGCAATGTGCCCCGCCCACTGCCACTTAAGTTTGGCAATTCTTCGGGCTATGTCGGTTACTTTCGGTCTCCTGCTAATCTATTCATTTCTGATTCGATCACGCAGGGACACTCCGAGCATAGTCCTCTCCATTGCCCTTTGAGTGACTTTGAGCCTTCTTATCAGGCCCATTGTGAGCGACCACGTTTCAGTACCGTAAGTAATTACTGGCAACACACACTGGTCAAAGACTTTCGTCTTGAGACACTGCGGTATTTTGGATGAGAAGATATTGCGTAGCTTCCCGAACGCTACCCAACCGAGTCGGATTCGACGATTGACCTCTTTCTCGAAGTTGGACTTACCTAGCTGGACAGTTTGTCCTAGGTATACATAATCGTCAACAACTTCGAGTGTAGATTCTCCGATGTTTACGGGAATGGGTGCTATATGGGAATTCGACATAACCTTTGTCTTGTCCATATTCATTTTAAGACCCACTCTATTAGAAGCTCTACTGAGGTCATCGAGCATTGTACCGAGGTCCTCCATGGTCTCAGCCATGACTACTATGTCGTCGGCAAACCGAAGGATCTACGGATCTTCATGAGCAGGCAAACGTCAAAAACGCCAAGGTGTTTTTCTTTTTTGTTTCTTCTTTATCTTTTAATCATGAGGAATACGCACGTGAAATTTTATCTCGCCTAATAGAGAATCCAGCAAAATTAGGAACTATATCGACAATCCAGAGTAAACTATCAACACTATTCTCTTTCAAACGACTTTTAACTTTAATAAAAGATTTTTGAAAGAAACTAAATAAATTCATTTTTATGAAAAAAATCTCAGATAAAAGAAAATCGACTTGTAATTTATACTTAGAGTATATTACTTTAAGAATTTATACAATAACTGACCTAGAAGCCAAGTGAAGAATATTTATAAAGAAAATACCTGTGAAATTAAAAGAACGTGATAATTATACGTAGTCATTATAATATAGAATTAACGACGGTTCTAGAAAGAACCGCAACTTTGCTTACTTGAAAGTATATTTATTTCCTAAAAATGAGTGATGTTTTCCATCCGTTTTCCATTATGCATTTGGCAGTTTTGCTTTTTCTCCTCATTCAATTCTTATAGGATTTAATTTTCATACAATTACATATATTTTTTTATCTTACGTTGGTACGTTGTACGACTTCTTTTAGGATCATTTTAATTTTTAATAATATAATAATAAATTAATAATTTATTTCTTCAAAAATAACAATGTTAACATAACTATTATAAACATCTGTAGGTATACTTGACTATTGAAAGTTAACAGACCATGTAGATGTTGCAACCAGTTTATTAATATAAAATCAAAACTCCTGTATCAAGCATTGACGATTGTCCAATTATAATTTATATTACCTAATATAAGTATTTATGATTAATAATATAGCCTGACAAGTAAGTGTAGTCAGCTAATAAAACCCAATACATTTTTTATCCAGAATAATACTATAGTCAGAAACTAAAAATAGAATAAAAACTAACTTTATTGGCAAAATACAAGATAAACCTTTGCAAGTCCCAACAATACTGTGATTTGCGTCAACCAGTGAATACAGCTTATTAAACTTTACTGTATGCGGTTGTTTGAGACTAATTCACACTGACCTCCGTACTAGTAAATTAAATACTGTATCACCATAGGTCAGTCTTCCTCGTTCTCTGATAATAATACATGACATACATACAGACAAGTCAAATATTATTTCAAATTCTATGAATTGAAAAAAATACAGTTCTCTTTGTAAGCCGAAGAAACGAAAACCCTCATTAAATACTAATCAGCTTTCATTAAAAGTATAGCACCGTATGATATTATAATTCCAAGTAATTATTAACTTCATATTTTATGCAAAATTAACTTTATATCTTTTATAATCCAACATTCGAAGAAAAATCCCATTATTGTACCACAAGGCACTTGTCTTAGATATTCTATAGCAGATAATGCTTTGGATAGAGAGGTACCCTGGATATTACCAATAAGTTAAAGAAAAATAAAAATAAAAAGATGAAGAATTTTGAAATCGTTTATTTTGGCGACAAAACCTACACATTACTAAGCTATATTATAACGGTTTAAAACATTAATTTCTGGACTACAAGCCCATTTGTTATCTTTTTCTAATTGCACTCTACACCTTAAAAATAGTAACAAACTTGTAAATAGACTGCATAACATTTGCAAAAGTGTAGATCCGTATTGGAATCACGCGCGCAGCGTATACTATGACGGGTCTTTGTGCTTGTTTCAACATCAGAAGAACTTGTCTCTGCTCTTTCACACGCAAATTCTCCCAACCGCAACAGTAAACAGCCATTTCAAACTTTTCCGAAGCTGTCGTAAGCCTCTGGCCTTGAAAACAATACAAGAAAAATATGAAAAGGCTGTGGTAAATTACCGGAGCGAAATTGAGACAGACGTCGAGTGGCAACACGAAGAAAAGACATGTAGTAATGGCGTTCAAGCCAAAGTCTATCCCTGTAGCGGCACTGTAGATAGCTTCGAGTTTTCCCACCGTGCACAAAGCCTGAGCATGACGAAAAATTAAACTCTTCAAACGATGTTCGACTTCAAAATATGCTTCATTTGATTCTTTGCAAGTTTTAGCTATTTCGCTGAAGCTATCCATGTCTTTGCAAAGCATTTGGAATACAATGGTGGTGTGAGAAAAGAGGAACAGTAAAATAACATCATAACTGCCTACAGCCACGATAGCTGTAAGTTCTTGAAACGCCAGTATTCCCATGCAAGCTTCGCGGTTCGGGCTGGATGAGAGTGGTTCTAGACCTAAAAAAATTAAAAAAGATAAACGAATTCGTCATACCCTGGTGGTATACGAGGATATATTGATGAAACATACCTACGCAAGAAGCAATCGAGAAATCATCCATCCCGAGGGTTCTAGTAGGTATGAAAATCATGACGTCGTTAACGAGATGGAACATGTAGCACATGATGACTACAACCTTAATGCTCCTCAATAGTTTCTGATGTACGTCTAGAAACCTGCCCGTTTCAATTATAAGCTCGTCATTATTTTTCACGAGCTTCAAAAGATCGTTAATATCGTTTCTGCAAATAATACGGAAAGTATAGAATATGAATTGCTTTTCACTCTTTTCAGTCAATTAAAGAGATAAGCAGATTATGTATTATATTACATGATAACTACGGAAACAAATTAGAAGGTGCATTCTAAGCCGTTGCAACTTTGTAAACAACGGCAACGTAACGTTTATAGCGATTTATACCTACTAAAAGTAACAAGGATGAACTATATAAGTAATAGGCTGGATATAATTATGTTGGATAATACCACATTCAGGGTCACTACATGCCTTCGTTTGCGGGCTCCCTGCTGTGCTCCGCATCGCTGTCACTGTGGTGAAGCTGTCGATAGCCTCGGTCACCACGGTTTATCTTGCAGCAGGAGTGCAGGTCGTACGGCACGGCACGCTAATATAAATTACATAATCCATCGTGCTCTTGTCACTGCCGGCGTTCCAGCTGTTTTTGAACGGAATTGCCCGGTACGTGACGATGGCAAGAGACCAGATGGTATGATTCTATTGCCATAGAAGGTAGGTAGGCCTCTGGTGTGGGACGCAACGTGCGTCGATACCCTTGCGCCCTCCCATCTTACTAGGACGGCGGGCTGTGCTGATGCTGCCGCTGCGCCTGTCGAGACCCTCAAGCGGCGAAAATGTAATAACATAATTAGTAATTATATTTTCGAGCCGTTTGAAGTTGAAACACTCGGGTCGGTCGGTCCGAGTGCTCGTCTCTTGTTTAAAGCCATCTCCAGGCGGTTGTTCGACGCTTCACGTGACCAGAATGCTGGCCTTTTTTTTTGTCAAAGAATAAGCATTGCCATACAACGTGGCAATGCTGCCAGTCTTCTGGGCGCGTTACCGGTAGACAGCGATGCGGAGGTTTTTATTTTATTTTTTGTAGGTAATAGTTTAATTTAGTTTTTTTGTTATTTTACGCTATTTTTTATTCTTAAGTATAATAGTGTTTAAGTTGTGTCTATATAGTTGTATAATTCTGTAAATACCATTAATTTTTACAATACAATAAATCATAAAATAATATAAGACATGAAGGAAAAAAAAATATAAATATTTGAGTTATTTAACACAGCACCATCTAGTCCCAAACTAAGCAGAGCTTGTACCATAGGTACTAGACAATGAATATAATACTTATATACTTTTTTTTGTAAATATGTACATACTTATAAAACCTACATAAGAAACACCCAGACCAACACAAACACTTATGTTCATCACATAAATATCAGATCAGCAGTCTGACACTCGAACCACTAGACCAAAGACGTCGTCGATTATGAAAATATGAAATAGGTACCTTTTGTTAATGAGCCACCAGCTGTCATTGGTGATGAGAATAAACACCGAAATGTTGAAGAAGCTGTTGATGGAGTCGATGAAACCTTTGGCATAATACATCTGGTAGACCACCGTACCCAAAATATAAACGTAGACCAGAAAGACTGTGTGGATTATCCAAAATATGACTGCAATTATTCAAATATATTATTTTCAGATTGGCTGTATATTATGAATATTTTATCAGTTTATCAGTACAAAGAATTGTTTTATCAGACATCATTCATCATCATCATTTCAGCCGAAAGACGTCCACTGCTGGACATAGGCCTCCACCAAGCATCGCCACAACGACCGGTCCTGCGCCGGTCCGTGTGATGCTGGAAGCAAAGGATGTCACCACCCTATATCTTCTCATGGGTGTCGTAAAAGGCGACTAAGGGATTCACCAGAGGATGGGCAGCAGCGTCCCCTGAGTATTTAACCATCCAATTGCGATCGCCATCCTGCCTGCCAAGCGTGGCGATTATGCCATATGGCAAACATGTTTAATCAGTAACTAGAAGAAAATGATCTGTTTGTATATTCCCTTTCGCGAGAAACTTGACAAGACTAAAACTGCATGCAGTTTGATAAATTCATAGTTCATGCCACCAATATAAGAAATGGAAAGAAAGAAGGTGACAATGATGATGATGGTTGATTAATTTTATATTATATATATTCCGCCGGTCCACCACACTGCTTTGCATTTCTCTTTTGAAATGTAGGTATTTCAATTAAAATAAGTTTTTTTACATACCCTTGAACCTTTTACTCAACAGCGGAAAACCAGCGAGGGTTGGCAAAAAATTTATAAGCCAGATCAGATTCACACATGAATTTTGTTTTAGGCGTTGCTTGAATTTTTTTAACCAATCACAAAAATTGCCCACCATTTTGGCAAATGTGCTAACGGTTCGGTTTCAATGAAGCAAGTCAACAATGGTATGTGTAATTCTACACAATTGTTGTAGCTCTAATGTGATTATGACCTAAATAATTAATAAGGCTTGTTAATTGCATCGAGAACTAATTAAGGTGGCAGTTATGTGATTAAACCCTTGCGTGAATTGGACGTGGGTGTTATACAGAATAATAAATTTGCTAATCACTGAGAAAGTGACAACGTAATTAAGACCAATGAATAAATTCACACTATCATGCAAGACTGCATCGAGTTTTCTTTGAAATAATGTGTAAAATCTTAAATTGTGAAAAAAGAGCAACTTTCCATTTGTGTGTTATATATAAATAAATAAAAAAGATTGAAAAGATTGAAGAAGGCTTTGAACAACAAATTCGTAAAATAGATAGCTCTTCTGGACCTTTTTTTAAACCTAATGGGCTTGCGTTTGACCGCCATCTCACCTGGTATTAAGCAATTATGCGGTTGATAATGGTACACGCTTGCCCACGCTTTTTCTGCAAGGAGACCTTCAAAAGGCTCTCGATCGGTCTCCTAGGGCGGTGTGTGGGATTTTTGCGTACTAAAACTCCCCCAGTGGCCGTCTTCAGCACGTTAAAAGGGACTCTGGGAATGTATTATGCCTCCGGAGCCCAATATTCTGCGCCTAGCTCACTATAATGTAGGAGCAGGTTACACTGAGATTTATCAAACTAATAATTATTATCATTTATTTCACGAACTCCAAAGACTACGTAAAGTAACTGTGTTTCAGCCAAACCTGCACACATGCTGACACACCTGGTGTCACTTTTATTTCAAATTCATTCCCGACGTGAATTATAGCTATACGTTTTGCAAGTGGTATGGCTTAGGCATAGGCTGATGAACAATGTTGAGAGCATTGAGGTGTGGTTGAGAGTGTTATTACCTGCTCAGAAATTATTTGTATAATCCACAACCTTTCTTCGATGTTGTAATAATCTTTGCATAATCATGTGCCTAGAGTAATACTAAATTCGAATAAGCAAGTTAAAGTTATGGCAGAATATTTCTTGTGGCTTATACTCATGTTGAAATAAGTTGCATTTGCAAACATTATTGGAAAATGAGGTGCCGCCGCCGCCCTCATTTTCGCTCGAAAACCTGTCCTCTTCTTTAAATTTCCTGATACCATATCACTATTACACCTGAGATTTTAACATCCATATTCCCAAATCTCAAGGGTTGCTAAACACAACACAGTCGGGTCGGCACATTCGATTCGGCAACTTGTAGATAAACCGACCACCACATGAAAATTGACAAATCGAATGTGCCCCAATTAAGTGTATGGCAAGTAACCCTTACTCACAAAGGGCTAGGCAGAGATAGGCTACTAGAATAAACC
Organism: Asteroscopus sphinx; assembly: GCA_949699075.1. NCBI lineage: Eukaryota > Metazoa > Arthropoda > Insecta > Lepidoptera > Noctuidae > Asteroscopus > Asteroscopus sphinx. Next base: position 23,706,273 of record OX453005.1, on the reverse strand, counting down.
ACCTGATTTCGATCTCATGTGAAAAAGGACGGATCCCTATCGCTAATAATAAGGAACAGTTCTAGTCGTGGAGCTGTGTGTTAGAGTCAAGATGGTGAATTCCAATTTCCGAACGCACCGCAGCAGCAAAGATCCCAGGTTGATGACTGACTGTTAACTGTTAACCGTTTCATCAGTGGATTGACTGTGGTTACTGCCCGCTTGACTTACTTACCCAAACGTGCTGGTTTCAGGAGGCGACCCAAGGTCAGCCGTTTATTACTGACGATAATGATGACAACTTGCAACAAACTTCTTAACACCGCCATCTATACCACATTTTGTGAACTTACAAGGCAACCATTGCAACAAGACGTGAACATCACATACGTGTAATACAGAAAAGTATTCAGAGAGGGCGCTGTTATACATTCAATCATTCAACATAAAAGTGACGGACGAAAAGGACAAAAAAATAGTCACATGATGACGACGGAAGGTCACCAGAACCAGACCGTTCATAATTTAATACGTACCAAATACAGGTTTTGTGTTTACTAAAACATATTGGAAGCCTGTGTTCTGTTTTCAGAAATTGTATACGAACCATACACGAACTACCTATTTACATAGTACCTAGGTATCTACGTAGTTAACGTAGTACATACTACCCCAAATTCATGCACATGTAGGTAGGTAGGTATAGGTATAATAATACACTGCGCAGAATATAGAAAGTTTAATGTCCTTCCTGTAGTATTTGTGTTTTGTTGTTGTTTTGTTTTGTTCTAAATTGAAAACAATGCATTAGGTAGGCAGCAGACATTTTTTACTTATTTGAAACATACCAGCCCATTACTGTCCCTCTGCTGGGCACGGGCCTCTTCTCAGTACGAGAAGGCTACGGCCTGTAAAGCCTGTGTAAGGCCTGTGTGTGTGTAGTGTGTGTGTGTGTAAGGGCTGTTTGAAACATAAATGTCTTTGTTTAATAAAAAATTGTAAAGTTATCTACATACATATTTTACTTTTTTATTATTATTAAAAAAATATTTCATGAATTTAAATGGGATAGAAGTTTTTAAACTTAACTTAGTTTTTTTTTTTTTTTTTAAATGGGATGTACAAAAAATAATCACAACAATACTTTGTTTAAATTCCTGTTTGTCACCAGAGTTTTAACGGGATATTTAATGTAGGTATGTATAATCATAAATAAATTTAAACACGTTATCACATCTCACAAAAAAAAATTAACACCTTATTACTGAAATAAATAAAGTGACCGAGTTTAAGTTGATAAGAGTTGCCCAATGTCGACCATGATTTTTAAAGTTCTTTATTGTAGTATACTATAATACCCAATAAAGGCGGCCGAACTTCGGAAATTAAAATAACGGATTTAAAATATCTTAAAAAAATTTACTTCAAGAGAAAGAAATAACGGTACTAAGAAACCCGCTGGCGTTAATAAATTCGTTGGTTACCTACGTTGGTTATTATTTATAACAAAACTAGCCTATGCCCGCGACTTCGCCAGTGTGAATGTCGTTTATCGCGCATCCCTCGGGAACTGTTCATCTTCCCGGGATAAAAAGTAGCCTAAACAAACATCCATACATCTATGGATGTCATCCTCACAAACTTTCACGTTTTTATTTTTAGTAGGAAGTAGGTTAAGCGCCCTAACGCGGTTTGATTATGATTATGATTAACATCGGCCCTGTTTATTTCTCAAAAACTAATAAAAAAACCGGCCAAGAGCATGTCGGGCCATGCTCAGTATTATAGGGTTCCTTAAGTAGGTCTAATTACAAACGAATCAAATCGAATATTAACCATTGCTATTTTAGTTTTTGCAAACAGCGCCACCTAGCACTAAATTTAAGAAGCTAAATTTAAGAACTGTTTCATATCAATATAACACAAAGTTTCTTTTTGTGATTTTTTTAAATAGAAAGTAACTAAAGGAGCACTATTTGCTAATATCATTTTTCTCTAAGGTCAATGACCTATGAACTAGGACGTCTTAAGTAATTTTCAGTTTTCTCACTATAAATCAAAAATTTACATAAACTCGAAATAATTTTAAAAGAGAGTTTTTATAAAGGTCTATCAATGTGGAAGATTATTAGTTTCTACGTTGCCTAGTTTAGAAATGGCAGGAGGGGGGACACATTGCAAGCCACTTTGGCGGGCTGTATTTCGCAGATGATATACCTGATAAAAAAGTTGTGTATGAAACATTACCTTCATTTTAGTAGACCTATTCAATGATACCCCACACGAGGGAGTGCAGCGAAAACAATAATTTCATCCCCATTTCACATGTATGGGCGCCACCCCTAAAATACGTAATCATGACTTTTTTATTCTTTTAAAATTGAGATCTAAATCTAGACTATTTTTTAACAAAATTTCATTTACTTATGTTTATAACTGTAGAAGTTATTAAGCTGTAAAGGATTAGGACAGACGGACCGACGGACAGACGTATAGACGGACAGACGGACAGACGGATAGACGGACGGACATGACGAAACTATAAGGGTTCCTTGTAGGACTACGGAACCCTAAAAAAGTCGTCCGAGGTATAACTAAAAATCTTAACTGATGAACATTTGACCTTTGGGCCAAGCTTGACCTTCAAGACCAAGGTCCAAGGCTAGTTTATTTTACTGTAGAAAGAATGAGAGAAAACGATTGCAAGCTTATTATGGTCGAAAACATATATCCCGGTCAAGATCTCTTCTACTGTCGTTTTTCGCAAAATTGGTGACAGTACCGCTCCGCGCTGCGTCTCGCTGGCTTCTGTATGCTATAAGGTTCCTCTGTGCTATAATTTTGACACAGTGTACGACACAAAATGGCTAAAATACATACTTATGCACAATTATATTAAGTTATGATACAATCAGCTATTTATGTATTAGAATTTATAAAATATATTTTTGTTTTTATTTTATAGTATTAGTACCTATAGTATTTTATTTTAATATTAAATTATGTATCTAATTTCCACCTCTGACAACCCTATTTTCTGTCCAGTTCATTCTTGTCCATCCTAAGGTTGCCTGGAAGAAATCACTGATCGCGATAAGGCCGCCATTTGTACAATATAGTTTAAATGCATATTCAATGTAAGTAATGTATTTTATGGTGTACAATAAAGCATATATAAATAATAAATAAATAAAACGTATTAAGGGGCCGAGTTTAGGCGGGGACTGAGTTTAGGTTAGGCGGAGACTGACTTTGGGTTACGTTACCCTTTTTTTTTTTTCTTTTTTTTTTTTTTTTTGCCGTGGGAAATCCTCATGGACGCACTCCGCCCGGGGTAGGCGGAGCCAGTGTCGGACTCTTACCGACTAAAACCACCACGGTGTTCCTTCAACTACCTTAGCCGGGGGCGTGGGAACCAGTGAGTATTCACACAACCACCCCCGACAGGGCTACACCAGCTGCTGGTCGGGCAGCAGACTACCCCGAGTCTGCTGCTCGCAGGCCCTACCTCCCGTAATTTTTTATAGAGGTTTTCTTCCTCGCGGTCCGGGCGGTGAAGCCAAGACCCTCGGTCCCAAGAGGCGCGAAAACACTACTCAGCGGGCACTCCTGGGGTTACGAGATCGACGGGGGCAGGGAAAGACAGTCCCCCCGCTGCCTGCCCAGTGGCAGGGTGAGTGCACACCGGGCCCGCCCCTGCTCCTCTACTGTGCCCTCTGCTGATATCAGAGGGACACGTGGAGCAACTCCCTACTGGCCCAGAACGGGCCCCTCCCGTGCCAGAATATTCGCCACAGGCAATAAAATCCCCCAAAGGTTAATCCCTCGGCAGGATTTTATTGCCCGTGCCCAGGATGCACCGGCCAAACAACTGCCGATCCCTCCAGACGTGTCCAGAAGGACAAGCAGCCGTCAGGCACACGTGGAGGTTTTCTGGCCAGCACCCCGGGTTACGTTACCCTAGGTAACTATAATATATAGATGCAGCCTGCTCCTTGAATCCATAACTATAGATCCGAGTCAGAGATAAGTACCTACAATTTCAATTTCAATGTTTTTTATTTCAAATAAACCTAATTACAGGCACTTTTGAAAGGTCAGGCTCTAGTTGCACGGTTCCAAATTGTGGGTCCTATGGAGAAGAACCGGCAAGAAACTCCACCGACCTATTTTATTAGGCGATAATACACTTGGACATGTGTTGTGTTTTTCAACAAAATAAATTATCTCGTTGTGCTCACTGTAGGTACGCATAGTACCTATCTATGCAATTACGATTTGAAGAAATAAATTTAAAACGACAAAATATTATTCTCATACGGAGTAGGCGAAAGGTGCTTGTAAGTTAACTTAAAATTCATTTTGTTAGTAAACGTGTATAAAGGATCTTGGTACCTACACAGGGAACAGAGTCGTATCGTATCTAGGGGCAGGTTTGGGGCTGCCAGGGGTACAAACCTCCAGGGGGCGTACTCGCAGACCTGCAGCCTGCAGACCGTTGGGCACGTGCATAAGAACTTACCCAAAATTTAATCAGGAGTTTATGCTTCTTTCCTACAAAATGAGTTTTGGGGGGCGCAATATTCAAATCGTGCTCTGGGTACTCATGGCTACCACACTGCAGGTAGGTAAGTGCTAAAGGTTGCAAAATGCAGATTCTGTGTTGTACCTACCTACTCAACAAGCAAGGTTATGTTTATCAATTTACTTTATCTACATGCTACCTGAGTTTTAGCGCGGCGCGGCGCCAGATGAATTGCAAAAAATGTAAACAACCTGCAGCCTCTTAGCTCTTGTAAAATATTTTGTTCACATGTAGGTCAATCAGGGTGTCGGTAGGTGTCAGTTCACGTCTGTGGTCTAGTGGTTCGAGTGTCGGACGTCATCACGAGGTCGTGGGTTCGATTCCCACAGGACACAAATATTTGTGTGATGAACATAAGTGTTTGTGTTGGTCTCGGTGTTTCTTATGTATTATAAGTATGTACCTATTTACAACAAAAAAAAGTATATAAGACAAGTATTACATCAATTATCCCAACAACAGACAAGTATTAGTCCGTGTGGTGCCGGACCGGAATTGCACCACCCTATATCTTCTCATGGGTGTCGTAAAAGGCGACTAAGGGATTCACCAGAGGATGGGCAGCAGCGTTCTCTGAGTATTTAACCAACCAACTGCGATTGCCAACCCGCCTGCCAAGCGCGGCGATTATGGCATATCCCCCCAAATTGCTTGGGGGAGGCCTATGTCCAGCAGTGGACGTCTTTCGGCTGAAATGATGATTACATCAATTATTGAGTACCTACCCATAATACAAGCTCTGCTTAGTTTGGGGCTAGATGGTGCTGTGTAAAATGTCCCAAAAAATATGTATGTATTTATTTTGCACACTTAATAAACCATGTAAATTCAAACACTAATACTTTGAACGACGATGTCTTTTCCTCGAAGGTTTACTTCTTCGTTGGGTCGTTACCTCGGACGATCAACGCTTCGAACTTCGAAGCATTGATCGTCCGAGGTAACGACATTCGAAGTTCGAACGCTTCAAACCACGATGGGTTTTTACTTCGATGCGTTACATTGATGGTTTTTTAGGGTTCCGAAGTCCTACAAGGAACCCTTATAGTTTCGTCATGTCCGTCCGTCTGTCCGTCTGTCCGTTTGTCCGTCTGTCCGTCTGTCCGTCTGTCCGTCTGTCCGTCTGTCCGTCTGTCCGTCTGTCCTAATCCTTTACAGCTTAATAACTTCTACAGTTATAAACATAAGTAAATGAAATTTTGTTAAAAATTAGTCTACTTATAGATCTCAATTTTAAAAGAATAAAAAATACGTTTTTACGTATTTTAGGGGTGGCGTCCATACATGTGAAATGGAGATGAAAAAATTTTTTTCGCTGCGCCCCCTCGTGTGGGGTATCAATGAATAGGTCTACTAAAATGAAGGTAATGTTTCATACACCACTTTTTTATCAGGTGTACCATCTGCGAAATATAGCGCGCCAAAGTGGCTTGCAATGTGTCCCCCCCCCCTGCCATTTCTAAACTATGCAACGTAGAAAGTTATAATCTTCCACATTGATAGACCTTTGTAAAAACTCTCTTTCAAAATTATTTCGAGTATAATGTGATTATAATTTTTTGAGATATAGAGAGAAAACTGAAAATTACTTAAAACGTCCTAGTTCATAGGTCATTGACCTTAGAGAAAAATTATGTTAGCAAATAATGCTTCTTTAGTTACTTTTTATTTGAAAAAATCACAAAAAGTAACTTTGTGTTATGTTGAACACACTTCTTCAATTTGGCTTCTTGAATTTATCGCTAGATGGCGCTACTAACAACACGCTCCGAATCGCGAATGCTGCCGATTATTGCAAAAACTAAAAAAGCATAGCCATGATTAATATTCGATTTGATTCGTTTGTAATTACACCTACTTAAGGAACCCTATAATACTGAGCATGGCCCGACATGCTCTTGGCTGGTTTTATTTATCTAGAATATACTTTACCTCGCTAGCTCGTTTCCTCGGAATCAATAATAAATGAATATATGTATTAAGTACAAAGTATTTAGACAAAGCTAAAGTAATCAAGCAAGAAGCTGTTCCTAATTTTTGTGATGTCAGGGTTGTGCCCTTATTAAAAGTTGTTCATACATGATGAGTACCCCCAACATATTAATCTGAGCCCCAATAACACATTGTATTTAATTATAGGATGGCGAAAGAAGCTAAAGGCCCACCCTTTACCCATAACAACTGCAATACCACCTAGGCTGTTGCCCAAATTGCAAGTCGGTGACAGGCAAAGACATTAAAATACTTATTTAATCTCTTTGGTGACAGGCAAAGACATTAAAATACTTACTAGTGATAGACCGGACAAAGCGAACAAATTCGTAATCCAATACTTGTTTAATCTCTTTGGTGACAGGGAACGGTGATTGGGATTTCTAGATGATTTTCTAAACAAGAAGAGTACTGTAGAAGTAGGTAGGTTGCAAGTTTACGTTATGGGAAATCAAAAATAAAAAGTTATAGGTACTCAATAACTTCGTATTTTAATTACAGCAAACTGACTAGGTAACTAAACTAACGAAGTCTTGAGGAAAACAGATCTTATAAAATTAAGTTGCACGTTGTATCATTCATAATGAGCAAAAAAATACCACATACCCGTTTCGTGAGATCTTATTTTTATTATCGTCGTCCAAACAAATTGTCTTTAACTAACTATTTATTTATTTATTTATTTATTTAACTTTTTTTAATTTTAAACCAAATAAATAAAACTTATTTTCTTCTAAGTAATATTTGTTATGAGTACCTACATGGATACCTACATCAATACTTGTGGTGATACTTCGAGCGATATCATTTGTAACATAACTTATACCTCTGAGCCTTCACGAGTGATGATATTCCATTGATTGACCGGCGCACCCTGGGCAGTTCAACCCGCTACCAACCTGCTGACTGGCTAATCATTTTCCCACGACATGAGCTGTTATCGTTATGTAGCTCATGTCGACACGATAGAAGAATAAACCTATTATTTTATATTATTGACGCTAGAACGCAAAATTATTGTCACATAAATCTTCACATCTTTATGGATTATTTTGTCACTTCTCTAAAACATACCAGAGTTAACAACTCTACGCTAATTTGTAAATTACACATCTACAGCTACAAGATTGTTTGTGACCTGATTTTTAGGGTTCCGTCCGTCCTACTGTCTTTTGAAGCCATTTAATTCGAAGACTGCGAGTGCTATGGGGTTTAAATTTGACATTCTCATAATGCTTACAAAGTTATGAAAAAAAATATAAAAGAATATTTCAGGTTACCTACCTCCCCTACATTTTTTATTGAGACAAGCCCGCCACAATTTTCGAACTACTACAACTCTACTACTACACTTCTACTAGTACAACCTATAAAACGCCGAAACAATGAAGTTCAGCGCGTCCCGGAGAAATGATTGAACTGTCTTGAAATCCGAAAAGAAATTAGGCGGAGTAGGAAGAAAATTTGAAATTTCCACTTCAAATAAATAATAAAGTTCATAGTTCCTTCATTTCCTTCTGGTTCGCTTTGGTGGTGGGCTTATCAATGTACGGTCAAGATCCTTCCCGGTGGTCATTTGTCGACAAAATCCCTTCGACGAATCCTGCTACATTACACGTACCTACGGCTGCCATTGAACCTTCAGTGCAAGCGATTTTAGCCTTAGTGGTTGTTCACCGGAAACATGACACGGTCTGTACCTATTGGAACTATAAGTTAACAGGTATTCAGTTAACCTCATTATCAACGCATTGTTTGCCAATGTAACAATTTTCCTGTTTCGGAATTCAGATTTCCTTATTTAATTGATGCTTTATTCAACTGTTCAACATACGTGTTAAGTAGCATGATTGAGGTCAAGGTTTCGCAGACTTATGCCTAATTGATGTGGAATAAAAGTAATTGTAATAAAAATTGTGATAAAGATTTTCAACAGTTGGGAAATATTTAACCCAGTAAAATAAGATTTCCTGGATAGATCACTTTAAAATAGGAATCGTAAAATGCTCCTACTTTTCCCACATAATCCTACGTTGCCAATTGTTTTTTGTAAACTATAACCACTTTGATTTCCTGTAGTACCTGGGAAGATTTTATAACTGTGGCAACACTAACTTTGGGCTCAGTTATGACTAAGGGCTATGTAGGCAAAGTTGGATCATTTTACGGTACGTTGTTTTATATACAGGGTGTATATGACAATAAGACATTAAATTATAATTTTTCGATAAACACCTTATTTATGTGTTTAAAATGCTTCTATAGCCTAGTAATACCCGTGTTTTCATTTATTGTCGTATTGTATTGTCATATCCACGTTGTATAAGTCTATGGTACCTGTGCTATAAATAAATGACTTTCATCTTGATAAACCATGATAGCTCAAGAAGGTTGATCGCAATTTTTTTTTTTTATATCAGTCTGTACAAACAGACATGGTAAAAAATATACTACGTTTGTGTCTGTACACTAGTCATTTACTTATCGCGAACCACATAAAAACCAGCTGTTCCCTACAAAATCGATGTAGCTCGACAAAAAATGTATGGACCACCGGATCTATTTGAGTATTGAGTACTTTTCGCGATTTCAGAGTTGATCCGTTCCTAGTAAAATTTGTTCGATAGCACTCCCTGATTGATCTCTCCAAACATGACCACGGTTTTTTCATACAAGACAGGCTCAGCCACAGAAATACAGCGTGTATCAGAAATGCGTGGTCGTATTTTAAGAGCTCATTCAGAGCATAGCTTAGAACAACTTTACTATGGTCCCAGAAAGCTCAAAAAAAACTACTGTTCCCTAGAAATCATCGATGTCGTTCGACAAAATGTAAGTATGAAAGAAGTGACATTTTTTTCGTGATTTTAGGGTTGACCCCTTAGTGAAAGTTCTACGATAGTATTTCCTACATGAGCTCTTATAATATTACCACGCATTTCTGACACACGTTGTATAAATAATAATAAGTAGGTAGGTAGGTTCTTAGATTTCCGTGGATTCAGGTTATGCTGGTTTTGTTACCATCGATATGCGGTTGACTGTACAACTCTTTACAACGGGTATATCCATTAGTTTACATGTAAATAAACATGTTCGTCAGCTGACTGCAATGAGTCACCGTCACACCACAGATTACCTATTAGCTACGTCACACGAAGACAGCGTAAAGAATACGTCATTGGCTTCGTGGTTTTGATTCATGAATCATGACGCAATAGGCACTAGGGCTTCGATTCCGAGATTCCGAGATCTCGAAATATCGGAATCTCGCTACATTTTCTACGTATTTATAATATAGGTATTAGAGAGTAAAATATCGGAATTCCGATATTTCGATATTTTCCAGAAAATGTATGAGAACATCAAAAAATCCGAGAGCTAGTTATTGTTTAAGCAAAGACTAGTGGTGTGCCTCGAACTGAGACCTTATAACAAACTTTTTAATTTGTAATGTATTTTCCATTCATAAATCTGATATTTGTTGAATATTGATCCTAGTCAGAGTTAGAAGACTAGCTAGAAAGTGCTAGTGAGAAAATGCTTTTGCTTTTTTTGCTTAAAAAGTTTTTTTCACTTATTAATGTCAATTTTTGTAGTTGTTTTTGAACTACAGGCCCATCTCACTTCTGAGCCATGTCTACAAGCTGTTCTCGGGAGTTATTACGAACCGTCTTTCGCGTAGGTTCCAGCCTCCCGAACAAGCCAGCTTCCGAAAAGGGTTTAGCACCGTATACCACATACATACACTGCGGCAGGTTATACAGAAGACCGAAGAGTATAACGTGCCTCTTTGTTTAGCGTTTGTGGACTACGAGAAAGCCTTCTATTCGACCGAGACTTCGTCTGTACTACAGTCTCTTCAACGGTAGCAGATTGACTATCGGTACATCAAAGTGTGTTTGTATGAAAACGATTACAGGACCAAGCCTCAAAACCTATCCTTCTGCAGCGAAGTGTGAGACAGGGAGATGTGATCGCTCCGAAGCTGTTCACTGCTGCATTGGAGGATGTCTCCAGGTTTCTGGACTGGAAACGGCTAGGCATTAACATAAACAGCAAGTAAATCAGTGACCTTCGGTTTGGCGACAGCATATATTAGTCATAGCTGAGATCATAGAGGACCTCAGTACAAAGCTCGATGACCTCAGTAGAGCTTCCGATAGAGAGGAAATATGGACAAGATAAAGGTTATGTCGAATTCCCAATTTCCCATTTCTGTAAATATCGGAAAATCTACTCTCGAAGTTGTTGACGATTATGTATAGGTACCTAGGACTTTGACTAATCAAAGACCTAGGACAAACTGTCCAGTTAGGTAGATCCAACTGCGAGAAAGAGGTCAATCGTTGAATTCGACTCTGTTGGGTAGCGTTCGGGAAGCTACGCAATATCTTCTGGTCAAAATACTGCAGTGTCTCGAGAAGAAAGTCTTTGACCAGTGTGTGTTGCCAGTAATTACTTACGGTACTGAAACGTGGTTGCTCACAATGGGCCTGATAAGAAGGCTCAAAGTCACTCAAAGGGCAATGGAGAGGCTATGCTCGGAGCGTCCCTGCGTGACTGAATCAGAAATGAGGAGATTCGCAGGAGAACTGAAGTAACCGACAAAGCCCTAAGAATTGTCAAACTTAAGTGGCAGTGGGCGGGGCACATTGCTCACAGAATGGATAGCCGATGGGGCAGTAAAGTTCTGGGGGTCTACTCGCGTGTTACGAACGACAAACGAAGTACGAACTTTCGATCCGACTAATACCTACACAATAAAGATAGGCACATAAAAAAGGCACAATTAAGATAGACTACGGTTCATAGTCGTATACAATTCACCGGAGATCAGAGAAACAAATGTCAAAACACGATCATCGCATGCGATGAGGGAACGATGGTTGACTGGAGTAGCAAATTGTGCGATGAATCGTACGATTTATCGAATATCGTCAAACGGGAGTAGACCTCCTGGAGTGGCGATCACGTACTGGAAGGCGCAGCGTAGGTAGGCCCCCCACAAAGTGCACCAACGACCTGGTGAAGGTCGCGGGAATCCGTTGGATGCGGAAAGCGCAGTTCCGGTCGTTGTGGTGATGACAGGCCGTACATGTTTATTAGATCATAAAGACCCATTAGTTTTCAAAAGCAACACTTTTGGCATAATCTCCACTTTTTACTCTACAAACAAGATTAGGTTTTCATTTTAAATCAAGTGCTAGTAGTATTTAAAAATATTGTGTCTCAATATCGGAATCTCGGAATTCCGATATTTTGAAGTCAATATCGGGTCCAATTCCGATATTGGAAAAAAGGCGATATTGAGAAGCCCTAATAGGCACCTGTTAGGTACCTAGAATTTTCATAAACTACAGTTTATATATTTGTCTTCGTATTTTATTACCACGTTTTTATAAATTCGCTTTTCTCCTTCCTGTTTGTCTGTTCGGTACAAATTTTGTTACCGATTTTTAACTAACTTCCCGATGAGCCTTGAATCTTTAAACGTAGCTCAGAACTGGATGACAATGCAATATTGTCGCTTTAGTTTTAAAAACGTTATAGCTTTTTCATCAAATTATTTCCTGATACATGGAACGAACTTGTCGAAATCATAATCTGTTTGGAAATCGAAATGACTTCATTGTTGAATAGAGCGAGTTCCAAGATACGACCACACTCCACAGTACTGTAGTATGCCTAAATCATAATGTAATAAATACACTATGCCTAAAGTCAAGGTCTTGCAGTCTCGCGGACTTGCAGACCAAGACAGACCAAGACTGAGAAAAACGGTTGGCGGCCACAGAGCATATTCTAACGCCCCCTTGAAGGGCTACCAGCCGTCCGGGTTTCCCCGGATTTGTCCTAGTCTGGGAGGCATCCGGGATAGTCCGTGCGGGGATCTTTATAAATTTCCGGGAAAACCCGGACACTTGCCGCGTTGGTAAGAAAGTAACAATCGTAATTTTTTATTTTAACTGTGTCCTGGGGAAAACCTGGTTTCACCCAAATGTCCGGGGTCTTGGAGTATTTGGGTGGCGTTGGCAATTTAGGTTATGGCAGCCCTACCCCATGGCTCTTTTTCAAATCACAGACATTGATGGCTATAGTTTTATTGGTCTTGCGAAAATTCAAGACTACAGTACTCACAGTCACAATACAGTACGCGCAATTTAACTTGGCCGGAGTGAAGTTAGGCACTGTACTATTAAATATTCTGTGGCACTGCGCAAAGACAGTATTTTTTTTTACTATGTCTATGGCACTGCGCGGGTTTCCCCACCTCTCGCCTTCAACTAACACTGTCTGACACCCAGTCAAATTGCGCGTACTGTAATTGTACAGGGGACCGCACGTCAGTGGTTACAGTTTGTCTGTGTTTCCCGAAAAGTATAATCTGGTGGCCTTCAAGACTCGAGTGAATAGGTTTTTGCTGGGCAAGCGTGTACCATCGTCGACCGCACCATCGCTTAACATCAAGTGAGGTGGTGGTCAAACGCAAGCCCATTTGATATAAAAAAAAAAACCCCCTTACAGGGGTTTTATTTCGTAAGCTTTGTCGGCTTTCGTAATTCAAGTGTTACCACTGACCTGCGGTCGACTGTACGTAGTGTACTTATCAAATTGCGCCTAAACTGGTTATATAACTCATCTTCGTCATAGCCACAGTCATCCTCTTTATCCAATAAACGTTTACTTTTGTACATGGGCCTCTTAATAAGACTACTTACAGCCAAGACTTGCCCTATTTATAGTGAATGCCCAAATTATAAAATGCTTGTTTTAAATACCAAACGTTTGTCGTAATTTAGTTGTGAGTTGTGACGGTTGTGTGTGTGCCCAAAATATTCGAACATAACCTTGCATCGTGGATTTCCCAGTATTAATACAAAGTCGAATAGAAAATCGAAATAGGCATGATACCAATCACGAAACTAGCGTTTAATGCAATCTAATGGCAATCTAGCTAAGAATAAATAGCATCAGTTTTTCTCGTAGGTGTAGTTAGATCTCGGATTTCAGTCTTGTTTCAAATACACCTATGAAAGAGAGAAATAAATACAACGTGTTATTGAAATAACTGAAAAATTCTTAAGGGGTCATTGTACTCATCATCATTAACTCGTTCAATAACACACAATGGTGACGCAGAGCTAGCACAACGAATCGTAAATATACTCCATGAAATTACACTTGAATAAAAATAATATGTTCAGCGACATGAAATCAGCAGGAGTTTGGTATCCTTCATGTAGTTACTTATTTATTTATTTACTATATTATTTATTGTACATACACTAGACGAAAACAAAGACAGTAGATTACAGAAAAATTATGTGAGTACAATGGGCGGTCTTATCGCACAAGGCAATCTCTTCCAGACAACATTTGGATGGACTAATAGAAGAATGGGATGCGATCGTGGGTAGTTTTGGTGTGGTGTGTCTTATCTTATGTTTAACAGTTTTGGCTGGCTAGGATTTGCATAAACAATTATGTCAATGCACTTACTAACACAACATAAGTACCTAAATTTTAATGCAGTGATAGCCTAGCGATTTAACTCTTGCATTTCAATGAAGGAAGGTCTGAGTTCGAACCCGGCCCGCACCTCCGACTTTTCGTATTCATCTGCGGATCAGACTTTGTGTTGATAGTCGTATTGATAAAATAAGTAGTAACTAATCCACAGAAAATAGTTTCAATACTTGAAATACAGAAACTTAAAATAAATGACGTGTTTCTGTGTCACCATCGACGACGCAATTCTGAAATATGAGTACGAGTTTGTAATTTACGTATACGCGATCGATTGCGTCGACTTTCATTCATAAATTAGTAGCGCCCAGTGGAAACGAGGAGGTACTACAGAGAGTTGATTCCGAGTTTGAAACTTAAAAGCACCAAATCGCTATCGAATGTGTCGACTTTCATTCATAAATCTGTAGTTCCTCTTCATTTCCGCCAGGGGCGCTACTACTTATGAATAAAAGTCGACGCAATCGATAGCATATGAGTAAGTTTCAAACTAGGAATCAGCACTCAGAGTGCCTTAGTGCGAGCAGCGCGGGGATGAACTACTGATTTACGAATGAAAGTCGACAAATTCTATAGCGATTTCGATAAAGTATGCGTAAGTTTCAAACTCGGAATCAGCACTCTGATTTATGAATGTAAGTCGACGCATTCGGTAGCGTTTTCGGAATCAGCGCTATGAAATGCTGAAGGTTAGGGGACCGCGATAGGCGCGGCGGCGCGTGTTGTGTATTTTTTCATAAATACTTTAATATCTCTTTGCTTTACCAGTGAAGGAAAACATTGTAAGGAAACCTGCACAGCTGAGTGTACTAGTTTAAGATCTCAGGGGTGTCCGTAGTCCGCCAACCCGCAGTAGGCCACCGTGGCAGCCGAAGGCCTGAATCCTCCTCATTTTGAGAACAGTTATATACCCATCGAGCTTGTTATGATATGTAAATAAAACGAACTTTTTGAGCCCAGTAATGCCAGTACAATAGAAAATGTGCATAGGTACATATTAAATTAATATCGTCAACTCAGCCTATCCCAGTCCACTGCTGGACATATATAGGCCTCTTTCAAGTTGCGCCACAACACTCGGTCCTCTGCCTTCCGCATCCAGTCCACCCCCGCTACCTTCTTCAGGTCATCATCACGGTCGGTGGCTAGGGGGCGCCTGCCCCCTAAGCTACACTGCGTTTGCAGATTCGCGGTCTCCACTGAATGACTCATCTGCTCCTGGCCCGGGGACCAGCGGTCCTTCTTTATTAAATTAATATGCACGTCAGGAACTATAGAAAATAGAACACCATATTTTACGATCCTTAGATATATCTGTCTACATTTTGGGTCCACATTCAAGCATCTTGTAACACATGTGCATCAGCTGTTACCACCAGTATTTTACAGTAATCAATTTAGTCTACCCATAGAACAGCGTGTACCTATATCCTTCCGGACTTTCTGGACCATTATTATTTAAAAACATCTCATAACTCTCATGAACCATTTATCAGACTTAAAAAAAGCGACAAGTACCTACTTAATATATCTGTTACGACGCTTATATCTGAGCTTCAGTGTTTAAGTACTTTTTAGGTAATTAATGACCCCGGACTCTAATACAATTTCGTTTAATCGTACACACGGCTACACATCAAGCTGTACAAATCCAGTAAAGGATGACCTCGCGTTGGAAGGAAAACCTATACAATGCGAGGTCAGCTTATACTGGTAAACTACAGCTTGATGTGTAGCCGTGTGTACAAACGTAATACAAATAAGTAGCAAAATATTATCGGAATTCATTACCTCTAGTAAATCAAATACGGTATTACACGGCTCGTATCGTATTGTACTACCATTGTTATCGTACGCTGGCTATGAAACTCTCTGTTTATAAAACAAGTGTATATAATCCGCACGGGCATTATTCTTAGAGGATTGAAGTGAAATTTTTATCATAACAAGTTTCTTGTCTTCATACTACATAGCATGATACAACCGGATTGGACGTTGTCGCTTTCTTTTCTTCACTAAATAAGTCCAACGATTTTTAAAGTTTTTATAATGTCTAAAATGTGTAAAGACCGAAAAACGATACGAATAAACCTGAAAACATTCAGGTTAGTACTTTCATGTAGTATACATGCATAAAAGACCTGCAGTTATTAGATAAAATCAGTGGTTTACTAAACTTGGAGGAACCCCGGTTGGAATTGCGTTTTTTGTTTTAAAAATGCATAACACATAATTTCCCACACAAGACTCGTACCTATGCCTATGAGAATAAAAAAAATCAATTTGGAAACGTCTGGATTATAAAATTTTTCATATTTCCAATTCTCTTAAAAGTACCTATATTGTACTAGGAAGCTAGGTTACGGAATTCATTCCGCTGTACCGTGACGTACCGGTAAACCTAGATCAACGACCATACAGCCTAATAGACGCCTAATGTTGAATATAATGCTTATGCGTACAATAAATTCTGCCACTAGCTGAAGCGGTACCCCGCTGCAATCCCATTGTCCCTACCAAGGCGGCTATTGGCTAATCACTAACGTGGCAGGTTTGACGGCTCATGTAAGTTGTCGAAACTGATTTAAAGATTTCAAGTGGCGAATCGTGGTGACCTACATTAGTGAAATTTCATAGATGTGTTGCAGACATTGGTCACCTCTTATGAGGCGTCTATCGGCTGTATTGTCGTTGAGGTAGATACATCTACGTAATTAGCAACGAAACCTAACTGCATTTAATTAAGTACCAGCGTGTATTCGTCGTACGTTCGATTACTTTACATTACTGCCTCACAGACTGGCTTCCTATTAGCATAGCATATTAGTGAGCTATTTATAAATAGATCATTATCGACACAATCACAGCTAAGAATTCAGACTCATTTTTGTCAAATAATAGAACGATTTGTTTGTTTACAACAAAATACTAAAGAATTTAGTCGACTCGTATATTTGAAAAGCCTTCGAGGTACCAAAATTAGTTTCACATAAATACTCTAAGATATACTTACCTATGGTTGCCAAACATAGTGTTGACAACAGTACTTTACACTTATACTTTATTTCGATCCATAATACTGTTTGCTGTTCAATAAAAATGAAGTGTACAAAATACTGTTCTCATCATCACTGGTGTCCCAAGCCAAATGAAACCTGTTTAAAAAATAAACGTCCATGGTACAAAATAAACTTTCATAAAAAACTGTTTCTTTTTTCAAAATTTGTTAATTTTCCTTCTCTGACCTCAATATACTTTATTTCTGTACAAAAGGTTGGTAATCTTATACCGACCTTCTATCCGATTACTACAAGTCAATAAAACAACGAAACCAATTTACCTTGCAGTGTCACATAATAATTCTGCTATGAATTCTGGTCACAAGTTGAGGAAGTGTCTCAGAAACGTCCCCTACAAGTACCTACGTTAAGTTGGTATATAGAAAGCAATAAGTTTCCTAATAAATTACCTATTAATTAACTTATTAAGAAGTACAATCAGCGCCAAACATGATAAACAAAAATGTTTAATTATTGTTAATAGATAACGATATACATGCTTATTTCTAAACAACAGTATTGTTATTAATTTAGACAAACTCTCGGACGAATAAAAAACTGTTTTTATTCGTCCAAGGACAAACCATTAACTCCTGTTTTTTATTCATCGACTTTTAGCGCTGACGGTACCTACATCCTACATGTACTCAAAGAGAAACTCGGCAAGCAGACAAATGATTGCATGTTTGATTGACTTTCCACTTTGAACTTTAAATATTCAGATTTGTCCACAGAATGTTTTGGTACGCGAGACTGTGGCACCACATAATAATATAATACAACACAATAAACACAATCACATCATTAAATCATAATAGTGTGAACGATTACTAGTGTACGGTTGCCAACCTTGATTTTCATTGTACCATCATGAATGGCCACCGTTAGTGACGTCGGATATGGAAAGCGCGACAAAGTGGACCGCCGACCACCGTGCTTGGTTAAACAAACTGTTAACCAGCATCCTGTCGATGATTTCAAAATGCAACAAGAGCCACAGATTGTTAATCTCTCTCGGAAGAGATATAACTGCATGTTTCCGACCAACAAACAGGTTAATTACGACAACTAGGTACCTACTTGAAAATCAATATTATTAACGCTCGGGTGCACGAGGTCACGAGGCTAGTATTTCAAGCTAGGGTAGTATGATTACGCTATCTAGTAAGCTAGTGAAACTAGCTTCGAGTAGACTAGTTTGTAAGCAAGCTAGTAAGCTAGGGGTGCTGGTCAGAAAACCTCCACGTGTGCCTGACGGCTGCTTGTCATTCTGGACGCGTCTGGAGGGAACGGCAGTTGTTTGGCCGGTGCATCCTGGGCACGGGCAATAAAATCCTTTCGAGGGATTAATCTTCGGGGGATTTTATTGCCTGTGGCGAATATTCTGGCGCGGGAGGGGCCCGTTCTGGGCCAGTGGGGAGTTGCTCCACGTGTCCCTCTGTTGCCAACAGAGGGCACAGTGGAGGAGCAGGGGCGGGCCCGGTGTGCACTCACCCTGCCACTGGGCAGGCAGCGGGGGGACTGTCTTTCCCTGCCCCCGTCGATCTCGTAACCCTAGGAGTGCCCGCTGAGTAATGTTCTTGCGCCTCTTGGGACCGAGGGTCTTGGCTTCACCGCCCGGACCGTGAGGAAGAAAACCTCTATAAAAAAATACGGGAGGTAGGGCCTGCGAGCAGCAGACGGGGTAGTTTGCTGCCCAACCAGCAGCTGGCGTAGCTGGCACAGCCGGCGTAGTTGGCGCAGCCAGCGTAGTTGGCGCAGCTGGTGAGGCCCATGAGGTGAGGTGGTGTGCAGTGTTCCGTGTGCGCCGCCTAGGAGGGTGCGGCCAACGTTAGGCCGCACGGGGAGAAGGAGCTCGCCTGCTTGTGGCGGGCCAGGACCTGTCGGGGGTGGTTGTGTGAATACTCACGGATTTTGAAGGTTTTAGTCGGTAAGAGTCCGACACTGACTCCACCTACCCCGGGCGGAGTGCGTCCATGAGGATTTCCACACTGCAAAAAAAAAAAGACTAGTAAGCTAGCATCTCAAGCCAGGATAGTTTAATTGGATGGGGTTTTTTTTTATATAATATAGGATGGCGAAACGAACTAAAGACCCACCTGATGTTAAGCGGTTACCTTTGCCCATAAAAACTGCACTACCACCTAGACTGTTGCCTAAATGGTACCGCAAGTCGGTTCGCCAAACTGAGACATGAAGATGGAAAGTCTCATGTGATTGTAATTTCACCGGCACCCGTACTCTTCAGACCGAAACACAGCAATGCAAGCATCACTATTTGGCGGAGAAGTAGATACGGTGGTAGTACTTTCCCGGACGAGCTCTTTCACAAAAGAGCTCTACTACTACTTTTGAGCTAGTAACGTCTCCTAATTACTATCCTAGCTTTGTTTCTAGCTTCATGTGGACGGCGAAGCTTGTTCACGATAGGCAATCATGTCTGACATCGTGTAGACAGCTACTAGCATTATGCCAAACCAGGATAGTAACCCAAGATAGGACGCTGAATACTATCTCGCTATCCTGGCTTGAAATAGCTAGCCTCGTGTCTCATGGGCATAATAGCAAAACCAGATGAAACCACGAATCGCAGATGGAAATAAGCGGGCGGGTCAAGTCTTTAGACAATATATCCTATAAGCGTTTGGCTACCTATAGCTCATGTACGTTTTGTACCATCACCAAATCAACATAATGCTAATTCTCCTTTCATTTCCCAAGTAGTGCTTGTGCCTGGGGAACAGAACCCGGCAAAAAATATTATTACATTTGTACAGTAAAGTAAATATGCAGTGCAAATGCAATTTGTTTTGCAGTTTTCGACTGCCTCGTTGGTCTAGTGGTTGCAAGCGCGACTGAGCGTGAGGTCCTGGGTTCGATTCCCGGGTCGGGCAAAGTGTTATTGGGTTTTTTCATTAGGAAATTCTCAGTAGCAGCCCGGAGTCTGGATTTGTACCCGGTCAATGGCAATAGGCTCGCCCCCTATTACATGGGACTATAACATAACTGGCGAAATTTGGGTGTACTAATACACCTCTGCCTACCCCTTCGGGGAAATACAGGCGTGATGTTATGTTATGTTATGTTGGACAGTAAAGTAGAAAACTGAACACTGAGCAACCTTGCCACTATGTCGGTCCACATATAGCCTTCTGGTAAATAACATGGATACAAATTACAGTTTACGGATCACGACCTTTATGCCCTGCGATCCACTTACTAAACCATGTCTTTTTTTTTTACCTCATCTATACGCGTCGCATGACCAACCACAGTAGACAAAAGATTTGTCTACGGAAGAATAGAGAAAACGACATTGTATAGTACATTAACTGTCATTTTGTCTATTCTTTCGTAGACAGACCCTTGTCTACAGTGGTAGGTAAAAAATTTACGATTAATAATTCATATTTAGATTTAGATAGAAAGAAACAGTGCTCTTACACAAATATTTTAACGTGATGCAACATTCATCATCATCATTTCAGCCGAAAAACGCCCACTGCAGGACAAAGGCCTTCCCCAAAGGGGGGGATACGCCATAATCGCCACGCTTGGCAGACGGGTTGGCGATCTTAGTCGGTTACTCAGAGAACGCTTCTGACTAAGGGATTCACCAGAGGATGGTGAATCCCTTAGTCGCCTTTTACGACACCCATGATATGATATGTTAATGACCTAACATAGAATATTTTATTTTATAAAATTATTAAAAAAATTAAATTATAAGTTTCTAAGGCTTGACGACGTCTGTGGTCCAGTGGTTCGAGTGTCGGACTGCTGATCACGAGGTCGTTCGATTCCCACAGAACACAAATATTTGTGTGATGAACATAAGTGTTTATGTTGGTCTGGGTGTTTCTTATATGTATTATAAGTATGTATTTACAAAAAAAAAGTATGTAAGTATTATATCCATTGTCTAGTACCCATATTACAAGCTCTGCTTAGTTTGGGACTAGATGTTGATGTGTAAAAATGTCCCAAAAATATTGATTTATTAATTGATTGATTTATTTCACCGACGATAATTCTCTGGTTAAATGACCGTTTACACACAATTCCAGTAAATTTTTCGAGAAATCGGCCGTTTAATCAGAGAATTAACGTTGATGAACACCGGCCTAAGTGAATTAAGGAGGTAATTGTGGAAGTTGTAATAATAATAAAAACATATATTTCCCCACAACATAAAGGCTTTTTACAAAACAAATTAACATTAGTATTTATTAACATAATTTTAACATTATGTTGTGGAGACTGGAGCAGTACCGTTTGAGCCTGGTGTTACAGGTCGGCGGAAAACCGTTGATACGCGTTCCCGTAGTAAAAGATAGTAAATATAAATATAGTAGATAACATTTCTATTACCTTATTATTTCTATTTCTATGGTTCAGGTCAACCTATTGGGTATATACTTCGATCAATGGTACTATTATTGATCGAAGGATATATAGGTAATAATTGTCATTAACGTAAGTTAAACCTACGATGAAAGAATCTACTTACTAAAAATAAGTAGGTTCTTTCATTGTAGGGCTAAACGTAGGTCAACGCACCACTCGCCCTCAAATCTCGCCCTCAATTGGCTAAGTGTACCCAGTCGCCCCCTTGAAATTTATATTCTCTGTGGTTGCGGCGACGGCGGTAGCGCGGTGGCGCGGCGTGGGCCTGCAGTCTGGTCACAGATGACTTATTATTTACGTCTGGTGACATCCTTCACCTAATAATTGGAATGACCTGTTTAAAGTCTGAATCATAACTACAGTCTGATAAGAACGTGGAATTTTCGATGAAGATTCTCAAGAAAAGATCTGATGCATAATAAAATTATGTGTTGCTCTACCCCTAATCCCCTTTCTTAATAATAATCTTTCTCCCCAAAAACAAATTTTCTTTATTATTGTGGGTACTGGCTGACGCTCACGGCCACGGCTTAGCTCCCGCGGTATATCAATAAAACGGCCAAGTGCGAGTCGGACTCATGCAGCAAGGGTTCCATACAACCCATCGACCTGATACCCCATATAAACTGATTTAATTTACGCGTTTATCAAAAGACATCAACGCACCGTGCGCGAAATATGAATTTTTGCATCTATTTCTTACGCAGATCATCATCCTCCGAGCCTTTTTCCCAATTATATTGGGGTCGGCTTCCAGTCTAGCCAGATGCGGCTGAACATCAGTATTTTACACGGAGCGACTGCCATCAGATCCCCGCAACCCAGTTACTGGGTAATACTGACATTCGGAGGTTAGACCAGTTGTCAGACTTTCAGGCTTCTGACTACCCGTAACGACTGTCATAGGTATTCTTATGACAACCGGGACCGACAGCTTAACGTGCTATCCGAGGCACGGAGGGGTCTCGATGTGTAACGAAACGGTCACCCATCCACAGACTGACCGCGGCAAGTGCAGCTTAACCTTGCAGATCGTACAATCCGCGCAGTCGTTGCTTCACTACGAGCCCCCCTATTTCTTACGCAGATACCACAACATATGTCTGGTTGCCCTACTTTTACTATTTGCTGCTAAATAACAGTATGTACTACAATCAGACCAAGTTTGACGCTGGTTTACATTACCGTTCTAAAGATAGAGCAGGAACAAAAACGTTTTTGGTTTTCGAGGTTTCTTGTTGAGTACCTCCTTTGGTTTTAGACTTTTTTTTATTTTTAGTATTTGTCGTGATAGGAGTCATAGCAACACATATTCTGAGAAAATTTCAACAGGCTACCTATTACCGTTCGAAACATACCGCCCTGTGACAGACAGACGGACGGACGGACAGCGTAGTGAGAGTAATAGGGTGCCGTCTGGCACCCTTTGGTTACGGAACCCTAAGAAGAATTTTACGTTTAATTCAAGTTAGGTGGTCTATCTGTACACCTTTCATCTAAATCCCATCATCCCTTTCAGCGTGATTGAAGGACAAACAAACTTTTTTTTTTTTTTTCGAATGGACTCTCGCAGAATTGGTACCCAAAATGGATACCCTAACTAACTTATAACTAAAAACGCGGTTGCAAAACCACATAAGGGCGTCCCCCAAGGGAGGGCTCGAACCTCGGCTTACTGGGGCATTGCGGGGGGACCCCGCCGCTATGTCCCCCTGGCAGCCGTTGCTGCATCGGGAATAGTTTTCTTGAAAGTGGCGGACTTTCGGTATATCGGGTGGGTGACGCGTTTCGCGAATCGCCGTTAAGCGGCAAGCCTCGCCGGCGAGGCGAAGACCTACCTAATCCTAACACAGTGGCGGTTAGCCTACTCCTAGGAACTACTCTAAAGCATAAAATAAACATCATTACTGTTGCTTTTATAATTTTTAGTACCTAGGCGATGATATTTTTAAAAGTACAGATACGTTGTTGTGTCCTAATTGGGACGTTTTGTTACTAGTCTCCGTCAAGCAAGGCGTCAAACCGAGCATGACGTGTGACAAAAAAAATACAAAAATGCCGTCATGAGTGTACAGAAAGTGTAACGCGAAAGTAACTTAAAGTAACTAATTTACTTACTTTGCACTTTTTTTTTTTTTTTTTTCCGTGGGGAAAATCCTCATGGACGCACTCCGCCCGGGGAAGGCGGAGCCAGTGTCGGACTCTTACCGACTAAAAACCACCACGGTGTTCCTCTACCAACCTTGGCCGGGGGAATGGGAAATACTCCCGTATTCGCCCAACCATCCCCGGCAGGTCCCGGCTCGCCACTGGCAGGCGAGCCCCTTCTCCCCGTGCGGCAATCACAACGGCCGCACCCTCCTCTTGACTGGCGCGCGCGGAACACTACGCGCCACCGTCACGGGCCTTAACTGGTCGGGCGGCGGGCCACCCCGAGTCCGCCGCCCGCATGCCCACACCTAGGGTGGCTGGAGGTCGGCATACGCCCTCCTACGACGCCCAGGTCGTCTCCTGCGGATGGGAAGAGAGGTCATCGCCTCTCGAACCCTCTCCGCCGCCTCCTCAGCGAGCATAACCTCCTCGCAGAAGGAGACGACGCCTTCCCAAGCGCTCTCGCTCCCGACCATAGACAGGACCACGGCCGGAAGCGAGAGATCGCTGCCGCCTACTGCAGTGATGAGGTCACGGCGCTGCGCGGCCCAAGCTGGGCACTCAGTTTATGTGTATTGAGCTGCCGCTGCGTACGGAACATATTTTTCGTTGGTTTTTGTTAGGGTATGACATATCTATAATTTTAAATATCATTGTACCTAGGTAACACAGACGAGTAAGCCTAAAGACCCACACTTAGTCAGACAAGTGCGTCAGTAATAAATATCTAGAAAAACCAATATGCAATAGCCTTTCAAATAATAACCCTAATGCAATAGCCTTTCAAATAATAACCCTCACAAAAAATTTCTAGCCAACAGAATAGTTGGAGCGTGGAATAAGCTCCCAAAAGATGTAGTCTCAGCCCAAAATGTGATTCAATTTAAAAACAGACTTGACAAGCATCTTCTAGAACTTAACAAGAAATAAAAGTGGGGATAAGCAGGATACAGGCACTTATCAGTTGTTTCAACTGCTGCCTGTTTATTTATAATAATAATAATAATAAAACCGAAGTTAGGCATACCTGTCATACTGGATACATTCAACGCTTTGATTGTGATAATATACAAGGAAAATAATCAAACCTACAAATAGAAATACCTAAAAAACAAAGTTGAAGATGTTTTTATGTTGTCTTTATGAACATAGAACAAAATGCTTTATAGACATTTTGAGTTTGACATGTTTTTTTTCTGCATTAATTAATCTTTTTAATGTTTTCTCCTTATTGCGATAACTATAAAAAACAGCTGTAGGTTAGTATTAAAGTATTCACGGCTTACCCACCTCACGTTTAGTTACATGTGTTATATATTAGCACTAGCCTTATTTGTTTGTATTAGTCATAAGTCTATTTTATTGTTCCTATCTCTGTTTAACATCTTCCATCTCTTTCACACTAACATATCCCTTCCCCAAACATCCTTTCTAACCGCCCGATCCCTTCCTACTCGACACTCGACACCAGTTTATATGTATTATCTATGCTCGACACACTCCGTTCCCGACCACGATCAAGAGACATCGCTCTCGTTTTCAATCTCTGTAACATTAACTTAGTACATAATCATAAGTTCATTTTGTTATTTGTTATTAAAAGTTTATTAGAAAACAAGACACTCATTGCGTAACACATGCATAGCATGTAGGTACAATTGTACAAAGCACATAATCACACCTAAGTACCTACACTTGCACTGAAATCTATACTCGGGATAAACATAAGGTCGTACTTTACAAGATACACAACAAATATTTTAACTGGTGAATCTACTCATCATAACAAACTGAAATCACGAAAAAAAATATCAGCTGTTCCCTACATTTGTGTTCACACAAATCGACAAAATGTAGGGAACAGTTGATTTTTAGACCTTAATAACCATACAATAGGTGCATATAAAATAATAGTATACAGTCTAGAGCTGCAAGTCGACCCCAACATAATTAGGAAAAACAAGTCAAAGAAGTCTACACTAAGAAGATTGTCCTCAAGTGCACTATGCGTTCGAATCTTGCTCGTGAGCATAGACTTATATACGTGGGACACTCAGAAAGTTTTGCGAAACTAAAAAAAATTGTTCTATACGTACATATATTTTTATCAAATCTTTTCAAAGTACTTTCCACCAGCCTCTATACAAAGATTCATGCGCCTAAACCAGTTTTCAAAACACTTTTTCCAGTCCGCCGCAGACACCTCGTTTACAGCCTGCTCGAACGCAGCCAGCGCATCTTCCGGCGACGAAAATTGTATCCCTTTGAGCTGATTTTTTATTTTTGGGAATAAAAAGAAGTCACACGGTGCTAGATCAGGGCTGTAAGGAGGGTGACCCAGGAGTTTGACTGGCGTGCTGTCCAGGAAGTCCCTCGTTTTGAGTGCGGTGTGCGCAGGTGCATTGTCGTGGTGGAGCAGTAGCCCGCGGAGCCCTGTGTTTGGTCGCTTGTTGCTTATAACAGAGAAAACTTCTGGCAAACATTTGGTAGTATACCATTCGGCATTAATGCTTCTTTGATCCCGTAAGGGAATTGATACCAAGTGGCCAGTCAAATTAAAAAAGCTAGCGATCAAAATCTTACCCCCGCTTCTAGATCGCTTCACTTTGGTAGGCGTTGGCTCATTTTGAAACACCCAAACAGTCGACTGGCGCTTGGTTTCTGGGTCGTATTGATAAATCCAGGACTCATCACCTGTAACGATGTCGTAAACACGCCGAGACGAGCCTGCTTCAAATTTGTTAAGCATATCACGGCACCATTCCACCCGGGCCTGCTTCTGAGCATCGGTGAGGTTGTGCGGCACCCAGCGTGATACTATCCTCCTCACGCGAAGATGGCTGTGTAGAATCTCGTGAACGCTTCCCGATCCAATCTTCAATATGTGTTGAATCTCCTGATATGTAATTCGCCTATTGTCTTGGATTACATTTTTCACTGCTAGCACGTTTTCTTCGGTAACAGCCGTCAAAGGGCGACCGCTTCTTTCGTCATCCCCCAAAGTTGGTCGACCGCGCTTGAATTCGTTATACCAACGATACACGGTTGCCTTGGAAGGGCCTTCATCCATGAATGCCATTTGAAGTCTATCGTACGATTCATCCGGTTTCAGGCGACACTTGAAATCGTATAAAATCATAGCTCTAAAATGTTCCCGGCGCAGATCCATATTTCAGTGAGACACAATACTTTGAATTAACTCGCAAAAAATGTGGAGGGAAATTTTGAAATTGGAACTTACTTATTTTTACTTATAAATAATCATATTTTCGAAAAACATTATAACTGGCCAGTCTCCCATATATAAAAACTTTTTTTCGCAATACTTTCTGAGGGGCCTGGTATATTAAGATTTAAATTGTGGAAAGAAAAAATCGCTCACGTTCAGGATTCGAACCTGCGACTCCTGGCTCAGTATGCCAGTGCTTTAGCCACTAAGCTACCGTGAACACTGCTCGTGGTATCGAAATTATCCTCCAATATGGTACTTTGGGTGACGTCAGATATCTTATTAAGAAACAGTGTTTCTTATTAAGAAACAGTGTTTCTTAATAAGATACCATAGTGGAGGATAATTTCGATACCACGAGCAGTGTTCACGGTAGCTTAGTGGCTAAAGCACTGGCGTACTGAGCCAGGAGTCGCAGCCTCGCAGGTTCGAATCCTGCTCGTGAGCGATTTTTTCTTATCACAATTTAAATCATTAGATTTCGCTTCGCATGCGTAAAGGCTTTAAAAATAATAAAATAATTAGTGATTCAAGTTAGTTCCTCTGCGACACGTATTATAAGCCCTTAAATCTTAAATTAAAAATGCTCTTGCATTCCACCACCCTTTTTAATAAATCTTTCACAAGCTGCTCGCCAGTGGAATGCATTGCCACTAAATGTGAGGCGTGCACAATCACCACAGGATAAAAAAAATAGTTAAGGAACACTACCTGTCAATCTGTTTCACCACTTCTTAAAGTGGTGAAACATCTACTACACATTTAAAAAAAAAAAAATTAGTGTATTTTATGTTATTATATTTTATTTATACTTATTTTTGTAAATGCTATGTACTATAAATTTAAGTGAACGAAACGTACCTACCTACTTGTACACCATAATTATGAGTAATGTTACTTACGACGATGCTAACCGTACGATGCTAACCGTATCGTGCTTGTATTTATTTTTAGTTCATTCATTCAATCGCTCTGTGATACTATTCATTTATCATGGCCGCGGTAGGTCTATTACTCTATTTCGTATAGTGTTTTATTGTTTAATCCTGTGTTCAATTACTACGGCCTCGCCATTGTATCCATGCATGACTCGATTCATGTAAACTCCAATTAATCCAGTAGAACCCTGTTTAAACAGATATTGTGTGGGTCTAGTAGGTACCTATAACCTGGCCGATTTTCTTTCTAGAAAATTACAATGATTATAAAATTTTCTTGCACAGGGAATGTGAGGAATTTAGAAAAGTATCTGGCCAGTAAATACCTATCCATGTTATTCTAATTTTTTTAGAATTCGGGTAAAATAAATAATAACGTGTCGGTTGCCCAAATTCGGGTAAAATAATTCGAATATTATATATATGCCGAAGAATCGATGGCCGTTGGGGTAGACGGGTTCTTGAGTGGAGACCGCGAATCGGTAAACGTAGGGAAGGACGCCGTCAGGCTCGGTGAGGCGATGATATTGGCAAGGTGGCTGATAGCAACTGGGTGCGAGTGGCCGAGGATCGATGTCAGTGGCGTGCCATTAGAGAGGCCTATGTCCTGCAGTGGACAACTAGATTCTTAACGTTTTGAAAGTGCATTTAAATATTTATTCGAAATAAAAACTTTTGAATTTAAATTTGGACTAATATAGGCTGATGGTGATGAATTCAAATATCTGAATATGGGCTAGCGACCAGTGTAGTTGCACCACATCAAGAAGACATCAGCAATTACAACTAAAATCTTCCGAGTAGACACAGCAGAAGGTAATATACCTTTTTCTTATCAGTAAATTTTTAGGCTAACAAAGATAAAATTCCCGAGCCCGAAATAGATACTTAAATAGTGAATCAAATAGTAAACAAATCATAAAGAAGTACTATCTAAAGTTGTCACTTTCCCATGGTATGAATCAATAACATGATTAGATAACCTTCTTCTTTTTGAAGTCGGTAATAATAAAACTAGAGCAGATAGTTATTGTATGTGGTTTTTACTTTAAGATATTGTTAAACACTACGTTTTGTTTTTAGTATCGCAACGGTTTAGTATATAAATCCTAAATGTTTTTACTGCTGAGTGTTGACCGTGTGTCCGCGGCTCCTGTGAAATTTCATTACGATCGATTCAGAGATTGTAGTGAAAAGGTAACAAACAAACAGACAGACAGAGTTACTTTCGCACTTGTAATATTAATGTGATTGTAGGTAATGTCCTCATCCACGTGTAGCCGATAACGAGCCCATTAGATATAATTTTTTACGAGCCTGTTTTGTGCCACTGCAGAGAAAAGGCCTCCCTTCCTTTCTTCCACTTTTCGCGGTCTATGGCAATTTGTGGCCTATTCTTTAACGGCCAAAATTAATATCCAATCTATCCACGATTTACCCGACTAGAGATAGAAATTTGACATATTTTGTATGAAGCATATGTCAAATTCCTATCTCTAGTAGGGCAAATCGTGGATAGATTGTTTATAAATTTTGGCCGGAAGTCGGAGTCAAGCTCATCCCGCCATCTCTTTCTGGGCCTACCGGGTATTCGATTTCGGCTGTCTGGGATCCACTCATTACCATTTAACAGGCAAAAATTGGTTTCTGTCGGGAATTTTTCATGCGATGTACCCTCGGGAAATCTTGCTCTTTTATTATATTTTTATCTGATAGAACAACACAACAACTCACACACTCAACACAACTCTTCAAATTCTAATACTTTTTCATTAATATTATTAATAATTATTAATAAAAAAAAATTAAGTACAGTCTAACAAAGAAGTATCCAGGGTTGCCAGATATAATTGAAGTTTTATCAGGAGATTATGGATGTCTTTGAGTGGAATATCGTTTCAATAACGGATTTTAAACTGTATTTACACAAAATCCTTTTTAAATCCTGTTTTCATAACATCCTGAGAAATCTTCATCTATATCTGGCAACCCTGGATGCTTATCTCTTTGTTTAACTTTACCAAGATGGAATTCTAATACATACACATAATTCATTTGTGACATTCCCTACGAAGTTTTTAAACTTTCGCGAATTTTACTCATATTGAACTAAGTTTACGGGACTTGTCGCGCACATTTAAATCATTGGCATTGGCCGTGGTCACGAGCGCACTGACTGTCTGCTCGTGACCACGGCCAATGCAACTTGACTGAAACGTCGAGGTTAGTCAAAATGTTTGTTATATTTTGATTTAATTGTGCGCGACAAGTCCCGTAAACTTAGTTCAATATTCCCTACGAATATTTAAACAATTTTTCCATTGTCTTGCGAACATATTGTTAATACATTTCTTTTTAATTCCTTGACATTGTAAATAAAATATCACAAACACCAAAACTTACTTACTTATTATTTTATTATTTTTAACGCATTAACGCATGCGAAGCGAAATCTAACGATACAAATTGTGGAATGTAAAAATGCTCACGAGCAGGATTCGAACCAGCGACTCCTGGCTCAGTACATACATACATACCATATCACGCCTGTTTCCGATTGGGGTAGGCAGAGACACTGGATTTCCACCTGCTACGATCCTGACACACCTCTTTCGCTTCATCTACGTCCATTAACCTCGTCATGCATGCTCGTCCGTTTAGAGTACACATAACCCCAGCCATTTTTGAGAACGTCCGCGATTACGCCAGTGCTTTAGCCATCGTGGTATCGAAATTAACCTCCACTTTTTTGTACGTCTTTGGGTGACGTCAGCGATATCTTTCTTGTTAAGAAAAATAAATAAAAATCGCAATTTAAATCGCTACTTAAATAAGTACATAAATAAGTAAGTTTCTGTGTCCGAAGATAAATATCTTCGGACACAGAATACAAATAAAATTATGTTCGGGTGCGTGCCCGCCCCCTCTGTTGCCGGAATTAGTTTCCCAATGTGTCATGGAATCATGCCAATGGCAACGAAACGAATTGCTGGGACGCGATTGATTTAGATTCATTGAAGTTAATTGAATGGTGAAAAACACCGTTATATATTTTCGGATACGAAGACTAATCTCAAACTGAAACTTGGGTCTAGGTTATGGAGTAACTATTTATTTATAAAGAATTAGACAATGTTTCTAGGTAATTACCTAATGACATCCTGACAATTTGTAGTAAAAGTGGTTTGTTCCTGCCCTTTCTAAAACCGTTTCTTAACATATGAGAGGTGGAGACCGCGGAGATATACCTACCTATTCAATTGTATATAATATCTAATTCACCAGAGGATGGGCACTATGAGCAGCAACGTTCTCTGAGTATACTGCTGCGATATAATCCCCCCGTTGGGGGAGGCCTTTGTCCGGCAGTGGGCGTCTTTCGGCTGAAATGATGACATAATTTCTAATTAATTTTTTACATATTTCAAAACAAAAACACTGAACTGATGCAGAGAAAGGGGTTGGAGTGGAAAAGACCGAAGTATAAGTTTGTCCTTTTCTACCAATGATATTTAAAAGTATAGATATGCCATACCCTAACAAATCAAACGAAAACATGTTCCGTACGCAGCGGTAGCACATACAGAACATACAGATACTGTACTTTAAATATAGTTGTTTTCTACGCTCTAAAAATCTGTTTTATTTATTAGTGGATGGTAGTTCGTATGTATTTAAAATACGTTGTATGACTGAATGTAGCTTAAAATCCCGCAATTTTTATGGTGCGATATTATGTGGTGGGATGTTAGTCTTCTTCTTCGTGTCGACGGTACAAAAAATTTACTGATAGTGGCGCAGTAATCACACGCTGCTGGCCCAGAAATTTGCCACGTCTTGTGCCTTGTCTGTGGCATCGATAAGGTCACTCAATGTGCAAGTGCTTGGACACAAGGAGCAGTATAGCAAGTGTGACATTGATTGAGGATCAATGCCACACATGCAGGCTGCAGCTGTTTGGTCTATATAGCCCCACTTGCTCATGTTAAGCCTGCATCTGCCTACCTGGGTCCCAGTGGCGTGCATTGCATATAGGCAATTAGGCAGTATCCAGTACCTACTCCATTCAAATTCAATAGTGGTGTAAGTTATTATCTTTTTTTCAAAGTACGATGATTATTTATCATTTATTAGACCTATTAATACTAAATTATTCTGCCTACATACAAAAATCAATAACTTACACCACAATTAAATTCAAATTAAGTAGGCCACTGCACGCCACTGCTGGGTCCGCAATCTGTTTAGGGACTTCCATATAGGCCAGGGGAATGTTAGTGCACGAGTACGACTTGCATTTGGACGGTTTTTTTAGTTTTTGTCGAATTTTGCATGTGAGATGTACCTACGTATCAAAATTCGTGGCTTGTCTCCATTGAGCGGTTGCTCTTTGCTTGTCTCATACGACGATACGACAGTCTCAGTCTAAGCACAAAATATCTAAAAGGTCTATGGCCCGCAGCGAAAAATTCACTGAAGTGAACTAATTAATGATTAAAGTTTAGGCTCGACCACAATAGGAGGGAACTCAACAATCTGATACTCTATGCCATTAATGGCTGCATTGTGTTGAAGTTTACATTCAGGGAATGCTATCGAACAACTTTTTCTACAGGGTCAACCCTGAGGCCCGTATTACAGGACGATACTCAAGCGTTGATAACTGTTTAAAACTAGTTTTGAGTTGGGATTTAATTTTAGAACATGCCTTAAGCAGAGATTTATTGATCCCAGTGAAGCTGAATTTAGCTTTATTTCATACTGTCGCCTGTTTCGGTATTTGAGCAGAGATTTGATCTGTAATTACTCCAGTGTGGTTCAGACTACGCTTGAGTAGATATTTCTATTTTATTTCAGGTCAAATTCGTGTGTTATGTTGTTGAATTAAAGTTTATAATTACCGTATTGGAATAAGACCGATACTCAAGTAACGATTTTACCCTTAAGTAGTGATCAGCTGATTGAAGTTTAAACTGTACTTGAGGAACGTTCTGTAATACGGGCATAAGTCATGGTCCGTGCTACCGCCATCTATATGCCTTAAATCTACAACACAGACATCGTAAAAAATATAGACTAAATGCTGCGAATGACCATAGTGAAGCCAACAAAAACCGTGCTCCTTCATGTACAACCAGTGCTCACGCAGACACATGGACCGTGCTCACCCTTCTCAGTTCACATTTCGCGGCATCTTCCAGTAAGCATCGCGAAAACAGGTCCAGGTATCCTTCAGGTGCATGGTGTGTATGTGAGCCATGGTTGTACATGAAGGAGCACGGTTTTTGTTGGCTTCACTATGGTTGTTCGCAGCACTTAGTCTAATGTCTGTGATCTACAAAAGCATCTATGTAAGTGTGAGAACAAATTCCTATTGGGCTAGTGGCTGGTAACATTATGAGAAATACATCATAATACAATGAATTCACCCCACCTTCAGCTGTTTATACACACATTCCCCATTGTTCACATTATTCTGGTGACTCACTCATTTACCAAGCTGGCTATTTTGTTTTATTATCATATCGTAGCGACAACAGTCTGTACATTGTTTACTTTGATAATTTTATAAGTAAGGTTTCAAAGCTACTACATAGGTACCTACTTACAAATTAATCTCAAAAAAAAATTGGTAATTAATTTGGGTAGGTACCCAGATTTTTATAAAAATTCTCAGAAACTATCGTTTTATACCCTCATCGAATTATAACTACATTGTACTAATTTATATCACTGATTAAAGTTATAAAAACCGGTATTTAGTATTTGTCGTGATAGGCACCATAGTAACACATATTAAGTACCTATGTGAAAACAACTGGTTATCTATTACCGTCACAAAGATACAGCCCTGTGACAGACAGACGGACGAGCGGACGGATGGATGGACGGACGGACAGCGTAGTGAGAGTAATAGGGTCCCGTTGGCACTCTTTGGGTACGGAACCCTAAAAAACTATAAGGTCTAACACCACCTATTATCGTAAAAACTTTCTGCACAACTGTTATTATAAGAGCAAATCTGAAATGATTACAAAAAACCGGCCAAGTGCGAGTCGAACTCGCGCAGCAAGGGTTCCGTACTACCCATCGACCTGCCCCCCTAGCCAAGTTGACAATCTACAATCGTCAACGCTAATAGAAAACAATCAAAATGTATGGGAATGACATATCCCAACAGAAAAGTCATTCGTTGAGATATGTCATTCCCATACATTTTGATTGTTTTCTATAGCATTGACGATTGTAGATTGTCAGCTTGGCTAGGGGGGCTGATACCCCTTAGAATAGAACCAGCTTTAATTTATGAGAGTTCATCAAAAGACGTCAACGCAACGTGAATATTTGTATCTCATTCTTACGAAGATACACACATGTCTGTATTTGCCTTATTTTCAGTAGGTATTTTTTGTTAAACTACATAGTATGCACTATAATCACACCAAGTTTGACGCTGGTCCTACTACCGCTTTAAAGATTAATTAGGAACAAAAAAGTTGAAAAAAATGCATGTTTTTCGAGGTTTCTTGTATGTCTTTTTTATTTTTATTTTTTGTTGTGATACAGGTCATAGAAACACATATTCTGTGAAAATTTCAACTGGCTACCTATTACCATTCAAAAGATACAGACCTGTGACAGACAGACGGACGGACGGACAGACGGGCGGCGGCATAGCAAGAGTAATATGTTCCCGTTTGGCACCCTTTGGGTACGGAACCTTAAAAACAGCTAAGTTCAGCTTTTTTTGGTGTAGACAATGGTGTAGATCTATAAATTAAAAGGATTAAAGTTATAAAATTTAAAGTGACCAAGTCGAATCATCCACAATGATAATAAATGAAATCGTCACAATAAAATTTGTATAACATGTGCAGCAGATGCGGTGCGGCAGGATGACAATAATTCAATGATTCAATGCAATGATAGCGAACGTAAGCGGGCACTTACTACGTCACAGCACAAAAAAACTTTCCCCTGGTTCCCCCACTCTGTCATTAGCGCGCAAGTGACGACGTCAAAGTAAGCGTTGGAGCTACTTGTTTTTACTCACATCATGATGAACCATAAAGCAGATTCTGCGAAAAATAAGGACAATGAATAATTAAATTCAACAGAATTCTTCCTTATTATGTGTGTGTCATGCCTTTCCCCAATATTAAGGTGCTGCATTGGTTTTGGTTTTGTCCCTTTCTAACAAACGGCAAATTGCGCGTGTGAGAATAGAGCAGAATCGCGATGTTTTGATGTTTAAAAAAAAATGCTTTTTCAGCGAATAAACATGTAAATTAAAAACTGTTAAGTACACCACGATCTAGAAATGTACAATTAATTTGGTAAATAAATATATCGAGAATATTTTATTGAATCGTGTTTTCCCTATACTAGAATCTACTAAATAACATGACAAATCGTATATTTTATAAGACTACGCCGTATCCACAAATGAAAATATTTTAAACAAAAAACCCAATAAGGTACAATTTCAATAACCATGGCCAAATTAGATACTTACCAAACAACAATAATTAGATGAAAAGATTTTTTTTAATACCACGCTTATTAAAAAGAAAGCGCATTCAGTTCTGAGCTATGTTTAAGGTTTGTTTAAGGTTCAAGTCTCTAGTTCATCGGGAAGTTAGTTTAAAAGTGATTGCAAAATTTGTACCGAACAGACAGACAAGACTGAAAGCGAGTTGATAAAAACGTGGTAAAAACGCAACTCGCAGTATGCCAATGAGTCCTTCTCATTCTGAGAAGCATCCCGAGCCCAGCTGAGGGACAATAATGGTCTTGTAATGTATGTGTCAAAATCCAATCGTAGAATTGAGCAAATCATGATGTGCCTGGGCATTGCGTTAAATGGGGCCGTTTTCTGAATAGGCCTACGTCATTATCACGAAGTGCCTTATGGAGAGTCAGGTGAATCAATGAGAGCAACGCGTTTATTGATATTACCAGCTAAAAGCTTTGCCACATCATGAATTAATGATATTGCTATATGATATGGCTGGGCATGCAACCCACGCCAGAATAACGGGAGCTGTTTGCTGGGGACGAAAAAGCCTCGGAGTAGTGCCCCAATTCCCGACCTCGCTTTTCTCGCTCTTGTATCCTAGATTCCCTAAATTTTCATTTGCGATACTTTGGATACCCTACAGAACCAAAGGGTATGCAAAATAGTAGTATCAAACCTGTAGGGCCTACATGATCAATATGTCCAACGACAGCTGGACAAATCGTCAAAGATGTTACATTAAACCATATGGTGGATATTAGTGGCCCCATTGATTAAATGGCCCCGTTTCATTGAGTGCCCAGGTATATCATGATCTGTCCAAATCTACGATCGAACTTCGACATAATTGTGTAGGTGTATGATATAAGCCAATTATAAACTCTAAACATAGACAAAGAAGGCTGAGTTTCTCTGTCTATCATCTTCCAGGTATATCATGATCTGTCCAAATCTACGATCGAACTTCGACATAACTGTGTATGTGTATGATATAAACTAATTATAAACTGTAAACATAGACGGAGAAGGCTGAGTTTCTCTGTCTACTATGCAGCTATGATATAATAACTAATAACACGTTACGAAACATATTAATGTAGTATAGATTCTATACTTCTTACAAATGTTCTCGCAGACCGTGTGACAAACGGACGAAATTAACATCCTATGTATCCACGATTTACCTACCCTACTAAAGATAGTTTGATATAATTTGTATGGAGTTTATGTCAAATTTCTTTCTCTAGTAAGGCAAATCGTGGATAGATAGGATATTAATTTCGGCCGTAAAGCTGCTGTCATTGATTGCAAACAGTTTTCAGTGTCAATTACATTCTTAAAAACCCGCTTATTTATAAAATTTAGGAACACAAATGGAATCATTTCCGCAAAACCAGGATTTTATTCTGTCAATTTAATTTATTTAGGTACAATATTTACAAAGTACAAAGTAAAATGATACAAGAAAAAATCTGTCCATTATTTGAATTTTTGATGATTATTATACCGAAAACTTTTTATAACTGCTACACGATTGTATGTAACATTTATTTCTCTCACTCTCACAATTCACAAACTTTCTTTTAAAACAAGTGAAGAAGTTGTACCTTCCTGCTGCATCATTCATAAAGAACTTGGCACTCACTTAGATCTCAATTTCTTTATTGGGGAAGCCGACAATTCTGCACTTCCTTTGTCCATTTTTTATCAACTCCTTTTTTTAAGATGTAAAGTCTCGTTTAAAGCCATTAACAGCAATTTACGCAACGTGCAGGTTAGTTTGGGAGGCTCATGTCCAGCAGATCGTTTTCACAATTTTGTCAAACCTACACTTATGTATTCTTGTATTACTCATATTCGCGCGTAAGATTTCCTTTAAATATTACGGAAAAGTATGCGGTTACACCGAGTTTTCACCGACTAGAACTAGATACAGGCGGATCGAACTAGCCATTATGTGAAGGTGAATCTGCCTCGGTTGCGTTAGAATATTCTCAGTCATTACCTAGAGTCAAAGACCTCGATAGTCTAGACTCTAGAATCAAGAGTGGTTAGGTTGACATGACAGTGACGACAGGAAATAAGAAGGATGGGCTTCTACAAGCGTTAAACGGAATCATGGCAGTTTTGCGTTAGTAATACCTATATAAGTATATGCAGTTTTGCATTTCAGGACGAATGCTAGGCTACTTGGCTTGGTTGGTTAGTTTTAGCCAGCTAAACCTTAAGTTTTAAAGATATAAATTCAATTTCAAAATTGGATAGAAAATAATTTCTATTGATTTGATTCTAAATTCTCAGTTCTAGACTTCTAGTACATCTTGGCCTAACGAGCGTTATTTTAGGGTCAACATATCCAAAAAAAGTAGTTAACCA
This sequence comes from Asteroscopus sphinx, assembly GCA_949699075.1. NCBI lineage: Eukaryota > Metazoa > Arthropoda > Insecta > Lepidoptera > Noctuidae > Asteroscopus > Asteroscopus sphinx. The sequence goes on along the minus strand of OX453005.1, from coordinate 23,668,508 downwards.
TTTTTTGTTTTTTCTAAAGATTGCAGGTATAAAACAATGGAACAATATTAATAGTTATAACGACTTTCGTCAAATCGCTTTTTCGTCAACCAAGTTTATCAACAACTGCACATTATCCTTAAGTAGGTAGTTGAATCAACTTCTAAGAATGACAAGATGCGTAAGCGTGCCCTTCTTAATCATAATATGTATTTAAATAAAAATACAGAAGTATTTTAAAATTAGTTTAATTATAAACATAAATATCACAAATTCACAATAAATGTTTTATACAGGAATCATTTTTTACGTAACAAAATATCGATTATAGGGAAATAATTTTAGCTTTGATGATCAGAGATACACCATAATAATATCTCCAAAAAATAATTGATCAAATGAGAAAGTTAAAGTTTGGTGAGAAATCTAAGAAATCATAATTCTGTAAAATGGAAAATCCCTAACGAGTTTAACAACAACAGGAAAGGTAGTGACATTATCATTCGTGTTTAAGAATATGGTAGGCTACCTATCTGTCTTAAAGAACAATATTTATTACTTGTCTTAACAAGTACCTACAAATATTTTAACATGATAACCATTTCATATATTTATTAAACGCATAATTTTCACGTGTTCGTAGTTTCTAGCTTTTAAATCTTGTATCTAGTCAGTGTTTTTCTTAAGCATAACCTGATTACAACTTGAAACAAATCACAGAGCGAATCTAATATAAACTGCTCAGTTTATCGCTAAACAGTTTCGACCGATTCGGTTTTTTATCTCTTTTTCTCTCGTTACGTGATCTTAGACGAAACGAGATAACAAACCGAATCGGTCGGCAACTACTTATCGAAAATTTCTGAAGCTGGCCCAATATTTTTGTTATGTACCATTCTAACATATATGGTAGGTGTATTTTAGGCATGTTTGGATTGTCTTCAATAAGTACCAATTGAGCAATCTCTGGCAGAAGTGTTTAACGAAATTATAAAATCAAAATACTACACATAATTAAGGTAATGGGTACACAAATTACTAAGCTAACAGATCTATTCATATAATTAGTTTCACAATCATTTGCAAAAACAATCGAAACAACATGTTATCGAGATCTCGAATGTTCAAAACAATCCATTCTATAAGTATTTGACTGTTTAAAGAACTTTATAGAAGGAAAACACCTAATTATCATTCGAATTTTAATACCTACTCTGTTTAAGACAAATCATCAATCATTCTATCCTAGGAGGAACAAGATCCTCCTAGATTCTATCAGTTCAGAAAATGCAAATAGGTAGGTATGTAGACAAGGTTCTTTCACAAACAAGTCAGTCAGTTTAGCTGCTTGTAGTAAAACAAAACCATAAAAACAAGTGTTTGCAGACACAACGAAATACCTACCTGTTTTTACTTAATAAGCTACACAAAAAGCTATAATAGCAGCCACTATCGTAAACATAGGTCCGTTGCGAGCTGCCGAATTTCGACGAATCGACTTTTCTGCATAGGTCTGTAAGAGACCGCATGGCACAGTCTTCTTCATGTTCGTTGTCTGACTGAGACGAATCACATAACACTGCATCCCTGGTGTCACATCCACAGGCTTTCCTTTCACGTCCAAAGCATTCACAAGTGTCGTATTCGTCGTAGTGGTCGTAACTACCGAAGACGTCATTACCGCACCGTTTGGCGATGCCGCACCTGTTTCATTATGTGTTACATTCACAGGAATTCCAGGTAACCCAGGAACACCAGCCATCGTCGCATTAACTGGCACTAGCGTTCCATTAGGTAACATTGCATACAAAACGTTACCGAACGCCGGCGCCACTGGTCCTGGCGTAGACGCCTGGTCTGGCATCATGTTAGTCGTGTTCATAATAGTTGTATTTGTCACAGTGATCATTGAAACAGTTGTGTTGCTGCCTGTATTTTGTGTTTTCGCTTGATCTTGCAGAATGAAACTGCTTATAATCTGGCATTCTATTTTCGTCTCTTCATAGTCACCATTGTCTTTTCTGACAGCAAATTTGCAAACTTCGCCCGGTTGTGCCTTGTAATGTGACTGCGATGACGTGTGGCTATGTGCATAAGCGGCGCCGGCGAGAGTTCCAAGGTTAAGCAACGCAAGACCAGCCAACAATGTGCCGTATTTACTGCCCGAATCCTTGTACTGGTAAACGTAAGTCGGGGGTGTGCCATGGTACACCGGGTAGTTCACTGGTGCCCCGCCGCGTACGGGAGCGTAGCTAATCTGCTGAGGAGGAGTGTAGTGATAATTGTTGTACACATTCGTTGTATGATGTCCAGATACAGGTTTATTTGGATATCCGTGACTGTTGCCAGATAGACCGCCAGAACCTGGATAGCCATGGCTGCCTCCAGGTGATGGATATCCATGGCTGCCTCCAGGTGATGGATATCCATGGCTGCCGCCTGGAGAAGGGGACCCATGACTACCGCCAGGAGAGGGGTAGGAGTGAGCTCCTCCAGCCGCACCCCCTCCGGGATATCCGTGTCCCCCACCAGACAGCCCGCCCGAGTGATGACCTCCGCCTGATAGACCGCCAGATTTCGGATAACTATGTCCTCCACCGAAACCTTTTCGTCCTGATATTGGTTCTAACAAAACTGCTAGTAATATTGCGTAAAACAACGCACTCTTGGGGATAAACATTTTGAAAGTCACAATCACTAACTGTTCACAAACACGTGCACCATCGACACTCTTGCGCACTGAACTGAAGTGAAACGCGGGCCGCGACGCGACGCGTTGCGCTTCGATGACGACGCGACTCCTAGACTCGTTTTATTTGCTTTCAATGTTACCGCATATAAACAAAACGCTACCTTAGAAATGTTAAAATCTTAGTTACTCTCAAAGACTTTGTATAACTGACGGTTACTCTACTCTAAGGTTATGATTTGTCAAACGCCGATGACAAACAGTCGTGATTTTTTTTTGGTCTAAAAAATAAAAGCAGTTTAGGACTAAAAAGGTTATAAGCTTTTAAGGTTACAAAGAATGAAAGCAGTTTACATTATGAACGTATTGTACTTTGAAGATTTTGAATAATAATAAAATATATTGATTATTATGGTCTATTTGACAAGTGTGTTTCATGTGTTTGCATTTGTAAGAAGATTGTAAATTGTAAAGAGATATAGGTTTTTTTTTTCTTAAATTTTGAATTATATAATTTGTTTAATTTTAATAAGGGTATCATGACAATGCTGTTTAAGTCGATTATCACTTACCCTATCAGCCCCCCTAGCGAAATTGACAATCTACAATCGTCAACGCTACCTAATAGAAAACAATCAAAATGTATGGAATGACATATCTCAACGAAAAAGTCATTCGTTGAGATATGTCATTCCCATACATTTGGGGCATTTATGGGGCAGATCTCAAAAGAAGTAGGATTCTTATTAAAGTGTTACCAGATTGTAATGACCATACGGTCAACCCCGTGCCAATGGTTACTATTATTACTATTACATTTATTTAAATATTCAACGACTTTTTACATAAAAATATTTCTAAAAAAAACATTTAACAATATAAAATAATAATATAGTATCAGGAAACGATACACGCCGTGTTCAGAAGTACCGCTTTATGTGTCAAGCCCCTGACCGAACTGCCTATAATGAGAGCTTCTAATATTTTTTTTTTTTTTTACTTAAACGACCGCAAGCTAATTGCAATAATTAAAGGCAATTTATCTTAACACAGAAATAAAAATAATACAATAAAATAAATAAAAATAATAATAATATATATATATATTATATTTTAATATAATATAATAAACTCATCCCACAGAACTTCAGGAATACTGACAAAACGGCGTCTTCCATTCGGTGGCAAACACATTAAATACAGTCATGACGGAAAACTATGTTTACCCCTAATTCGAGGAAATAAAAAAAATTGCTTGAGGCAACATTAACAAAACACCGTTTATGTGGCAACTGGCAGCTAAACAACAGCAGCGAAGCAGGTAAACAAACGCAAGGTGACAAACGTCTTTGAAGGACAAAACTAATGGGTGGTGGTTTCCTTTTTAAGTAGGGTAGGTACCAGCAGTACAATATTTGTTAATTTATGCATATAAATTGTAATTATCATGTCTGTAACCTGTCTGTGCAACAATAAATACAATACAAATACAATGCGATCGCTTATTATGATGCAATGATGTATTGTCATCATTGGTCGTTAATTTGGGACTTTCGAGCTGTGGGATGTGGAATGTAGGTAGGTAACTATGAAGAACGGTGTGCAAATAGTGCCGTCCTGCTCTCCAGTTCACTCCCCTTGTCGTGAAGTACTGATGTGAAATGACAAGGTCTGTGTACAACGGGTAGGGTATCCCCCCGACTATTTACTAACAACAGCATTAAATTATACTGGCTGATAGTGACATCTTGTGGCTTTACAATGCATTTGCAGTTTTTATGGGCGAAGGTAACCGCTTAACATCAAAAGGGCGTTTAGCTCGTTTCGACATCCTATACTATAAAAAAGCACAAAATAATAGGTACAGTCGACTGCATGACAGTGGTAACACTTGAATTAAAAAACCACCCTTACTGCTTACGAAATAGAGGCGCTTTCAATGTCAAACTGTTACCACTGACGTGCGGTCGATCTTACTTTATTTCGGGCTGAGACTTTCTTTCGTGACTTGTGATTGTAGGTATGATTAAAATTATGGCAACACTTTAAAAATAATCAGTTTAAGGTGAATGCTACAGGGTAGCCCGCGAAATTCAAATTATTTTGCGTTTTTTGCAAATTGTAGCTTTATTTCGCGTTATATATCGGTCAAAATATGATTAGCGGAAATAATAACAATATAATATCTACTGAATAATACTCATAAAAAATATTAACCTAGCTCCATAAGCTGTTCAAGCTCGATAATATTACTTTACGATCAAATTATCGATTTTCGAGCTTGTACAGTTTATAGAGCTAGGTTAATATTTTTTATGAGTATTATTCAGTAGATCTATTGTTATGATTTCCGCTAATCATATTTAGACCGATATATAACGCGAAATAAAGCTACAATTTGCAAAAAACGCAAAATAATTTGAATTTCGCGGGCTACCCCGTAGCATTCACCTTAAGGTACCCACTCATAGACATATGTTATATTTCTATGTACCTACTTATTTAGGTGCTTTAACAATATTTATTTATTACAAACAAAGACACTCGAATATTGTAGCTACTTAAATCACTAATTACAAATTACATACTTAGAAATACATAATCAGTTCGATAAAATTAGGTACCTATTAATCAATTTTAAATTAATATACTAATTAGTTGCCAGTTGCCACATAGAACTAATAGTCCTGTTCAGCATAAAGCAATTGCTTATCTTGCAGGGTATTTTGACGTTGGACCACACAAGGATTTTCTCCCTGTATCGTATTCGTGAGTGCGTTTACAAACACAAATTTCACATGCACAAACAACGAGATACCAGATACAAAATATTTAACCCGGGCGGGTATCGACCCCGCGATCCTTACCGCAGCAGCCGATCGCTCAGCCACTGCGCCAATATAGCATGCTTGCAGCATTGAGTGATTGAACTATTATTTATCACTCGTAGTAATTTTTTGGTGAATTTGATATAATAAACAATTGCAAGACTGCCTCGTTGGTCTAGTGGTCGCAAGCGCGATTGCTGAGCGTGAGGTCCTGGGTTCGATTCCCGGGTCAGGCAAAGTGTTATTGGGTTTTTTCATTAGGAAATTCTCAGTAGCAGTCCGGAGTATGGATTTGTACCCGGTTAATGGCAATAGGCTTGCCCCCTATTACATGGGACTATAACATAACTGGCGAAATGTGGGTGTACTATACACCTCTGCCTACCCCTTCGGGGAAATACAGGCATGATGTTATGTTATGTTAAACAATTGCATAAGCAATTCACTTGAGAATTGTAGCCTCATATTTTAAAAAGAGGATAATACTATCCATGGAGTTTCTTGCCGGTTCTTCTCCATAGGACAGAACCCACAATATGGAACCGTGCAACTTGAGCCTGGCGTTTCAAAAGTGCCTGAAATTAGGCCTTTTGAAATTGAATAATAATAATAGTTCAATGGCTAGCAGTAAATATTACAGTGACAAGGAGTATTTATTATAAGCAGTAGCGTTCTCTTCCGTGCTAGCACAGACCAGTAAGCCTCGAGACGCCGCATAAACAATGTTTTGCATGAGAACTCAGTCGTAAAACGTTGGCGGGGTACAGGGGGCGAATGGCGGGCTATGATTGGTCGGCTCAAAAGTTCGGTTGTATGATTGGTTCCGCTCGCTGACACAGTCTCGTCCCGATTGGCGGCAGGGCGTAAGATATGCAGTGCTACTGCATATGCGTGGTGACCGGGGGTACCCGGCTAATCGGCGTCTAGAGGCTTACTGGTCTGTGCGTGCTAGTGACCAATCCATTTATTAACGGTGATGGTCAGTGTTGCCAACACTAACAGAATAAAAAGCAGTAAATGAACCAATATAAAATAGATGAAAATGACTTTTTATAGGTATTCCACGTTTTTAAAACGAATAGTCTGTGATGTGAGCTATGTTTAAAGTTTCAAGTCTCTTGCATGTCATCGGAAAGACCACCTTCCGGCTTCATCATCAGATTATTGCATTGTCAAAATTGGCATTGTCATTAAGGGGCTCGTGGCTAAGTAGCAAACGTGTGGATTGTACGATCTGCAAAGGTTAAGCTGCACTAGCCGCGGTCAGTCTATGGATGGGTGACCGTTTCGTTACACATCGAGACCCCTTCGTGCCTCGGAGAGCACGTAAAGCCGTCGGTCCTGCGCCTGATCTCTCTCCGGTCGTGTCGAATTGCCGTCCCGTGAGGGAATAGAGAGTGCACCTGTGTTTGCGCACACACTTGTGCACTTTAATATGTTTCGCGCAGATGACTAGTCTCCATTGAGATTGGCCGCCGTGAGAGGTCATTCAGGGCATTGCATAGCAGTTACTAAGAGGTCTACCCTGAAATTGCAAGATATATTCCATACATTTTATCGAGCGACATCGATGATTTTGTAGGGAATAGTAGATTGTTATACAAGGGTCAAAAGGAATCAATTCCCATACGAGGTATTTATCTAGCGACTATAGTCCGAGTAGGAATTGATGACTTTCACCCGCGTTAAACACTCTACTTTTCATTTCGAATATAAGGAAAGGCAGCCAGTCAGCCAGTCAGCCAGTCCAGTCCAGTCCAGTCCAGTCCAGTCCAGTCCAGTCCAGTCCAGTCCAGTCCAGTCCAGTCCAGTCCAGTCCAGTCCAGTCCAGTCCAGGCCAGTCCAGTCCAGTCCAGTCCAGTCCAGTCCAGTCCAGTCCAGTCCAGTCCAGTCCAGTCCAGTCCAGTCCAGTCCAGTCCAGTCCAGTCCAGTCCAGTCCAGTCCAGTCCAGTCCAGTCCAGTCCAGTCCAGTCCAGTCCAGTCCAGTCCAGTCCAGTCCAGTCCAGTCCAGTCCAGTCCAGTCCAGTCCAGTCCAGTCCAGTCCAGTCCAGTCCAGTCCAGTCCAGTCCAGTCCAGTCCAGTCCAGTCCAGTCCAGTCCAGTCCAGTCCAGTCCAGTCCAGTCCAGTCCAGTCCAGTCCAGTCCAGTCCAGTCCAGTCCAGTCCAGTCCAGTCCAGTCCAGTCCAGTCCAGTCCAGTCCAGTCCAGTCCAGTCCAGTCCAGTCCAGTCCAGTCCAGTCCAGTCCAGTCCAGTCCAGTCCAGTCCAGTCCAGTCCAGTCCAGTCCAGTCCAGTCCAGTCCAGTCCAGTCCAGTCCAGTCCAGTCCAGTCCAGTCCAGTCCAGTCCAGTCCAGTCCAGTCCAGTCCAGTCCAGTCCAGTCCAGTCCAGTCCAGTCCAGTCCAGTCCAGTCCAGTCCAGTCCAGTCCAGTCCAGTCCAGTCCAGTCCAGTCCAGTCCAGTCCAGTCCAGTCCAGTCCAGTCCAGTCCAGTCCAGTCCAGTCCAGTCCAGTCCAGTCCAGTCCAGTCCAGTCCAGTCCAGTCCAGTCCAGTCCAGTCCAGTCCAGTCCATTCCATTCCATTCCATTCCATTCCAGTTCAGTCCAGTCCAGTGCAGTCATTTATAATATTAGTAGTATAGTAAGAAGTAAGATAGGATAGGGTGTAAAAATTTTCGTAGTAGACTACCTAACCAAATTTTGTTCTATTTTTAAAATTCATTCCCTTCCTAGGGAGGGAAGCAATTACTATGAGTCTTTCCCGCCCTAGGGAGGGAAGCAGCGTCTTCCACCCGCTACTCAGATCAAACAAACACTACTTTCCGAGTATGAGAAATGAAAAAGCATTTTTATTGCGATTTCAGGCCCGTATTACAGAAGCTTCCTCAAGTACAGTTTAAACTCCAATCACCTGATCACTACTTAAGTATTGAGTATCGGTCTTATTCCAGAACGGTAATTATAAACTTTAATTCAACAACATAACACACGAATTTGACCTGAAATTGAATAGAAATCTCTACTCAAGTGTAGTCTGGACCACACTAGAGTGATTACAGATCAAAACCTTTCTCAAATACCGAAACAGGTGACAGTATAAAATAAAGCTAAACTCAGCTGAACTGTGATCAATAAATCTCTGCTTGAGGAACGTTCTAAAATCAAAGCTCAACTCGAAACTAGTTTTAAACAGAGATCAATGCTTGAGTATCGTCCTGTAATACGGGCCTCAGGGTTGACCCTGTAGAAAAAGTTGTTCGATAGCATTCCCTGAATGTAAACTTCAACACAATGCAGCCATTAATGGCATAGAGTATCAGATTGTTGAGTTCCCTCCTATTGTGGTCGAGCCTAAACTTTAATCATTAATTAGTTCACTTCAGTGAATTTTTCTCAGTCATTAACCTACATTGTTCTCACACAATTCTTTCCAAATCATGCAACAGATCATTGTACCGTTGATTATTTGGAAAGAGTATATCCATGGAGTTTCTTGCCGGCTCTTCTCCATAGGACCAACTTTTTGGAATCGTGCAACTAGATTCGTTATTAACGTTTTGAAAGGGCATGTAAATGATTATTCGAAATGAAAAAATTGACTTTGACTTTGAGCTCTCCAAATATGACCACGCATTTCAGATTTTTTGATACACTTGGTATATCCCATTTCATACAAAACGTTGCAAGACTTGCAAGTATTGCAACATCCGCGATTTTAGGTCATCGTGCCGGAGTCAAAAGCCCTAATAATGATTAAAATCGCGTGTGTGTGGGGGTGTGTTTATGTGTTATAATAGCAACTAATAATCTAACTACACAACTAATCTAAATGATAATCTTAAAAGTTAAATTAGCCTTTAATTTGATTTTCGTAGGGATTTCAATTTCAATTTCAATGTTTTTTTATTTCAAATACCAGGCCCCTCAGAAAGTATTGCGAAAAAAAGTTTTTATATATGGGAGACTGGCCAGTTATAATGTTTTTCGAAAATATGATTATTTATAAGTAAAAATAAGTAAGTTCCAATTTCAAAATTTCCCTCCACATTTTTTGCGAGTTAATTCAAAGTATTGTGTCTCACTGAAATATGGATCTGCGCCGGGAACATTTTAGAGCTATGATTTTATACGATTTCAAGTGTCGCCTGAAACCGGATGAATCGTACGATAGACTTCAAATGGCATTCATGGATGAAGGCCCTTCCAAGGCAACCGTGTATCATTGCTATAACGAATTCAAGCGCGGTCGACCAACTTTGGGGGATGACGAAAGAAGCGGTCGCCCTTTGACGGCTGTTACCGAAGAAAACGTGCTAGCAGTGAAAAATTTAATCCAAGACAATAGGCGAATTACATATCAGGAGATTCAACACATATTGAAGATTGGATCGGGAAGCGTTCACGAGATTCTACACAGCCATCTTCGCGTGAGGAGGATAGTATCACGCTGGGTGCCGCACAACCTCACCGATGCTCAGAAGCAGGCCCGGGTGGAATGGTGCCGTGATATGCTTAACAAATTTGAAGCAGGCTCGTCTCGGCGTGTTTACGACATCGTTACAGGTGATGAGTCCTGGATTTATCAATACGACCCAGAAACTAAGCGCCAGTCGACTGTTTGGGTGTTTCAAAATGAGCCAACGCCTACCAAAGTGAAGCGATCTAGAAGCGGGGGTAAGATTTTGATCGCTAGCTTTTTTAATTTGACTGGCCACTTGGTATCAATTCCCTTACGGGATCAAAGAAGCATTAATGCCGAATGGTATACTACCAAATGTTTGCCAGAAGTTTTCTCTGTTATAAGCAACAAGCGACCAAACACAGGGCTCCGCGGGCTACTGCTCCACCACGACAATGCACCTGCGCACACCGCACTCAAAACGAGGGACTTCCTGGACAGCACGCCAGTCAAACTCCTGGGTCACCCTCCTTACAGCTCTGATCTAGCACCGTGTGACTTCTTTTTATTCCCAAAAATAAAAAATCAGCTCAAAGGGATACAATTTTCGTCGCCGGAAGATGCGCTGGCTGCGTTCGAGCAGGCTGTAAACGAGGTGTCTGCGGCGGACTGGAAAAAGTGTTTTGAAAACTGGTTTAGGCGCATGAATCTTTGTATAGAGGCTGGTGGAAAGTACTTTGAAAAGATTTGATAAAAATATATGTACGTATAGAACAATTTTTTTTAGTTTCGCAAAACTTTCTGAGTGTCCCACGTAAACCTAATTACAGGCACTTTTGAAAGGTGAGGCTCTAGTTGCACAGTTCCAAATTGTGGGTCCTATGGAGAAGAACGGCAAGAAACACCATGGATAAACTCTTTTTAAAATAGGTTATTGTTTAATTCATCAAATTTATTCAAATAATGTGAGTATAATGTAGGTTAATGTCAGAAATAAACAAGAGTTTAAAAGTGAGTATATTGCCTTTAGAAATAAACGTAAAAAGAGTTGCCATAGTATGTAGAAACTGACCTGTCCCGACAGACGGCACCCGTTCACAAGCATGACGCAAGCATCAGCCATCGCTTAACTCAACCATATTGAAGGGAACTTAACGACCTGACACTAACGCCACCATCAGCATGACATTTAAGTGAGCATGACAGACTCATACTGCTAGACAACAAATAGGCAGGAATATATAGAATTACTGTAAAAACATTAATGGCCACATGATACTTACATTGGTGTCGATTCTCTTGTTCACGAACTAAACTTATTTTAAACTATCGCCCTCTTTTACTAATAGTAGATACAAGAAAGGGATGGCAACCATTTAAGAGCTGTCAAATTAGACGAAATTAAATTTTTCATACAAGTTTAGTCGTGATCTCGGAACGTGCCCACTAAAATACAAAGAAATGTAACACGTAAACTAATTTGACAGTTCTAAAATGGTTGCCATCCCTTTCTTGTATCTACTTTTAGTAAAAGAGAGCGATAGTTTAAAATAAGTTTAGTTCGTGAACAAGAGAATCGACACCATTGTACATTTTAATCATTTAACAATCATGATTTAGCTCCCCTTGCAGTAATAGTGGCTAACAGTTAGTTTGTAACCTTTCGCGGGGTTACAGCATGATTTCTTGAAGATATTTATTCTATATTTTGCTGTTACATAGGCAACGTTCTCACAGAGATAACTTTCAAAGCTGAATAAAAATAGACGTATAAATATAATTTGAATTTATATTTCCATCGAAGCAACAACTTAAGTTATTAACAATCATACAAGCAACGAATACATTCAGCACATTTACCTAAACATTATAAACTTTAACAAACATAAACATTCATCCAACATTATCTTCTAAAAATACGTTAGATCTTGAACAATATTTTACAAAATTTACTATTGATGGATGTCTCGAATCATAATTTTCTAATAATTAGCAAAAATTACTACAAGCAACTTTATCTGAATATTTACATTCTACCACCCTTCTACTACTTAGGAATGTTTGTTTGTATCAACATATCTTCATGTGACACTGTACGCCGGAAAGGTCCGGCAAGGCTCTTGTCAGCTGTGATCGGCGCTGACGCTGCGCACGCGCCGAATCAATTCCTCAACTCTTCTATACGGACTTTGGCACCTCTCCTCATTAGTTTCTATAAGGTACGGCCCAGCTTCGCTGTCTCTGCCCTCAGGGGTGTGACAACCACTGGAACCTTCGCCTACTCTGTTTATAAATGGTTCCACATCTGGAACTACCGGGGTTCCTACTGCAACTGCTCTACTCTCCTCCGTTGTACTCACCTCAGCTTGCTTCTGTCGCAACCACACTGGTGAGTTCACGTATACTTTTGGTCTCTCTCTTAAAGCATTGCACCTTTCTAATGCTTGTCTTCTGACAGGTATGGGTGGTGTGTACGCAGCTTGTATGGTTACCCCTCTGCCTATGATGGAACAGAGAAGACCCTTTAATGCCGCTCTAAAATCTTTCAGATGATATGCATACAAGAAGGGATTGATTGCAGAATTTAGGTGGGAGACAATGATGCAGATATATGTTAGGGGGTTTGGAATGTCCAGTTCAGGCATGAAGGCTTTGATTGCGTTGATAGTGTAGAGTGGGATCCAGCAGATGATGAAGAAGAAGACTATGATGGCTAGGTTCTGTGTGGCTTTGACTTCTCGCTTTTGGGCAGCTCCCAGCACTCGCAGCATTGTGCCACCGCCGGGGATACGCCCTCGGCAGCCATCGACAGTCATCACCTCGCTCAGCTGAAAATATACAAAAATATATTTTATTTCTACTAGTATAATATCAATAGCATTGCATTGGTGGGCAAAATGCCAATATCTTCTGCATGAAAGATAAAAAAACTATCTCGGGAGGACATCTATATAAATAGCCAAAGAAAAAACGGTTCAGTACCAGTTTCTCTTCTGGTCGTCAAACGATTTTCTTCTTTCTTTGTTTAGTAGCTATTGACGAGCTTTAGTTTTATCAATAAAAAAAATTGGAAATAGATTTTTATCAGCATAGTCCAATCCTAAAAATGTAATAAATAACGGTCGAATTTCGACATTTAGCAACCTCTCGTCATTTGAATTGTATTCTGATTTAATTGATGGCCTATTCATGTTTTAAAGTCGGTCATTTCCAGACTCTGGTTCGATCAATCAAACACGTTTAGGCCACTCTTAAATAAAAACGAAGCATAAATTGTATTTCAAGGTTCTAGTCATCATTTTCTTTTATTATTGTAATATTTAAATCTAATTGTCTCATTGTTGAGCAAAAGTATGCCTTCTTCTATGCTTCTGTATGTGTACTGTGTACTGGCCGCTTGTCTTCATTGTTTGTCAATGGTGTCGATTCTCTTATTCACGAACTAAACTTATTTTAAACTATCGCTCTCTTTTACTAATAGTAGATACAAGAAAGGGATGGCAACCATTTTGGAGCTGTCAAATTAGACGAAATTAAAATTTCCATACAAGTTTAGTCGTGATCTCGGAACGTGCCCACTAAAATACAAAGAAATGTAACACGTAAACTAATATTTGACAGTTCTAAAATGGTTGCCATCCCTTTCTTGTATCTACTTTTAGTAAAAGAGAGCGATAGTTTAAAATAAGTTTAGTTCGTGAACAAGAGAATCGACACCATTGACGTTCAGTTCATCTCTCCCTAGGACCAAGTAGAAATACTTGGTCCTAGATCTCTCCACACACGTTTTATAATTTTTCAATCTATAGGACTTACAGTGCAAGTAGGTTTGCCAGATGGCCGAGAAATCCGGTAAAGCCCCGGATTTTTGTGTCTGGTCCCGTGTCCAGCAATTACTATATATACGTTACTGTCCCGGATTCTAGATTTTTTGAAAAAGATACGACACGGCGTGGGCGCTGCGGCTGCGGTGTTAGAGTACGTCTGGGGGAGATGGTCAAACTTTTTTTAGAAGCCAGTAAAATGAAAACTATAAATATTAAACTGCTATATGCCGCAATTGCAGACACAATTAAAACTCCATTATGTCTCGCGTGAATCCACTTTTAGGCAGACAATTCACGAAAATCGGCATGTACCTAATTTAACTTTTTTATAAAAACGTTTCCCTTCATGGTAGCAAGTAGTCAACTATGCTCACCACATTTTTGTAGCGTAGGTAACCTGAACCCCAGAAATGTCCAGGAAATGATAAGCTTGTATTTTGCAACCCTAAAGGCATGTATAGAATGGTTTACGGATTTTTTATGAAAGTTATCGAAAGACTGACGACAATGTTTTACATGCCTATACTTCGTCGTAACACACAACAAAATTATGAATAACTGGAAGAAAGGACGTTACTTCTACAAATCGGCGGGTTATATTTCCTATTTTAGAAATAACTAGCCTACGCTCGCGGCTTCACTCCCGTGGTAAGAAAAGAAAAAAAAAACTATATTTTAATTCAGGGCATGTCAATCTGTTCGCCACATACAGGGCCATAGTACTTCGGTAACCCAGGTACCCTCACAGAGATCACCAGCAACACCAAGGCATTGCTGGCCTTTTTTGAGAAGTTGGGGTGGATCGAGTAAGTTCCCACCCGTACGCAAAATACACGATTAGACGTGGAGTTGTGGAAACCAGCCCGTTATACTATACTATACCCTACATACTACTATACTATGGTCTATCTGTGTGTTAAACATCCATCAGTCTAGTAGTTTTGCGTACCTAATGTCCGAATAAACAAACTGTCAAGCACCAAATTAAAATTGTATAATAGTTAGGATGTAATTTGCCATCGACTCGCTAAGAAGAAGAAGAAGAAGTTAGGATGTAATTTAATTCAATTACCTACTAACCTTTTTTTTTGTTTTCGGGTGGAAATCCTCTGCACAAAATAGAGGAACTCCGGGAACTCCATTGGACCGCGCCGGTGCCCCTCTAGTGCTATGCCTTTGGCACGTCCCGGGAAAACAATATTGTTTTTCCCACAGTAACACGCGACCACCACGTGCTACAACTACCTACTATCCTAGGAAAAAGAGGAAATCAATAATTACCTGTTTGACAACAACGCGGTAGATGTGTGCGTAGAAGGCAGCAAGCAACACGCTGGGCGTCACAATGGTGGCGAAGTAGAGGAACAGAAGGTAGTTGTAGTCCATGACTTCGACGAAGTAGCAGCCTGGCGTGGAATGTCCTGCATGCCAGCCGAAGAGCGGCAGCAGGCCCACCCCAGCGCCTGATACCCAGCAAACTGAGATTATACCTGGAAGGAGAAAAGTTTCTGTTCAAAGAACTATTCGAAAAAATTGAGATATTGCCATCATCACGTACTCAGGGTCCACTTTTTATTGGGTAATACCCAGGCTGGGCATTCCCCTCTAAAACTACGGAGCCTAAAATTTAAAAAAAAAACCAAAATCTTGTCTTAAAGTTCTTACGGAAAACGGAAAGGTGAAAACCAAAACCATCTTCACACAAGTTCGAATCGCATTTGACTGGTTTTTTTTTTGTTAACCTATTTATTAAGGGCACTTTTATCGCCTGCTAAGCTCTAGCAAAATACGAAAATTAGTTCAGTTTCGTGACTTTTTTGTAGGAATGTACCACGTACTTTACATACATATAGGTACACCTAGTTGCTCACTCATAGATACTTTTTACATGTCGAGTAGTGAATCACGATTATTCCAATTGTCACTTGCATTGGTCACGATTACTACAAGATTGTGATAAATGATAATGTTTTTGTAGGTTATAATAATGTAAGTGATTTTTTCCTCCTTATGGAACGTATAGAACATTCGACTTAATAGGTTATATTCTCAAGAAAAAATATGGTATATATTGGATGGCGAAACTGACCCAGTAAGCCTCAAGACGCCACATAAACAAAAATTTGCATGAGAACACAGTCGTAAAATGTTGGCGGGGACCGGGGGGCACATGGCGCGTTATGATTGGTCGGCTCAAATGTTCGGTGATACGATTGGTGCCGCTCGCTGACAGAGTGACGTCCCGATTGGTAGCTGGGCGTAAGATAAGCAGTGCTACCGCATATGCTTTGTGACCGGGGGTATCCGGCTAATAGGCGTCTAGACGCTTACTGGTCCGTGCTTAAGGCCCACCTGATGTTAAGCGGTTACCTTCGCCCTTTGTCTTTGCACATAACAACTGCAATGCCACCTATAATATTAAGCTGTTGCCTAAATGGTAATTGCCGTCTCAGTTTGGCAAACGCGACTTGCAATCACCGAAGATTTGCTCTAAGGTTAGCTGTTAGAAAACTTATTTCTGAGTTAAGCTTGCCGATGTGCATAAACTTTCCTACTGAAAAATCAATGTAAATATGTGTGTATAATAAAGAATAAGAATAAGTGTTTTGCTTCATTTTTGGAATTAATGAATATGGAAATTCTCTTGTGATTGTAATTTCACCGGCACCCGTACCTTTGCACCGGAAAACAGCAATCCAGTCATTACTGTTTGGTTGCAGAAATAGGTACGGTGGTAGTACCTACTTCCCGGAAGAGCTCTTTCACAAAGAGCATATGGAGTGGATTTTATCTTCATGTAATGTTCGTTTATTGAGGATGATAAGATAGACTAGCATCTTTAAATATCTATTCAATATTATTTTATGCGTAAAGGCCTTAAAGTAACCAAGCCGAATTTTATATGCAGTCCTGAAAATAATAAGTATCTACTTACCAAACATGTTACCTGAGGCCAAATGCCAATGTGAACTATAGCAAGGGCCGCCATTTAGTGTATGTAAAAAAGGCAATAAAAAATATCTATAATAAAAATAAAACGCAAAGGTCAATGTCAACAACGACTCGGCCACATTTTGGTTTCGCTGATAAGCTGTTAAAAAACAGCACTCAGCATCTTCGAAAAGAAGATGATAAATTAACGGGTCAGCTAATCGAGTGTAAGGGCTTCCTAAGATAAGACCAAATGCTCTAAATTGATTGATAACGTCCATTGCAGGAACACTTGAAGCATTGAATAAAGTTTCAGGAAAAACGCCTGTCAGATTATTGTGAGTGATCGTTTGTTAATAATCGTGTTGCTCCGCTTTTCATTTAAGGAAACATTATTTTATATCAACATTAGAACCTGAATGAATATGCTAAACATTTTATAATACCGAAATGCAAATATTACAAAAAGCTAAATAAAAAAATACGCACTACTATTTCTGCCTGTACCTACTGTCTGAAAATGGTGCTCCTACAAAGCCCGGGGGAAAAATCCAGCACGACTTACTCAAGCACTGGCTGCTGTTATGAAAAATGTTATTTCCTATATACACTTACACATTTGGCTGATTACGTACTGATTTTCAATCCAACCCCGACATGTGACTCATGTGTTTACGCGCACCAATCCAATGCCCACAGACAATTGAAAATACAAAACAATCAACCCGTAGTATGCGGTCATTCACCAATAACAACCAATTATACTGCAAGTAGCATTAACATTTCTGACCGGGTGGCTACGACCGTCATATAATTAGTATCATCGCTTGTAAGTAAAATTATTATTGTTCAGTTTGTTCTAATTTTGATCGTTGGACTGGTGGCATTGCACTCAGTTACACAGAGACTAATGTCAAACAAGACCTATCCAGTCCGGATTCCAAGGTGACTGCCAGAGTTGTCATTATATTATATTTTTACACCTACATAATAACAATGAAAATAATAATTATTATGTCCAGTATACGTGTTATTAAAATAACTGAAAACCTCTTACGTGGTCATAGTACTCATCAGTATGAACAACTTTTACTATGGGACAAACGCTGAAATTCCGAAAAAAAATCAGCTGTCCCCTACATTTTTGTTCACATGAATCCACAAAATGTAGGGATCAGCTAATCTTTTTTTCGCGATTTCAGGGTTGGTCCCATAGTAAAAGTTATTCATACTGATTAATTGATTGTTGTATTTATTTATTACAATAACATGTTGTATCATTTCAGCCGAAAGACGTCCACTGCTGGACAAAGGCCTCCCCCGATGAGGGGGGGATATGCCATAATCGCCACGCTTGGCAGGTGGGTTGGCGATCGCAGTTGGTTGTTTAAATACTCAGAGAACGCTGCTGCCCAACCTCTGGTAAATCCCTGAGTCGCCTTTTACGACACTCATGAGAAGAGAGAGGGGTGCGATTCTTTACGTCCGGCACCACACGGAACCGGAACATGTTGTATACACGTGCCCTTTTAGTGGACATACCGCGAACTGTGATAACCTTACTTCGTCTTTATTAGTTCATCACGAGAGTACCCAAAATAGCCAATATACAGACAGACATACAATATCATTCTTTCTCCTTCTCTCATTTATATACAAGTTTACGCAATTTGAGAAACTGGTTTGTTCAGAATCACGAGGAGAATCGATTGGGCTAGCTTTTTCCTATTCGCAAAATTCCATGCTTTTAGAGCTACTTTAAGTTCCCTAGTTGGTAGCGGATAAAGTTAAAAATGTCGTAATGGACTACTTGATGTTCGGAAACTAATTGAGCTTAACTTGCTGGACCACTGATGTACTGAATTTAACAAAAACAACCACATAGAGATAACCAACCAACCTTAATATATAAAAGTTAAAATAACCACCAAAAAACCGGACAAGTGTGAGTCAGACTCACGCAGTAAGGGTTCTGTACCACCCATCAACCTGATACCCTATAGAAACTGATTTAATTTACGAGAGTTTATCAAAAGACATTATCGAACGTACGCAAAATGTGAATTTTTGCATCTCTTTCTTACGTAGGTACCACCACATATGTCTATGTTTGCCCTATTTTTAGTATTTGTTGCTAAATTACATAGTATGCACTATAATCAGACCAAGTTTGACGCTGGTATGTATTACCGTTTCCAAGATAGAGATAACATTGAAAAAATGCATGTTTTTCGAGGTTTCTTGTATGGGGACCCCCTTAAGTTTTAGTTTATTTTTATTTTTAGTATTTGTCGTGATAGACACTATAGTAACACATAATCTGTAAATCAACTGCTTATATATTACCGTTACAAAGATACAGCCTTATGACAGACAGACGGACGGACGGACAGCGTAGCGAGAGTAATAGGATCCCGTTAGCACCATTTGGGTACGGGACCCTAAAAAAGAATTTGGTTAAAATATAACATGGTATTTGACACTTGATTTTTTTTACATCGGAGAATCTACACTCGAAGTTGTTGACGATTATGTATACCTAGGACAAACTGTCCAGCTAGGTATGTCCAACTTCGAGAAAGAGGTCAATCGTCGAATCCGACTCGGTTGGGCAGCGTTCGGGAAGCTACGCAATATCTTCTCGTCCAAAATACCGCAGTGTCTCAAGACGAAAGTCTTTGACCAGTGTGTGTTGCCAGTAATTACTTACGGTACTGAAACGTGGTCGCTCACAATGGGCCTGATAAGAATGCTCAAAGTCACTCAAAGGGCAATGGAGAGGGCTATGCTCGGAGTGTCCCTGCGTGATCGAATCAGAAATGAGGAGATTCGCAGGAGAACGAAAGTAACCGACATAGCCCGAAGAATTGCGAAACTTAAGTGGCAGTGGGCGGGGCACATTTTTTGCAGAACGGATGGCCGATGGGGCAGTAAAGTTCTGGAGTGGCGACCGCGTACTGGAAGGCGCAGCGTGGGTAGGCCCCCCACAAGGTGGACCGACGACCTGGTGAAGGTCGCGGGAATCCGCTGGATGCGGAAGGCACAGGACCGGTCGTTGTGGCGATGCTCGGGGGAGGCCTATGTCCAGCAGTGGACGTCTTTCGGCTGAAATGATGAATGATGATGATGATAACATGGTATAAAAAAAACTATCCCAATCGATACTCCTCGTGATTCTACAAAAACTAGTTTCTCAAATTGCGTAAACAAAAAGTAACGTTGTATATTCATTGTTAATAAACAACAACTTTATGTATGTGTGAGTTTTGTGTAGTATGAGCTATCTTTAATTTAAATAGTACATATGTAAAGACATAATTATCTCTTGTTTATATTCTCAGTAATGAAAAATATCGAGTGTGTGTGATAATATATTCAAAACAATTTTTAATAATAATTTGCTGTACAATTTTTAATAATAATTTGCTGTGCTTTTAATTAACTTAATGTATACCACACTCAAATGAATGTCACTCAAACATTAACTGTGGTTAGATAACTTCCATTATTATTAACGATATTAATTTATTACACAATTAAACTGTTTGTATTACTGGTATTTCCTAATAGTTGGTAAATATTGTATATAGCAAACTTAAAACAGTAGGTATACACCGATCCATTTACGTCATGTATGTAATGAAATTGGTATGTAATGTGTATATTACACTAGTTTCAAAGCAATAACAGTGAAAGGCAAACTTTATTTTAGAAACATTTTTACTAGAATAAAGAAAGTTTTCTTACAAAATTATTATTCATAAGTCTAGCAAATGGCACATCAAAGAGACTTGTCGTACTAAATTATTAATGTGTAGGTACACTACAAACTAACAAAAATCTATTAAAATACAATGTTAAACATAAATGCACACACAAGAATATTTAATAATGTTGACTTTATTGTGTGCTGAGATAAATAACAATATTATCGACACATTATTAAGTACCTAGTTACCTATATTATTAAACGTCATAAACAGACATATTATAATTATTATACATACGCTTTTTTTATTAAAATTACACAGCGATAAATATAGACATCCACCAAGGCGGATTAGACAGCCACGTCTTTAGTTTATTTCTCGGTGGCAGCATGCCGGTATCTTTCTTTGGCTCCGGCATTTTTGCATAGGTCATTAAAGTGCTACAATCAACATTATTGCGGAAGAAAGTATCCTGCTTTTGGATCTCAACAACACATTCCATGTTTTTAGAATTAACTGGCGGCCCTTTCACGGTCAAGGGATCCACCGTAGTGGTAGTGAAGTTTGTGGTACACACCGTCACGTTGACCATGGACGAGTTTGTCACTGTCGTTACCGTAGTTTTAGCTGATGAACCATTCACTGGTAACGTACTGACCACAGTTGTCACATTAGCCAACGAACCATTCATGGGCATAGAATTGTTAAACAGCGTTGGCCCGGTCGAGTTTCCTGAAGTAACTAATACTGGCACTGTATTGTTCATATTCGTTGTTGCCGTAGAGTTAATTGAAGGACCATTCATTGGTACCACTGTTAGCACTGGCGCCACTGTCGTCACTGCCACTGAAGGCACTGAAGCCGTATTGTTAATCATTGTGGTGGTGGTTGTACAAACTGTTTTGTTCACTTGAGTTTGTTCAACGGTTGGAGACACTTTTTGACTTCCTTGGGAGAAAGTAGAAACTATTTCACACGGAATTTTTAACACTTCTTCTCTTCCGTTTTCTTTCACTTTCAATAAGCATTTAGCTTCGTCATGAGGATTGTAAGCGGGTCTGTATGAATTGCTCGGGGTATCGTACCTGCGTCTGTAGTAGTCGTCATAGTAGTAGTTGTTGTGATAGTGACTATTTGAACGACCAAGATTGTACAAAGTTAAACCAGTAAGTAAATCTCCATAGCGACTGTCTGAGTGCCTGTACTCGTGGATATACACGTGCTGCGGTGCGGAGTAGTATGTGGGAACGGCGTAAGGCACGATTGATGGACTGTAATAATGCGTTCCATGTGTATTCGAAGCATGGTGTCCACCGTACGAATTGTACGTATTGCTCGGCTTATATGAAGTATCATAAGAAGAAGGCCTGTAATTATTTGACTGGGATCCCGACAATCCAGTTGACGATGATGGGTAATAATGGGTTCCAGAACTCGATGATGGTTTGTTGCTTGATCCTGAGCCAGAGAGTCCACCCGAACTTGATGGGTAGCTGTGAGATCCGGACGATGATGATGAGGGATATTTACTTGAGCCAGAACTTGATCCAGAAAGTCCAGAGGATGAAGAAGGGTAACTGGAGGAACCAAATTTCCAACTCGATGATCCTGATCCTGATGATGATGACGAGGGATATTTGCTTGAGCCA
Source organism: Asteroscopus sphinx (assembly GCA_949699075.1). Taxonomy (NCBI): domain Eukaryota; kingdom Metazoa; phylum Arthropoda; class Insecta; order Lepidoptera; family Noctuidae; genus Asteroscopus; species Asteroscopus sphinx. The sequence continues at coordinate 23,646,503 of OX453005.1, read as the reverse complement.
GAACTTGAACCAGAAAGTCCAGATGATGAAGAAGGGTAACTGGAGGAACCGAAATTCCAACCCGATGATCCTGATGAGGGATATTTACTGGAGCCAGAACTTGATCCGGAAAGTCCAGACGATGAAGAAGGGTAACTGGAGGAACCGAAATTCCAACCCGATGATCCTGATGATGATGATGAGGGATATTTACTTGAGCCAGAACTTGATCCAGAAAGTCCAGATGATGAAGAAGGGTAGCTGGAGGAACCGAAATTCCAACCCGATGATCCAGATGACGACGAACCGTGAGAGCCAGAGCCATATCCAGATAATCCTGATGATGACGAAGGATAGCCATGAGATCCAGATGATCCTCCTGAGAGTCCTGAAGATGATGAGGGGTAGCCGTGTGAAGATGACGAGCTGCCCCAGCTCGATGACGATGAACTTGGTTTGCTATAGCTCGAGCCCCAGCTTGGCTTAGAACTGTGACTCGATGACCCCCAGCTCTTGCCGAAAGATGAAGATGAGTGGCTGCTGCTCCGTCCACTACTGCTCCTTCCACCACTGCTCCTTCCACCTCCCCTACATTCTATGTAACTCACAGTCAAACACGAAACTAAAAGGCACAACAGAATTATTCTGTTGGCCATTTTGCATGACGTATTCATGCGAGAGCGCAGACTGGTTTGATCGCATGTCCGTTGATTGGTTTTATTTAAGACACGTTTGTGTAACTGTGTGTGTGCATGACGTAAACGAGTATTCAGGGAATCTCAATTGCCGTCTCTTTCCCCCTCGCAGACAACAGATAAGAGAAGGCTAGAGGTGAAGTAAACATAAAACTAATTCCTACATTTGACCAACAGATAACAGAGTAACTCAACAGGCAATTAAGCAGAATTATTTTGATGAATGTTGGACCGGATTAGTACTAACGTTTTGTTCAAATGTATTAATTTGACGTAGTGGAAAGTCCATATATTTATTGATTTCGTATATTTCCGTAACCGTAATAAATCAGATAGTAACTAAGTATTTTTGTTATAATGACAAGCCTATGCCCGCAGCTAAGTCCACGTGGATGTCATTTATCGTGCATCCCTCGGGAACTGTTAATCATCCCGGGCCATAGCCAATAAAATATATTAATATAGGTTATGTTCTACCTGTATGCCAAATTTCATTTAAATCCGTTCAGCCCTTACAGCGTGATTGAGTAACAAACATCCAAACATCTTCACTAACTTTCAAATTTTTTATATTAAGTAGGATTTGCCTACGTTATGACTTATGAGAGATGCCATTGAACATACAAACACAAACAAATTCTAGTTTTGTACCCAGAATCAATTTCGTAAAAATCTTTCCTTAAAAAAACTTAGCTGTTTCTAAGAAGCTCGTTAGTACCTTTACGTCCATAGTGACTCATACATTCATTGTGACGTATACTCTAATCAGTAAGCCAGGTCTGCCTAGGTAGTTTGGAATGCAGTAAGAGACTTCCTAATCAATGCAATGGTTAGTATAACAAGGTGTAATAAACAACTGATCGATGTATGATTACAGTGGCAGGTAATGAAACTGAACAGGCACGAATGTAGAAAAAACTGAAAGATTCGCTGCTATATTTGGATTGGACGGATTGATACGGAAAAACTATTGAACTAATGTACACTAACACCCTCCCCCCAGCACTCCCCTGACTCCCCATAGGGTGTGTGTGTTTGAAGGGAGGGCATATGCACACCTCACACACATCCCTGTCTCACATAACACCCCTAAATACACCCCAAATTCCTAAACACAGACCCCCTATTACAAAAATTAAGACCATGTTTCTGAAATGATGACATCATCATCACCATTTCAGCCGAAAGACGTCCACTGCTGGACATAGGCCTACCCCAAGCATTGCCACAGATCATAACCAGCCCATTACTGTCCCACTGCTGGGCACGGGCCTCTTCTCAGTACGAGAAGGCTCACACACAGACTTGCCACAGATCATGTTTAGCCCCATAAAACCAAGTCTAACATCAAACTCCACACATGAAATGGTAACTAAGCCCAGCTTAGGCAAAACCACTGTTAAAACTGATTTTATAAGAAGGTGGAGAGAAACTGGGCAGTAAAGTTCTGGAGTGGCGACCGCGTACTGGAAGGCGCAGCGTGGGTAGGCCCCCCACAAGGTGGACCGACGACCTGGTGAAGGTCGCGGGAATCCGCTGGATGCGGAAGGCACAGGACCGGTCGTTGTGGCGATGCTTGGGGGAGGCCTATGTCCAGCAGTGGACGTCTTTCGGCTGAAATGATGATGATGATGATGGAGAGAAACTACTGATTCGATGAAAGTATTCATATGGATCGTCCTAAAGGTACTGTTCAGGCAAATGATATTCCCTGGGGTCCACAGACTTGATCAGCTTACTCCTAGTCGACTCGACTGCCCCATTTCAAAACACAGTGTGGTATTTTTTTCTTACAAATCAGTTGTATACCTTATTCTTATTCTATACTAGCTGTGCCCGCGACTCCGTCCGCGTGGATGTCGGAAAATAACATCGTGTCATAATTATGAACACAATAGTCTTCAAATATATACATATAAGCGCCTACACAGACGATTACACTATTTACCGACAATACTATATTTTGTTTTTACAACCAACCGGCTAAGGTGATGGAATTTCATGGAATTAGCCCTAAACTACCTCATTCTGAGAAGACGCTCGTGCCCAGCAGTGGGAAGTAATTGGGCTGATTATGTTATTCTATAACACTAACCACATCTCTTCTTATGCTGAGAAGAGGCCCGTGTCCAGCAGTGGGACTGTAATGGACTGGTAATGTTATGTTATTCTAGAATACTAATAATATCCAGTTCATTAACTCTTCTCATTTTGAGAAGAGGGCCATACCCAGTAGTGGGACAGTAATGGGTTGACTACGTTATGTTATTCTATATTTTCTAGTTCCTTAACTCTTCTCATTCCAAGAAGAGGGCCATGCCCAGCAGCGGGACAGTGATGGGCTATGTTATGTTCTTCTATATTTTCTATAATACTAATAGAATCCAGTTGTATTTTTAGGAACCTGCAACCTACAACCAACCAACAATCATGACCTCTACTTTGTATGCAACTTAATACAATAGAGGGGTCAAGCTGTATCGCTGGATCTACTCAACCGATTCAGATAAAACATACCCTATATTTTAAGTTAGACTAATACCAATACAAATGCTAAGTTTCATTACGATCCGTTCAGCCGTTTTCACGTGATGAGGTAACAAACAGACAGACAGACAGACAGACAGACTGGCATAAATTTTTTAAACGATTGATTCGTGTTCTATAGCTTATTTCTAGTCCCCCCAGCTGGTTTTCGCGAAAAAAAACTCAATATACAGACTTTTCGACCTTTACAGTTTTATTATAGTATATATCCGCTCGGTTGTTTTTTTTTTTTTTTTTGCGACAATTACGCCCCCCCCCCCAATTACGCCACATGACGTCATTTGCCGTGCCGAGACAGACCCTAACAAAAACTTAATTTACGACCGACTCTGGAACGTGGGGCAACTACGCCGATAGAGTATATAGATAGAAGATAGATATAGATATAGATAGATAACAGTTTTATTATAGTATAGATAGAAGAAGATAGATAGATTGTACACCAGAAAAGTACAGTTGACTGCATGACAGTGGTAACGCTTCAATTCGAAAACCGCCCTTACTGCTTACGAAATAAAGATGCTGCTAATGTCAAAGTGTTACCACCGACGTGCGGTCGACCGTGCAGTATTAAATTATACACAGAAATTATATGTACAAAGGCGAGTTTAACTCAATTTTTTTCGTTTTCTCCTAATTTTAATAACATAAGAAAAAAGAGAAAACACCTAAAATAAAAACTTACAAATAATCAGTGTTCTTAATACCTACCTCAATACAGTAAGTGTGTCATTACTATCTTAGACTGTGCCCTCTGCTTACTTCAGAGGGACACGCGGAGCCACGTCCCATTTGGCCAAGATCGAACCCCTCCCGTGCTAGAATATTCGTCATGGGCAATAAGGTCCACCGGTCCAAACAAGAGTTATTGCTCGTGCCCAGGGTGCACCGGCCCAACAAATGCTGTTCCTTCCAGACGTATCGAAAAGGACCAGCATCCATAGGACACTCGAGGAGGTTATCTGGCCCTAATTTGCGACTGCATTTCATCAGATAAATGAAAGGCATCTTTAAAGTATTTCTAAGATACCTACTCATATAGAAAGTGGAGATGACAATATATTAAATAAAACCACGTATTTAAGTGTTTAAATTGCTTCTATAGACCGTGTTTAATAACCATGTGTTCATTTATTGTCGTATTATCATATTCACGTCGTATATTTATTGATAATACGAACAATTACAAATTGTTTTAACTTATGGCAACCATTTAATCACGTGTTTTCTGTGCCCACAACAATGAGTTGTAAACTGCAATCTAATAATCTTTTTTAACCTGCAATCACGTTTATGAAGGCAGCTTGCCATTCTGCAACGCTTTGTAGCGACACAAAGCCGTCACGACAGTCGTTTAGTTACAATCATGACGCTGTCCCAGCAGCACATTTAAAATGTTACTCCAAGTTATAATTTTCAGTCTGTTGCATATGCTAGTGTTGTGCTCCGACAAAACTACAAAAGATGTGAAACCATACGTGTTCCCTATCCCATTCGAATTGCCCACCCGGAACGACCGTGCCAACCAATGCTGGCTCAGAATTGAAGACGTCGAGTTGGTGGAAACCGCTGTCGTATATTGTTTCATCGCTCAAGCATTTCTCAGCAACTATATTCACGACTACAATTCAAGGAAGATGACAGAGGACGGTGTTGACGTGAGCCTTTGGATCGAGAAGCCCAGAAGCAACGAAGAGGACATCCTGCCCCCCGACAGCTCGCAGCACGAAATCAAAGACTGGCGAGTGACAACTATGCTGGACCCCATCACTCACATGCGACTGTATGTTAGCAAAAATGCAGTCTGCAGACTGGTCATGTACAGTAGAGAAGGAATTACTAATTACCAAGTGGACTGTGAAAGAATCCTATACTATATCAATGTGCGTATGAGTGGAAGTGCTGTGTTGTACCGGGAACAAAGTTTTAGACTTTTACTTGCAAGTATTTTCCTTTTGTACTTATTTTTATAGTGCAGCTATAATAATTATAGACATAGTTCAAACTAGCTTTAAAATTAAATTATGTTCAAAAAGTGTTACAGTTTCTCTTTAATATCATGGTAATTACTTCGTTCAGAATTGGTACAATAAGACACTGTTATCTGGTTCGTGAAGGTCGGAATGACAGCAATTAGTTCCAATTCCATTATTCTTTACATCGTACAGAAGTAAATAAACTGTTCTGTATTTGGAAATGTTCATGAATATAATATATTATTTAGTGTTATTCATAATCAGTAGTCCATTCAAATATTCGCAATAAGCACTAAAGTATACGTAAAGCGTGACGTCTAAACAGTCAACAATATTTACTAGTTTATTAGGTAGATGGATTATTGTATTAATAACGGTATTTTATGGCAGACCCGAGCAAGATTTCACAAGAAATTCCTGTAAGATTACAACGTATTTTCCTTATAAAGTAACAATATTAACGATTGTTGTAAACAAAATAGGTACACGTGTTTTGTTTGAAAAACAAAACAGAACAAGCTTGAAGTCATCTTAAACACTTTTAAAAAGATGATCTAAAAGAAAAACTCTTATCAAAAACAAAAACAAACAAAAACAGCTATTACCTAAGCCAATTACCTCATTATTTATAGTTTTTGCTTCGAGTTTGATTAGCTGATTCCACAGACCAGCAACAGCGGTCCAGCGAACCGTGTCCCCTCCATATTTGTATTAAAACAACTGCTCAATTGTTTTGAAAAGAATATACGAGAGTCACTAAAGTTTACATGGATAATACAAATAACCATTGAATACATGTATTATAACAGACATAAATGAAGCTATCAATTAAATATTCTCACCACATTCATTTGAAAAAAGTAATAATTTTATCACACTAGTATAACTCGTTTTATTCTGAAGACACTAGTCTTTAACTTTAGTTTCCCTGTTTTGTATGCAAATATCAGTAGGTAATTACGCCACTTGTTTTTGACATTTTAAAGAGGAATTTTAAATGAACTTTGAAAATTATTATTTAATGGCACATTTTAGGTGCTGGTTTTTGCGCTTATGTCGTCTAGTGGCCGCAAACACGCAAAAACGTGTGGTCCAAAGTTCGATTGCCAGATCTTTTTGTCAGGATATTTTGGACATTTTCAGTAGCATTCCAGAGTTTTACAAATTGCTTTCAGTAAATGAAAATAGCTTCTCAGCTTATTGAAACCATCGGTCATTTATTAATAGTGCAGGTCTAATACCTAATTAGTTGTAGTAATGTTTAATAAACATAGCATAATTAATTAATTATTCATTATTACATAATATAACTTGCTTGCAACTACGACATTGCAAGGCAGTAATCGGAGTAACCGTGAATGATGAAAAACAATAGAAAAGAGGAAGTCGCCTTCACACTTTTAGGAAAGGCCATTGTTTCTGCCGATTTCTAAACTAAACATTTTCACGTTGAGAAATTTTACCGTAAGGCCCACTTGCGTCATGCCATGGGTTAAAAGAATAAATCAAGAGTTTGTTAACTTGGTGTTAAATTTTTAAAACGTTAACTCGACATTTGTCTTGCACCAACCAAAAATTGCTTTGGGCTAGGTAACCCTGCAGTATTACCAACACGACGAATATAAATATACGTCAATCTCACTTACACCACACAGATAATATTCATAATATTCTAATTGGGTTGTCTGAGGGCTTGTGTCAATTATTTTATTATTTGCTGTTTAACACTATTTTTAACCGACTTCAAAAAAAGGAGGAGGTTATGTACTCCGAGATTTGTGGGCCGATTTACGTGGTTGTTTTTTTATTTGGTAGAGAAAGTCCGCGCGGTGGTATAAATTTTATTGACTTAGGTTGAGTAGTTTTTTAACTAGCTTCAATAAATCAGTTTATTTTAGCTTCGCCTATCTAGATGATCTGCTCATTGGTTCGTTTTTCTGAGAATTCTTGGCCGATATGCGTGTTTTTTTTTCACGATAGTGATTAGAAGTTTGGAAGAACATGAGCGAGACCTTTGCCCAGCAGTGGGATAGCAAAGGTTAATAAAATAAAATAAAACTCAAATTGGTTATATAAACATTTATGAATCAACCCTCAACTAAAAAGTATGAAATAAAAACTTTTTAACAAAAAATAAAACCGACTTCAAAAACCGTAACTAAAAACTTTTTAACAAAAAATAAAACCGACTTCAAAAACCTCACTCTTTTTTTATTCATTTAAAATTGAGATCTATATCGAGACTATTTTTTAGCAAAATTTCATTTACTTATGTTTATAACTGTAGAAGTTATTAAGCTGTAAAGGATTAGGACAGACGGACAGACGGACGGACATGACGAAACTATAAGGGTTCCTTGTAGGACTACGGAACCCTAAAAACAGTTTATGTGAACGTACATGAAAATCACGCGCCGCCTTCAAAATGTTGTTTATGTTAAGATTTTAAAATACATACAATGATTATTTTTTACTTTTTAGTTAAGGTTTTTGAAGTCGGTTTTATTTTTTGTTAAAAAGATTTTTATGTATACTGTATACACTATTTTAAAAACTCACCTGTATACAGTATACAGGGTGAGTCTTTTAAATAGTGTTGGGGGGCCTCACGGAATACTTATTTCCTCTACGGGGGGCCTAATCCAAATCATAATATTCTAATTGGGGTGTCTGAGGCCTTGTGTCAATTCTGTTATTATATGCTGTTTAACAATATTTTATGTATACTGTATACACTATTTTAAAAACACATTCTGTATACAGTATACAACATGAGTTTTTAAAATAGTGTTGGGGGGCCATATCCAAAACTATAAGGTATGAGAAAAGTCGTCAAAGGAGACGTGAGCTCGATTTTAGAGAAAACAAAAACTGCATTTTTAGATTTTTTTAAAGCAGTTGGTTTGGCCAGAAATCGAACCCAATATAATAATAAATAAAGGCTTTATTATTATTTTAATTTAAAATTATACGCGGGTGGAGCCGCGGGAAAGTCTAGTTAACTGATATTTATATGCCACCTGTTGCAGCACACAGAGAGACTTATACCTATCACCAAAAACAATATCTGTGTTGAAAAAAAATCATATAGATGTGATTTAATTTTTAGGGTTCCGTATTATTTTTATTTCTTATTTCACCACTGGTCTCACTTTTTAGGAAACTATACACCGAAAATGTGCTGTTGTGTCTGCATGGTTTTTCTTAAACGATGCAGTTTTTTGTTTATAAAAACAGGTATTCTTATAAACATAAAATAGCATCGTTCAAAAATAATCATTTTGATGTGATTTCATTTTATTTTAATTTCTTGTTTCACCACTGGTCTCACTTTTTAGGAAACTATACACCGAAAATGTGCTGTTGTGTCTGCTTGGTTTTTCTTAAACGATACAGTTTTTTGTTTATAAAAACAGGTATTCTTATAAACATAAAATAGCATCGTTCAAAAATAATCATTTTGATGTGATTTCATTTTATTTTTATTTCTTGTTTCACCAGTGGCCTCACTTTTTAGGTAGTTTCCTACACCAAAAATGTGCTGTTGTGTCTGCTTCGTTTTTTCTTCAACGATGCTATTTTTAGTTTATGATCGCCTCATTGCCTGACCGGTTACCTTAAATTTATGAATGTTCACGTTTTCCTCATAAATATTGCATCTTTCGGGCAAACACAGTTGCAAATCATGAGGACTTTCTGTTTGACTCCCTAGCTATGGAAATTCTTATTACTTAATGCAACATGACATTGGGAAACGATACCGTCAGCGGCGAACCGTGATATTTTTTAATGCAATAGGTTGTCTGTAATTTTACTGGCACCCATAATCTTCAAATAAGAACACAGCAATGCTGATTTTTTTATATATTTAATAGGCTTGCGTTTGACCGCCACACCACCTCACCTGATGTTAAAAGCGATGGTACGATGATACACGCTTTCCCAGCAATAACCTTTGTGGCAGGAATAGGTAATACTTCCTCGGGCACTCGAGCGGTACAAATGTCTGACTTGAGTTTGGCTTTTTGAAACGTTTTACTGATGCTCACGAGATGTCACGCCTTGGTATTATTAATATTACATACGTGAATAGGTAGACAGGGTGAGACCACCGCGGCAGCGCGTACTCTATTTGGTCTTAAACAAAACCGGCCAAGTGCGAGTCGGACTCGCGTAGTAAGGTTTCCGTACCACCTATCGACCTCATTCCCTTTTGAAACTGCTTTTATTCATGAGAGTTCATCAAAAGACATCAATGCAAGTGCGCGAAATATAAATATTAAATTTACATCTCATTCTTACGCAGGTACGGTCGACCGCACTTCAGTGGCAACAGTTGACATTGACAGTGAATTAATATCGTAAGCAGTAACCGCGGTTTTCTTATTGAAGTGTTATCACTGTCATGCCGTCGACGGTACCACCACACATGTCTATGTTTGTCCTATTTTCAGTACTTGTTGTTAAACTACATAGTATGCACTATAATCATACCAAGTTTGACGCTAGTGTGTATTACCGTTTTGAAGATAGAGTAAGAACAAAAACGTAGAAAAAAATGCAGTTTTTCGAAGTTTCTTGTATGGTGGACCCCCTTTGATTTTAGACTTTTTTATTTTTAGTATTTGTCGTGATAGGCGTCATAGCAACACATATTCTGTGAAAATTTCAACTGGCTACCTATTATTGTTCAAAAGATACAGCCCTGTGACAGACAGACGGACGGACGGACGGACAGCGTAGCGAGATTAATAGGGTCCCGTTTGGCACCCTTTGAGTACGGAACCCTAAAAATCATGAATTTGATATTAAGTGTGTCCTTTATCCCAAATATGAAAAATCGGGCTTTGTCTTCTTATTTTCTAATAAAAACATACAATGTAGGCTACAAGTCCTACAACGCACACCGATGGTAAGCGCCCATATGTCGTACAAAATACGAGACATTGGTTATATTAGATGTCCAACACAATGTCCAACCTTCAGCGCTCCATTGCACACATTGTCCCTTTTGTCAAGTAGTTCTAGACTCACTGACGAGGCTCGCCTTTATATTGGATACTAGTGATAACTTTTATAGCTGGGACTACTATATACGGGTTTTTGAGGGGAATGAGTAATCTGGGGAACCTTAAACACTATTATCATAATTTATCCTGACTTGGTATAGTAATTGACAAAGAATTAAATTAGAAAGAACATGTTGATAAAGTTTGCACCAAGCTTAACAAATTTGTTTTTGCTCTAAGAACACTTAGATTAACAGTTTCTAAACAAGCAGCCCTGTCCGCCTACCACGGGTACGTTTCGTCAGTATTACGGTACGGAATAGTTATATGGGGGAACTCTGTTGATGTGAACAGAGCTCTCTTAGTACAAAAAAAGTGTATACGAGTATTGTGTGGAGCTGAATATCTAGATCATTGCAAACCACTCTTTAAAGAATTGAAAATTCTTCCGGTCCCATGTCTCTACATATATGAAATCTGTTTGTTTGTTAAAAAACATCCACACATGTTTATTTTACACGACGAAGCCCTAAAAAAAGAACATAGCAGAGACCCACTTAAACTGTTGGTCCCAGGTCAAAGGTTGCATTTATATGGTAGAAATGCCTACTGCATAGCAATAAAAATATACAATAAACTACCACTGAAAGTTAGAACTTTAACATTAAATAAATTCAAGCGTGAAATTTTTAACTGGCTCTTGGACAAATGTTTTTATTCTTTGGATGAATTCTTAGATTATAGATTCTGACAAGATCAATGACGTTGACATAAATTACTTTAATAAAATTATACATTTATCACAAATTTATTATATTTTATTATGTTTCAAGTTAGGAATTTTGCCATGCATGTGTCAATAAACTCATTAGTTTTAAATGGTTAGGGTTAAATATTTCCACGCCTATTGTCGGTAGAATATGTGTGACTATTATAATTTATAACTTTAAGACCTCGATGTACCATGTTCTTGGAAATAAATATATATAAAAAAAAAAAAAAAAATATCGTAAAGTGGAACTATACTAATGTCAGTTAGCCCCATGGTCTAAAAAATCTTCACGGGTATCCGTAAGTATACTATTTTGTCTAACGAATAGAAAAAAATAACCATCAGAGTATTTCAAGAAATTTATTTCATCTTGTCTTTCCAAATAGCTGGTTTAATTACGGTGGCGTGCTTATACAGATTACTTAGTTGATTAAGTATTTTATCTTTACAATTTATCGATCTTTAAAAGGTCACAGAAAAAAATCTTAAGGTTAATTAGGGTGCCATCATTGTTTCAAGAGTAGATCTGTGAATTTGATTGATAACGGCTCTTTATTGGAACCAACTCGGTTGGAATTCTAATTCCAATGTTTTTTATTTCAAATAAACCTAATTACAGGCGCTTTTGAAACGCCAGGCTCTATTTACATGGTTCAAAATTGGGTCCAATGGAGAGAAGAACCGGCAAGAAACACCATGGATAAATAATAATAAAATAAAAATAAAAAAGCCTTTATTATTCCTTAATTGATTTGTATGTATGTGAACAGTAATACTCGTATAATATAAATATCAATTAAGGACCCCTCGACGGGTATAGGCCTCCTCCAATAACTTCCAGATTTTTTTGTCTGAAGCTTTTTTCATCCATGTTTTGTCAGTAATTTTTACTATTTCGTCTTGCCATCTTTCTGAAGGTCTTCCTCTTTCCCATGGGCCTTTCCACTTGGTTGTTCTCTGGGTCCATCTGTCGTCGTCTAATCGCGCCAGGTGGCCCGCCCATCTCCACTTCAATGCTTGAGCGTGTTGAAGGGCATTCAGTACTTGTGTCTTCTTTCTTATACCATAAGAAAAGAGTAGTATTATTACATATTCTATGGATATACTCTTTTTTTTTAAAGGGAATAGTTTAATACATCAAATTCATTCCAATAATATTGAGTATAATGTAGGTTAATGTCAGAAACAAACAAAGATATTTTAAAAGTGAAGATATTGCCTTTAGAAATAAACCTAAAAAGAGTTGCCATAGTATGTAGGAGTTGACCTGTCCCAACAGACGGCACCCGTTCACGAGCATCATGCGAGCATCAGCCATCGCTTAGCTCAACCATATTGAAGGGAGATTAACGACCCGATACTAATGCCACCATCAGCATGACATTTAATGATTCAAGTGAGCATCAGGCAGTTATATGTAGAATTACTGTACAAACATTAATGGCCATATGATTCTTACATCTCACATTTTAATTACTAAGTTTCTTTTTAAGCAGATATGTTATCATCATTTCTTTTTATACTTTAAAAACCATCTACGTGGTTACTTATCTAGACGGTATGTGTTACGGTGCACCTGTATTGGGCCACCATAGTCGCGGCACGGCATGAAACGAAGTGCTAAGCCAGCGTTTGGCATTTTTTTTAAATTGTATTTGATGGCGAAACGAGTTAAAGGCCCATCTGGTGTTAAGCGGTTATCTTTGCCCTTAACAACGGCAATACCATCTAGATTGTTGCCTAAATGGTATCATAAGTCGGTCCGCCAAACTGAGACATGGAGATGAAAAGTCTCATGTGATTGTAATTTCACCGGCACCAATACCTTTCACACCAAAACACAACAATGCAAGTATCACTGCTTGGCAGCAGAAGTAGGTACAGTGGTAGTACTTCCCCGGACGAGCTCCTTTAAAAGGAGCTCTTACTACTACCAAAATGTTAGGCGTATAGGACAGTAAGTAATAAAGCCCTACCTGTATTTGCAGGTGTGCTACCGGTTGATCTTGAGGTGCAGCGACGTGTGTACTATTTCACTAGAGAGAACATAAGCAATATTTATAACACATCAGTTTGGATGGAACTTTTGACCGAATGGTGGAAAGGTGGGGTTTATCTAAAGGGCCGCCACCTTCGCCAGTTTTTGCCATCCGTTCGTGAATGGCTGGCGAATAGATAGATATATAGATAAAATATGCTTTATTGTACACCATGAAAAAAGTTGTAAACAGGTACAACGCATAAATGATGGGTACATTGGTTGGCAGTCGTACCGCTAAAAGCGATATCTTCCAGACAACTTTAGATGGACAAAGAAAACGTAAGATCTAGATCATGGGGGCAGTCCGTGGCGTACTACTGCATGTTTATAAACAAACAAAAAAATTGCACAAAATATATGATATAATATAATATGATCACTGTGTGGCGCACTATCTTCTGGATAATGGCATTTTTAAGAGTAAACTCTTTTCCCACAAACTTGTTGCCTCGCCATTGCGCCAGTGTTCAACATCTTACTGTAAACACGAACAATCTGCACATCATATCCCATGGGAGTGGCAACATGATCGCAATATTATCTTAGACAGTTTGCAAGCTACATCCGGTGTTACTATAGGGACCTTGTGTCGACTAGAACAAATTACCGTGCGTTCAAGTGTTTGTCCATACCTATTAATGGAATCAAGTGTAACAGCTCACAAATAGCACCCATAAATCACTAATAAATACTTTTACACGGTGCTAGGCAGCTGGGCTTATCACAGTTGTAAACTAACTTTTTTGCGCCTATGGGTTTTTTTATAGTAAAGGATGGCGAAACGAACTAAAGGCTCACCTGATATTAAGCGGTTACCTTTGCCAATAACAACTGCAATACCACCTAGGCTGCTGCCTTAATGGTACCGCAAGTCGGTTCGCCAAACTGAGACATGAAGATGGAAAATCTCATGTGATTGTAATTTCACCGGCACCCGTAACCTTAAGACCAAAACACAGCAATACAAGCATCACTAGGTACGGTGGTAGTACTTCCCCGGACGAGCTCTTTCACAAAGGAGCTCTACTACTACTAAAACTATTTTTACTCTATTCTGTCTTTCGCTTGTTACGGAGGAATGAGGAAACAAATTTGCTTCCTCATTTATTCATTACTTTCAGCCGAAAGACGTCCACTGCTGGAAATAGGCCTACCCCCCAAGCATCGCCACAACGACCGGTCCAGCACTTCCTGCATCTAGCGAATTCCCGCAACCTTCACCAGGTCGTCGGTCCAGTTAGTGGGGGGCCTACCCGCGCTGCGCCTTCCAGTACGCGGTCGCCACTCCTGAACTTTTCAGCCCCATCGGCCATCCCTTCTGCGAGCAATGTGCCCCACCCACTTAAGTTTGGCATTTCTTCGATCTATGTTGGTTATCTTCGTTCTCCTGCGAATCTCCTCATTTCTGATGCGATCACGCAGGGACAATTTGGTTCCTACTCCTCCTAATTTCTTTTCTGATTAATTTCGTTACGAGTTTCAAGGCATTTCAATCATTTCCCCTGGACGTGCCGAGCTTCATTGTTTCGACGTTTTGTCTGGCTGGTTGCCATTGTAGATCCTGGCTTACAGGAGTTGCAGTGGCTGGGAAAGAGTGACGGGCTTGTTCCAAAATAAATCAACATTGAAATCTTATTGTTTCTCTGGTTCCCATATTTGTAGAACATTATTACTACTACTTACTCCGTTGGCTCAGCGACCCAAAATGTGTCTTGGCCTCCGAAACAAAAGAACGCCACTTGCCGCGATCTTTTGCAGTATCTCGCTCGAATCTCCAGAAGATTGCCTTCCACCGGATCGCTCCAGCGATATCTAGGGCGACCGACCGGGCGTCGCCCTTTTGTTCCACCCAGATAGGCTCTCTTCGCATCTCGATCTTCTCACATTCTCTCCACGTGACCAAGCCAACGGAGTCTGTGAGCTTTTACATCTCCTATCAGGTTTGGTTTGGCCACGAGCTCTTCTGTCTCGGCGGTCTTCCTGATCTGCCAGGAACAACATTTTTTAAATTAATCTTGCTAATTTAATGTTCCAGAAGAATTAGTAAACTTGGTTTTATCCGGATTTAAGTAACTAGGTACTTATGATTATCCAAGCTCTTTGGGTAAATTCCGAAACATCTTCGTGTATACATATTGCCGCCTCTGACTGTACTTATGTATAACGTTATGACTACGTCATCACTAAGAAAATCTAAATAGCTCAGTGCATGTGCACGCGAGCACTTCATTCAAATGCCCTAAGAATATCGATCTATTCTCGGAAAATGAAACTGAGATTAGAGTATTCCCGTGAAAAGAAAACGGAATACTTGTTGACAACTCTTGAAATAGTACTATTTACTGAATATTTCTCGTTCGTATAATATTATGAATTGTTCGTAAGTGGCCATTTTGTGGTTTTTAACATGAATCGTATTAGGATAATATTATGCTTTCACCGAAGTGGCCGTTTAAGCCCCCTGGGTCTTGGGGCGTTTCACACCACGCGTGGTTCGGACCGCGGTGTGAAACGCCCAAGTACCTACTCTTTTTTGAATTGGCTGTTTCAAACCGCGGTGCGAAGAGACCACGATTTTTTTTATAATGGGGTGATTTGGACCGTGGTGTGAAACACCCCAGTACTATTTTTGATGGGGCGTTTCGTACAGGTGAGTCCTCACTCCTCTAGATCCCAGGCATGCTACCTAGCAAAATTGGTAACCTGAGGGTCGTCCCACGTTACGTTTGCCGATTCGTGTAATAGATCCAAGTACACGTTTTCCCCAAAAATCATTACGACTGAAATGGTATTACTTTGGCTTATCGGCTACAAGCTTGTTTTTGTTAGTCGACGGTACATAACTAACATTAAAAAACAATTAGATAATCCTTCATTAAATACGCGTAATCAAATCGTCATTAACTGCCCACGAAGATCCATGATGACTAAGAAAACTGCTCTGGGTTTTTCGTCATTGTTTTCCTTAATCAATAGATTTTAGTGAAATGGAACAAACAAAATAATCTGACGCTCTACTCTTTGAACACGTATTATCATCCATATTTTTCGACCTAAGAAACATGAGTTCGAAAATAAATAACATTTATAACATTGTTATTTGTTTTCTTGGTCTTGTTTATAGATAAGAGTAATTGGTTCTCATTAATATGATTAATATCATGCGTAGAAAAGATACATATTAATCATCGGTGATTGCAATACCTCATATCATATTTTAGCATTGGAAAATACCGCGTAACTGATTCCGATAAAATCTTACAAAAAGCCTTACCTTAATTACTTTTACTAATTTTCTATGAGTGGTTATATAATTTATGGTAGTTGACGGTCCCTCTTGCCTAGAATCCTAATTAACGCGTTCCAGTTACGAACAGAAATCCACAGAAAATTAATTTGAATTTGGCGAGTTTTATCGAATACGCGGTATTTACTAATGCCAGTTACGCGCTTTTTCATCTTTTATCGTGTCGACATGGGCTACATAATGATAACAACTCATGCCGTGTGAAAAAGGTCAGCAGGTTGGTAGCGGGGCTGACAGCCCAGGGTGCACCGAACGATCAATTAAATACGCGCTATTGCAGTATCGTTGACGATATATCTATAGTTACAAATAAATGGATATGTAGTTGGACAAGGAACCCTTGAGATCATTCAGACGGGCCACAAACACGGCTACAAAACGCAACCACTCGCAGTCGGCTGCCTCAAATCAAATACCAGTAAGGGCTTTAAACTAATATAGTTTACAGAAGCGCGTAAAAACATAAGTCGAAATAGCCCTTAAACGTTTATAATGTAGTATCACTCAAAAACCTAGCAAGTCCCTAAGAGTTGCTTGAGCGTCATACACACTAAAAAACGAAAAACTAATGACACACTAGGTTTTCAGAAAAATGTTCTGGGTATTTAAATGGTCCCATTCAATACCCAGAATAGAATGGGCAGTCAAGCTAGTTTTATGTCCACGGTTTTATGTCATAAGTTAAGAAATGTTAATTGTCAAAAAAAAACGCTGAGAGTGGTTGCGTTGTAACCAATGATAGTTGTGGCCGCGTTTGTGGCCCGTCTGATTGGACCTGGAATATGTCAATTAAAAATTCTATATTTCGTCGAAACCTTTTTGCGTCTGGCATGAAAATATTTATAGATCTAACGGTCTAATCCAAAAGTATGATTTTATAATTTCAATTTATTTTATTTCAACTCTTTATAAGAATTGTTTTGGTAAAGTTTTTGCGATCATTAATTTTGTACAAAATTAGTCGCGCGATTTAGCTCTGCACGTCGGCGTCGTCGCAAAATAACTTTGTCAATGTTTCCTATTCGAAAATGTCGTTTATTATGATAAAAACCGGCAAAGAGCATGTCGGGCCATGCTCAGTATTATAGGGTTCCTTAAGTAGGTGTAATTACAACTGAATCAAATCGAATATTAATCATGGCTATTTTAGTTCGCGACTCAGAGCGTGTTGTTAGTAGCGCCATCTAGCGATAAATTCAAGAAGCCAAATTTAAGAAGTGTTTCATGCTAAGTTTCTTTTTGTGATTTTTTCAAATAGAAAGTAGCTAAAAGAGCATTATTTGCTATCACCATATTTCTCTAAGGTCAATGACCTTTTAACTAGGACGTTTTAAGTATTTTTCAGTTTTCTCTCTATAACTCAAAAAATTATAATCACATTATACTCGAAATAATTTTAAAAGAGAGTTTTCACAAAGGTCTATCAATGTGGAAGATTATAAGTTTCTACGTTGGATAGTTTAAAAATGGCAGGGGGGGGGACACATTGCAAGCCACTTTGGCGGGCTATATTTCGCAGATGGTACACCTGATAAAAAAGTGGTGTATGAAACATTACCTTCATTTTAGTAGACCTATTCAATGATACCCCACACGAGGGGGTGCAGCGAAAAAAATTTTGAATCCCCATTTCACATGTATGGACGCCACCCCTAAAATACGTAAAAACGATTTTTTTATTCTTTTAAAATTGAGATCTATATGTAGACTATTTTTTAACAAAATTTCATTTACTTATGTTTATAATTGTAGAAGTTATTAAGCTGTAAAGGATTAGGACAGACGGACAGACGGACAGACGGACGGACATGACGAAACTATAAGGGTTCCTTGTAGGACTTCGGAACCCTAAAAAAAAAGGGAGCCGTACATTAATCGCATATTATGATGTGCAACATCTGACATCCTACACCCATCTCTGCAACTCACGAAATCATTATAGTTAAATGATTATAATAATTTATAATAATTGAGATGATGTCTGTATCTGAGAAATTATCCATGTAGTAACTTCTTAGGTTTTGGCGATCACTACACATTATAATAAAACAAAGTTTAACCGGATTAA
Organism: Asteroscopus sphinx; assembly: GCA_949699075.1. Taxonomy (NCBI): domain Eukaryota; kingdom Metazoa; phylum Arthropoda; class Insecta; order Lepidoptera; family Noctuidae; genus Asteroscopus; species Asteroscopus sphinx. The sequence continues at coordinate 23,628,109 of OX453005.1, read as the reverse complement.
ATCGCGTATATTATTTAAATTGGTTTCCCTGACGTTTCGAAAGCTTTGCAGCATTTCGTGGTCGCAGGTAGACTAAGATGACAAGCGTCTTTACAAATATTTCTAAAAAAATATTTTAATCTACCGTACAATATTATTAATTAAAATTGTTTCGATACACGCAGTAATCACTCACAATATCATTATATTTTACAGTGTTGCGTGCTGTTTGGGACTTGATTATTTTTAGGACTGGGTTCCAAAAGGTGGTAGCTGCCAACCATCTTCTCTATTATAAAACTTTTTAACAAAAAATTGAACCGACGAAAAGTGAAACAGAAAAGCGAAAAATAACTAATTATGAGTCGGCGCCAAACGAACTTTTAACAAGCAAAGTGCGTGTAAGTTGCAAGTGGCTGAGCGGAGAACGCATTTTTGGAAAGTTATTGTTTATCGTTGAAAATTTCACGTTGTATTTGATGTGACATTGTTTTTATTATTTATTTAAAGTAATTTAATGATCTTCGTTGATTGGTTGTTTGGCGCCGACTCATAATTAGTTATTTTTCGCTTTTCTGTTTCACTTTTCGTCGGTTCAATTTTTTGTTAAAAAGTTTTATTTTTCATTTTTTTGTGGTTAAAATCTAACTCCAGGTCTCCATTATGTCGTAGTGTCTAGAACTATATTTATGTGTGTCAAGTTTCAACAGAATCTGTTAACTGGTAAGAATTCAGTGGGTGAACAAAAACTCATCCCCTGTTTTACTACCCTTAGGGGTGGATTTTGATTTTGAAATTTAAATGGGACCAACTTCAAGATATACCCTATCCATTAAAAAAAGAATCATCAAAATCGGACCACACTGTAAAAAGTTATGCGTGGTCATACATAAAAAAAAAAAAAAAAAAAAAAAAAAAAAAAAAAAAAAAATATACGCGTCGAATTGAGAACCTCCTCCTTTTTTTCGTCGGTTAAAAATTAGGATGTTTTTTAATTTCAATAGCCTCACGGAGCATTCTAGGTACATATCGGTTTTCCTTCGCTAGAACTTGTGGTTTATCAAATCGAAGAAAATGGTTGGGTTTGTCTAGGGCATGTTCACACACTGCAGACTTTGTGGAGCGTCTGTTCTTGACGTCAGCTATATTTTCTTTAATTCTAGTGGCTATACTACGCTTTGTTTGCCCTATGTATGATAACCCACAATCACAATCAATCTTGTAGACCCCTGCATCTTGTAAGGGAATGTGACATTTCACCGGTCTGAGGAGTTGGCTGATCTTTCTTTGGGGCTTGAAATAGGTTTTGATAGAAGCACGCTTCAAGATATGACCAATTCTGTCGGTTACCCCTTTGATGAATGGTAGAACAGCAGGTCGACGATCAACTGTGCTGGGTTTCAGGCGGCGTTTGCGATGGGGATGTGGAGCTTGCAAGTTATTACTTGTTGTTATTGCTTGTTGTTACTTGCACACCGCATCTGCGATGCCGACCACCTAGCAGGGGAACTTTACCATGTGAAGCATGTTCTCAAGCATAATAACTTGCAAGCTCCACATCCCCATAACGAAGCGAGTGTGGATGGAAGAGTTGGAAGGGGACGACCTCGGCGAACGTATCGCGATCAAATCGCGGATGTTCTCAAAAAATGCCAGGTTAAGAGTTCTCTAAACCGACGAGCATGCATGACGAGGTTAATGGACGTAGATGAAGCGAAAGAGGTGTGTCAGGATCGTAGCAGGTGGAAATCCATAGTCTCTGCCTACCCCAATGGGAAACAGGCGTGATAATATATGTATATGTATATATATATTAAAACACAATGAGAATTTTTCATCAATAAATATATAAAAATAAAATGAAAAATCCAAATAAATAAATAAAATAAATAATCCGCGTTATGCCGGACGTAAAGAATTGCACCACCGTATATCTTCTCATGGGTGTCGTAAAAGGCGACTAAGGGATTCACCAGAGGATGGGCAGCAGCGTTCTCTGAGTATTTAACCAACCAACTGCGATCGCCAACCCGCCTGCCAAGCGTGGCGATTATGGCACATCCCCCCATTGGGGGAGGCCTATGTTCAGCAGTGGACGTCGTTCGGCTGAAAATAAAAAATAAAATAATAATCTATGGCATAGTATACGGATCCTAACTTTATGCGTGCTTCGGGAATCTGAGGGCGATCGCCAAACGAGCCGTGTACCGCGGACCAGTTTTACTCGTGGCTCTTCGGCACTAATCGGTTTACGAGCAAAACAGTGTGCCTTTATAAAAACATCGCTGACGAGCCGTAAGCCAGGCTTGTCGGTACTTTAAACCACGGTATTTACATTATGGTTTACGTGCTAACTTTACCGACAAGCCATAAAACCGCGGTTTTGTTCGTACGTCGATACTAATTTAATCTATAATTACTAACTGCAGCAAGAATAACTAAGAACCTAGTTTCTAGAAGCCAATAGGTACTATTAATACATAGGTATCTATTTATTGCACACCTTGATATTATCAGTTATATAACGACGACAAAATTAAATTAAATGTTTGTTTACTTATCTACATAATTTGTTCAAAGACACGTATCATCCCAGTGGCGGCGTAGCATGGGTTGGTTCCCGGGGCGGTTTACTATTGAGCACCCCCCAAAATAAAACAACAAGAACTAAACGTGATGTATTTTGCTAAAATATTGAATGACTTGGTGTCGATTCTCTTGTTCACGAAATAAACTTATTTTAAACTATCCCTCCGTCACTATACTCCGTCATATCACTGGTCCGTGTGGTGCCGGACTTAAAGAATAGCACCACCCTTATCTCTTCTCATGGGTGTCGTAAAAGGCGACTAAGGGATTCACCAGAGGATGGGCAGCAGCGTTCTCTGAGTATTTAACCAACCAACTGCGATCGCCAACCCGCCTGCCAAGCGTGGCGATTATGGCATATCCCCCCCTTAATTGGGGGAGGCCTATGTCCAGTAGTGGACGTCTTTCGGCTATAATGATGATGATGAAACTATCCCTCTCTTTCACTAATAGTAGATATAAGAAAGGGATGCCAATAATTTTAGAACTGTCAAATTAGTCGGAATTTAGATTTCCATACAAGTTTAGTCGTGATCTCGGAACGTGCACACTAAAATACAAAGAAATGTAACACTTAAACTAATTTGACAGTTCTAATATTGTTGGCATCCTTTTCTTATATCTACTATTAGTAAAAGAGAGCGATAGTTTAAAATAAGTTTAGTTCGTGAACAAGAGAATCGACACCACACCATTATCAAGGTTAGTCGCGCTTGGCTCATTATGATTCTTAAACACGATTTCATTATCTTAAAATTTGAAAAGCTTATTTCAAATGAAGCCACCGAAATTGACTCAGAATAGTCCCATTTTACAGAATAATCTCAGAACCTCCGAGGTAGTCCACTGGACCGCGACTTGGAAGGAAATACTGGCGGCTTCCAAGTGGCGCCGGCGCTGCTCCCACTTGTCACCCCTTGGTGCTTGGCAGCCGGGGCGGACCACCCCCATCGCCCCCCCTTTACGCCACCACTGTATCATCCATCATAATAATGTCCACGATCATTGCTAAATGCTATAAGACTTACTGAACGCCTTACAAAATATGAGAGCAACATGCTTTTGTGTTGGTATTTTTTTTGCTATTCTCATTTATTTTAAGTTGATTTCTCAACAGAAAATAATAATTACAAATTAAATACAATTAACAAAAATACATGTAAGTTACTGAAATACTGACTTTATGTAAATATCTAATAATAATCTAATCTACTAAAACTTTGATTCAAAGGGCAAGGTTTGTTAAGCATAATACACATTTACTTAATTTGCAAAGAATCGTCCCGAGAGGGAGCGAAGATAGGCATAGGTCTACAAAACACTTCTTAACTTTTACATTCACTTCCGAAGCACAAAGGAAGAATAAAAAAATCTTATTAACTAAACTAATCATCATCATCATCATTTCAGCTGAAAGATGTCCACTGCTGGACAATAGGCCCAAGCATCGCCACAACTAAACTAATACCTATCATAAATGTTAAAATGTTATGTTATCCTATAAATAAATAAAAACCGGCCAAGTACGAGTCGGACTCACGCAATAAGGGTTCCATACCACCCATCGACCTGATACCCCCTAGAAACTGATTTAATTTACGAAAGTTCATCAAAAGACATCAACGCACCGTGCGTGAATTATGAATTTTTGTATCTCTTTCTGACGCAGGTACCACCACATATGTCTATGTTTGCCGTGATTTTAGTATTTGTTGCTAAACTACATAGTATTTACTATAATCAAACCAAGTTTGACGCTGGTATGTATTACCGTGTTGATGATAGAGCATGAAGAAAAACGTTGAAAAAATGCATTTTTTTAGAGGTTTCTAATATGGGGACCCCCTTTGATTTTATACTTTTTTTGTTGTTAACACCATAGTAACACGTATTCTGTTAAATTTTTTACTGGTTATTCATTAGCGTTACAAAGATACAGCCCTGTGACAGACAGACCGATGGACGGACAGCGTAGCGAGAGTAATAGGGTCCCGTTAGCACCCTTTGGGTACGGAACCCTAAAAATTACGCCGGAAACGGCAGAATATCATTAACTAGAGCTTGTAACAACTGTATTAAACCACATTTTTACAAATAAAATAATGATTTATCTATCATCAGACAGATCAAATATTTGCAGTTCTCGTAAAAAATTATAGTTCCGATTTAATCTCAACTTTGTAAATGTAAAACTCATGACAGTAGATGTTCTTGTTTGACGTTTATTAGTGACATAAATTTTAATTAGAACACTGAGCTAGTCTCGGCACTATATTTTGAACATTTGAAATTAAGAGAATTAATAAATAAATATTTTTGGGACATTTTATACATCACCACCTAGTCCCAAACTAAGCAGAGCTTGTACTATGGGTACTAGACAATGGATATAATACTTATACACATTTTTTTATATATATATAACAATAATAAAGCCTCTTTATTCCTTGATTAGACAATAACAAAGTACATAAGATTTTTTTAAATTAGTGGTTGAATTAATCAAGGACCCCCCTTTGGGTAAATGTCTCTTCAATTTTTGCCATTCTTTTCGGTCTTGCGCCGCTGCAGGCCAATTTTTTGTAAATACATACTTATAATACATAAGAAACACCCAGACCAACACAAACACTCATGTTCATCACACAAATATTTGTGTCCTGTGGAAATCGAACCCACGACCTCGTGATCAGCAGTACGACACTCGAACCACTAGACCACAGAAGTCGTCGTTTGGTCTTCAAATACAAAATTTGCCCTCAGGTACAAAATAAAATTGTAATAAAACCCCTCTTGCTTACAGAACAGTTATAATCCCTACATGATGACAATATAAGCTGAACAAGTGATGTTGATTGAATGAATTCGGCTTTCAAACTGAATATTTTGAACCATTGTACCTATACATTTTCTACTGACAGATACATGACGCTTTTCATTCTATTCATCAGGACTCCGGAATTTTAATATTTTTCAGCGAATATTACGTACCAATTTTTGTTTTAATGTAAGCTTTATAAACCTCTTCCATTGTGTTATTGTCCTGAACTCTCCTGAATAAAAATAATAACTCGTATATTTCTATCGAGCAAGCCTAGACATGTGCGTAGCCAGGTAGGGGCCAGGGGGACACGAGCCCCCCTTCTTCTTCGTGTGATGATGCCCCCCTTGAAAACCTTCGGACCCACCCCAGAATTAAAGCGAATCACTTATTAAAAACAGCTACTTCTACTTTTTGGATTTATTTAAATCTTACAGCAGCTGTTTCGAATTGTAATTAATGCACATTCCTGTTTATTTTAAATTAATTGCTAACAGAAAATTCCTGATTTGCCGCCGCCCTCACCCCCAGGTCAAAATATAGGTACCTACGCCCATGTACCTACACCACCTTTGTAGTAATTTAAAAGTTTGGTTTTCGTTGAAAAATATGATAACAGGCTGGCCTCTACCAGGCCCCCCCATAACAAAACCCTGGCTACGCCTATGAGAGTAGATCAACAGTGAGAACCGGTATAGAGGTTGTAATTGGGGCTGACGCCAATGCTCATCACCCTTTATGGGGCATGGATAGGCAAAACGATAGAGGTAAAGCTTTAGTTGACTATCTTTTTACTACTAACCTATCCTTACTAAACACTGGTTCCGAACCAACTTTTGTAACCAGGCGCAGCCGCACTATCATAGACCTCACTCTGGCATCAGAGGGTGCAGTGGAAATCACCACGGGGTGGCAGGTCTCCAAGGAGGCCTCATGCTCCGATCATAGGTGGATCCGCTTTGACATCCAGGTCTGTATAACACCAACACAACCTCGACGGAATCCACGCAACACGGACAAAACTACCTACACACGCACACTTGAATCTAGACTTGCACCGCTAAACGATTCACCGACTCTCGTGCACACGACACATATCGACGAGCAAGTAAGTCACCTAACGGAATCAATGATAAACAGCTGCCGCACTGCCTGCCCAGAGACCATCCCGCCCAAAACACCGGGCAAACAGCCCTGGTGGGGCGCGGAGCTGGAGCGCAAACGTGTAAAGGTTAGAAGAGCTCTGAACAGAGCTATGAATACTTGTGCGGACGAAGACTGGGATGTCTACTACGCAGCTAAACTCAGCTACAAAAAATGCATCAGATTCAGAAGTACCATGGGATGGCGCAAATTCTGTCGAAACATTGAATCCTGCCAACAAGCCAATAGGGTAAGGAAGGTTCTGGCGCAGCAGAGTTCATCTGTGCCTGACACCCTCCGCAAGCCTGACAACACGCTTACAACATCACCAGAAGAAGTAAGACGCGTCCTCATTGAAACTCACTTCCCAGGGTGCGTATTTACTCATGCAATTGACTGGCAAGATGTACCTCAAACACCATCGGATGGTGACTGGCTCTGCGCGCACAGGATGGTAATGTTGGAAAAACTCCAATGGACCATCCGGAGCTTCCATCCTTTCAAAGCAGCGGGCCCGGACGGAGTGTTCCCTGCCCTACTACAGTGGGGTGGAACGTCCGTTGCCCGAAGACTGGTGCCCCTCATGAGAGCGTGCCTGGCCCATAGATACGTCCCCAAAGGATGGAGGGAAGTGAAAGTTATATTCATCCCAAAGCCAGGTAAGGGCGATTACACAAACGCTAAATCCCACCGACCAATCAGTCTGACTTCCTTTTTGCTAAAGACCTTGGAGAGGCTCTGCGAAAGGGAGCTGAGGGACGGCGCGCTTAAAACTATACCACTGCACGGCAACCAACACGCATACAGCTCAGGTAAGTCAACAGAATCTGCTCTTCATCTGGTGGTTAGTCAGATAGAGGAAGCGATACACAACAAAGGTACTTGCCTGGGAACTTTTATAGACATCGAAGGAGCATTCGACAAAACAAACTTCCCCAGAATAAGAACAGCCCTCTCCAAGCACGGAGTGGAGCAAGTACTAACTGACTGGATTGAAAACATGCTAAGTAAACGGGTGGTTCGTCTTGAAGGAGAGCAACAGATGACCATGATAGCCAGAGGCTGCCCCCAGGGAGGGCAGCTGTCTCCCCTTCCGTGGAATCTGGTAATTAATGATCTCATTACCAAACTCAACGCCAACCACTACTACACAATAGGATATGCAGATGACCTCGCCATCCTCGTATCGGGTAAGGTGACTGGGACCATCTGCAACCTTACTCAACAAGCGCTTCGTATTGTAGAACGCTGGTGCAGAGAATTTGATCTTTCAGTGAATCCCACCAAAACTGAGTTAGTCATGTTCACCCAAAAGCGAGCATTAGGACCCTATTGCTTACCCAAGCTGTTCAGTACTGAACTCCAGCTGGCCAACGAAGTCAAGTACCTCGGTGTCATCTTAGACAGTAAGCTGAGTTGGAGTAATCACCTAGAAAACAAACTAAACAGGGCCTGCATCACCTTTTGGCAATGCAGGAAAATGATAGGTAAGAAGTGGGGCCTATCCCCTAAAATTATACTATGGCTATACAGCGCGGTAATCCGCCCCATGATTGCCTATGGGGCCGTAGTTTGGTGGCCCATAACCAAGCTGATTACAGCTTCAAACAAACTACAGCGCATGCAAAGACTTGCCTGCGTGGCGACTACAGGCTGCATGAGGACTACCCCGACTGCAGCACTCGAAGCCATGCTGGGTATTCCACCGCTGCACCTTTTTATACAACAGGAGGCGGCGATGGCGGCAGTATGTCTACAGACACTACATCTATGGAGTAAGAGTAGTACACAGCACACCGCGTTGATAGATGAACTAAGCAATGAATTCCCTCTGTTAAAATCCATTAACGACCGGATTCCCAAGCAATTTATTTTCGACAAGAAGTACAAAATCCAGCTGTATGAGGATCACCGATGCGAAGGGCTGTGCCCTGCAGAGGTACGAATCTTCACAGATGGATCCAAAAAAGGTACAGGTACGGGTGCCGGGATCTTCTCGGAAGATCTCAATATACACATAGCCACACCACTGGGGGTCCATAACACGGTGTTCCAGGCCGAGTGCATGGGCATTTCCCTGGCAGCATCGGTGATTATAGCCAGGGAGGTTAAAGTCCACTCAATTCGCATACTCTCGGACAGCATGTCCGTACTACAAGCACTAAGCAGCCACACGGTAAACTCTGGGCTGATACACGAGTGCCAGCAAAACCTCAACCACGTAGGTAATCTCAATAACATAACCATTCAATGGATCAAAGGACACAGCAGTTCCCGAGGCAATGATGCAGCGGATGAACTGGCCAGAAGGGGATCGAGTATGGTAGTCGTGGGACCTGAACCCATAGTGCCACTCCCTTTTGGATACTTACGCAACTTGGTAAGAAAACGCACCAAGGACAAACACTACAAACTATGGAAAGACCATGGTGAGTGCAGGCAGGCCAAGGAGGCACTTCCCACAATCGACGGCCGGTTCACGAAACAGGCCCTCCGATTGTCAAAACAACAGCTGCGTACAGTCACAGCTGGTATAACTGGCCACGGGTCCTTTAACAAACATCTTTTTGTCATAGGTGTTACGGACAGCCCACTGTGCAGACCTGTGCACCTGCATGGTGGAGGACGAGACAGCAGCACATGTACTTCTAGACTGCCCTGAGGTCGCCACATACAGGGCCAAGTACTTCGGTAACCCAGGTACCCCCAGAGAGATCACCAGCAACACCAAGGCGTTGCTGGCATTTTTCGAGGAGTTAGGGTGGATCGAGTAAGTTCCCACCCGTACGCAAAATACACGCTTGGACGTGGAGTTGCGGAAACCAGCCCGTTATACTATACTATACTAGTTCAACAGTTTTTAGTTTAACAAAGCTTAATATCATTGTATCGTTTTTCTCGGGAGCTCTTTTCATGTTTTTTATTAAAATATTTCGAAAGGTGAAAGAAAAGGTTAATTACCTCAAAATTAAATATCTCCAACTTACGAGGAATTTCAGACCATTTTCATAATCATAATCATAATCATATTTATTTGCGTTCAATGTAGGTACATACATAAGATGGAATACAAAAGAAAAAAATAGACCCTAGTACATTCTACCTTACGGCATGCAAACTTATCAATTATTTGTTACTAATAATAATAAAAAATACATCTAATTTCAAGTTTAGTTTAAAATTCAATTTCAATTTCATGTGCGAACGATTTCCAATTTCAAACCTCTGGAGTTTCAAACGTTGGTCAACCATACATCAATGGTCTAAACCATTATAAGCGGAACTGACTTAGTATGTGGATTTCATACAAAACAGGTTCTCCTTAGGTATACTGGTTTTGTTACCATCGATAGGTTTATTTTATTTTAATTTCGAATGGACTCTCGTAGATTTGGTACCCAAAATAGATACCCTAACTGCTTAACCGGGCGGGTAACCATCGATATGTGCTTGTCTGCACACTACGAAGGTTTGAAATAAGTGTAGCAGTAAACAAAATAAATAAAGTAAAAATAAAGTATTTTTCGTTCACCAAAACCATTTGTGCAAAATTACACCTAGACGTTTATGTAAATTCCGATACATACACACAACACACATGCATTGGTAAGTGAAGTTCATTACATACACAACACATGCATCGCTAAGTATTGATTGTTCAGCACAATTAATCAAATAATTATAATTATATCAGTTGGCAGTGCATCGGGAGCCGCTAGCTGTCGCGACTCGCAGCTGGAGACGGCAGTCAATTAATCAACGCCACAAGGACATTGATAACTAACAATCTTATGGCACCTAAAGTCCATCCGCTCAAATAGTGGCACTCTTTACTTATTTATTTGAATTGGATTTACATGAAATAGCGAAAAAAACTACAGCTATATTTGTGTTCACATAAATCGACAAAATGTAGGGATCGGCAGATTTTTTTTTCGTGATTTCAGGAGTGGTCCCACATGGTTCGACTTTGGAATCGGACGACAAGGATTCACAAATCCGCATCGTTCGATTAATCGCACTATAAGGATTTAAAATTCCTCGTCGTTCGTCGAACTGTGCGATCGAACCACGCGGCCGGAAGGCCATTGTAAAGGTTGTTCATACTGATAAGTACAATGACCCCTTAAGAGGTTTTCAGTTATTTCAATAACACGTTGTATTAATGTATGAGAAGGGTTCAGGTTTCTGACTTTTCGGATTCATGTGCGGATCGGAATTAAATTAATTATTATGAGGAAACCTGCATACCAGAGAGTGCTGCATACAGTTCTTAATGGTGTGTGTAGTCTGCCAACCCGCATTAGGCCAGCGTGGTGGGGGTGCTGGCCCGAAAACCTCCACGCCTGACAGCTGCTAGTCCTTCTGGACACGTCTGGAGGAAACGGCAGTTGTTAGGCCGGTCTTCTTCTTCTTCGTGTCGACGCTACAAAAATTTACTGATAGTGGCACAGTAATCACACGCTGCTGGCCCAGAAATTTGCCACGTCTTGTGCGTTGTCTGTGGCATCGATAAGGTCTCTCAATGTGCAAGTGCTTGGACACAAGGAGCAGCATAGCAAGTGTGACATTGATTGAGGATCAATGCCACACATGCAGGCTGTAGCTGTTTGGTCTATATAGCCCCACTTGCTCATGTTAAGCCTGCATCTGCCTACCTGGGTCCGCAATCTGTTTAGGGACTTCCATATAGGCCAGGGGAGTTTATACCCTACAGGAAGTCTCTCACTGGGTTGGATGTAGTGTGCAGGTGGAGATAATTTTTCCAGCCACAGTTTTCGACGAGCTTCAGCTGGAGAACCTTGTAGAGCCTCTGTTGATTTAAGGAAACTGTGGCGGCTCTTTAGGCGTTGTGTTGGTAGCTGGGCACCAAAGAGAGGGTGCCTTATGTCTGACTCCTGCTTTTCTTTCTCCACTGCACACGCTACGTCCCTTCGGACCCTTGGGGGTGCGATGCCAGCTGTTGGATAGAGCATATTGAGCGGCGTTGGTTTCAGGCAGCCCGTTACTGTTCGGCACGTCTCGTTTAAGGCAACATCTACCTCTTTTGCGTGGTTGGAGCGATGCCACACAGGACATGCAAACTCACCGGCAGAGAAGCTAAGTGCCAAGCCTGTGGTGCGGAGAACGTGGGATGAAGCACCCCAGGTAGTCGAGGTCAAACGTCGGAGCAAGTTATTTCGGGAACCGACTTTTTGTTTTGTTTTCAGACAGTGGTTTTTAAATGTCAACGCTCTGTCAAGGGTGACTCCGAGGTAAACGGGACTGCGGCTATGCTGTACGGCTACTCCTTGCCAAGTGATGTTAAGCTCGCGGCCAGCTGAACTGTTGCGGAGATGAAAAGCGCAGGATTGTGTTTTCGATGGGTTTGGTGTGAGCGAGTTTTTACCGTAGTATTCACCAAGAACTTCCAGAGCACACTCAAGGTTTTTTTCGGCATCTTCAAAGGTTTTTGTTTGAGTGGCCAATGCAAGGTCATCCGCATAAAGGAACCTCTCAGTGTGACACGTACCAGGTTGGTCATTGGTGTAAATGTTGAACAGTATGGGCGCCAACACACTACCCTGGGGTAGACCATTCTTTGTATTCCTCCATCTACTCCTTTCGCCATCTAGGGTGACCTGAAAACGCCGATTGCGAAGAATAACTTTTGCCAGCAACCTCCCTATGTGAATAGTATCATACGCTGCTGACAAATCGACGAAGGCAACGCCAGTTATTTTACGGTCTTCATACCCATTCTCTATATATTGAGTCAAGCGGAGGGTTTGCCCGGAGCAAGACTTTCCTGGTCTGAAACCAGCTTGTTCTGGGATAAGTCTGGGTTCAATTACAGGCGCAAGCCGATTTAGTATAAGACGTTCAAATAATTTAAATGTGTGGCACAGAAGGGAGATTGGGCGGTAACTCTTAGGATCGCTGGGTGGCTTGCCTGGCTTGAGTAGGGCGATGACTTTTGCCTTCCTCCATATTTTTGGAATTTTGTAGGATTTGAGGCAAGTATTAAAAAGTGAGAGGAGCCATGATACCCCAACTGGACCAAGGTGTTTTAATTGCTCAATGTTAATATTATCCAGTCCAGCCGCTTTCTCGCTTTTTAGCGCTTTTATGGTAGGGATTATATCGGAGAGCGTAAAGGGCTTACTAATTTCTGTTGAGGGTGCAAGACTCTTGGTAGGCTTAGGAATTCTCGGTAGTCTATGAGGGGCCTTACCATTCATTAAGATTTGATGGGCTACCTGGTTGGCTGTTACTTTCCCTGGATTTGATGGTTCAGGGGGGTCCCACGTTAACTTTCTTAAAGTTGACCACGCCTTTTTACTGTTCCTCGTAAAATCAACCGTTTCTATTGTGTTAACCCATTTATTTTCACGGTTTTCGCTAACCCTCAACATTAACTCCTCTCCAGCTTGAATGGTTTCCTGGGAAAAAGGGTCACCAGCATAAAGCAACTCGTAGGCTTCGAGGAGCGTTGTTGACTCGGCGTCTAAACCAGGTATGTAGTTAGTGCGGCATCCTCTGGGGATATACTGGCGGGAGGTCAACCCGATAGCATCAACAAATTGATCATAGTTTTGTGGGTTTGGTTCAATGGTCAGCAACTTTATATCCAAATTATCAGTATAACACTTCCAGTTGGCCTTACTAAAATTGAAGTTAGGCCGGTGCATCCTGGGTACGGGCAATAAATATACTTTCGAGGGACATTATTATCCTTCGGGAGATCTTATTGCCTGTGGCGAATATTTTGGCACGGGAGGGGCTCAATCTGGGCCAATGGAGCAGACTCCACGTGTCCCTCTGAATTCAGCAGAGGGCATAATGGCTGGTTTTTCTGGCGCTGCTGACGTGGCTGGTGAGGCTTGAGAGGCTGGCCTGGCCCCTGTGGCCCCCGGGTCTGGTGAGGCTAGCGAGGCAGACGTGACTGGCGTAGCTTACACGGCCGTGACATAGGAGTGTTAGCTGTGTCATGGCGGGGCCCGTGAGGTGGCGCGCAGCGTTCCGTGTACACCGCCAGGAAGGGTGCGGCCGACGCTAGGCCGCACGGGGAGAAGGGGCTCACCTGCTTGTGACAGGCCAGGACCTATCGGGGGTGGTTGTGCGAATACAGAGGGTTCCCACGCCCCGGCCAAAGGTAGTTGAAGGAACACCGTGGTCGTTTTAGTCGGTAAGAGTCCGAAACTGGCTCCACCGACCCCGGACGGGGGGCGTCAATGAGGAGTCTAGAACTTCTCTTATTGAGAAGAGGCCCATGCCCAGCAGTGGGACAGTAATGGGCTGGCTATGCAAATGTCATCTTCCTCGCCTTTTCCCAATGATTTTGGGGTCAGCTTCCAGTCTAACCAGATACGGCCGAAAACCAATATTTTACATGGAGCGAGTGCGGATCAGACCGCAACAACCCAGGTACTGGATAATATTGACATTCGGAGGTTAGACCAGCTGTCAGATTTTCGGGCTTCTGACTAACCGTAACGACTGCCATAGATATTCGTATGACAACCGGGACCGACGGCTTAACGTGCTCTCCGAGGCACGTAGGGGTAACGAAACGGTCACCCATCCACGGACTGACCGTGGCAAGCGTAGCTTAACCTCGCAGATCGTATAATCCGTGCCGTTGTTGCTTTGCCACGAGCCCCTCTGGCTGGTTATTTATAAGACTAAATTAGTTTAGTTTGTTTGTACACAACAGAATTGGCATCAATGTCAAGCTATGAAACTGACTCAAAAAGTTATCATTTCTGTAGACCATAGAAATCTTAATAATAAGGTAATAGAAGTGGCAAAGGTGCGTGAACTTGTCGCCGCGTACAGGTGTTTCGTAGGACACCAGTGCGTGAACCTTTTGCTTGGTCATCTGTGCTGTGGACGCAGAGTCACTAAAATAGAATTTTGCAGCATATCTAACAGCGGTTTGCTTTTTAGGCTTAATTAATTTTGGATTGAATGCTAGAAACATGGTGGGAGTAATTGCGTATGTATGTGTTGGAAGCGGCCAACCGGCGACACGTGTTCCAGTATTAAAAGACATAGATTACATTTCTATTAACTTATTATTAAGATTTTTATGCTGTGGACAGATCAAACGTCGTAGCTTTTAATTGCTTGTTGGCGACAGTTCCTGTCACTCATACCAAATCTAATAACCAGAATCTTTGTGAAAGTTTTCTTGTTAATAACATTAATTTACAAAGTTACAGATGTACATAGGTATGTATATAGGTAATGTAAACAGGAACTTTTGATCAGTCTTTTCATGAGGAAAATCTGCGTAAAAGCGTCCAGCGTGAAGCAAAGAAACTTTTTTCCAAAGACAGATATTATGTAAATTGTTTTCGTCTTCTTTGACCATTTTCCGTCCAATACCAGGGTATAATTCAGGCGTTAGTTGAAGTTCATGAATAGAGAGATTATGGACAGTTCCTTAATATAGTATATATTATAAAAAGTCTTAGGAAATCTAAGTTCTTGCTGAATCATACCTACGACAGGTACTGTGGCTACTACTACTGTGGTACTATGTGGGTGAAGTCCAAAATGTTGACGCATATAACACAATAGTGAACCAAAATGTTGTGCGATGGTGACACAAAAGTCGCACAGCAATTTACGCTACAGTAACACAAAAGTGGCACAAAATGGTAGCATAGAACTATAAAGTTGAGGTTACATCAGGAGTTTATAATATAATAATATAATATAATATAATGTTTATTGCGACTTCAAAAGAACATAACAGCAGTGTAGCCCTGGACCCTGAACTAGGTCAACCTGTATGACAGGGGCCAGGCCTCTCGGTTACATGCTACAGATAGAGAGACAAAAGACTTAATTAAATCATTGCCCTTATCATAGCTCTAATTTTGTTCACTCATCCTTTCATATTCAATCAGGCGGTTCGACAGGCGACTAGTCACTAAAAATATGCAAGGGTTTGTTACAAAATAAAATATCTTTTACTCCTTTAAATATATTAAATATTCTATTGTATTTAATAGCTTATGCCCCGCGGTTTCGCCCAATTTGCCGTGATTAAATAACGAAAAAGCATCCAAAGTTTTGCATTAAAGATTTTGCATTTAAAATATTTGGGAGTACCTAGGACAGAATAAAATAAACTAGGCTAAAATATGCAATCTGTTTATTGATAAATCCGCCTCAATACAGATGTGCAACCGGTTAATATTTACGATATTTTTATTAGATGTTTTTAGCTGGCTTTTATTGAAGTTCATGAATAGAGAGATTATGGACAGTTCCTTAATATAGTATATATTATAAAAAGTCTTAGGAAATCTAAGTTCTTGCTGAATCATACCTACGACAGGTACTGTGGCTACTACTACTGTGGTACTATGTGGGTGAAGTCCAAAATGTTGACGCATATAACACAATAGTGAACCAAAATGTTGTGCGATGGTGACACAAAAGTCGCACAGCAATTTACGCTACAGTAACACAAAAGTGGCACAAAATGGTAGCATAGAACTATAAAGTTGAGGTTACATCAGGAGTTTATAAAATAATAATATAATATAATATAATGTTTATTGCGACTTCAAAAGAACATAACAGCAGTGTAGCCCTGGACCCTGAACTAGGTCAACCTGTATGACAGGGGCCAGGCCTCTCGGTTACATGCTACAGATAGAGAGACAAAAGACTTAATTAAATCATTGCCCTTATCATAGCTCTAATTTTGTTCACTCATCCTTTCATATTCAATCAGGCGGTTCGACAGGCGACTAGTCACTAAAAATATGCAAGGGTTTGTTACAAAATAAAATATCTTTTACTCCTTTAAATATATTAAATATTCTATTGTATTTAATAGCTTATGCCCCGCGGTTTCGCCCAATTTGCCGTGATTAAATAACGAAAAAGCATCCAAAGTTTTGCATTAAAGATTTTGCATTTAAAATATTTGGGAGTACCTAGGACAGAATAAAATAAACTAGGCTAAAATATGCAATCTGTTTATTGATAAATCCGCCTCAATACAGATGTGCAACCGGTTAATATTTACGATATTTTTATTAGATGTTTTTAGCTGGCTTTTATTGAACCTAATGATATATTAATTGTCATCTTTAGATTTAATTCAATTAAAAATCAAACGGGTTTTAGTAATTTCATGTACCTGACACACCTAAACGAGAGTACCGACGGGCAAGCCACCAAGCGATGTCGAGCCTGACTACCGCAGGCGTCGCGCGCAGGGGGGCACCCCCGCTCTCCTTCATACCACACCTCATCGTTGCTCTGTCTGGCGGCCCAGTTGACTCACTATTGCAATTTATTACATTATGACCATAGTACCAAGTGTATCCCAACCTTATAATGGTAGCACAATTGTGGTGACACAGAAATTGTTCAACTGGTGATACAAAAGTAACACAAACGTATCACAATTGTGAGGTAGCACAGTGAGTAAACATTGATTACCTCGAAACTACGCTGAGAATCGTATTGAAATGAACATTACACAAAAGCCCGCACTTTTTTATACTTAGAGCACTATAAATCATAGTTATAACACAAAACTTACCATAAAAATCGTCGATAAACCTGTCGATTTTTTTCTGACCACGCTTAATCACTTTGAGTTTGACATCACAGACCAAGTAGAGATGCTACGCATCAGACGACAATCTCCGAACAAGAAATTTGGTCGATAGGGAACCAAAGAGTAGCCTCAATAATAGAAAATGACAAGCACAGATAATACATTATTTTCAACTTCCAACCAAGCAAAAGGTTTTTAAATTTCGGCCTTGGATACAAGGCTTTTGCCTCTTATTCATGCGTAGGTAGGTACCTATACATGCATTGCTAATATTTTATTTTTTATAGTGAAAGTGAAATAAAAACCATTACTTTTACATAAATCTGTTTATTTTTCAATTTTCTCCTATAAACATTATGTTTTTTTTCAGTTATTTCTAATCAGAATAAAATTCTACATTTTCTTGTTTGATTTGCATCCACAGGATCTTCCTAGCCACAGGAGTCATCGTCTTCAGTGTTGAAGGGACTGTTATTTGATTGTACATTACCTGCAAGGAAAATTAAGGCTTTTAACTACTTGGTTTTACATTAATATCTACAATGTTATCATTGCATTTACATAAATCAAAAAAAATGAAAGAAATAAATAAAATAATTATTTTAATCTTGTTACAGGCGAGAGATAATATTACACATCAACAATAAAATTTAAAATAATATGCCTGTAAAAGACTAAAAAGGCCCCCATCTCAGCATATGCTACAACACCGAAATGTTGCAGCACTGGTTTCCAGATGGGTCCCGTAATGAACATTATAACCTAGTAATTTAAAGTATAGCCTAGTGGTTGAATGCTTGCCATCCTTGCAGGGGGATCTGAGTTCGTACCCGGCCCATACCTCTGGCTTTTCGAATTCAAGTGCGAATCAGAATTTGATTGTCACTTTTTACTTTAACGGTGAACGAAAACATCGTGAGGAAACCTACCCACTTGAAGCACTTGCTTCATACAGTTCTTGATGGTGTTTAGTCCACCAACCCGCAGTAGGCCAGCGTGGTGGACTCAGGCCTGAATCCTTCTGAGAAGAGGCCCGTGCCCAGAAGTAGAACAGTAACGGGCTGATAATGATGAACCATTTTTTAATAGAAATGTCTTTAGAACTTTACCCTGCCTACCGTTATGCTCAAACATTTCTCAGTTGATTGTGACATTCACACACAGCTTACTTTGTTGAGGTCAACTTATAATATTATTATTCATATTATTTTGTTTTTAAATATAAATGCCATTAAAGAAAATGAAAAAAGCTGTTGCTTACCTCATTTAACAAATGATTTCCAACAAAACTGTATGTAGGCGGTGGCATCTCAGTATCTGAAATAATACAAAATAGTTTTACAACAGCATTAATATTATTAAGATTCCACACCCGAAGGGTCCAAATGGAATCCTATTGCTGTGGTCAACGGCAGATCCAGGATTTGTTTCTGGGAGGGGCACAAGGGCCAGATAGGCAAGGAGTACTTAGAAGTGTCCCCTATAGTATTGCATTATGAGTGATATTTTACGATTTCCAACTTGCGGTAGCATGTAGTATACTTATGTTTGCAAAAAGAAACAAATAATATTCAAGCGGTATTGTATTAATCTCCCAACTCCTAGTTTTATTTGAACCATCTGGTGGGAAGGGCTTGTTTCCCTGTGTATCAATTCATTAAGCTTAGTTTGGCCCCCAGAAGCCTGAAATAATCGTTTTCTGTAGTGTGTACTGCATGCAGATTGAAAAGTTCATTGTCAAATATTACACTTTAACATTGAAATGAAATATATTATTATTTGCTTACCTGATGTGATCATATAACAGTGGCTTGATGTGCTAGTGGCTAGTAGTAGGCTTGTTTGTTGGGCAGATGTTAACAAACATTTCGTAACCGTAATTCGTAATGTACGTTTTTATTTAGTTAAATTAAACTTTGTAGAAAACTGAATAGTATATTTCAACTTTTAAATGGGATAGGTACATAGTTTAGACTGCCCATTTTACAAAGAGTTAATTACAAAGAGAATTACTTCAATAATTGAGATTATACATGTATACTACACATAGGTATATAACAACAATATAAAGACCAGAAGGGGAAGGCCGAGGGGGACGAAGTAACTGTCAAAATCTATTATTGAACCCATCTAGAATCATAGACATAACGTTGAAAATTTTTGTTCTAAGATTACTACCCGTGTTTGACATCGCGACTGATTCAATATGGCCGCTGAGCTCTAGCTGCTATAGACAATTAAGCACAATGTTGCCAGTTCCCGAAAACGAAATCCTACCTTGTTTAGTCTATAGATACTGCCAATGAAAACGGTTGCACAAAATAAGTAGCACAATTGTTTAAAATGACTTATAAAAATAAAAACAGTAAAAAAGCATATTATTGCGGTTATTTTCTTACACCATCTTTACGAAAAGGGTTGCCAATTATATGCTATTGCTGTAGAATTCGATATTCAGCCTTAATGTCACACAAAACTTGATCAAAAATATTCTCAAAGTTCACCCTCCAAAATTATTATGCCGTTTTTTACATAATTTGTTCCCGTTTGTGGATAAATTATTTAATTTACTCTGCTATCGAGTATTATTCTATAACTTAGACTCTTTGGCATGCTGGACATATAATCATTTAATTTAATATCAATTATCATAAAATTCTATCAGACATAGTTTTTAAGAAAAAACATTGGGAAATTTTGAATTGGGCAAATGCGTCAAAATTTTGGTCTTTACCCATGTAAGTGTTGTTTTTTTTTAACATAATGTGTTTGTCTTTGCGTAAAAAGTAAGTAGGTATGGTCGATCGCACGTAATTGGTCTTCTTCTTCTTCTTCTTTGTGTCGATGGTATATTATTTAAGTAATCTCTTGGGTCAGATTTGGCAAGCCCAAAACTTTGCCACTTCAACGGCGTTATCAGTGGCAACGCAAAGGTCGCCCAGGCTACAGGTTTCGGGACACAAAGGGCAGTATAAGAGGTGACTCATCGATTGGGGGTCAGTGCCACAACCACACCCTGTCGCTGTTTTTAGGGTTCCGAAGTCCTACAAGGAACCCTTATAGTTTCGTCATGTCCGTCCGTCTGTCCGTCTGTCCGTCTGTCCGTCTGTCCGTCTGTCCGTCTGTCCTAATCCTTTACAGCTTAATAACTTCTACAGTTATAAACATAAGTAAATGAAATTTTGTTAAAAAATAGTATGCATATAGATCTCAATTTTAAAAGAATAAAAAAATAGTGTTTACGTTCTTTAGGGGTGGCGCCCATACATGTGAAATGGGGAAAAAATATTTTTTTTCGCTGCACCCCATCGTGTGGGGTATCATTGAATAGGTCTACTAAAATGAAGGTAATGTTTCATACACCACTTTTTTATCAGGTGTACCATCTGCGAAATATAGCCCGCCAAAGTGGCTTGCAATGTGTCCCCCCCCCTGCCATTTCTAAACTATGCAACGTAGAAACTTATAATCTTCCACATTGATAGACCTTTGTGAAAGCTCTCTTTTAAAATTATTTCGAGTCTAATGTGATTATAATTTTTTGAGTTATAGACAGAAAACCGAAAAATACTTAAAACGTCCTAGTTCAAAGGTCATTGACCTTAGAGAAAAATTATCACGGCAAATAATGCTCCTTTAGCTACTTTCTATTTGAAAAAAATACAAAAAGTAACTTTGACATCAATCAGACTTCTTAAATTTGGCTTCTTGAATTTATCGCTAGATGGCGCTACTAACAACACGCTCTGAGTCGCGAATGCTGCCGATTATTGCAAAAACTAAAATAGCCATGATTAATATTCGATTTGATTCGTTTGTACACCTACTTAAGGAACCCTATAATACTGAGCATGGCCCGACATGCTCTTGGCCGGTTTTTTCAATATAG
Organism: Asteroscopus sphinx; assembly: GCA_949699075.1. NCBI lineage: Eukaryota > Metazoa > Arthropoda > Insecta > Lepidoptera > Noctuidae > Asteroscopus > Asteroscopus sphinx. The sequence goes on along the minus strand of OX453005.1, from coordinate 23,607,118 downwards.
CCCCACTTGGCGAGATTGGACTTGCTTCTTCCTACTTGAGTTCGTAGTCGGTTTAGTGACTTCCAGGTTGACCAGGGAAGGTTATATCCTGCAGGAAGGTGCTCACTCGGCTGGATATAGTGAGCGGGTGGAGAAAGTGTCTTCAGCCACAGTTTACGACGGGCCTCAACCGGGCACCCCGGGCACGTCATTGGTAACAATTTGACATTGACAGCGCTTTTATTTCGTAAGCAGAAGGCGGTTTTCTGATTTAAGTGTTACCACGGTCATGAAGACGACTGTACCTACAATATTACTTATTGAAACACCATGAGAGATGAATTGTAAAAATTGAACTTATGTGACCGCACGCACTAACCTTTTTAATTATTTTAGTTTTGAAACGGTGTTTCGTACGGTGTGGTCTAAAAAGGTGTTTTGTATTGTGAAGTGACACCCGAAGACACAGAGACAGGAACTCTTGCCCCGAGAACTAGTAAATTTTAATATAGTTGATTTAATGCCAACTGGTAAAATATGGCTGAACTTTGTTTATTATGTTTACCACCATGTTATGTACCATGTACCCATATTTGCAAAATAAAATATCTTTATCTTTAATTCTAAATTATAGTAAACAATATAGACAAAGTACTGCGAACAATCATAGTGAAGCCTACAAAACCGTGGTCCTCCGTGTAAAAACCAGCGCTCACGCACACACATGCACCTCAAACCGTGCTCAACGCTCTCAGTACACATGTCGTGACATCGTCCAGTAAACATTGCGAAAACAAACATCCTTCAGGTTTGTGCGTGAGCGCTAGTTTCTACACGGAGGAGCACGGTTTTGTTGGCTTCACTATGATTTTTCGCAACACTTCGTTTATATTTTTTTTTTAATGTACGTGATTATATGTTAGATAATAATTTCCGCTCCGCCCCCCTCGTCACCAATTAGCTTAACATACTTTAGTGCTCAATATAATCTTCACTTGGTGAGGCTAGTTTCAAGCCCCACCATAAAATTCGGTAGCACAGAAAACTAATAAAAAAAATGAAAATCTTTTCAGAAAATATCGTGAGGAAACCTGCACACTTGAGAGTGCGCCTTAGAGTCTTCAATGGTGTCCACCAACCTGCTCTAGACCAGCGTGGTAGACTAAGTCTGGATACCTTCTTATTCTGAGAAGAGACCCTTACCCAACAATGAGACCAAAATGGGCTGATTATGTTACCATTACTCGTTAAAATTCTTCAATCAATTAGGGTACCTATATATTTTATTCTATTAGCACAATGACGATTGACAATGGTGGATATTACAATATGATAAAATGTACAAGCTCCTACATTCATTATGTGTGTTATTCACTCATATGTGATGTATTAATGGATTAAATACTGGATAAAAGGCCACGGTCATGTCAACGATGTTAATCGCTTTTATTGTCAGCTATAAAATGTATTACACCAATTTTTATGTTGCGACTTATTTGCGTACATAGGATACAACATGGATACAAAGTATGGATTAGTGATCGCATACTATCGATAGTATTATCGCTGACTATCGATGGTTCGACATTACTATCGATAGTTTTAATTTTTACCTAAGAACAAGTTTCTAAACATTCAAAGTATAAAATTAAAATCCTGAATATTAATTTCAATTCAAGTCAGTTAAAATGGCTAAGATCCTGCACACACATATAATTTAGATTTCACATACCAGCTACCTTTGTGCCTTCGAGTGTTTTCAGCGCAGGGACTATACTTCCACAAAAAAGAAATAAATGTTCTTATTTTCACACCAAAACAAATCATTGTTCGATTAATTTACAAAATAAATCGAGCAACGATTTATTTTTGTGAAAACGATGTGAGTTTTTCTTCATTATTTGATTTGACGATTACGAAAATAGGTTAGGTTTCTTGATCGTCGGTTACTTTAAGTTTTTTTATTTATTTCTTGGTTTATTTCTATTAAAAATAGTATATAAAATACTATATCTTGTTCTTTTACGAGATGAATGAATTTTTCGATAGTACTATCGATAGTTTTCTCAAAACTGTCGATAGTATCCGACCACTAGTATGGGTGGCAAGATTACAGATTAAGAACTCCTAGTTCCATACAACCTCAGCCTATATTTCCAATTAAATGCTTATATGGCTTTTGCTTGTTGTTGATAATAGCCAGAATAGGCTTCATCTTTTGCTCCCAACAACGATTGCTTGTCGTCCCCTATTATTCCATTTCTATGCTGATTGTGTGATATTGAGATGAAAATATGTATGACACAAACATTCCATTTCTATGCTGATTGTGTGATATTGAGATGAAAATATGTATGACACAAACATTCCATTTCTATGCTGATTGTGTGATATTGAGATGAAAATATGTATGACTGCATGATATTGAACTTGGTTCTTTAGGGTTTAGGGCACCACTGTTGTGTGGTAGCAATAATCCCTATTTATGAGTGCTGCACCTGCTAGTCAAGAAGGCTCAGGGTTCAAGGAAAGTCGGACATGAGTTAACCGAATATATTTCGCGTTAAAAACCCTTCAGAGAACCGTTCACTTGGACCAGTGCGCAGCAACTGTCCGTTCGTGCATACGTCTCCCTCGCATATATTTTAGCTTACCTTGCACTCTGCCTTACGTAGGTAGCTACATGTGTCCCTACAGTTCGTTCTGTCTTTCTATGAAATACATTAAAATTTGATAAAAAATATTAAAATTCTATTACAACGTGTTATTGAAATAACTGAAAACCTCTTAAGGGGTCATTGTACAACTTTTACTATGGGACCAACTGAAATCGCGAAAAAAAAACAGGTGTCCCCTTCATTTTGTCGATTTATGTGAACACAAATATAGGGGTTTTTTTTCACGTTTCAGGGTTGGTCCCATAATAAAAGTTGTGCATACTGATAAGTACAATGACCCCTTAACAGGTTATCAGTTATTTCAATAGCACGTTGTACATGCAGAAGGAGCGATTAATGCATTATGCAACATGCAAACCATACCGATACTCGACATGTGTTTCGCCTCTCCACGGAGCATCCTCAGGAGATGTTGACTCGTCGACCGCTCGGACGCGAATCAAAGGGTAACCGTTTTTTGAGCTTTTCATGTTATGTGAGACAATAAAAAAAAAGTAAAAACCGACTTCAAAAGAATAAAATAAAAATTTTGAGAAACAGTTTTGGTAGTAGGTGCCTTTTATTCGGTTTGATTTAAGAAAAACTTGGCACCGATTTCCAAAACTGTTTCACAATTTTTTTTTTTTTTAATTCTATTTGAAGTCGGTTTTTACTTATTTTTTAAGTTTATTTTATTTAATAACTTCTTAGGTTTTCGCGATCACTACACATTATAATAAAACAAAGATCGCGTATACAACGTGTATCAGAAATGCGTGGTCATATTTGAAGAGCCTATTCAGGGGATGCTATCGAACAACTTTCACTATGGGACCAAACCTGAAATCACGAAAAAAATATCAGCTGATCCTTACATTTTGTCGAGCGACATCGATGATTTAGCAGGGAACAGCTGATATTTTTTTCGCGATTTCAGTGTTGGTTCCATAGTAAAAGTTGTCCTATGCTATGCCCTGAATGAGCTCTTAAAATATGACCACGCATTTCTCATACACGTTATATTATTTGAATTGGTCCTGAGGTTTCGAAAGCTTTGCAGCATTTCGTGATCGCAGGTAGACTAACGGCTAAAATTAATATCCAATCTATCTACGATTTACCCTACTAGAGATAGAAATTTGACATATTTTGTATAGAGCTTATGTCAAAATCCTATCTCTAGTAGGGCAAATCGTGGACAGATTGGATATTAATTTTGGCCGTTAGATGACAATCGTCTTTACAGATATTTCTAAAAAAATATTTTAATCTACCGTACAATATTATTAATTAAAATCGTTTCGATGCACGCAGTAATCACTCACAATATCATTATATTTTACAGTGTTGCGTGCTGTTTGGGACTTGATTATTTTTAGGACTGGGTTCCAAACACTTGGTAGTGGTAGTGTGGTGGTTTATTTTATTTTTCTATTTTGAGTGGCATTAACAATAGAAAGACAAGAGATTGCTTCAATCCCAGATGATTTGGTGTCATCCATTGAAGAGTTCCCTTCTTTATCTCCAAAGAGGTCTTTTTTTCGTTTTTTTTTTTTTGATGAATGTACATCAGATCTTCACCAAATGATACTTTCTGAATGCAAATACTTGACTTGTTGATGAATATACTAAAATCGCTATATGTATGCCTATAATATTTGAGGAGTTCCCTCAATTCCACATGGATCCCATCATCAATACTGGATTTTGATTTTATAAAAATGGGACCAATCTGGAAGTATATCCTTTCAAATAAAAAAATAATTCGGTTTATAAATGACGGAGTTCTGAGGTAACAAACATACATTTAAAAAAAACATACCATCGAATTGAGAACCTCCTCCTTTTTAGAAGTCGGTTAAAAATTTATATAAAGAAGGAACACCAAAATAATGATTCAATAATTCCATAAATTTTAATAATCAAAAAGTTTTGACATTTACAAAGTTCTGGAGTTCTGAAAAAATCCTGAAACTCCTAACTTGTAATATATGTACATGTGAATAAAACCTGACTTCTGGTAATCCTATTCGTAAGCCTTTGTCATGATTTCCGAATTTAATATGAATATTGACTAGGTATTGGTTCTGTTCTTGACATCGCTGATGAAGTGAAAGTGGAAAAACAGTTGTCATTTGGCGGGGGAAGAGGGGAACTCGTTGGACATACTTATAACCTGACTTAGTTATCCTCTTATTTTGTAAAGTAGTAATTTAGTACTCTTGTTATAATAAAACAAGATTAACCGGATTACATCGCGTTTATTACTTAAACTTTCCTTACGTTACGTTTTCCTGACGTTTCGAAAGCTTTGCAGCGTTCTTGGACTTAATTTGTTTTAGTATAATGTGAAGGGATCGCGAAAACCTAAGAAATTATTAGTAATCTGGTGATTGTTAAAGTGAATTATAAAATTATAGTGCTCTTGTGTTCACTATTATTTACTATATCCCTTGGTTCCTGATAAGTGGACATCAGTTCTATTTCAAGATAGGAGCTTAATACCATAAAGAAAGAGGTTATAAAGAAAGAAAAGAAAGAAAGAAAAATGATTTATTGCCACAACAAGACGACATGCGGTAGGGGCACATAAAAAATACTTAACTAGGTACATTTCTTGAATCATTTAAAGAAAGAGGTGTTTCATGATATATTTCAAACATCGGTATATCTAGTTTCACCGTGGTTTCAAGTAATTCATACTCTCAATTATTATATATTTAATTAATTTTAATTATTATAATTAATGTAACCCTTCCACAACCGAAGCGCCAGCCACCAGCTGATTAAACTTCACGTCAGTCAGTGTCAGTCCAAGGCGACGAAATAGCCTTGTCAACCGTGTGTTGCCCTGCATTATCGTACATATGCTAAATAGAAATAGTTTTACGAGTCAAATCGGAAATATAAAATTGTTATGTGGGCAGTTTCCTTCGATAAACGAAAATTCTTAGATATCGATATTGCAACACGATTTTAAATTTCTATACTACAATCTGCGAGGTATCAATCAAAGGCGGAAACAGCATTCTGTGGAGTCATCTGGGTTAAAAAAAAAAATGATGGCGAAACGAACTAAAGGCCCACCTGATGTTAAGCGGTTACCTCTAACTGCAATGTACTGCAAGTCAGTTCGCCAAACTAACATGAAGATGGAAAGTCTCATGTGATTGTAATTTATTAGTATCACTCGTGCTTCTCATTTAATTTGGCTTAAATACTACCCACTTTTTTGGTTGTGCGTGCATTGGGATGTATGCCCATAGTCCATCCCAGGTGGACCGACGACCTAAAAACGTGGCTGGGGGGGACAGGATGCGGAAGGCAGAGGACCGAGCGTTGTGGCGCAACTTGGGAGAGGCCTATGTCCAGCAGTGGACTGCGATAGGCTGAGTTGATTGATTGACTACCCACTGTTTACGCTGTTAGGGAAATGTTTCATGTCTTATAACAATTTGATTTGGAGAGCTAATTTAACACTCAAAGTAGTAGGTATGTATGTGCGTGAGAATGTACGTAAAAGTGTAAATTAAAAAAAAATACCAGCACAACCCATACAATCATTCAATCTTTCATTAACTTTACACATTCATACATTAATTTGCCACAGCCGATACTACATCGTATACCAAAATTACACATCGATTGAACGAGTGAAAGAAGCTTGGAATCCCTCACCAACTCATCCTCATTTGTCTTTCCTGTTCCATCATCAGAGTTTGATCACTATCTATCTATAACCTATTCATTGAAAAAATTCCAATGAGCTCAAACATGATACCTCTGCTGTAAGTTGGTGAGGAGTTGGGTATCCTGCAGATTCCGGGTAATGCTGCAGCACCAGGTTAAGGTTACCATGTTCTTGCAATATCATTAAAGTAACAAGATACCAAATTTCGATTCGATCAGACATGTGGAAGTTGTTCACATCCCTTCATCAACTAGAAAAGAGCTGATGATCTTCAAATGGCTGAATATATTTTCTTGAATCATAGCTAAGAAAACACTCGACCAAGTCGCCTTTCAAACAAAAAAAACTAGATCGAAATCGGTTCATCCCTTTGGGACCTACGATGCCACAGACATACACAGACACACAGATATTGCTGTATAAAATGCCGTTAAACACATAAAACCCTCTGTTTTCGTCGGGGATTAAAAATATTTAATCAAAACAGATTTATTAGGTTCTTTGCATTTGCCAAACACATATCAATAATTATTTTTAACGCATTTACGCATGCGAGGCGAAATCTAAAGATATAAATAGTGAAAAGAAAAAAATGCTACGCATGCGTAAATGTTTTAAAAATAATAAAATAATTAGTAAGGGTAGGCACATCTATACGACTTTGAATTAACTGCAAAGTTAGTCGAGTCGGTTAAGGAACACTGTTTCTTAATAAGATATCGCTAATGTCACCCAAAGACGTTAGTAAGTGGAGGTTAAATTCGATACCACGTGCTTACACGGCACTTGTTCACGGTAGCTTAGTGGCTAAAGCACTGGCGTACTGAGCCAGGAGTCGCAGGTTCAAATCCTGCTCGTAAGCGGTTTTTTCTTTCCACTATTTGTATCTTTACATGTCAATAAAATAATAAAATTAATGAGTTAAATAAATTGAATCCATGAATCAATGAGACATATTTTAAAAGACTTGGAATTATAAGGACACTACTATTAATTATATCAATTTGGACATATTTTAAAATGATATATTGATTAACTCTGTTGGTTATGTGAGTATATAAGGGCTCCTAATACAAGTTTCATTTTAATCCTGGCCAAAACTTCACCATAATGACACGCTTTTAATTGGTTTAACATATTATTACGACCATATCCGATACCACCAGTCTCCTTTCTTAAGACATTCTCAAAGTTACCTTAAAGCTCGTCCTTCAACGACCTTACCTTTCAAGATAAATCTGCTACTCGCCAAATCATTAATAATATTTAAAGACAAAGGTGGGAGGTACGCACGACTAAACTCGAGATTACCTACTGCGTCACATAATGTATTCATCGTTTTCAAAAAACTATTTTTATTTCGTCAAAGGTTCTGCGACCTGAAGAAAGAAAGAAAGAAAGAAAGAAAAATTATATTTCAGTCTCGGTAAAGGTGACAGAAAAAAAATAATTAAAAATAACACATTATCAATAAACTTGAAATTAACATGCCTGTATAAGACTAAAAAAAACCGGCCAAGAGCATGTCGGGCCATGCTCAGTATTATAGGGTTCCTTAAGTAGGTGTACAAACGAATCAAATCGAATATTAATCATGGCTATTTTAGTTTTTGCAATAATCAGCAGCATTCGCGACTAAGAGCGTGTTGTTAGTAGCGCCATCTAGCGATAAATTCAAGAAGCCAAATTTAAGAAGTCTGTCATGTCAAAGTTACTTTTTGTGATTTTTTCAAATAGAAAGTAGCTAAAGGAGCATTATTTGCTACGACCATTTTTCTCTAAGGTCAATGACCTTTGAACTAGGACGTTTTAAGTATTTTTCAGTTTTCTGTCTATAACTCAAAAATTATAATCACATTATACTCAAAATAATTTTAAAAGAGAGTTTTCACAAAGGTCTATCAATGTGGAAGATTATAAGTTTCTACGTTGCATAGTTTAGAAATGGCAGGGGGACACACATTGCAAGCCACTTTGGCGGGCTATATTTCGCAGATGGTACACCTGATAAAAAAGTGATGTATAAAACATTACCTTCATTTTAGTAGACCTATTCAATGATACCCCACACGAGGGGGTGCAGCGAAAAAAATTTTTTTTTCCCCATTTCACATGTATGGGCGCCACCCCTAAAGAACGTAAAAACTATTTTTTTATTCTTTTAAAATTGAGATCTATATGCAGACTATTTTTTAACAAAATTTCATTTACTTATGTTTATAACTGTAGAAGTTATTAAGCTGGAAAGGATTAGGACAGACGGACAGACGGACAGACTTCCAGACGGACAGACGGACAGACGGACAGACGGACGGACATGACGAAACTATAAGGGTTCCTTGTAGGACTTCGGAACCCTAAAAAGGCCCCCATCTCAGCATATATGCTACAACACCGATGTGATGTTGCAGCGCTGGAGCAATACAAATCACAAGTTTACGTAGGATCTAAGTAAAATTTAAGAATAGTAGCCGGTCAACGGCTGACGCAGTTAAGATCGTGATTTGTTTGACCTCTGAGACCCGGCGCGGGCGGAAAGGTCACGGAACTCGTAAAAATGGCGACTTAGATAATGCCAAAGAATATTAGGTGCCGACTTTGTAATTTAGGGTAACACGCAATTAAACAGGATAAGGATAATGAAGTAAAAAGAAAAGAAAGCCTTTGATTTGGAGTAGGAAAACTGTAATTATTAGCTGCCTACGCATCGTTGATTAAGTACGCTTCATCCTGAAAACGTAACTTTTGAGATTTTTTGTAGATATACAACGTGTAATTGAATGATTTAATGTTCCCCGAAAAATGATTAGGTTCAATCCACCTATCTCCATCCCCTTTTGTTCCACGAACTATAGGCAAAATTCATATATCGTGCGGGCGAGCAAAGACTTTAATGAACTTTGTAAAGAGTTCTCATTTGACCCATTTACTTCAAAAAGCTCTACGGTACGTGCTAAACCTTGACTTCTTTAGAATGACTGAATAATTAATATTCAAGTATTTTATGTAATACTAGCTGTGCCCGCGACTCCGTCCGCGTGGATGTCATAATTATGAACACAATGTCTTCAAGTATATACATATAAGCGCCTACACTGACGATTACACTATTTACCGACCATACTATATTTTGTTTTTACAACCAACCGGCTAAGGTGATGGAATTTCATGGAATCATCCCTAAACTTCCACATTCTGAGAAGACGCTCGTGCCCGGTAGTGGGAAGTAATTGGGTTGATTATGTTCAGTAATTCTATAACACTAACCACATCTCTTCTTATGCTGAGAAGAGCCCTAAACTTCCACATTCTGAGAAGACGCTCGTGCCCGGCAGTGGGACTGTAATGGGCTGGTAATGTTATGTTATTCTATAATACTAACATATCCAGTTCATTAACTCTTCTCATTTTGAGAAGAGGGCCATACCCAGCAGTGGGACAGTAATGGGTTTACTACGTTATGTTATTCTATATTTTCTAGTTTCATAACTCTTCTCGTTCCGAGAAGAGGTCCGTGCCCAGCAGTGGGGCAGTAGGTAATGAGCTGATTATGATATGATAATCTATTACACTAACAATATCCAGTTTCTTAAATCTTCTCATTCCAAGAAGAGGACCATGCCCAGCAGCGGGACAGTGATGGGCTATGTTATGTTATTCTATATTTTCTATAATACTAATAGAATCTAGTTGTATTTTTAGGAAGCTGCAATAACCAACAATCATGACCTCTACTTTGTATGCAACTTAATACAATAGAGGGGTCAAGCTGTATCGCTGGATCTACTCAACCGATTCAGATAAAACATACCCTATATTTTAAGTTAGACTAATACCAATACAAATGCTAAGTTTCATTACGATCCGTTCAGCCGTTTTCACGTGATGAGGTAACAAACAGACAGACAGACAGACAGACATAAAATTTTTAAACGATTGATTCGTGTTCTATAGCTTATTTCTAGTCCCCCTAGCCGGTTTTCGCGAAAAAAAACTCAATGTACAGACTTTTCGACCTTTACAGTTTTATTATAGTATAGATTTTCAACTCTAATCAATTGTAGTTTTTGTGCTTGTGCTAGTGATCGTTAAAATCAGTGTTAATTTATCCTATTACTATCCGTGGAAACCTGTAATTGGCTTAATGTAACCTATGCTAGCTGTTTATTAATTTTTATATAGCTGTTGGTTTTCCTAATTCATCATCCTCCTGCCCTTATCCCAATTTATTTGGGGTCGGCGCAGCATGTTTTTTTCTTCCATACATCTCATGGTTTTCCTAATTATAAATAAATAAATAAATATAAAATATTGAAATAATGAAAGGGAATTAGCATAACTTAACTGAGAGCTAAAAGATGGCACCGCGTCATTTTCATTTTCTATGAATGTAGTACCTACCTACACAACATTCAACTCAAGAGCAGTATATATTTTACAAAATTAAATAAGTAAGGAAACATGTGCCTAAGAAAAATAACTGTAAGTATATAAAACCGGCCAAGTGTGAGTAGGACTCACGCAGTAAGGGTTCCGTTCCACCCATCGACCTAGTACCCCATAAAAACTGATTTAATTTACGAGAGTTTATCAAAAGACATCAACGACGTACGCGAAATGTGATACGTGTGTACGTTGGTACCACCACATATGTCTATGTTTGCCCTACTTTTAGTATTTGTTGCTAAATTAAATAATATGCACTACAATCTGACTACGTTTGACGCTGGTATGTATTATCGTTTTGAAGATAGACCAGGAACAAAAACGTTGAACAAATGCATGTTTTTTGAGGTTTACTGTATGGGGACCCCCCCTTTGGATTTAGTTTTTTTTGTTTTTAGTATTTGTCGTGATACCCTTTATAGCAACACATATTCTGTGAAAATTTCAACCGGTTACCTATTACTGTTCAAAAGATACAGCCCTGTGACAGACAGACGGACGGACGGACAGCGTAATGCGAGAGTAATAGGGTCCCGTTTGGCACCCTTCGTGTACGGAACCCTAAAAACCGAAAGTTCACGAAGCTTGTCTCTTACAAATAAATACCCTGTTATCCCTACTTCCGCATATTTCAAAAAATAAGATACGGGTTCGACACAAATATTGGCTACCAAAACACGAAGGCCATATATCCGTAACAGATAACGCGTACCAGGCGTAGGCGAGACAGTAACTAGTGTCACAGCCTAGTTATTTATTGCAGTTCCCCCAAACTGTGAAAATGAACGGGTATCTTCCTAGACCTTGAGCCATAAACGTGATGATAATTTGTCATCCTGTGGCATTTATTGAAATAATTACTTAAATTTGTGCGTAGTAGTTCAGTATTACTGCCTCGTTGGTTTAGTGGTTGCAAGCGCGACTGCTGAGCGTAAGGTCCTGTGTTCGATTCCCGGGTCAGACAAAGTGTTATTGGGTTTTTTCATCATGAAAATTCTCAGTAGCAGCCCGGAGTCTGGATTTGTGTGCCCGGTCAATGGCAATAGACTTGCCCCCTAATACATGGGACTATAACATAACTGGCGAAATGTGAGTGTACCTACTATACACCTCTGCCTACCCGTTCGGGAAATACAGGCGTGATGTTATGTTATGTATGTTATGTTAGTTCAGTATTACTTTATTTTTTAAATTTTAGTGCTACTTAGTCGTGTTTGCAATGGTTATATTAAAGAAATGTGCGTGTAGACAGATTCAGCTAAATACCAATCAGTTTATACAAAGGTCCTACATTATTAATCCGAAATATTTTAAGTGGTGAATCTCCTCATCATTATAAACAACATTTACTATGGGACCAACCCCGAAATTGGGAAAAAAATCAAGTGTTCCCTACATTTTATCGATTTAAGTGAACACAAATGTAGGAACAAACTGATATTTTTTTGCGATTTCAGGGTAGGTCCCATAATAAATGTTGTTTTTTATGATGAGTACATACACCACTTCAAATATTCTGGATTAATAATGTAGGACCGTATACAACATGTTGATCTGTATCCGTGCCATATTTAAGGAGGTGACTATACCACTGATACTGAACACGAATCAGTAAAAAAATCAAAACCAAAAAAAATATTTTTTGTTAAATACCTATTTGTAAACAAACAAATTCCTCCTGTGTGTTTGAAAGTATTTCCACCCTTTGACAATGCCGCCGATGACTTATTTTCCGAGTCGTTCAGGATTTATTCTCGAACCCACGCTATAATTCTAAGTGAAAATGTAGGTATTAAATAATCGTAGATTTTTTTAAGTATTGTTAGGTGAGTAAGCATATTATTTTTCATCAGATCTAGAAATATGGCACGATTACAGATCAAAATTTTGTATACAAAGAGGAGATGACAATACGATATTAAATAAAACCCGTACAGAGTATCACATTCTGACTGTACCTACACACAAAATCTATCAAATCCAGTTAATAGTTTAGCCGTAAGAAATTATTTTAATTTTATTAAATTTTAATGTAGGACCATTTTTCTGGCATAGATCGTTAGGTCAAAGACCTGTGCGAATCCATATTATTTTAAATTCTCTTTCTCAATGATTCCAGATGATTACAAATGGTGTTACTTGTTATTCCGATATTTTAATATTTATTTTGTCCATTTATTTTTTATTTTTGTTAAACAACTATTTTATGTTTAAAGTGCTTATATGGACTAGTAATAACCGTGTTTTTATATTGTCATATTGTCATCTCCACTTTATCTCCACGTTGTATGTAAAAAGTTTTTGTGGTCTGATTGTGGCTTTAATTAAATAAAACTACATAAAAGGCGTACTATCTACAAGGTCAGTAAACAATAGCACAGATAATATAATACGGACAATAGTGAAATCTAATCTAAAGCCTCCTAAAATGACTATTACTGAGCTACGAGCTACATGAGTTACTACCGGGTTTACCGGAATGAAAAGTACCCTATGTGCTAATCCCGGATACATTCTACGTCCTATACTAAATTGGTTGAGCCTTGAGGGCGTAATTGAGCGATAAACATTCTCCTATAAATAGTATAACAAAGTCTTCTTGTTCTTTCTCAGAGTCTTTTCCCAATTATTTTGGGGTCGGCTTCCAGTCTAACCAGATGCGGCGAACATCAGTATTTTACGCGGACGAGCGACTGACATCAGACCTCCGCAACCCAGTTACTGGGTAAAACCATTCTAAGGTTAGAGATGTTGTAAGACTATTGGGCTTCCAGCCAAGGGGTAATTCCGTTAAAATGGATTTCACGCTAAGTGTGGCAACATTTTTAATTGGGGTAGAATGACATAATTGCATTGTACCCCTAACTACAGTGCGCGTCGTAACAATGTTACGATATCCGATGAAAATCCATTTTAACGGAATTACCCCGTGTCCGATATCACCCCGATCCATATTGTTTATTCATAACTTTCACATTCATAATACTTATTTCAATAAAACTCTAAAACAATTTTAAATATACATTATCCTGACAATAAACTACGTGATCAAACACATAGTTTTATGATTTGTTTATGCTTTAGACTCTTAAGGTTTAGACAAATCACAAAACTGTATATATTTATTTATTTATTTATAAAAAAACAAAGCTGTGTAGCTTTATTGTACCCCATAAAAAACATTACATTGAATATGCATTTAAACTATTGTACAAATGGCGGCCTTATCGCGATCAGCGATTTCTTCCAGGCAACCTTAGGATGGACAAGAATGAACTGGACAGAAAATGGGGTTGTCAGATGTGCAAATTCGATACATAATTTAATAATAAAATAAAATACTATACTACTACTATAAAATAACAACAAAAATATATTCTATAAATCCTAATAAATAATAAGCAACGGTAAAGTAATTAAAAACGACCACATACAGGAGAAGAAACATGTTCATAGCGACAAATAATGCTCCTTCACAAGCCTCTTAAACACTGGCAGCGATTGCGCTCTTCTAATAGGCACTGGCAATGCATTCCACAAACAAGCAGCCTGAACCGTAAAGGATTTGTCAAAAAAAGTTGTGGAATGCATTGGCATTTTCAGTCTTAAATTATTTGATGACCTAAGGAATAGCGTGTGAGTGTCGCAGAGGAATTCCAAACGTTTCTTCACGTAAAGCGGAGTAGAAGGAGAGAAAAGCACGTTATAAAGAAGCTAAAGAATATGAGCATTCCGGCGAAGGCGAATAGGTAACCACTTGAGCTTAACGCGGAAATCAGAAACATGGTCATATTTGCGTGAACCAAATAAGAACCTAATGCAGAAATTTTAAAGCCGCTCAAGTTTATTAAGTTGGTCTTCTGTAAGATCGAGATAGCTGACATCAGCATAATCAAGGATGGGAAGAAGGAGAGATTGTGCAAGCGCAGTCTTGGTGGTAGTCGGTAAGAAATTGCGGGGTCTTTTTAAAGACCCAGCAGATGCAAAGACCTTGCGACTAACTTCCTGTAGTTGGGCAGTCCAGGAAAAGTTCCAGTCCACGAAAATCCCCAAGTTTTTGACTTAGTAGCGGATTGTATATAGATTCTAAGCTAAAGTTATAAGGGATCGGATGAAAACGTTTCTCACATGCGAAAGGCCAGGAAACTATTATATGTCACAAACATAATGTCTAACCTTTAAAGTTGTTTTAAACCCACTCAGTTAAATCATTTTGCTATATCTATAAAACAGTACCGTTACTGCCTGACAGCGTGACTGGCAGACAAAAAACGCACAGCCTAAACCGCTGGACCTAGATTCTTTGAGTTCCCTAGAGCTGCACTTACGAGGGATTTTTTAAATTCCAAAGGGGTTAAAAGGGGTCATAGAGTTTGTATGAAGAAAAGACGAGAGCAAAGCTGCAAAGCCACGGGCGTCCAGCTAGTCTAAGAATAAATATTAAAATTGTCTGATCAGTGGTGCCAATGCTTCGACAATTGCCGTGTTTTCGATTTTCAGGCAAGAAAATTACAAAATCCATGGACTATGGCTGGTCTGGTATGGTCCGTGTGGTGCCGGACTTAAAGAATAGCACCACCCTTATCTCTTCTCATGGGTGTCGTAAAAGGCGACTAAGGGATTCACCAGAGGATGGGCAGCAGCGTTCTCTGAGTATTTAACCAACCAACTGCGATCACCAACCCGCCTGCCGTGGCGATTATGGCATATAAATCCCCCTTAATTGGGGGAGGCCTATGTCCAGCAGTGGACGTCTTTCGGCTGTAATGATGATGGACTATGGCTGTAACCCCATGACCGTAGCAAATTCTACGGCTTTCATCAAATTTTAGCAGATTTTACGGTTAAGTTCTCGATAAATATATCACTGCATGATATGTATCCAAACTCCAAACATATAAGTAAGTAAGTGCGTTCACCTTTTGCTTTTGTATCCGAATTCCAATCTGGCAATATTGTTTCTAAAGATTTTAGGGATTTCCCAGATACAATTATCTAGATTTTTTTTTCAACAAAGAAAGAGAAAATTGACGAACTTGAATTTTGCATGAAAAACAACGCCATTTAGCTGATGTTGAAAAGTTTTCTTTTTTTGGCAGTGCTACGGCCGACCGCTGATCTCTTTCCATATGAACACGGCTTTTCTACCGAACGTACACGGCCGCCTAAAAATTTCATTGGCAACACTGTGTCTGATACATACCGTATCAAAAAGCCCTGTTTCAGAATTTTATTAAAACTGTAAGTAAAAACTTGTCAGTTTAAAGTTATAACTACACTTCAGCAGTAGCTTACGTACTACTACTTACTTATTACTACTACTATAAGTACTTACACTGTTAATTTTCACTTGACAGAAGCAAGGTTTTTCAAGACTCCACGAACACTTGCTGAGGTTATCTTACAGACCACAAGAGAGTTTTTGCACTATCCAGCCTCACAAAGACAATTAAATTTTGAATTCGTTCCTTAGTTTCTTAAGGCTTACTACACACTATTCCGGCGGCACAACCGGCGGGTTTTTACAGCGCGGCATGCCCGGTGGCCGCGCCGCCTGCATAGTGTGTAGTAAGCCTTAAGAAACTAAGGAACGAATTCAAAATTTAATTGTCTTTGTGAGGCTGGATAGTGCAAAAACTCTACTTACCTACAAAGGCTACTACTTTAGGATTACAACCAACATTTACAAAATTCGTGCCCAAACTGAGGTCAGAGTGACAATTTCACTTGTTTACAGTTCATGCAAGACGCGATATGGCGCCTTGAGACACATCTTAATAACATAAACTGTGATATGAATCCTTCATGAATATTCATGGTATTAATTAAACACGTTTAAACAGTTTAAGCCTCTCTATACCTAATGATAACTTCAAATTTCCCAACCAAAGCTTTAGCTAATCGATAGATTGATGTATGATGGAATGCGGAATTAAGAGGCTGACAACACCTAAAAAATCAGACCTCTGCGGTCACTGTCACTGTCGTTTTGTACAGAACTAAAAGACAGGCAACGAGAGGAGCGACTTCGGGTGCGCCGCTCAATTTGAATGAAAATTAACAATATATTTTTTAATAAAAAAACTAAACGCTTATTTGTAAAACAGAAACAATTATGTTTTAGATTATTTTCTATCTTAAATGTTTTCTTAATTTCATTTATAATATTTGGTAAATAATAGAGATTGTTTGCTTTAAATCATGTTTTAAGAGGTTAGTTTACAATTTTTATCTGAGAAAACTTAAATAAAACGTGTTTTGGGCATAATAGAGTTTTAGGCCCGTATTCCAGAAGGATACTCAAGCGTTGATCTCTGTTTAAAACTAGTTTCAAGTTGAGCTTTGATTTTAGAACGTCCCTCAAGCAGAGATTTGTTGATCACAGTTCAGCTGAGTTTAGTTTCGTTTTATATTGTCACCTGTTTCGGTATTTGGGCAGATATTTGATCTGTAATCACTCAAGCGTGGTCCAGACTACGCTTGAGTAGAGATTTTTATTATATTTCAGGTCAAATTCGTGTGTTTTGTTGTTGAATTAAAGTTTATAATTACCGTTCTGGAATAAGGCCGATACTCAAGTAACGATTCTATCCTTAAGTAGTGATCAGGTGATTGGAGTTTAAACTGTACTTGAGGAAGCTTCTGTAATACGAGCCTTAGAAAATACGATCAAGATTAACATTTTTTTTTCACTGCCACAAACTGAATGGATACAGCTATAAATGTTTTTAAAAGAAGCCTATTTGGGGTATTTGGCTGTTGTCAGCGTCTTACAGTTTGCAGACTACCAGGCAGCAGTGGCGGATTTACGAAGCAGGCTGACTGGCTTGAGCCTATTATAGGGTGGCAGATTTTAGAGCCGGCAAATTTGGGGACAATTTTTTTTTGGCCGTCTTACAGAAATCACAAAGATTTCTATAAGACGGTTTTCTGCAGGCGTAGCATGACCACTGTAGACAAGCGTTTTGTCCTCGAAAGAAAAGTTAAAGTGACAGATAAAGTTCTATACAATGTAGTTTTGTCTATTCTTCCGTAGACAAATCTCTTGTCTACAGTGGTCATGCTACGCCTGCTGGTGTCTTGTAGAAAGAAGTCTACAAGACATTTTTCCGATAACTTTTCTTCTTCCCTTTCACTGATTAGTTCAGAAATAAACCCACAGCCAGCTAATCTGCACATTAACCAGTTAATCTGCGATCTAACTGGATTACGCACATTAACGGTAACATATCCTTTCGTCTATCCAAACGCCTTTTAATGCCCACGTCCATTGTTTAACTATTGTGTCTGCTAATTGGACGGATAAGCTCATATCGATTAGTTAAAGCTTTTAAAACAATCGTTACGCTTGTAAAGTTTACGATTGCTTTAAGCTATTTCCATTTCAAAGCCATTGGTTTTCTTCGACTACAAAAAGAGGGTTGACCTATTCTAGGGCCAACAGATAAATAAATCACGCTATCGAATAAACTGTGCCAACCACAGAAACAGATAGAGATCTAGAATGGTTGTAATCACAATTTTACTTGCAATTCATGCGTTGCAACGTTCAAACAAACTACGCTTCCCATATTGACGTCATTAATTTTATAAAAAATTTCTTTATTCAAATGAGTATTTACAGCTTTTGTTTCTGCAGTTAGAAACAGCACAATAAGGCATTTTTGCGGATTTTTGCTACAGTATTTACAGAAACAAGTCATAAGGCGTACTGAGAAAGGCTTTGAAATGCCCTGCACTATGGTGCAGAGTGTTGGCACGCGCGCCCTGCCCACTTTTCCATTCTATCTATTTATGTGGGGTCAATAGATTTGTAACAAATTCACTGAGTTCACTGACTAATGGTTTTAGAGACAGTTATCCATTGCTCTCAACTGCACATTCAAATAAATTGTAAGTAGCAGTAGTATGCAGAATTTAATCGTTACGCTGTATTGTAAGGATTGCTACGAACTATTTATAGTAAATCACTACAAATGATTGCAACGGACCGCTACGAATTATCAAAATGTTGCCAGCCTAAACTTCGAAATTTAATTATGTAACTACATTCACAAAATTATTTTTTATGAAAGCAAAGCAAGCAATTTTTATTAGCTTTTGCCCGCGGCTTCGCATGCGTGGAATTTGGAAAAAATATCAGGTTTCCCATACAAATTTTTACCCCCTTTAATTAATTTTCCTAAGATTAATTTAATGGCTAATTTTTCAAAAACACTTAAATACGTATTTCTTTGTTTTCAACCAAAAATAAAAATACAAATTTTCAACAAGAAACATACAGCAAAACACGTACTCAATGTAAGGTTTAATTGCTTCTAATCAGAGACCTCCGAACTTTCTTTTAGGCGCGAAAGTAGTGGGATTTTTTTTCATAAAGCGGCAAGTCTTTTCTGGCTGTTCTGGTTCTTATGAAACCATCTCTTGTTTCTAGGCCACAGTATATAATATAATAGTCTAACTTGCTAACTCCTACAAACAAAATAAAGGTTTAGTTCTTTCTCAACTCAACCTTATCAATCAAACCAAATTACTCCACCTAAAAGGCTAGAACATAAGCTTCAACAAAACAATCAAAAGTAATAACGAGAAAGCGCAAAAGCCTTCAGAGAGCAACCCCTGTAATAGTAGGGTTATTATCGGTTCGTTAACCCCAAAGGGTAGCAGGGGGTCTAGTTCAATTGATCTGAACGAACTAACATTACTCCACGTACCGCAAATTAAACAAGGTTTAGTTTCGAATGAGGTAGTAGCTAAGAAACATTAGTTTGTATAACTCAAAGCTACAAGTTGAAATATGCAGGTTCTAATTCATAACATAACATCACGCCTGTATTTCCCAGAAGGGTTAGGCAGAGGTACACCTCTGTACTATACATAGTACACCCACATTTCGCCAGTTATGTTATAGTCCCATGTAATAGGGGGCGAGCTTATTGCCATTGACCGGGCACAAATCCAGACTCCGGGCTGCTACTGAGAATTTCCTAATGAAAAAACCCAATAACACTTTGCCCGACCCGGGAATCGAACCCAGGACCCCACACTCAGCAGCCGCGCTTGCAACCACTAGACCAACGAGGCAGGTTCTAATTCAAATTGTTTTTATTTCACTTATGAAAAGTAAGTCGATTATATAGTTCCACGGTTCCAAATGATAGGTCCTATGGAGAAGAACCGGCAAGAAACTCCATAGATTATCCTACTTGATATCCTAGTATCCTAATACTAATAATATTATAAACTAGCCAATGCCCGCAACTTCGCCCGCGTGAATGTCGTTTATCACGCATCCCTCGGGAACTGTTCATCTTCCCGGGATAAAAAATAGCCTATATGTTAATCCGGGCTATTTTCTATCTGTATTCCAAATTTTATAGAAATTGGTCCAGCCATTCTTCAGTTATAAATTATGTAACTAACACGACTTTGAAGGTTGTGGAGATGTTTGGATTTTTGAATGTTTGTTAGTCAATCACGATGTAAGGGCTGAACGGATTTGGATGAAAATTAGTATACAGATAGAACATAACCTGATTTTAGCACACTTTTAAACCGTTTTGTTTAAAAACGAGTACAAAATTAGATTCATATAAGAACAGTCGGAAAAAATAAGTATGTTTCGCCCAGAAGTGCGATTACCCAGAACCTAGTGGAGCTGGAAAACAAAACGATCTAGGTCCTAGATCGTTTTATTTGCTAGCTCATTATAATTATAATGTACGCAAGCTACCACACACAATGGTTTAATGCGTGATCCCCGCTCTAAGACCTTCTCTTTTAAATAGGTTGGAGTATACAACCAAACCCAAGACCCTCCGAGGGACTGTATTATAAGGCTGCAGGTTCACTCTAACAAATAAGTACCCAGATATAGGTAGGACCATTCTTACACTTCTTTTCATCATCATCATCATCATCATTTCAGCCAAAAGACGTCCACTGCTGGACATAGGCCTCCCCCAAGCATCGCCACAACGACCGGCCCTGCGCTTTCCGCATCCAGCGGATTCCCACTTCTCTTACATTCGATTTATCACGACTGTCACTAGTTCTTATCTTATGGACCCTTCAGTAGCAACACTCAAGTATCTAGAGCTTACATAAACTCATCGTCATTTTTATTCTGGCGACGAACGTTATGTTGTAGACGCTACAGAAAATATCATTTATCATTGTTGTCTAACCCTTCCTTCGTCATTGCAATGACACATTTTTCTCGAGAAGTTAACTATAAGACGGATTGGTAGAGTAAAGAATGACTACGAATCACATTCCAGAAATATGTATACCTTTAATATCACGATTAAAATAATATTGTGGCAAGTTTTATGCTTAAGTTTTATACGTTGCTTGCTCCCACAGTATAATCAGAAGAAACTCAATTTCCTTGAATAATTGCATGGTACTGCTAACATTGCTACTAGCAATGTTAGGAGCAAGAAGGATATTTGAAAAAAATACTTACCTAAATGTTACAGATGATAATTTTTTTTTATCCTGATGCAATAGAGTCTATAAAGTAACATTTAGAATTGAATAAAACCCATTTTACGGAACCCTAAAAAGTAACGAGAAAATAACTAACTTAAAAAAAAGTAAAAACCGACTTCAAAAAGAATAAAATAATTTTTGAAACAGTTTAGGAAGTAGGTGCCCTTGATTCGGTTTGATTTAAGAAAAACTTGGCACAATACTGTATTAAGTTGTATTTTTACGAAAATGGGTTTTTACTTTTTTTCAAGTTTATTTTATTTTTCTATTTTGAGTGGCATTAAAAATGGAAAGACAAGCGATTGGTGCAATCGCGGATGATTTGCTGCCATCCATTGAAGAGTTCTCTTCTTTATCTCCGAAGATCTTTATCAGATCTTCACTATATGATAGATGAAAATATTAAAATCGCTATATGTATGCCTATAATATTTGAAGAGTTTCCTCATTTCCACATGGATCCCATTATCAGAACCGCATTTTGATAAAAATGGGACCAATCTGAAAGTATATAATTTCAGTTAAAAAAAAGAATTTTCCAAATCGGTTTGTAAATGACGGAGTTATGAGGTAACAAACATAAATAAATAAAAATACAATCGAATTGAGAACCTCCTCTTTTTTTTGAAGTTGGTTAAAGTTAAGAGACAGAACTTGAACTAATCGAACACAGACTACCTAGTTGGTTCATATTCATAATACTATTAAACTACCTAAAATCCGTCGGTCGTCGTAGTCGGTTAAAAAAAGAGTGGCATCGGGGTACGCCCGACAGAAGCGATGTATTTTTGCAAGCGCGGATAGAATGCGCGCGCGAATTATCGGTCACGTTTTTTCTCAGTGTCCTCCCCGAGCGCTTGAAACTTCGCTTCAAAACCAAACAAAACATGAATTAGCAAAGTGAAGTTTCTAGATTGCACACGTAGCATATCAGATAGTTATACGTATCTACTATAAGCAAAGTTTTCTCCTTTATTGTACCAGTTTGCAATTTGACAAATGCTGTAATCCAACTTTGCCAATTATCCACCAAAATAGCCTTTAGTGACCTTTAGTGAAGCTGCATTCAAACATCTGTAACACGCAGCCCTGAAATGTTTCATATCTGAAGTGACCGAACAATACAAGCAATAAAACGGGCGCGGGTTGCAGCACGTGCTAGAAACTATACTTCGATAGTGGTTTAGTTCTGCAAGTTTTTGTGATATAAAACTCTATGAGTAATATGACAGTCACAGTTGCGGGGTTTAGAACTCTTCAAGAAATAAGTTCGCTTTAATTTCTTTGACTAAGTACTATGAAATGAGCACGAAGCATCTAAACCTAAAGTTTTATATTGTCACTAATCATTCAACGTTAATAAGCTTCAGAATGTGAGTGATACTTGTTTACTAGAACATAAGAAATTGCATGCCAGAATCTCAATCTTAAAGCAGTAGAAATAAGCAATGTCGTAGCTAAGGTCATGCAATGAGCGCTCAGAGCAAGATTTGAATTTTGCGCTCACCATATCTTTCGCCCAGGACAAGCTTTGAACTTTGCACCCCCCAAAACTTACGCCTAAGGCAATATTTTAACTTTGCGCCCCCCGAAACTTACGCCCAAGGCAAGATTTGAACTTTGCGCCACCTAAAACTTACGCCCAAGGCATTTTGTATAGGCAGAGAAATGCATAAACTAGTGTTTTAAGTTTTTTTTTATTCGTTTTTTTTTTTCTTCCACAAATAACAAGCAACAATTCAGTGTTATTACAATAACATAAAAAACAATTATTTGTGTGAGACTGGTGCCTAAACTAAGCCCGAGCTTGTATTTTAGGGCTCCAATTTTAGTTTTAGTTTTAATTTTGGGTAAGTTCTTAATGTTATGTGCCCGTGTCCCAGCGACTTGCAGGCTACAAGTCTGTGAGTGTGCCCTCTTGAGGTTTGCGCCCCTGGCAGCTGCCCCCGCAGCCAGCCCCTAGCTATGACGCTGGAAATTAGTATTCTTTTTATTTACAGTAACCTCTAACTAGTAATTTGAAAGACATCATCTATAACCACGTCTGGAACTCAAGACACGTCTGTTTACTTGCATCAATCATTGTGACGCAGAACATTCCGATTGTTGAGAAACAACAGTAAAATATTATATCATATTGATTTTCGTATTTTTACAATGGATTGTTCTTCGGTGAATGGCTCGGAATAAAGAAATGAAATTTTTGATACAATTTTTTTTCTTAAAATTACGTCATTCGCTTCCATGTTATCCAGGTGAAATACAAGGAATTTGCTATTCATAGGCTTTGACTATCTGAGAAAATTAAAAAGAGATTTTTCAGAACAGTTCCAGAATAAAATAATGAAGTTTATTTTAAATGAAATTGCTTTTAAAAAAGCACAACTTTTTTAAAAGACTATCTGGCCTGTACAGGCTTGTATGATGTATCCAACACACCAATTTATTTGTCGCTGGCCAGGATTACACCAATTCAAAGAATTTGTTCTGGACTTCCAAGAGAATCAAGTGTCCTACTTGTGATAAAATAATAACGCGAGTAACAAAATTAGCCACATATGTAATCATTGCGTAGGCTCCAAATTGTCTTTATTTACTCCCAAGAAAACGTGACACGAGAAGCAACGCCTCATTTAATATACTGTGACGTCGAACTTTTGTCCCACGTGTTGTCTATGAATTCCGACAAATGATACGAGTCTACCCCATCCGTAGGTATCAAAAGGTAACAAAGGAATAATTTAATAATTTCCTAAGTTTTCGCGATCACTACACATTATATAGTAAAACAAGTTTAACCGGATTACATCGCGTATATTATTGAAATTGGTTTTCCTGATGTTTCAAATGCTTTGCAACGTTCGTGGTCGCAGGAAGACTAACTGCCAAAATTAATATCCAATCTATCCACGATTTGCCCTACTAGAGATAGGAATTTGACATAAGCTCCATACAAAATATGTCAAATTTCTATCTCCAGTAGGGTAAATCGTGGATAGATTGGATATTAATTTTGGCCGTAAGTTGACAAGCGTCTTTACAGATATCTCAAAAACTATATAATATACTATAAATTAACATAAGCACAAAAAACATTAAAAACACTAAAAATACACGCACATACTATAAAATACAAGTATTATGTCAAGAAGATAGGGAACACCGTCCTTCTATCTGCTAATAACAATGGACTACGACGTGTTATTGAAATAATTCAAAACCTGAAACGAATCGAGAGTAGGTTAATTGTTGTATCAAACCGAGTCTAAAAGTTTCATAGGACGTGACACTGTGCGCGAGACCGATGTCTTTTTTCTATCGGAGAAATGGCTACAGCATGTCACACCACCGGTAGTGGTTATGTGCAGCTTGCACCCACAAAAAAATGCGCCGTGAGCTTTACTTTCGCCTTGGATATCGATCCAATGGACATCCGGCCCATCCGGGCCGCGAGGACTGCTACGCATGACGTTTGCGAGTTTCGCGACCCATGACCCATCCAGCACGACCCACTTTCGTGCCTACCTTCTTTCTTTACACTTTCCTTCGGCGATGTCCGGACACGCCTGGACCGTCACCGCAACTCGAGGGCCGTGCAAAATGCAGACGGTAGACTCCCGAATCTATCGCCCACTCTTAGGGCGGCATCAAGTCGCCATAAAGACGCCTGCGCCGACCTGTCCTCCTGCGCTGGATCATATCAGCGAAGGAGTAGAATAATACGTGGGACACTCAGAAAGTTTTGCGAAACTAAAAAAAATTGTTCTATACGTACATATATTTTTATCAAATCTTTTCAAAGTACTTTCCACCAGCCTCTATACAAAGATTCATGCGCCTAAACCAGTTTTCAAAACACTTTTTCCAGTCCGCCGCAGACACCTCGTTTACAGCCTGCTCGAACGCAGCCAGCGCATCTTCCGGCGACGAAAATTGTATCCCTTTGAGCTGATTTTTTATTTTTGGGAATAAAAAGAAGTCACACGGTGCTAGATCAGGGCTGTAAGGAGGGTGACCCAGGAGTTTGACTGGCGTGCTGTCCAGGAAGTCCCTCGTTTTGAGTGCGGTGTGCGCAGGTGCATTGTCGTGGTGGAGCAATAGCCCGCGGAGCCCTGTGTTTGGTCGCTTGTCTCTTATAACAGAGAAAACTTCTGGCAAACATTTGGTAGTATACCATTCGGCATTAATGCTTCTTTGATCCCGTAAGGGAATTGATACCAAGTGGCCAGTCAAATTAAAAAAGCTAGCGATCAAAATCTTACCCCCGCTTCTAGATCGCTTCACTTTGGTAGGCGTTGGCTCATTTTGAAACACCCAAACAGTCGACTGGCGCTTGGTTTCTGGGTCGTATTGATAAATCCAGGACTCATCACCTGTAACGATGTCGTAAACACGCCGAGACGAGCCTGCTTCAAATTTGTTAAGCATATCACGGCACCATTCCACCCGGGCCTGCTTCTGAGCATCGGTGAGGTTGTGCGGCACCCAGCGTGATACTATCCTCCTCACGCGAAGATGGCTGTGTAGAATCTCGTGAACGCTTCCCGATCCAATCTTCAATATGTGTTGAATCACCTGATATGTAATTCGCCTATTGTCTTGGATTAAATTTTTCACTGCTAGCACGTTTTCTTCGGTAACAGCCGTCAAAGGGCGACCGCTTCTTTCGTCATCCCCCAAAGTTGGTCGACCGCGCTTGAATTCGTTATACCAACGATACACGGTTGCCTTGGAAGGGCCTTCATCCATGAATGCCATTTGAAGTCTATCGTACGATTCATCCGGTTTCAGGCGACACTTGAAATCGTATAAAATCATAGCTCTAAAATGTTCCCGGCGCAGATCCATATTTCAGTGAGACACAATACTTTGAATTAACTCGCAAAAAATGTGGAGGGAAATTTTGAAATTGGAACTTACTTATTTTTACTTATAAATAATCATATTTTCGAAAAACATTATAACTGGCCAGTCTCCCATATATAAAAACTTTTTTTCGCAATACTTTCTGAGGGGCCTGGTATTGGTTATTTTTTACAAAGTAAGAGTTGCCTCATGCCGAGTCTAAAAGTTTCACACGACGACGCGACGCTGAGCGCGAGACTGATACCACAGAATAAGGACGTTAATACCTCTTTATACAGTGCCGATGCCTAGCGGAGGTAAACAGAACACGTCATATTTTTATCCTTTGGGAAAACCCGCGGGGGTGCGGGGCGGGGCGAGCGGAGCGTGTCGATTAAATAGGTGTGACAACAAAAATTACCAATATCTTCCAAAATAATTTAAAAAAACGGCCAAGTGCGAGTCGGACTCGCGCAGTAAGGGTTCCGTACCTCTCAACCACCTGATACGTCGTGATGTTATGTTATGTTATGTTAAGTTTGACGCTGGTATATATTACCGTTTTTGAAGATAGAGCAGGAACAAAAACTTATGAAAAAAATGCATGTTTTTTGAGGTTTCTTTTAGACCTTTTTTTGTTTTTAGTATTTGTCGTGACACACCTCATAGCAACACATATTCTGAGAAAATTTCAACCGGTTACCTATTACCGTTCAAAAGATAAAGCCCTGTGACAGACAGACGGACGGACGGACGGACGGACAGCGTAGCGAGAGTAATAGGGTCCCGTTTGTCACCCTTCGGGTACGGAACCCTAAAAATGAAATTAATGTAATCTTGTTGTGCAATAAAGAGGATTATTATTATTATTATTTGTATGTCTTTATTTAATCACGGCTCATCCTCCGTCAGGAAGATGTCCGGACATTTAGAAGGCTTGCCAGAGGACACAGGTCCAGCTAGCAGTTGCCCCTTTGACAAATTTACTCTATGATGGGATGGGGCACGAACCGAAGACAGTCCACAGCTGCACTATAGTAGTACAGTCATATTCCATCTCGGGATGGTGCAGAACTATTGCGAAATATGGGAACTAAAATAATTATGGCTACGGATATGGGTGTTTGATGGAACTTTGAACATTGAAATATTTATATGGCAGACGGTGACTCGCCAACTCACTGGCTGGGCCCCCTAAATAGCCGCCACTACAGGCGACAGAGAACAAACAACGGTATGAACGGCTAAGGGTGTAGAGAGGTGTGGCCTATTATTATAAATGTAAATGAATAATTACTTAATAATTTCTTAGGTTTTCGCGATCACTATACATTATAATAAAACAAAGTTTAAATAATATACGCGATTTAATCCAGTTAAACTTTGTTTTATTATAAAGAATAATTACTTATCAATTTATTACAATATTTGTTATTAAAAACAAAATTGTTTGTTTTGTTATTTGTTGAGTTCTCTAAAGTTTTAAGCTATTTATATAACATGTTGCATGATCACGTTCAATTCGTCCGCAAGCGTGTTAATCATGGCAATATTCCTTTCGACCGATAATAATCGTAGCGGTCTTAGTGCGGTGACGATGAATGTGTTGATAATAATCAAATATGCCAAAATTATTATTCCGGACACGATGTGCAAATCAGATAAAAGCTATAGCAGACAAGTGGCGCCCCCATCAGTAAAAAAAAATCGCACTTTTTCTATCTACAAATACAGCGAAGTATAATTTACAGAGTCAATAGTTTCTGATTAAACTACAGTACCTGTACTTCAATAGTTAAAAACGAATTTTCGATAAATGATGTATTCAGCGAGTAATATTTTTTTACTGATGGGGGCGCCACTTGGTTGCTACATTATTCCCCTTAATAACTCGTAAATGTTCCACCTACACACAGATTAACAGTTAGGGGACGTGTCATACATAAATATACACCTATACAAACCCCGCAAGGTAAAAAACAAGTCATTAGTAAGCAATTCAATTCGCATTCGTGTCTGTGTATCACCCGCAAAGGAATTGGAAACATGTTTCAAGCGCCAAGACACTTTATATCTAACTGTATACATGTACCTATTGACCAGTTGACCTATGAAAACTATCACGTGACTTGAAACATCATTTAAACACTCAGAGCAATAACATAGCTTGTTACATTTCTCTGAGATTATACAAAAATAATTGGCGCCTTCTTTAATGAGCTAAGCTTACCTTATCAGCTGTTCCCTACATTTGTGTTCACCTAAATCGACAAAATGTAACGAACAGCTGATTTATTTTTCGCGATTTCAGTGTTGGTCTCATAGTAAATGTTGTTCATACTGATGAGTACAATGACCCCTTAAAAGGTTTTCAGTTATTTCAATAACACGTTGTATAATAACAAAAAATAATAATTACTATATTCTTTTTTTTAAGGCATAAGTACGGTGACAGCAGGATAGAGCGATGCCTTATGAATAAGTGTAAAAAATACTTCATCACAAAACGTATATTTGACACTAGTCACCTTACCCATACTATGTAAAAAAGATTATAAAGGATAGGGTACGCGCGGCATTTATCCCGAGTTTTGTACGCTTTATTGCGGGTTTGCAAAATACAAAATCACTAAAACAATTAGTATAAGGCTAATAGTTATTGGTATTCGATTGTGTTTTGGTAGTATAATAATAGCCTTTCAGTTTCGGGAGCGTTTCCCTGACAGCTAGTATAAGTACATAGTATTGAAAGAAAAAAAGAAAAAACTTAAATTACTTTGCACAGGACAGTGATAGCAATAACAATAAAATTACAAACTAAATAAGACACAAGTATACATAAATTTGCTGCCGGGCATGCCCTCGGCATTCCTATGCCGAAAGGGTCATCAACTCAGCATGTGTTGGGCGTGGAGCACCCAGCGCTGATTTTCAGGTGCCACCCCTATTCCCCTACACACGGCCGAAGGAATTGTTTATTTATAGATAAAATCATAAGTGTATTGGTCTAAGGACGAAACACAATACTGCGATGCGATGTCGCATTGCAGAAATCTACGAGGACGCACGACGCTTCACAAAAACTTGCGACATGACTCACGTCGCGCATTCCTGTGGTCTCATAGTTACCCAAACTATGGCCAGCAAGAGGCCTTGGCGTATGAAATCGCATCGCATCGCATCGTAGCGATTCCGGTAGCAGTTTTTTGCGTTGCAAATTCACATCGTGCCCATGCGCAGTTTTGTGTTTTGACTTTAAAACAAAAAACTGTGTTGAAATAAATAAAGCTATTTTGAAAAACAAAAGCTGTTTTTTATTACGTAGCAACAAAGAAA
Organism: Asteroscopus sphinx; assembly: GCA_949699075.1. NCBI lineage: Eukaryota > Metazoa > Arthropoda > Insecta > Lepidoptera > Noctuidae > Asteroscopus > Asteroscopus sphinx. The sequence continues at coordinate 23,577,670 of OX453005.1, read as the reverse complement.
GTAAGGAGTAAATACTAATATTCATCTGATTAGGAAGATACAAGAAGCTGGCCAGGTACATAAAAGTATGTACACTTACGTCTAACTGAAATTGAAATTATGTTTTATTCTGATTGTTTCAAAAAACTTCTCTCTCGAATGAATCTGTTGAAAATATTTAACTTAAAATTTTAATGAAATCATATCACTGAAATATAGTTATGTTTGTCTCCTTATCCTATGTTTATCAGTAACTGGGTTGTCAGTGACAAATTGACATCATTACCCGCCGGTGTCAGATTGCACGGCTACGCCAGTCAGCCTTACAAGATTCAACTGATTTAAAGAACGAAGAACTTCCGGGATTATTTCTGAATAATTCGATGTTTTTTTTAATATACTTACTACCACGTTTTTGAAACGAAAGCAAGTTAACATTGCATTGTCATCCAGTTCTGAGCTACATTTAAAGTTTCAAGTATCTAACTCATCGGGAAGTTAGTTTGAAATCGATTGCAAAATTTGAACCGAACAGACAGACTAGATGGAAAGCGAGTTAATAAAACGTGGTACAAAAAAAGCACTTTTTCGTTTTGTTGATTATTTTCGTATCGTTCAAACGTTTTTGACCTTCATTGATTTGCTTTCGTTTTGGTGCTTAGTGTATATTTCGTTGTCAACGAGTGAATGCGTTTTTAACCGACTTCAAAAAAGGAGGAGGTTATCTATTTAGCTGGTTTTTAGGGTTCCGTACCCGAAGGGTGACAAACGGGACCCTATTACTCTCGCTACGCTGTCCGTCCGTCCGTCCGTCCGTCCGTCTGTCACAGGGCTGTATCTTTTGAACGGTAGTAGGTAACCGGTTGAAATTTTCTAAGAAATTGTGTTGCTGTGAGGTATATCACGACAAATACTAAAAACAAAAAAAAGTCTAAAACCAAAGGGGGTCCCCATACAATAAACCTCAAAAAACATGAATTTTTTCAACGTTTTTGTTCCTGCTCTATCTTCAAAACGGTAATATATACCAGCGTCAAACTTGGTCAGATTATAGTGCATATTATCTAGTTTAACAACAAATACTAAAAATAAGACAAACATAGACATATGTGGTGGTTCCTGCGTAAGAAAGACATGCAAAAATTCATATTTCGCGCACTGTACGTTGATATCTTTTGATAAACTCTCGTAAACTAAATCAGTTTTTATGGGGTATCAGGTCGTTGAGAGGTACGGAATTCTTACTGCGCGAGTCCGACTCGCACTTGGCCGGTTTTTATTTAATGTTCTCCTCGGTAATTACTCGACGATTGTAGTTTGTTTGTATATTTTAGTGAACTTTGTAAATCGTATAATTAAAGATAAAAATAAAGATATTTATTCGCAAAGATATGGCACAGAAAATGTTAAATATACATGTTTTTACACATTAGGTGTCCGACAAATCCACCTTTAGTAGGCATGCGAATTTTTGTGCACATATGTTTAGTGCTTTATTAGCGTAATCATATGAAAAAATTACTCTATACATTACAAAAGCTTATGTAATTAGAAAAGCATTATTTCAACAATTATTATTTTCATACATTTATGTAAATTAAATTAGTATATTTATCTACACTCGTATCGTAAAATTCGAATTATGAACTCGAAAGTAATGACATACTTTACGCACATGCACCTGTTATGAATTTAAAAAGTTTCATTACGATACAGTTTGCTGAACAAAACAATGCGGTAATTTTTTTTTTTTCCATAACCGCACCCTTCAGCCTAACTAAGGAGTTTTTAATGCCACTTCGACCTAACCAAGGAGTTTTCAAACCTTTTTTTTAGCAGTCGTACAGTTTGGCACCAATGAGTACACAAAATTCAGGGTGGCGCCACTTGTCATACATTGAAAATTTTTATCGTTTAAAATCGCGTTTTTGGCAGAACTTTTGATTGTCATATTGCTTTTAATTATATTTAAGTGTTTACAGGCATATTTTTTGTATGATAAAACAGAGATTGACGGAATCCTGACAAGGATAGAAAATTAGTTCCGATTATAATGTTGTCGCCAGACTATATTTTATTATCTGTGTAGGCGCGCACCAGCGCGCGTGCGCGGCCGCGCGCCCTACCTACTGGATTTGGACATCGTTACTTGTAAATTTATTGTTATTGTTTACGTTATTATTATGGTTTTGTATGTCGAAAGTTTTATTCTGGGCAAAAATATCTGACTACAGCAGTGATACTGAACTGTGGAGAATATGACCCCGCCTGAATTTCTGGATGCAGCAACGTAAATGACGAACAATCTTTTACCAGAGAAATCAAGAAAAACAACGACAATTTTACCAAGATTTTGACTTTGGTATTTTATTTAAAATTATATGAGTGTAGATAAAATAGTGTATGAAACTGACATAATTAGGTATTAAAACACTCGTGTGATACTATTAAAAACCTCGCCTACGGCTCGGTTTTTAAACTCACACTCGTGTTTTAATAACCCCTATTATGCAACAGTTTCATAAACTACTATTATAATTCATATGTTACATTTTGGAATCCATAAATTCATTAATTGTATAAAAACATTTTTCAATCAAAGTTTTAAATAAGCGTAGAGGAGTTCTCTTTAGCATTGTGGAATATGGTTGTAAACTTTAATGGACATTAAATAGCTGTTTCTCTGATGAAGAGTACTTCTACATTGATTATAAATGGAATAGTGTTATTGTAGACTAAGGAAAGTTATAATTTTTAGAAGTTAAAAACGATAAGCGTCAAAAGCGTAAAACAAGTCTTTGGCAGAAATAAGCACAATGTTTAACACGCTTACGATTTTAAGCCGTTTTCCCAACTTTACATGTTGGTCCTAAGTTTTAATAATGTTAACGGTGTACAATAAAGAATAGGTATTCTATCTATCTATCTAAATGAGAGTCCTGAATGTAGTTTGTTCAGAATCAATAGGAGAACTGATTGGTATGGTTTTTATACCATGTTACATTTTTACCCAATGTTGTTTTTCATATTTCATCGTGGATTCTAAGGATAAATAAGCATATCAGTGGATCTCGAGGAGACCCAGGAAGACCAGTGAAATGAGTTTCCGTGTGACAGGTAACCCCTAAACGTTATCCTGCAACTATCATCATCTTCATTTCAGCCCGAAAGACTTCCACTACTGGACATAGACTCCCCCAAAAGGGGGTATTTGCCATAATCGCCACGATTGGCAGGTGGGTCGGCGATTGCAGTCAGAGAACGCTGCAGCCCATCCTCTTGTGAATCCCTTAGTCGCCTTTTACGACGCCCATGAGAAGAGATAGTGCAATTCTTTACTCGAGAACTTAATGATGCCTAAAAACCTTGTGATTTTGAAAAAAACAAACATGGTATCCTAATTGGGGTGTCAATAATTCTATTACGTTCACGTTTATAAGTAAGCTCTAGCAATGCACTCGATGCAAATATAGCCCTTTAATACTGTGATATTTCACATCATAAATCATGCACAAACTCAAATAAACTACGACAACATGTATTTCTGAAAAGCAAACGATTACGTTACGAACTTCGACATCACATAAAAAACATGTTTATATTATAATGTAAGGTCTCAGGGAGGAATGAAAGTCCTTGAAACGACCCCCACGCTCTATCGCCATATTTTCCGAGATAAAAGGATCGATCTGACAGATAAAGTTGTTCAATAGTTCACGTCCTCATTTCTAAACATTCTGTAGAATGATGAAGGATTCGAAGAATGAGTACGATCAACCGCATAATTATCAATGGTAACAAAACCATTAGCAGATAACTGTTAGTATGTACGTTTCATACAAACCATTAGCGCGTAAATGTAAGTTTCAAACAAGACAGTCTCTGCTTAAACTGGCCTTGTTGCCATCGATATGCGGTTGACTGTACCTATAAGCCTTATCTCGAAATACTTTTTTCATTGGCGTTTAGATAAATTTTGAGTTAGTTTAGTTACCAGGCCCCTCAGAAAGTATTGCGAAAAAAAGTTTTTATATATGGGAGACTGGCCAGTTATAATGTTTTTCGAAAATATGATTATTTATAAGTAAAAATAAGTAAGTTCCAATTTCAAAATTTTCCTCCACATTTTTTGCGAGTTAATTCAAAGTATTGTGTCTCACTGAAATATGGATCTGCGCCGGGAACATTTTAGAGCTATGATTTTATACGATTTCAAGTGTCGCCTGAAACCGGATGAATCGTACGATAGACTTCAAATGGCATTCATGGATGAAGGCCCTTCCAAGGCAACCGTGTATCGTTGGTATAACGAATTCAAGCGCGGTCGACCAACTTTGGGGGATGACGAAAGAAGCGGTCGCCCTTTGACGGCTGTTACCGAAGAAAACGTGCTAGCAGTGAAAAATTTAATCCAAGACAATAGGCGAATTACATATCAGGAGATTCAACACATATTGAAGATTGGATCGGGAAGCGTTCACGAGATTCTACACAGCCATCTTCGCGTGAGGAGGATAGTATCACGCTGGGTGCCGCACAACCTCACCGATGCTCAGAAGCAGGCCCGGGTGGAATGGTGCCGTGATATGCTTAACAAATTTGAAGCAGGCTCGTCTCGGCGTGTTTACGACATCGTTACAGGTGATGAGTCCTGGATTTATCAATACGACCCAGAAACCAAGCGCCAGTCGACTGTTTGGGTGTTTCAAAATGAGCCAACGCCTACCAAAGTGAAGCGATCTAGAAGCGGGGGTAAGATTTTGATCGCTAGCTTTTTTAATTTGACTGGCCACTTGGTATCAATTCCCTTACGGGATCAAAGAAGCATTAATGCCGAATGGTATACTACCAAATGTTTGCCAGAAGTTTTCTCTGTTATAAGCAACAAGCGACCAAACACAGGGCTCCGCGGGCTACTGCTCCACCACGACAATGCACCTGCGCACACCGCACTCAAAACGAGGGACTTCCTGGACAGCACGCCAGTCAAACTCCTGGGTCACCCTCCTTACAGCCCTGATCTAGCACCGTGTGACTTCTTTTTATTCCCAAAAATAAAAAATCAGCTCAAAGGGATACAATTTTCGTCGCCGGAAGATGCGCTGGCTGCGTTCGAGCAGGCTGTAAACGAGGTGTCTGCGGCGGACTGGAAAAAGTGTTTTGAAAACTGGTTTAGGCGCATGAATCTTTGTATAGAGGCTGGTGGAAAGTACTTTGAAAAGATTTGATAAAAATATATGTACGTATAGAACAATTTTTTTTAGTTTCGCAAAACTTTCTGAGTGTCCCACGTATAATGTGTAGTGATCGCGAAAACCTAAGAAGTTATTAGTTTAGTTAAAGTAGTCTGTCTGCTAACAAATCGGTCACGTGGCAATAAAACATTTGCTTATATAAAAAAAAAACTCAAAATTAAGAAGTCACAATGTGTTTGCTTCTTTATTTTTTTGTCGTACCTAAGTAGGCAGTTACATCTGCCGCATGCCGGAGGAGCTATGGGCGAAAACAACCACACAGTGGATTCCAGACAGCAGCAAACGACAACGCGGCAGGCCCAGAAGGAGATGGCGGGACGAACTTGACTACTGTCTGAAGGATTGGCCCCAGAAGGCAAAAGACAGGGACAATTGGAAAAAGGGAAGGGAGGCCTTTGCCCTGCAGTGGGACACTACAGGCTGATAATAATAATAATAATAAGTAGGCAGTAGAGGTAAAATCCTAAATGTCGAGTTACGTTATTTTTTTTTAGACTTAAGACTGTATACCGAAAGAGTGCAAGAAAACTGCTATGTAGGGTAACAATAATGTTTTTATAATGTGCAAGTTATTTTTCAATTATATGAATAAATTGACTCGATCAAATAAAAGATATTCTGCATTTATTTAATTTCCCTTAGGATACCGTCAACGGCGTCAACTAGGCTACAGTTAAAATGTATGCATAGGTACGCTAAATTTTCAAAACCTTTTACAGTGTTTGTGTATGCGATAGATTTTTCACGCCTTTGCGTTGAATTCATAGACATGAGCTAGTAGAATAGTTACTGTGCTGTGACAGAACACTGTCCGGGCGTTCAAATGGTAGCTCAGCACTGTTCTGCTCACTGCTCTGTCTCGCTGCCCTGCTCTCGTGTGAAATAGGCATTAGTTCTGTAAGAACCCACAGCCACCCGTTTTTTTAATAAAATATCAAACTTAAATAAATGGTGTTCATTAGCTCACCCCATCATGCCTTTTGGGCCAACTGAGTTATAATTTTTGCCTATTTGGGATCTATTTTTAACAGATAACTACTAGAAGTTATTTATTGTTAAACCAGTACTTCAAAAATCCTACTAATATTATGTTAATGCGAAAGTATAGATGTTTAATTAACCTGCCAGGTGGACCGACGACCTAAGAACGTGGCTGGGGGGGACTGGATGCGGAAGGCAGAGGACCGAGTGTTGTGGCGCAATTTCGGAGAGGCCTATGTCCAGCAGTGGACTGCGATAGGCTGAGTTGATAGATGTTTAATTGTTTGTTTATTTGCCCTTCAATCCCGCTGAAACGGCTGAATGGATTTGGATGAAGTTTGACACACAGATAAATGTTACTTTTTATCCCGGAAAAATTAGCAGCTTCCGAGGTATGCGCGATAACGTCTTTTTGTGATAAACCGAAATATGAGCCAGCGAAGCCGTGGGCAGAAGCTAGTTGATAAATAAATAATACAAAACTAATAATAGACTACTAGAACTAACCGGACTTAGTAAGTTTTCCAAAACATCGGTTTCAATTAAAAGTTACTTATAGGAGGAAATTAATTATCATTCCGTGCTTGGCTTCGAAGGCCTGCCTCAATTGGCAGTCCAGTCACGTTTTCCATTGTTTTCTCCATAATAAGTAATATAACATTTTCTTTATAAACTGGGTTATTAGTTCAAAAATTACAGTAATTGTATACAACGTAGGTTTTCGTGGCTAAGAAACTTTTCTGGTTCTCTTACTCATCATAATTTGCAGCCAAACTAACATTTAGGCGCTAAATCAAGAGTTACAAGCCATGCACAGAAGCGCTTACCAAATATTGAGGTTGTAAACAAGTGCTAAGACTTAGGAGTAATAGTTCGCTCTAACCCTAGTATACCCCCGAAATGGGCACAACTTCTTGTCGCCTTAGGTTCTTTAGTGGCGATAAAATAGAGTTACAGAATGAATCAAGAGGCATAAGAGTGCTATAGCGGAGCTACAATATTGCTACCCAAGTCTTCGAGCGCTATGAAGGTGGCAAATAGGTGAAAATTTTCTTTATACTATTTTCCTTGACATCAACTCCTTGGGTTGCAGATTCTCTTTTTAGGGTTCTGTACGTAAGCAAAGGTGGACCGATGACCTGGTGAAGGTCGCGGGAATCCGCTGGATGCGGAAGGCACAGGACCGGTCGTTGTGGCGATGCTTGGGGGAGGCCTATGTCCAGCAGTGGACGTCTTTCGGCTGTAATGACGTAAGCAAAGGGTGCCAAACGGGACCCTATTACTCTCGCTATACGCTGTCCGTCCGTCCGTCTGTCTGTCACAGGGCTGTATCTTTGTAACGGTAATAGAAAACCAGTTGAAATTTTCACAGAATATGTGTTACTATTGGTGCCTATCACGGCAAATACAAAAAAAATACTAATACCAAAGGGGGTCCCCATACAAGATATTGTGTATGGTGTCGGTATTTGTGTATAACTATTTATATTGTACTACCTGCTATTAATAAATATTAGTCTTGGTCAAATCTGCGTATCATTCACATCATGGTGGCAGTGGTGGTGGTGATGTTGTTACAGAGCGGTCGGCCAGTCGAGTTTGCCTCGGCGACCCTCACAGACACGCAGTGTCGTTACGCACAAATTGAAAAGGAGCTTTTAGCTATTGTGTATGCCCTGGAACGTTTCCATCAGTATATTTTTGGGCGAAATAATATTACAGTGGAAACCGATCATAAGCCACTGGAAGCGTTGTTTAAAAAATCTTTAGATTCGGTTCCCGCGCGTTTACAGCGCATGATGTTGCGCACACAGGGTTATGATTTTACTGTAGTGTATAAGCCGGGTAAATACATGTTCGTAGCCGATACGTTGTCACGGGCAGCATTAACGGATAGTGTAAAAGAAAGTATTTCTGAAGAAATTACAGAACAGTCGTGTTTTTTATTAGAAAACGTGAGATTTAGCGATACTAAAATGCGTTTAATTAGAGCAGAAACTGCTAATGATAATGAGTGTCGGTTATTAATAAAGTACATTCACAGCGGATGGCCGTCCAATAAATATGAAGTTGATGAACATGTGCGGGCACAGTGGTCGCATAACCAAAGTTTTGAATACGTAGATGGCATAATATTTAAGGATAACTTGGTGTACCAGGCCCCTCAGAAAGTATTGCGAAAAAAAGTTTTTATATATGGGAGACTGGCCAGTTATAATGTTTTTCGAAAATATGATTATTTATAAGTAAAAATAAGTAAGTTCCAATTTCAAAATTTCCCTCCACATTTTTTGCGAGTTAATTCAAAGTATTGTGTCTCACTGAAATATGTATCTGCGCCGGGAACATTTTAGAGCTATGATTTTATACGATTTCAAGTGTCGCCTGAAACCGGATGAATCGTACGATAGACTTCAAATGGCATTCATGGATGAAGGCCCTTCCAAGGCAACCGTGTATCGTTGGTATAACGAATTCAAGCGCGTTCGACTAACTTTGGGGGATGACGAAAGAAGCGGTCGCCCTTTGACGGCTGTTACCGAAGAAAACGTGCTAGCAGTGAAAAATTTAATCCAAGACAATTGGCGAATTACATATCAGGAGATTCAACACATATTGAAGATTGGATCGGGAAGCGTTCACGAGATTCTACACAGCCATCTTCGCGTGAGGAGGATAGTATCACGCTGGGTGCCGCACAACCTCACCGATGCTCAGAAGCAGGCCCGGGTGGAATGGTGCCGTGATATGCTTAACAAATTTGAAGCAGGCTCGTCTCGGCGTGTTTACGACATCGTTACAGGTGATGAGTCCTGGATTTATCAATACGACCCAGAAACCAAGCGCCAGTCGACTGTTTGGGTGTTTCAAAATGAGCCAACGCCTACCAAAGTGAAGCGATCTAGAAGCGGGGGTAAGATTTTGATCGCTAGCTTTTTTAATTTGACTGGCCACTTGGTATCAATTCCCTTACGGGATTAAAGAAGCATTAATGCCGAATGGTATACTACCAAATGTTTGCCAGAAGTTTTCTCTGTTATAAGCAACAAGCGACCAAACACAGGGCTCCGCGGGCTACTGCTCCACCACGACAATGCACCTGCGCACACCGCACTCAAAACGAGGGACTTCCTGGACAGCACGCCAGTCAAACTCCTGGGTCACCCTCCTTACAGCCCTGATCTAGCACCGTGTGACTTCTTTTTATTCCCAAAAATAAAAAATCAGCTCAAAGGGATACAATTTTCGTCGCCGGAAGATGCGCTGGCTGCGTTCGAGCAGGCTGTAAACGAGGTGTCTGCGGCGGACTGGAAAAAGTGTTTTGAAAACTGGTTTAGGCGCATGAATCTTTGTATAGAGGCTGGTGGAAAGTACTTTGAAAAGATTTGATAAAAATATATGTACGTATAGAACAATTTTTTTTAGTTTCGCAAAACTTTCTGAGTGTCCCACGTATATACCGCGTTCATTACGGGCTGAAATGTTACAACGTTTACATGACGGGCATATGGGGATAGATATCATCATCCTCCGAGCCTTTTCCCAATTATATTGGGGTCGGCTTCCAGTCTAGCCAGATGCGGCTGAACATCAGTATTTTACACGGAGCGACTGCCATCAGACCCCCGCAACCCAATTACTGGGTAATACTGACATTCGGAGGTTAGACCAGTTGTCAGACTTTTCAGGCTTCTGACTACCCGTAACGACTGCCATAGATATTCGTATGACAACCGGGACCGACAGCTTAACGTGCTCTCCGAGGCACGGAGGGGTCTCGATGTGTAACGGAACGGTCACCCATCCACAGACTGACCGCGGCAAGTGCAGCTTAACCTTGCAGATCGTACAATCCGCGCAGTCGTTGCTTCGCTAAATGTAAGCGTAATGGTCGTGAGGTGATGTTTTGGCCGGGAATGTCACGTGACATTGAAAATACTGTAAAACGATGTAAAGCATGTCTAGAACGGAAACCGCGACCCACCCGCGAGCCCCTGCTTCCTCATAATATACCGAATATGCCTTGGGCTAAAGTAGGCTCCGACATATTTGAGTACGGGAAAAAATATTTTCTCATTTTGGTAGACTATTTCTCAAATTATACAGAGGTTAACCCGTTAACCAGTATTGGAAGTAAGGCAGTAATTACGGCAATGAGGGACCAATTCGCGCGACATGGTGTTCCAAGCGAGCTGGTGACCGATAATGGACCAGCGTACGCTTCGAAGTAATTTGTTGTTTTTAAAAATAAGTGGGGATTCGATCATACTACTAGCTCTCCTAACCATCCGCAATCAAATGGGCGCAGTGAGCGAAGTGTTCAAACAATTAAAAATATTTTAATCAAATCAATTGAATCAGGATCAGACTTTTACTTAGGATTGTTAAATTTTAGAAATACACCGCGTGATGGAATAGGTTCTCCTGCGCAGTTACTAATGGGACGTAGACTTAACGGCCTGTTATCCCAATTTGCGTCTTGCGAAATTCGGTCTAAAATAGTCAAATTGTGATAAAGAAACCCGAAAAAAATATATGTTACAGATACATGCTTATGTTAGCGAATTTAAAAGATAAAAACAAGATACATTGTATTTTTGTCGATTGAAAAAAAATCCGAAACAATGCCGATTATAAAAGCATTTTTCGTTTTAATGTTCTAAATACAGCACGAAATGCTATAAAAATTACATGCAATAAAAAGATAATGGTATTACAAAGTAACTTATACAGTTAATTTTTTGATATTAATAGTTATGTTTTAATTAAAATTTAAATAAGTGAAATGGCTCGCGCACAGCGCATTTAGTGACATTTTAGTGTCCATCCGGACGTCGTCAAGGGTGGACCTGCGTCGCCTTTTTACGATGCGCTCCCCCCGCTTTTGTTCGAAATGCAAAATAAATGAAACAATAAGCGCATCGAGAATAAATACGTCGCGCTGAATTGGCGGGGGCTGGGGTAGCGTTATTTAGCTCACAGGTCTGGGATAACCTCGCCTTAATAGTAGACTGCCTTCTCACGTCACAAAACTAGTGCCCAGCCGCGACAATACCGCCGACTACAAGAATATTGTACGCAAACAAGAGGTTAGCAAACAGTACTATGACAAGCATGCAAGAGCTTTACCGTCACTAAAACCCGGTGACGCAGTAATCATGCTTGATAATAATAAACGTAAAAATGCCAGGGTGCAATCTCAGGCAGCTCAGCCAAGATCTTATTTTGTCTCGGACAGTATAGGAAGGCGTTACAGGCGCAATAGACGTCATTTGGTTAAAATAGAAACTAACTCACATCATGCTAACATTGTCCCAGGTTGTAGTAAACAGGAGCCTATTAACAGCGATGATAAATGGTCCAGTGCTGAGAGTGACGATGATGGTTCTAGGGAGACCAGTGATTTGTTGAGCAAACCTAGTGGAAATGCACGAACAGTGCGCTCGGCGGCTATCATAGCATGAACAAAAATAGGGCAACTAAATAATTAAAAAAAAAAAAATATATATACAGGGAACATGAATATGTTATTATTACCTACTTATTATATTGTATTCGGCGATGGTGTTAGTAAAATAAATGAATGTTAAAATATTACATAATTTAATTCATATTTAATTGCATGCATTTATTATTGTTTAGTATCATACATATATGTTTCCTAGTGTAAATAAATAATGTGGTGTTGCTATTCCACAGAATTTAGTACCTATTTTAAAATATTGTATTTTCGTAACATAATATACTTTAAGATTTTTGGGGAAAGATATTGTGTATGGTGTCGGTATTTGTGTATAACTATTTATATTGTAATACCTGCTATTAATAAATATTAGTCTTGGTCAAATCTGCGTATCATTCACATCACAAGAAACCTCGAAAAGCATGCAATTTTATCAACGTTTTTGTTCCTGCTCTATCTACAATCTGTCCTGTTTAGCAGCCAAATAAATTACTATGAAAACTCTTATCGGTCTTGTAATTTAAAAAAGAAACGATCTTTTTACTCCAAAAAATTGGAACCAAGGAGGTTACATAACAAAGATTTTATTTAAATTTCGAACCGGCTTGCAAATAGAGCTATTTAAACTAAACTTTATCCCGCTTGCTCGGAAATTGGTTCATTATTCAAAAAAAACCGGCCAAGTGTGAGTCGGACTCACGCAGTAAGGGTTATGTACCACCCATCGACCTGATACCCCATAGAAACTGATTTAATTTACGCGAGTTTATCAAAAGACATCAACTTGCGTACGCAAAAAGTGAATTTTTACATCTCTTTCTTACGTAGATACCACCACATATGTCTACGTTTGCCCTATATTTAGTATTTGTTGCTAAACTACATAGTATGCACTATAATCAGACCAAGTTTGACGCTGGTATGTATTACCGTTTTGAAGATAGAGCAGGAACAAAAACGTTGAAAAAAAATGCATGTTTTTCGAGGTTTCTTGTATGGGGACCACCTTTGGTTTTAGCCTTTTTTTTATTTTTAGTATATGTCGTGATACACCTCACAGCAACACATATTTTGTGAAAATTTCAACTGGTTATCTATTATAGTTACAAAGATACAGCCCTGTGACAGACAGACGGATGGACGGACGGACGGACAGCGTAGCGAGAGTAATAGGGTCCCGTCAGCACCCTTCGGGTACGGAACCCTAAAAAGAAACATTTTCATATATTTGAATCATGAAAAATTATTATTAGTCATTGATTCTAGAATTTACTTGAGTACCTACCTACTTAGTTTGAATTTCCGCACATTTTTTGAGAAAAGTACCATACCAACCTTGGCCGCAACCAGGCGTTGATGGACTCACGTATGTGTGCCCCGGCTTCGCCTCGGCCCATATTTTCACGTCTGTCCATCGATGCCTCTGTTGCTGGCCGCAGCAGTAATGTACTATATTTTAATTGTCTCGTTTATTACCTTATCTCTATTTTCGCTTTATGTTATTTGAATTTCACAAACTACAATTTATAGTGACAGATAAAACAAAGTACAGTCGGCGCAATAAATGTCCGTCCACTTAGCCTTTACCACAGTGTCTCAACAAAAACTGTAACGAGGAATCTGTGGAACAACACGTATTGCCATAAAAGTTTTACTAGCAATCTACTAGCCGACTGATTCATGGATATAGCATTTTTTTTTACCAGTAGTTGAGCCCATTTTAGGGTTCCGTACCCGAAGGGTGCCAAACGGGACCCTATTACTCTCGCTACGCTGTCCGCCCGTCCGTCCGTCCGTCTGTCTGTCACAGGGCTGTATCTTTTGAACGGTAATAGGTAACCGGTTGAAATTTTCTCAAAAATTGTGTTGCTATGAGGTGTGTCACGACAAATACTAAAAACAAAAAAAGGTCTAAAAGAAACCTCAAAAAACATGCATTTTTTTCAAAGTTTTTGTTCCTGCTCTATCATCAAAAACGGTAATATATACCAGCGTCAAACTTAACATAACATAACATAACATCACATCACGCCTGTATTTCCCCGAAGGGGTAGGCAGAGGTGTATAGTACAACCACATTTCGCCAGTTATGTTATAGTCCCATGTTATAGGGGACGAGCCTATTGCCATTATAACCGGGCACAAATCCATACTCCAAACAAACGAAAACGTAGCGTAGCGTCAAACCTGTAGGTCTATTCGCGTTTTACGAACGACAAACGAGGTACGAACTTTCGTTCCGACTGATACTTACATAATAAAGATACAATTAAGATAGACTACGGTTCATAGTTGGTATACAATTTACCGGAGATGAGAAAAACCAACGTCAAAACACGATCATCGCATGCGATAAGGGAACGATGGTTGACCGGAGTAGCAAATTGTGCGATGAATCGTGCGATTTATCGAATATCGCCGAACGGGAGTAGACCCCCTGGTCAGATTATAGTGCATATTATGTAGTTTAGCAACAAATACTAAAAATAAGACAAACATAGACATATGTGGTGGTACCTGCGTAAGAAAGACATGCAAAAATTCATATTTCGCGCACTGTGCGTTGATGTCTTTTGATAAACTCCCGTAAATTAAATCGGTTTTTATGGGGTATCAGGTCGTTGAGAGGTACGGAACCCTTACTGCGCGAGTCCGACTCGTACTTGGCCGGTTTTATTTTTGGCAGGATGGCGAAACAAGCCCACCTGATGTTGAGCGGTTACCTTTGTCCATAGCAACTGCAACACTGCCTATGTTGTTGCCTAAATGGTATTGCAAATGGCTTTCGCCAAACTGAGACCTAAAAAAACAAACAAACAAACAAACAACCTCTCACCCTAAATGCATATACCTTCTCCGTTCCGTCGTGGGTAAATAGAAAGTCACATGTTATTGTAATTTCACCGGCACCCGTACCCTTCATACGGGAACATAGCATTGAAAGCATAATTAAATAAAAAGCGGCAGAAATAGGTACGGTGGTAATACTTCCCCGGATGGGCTATTTTACAAGGAGCTCTACTCCTAATAATTATTTATCTATACTAGGTACTATTAATAATGACATTATAATAAAACAAAGTTTAACCAGATTAAATCGCGTAAATATATATTATTATATATTAAATGAATATTAAGACGATTGTCATCTTAGTCTACCTGCGACCACGAAATACTGCAAACTATTTCGAAACGTCAGGGAAACCAATTTAAATAATATACGCGATTTAATCCGGTTAAAGTTTGTTTTATTATAATGTGTAGTGATCGCGAAAACCTAAGAAGTTAATAATGATATTTCTTCAAATTTTCATTCCATACTACGTAACATAAAAAATAATAGGGTGTAATAATGGGGCGCATTAAAAGAGCCTCCACGAGTGACGACATTTAATTGATATTCCGGCGCACCCTGGGCAGTCAGCCCCGCTACCAACCTACTGACTAGCCGGTCATTCATGGGACAATCTTGCCCCCACGGTATGAACTATTTATCATTGTGTAGCTAATGTCGACACGATAGAAGAAGCTAACACCCGCAGCTTCGCTTCCGTGGTATGTCGATAAAAGGTATTCTATCTATTTTAATCCTGGACATGGTCTGTGTGTCAAATTTCATCCAAATCGGTCTAGTAGTTTTTGCGGGATGCTCGAACAAACTGATGATTACAGTTTTATAATAGGATAGATAGACGAGTATGGCCATTATGTGAATATCCTATTTCATCAACTATTTTCGTCAAGTAAATTTGACAAAATTGGATGTTTACCAAATGGGATGCAGCTGCAGTTGCGCTTTTTACTTTGAAAAAATAAAATGAATTATGTTCATCATCATCATCATCATTTCAGCCGAAAGACGTTCACTGTTGCACATAGGCCTCCCCCGAAAGGGGGGGGGGATATGCCATAATCACCACACTTGGCAGGCGGGTTGGCAATCGCAGTTGGATGGTTAAATACTCAGAGAACGCTGCTGCCCATCCTCTGGTGAATCCCTTAGTCGTCTTTTACGACATCCATGAGAAGAGAGAGAGTGGTGCAATTATTTATTTCCGACACCACACGGATGAATAATTTCATTGTAATATTATTTATGTTAAATTTCCAATGATATTTAAAAGTTCAGATATGTTACTTGCACTCGCAACTGAAGACCCGAAAATGTCCAAATTAGAACGTTTTTCTATTAATACGCGTCAAGTAAGGCGTCAAAACTATAATGTGGTCGTGTGCGTACAGAAAGTGTTCCAATTATGACGCGAAAGTAACTTGAAGTAACCAACTTACTTACTTTGTACTAGTTTATGTGTATTGTGCTGCCGCTTTGTACGGAGCATTTTTGTCATGTGTTTTTTTAGGGTATGGCATATCCATACTATTAAATATCATTGTGAATTTCACAAGCCGACTGTTCAACAAATCTCTATGTAATTAAGAGTAAGATATTGAAATGAATATTTCAGACTTTTGATCTCTGTAAATCAAACAATTTTCCAGTATCATGGCGCGCCTGCCAAGCGTGGCGATTATGGCATATCCCCCCAATATATGCTTGGGGGAGGCCTGTGTTCAGCAGTGGACGTCTTACGGCTGAAATGATGAATGATGGCGCGCAAAGCTGTGGCTTTGCGCGCCATGATACTGTGAAAGCTATTTATACATTTCCCATTAATTGTCCTAACAAGTTGAATAGATCAAAGATACAATTTAATGACCATAACGTATCTCTACCACTCATTATTATGACGCATCGGGTTTCACCACTTCCGCGCTGTCCTGGTAATTATTCTCATAATAATTTAACAAGAAGACAACAAAGGTACATATTATAATTATATTTTCATGAATTTACATAAAATTTATTAAGGGCCGTTTTCAATAACGTTTAATTAACGTTTTCAATAATCCACGATTTGTCCTACTAGAGATACAAATTTGACATAAAATATATGGAGCTTATGTCTAATTTCTATCTCTCTACAATCAAATTTTATAAACTTACATAATACAACTTATAAATAAAATAACCTAAAGTAAAGCTACTAACTAAAGCTGTATCTGTAGAAACAAGTACAAAATATTTGTGTGGGTTCATCTGTTTGTTACGGCACTTTTATAACACAAACCTATACTCATAACATTAACATATTACTCAAATAAAAACTTATGATATAAAACCTTTTTATTTGAGTACAATACAAATACTGGAAAGTATAATCATCAATTTCAAGTAGCGTAGCACCGTAGCAGTGCTACGAAAAAAAGTGTGGCATCCGTAGCAAAAATTTTATAGTGCTACGTGCTCTCAGCTTTATAACAATTTCGTTGTCACTCGCCACATAACACAAGGTTACGTTATACAAGAATAAAAGAAATAAGAAATATAAGAATACCATATTCGTCCTACTGCCCTTATTACCCCAATTTATTTTTAGTCGTCATGACATAGTTAACTTCCATTCTAGCTATAATTAACTTTACGGTTAAAGATCTTTATTTTCTCAAAAGAATCATAAATGCGCTTACAGAGAAAACATAAACAAATTAATAAAAGTAAACAATAGCAAAATGGCGGGAATGACGAACAGAAGTAAGCAGCCTGTCACGCCCTTCAATGTGATAACAGTTCCCCCAAAAATTTAATATGACTATGACCGACAGCCAATCATTTAGGCGTATTAATAGATTATTACGTATTTATTTTTAATGAAAACGTCTGTATAAGGCCAAAATATACAACGCTAGCTGCGGAAGGGCCCTGGTGACCTGTAATACAGGTTTTGAATAAAAACCTACTTCAGGCACCAGTCTCTCACAAAGTTGGTTTTTATAATTTTGCCACATTAGCTAAACCTAGTACTTTAGAAACTATTGTGAAGAGAGAATAAACTGATTATTTATTTATTTATTATCATCCATCATCAGATTTGTACGACGATCAGGTAAGCACGGTTCTTCGCCATAAGACCCACCATTTGGAGCCGTGCAACTAGAGTCAAACGTTTCTTAAGAGCCTGTAATTAGGTCTATCTTTACAGGATGACTTTAATTACATCCAATTTTTTTATAGGCCTGAAGTTTCATTCAAACACTTCATAAAAAAAATATTTTTTCCCGGAAAAATTATCAATTTCTGTGTAGTTGCTAAGGAAATCGTCATTTTTGAGATGCAATATCTTAATATTTTATTACTGAGTGATAATTCAAATTAGAATGTTTTTTATTTTAAATAAACTTAATTACAGGCACTTTTGAAACGTCAGGCTCTAGTTGCACGGGTCCAAATTGTGGGTCCTATGGAGAAGAACCGGCAAGTAACTCTATGGATACACTCTTTTTAAAATAGGTTATTATTTATTACATCAATATTATTAAAATAATGTGAGTATAATGTAGGTTAATGTCAGATATAAACAAGAGTTTAAAAGTGAGAATATTGCCTTTAGAAATGTACGTAAAAAGAGTTGCTAATAGTATGTAGGACCTGACCTGTCCCGGCCGACGGCACCCGTTCACAAGCATGACGCGAGCATCAGCAATAATAAAAGAAAAACATGTATTTTATTATTTTCAACACAGTGAATACTAAGTCAATTGGACCAAAGAAAAGATGGATGGATTGTGTGAAAGATGATATGGATAAAAAGAAAGTGAATACGGAGATGACGGCTGATAGGGATGTATGGAAGAAAGAGACATGCTGCGCCGACCCCAAAGAGATTGGGATAAGGGCAGGAGGATGATGATTATTACTAAGTCAACGTAAGCTTTGAGATGCCAAATCTGAGTGTTTTAATACTAAAAGAAAATTACAAACGCACCCGTAAAGGTTTTGGCAAATAAAAAGTTGGCATTGCAACGCATAGGCACATATTGGCACAGCCAGTAAAATAAAAACAATTGGATTTTTTGAGAATTCATCTAATACCAACCTAATTGCTATTATTTTTGACGCATTTACGCATGCGATGCACGAAACAAACGACGAAAGACGTACTAAAAGTGGAGGTTAATTTCGATACCATGAGCAGTGTTCACGGTAGCTTAGTGGCTAAAGCACGGGCGTACTGAGCCAGGAGTCGCTGGTTCAAATCCTGCTCGTGAGCGATTTTTTCTTTCTACAATTTAAATCGTTCTAATTCCTATTGTTTTGTTATTTTTTTTTGAAATAAATGTTGCGTAGGGTAACAATTGCGTTTATTCATTTTCCATAAGAAAACTTTTAAAAAGACTTCGAGTAAACAAGTGGCCAATAAACGTACTTCGTATAGCTTTTCTGCCAATTGCGCAGGATGAAAACAAACGATGTACCGTGTGGAGTATTGGAATTCCCAATAACCAGAGAAGGGTCAGCCCCGTGGCTCGTTGTATTCGAAGTGGAAGCCATCGAACATTCTTACATTGTGGTTGTTTCTTTTTTCATTAGTACAATATTTAAGTAAGGTTACTTTAAACATTAACTCAAAATAAAAATAATAATTGATCTTTTTGAAATTGTGATCGAATCAGAAATGAGGAGATTCGCAGGAGAACGAAAGTAACCGACATAGCCCGAAGAATTGCCAAACTTAAGTGGCAGTGGGCGTGGCACATTGCTCGCAGAACGGATGGCCGATGGGGCAGTAAAGTTCTGGAGTGGCGACCGCGTACTGGAAGGCGCAGCGTGGGTAGGCCCTCCACAAGTTGGACCGACGACCTGGTGAAGGTCGCGGGAATCCGCTGGATGCGGAAGGCGCAGGACCGGTCCTTGTGACGATGCTTGGGGGAGGCCTATGTCCAGCAGTGGACGTCTTTCGGCTGAAATGATGACTTACATTAACTCAAAATAAATATAATAATTAGTAAGGGTAGGATATCTATACGACTTTGAATTAACTGCAAAGTTAGTCGAGTCGGTTAACGGCCAAAATTAATATCCAATCTATCCACGATTTGCCCTACTAGAGATAGAAATTTGACATATTTTGTATGGAGCTTATGTCAAATTCCTATCTCTAGTAGGGCAAATCGTGGATAGATTCGATAATAATTTTGGCCGTAAGAAACACTGTTTCTTAATAAGATATCGCTGACGTCACCCAAAAACATACCAAAGTAGAAGTTAAATTCGATACCACGAGCAGTGTTCACGGTAGCTTAGTGGCTAAAGTACTGGCGTACTGAGCCCAGGAGTTGCTTGTTCGAATCCTGCTCGTGAACGATTTTTTCTTTCCACAGTTTAAATCGTTAGATTTCGCTTCGCATGCGTAAATGCGTTAAAAACTATAAAATAATTAACTAGGACATTTTGGCATTTCCATCCACTTACCATACAGCCATCTAGCTTAAGGACATGAAAAATATTGGAAAACAAGCTACTTACTACTAATATTACAGGTTCGAAAGAATGAATGATTGTTTGTTTATTTGTCCTTCAATCACGCGTAAAAGACTGAACGGATTAGGATGAAATTTGGCCCACAGACAATAACCCGGATTAGCTATAGACTCCTTTTTATTTGGGGAAGATAAACAGTTGGTTCCCGAGGGATACGCAATAACATATTTCTATGATAAACCGAATTTTTGCGAGCGAAGCCACGGGCATAGGCTGGTACAGAATAAATATTATTATTTTGATATTCCAGCAGACACTTGATTGTTTGACATTTTCCATTTCACAAAACTGCTGACCTTATAGTGTAACACCTCCTATGTCATAAAATATCAGTCTATTTTTAACATCTAAAGATTGTATGTACCAAAAAAGCGAAATATCACGCGTCCCAAGTAACATGAGAGCTCATTTACAGAATATTCCGGCGAGTCTCGTGGGAGATGGCACGGACCAAGTAAGGAGAGGTTTTACATGCTTCTTCTGGAAATAGAGTATTACGTTGCGACTTACGTACTTGTTTTTTTTTTTGAAGAAAACTTCTTTATGCACGCTTGACTTGGGGAGTAAGCTGGTGAATGCGTTACGAAAAGTGTGGCGAACGGAGGGGGTAGTGCGGGACGCTGGGAACGAGGCGGGCCACGCGACTCAGCGCCGGCAGAGCAGACGCGCGCCGCGCCGCCATTCCTTAGTTCTCATTGAAATAGTAGTGAGGGAGATAGAAGTTTTACTTCAGTCGTGTGCTCTAAAAAGCACACTCGTTTTTTTTAGTGTGATGCTGTTCACAGTAAATCAGTAACTTGGGATTGGATCCCATTGACATATAAATTACTAGCGGAACCGACAGACGTCGTTCTGCCCGGAAAAGCAGCGCCACCTACCGGGTCCAATTGTGAATCTAAACCATTCTCGAATCCACTAGAACACACATAAAAAATTTCATCCATTTCGTTTAGGAGGAGTTCAGTAGAGTGCATACACACACACGAACAGAAGAATTATATAGGATCGATTCCCGTATGGAACAAATATTTGTATAGCCTGCAAATGTTCCGTGTTTGATCATGTTTGCACCCACGATACAAACAAACAAAATTCTAAATCGGTAGATCTTTTTTTTCATAAGTAACAAGTCACTCGATCCTTCAGTCTGTTGCTTAAATCTAGACCTATCAACTATAACTATAAAGCTAACATTTATCAACGTCGCCGTGGTTTCGACGGCGCCAGTCCAGAGCTGTTAAATTTATAGTCCATTCAACACTACCGATGCTGATGTCATCTGACCTCCTACGTGAGCCATCATCGGAATTCATGCAAAATGACGCCAAACACGGGATCGCCAATTCTGTAAGTATTTGTATTTACTATGTACTGCAATAATTATTCATGTCTTGATTTATTTCCGTCCATAAATTAATCCGATGTTGGTTTACAAATTAATTACAAGTTTCTTATGTCTAGCAGTGGATTTCAATAGTTTCAATTGATTGTGTAATGAGTCTATATGTTTATATATACAATATTTACAACACACCATGTAAAAAAGTACAAAATACTTAAAATAATAAACTGAATGTTCACTTTGTTGTTATGAAAGCAAATTAATTTATCAACACCTATCTAGTTAATGGGGTTTCCGTGTGTTATATTATATGGTCACCATAAAATATATAGCCATCCCAATAGACACACCTCGAATGTCACTTTATCATTATGTGTCCTCTTTATATTTGTCAAAAATTTAATTAATATCTATAGAATAACAGCAGTAAAGTTTTCTTCTTTACGCTTAACAAAAAAATACACTGAAGTCACAGTCTAAGGCAAAAGGTTGGCTATCAAGGCTATCAAACAGTTGTGAACTTTTTTTTATTTTTATTGTATTGAAATATTAATATTATTTACCAATATACAGATTGTTATTTGCTAACAGTGCAAAGACAATGTCGAGAAAATGAAATTCCATCATATTGAACGGGACTTTTCGCGCACATTTAAATCAAAACAAAACGAACATTTTCACTAACCCCCAATTCCAAATTCCATAAATTTCATCGAAAAATAAATGCTTGAAATTCCATGGTCATATTTTATTATATCAATAAATGATGGCTATTGAAAATCAACATAACACAAAAATGATAACCAGAATATTGTGTCATAGAAAGCTTATCTCGACCTTGAAGCCGCGATGATGGCGTAAAAACTCAATATAAGAGTGAGTAAGGGCTTCTCCTCATTATGTATCATTTGAGCTTATCGCGGCCATTTGTTATTTTTTCAACGTTTTCTGGCACTGACAGCACATTTTTGTATTTTTGGTTGTTTTTTGGGGAAAACCTGAAATTTGACGACGGTAATTGGATGAATTTGTAAAATTGTAACAAACTCTAATACGTTTGAAAGATTATGGTAATTTTACAGTTTGACACTACATTAATTAAGCACACTGATAAAGGGTCAAATAAAAATACTGAAAATTTCCACAACTTGTACTTTGGTAATAATTGTTACGCCCCAGGAATTTGGCCTTTTTTTTCAGGCTAGCTGCAGTGTGCAAGATCTTATTGATTTACGAATAAAGCATGTCAGTATTTTTAGAAAATCATATGCTGTCTGTTCAATAAATTAAATTACATGACAAATACTGAAATGCATCTCAATTCTTGGAAAGAACTTTTATGAATTTGGCTTCCTTCCAAAATCCTTTAGTTATTCAGTGAACTGCAATACTTACAGCATTCTATATTACGTTCATCAAAATATAATATAACCACAACTTTAAAGTTGATTAGTTGGCGAAAATTCACTGCAATTTTCTGTACTTGGAATTTCAACTACAGCTGATCACGGGGTCAGCGGCCACGCGACGCGCGAAGTACATTAGTTACTTAGTCATTTTTACGAACTGTAAAACAATAAGGGGTGTTATGATTTCTTGTATTTCTTAAAAATACTATGTAAATGTTCAAGGTCACGCGTCCTGTGACCGTTGATCCCGTGATCAGCTGACTTGAAATGATGAGTTTAGCTAATCGTATTTATTCTGATCGTATTACTACTGTTAAGTTTCGCCAACTAATTTGATTTAACCTCCTTTTTTGGTTCGAGTGTCGGGCTGCTGATCAGGAGGTCGTCGTGGGTTCGATTCCCACAGGACACAAATATTTGTGTGATGAACATGAGTGTTTGTGTTGGTCTGAGTGTTTCTTATGTATTATAAGTATGTATGTATTTACAAAAAAAATAAGTGTCTAAGTATTAAATATCCATTGTCTAGTACCCATAGTACAAGCTCTGCTTAGTTTGGGACTAGATGGTGATGTGAAAATATTAATTTTTTTTTTTTTTTTTTTAACATGAATGTTTGTGTTGGTCTGAGTGTTTCTTATGTATTATAAGTATGTATGTATTTACAAAAAAAATAAGTATCTAAGTATTAAATATCCATTGTCTAGTACCCATAGTACAAGCTCTGCTTAGTTTGGGACTAGATGGTGATGTGAAAATATTAATTATTTATTTATTTATTTTTATTATTATGATAGATTTTAGACACCAGATGTTAATTTACATACATACCAATTCTGTAGTTTCGTTTTATAAGCTTGTGCCCATTTTTACCATAACGTTATGAAAATTCATCCAGTTTTTAGACAAATATTATCTTCCAGCTATTTTAAATAATACTAAAGGTACTACATGGGACTAATAACATAACTGGCGAAATGTGGGTGTACTATACACCTCTGCCTACCCCTTCGGGGAAGTACAGGCGTGATGTTATGTTATGTTAAAGGTACTACGTAAGACTAGTAGCACCGCGCAACGGAGAAACATACTGTCGCAGATTTACGCTAATTAGAAGAAGCTAATTAAGAAACACGAGGACTATTTAGCTATAACTGTCAGTTGGCAGGACCGCTGTTCTGTAGCTTCTACTAAATAAACTTTACGAGACAACAGGAATAAATAAGGTTTCTTTATATAAAGGCTTAAACTTTACATTTACTGTTGAACTAACTGAGAGCGTTGTGTTTCACGTGGTTATAAGCTGCTATTATAAATAATACTGCTATTATAATTGTGTGGTAATACCAATTGCACTCGGGAGCAATGAATCCGGGTCACCAAACATAAATCTTAATATCCCGGAAACTAAGAATGATAGATTTTAAAGGCTATTTATTAACAACAACAGACTATTTATTATTTTATAGACCTATTTATTATCAACTTTTTATTTAAATAAGCTATCATTGTTAGTTTCCGAGATATTAAGATTCATGTTGGTGACCCAGATTCATTGCTCTTGAGTGTATTTGCGACATTTTACACAGCACAGAGCTTATACTATGGGCACTAGACAATGGATATAATACTTATATGCTTTTTTGTTGTAAATATATACTTATAATAGACAAAAAACACCTAGACCAACACAAATACTTATGTCATCCACAGGTCATCCACAGATGTCATCACATATAAATCTGTGTCCTGTGGGAATCGAACCCACTACCTCGTGATCAGCAATCCGACACTTGAACCACTAGACCACAGACGTCGTCAAAACGACTCCAAACAGAAATTCACTCAAAATTATGAAATTATATTTTACACAGGGTTAACTTTTTTTTATGGTATAGGATGACAAAACGAGCTAAAGGCCCATCTGAAGTTAAGCGGTTACCTTTGCCTACAACAACTGCAATACCACCTAGACTGTTGCCTAAATGCTTAATGGTACCGCAAGTCGGTTCGCCAAACTGAGACATGAAGATGAAAAGTCTCATGTGATTGTAATTTCACTGGCACCCGTACCCTTCAGACCGAAACACAGCAATGCAAGCATCACTATTTGGCGGAGAAGTAACTCGACTTATTCCTTCCAGGACGTTATAGCACAGTATAAAGAGATAGTTATAGTATGGGTTAAAATGCAACAAACTAAGCCACCAAAATGTTGTACCGATATTCAGTAGTTTATGAGATGTTTAAATTTTAAGATTTTTGTTGAAAAATCCGATCCGATCCGATTAATTTTGTGTACTCCTTTTTGATAAACTACGTCCTATAGCCATAATTTCTCTTCCCGTAGATAATAGCCGGTGAACGCTTCATGACAAACCTGTTCAACAGTTTACTGAGGGTCTACTTAAGTACAGCTTAAGTCTGATCAAACTCCTCGTTCACTCCAAAAAACAAACCCTGACGTCATACCGACAAACATAATGAATATTTTGATTCTTTATTAAAATCAAAGGCTTTATCGGTCCACATGAGGATTACAGTTGCTCTGACTGCTGGATAATGGATAATTAGCACTCGTCTAGCAAACAACATGAGTTACCACATATTACAGTGATAAGTGACGTCATATCAAGCACGCTATATTAATCGTTGTTTGGCAACCGCCCTGACGCTTAACCATATGGTGATAGTATGATAGTATCGGTTTCACGCGTCTATGGTGTGAATTGGCTCGACGGAATTAGAACACGAAAAACGTAAACAAGCCTTTTGAGTGAACATAAAGTATTGATGAGGAAAGTAATGCATAAAACCAACCAACCTCTTTAAACAATCTTAGCGACTAAAACTGGCCATTCAATGTCAAAATGCTTGCGTAACGCCATTAACGTTTTCTTTTTAATTGCTTTTCTTACTTCGTGCAAACGGCTTTAATTTTAATTTTTACAACATAACCGGTCAAATTTTTTTTTTGTATTGTATATATTTGTAACCTTCTTACTTAAAACCAACGGCCAAAACTGATTTATATTCTGCTAAGAAAACCTACAGGTTTAACTTAGACATTCTGCTTGTATTATAATATTCTTAATCAAAACATAGCGTTCTTTTATTTTTTATTTTCAAGAAAATAAAGAAAGAACTTTCCAATTTCACCTGGTATTAAATAAGTAGGTATAAAGAATTACAATGATTTTTGTTAAAACTGTAATTATTACAAAATAGTATCTTACGTTCCGCCTTTATTTAATAATTAAATAATTTTCGTTTACTGAAAATTATAAAGGAAGCTTTTCTTCACAAACATACAAAATATGAATACAAAACCTGCTTAGAACTAATTAGAAGGGCCCATTTTCTTAACTTATCCTATAATTTTCACAGTCTATTTTAACAGTCAGTAGGTCGGAAGACCCACTTTCGTGGCTGTGAGAAGATTAAAAAGTAATTTTAGACAAGTCAAGCGTGGTACAAAGAATACGTTTCGATGAAACAATAAATCCATCGAGTGTTCCATAAAAATCTGTAGGCAAGAGCCACTGCAAAGTGAGTACAAATATAATACATAACTACCAAAAAAAAACTGTAATATATTTGAAACGTAAATATTGAATTCGACATTTTACGACATACATAATACATACGAAAGGAAAATTATTTCGATAATATTACTTATCTAATAAAGCGCTTAGCATGACGGCGTCTTTTTGAGTGATCGAGAATGTCGTTTACTTGACATTCCTTTTGCTCCGTATGCGATGCTTCAAGTTCATAGTTCATGCCTAGGAACAAGAACCAATCTTCGCTTTGACAAGGTATCTTGTCAAAGCTAGCTTCATACAATGTTCTGGATCGCTTAAAAAGAATGTGTCATCTGTTCGTCGCTGCCACCGAAGCCTTGTTAACTGTATACAGGATGGAAATGTTAGGTGTGTCCAGTCGATTATATTGTCAATTAAAAAAACGTTTTCAAACATTAAACTCATAAAGAAATTGTGTCGTTTAATGACTAAACTTACATAAAATAAAAAACAAAATTAACGCATGTTGTAGTTTTGTAGCTCCCATTACATTTATAAGAATTAATACAAAGGAAACAACAAAGATGAATAGGAAAAAAATAGCAGTAGATAAAAAATAAAATAAGTACGAGTCATCATTTCAGCCGAAAGACGTTCACTACTGGACATAGGCCTCCCCCAATTAAGGGGGGGATATGCCATAATCGCCACGCTTGGCAGGCGGGTTGGCGATCGCAGTTGGTTGGTTAAATACTCAGAGAACGCTGCTGCCCATCCTCTGGTGAATCCCTTAGTCGCCTTTTACGACACCCATGAGAAGAGATAAGGGTGGTGCTATTCTTTAAGTCCGGCACCACACGGACTATACGACGTAGTTAGTACGAGTATTTAATATTAATGAAATGATGATAATTCATAATTGTATTACTTAAATTTTTTTTATTAAAATATCTATGCTTTTTAAAGAAGGCAGCCACTTTGAACAACTTCAATTGAATAAATTAAAATTAAAATAATGTTTTTTTTTTACATATTTTTTTAATAGTTTCTTATAATAGTTTATTTTTATTTTTTATTCAGATATCTCCACATGCAAAAGTTCTAACTAGTCGATAAATCGTGCTACAGCGAGAATAGTATGGGAGACACAAAAGTACCTATGAATTTGGAACACAGGTGGCGTTTTTAGAGTTTTTATTATTATTATTATAAGCCTGAAGTGTCCCACTGCAGGGCAAAGGCCTCCCTACTCTCCTTCCACTTCTCCCTGTCTATTGCTACAAGAGTCCAGTCTTTTAGGAAGGACTTCCTTTAGTTTTTTATTATGACATTTTATTAGACTAATGACACAGTTTCTTTATCACTTTAAAGTTTTGTAATATCTTTCAAATTAACAAAATAATCGACTGGATACGCTTAACGTTTCCACCATGTATATACGAGTTTGAAAGCTTCAAAAACAAATTAATACTCGAAACTATCAAAATATTAAATAATATGAGTAAATACAACTTTTCTATACAAACAATGTAATGCCATTGAAACGATTCTATTTAATTCACGTCAGTGATTCTTCTCGCCCGAATCGAAATGTAATGTCAAAACAAAATTGTTGGATTTGTTTATATTTCAAGATATTTATTTCTTCCATTCCATCCGGTTCAACCGAAACTCGTAAATATCGTATACTTTTATATTTACTATGTATTTAATAATTTACTTTTTATTTAACTGTATTAATGAAGACTCAGAGATAGTGTATTTAATTTTATATCCTACTTTATCGGATACATACATAATCTTAACATTTGATTAACTCCCCATATCGGATTATTTTACAAAGTAAGGGTATCGATGTCCCCAGTTACCTAATTGAGTCGACGAGGTCGGATAGTCAAATGAATATGGCTCAGAGTAAAATACGTTTTTCAGCCGCATCTGGGCTCTGTTGGTTACGTAGACTGTAACGGCCAAAATTAATATCCAATCTATCCACGATTTGCCCTAGTAGAGATAGGAATTTGACATAAGCTCTATACATAATATGTCAAATTTCTATCTCCAGTAGGGTAAATCGTGGATAGATTGGATATTAATTTTGGCCGTAAGCCGGACAAAGTTACAGTATAAAGCGAGGCTGATGATCGGATTATTTTATACAGTCCATTTATACTTTCAGGAAGAGCCCACTTAGTACAACATTTTGTATTCTCTAAACGTTAAATTTCTCGTAACAATAAATTTTCTAAGAAATGACGGCAAGACGGGATTCTTTTGAAATAAACAACTCGTTCAGAAATATAGCTAAACAATATACGCAATGTATTAATAAAGAAGCATTTATTTCGTCAATACATTATTTACACTTCACTAGAATGCATCAATGAATTTACCTATAGATTTGATTTATTGCTGTCGACACAAGGTTTTGTTTTAGGAGATGAGCACTGATGACTGATGAGCACAACTGTCAGTAGTGATATATAAAGATTATATTCTTGGCGGGTCGAGACAACACAAAAGTATAATTAATATACGACAAGATGAAAAAGATACTATATAACCGATGACATTCTATCGCCACATTGTATATCCTACTTCTTAACTAATGTTATAAATGTGAAATGTATGTGTGTGTGTGTGTGTGTGTTTGTGAAAATGTTTGGATGTTTGTTACTCAACACGCTGTAAGGGCTGAACGGTATTTGGATGAAATTTGACATACAGACAGAAAATAACCAGCTTACGATCAATAACGCATACTAAGTTATTTATTATTTCAACGCAATAACGCATGCGAAGCGAAATCTAAAGATATAAATTGTGGAAAGAAAACTATAACTAAATATTTAAATTGTGAAAAGAAAAAATAGCTCACGAGCAGGATTCGAACCTGCGACTCCTGGCTCAGTACGCCAGTGCTTTAGCCACTAAGCTACCGTGAACACTGCTCGTGGTATCGAAGTTATCATTCACTATGGTACGTCTTTGGTCTTTGCTCGTGAGCGATTTTTTCTTTTCACAATTTAAATCTTTAGATTTCGCTTCGCATGCGTAAATGCGTTAAAATAATAAAATAATTAAAACTATAACTATTAGTATAGTATTATATTAACTGTGGCCTCTGTGGCTATACTGACTATTGTGTAGCTATTGTCACCCAAGGACGGATATAAAGTGGAAGTTAAATTCGATACCATGAGCAGAGTTGGAGTTTCTTGCCGGTTCTTCTCCATAGGACCAACAAATTGGAACCGTGCAACTAGAGCCTGACGTTTCAAAAGTAGTTACCTGTAATTAGGTTTATTTGAAAAAATTAAAAATATTTGAATTGAATTGAAGAGTTCTAGGTAGCTACGCGGATAAAGCACTGGTGTACCGAACCAGGAGTCGCAGGTTCGAATCCTGCTTTTGAGCGAATTTTTCTTTCCACAATTTATATCTTTACGCATAGTAAATGTTCGTAACACAGTTACATGTTATTTCATGCTAATCCAACATGCCACTTTTACAGCTACAAAATATTATTGGTAATTTTGGTCTACATGATATTGTAATTCGATTATTTTTATCGTGAGGAATATCATACTACATCTAATTTAACTTTTAACGAAAGCAAAACGTTATTTTTAAACTGAATGAAAAAACGGAGTTAGCGTGTTTGTTAATTATACGTCGAGCACGTGTTTATATAATCGTATAGGTACACACGTGTATTCAATCTCCAAATACTCCGGGATATTTTTAAATAGGAGTTTATTTATTTTGCTACGGCACGCGGCTATCGAGCCACGTGCAATGAGTACGAAAGTCAACTTTTATTGGGTACTAGCTATGTGCCAGATGGGATTTCCCATCGGTAAAATTAACATCTGAGGAACCTACCCCTATTTAACGCCCTTAGGGGATGAATTTATAAAAACACTGATACGTATTTCTTTATTTTCAACCAAAGAGCCAAATATGAATTTTCATAGATCTAACTTCGACAATGTCGGATTTTCATACAAAGTTTCAATCCCTATTTAACCCCTTTAGGGGATGAATTTTCCAAAATCCTTTCTTAATGCTCACCTACGTTATCTAAGAAATTTGTGTGCAAAATTTCATCCTCCTTAGACCCACCGGCTTAGGCTGCGTGTTGTCTGTGAATCAGTTTTAAGAAGGCAGAGGACCGAGTGTTGTGGCGCAACTTGGGAGAGGCCTATGTTCAGCAGTGGACTGCGATAGGCTGAGTTGATGACTTTACAGCTTTTGTTTCTGCAGTTAGAAATAGCACAATAAGGAATTTTTGCGGGTTTTTGTTACAGTATTTACAGAAACAAGTCATAAGGCGTACTGAGAAAGGCTTTTAAATGCCCTGCACTATGGTACAGAGTGTTGGCATGCGCGCCCTGCCCACTTTTCCATTCTATCTATTTCTGTGGTCATTACATAATTTTTTCCTTATGTCTAATTTTTTCATAGATATACGTTAATTCGATTATCACTTGCTTTAACGGTGAAGGAAAACATCGTGAGGAAACCTGCACACCTGAGAGTGCTCCATACAGTTCTCAATGGTGTGTGTAGTCCGCCAACCCGCACTAGGCCAGCGTGGTGGACTAAGGCCTTAGCCTTCTCGTACTGAGAAGAGGCCCGTGCCCAGCAGTGGGACAGTAATGGGCTGGTTATGTTATACGTTACTTAATTTTATACAGAATTTAAATACGGTAGTCATTTGTCTACGAGCTACGATGGGTTTTCAAATTACATGAAATAAGAAAAGATAAAATATTGTATACTTAGCTTATTACAAAATAACACAGACCAGTAAGCCTCAAGACTCCGCATAAACAAAGTTTTGCATTCGAACGCAGTCGTAAAACGTTGGTGGGGTCAGGGGGGCGGACGGCGCGTTATGATTGGCCGGCTCAAAAGTTCGGTGGTATGATTCCTTATGATTGGTGCCGCTCGCTGACTGAGTGACGTTCCGATTGGCGGAGGGGCGTATGATATGCAGTGGTAGAGCATATGCGTTGTGACCGGGGGTGTCCAGCTAATCGGCGTCTAGAGGCTTACTGGTCTGTGCAAAATAACAAAGAATTATTAATCATAAACACGATCAAAATTAATTAACAGTCCGGATGACTGAATTGCAGTTGACGCGTGATGACGATTACTTTCGTATATAAACTTGGCGGGGTCTCTAGATTTTATTGATATTTTATTGTTTTTTTTATTAACATGAACATACAAGATTTTATTGATTATTGTTTGAAACAATCGACACTAACTATTCAACACTAACATATCTTGATCCTAAATGAGTTTTTTTTTCTATTATAAGTAAAGCTTCTTTATTATCTCTATTACCTAATATGTACTTATTGTGCCTCGTTGGTCTAGTGGTTGCAAGCGCGACTGCTGAGCGTGGGGTCCTGGGTTCGATTCCAGGATCGGGCAAAGTTTTATTGGGTTTTTTCATTAGGAAATTCTCAGTAGCAGCCCGGAGTCTGGATTTGTGCCCGGTCAATGGCAATAGGCTCGCCCCCTATTACATGGGACTATAACATAACTGGCGAAATGTGGGTGTACTATACACCTCTGCCTACCCCTTCGGGGAAATACAGGCGTGATGTTATGTTATGTTGTTACTTATTGTATTTATTTTATTCATAATGGGTTTGCATTATTTAAACGAATTTTCGCTTTAATTATACGAATCAAGTTAAAATAAGTATAGGAACCGACCACAGACAACGGAATATAAGGAGATCGGGCAAGCCGCCTAGTTTGCATGGAGTCCGAGTGTCGTAAGCTCAATTTACGCACTAACGCAAGAATCGCATCATGAAATTACAACAAAAAGCACGCACACACATTACACCTTACGGCATTTTGGAAATAAAAGAAAATTTTCTCTCAAACTAGCACACATACTCAATTACTCACTCGGGTGCAACTGAACTGACGTGAACAGACGTGACGTGACTGACGTGACGTGCGGCAGTGTGTGCCCGTTGTGCACACAACAGTCAGCCTTTACGCGGTGGCTTATCCCCTCTCTAGTATTCTGTTGCTCTGAAGTTACTGACATTCCTAACATTGACTTCTTCAATATCACCTTGTGTATATTACTTTTATGATCGTTCTGAATCTCTCAGTAGGTCAACCTTGTCAACATGTTAATGCGAATTAATGTGATTTTAAATACAGATCTGTTCCAAAATCTTTATCTGAAAATGAAAATAATCAGAACGGTAGAAAGGACAATAATAATTTCGTGTTTTTATATATCCCTGTAAATGTTCTCGTTTATACTTATGTATTGGTTATTTTAGCATGAACATAAATAAAATTGTGGTTTGAGCCCTGACCGAAACTTTTCTCGAAACCATTACTGAACAAATAAGCGGTATAAAAGTGCAACCATTTTACCCACAGTCTACTCTTATGCCCGATCTCAGATTTCTCTGAATGCCCGATTTACATAGGTCAAGTGTTTAGCGAAGTCAGTAAGTACAGTGAGTAAGGAGAAGAACAGACGGTTTACACTACTGTCACTATCCGATCGGTTTACACTACTGTAGTTAATCACTTCGCTAAACACATGCCCAGTGTAAATCGGACATTAGGGTGTTGCCACACCAATCGATTGATGGTAGAATCGATCAGTCGACATCGATCGACAGTTTTTACAAATATTGACGGTCAATCGATCATCCAACCACAGTTGGTCAACCATTAGTCGAACGTCGATCGACGATCGATCGATTGGTGTGATAGCCACTCAGATAAATCAGTTTCTCTGAGGATAGCCCCCCTTACAGTTTTCACAGGATGACAAATATTTTTAAATATTTTTTCTTCCTATCAAATCAGCGTGCAAGGTTTACTTCCTACTAAACGACATTTTAAACAGTAAAAATAACAACCTCTTATGTAACACCTCCAACCTGCCTCCAAGACATTTCATGGCGAATTTTTACACCCATCCGGTCAGTCAGTCACCGTCAGTCAAGTGTTTATTTTATGTGTTTTTGATTACCATATAATATAACACTTGATTCTGTTTGAAGTGTACGTCGATTCGACGCACGGCTCTCCATTTGAAGTGTCGTGTTAAATTAATAGTAAAACTGTAAAATTGTGTCACAATGAATACTTGAACACGTTTCGGGGCTTTAGAGATTAATTTACGAATAGTTGATGGTAGGCGTCACACGTAATCTCGTAGGTGGAATAGAAATTTTGAAAGAATAATTTTTTAAAACTGTGAAAGGAAAACGTGAAATAAAACGGGTGGCATCAGGGGACGGACGCGCGACAGGAGCAAAGCCTCTACGCAGTTGCAAGCGCGGATAAAACGCGCGCACAAGTGTTATAGAAGCTTCGCTTCAAAAACCTGCACACCTGATAGCGCTCCATAAAGTTATCGATGTGCTAGCATGATGGAATAAGGCCTGACTAGCTTCCAGATTCAGGGGGTCTACTCGCAAAATCGACAATGACATAATCGAAACGACACAATAGCCCTCCGAATATATCGGTCGTACCCTACTCTAATCAATGTTCGGATTTTATGTCGTTTATCGAATTCACAGACAAAATATTGTGTTTTTTACGACGTCATAGACAATGTTCAGAGTGAATGATCAAAAACAAAAAAATTACTGTCAATGAAATTTACGAGTAGGGTTACGACCGAAAATTGTCGATTAGTATCGTTCGTTGCTTCGTATAAACGATTGTTAAATCGACGTTACTTAGAGTAAGTTTCGACACGACAAATTTCACGATATATCGATTATCAGTTTTGCGAGTAGACCCCCAGCACATTTTCGATAAGTAGTTGTCGACCGATTCGGTTTCGGTCTCGGCATGATTCATGTTTAATATGCATGTCATGCCGAGGCCAATATTCGTCGAAGGGTCAGCACTCGAAGTTGTAACGGAATACGTCTACCCAGGGCAGGCAATTCAGCTTGGTAGACACAGCTTCGAGAAAGAAGCCAACAAAAGGATCCGTTTGGGCTGGGCAGCATTTGGCAAACTTCGCCGAGTCTTCTCGTCACCTATACCGCAAAGTTTGAAGACAAAGGTCTTCAACCAGTGCGTCCTGCCTGTCATGACTTACGGTGCCAAGACGTGGACACTGGCAGTTGGGCTAGTCCACAAGTTCAAAGTCTCTCAGCGAGCTATGGAGAGAGCTATGCTTGGAGTTTCATTGAAGGAAACAATCCGTAACGAGATTATCCGGAGAAGAACCGGAGTGACCGACATAGCTTGTAGGATCAGTAAGCTGAAGTGGCAGTGGGCTGGACATGTCTGTCAAAGGACCGATGGCCGCTGGAGCAGACGAGTCCTTGAGTGGAGACCGCGAATCGGCAAACGCAGCGTAGGGGGGCCCTGCCAGGTGGACCAACGACCTGAAGAACGTGGCTGGGGTAGACTGGATGCGGAAAGCAGAGGACCGAGTGTTGTAGCGCAACTGGGGAGAGGCCTATGTCCAGCAGTGGACTGTGATAGGCTGAGTTGATAAATTGATAGTACTAATAATATTATTAATGTGAAAGTTTGTGAAGATCTTTGGATATTTGGTACTCAATCACGCTGAAATGGCTGAACAGATTTGGATGAAATTGGATGGCGCACAGATACACCATAATCCGGATTAACATATAGGCTAATTTTTATCCCAGGAAAATAAACAGTTCTTGAGGGATGCGCGATAAGTATTTTTGTGATAAGCCGAATTATACGCTGGCAAAGCCGCGGACAAAGTCTTTTTTTTTTTTTTTTTTTTTTTTTTTTTTTATTTAATCACATGTACAATTTCTTTAGTTTTACTTACCTAGAAAACTCGCCAAACTATCAAGTTTGACGGCGAGATGCGCTCATACATATGTATACTATCTTACTCTTACGTAAACATGCAACACTTAATTAGCAACAAAATAAGTTGTATGATTATAAAATAGTTTACTGTGGATTAACTTCTCGATAACAGAAGAGATTGGCTTTCAAATTGTTTTTTTTTTTTTTTTTTTTTACACTGCCTGGTGACGTCTCCTCGTCATCAAGAAGCAAATCCCTCAGTTTTGATTTTAACAGGCTTTTACTTATTTTAGGCTTTTGCCTAAGTAAGTCTATTTTATTAAATATTTTTGGAACTAAAAATTTTGACATTCTGTCTCCATAATAATTTTTCATCTTCGGTTGAACTAGTTTTTTATCTGTAACTCTTCTTGTATTATATTTATTTGTAACTTTTACTTTATACTCGTCACTGTAGTAGTGTTCTAAACTGATCAAATAATTAACTTTCTTATCTATTGGTAAAATTTTACAAATGGGGAATAACTTATCGTAGTCTTTGTTACATTTTTCTTTAACTTTTTTGCTTACTAGAAACTTAACCAGTCTTTTCTGTAAATTTTTTATATCTTGTAAGTAGGTCATGAACGTTCTTCCGTAGACACTAAGTCCGTAACTGACCAGTGAGTCTGCGAGTGCATAATATACAATCAGTAAAGTTTGCTTATTCAATACTCTGTTTAATTGATAGAACTTTCCTAACACAGATCTCAAC
This sequence comes from Asteroscopus sphinx, assembly GCA_949699075.1. Taxonomy (NCBI): domain Eukaryota; kingdom Metazoa; phylum Arthropoda; class Insecta; order Lepidoptera; family Noctuidae; genus Asteroscopus; species Asteroscopus sphinx. The sequence continues at coordinate 23,541,762 of OX453005.1, read as the reverse complement.
CTATTACAAGTATCATTTACATGTATTTTCCAATTAAAGTTTCTATCAATGGATAGGCCTAGATATTTAAATGTATCAACGTACTCTAATGTTACACAGGTGCAATTCACTTTATTATCGTGCAAACAATTGTATGTATGTCCTATTACAGCAAGACTTTCCTTGCTACTAGTTTTAGCTCGTTGGTTATATGGCGAGTGTATATGCATGCATTTGGTTTTTGTCAAATTTAAAATTATCCCATTGTCATGTGCCCACTTGGTAATACTTTCGAAGTCATCCTGTACAAACCTTTGTACCTCCGATATATCCTTCGAAGCATAAACCAGACACATATCGTCTGCATACATATACACTCGACATTTGTGTGTGTCTAGTTACGTAATACAAAAAAAACAACAAAAAAAAACTAAAAACGAAAAAGAGCTAAAGCAATAACTCTACGTGTAAACAAGGGGCTAATTCTACAAATTTTCAGCCTATTATTATTACGTTTTGATTCACATTTGATTATATTTTTGATTTTGGTCGTCATTCATTAAAACCCAAAAATGGTTTCTACCGTTTTGGATTTTACGATATACGTAAGGTAGAAATTAGTGGACGCTTATAGAAGATGTCTTATTTATTTAAGTAAAACACAACACGTAAGATAACATCTACATGAAGTACAGCTAATCATAAGACAGGCACTTGTCAGGCTTATACAATAAGATGAAATTAACACTGAGTAAAGAGATCAATAACACAGCATTAATTAAAGTGAAAACGACAATGATTAAAATGACAATTACTATTACTATTAAAATCTCAGACTAAGTATTTTACTAGCAAAATTTTCAATCTTTTTATAAAACATTAAGTTAGTACATACAACACATTCATAACCACAAACACACACTGTATATTATGCATGTTATTAATTCTATATTATAAATGCAAGATACAGTATGATAGTAATATTATCACGATATTCGCAAATAGCAGATATTGATACGAATTACACAGCGTGTCACTAATCGGTAGCAGAAATAGTAGCCTAAAAAGCAGCTGATTTTGCATATCGTTAATGACATTCTAAAACTGCGTAAGTTTAAAATGGCTACTTTATACAACGTGTTTTTAGAATAACTCGAAAACAGACACCCCGACTAGTTTTTAACCGACGAAAAAAAGGAGGAGGTTCTCAATTCGACGCGTATATTTTTTTTTTTTATTTTTTTTTTTTATGTATGACCACGCATAACTTTTTACAGAGTGGTCCGATTTTGATGATTCTTTTTTTATTGGATAGGGTATATCTTGAAGTTGGTCCCATTTAAATTTCAAAATCAAAATCCACCCCTAAGGGTAGTAAAACAGGGGATGAGTGTTTGTTCACCCACTGAATTCTTACCTGTTAACCGATTCTGTTGAAACTTGACATACATAAATATAGTTCTAGACACCACGACATAATGGAGACCTGGATTTAGAGTTTAACCACAAAAAAATGAAAAATAAAACTTTTTAACAAAAAATTGAACCGACGAAAACAGAAACTGAAAAGCGAAAAATAACTAATTATGAGTCGGCGCCAAACAACCAATCAACGAAGATCATTAAATTACTTTAAATAAATAATAAAAACAACGTCACATCAAATACAACGTGAGATTTTCAACGATAAACAATAACTTTCCAAAAATGCGTTCTCCGCTCGGCCACTTCCAACTTACACGCACTATGCTTGTTAAAAGTTCGTTTGGCGCCGACTCATAATTAGTTATTTTTCGCTTTTCAGTTTCTGTTTTCGTCGGTTCAATTTTTTGTTAAAAAGTTTTATTATTAAATCTCTTGATATGGAAAGTAATTATTAATTTTCATTTATTATTGTAGAAGATATTTGTAATTTTTGGTATCATGGTTACTCTAATCGATTTATAGCGCTAGATTCATTCACGAACGTGTGACGTAGCGCGTCACACGTTCGTGTGTCGAGAGGTGAATAACCTCTTAAAATTAAGTTAAGTTTTAATAGTTTTAGGAAACAAATGTCACCCAAAAGTTTCCATCATACTTTTTTACTGGGTCTCGCTCGCCTTTGCGCTCAGCGCCGCGTCGTCGTATGCAACTTTTAGAAACCTAGGTATGTTAAAAAGTAGTGTAATGGATTCTACTCTCGATTCTGAACAAACTAGTTTCAGGTTTTGAGTTAATTCAATAACACGTTGTAGAAATAAATAATAAAGAAGGGCGCCATCGTTCTTCTTCCAATGGCATCCAAATATAAAAACCGCCAAAAATTACTTCCGCACTGTTAGAACTTCACAAACGATAATTATTGTATTTTTAACTAATTTACAAAACGTAAAATTAATAATTTGAACAATATCCTGGCACACGAAGTTCATTAAGAGGAGCCTCTTCCTTAACACTTTCTTTTTCCTTTTTCTTACAAAAGCACCCACAAAACAAGTACACAGCTATAATAGTGCCCAACAGTGTGGGCATCCAAATATACACAGGCACTCCGGATGGCCGCACAGTGTTCGCGTATTCCTTCAACAAAGCACATGGAACATGATTCCTCTCCTTATGCATCGTTAAATTATGCCATAATACGCACTCCTGTTCCTTTGTCACCTCTAATGGAGGTCCCGTATCCTTTAAGAAAGGCTTCACATTAATCTGCGACGAAGATATGTCAACTAGACGCGAATTATTCGTTTTCGTCGTCGTTGATTCTGCGAGTATAAATGAAGATATCATAAAACATGGAAACTCTGTCTCTTCAAAGTGTGATCGTTCAATGATTTGTAGAGAACATCTTTCTTCGGGGCGTGAAGGATAGTGATGTGTGTGGGGCCAGCCGATGTTCGTTGAACGTCCCAAATTATACAAAGAGAGGCCGGTGAGTATATCTCTGTACCGGCTGCTGGAATCCTTGTAGGTGTACACGTAAGCCGGCGGCATAGGCTTGTACACAGGATACAGCTCCGACGACGAGCAGTGACGACACGTAAACGTTACGTATCTGGGTGGATGATACGTGTAGTGGGCGTGGCTCGCGCTCACACCGTGACGATTGTGCGATCCGTGATAACCATGACCGTAGCTCGAATGACTATATCCGCCATGTGAACCTCCATGTGAACCTCCATGTGATCCACCATGCGATCCACCATGAGACCCTCTCGCAACGACACAAATATTGATTATGGAGATGTAAATAAATATTGCGTGGATAGACTTCATGGTGCAGTGTAAAGAGCGGGTCCCGGCGCACGACTGCCGCAGCTCGGGAGATGAGGTCGCTCGTCCCCCATGCAGACTAGCTGGCGCCAGACTGTCGCCCTCGCCATAACACAAGGGTGAATGTGCGAAGTGCACTAATGGATGTTTTGGGAATTTAAAAGGTTATAATGTTACCAGCAGAGGTCAAATACACGACCTATCGTAGTGGCAGAATAAATTAACGAAGATGAATGCGACTGGTCGAGATAAAATTATTATAGTGTTAGAAAACTTGTGTTGTGTCATACCAGGCCCCTCAGAAAGTATTGCGAAAAAAAGTTTTTATATATGGGAGACTGGCCAGTTATAATGTTTTTCGAAAATATGATTATTTATAAGTAAAAATAAGTAAGTTCCAATTTCAAAATTTCCCTCCACATTTTTTGCGAGTTAATTCAAAGTATTGTGTCTCACTGAAATATGGATCTGCGCCGGGAACATTTTAGAGCTATGATTTTATACGATTTCAAGTGTCGCCTGAAACCGGATGAATCGTACGATAGACTTCAAATGGCATTCATGGATGAAGGCCCTTCCAAGGCAACCGTGTATCGTTGGTATAACGAATTCAAGCGCGGGCGACCAACTTTGGGGGATGACGAAAGAAGCGGTCGCCCTTTGACGGCTGTTACCGAAGAAAACGTGCTAGCAGTGAAAAATTTAATCCAAGACAATAGGCGAATTACATATCAGGAGATTCAACACATATTGAAGATTGGATCGGGAAGCGTTCACGAGATTCTACACAGCCATCTTCGCGTGAGGAGGATAGTATCACGCTGGGTGCCGCACAACCTCACCGATGCTCAGAAGCAGGCCCGGGTGGAATGGTGCCGTGATATGCTTAACAAATTTGAAGCAGGCTCGTCTCGGCGTGTTTACGACATCGTTACAGGTGATGAGTCCTGGATTTATCAATACGACCCAGAAACCTAGCGCCAGTCGACTGTTTGGGTGTTTCAAAATGAGCCAACGCCTACCAAAGTGAAGCGATCTAGAAGCGGGGGTAAGATTTTGATCGCTAGCTTTTTTAATTTGACTGGCCACTTGGTATCAATTCCCTTACGGGATCAAAGAAGCATTAATGCCGAATGGTATACTACCAAATGTTTGCCAGAAGTTTTCTCTGTTATAAGCAACAAGCGACCAAACACAGGGCTCCGCGGGCTACTGCTCCACCACGACAATGCACCTGCGCACACCGCACTCAAAACGAGGGACTTCCTGGACAGCACGCCAGTCAAACTCCTGGGTCACCCTCCTTACAGCCCTGATCTAGCACCGTGTGACTTCTTTTTATTCCCAAAAATAAAAAATCAGCTCAAAGGGATACAATTTTCGTCGCCGGAAGATGCGCTGGCTGCGTTCGAGCAGGCTGTAAACGAGGTGTCTGCGGCGGACTGGAAAAAGTGTTTTGAAAACTGGTTTAGGCGCATGAATCTTTGTATAGAGGCTGGTGGAAAGTACTTTGAAAAGATTTGATCAAAATATATGTACGTATAGAACAATTTTTTTTAGTTTCGCAAAACTTTCTGAGTGTCCCACGTAAGTGGTCATGGTCTCATTTAATTTGGTAGCCGCGGACTTGCGTCCACGCACGCCGCAGTACGAGCGGACAATGTGCGCCTCCTACAAAGCGCGCTCTTCCTGTGAGATCAAGATGAACGATTTCCTGAGCATTGTCGCCGAGACATTGAGATCATGTCTGTGATACGAGCATCGTCTTTGATACGAGCTACATTGTAAACTAGCACTGGCCATCTTGCCGTTGCCTATAATTTCTGCCACTAAATTTCTATATGGCTCTAAATTTTCTAAATCTTCGGAAACGCAAACTTAATTTGTGGTATTTCGAAAAAAACTGATTTAAGGTTCAAAATTATAGGTCTTATAGAGAAGAGCCCGAATATAAGAAACGCCATGGACACTCTTTTAATACAAATTATTTAAGATTTGCGATAAGCACTCGATCCCTTCCTTTTGAATTAATTTATTGGATCTAATCTGGCGAAATGTGAGTGTACTGTACATCTCTGCCTACCGCTTCGGGAATACAGGCGTGATGACATTATGTTATCATTATTTTTTTAAAACGAGCGAGCCTTACAGTAATCGCATAATTATGATGTGTACCCATCTCTGCAACTCACGAAATCATTAGAATAAAATTAGAATTATAAATATTTAATTAATTATTAGTATGTGAGAGGGAGTTTGAAAGTAGCGCCAGTGACGGAAAAGTTGAGAAGCAGTAGATTGTCATGGTATGGACATGTGATGCGGAGAAATGAGGAACATGTTACAAAAAAAGTTTTGTGTATGAATGTGGATGGCTATAAGAAAAGAGGTAGACCAAAGAAAAGATGGATGGATTGTGTGAAAGATGATATGGATAAAAAGAAAGTGAACACGGAGATGACGGCTGATAGAGATGTATGGAAGAAAAAGGCATGCTGCGCCGACCCCAAATAAATTGGGATAAGGGCAGGAGGATGATGAATTATTAATATCAATGAAATTATCCGTGTAATTAATTAATTTTTGTTTTTTTAATCAAAGTTAACAATTGAGCAGCGACAGAAATTAAACTCAAAAAAAAACTTTAAAATACTTTAAATAGGTAAATACTGAAATAGTTATTCAAATAATTTTCATTATTACTCACGTGCATTTTTATCAATGATCTGCACATTTTTCAAACACTTATTTATTATCAACAGTAAATACTAATAAAGTTAATATAGTTTACACATACATTACCATCTGACGGCCAACTCTAAACCCGCGCGCGCCCATTGGTCAAATCAAATAGCGCGCGCTTCCCCGGCTTCCTGTTACACACTTCCGTCCCTTTTCACGAAATAACTCCCACAGATTGCAGGAAAGCGAGAGGAAAGGTGTTACACATCGAAAAAGTATCGGTATTCATGGAGTTTCTTGCCGGTTCTACTCCATAGGATATTTGGAACCGTGCAACTAGAGTCAAACGTTCATACTATATTATTACTGTACTCAGTGAGTCAAAGGATTCAAAAGTTCCTGTAATTAGATCTAATTAAAATTTAAATGTATACAATTTGAATTTGGCTCTTTCAAATAGTTTTGATACTTTCAGCGCGCAACCCGAATCACACCTGTTCAGTTCAGTTCAGTTTTTATTGAAAACTTATATTCTGTACAGGTGTAATATATGCCAATGTTTATTTAGTTTTCGACCGAGAGCGATTAAAGGAACGAACGCGAGTACTCCTAGAATAATTTCTGTACGTGCATTTATCTTGTAAATGGCAAGAATTCATAAACAATGTTTTATTTCACGACGATACATTTTTATACTTCGATATTCTTGGATTATTGTTGCTGAACTATGTTAACCTTGTATCAAATACTTTCGAATGGAAAATGAAGATGTCAGAAAGGCACTTGACAAACAAGGTTTGTAGTAATAAAACTTTAACGGCGTTAAATACATTTAATTTTATCGAGAAAAACGTCCCACTTGTGGGATTTTATCGGGTTTTTTTTGGGTAAAGATGTGCCTTTTATGTATTTTTATGAAGAACGCGAAGTGCGCACCTTTTGTAAACGACAATAACTGGTATGAACATTGACTTAGAGCTGTGTCTCTATTGATAATGTGTAGATTAACTCAAAAACTAGCAAAAAACGCATAAAAGAAACATTTTTACTCTTAAATTTTTTGTAGTATAAAATGTAAAAATGACGTGTAAAGTTGTTTTCAATTTCACTTTCATGATTTATTACAAAAGTAACTTATGTTTTGTATGACAGTTGAATATTTTTTGAGCTAGTGTATACTATATATAACTATAGCGGCGCAAATATAGCAACCTCATAGGTTGTTATGATTTTGAGCCGTTTGGGGTTGAAACGCTCGGGCCATGGGGTCCAAGTGCACGGCTCCTTTTCAAGGAAATTTCCAAGAGACTGCTGCCGAATTGCGTAACTCACTCGCGATCGCAATCAATATGATTTAAATGTTCATTGCTCCGTGTGTTTTGGCAATTCGTCTTATCGGCAATTATGTACCACGCAATGAATATTGCTGTCATTTCGAAATGAAAGCTAATGTCAATGTGAATACATTACACAATCACCCCACTGGTCGACGCTTCGCGTGACAACGTGGCAACGCTGCCAGTCTCCTGGGCACGCTTCCAGATGACAGTGATGTGGATGAGTTCTTCGACGCCTAAGTCCACTTTTTTTTCTTGTTTTTAGAGTTTTATTTTAATTTGTATTTTGTACATATTTATATTGTATATAAATTAATACAGGTAGATAGATAGATATTAAGAAGTGTACAAAGTTATATTTAATATTGAAAACATAAATAAATGAAGTTCTTTTCGAAAAAAAAAAAAAAAAAACTATATCGTTTCAAATTACATTAAATTTACACCTCTGTGTGACGTAGGTCTTAAGTTATGATTCTTAGATTATGCAGATGTCTAAGTAGGTAAGTCAAATACTAAAATTGCTACATCTTTGGGGGTGTTGGGATTGGATTCCACAAGTGTGATAGTTTTACCGATAAAATTTAGTATATTTACCATCCTTGAAGTTTTATTACTACAAGACAGGAACACATTGTCTGTATATATGCTGGGACGCCTTCTTTGAGTTATTACTCTATCCCTTAAATTCCAGACGAGAGGGTGGTTTCTTAAATAGAATTAATGGGACATTCATTACTTTATAACAGTTTTCATCCATTATCGTAAAAAGTAAGCATGTTCCTAAACTATCAATTATTAGACGAAGCCAAACACACTAAAGCGAAAATGTAGGTTTCACGTCAACAGTTCCAATTAAGAAAATGGTTATTTCCAAAGAAATTGGCATAAATATAGGTATTTGACTTAATATCGGCTGTTAACGTCTTCAGGGTGTGGTTGAGGTCATATTCCTCCAAAATGTCGGATGTGGCGTCACTTGCTTGAAATTACTTTGTTAGGGTTGCCTATTAATCTGAGGGGTTGCCATTCGTCCAGGTTTCGCTGGATTGGTCCTAAGCTTGAAAACTGCTAGGCAGGTTTTAGAAGCATCAGGTATTATATGAATTGACGAAACTAAAAAAAGGTCCTGCAACACTGGTTGTGCGGATTAAACACGTATCGTCCCAAGTTCAGTTTCAAGCTGAAAATTTCGGTGTTTCCGATCTTCTTGTGCTGGTTTTGTTATTTTACTGAGTCAACCCTAACCAATAGCCCTGTTAAAGTATCAAGTTCCGTGGAAAATTCATATTTGAAGGTCGTTAAGGGAGGAAAACTCGACTCAAGGTCATAATACCGATAGCGTAGCGCTTGTGAGCCGATGACTGTCATTAAAATTATTTCAGAAATATGAGTTGGAGTGCCAATCATTGTGTACCTACTAGCCTATTCCCGCGGCTTCGCCCGCGTTTATGTCGTTTATCGCGCATCCCTCGACAACTGTTCATCTTCCCGGGATAAAAACTAGCTTATATGTTAATCCGGGTTATGTTCTATCTATATGCCAAATTTCATCTACATCCGTTCAGCCCTAATTACAGCGTAATCACGCTGTGTAACAAATATCCAAACATCATCACAAACTTTCACATCTAATTTAATCTTAATATATTTTGTACATATTTATATTCTATATAAATTAATACAGGTAGATAGATTGAGAATAATGTCAAAATAAGAATGTATTAAATAAAAAATAATAAAGATTTTTATCCAAGCCAAAAAAAAAACTCAATATATAAAACAAAGTCGGGTTAGTTACATAATTTATAACTCAAGAACGGCTGGACCGATTTTAATGAAATTTGGCATACAGATAGAACATAACCCGGATTAACATGTAAGCTACTTTTATCCCGGGCAGTTGCGCAGTTCCCGAGAGATGCGCGATAAACGACATTCACGCGGGCGAAGTCGTGGGCATAGGCTAGTTAGGCTATAAACTAGAAAAAAATCTACGTTTACGTTACGTACGTTACTATTTGTTACGTATTTAAGTAACTAAGACACGGGAAAATAATTGAAAAAAATAAGGACAAAATTGCTGGTGAAGTCCTGAAACGGTTTTGTGAAGAACCCTGAAGATTACTATTAAGAAACCAAAATAAAAAAAAATTGTATGAAGCATACGTAGGTATTATTACAGCATTCCCTTGCCTGCCCTCCTCTCAATAAAATCCTGGTTACACCCTTGTATTCTAATGAAGCAACTAAAACTTAACCAAATATTGAGTATCTTCCTACTTCGATCGTCATAGATAAACACTTCTCTGCTGTGATAAAAATTGTCCCATAAACGTCGTAAATCGTCGTCGTCGTAACCATTGCAGGGTCTGAACTCAATAAAGTGCCGGCTCACCGATAATTTATGATAGGTATAATAAAAGGAAACAAACAAACCATTCGATGGTTTCCTATTGATCTGCTGTAAGGTGGAAGGTTTGGCGCCCAATGGCAAATACTAATTCAGGATAATAATACTTTGTCCCGAAGTCACACATTACCTAATATTGCACACGGCTACACATCAAACTGTACATTTTTCCTATTTTTATTTCCTTTCGAAAACTACATTTGTGTTCACTTAAATCAATAAAATGTAGGGACCACCTGTTTTTTTTTTCGCGATTTCCGGGTTGTTCCTATAGTAAAAGTGGTTCATAATGATGAGTACAATGACCCCTTTTCGGGAAAGAAGCGATTAAAATTTCAGCATGTATTTTATGAGTGTGTGGCAAAATAAATGGTTTAGGTACATGGAGCGATAGTTAATGTTTATTGTTATTTTATAGGCACACTATGAATTTAAAGCACCATTATCAAGAGACCATTAAGAATCAGTGACGAACGGCTGTGAATTTGTCCGTGTGTTAACCGTAGAAATCCTAGGTACTAAACGCTGCTAAAATTCTTTCTTTCTTTCTTTATGTTTAAGGCAAGAAAAATTACGAATTTTCATACCAAGTCATGAAATCTATGTACCAAATATAAAAATCTGACAATAGATGATCTTGTCACAGTATTAGCATACGATTTTAGGTGATCAGCATTTTGTTGTTCAACAAAAAATTTAAAGCTATACTTTTTGTTGTTTCAATTTGATTGAAAGTCTGGGGTCTTACTCCCGACTGGATTGAGTTATTTATTATTTATTTATACAAGATGTTGATCTGTAATCGTGCCATATTTCTAGATATGATGATAAATAATGTGCTTAGTCACCTAAAAATGCTTGAAAAATTCTACGATTATTTAATACCTAAATATTCACTTAGAAACAGCGAGGGCTCGAGTATAAATCCCGAACGACTCAGAAAATAAGTCATCGGCGGCAATGTCAAAGGGATTGGCAATACCTGCAAATTGTTTTGGTGGTGTGGCACGCATCGTTTTTGTGTCGCTCGCGACACACGGGGTGAATTTGTTTGTTTACAAATAAGTATTTAACAAAAAAAAAATGTTTTTTGGTATTCATTTTTTTACTGATTCGTGTTCAGTATCAGTGGTATAGTCACCTCCTCAAATATGGCACGAATACAGATCAACATGTTGTATTAAATGTATGCACACACAGATAAATAATAATAAAATACATAGAAATGAATAGTACAAAGGTACTGATTATATCTTTAAGTCTTCCAGCAGACCTGCGAGAGGAAAATTTAAAGCAAAGAGATGTAGACCCAACGTACGAACGAGTTCTGTATCAATCGAATCTGAATTCGAGTTAGTGTCAATTCGTATACTCCAGTTCCTCTAGGAATTGACACTAACTCGATTTGGTTCAGAACTCGAACCAGTCGGCGGGAGTAAGGCCCCTGTTCAGACGGTTCAAGTAAGGCCACGATAACGGTGAACGCGGTATTGTATTCAAGCCACAGTCGCCGTTTGTTAGTTCTTGATCAAGCATTCCAACAAATTCTACAAAAAAAAAGTTACCCGACTGCGTGCAAGAATAACTGAAAAGATGTAAACAAGACTTGTGTTGGTAAGTATATGTGAAAGTATCAAATCAACCCGCAGTCGGAGGCTACGTATGTTTTTGGCCATGAATTACTTATCCTCCGCCTGCGTGTTGATTTGATACTTTCACATATACTTACCAACACAAGTCTTGTGTACACCTTTTCAGTTATTCTTACACGGAGTCGGGTTTTTTGGTTTCGTTAACTTTTTTTTTTTTTAGTTTTGTCATGTTTTATCGCGCTATAAAGGTTTTTTTGGAAAAGTCACATAAATATAATTAATTTTTTAACGTTGAATATTTTGTTGTTTTTGGCATTTCTCATTCCAAATTAAATTTAAACATATACTTAAGTTGTTTATATTTTCTTAAACCATTTATAAAACCCTTTATTTTGATACTCAACTTGATAGGTTTTAAAGGAAAAAAAAATTCTGAAGACATATAAAATAAATAAATAAATAAATATTGTTGATACATTTTACACATCACCATCTAATCCCAAACTAAGCAGAGCTTGTACTATGGGTACTAGACAATGGATATAATACTTAGATACTTATTTTTTTGTAAATACATACTTATAATACATAAGAAACACCCAGACCAACACAAACACTTATGTTCATTACACAAATATTTGTGTTCAGCGACCTCGTGATCAGCAGTCCGACACTCGAACCACTAGACCACAGAGGTTGTTGGTGTTATACCTAACATGGCGCCAAAAATCGACCATTTTAATTTTAAAATTTTTGATATACCCAGTGTCACTCTCACAATTAAGACAAATCTAACGACACCTCTCAAGCCAAAATCCATCAAGCCGTTTGGGCTACAGAGCGTGCCAAAGAAATATACATACATACATACATACTTACATGCATATATACATACATACACTCGAAAAACATAACTCGCAGTCGGGTAAAAATACGAGTCTTGTTAATCCCAGCCTAGTATTTGTCGATTCATCATCATCATCATCATTTCAGCCAAAAGACGTCCACTACTGGACATAGGCCTCCCCGGCTCCCCCAAGCATCGCCACAACGACCGGTCCTGCGCCTTCCGCATCCAGCGGATTCTCGCAACCTTCACCAGGTCGTCGGTCCACCTTGTGGGGGGCCTACCCACGCTGCGCCTTCCAGTACACGGTCGCCACTCCAGAACTTTACTGCCCCATCGGCCATCCGTTCTGCGAGCAATGTGCCCCGCCCACTGCTACTTAAATTTGGCAATTCTTCGGGCTATGTCGGTTACTTTCGTTCTCCTGCGAATCTCCTCATTTCTGATTCGATCACGCAGGGACACTCCGAGCATAGCCTCTCCATTGACCTTTGAGTTACTTTGAGCCATCTTATCAGGCCCATTGTGAGCGACCACGTTTCGGTACCGTAAGTAATTACTGGCAACACACACTGGTCAAAGACTTTCGTCTTGAGACACTGCGGTATTTTCGACGAGAAGATATTGCGTAGCTTCCCGCTTTGTCGATTGGAATTAAACAAATCTTACTTGTGTATGTGAGTTATGTGACTTTCTTTACTATGTCTACCTACTTTTCCCTCGACTTTTGTCATATCAAATTACGAAATAAGGTTACAGCCTAAATTCACAAACGTGTTTTTCATTTTCATTTTTCATTTTCATTTCCCGACTTGCCAAGTAAAATTTTGGAACTTCAGGAAATGAGAAGCAAATGAAAACCATAGCGATCGGCCGACCAACGGTGTTGTTCAAATATAATCACAGATATAGACGAAGTACTGCGAACAATCTAGTGAAGCCAAAAAAAACAATGCTCCTTCGTGTACAAATAGCGCTCACGTACACACATGCACCTCAAATCGTGCTCACCCCTCTTAGTACACATGTCGCGGCATCGTCCAGTAAGCATCGCGAAAGCAAATATCCTTCAGGTGCATGGTGTGTGCGTGAGCGCTGGTTGTACACGAAGGAGCATTGTTTTTTTTGGCTTCACTATAGTTGTTCGCAGCACTTCGTCTATATTTTTTACTTTGTCTGTGAATATAACCTGATCCAACCACAAGAAGGCTGTGCCGCTGGGGTATTGTTGCCAATGAAATAATAATTATAATAAACCATTGTACCTATGCATGCTGTTTGCTTGATAAGGAAAATAGAAATATTTTAAATGGATAGGACAATATTTTGCATGTAACCCCATATTGTAGGTATCACCTTTGAGTAATAATATAGAGTGATAGGTAGTTTCATTCAAGTTCCAGCACAAAAACAATTGATGTGTGCCCGCAAGCGGCACGTAATATGTTCACACACATAAACCGTACTGAACGTAGCCTTTTAAGACCAACTTGAATTTGCTTCACTTCGCGTGCGAATACTGCGGTTCTAAAAGAAATCAGCTGATCCCTACATTTTTTCGATTTATGTGAACACAAATGTAGGGATCACTTGATTTTTATTTAGCGATTTCAGGTTTGGTCCTATAGTAAAAGTTGTTCATAATGATGAGTACAATGAACTCTTAAGAGGTTTAGTATAAACTATGAATAAAGTTGTAAATTATTATATTTTTATTTATTTATTTAAACTATGAATAAAGTTACTGTTTTGTGTTTACTTTTGGTTTACTTCTAATAATGGTGCCGATTCTCTTGTACACCCACCTAAACCTAACTATAACTAAAATTTACAAATTTTAGTTTAGAAAATCATAAAACTTATTCTGTGTTTATCTTTTTCTTATTTTAGAAAACTTGTTGACAGCTCTAATAATTGAGTTTGACGCATCTAAGTTGAATTGGCGGTGTTACCAGTACATCTTAAAAATTTTATTAAAGAGTGCATGGAATAACCGAAAGCTCACAAAAACAAGGAAATTAAATAATAATTATATTTGGAATTATTAGTTTATCATTAAACTTAAGAAGAAAAAATCATGTAACGAAATAAAGTACATTTTTGTTTTATATTTTCAATAAAATATATAAATTGGAATAATGTGATCAGATTAAAGAGCTAGGTTATTATTTTATACGGCCCGTATTACAGAACGATACTCAAGCGTTGGTCACTGTTTAAAACTAGTTTTGAGTTGAGCTTTGATTTTAGAACTTTCCTCAAGCAGAGATTTATTGATCACAGTTCAGATCACAATAATAAACTATTTCTTTAATTTAAAAAGCTGGAATTTCCCTTTTTAAAGACGTGGTTAAAAAGTTCTAGCACCCAAGACACGAAATTTCTCAAAAAAGTTGAATAAATTAGAATATACGCCAAAAAGTACCACGCAGGATTACAAACTTGGAGACTTTCTCCCCAAAAGAGGGAAAATTTGTGAATTCAGGCTTTTTAGGGATACATATTAGCATAAAATGATAGAATTGAATGTCAAACACAGATTTTTTTCCCCATTGTATGGATTTATGTACTTCTTATCCTTTATTATATAGGTACCTCTTCTTATCGAAATTATAAATTTCATTGTATGTTTCTATGAACAATTTACCTTTCTGCTGAATCTACAACAGCTGCAACCACATAGTAGGTATCCATTATTTATTTTAAACTACCTAAAAACTATAAAAATGAATAAAATAAGCTTTGCAATTTTAGTTGTTGATAACTAATTATAGTCGACATGTATTTTGATGCCTTCTAAAAATAGTCAGATTTAGGTTGACATTTCTAATATTAGGTGAAAAACGTCAATTACAGAATAGCAAAATGTCAATTTTTACTAAGTTGAATAACTAAACTAATTTTGGTCCTGTCAAACCAAAAATTAGTTTTAAAGTGAATATCAGAATAGAAAACGTCGTTTGACAGGACTAAACTAAATTTAGGTGATTTTTAGTCTAGTTTAGAGAATTTTGTGACAAGAGAATCGGCACCATTGTGAGCAAAGTTTTAATTTATTGGTTTTCAGTCTGATACATTAAATGTAGATATAACTTGTTGTGTGGGGGTGGGGTCACTGGTGCCTGAGATACAGGTTAATTCCTAGTTCGGGCACCAGGTGCTTACATCATCAGCCAAGCAAACGGTAACTGTATTGTGATTGTAACTCTAGAAACTAAAATTGTATTACATTTTTTGTTTGACCATGCTATAAACTGTTTAAAAATAAACCATAATATTTTGGGCTTCTTATCCGGTATCCGGCTGGATAGTAATTTAGGACAAATACCGGATAGTTATTTTATTGGATATCTGTTTTCATCTCTAGATAATTAGTAGAATAATACAAATAGTAATAGAAATAGTTTAAATGCCTATTCAATGTAAAGTATTTTATGGTGTACAATAAATAAATAAATAAATGAATAAAAGTTGTAAATTATTTCATTATTATTATTATTTGCCCTGGGCAGTCAGCCCCGCTACCAACCTGCAACCTGCTGACTGGCTAATCTTTACACCAGAGCTATTATCATTATTTAGTAGCTCATGTCGACACGACAGAAGATTACGCATACATGCAAATATTATTTTACACAGATAATTAATACTGATACCACAGAATACTATAATGGTAAGCTGATACGTGGATTTTCATTTTCATTGAATTTGTTTTTTCCTTCCTTATCAAAAAACAATTTTATCGTAGTAGAGATGAAATACGACACAAATACAATATCGGTTACCAATCTAATCAAATTGACACCAGAGAAGAAACCTTACAGGGGTTTAATACTCACACAATCACCGAAATTCATTCGTCATCATGAAATTATTCGCGTAAAAATAACTTGTTTTATAAGAACATCATACACGAAATCTTTTCTTCTGTAATTCTTTAATAACCTTCTCAATTCTCATTGTGTATTTCAACCCTACAAGTAAAACCTGAAAATAACTTTTATATTGTTATTTATTTCGTGAAAAACAATTCCATACGACCTAAAAATTTTGACAAAGGTAATGTTTATGTTCAGTTTGTTAAAATGTGTCTGTTTATTCTTTGATCTCTGTTTATTTAGGTCTGGCCTCAGAGAAGCGGCTGACCTTAAACCAAAATTACACCCATCTCGTAACAAGGATGTTAGTTAGGTACTGTAAACTTTAGTAAGTGGTTACTCCTACTCACATCCCTCAGGCGATGTCTTGATACTGTGATCATGCTTAACTACTAAGCATGCTGTTTCCTAGTATATATACAGAATAATTAACGGCCAAAATTAATATCCAATCTATCCACGATTTACCCTAACAATTTTTCATTAGTGTACGCACATTCTACTATGTTCTTGAATTATGTCCCTCGTTCACCCAGACATGCTGTTTATGTTTATCATGTATGCAGAAGAAGAATGAAACAGAAGAAGTAGCATAATACTACTTCGTAGCCTTCCTTCCTTCTTCGTTAGCCTACCTACGTGTTTGGTTTGCTTCAGTCAGACATGCGGAAACATTAGATGGTGTGTTATTGTGGTGATTGTTCTTCTGCCATCTTTCTGCTCAAAAATGGAAAGCTGTTCTCGTCCAAAGCTGAACTACCGGAATATTCTTTGAAGACGGATATGTATCATATAATTGCCTACCTTAACATCTACTGCGTATGATGCTCTTGTATGGAATTGATAGTCATATTGTATTAAACCAATGATCATTAGGTAGTTAGCAATAAAGGATTCAATAAAGAAGTGACCTCTGCCTCACGGAGGCAATTTTAAGATAATAAATTATCATGAATGGTCACAGACGCGACTGTTTTTGGCCTCAATAAAATTAAGGACTAATATTAATCATATCTACGATTCTAAAGTACTCACCAATAGCTGTTCTTGTGCGCACATTTCTCGAATAGCACATAGGATGCAGGATTGCCCAGTAGCGGTCTACGGAAACACCCACCAAACAGAAAATACTAATAGTGCACAGCATTACTAACAGCGACACTGTGAATAAACAGGCATGGAGGTTCCTTGGCAGGCCCACCGAGGCCAGGATAGCAAACGGTATCCCAAGTAGACCAACCAACAAGTCTGCCACTGCTAGAGACACAATATAATAGTTCGTGCGGCGTCGCAGTCTACGTTCACGACGGAACACATAAATCACCATAGCGTTCCCCACGACCGCCACCAATGCCACTAGGATTTCAAAAGTCGTGTAGGTCGCATGAAGCTCAGGTGTAGGTGTGCGGTGAGGAGCCGACGCCACCGTCGAAGACTCCAGCACCATCTCTTCAGTGGTATCCGTCATCGTGTACAATTAGTGTCCGTTTCGAGAATAACATTTACTACCACGTCCGACAAAAAACGATCGCACAATTGTCGTATTATTTGGAAGTTTTACACTTTTCGGGAATGCATCTGGAAGCAGCATGATTGCCGCTATTTCCATTGGTTTTAAACGGGAAATAATCATATCGTTGTCCAAGTAGGCTAACGTAAAGCGACGTGTAAATTTTCTAGGACCCAAGTGTTAACTGTTGAGTTGAAAACTAACAGTTGTTAGCATTCGGATCACGAGCGTCCGCGGACGAGGCGAGCGTGTCCCGCCCGTGAGGCGTGCTTCCCATCACTGCGGGCGCGAATTGGCGCGAAACCGCGGCGACGACGGTCGGCGTCCCGACGCACGCCCTACGCCGACGCGCCTAGCACTTGTTGCGACTTGCGGCCGCCACCACGTACCCTTGAAAAGGGAGTCAGGTTCACATTGCTAGCAAGCTAGATGCTCTAAGCTAGCAAGCATATGCTCTAAGCTAGCAACACACCTAGATTAACGTTTTAACAAGTATTATCAGTTTAATTTTATGAACTTTATTGTATGGTACGGTCTACCGCACGTCAGTTCATAATCATAATCAGCCCATTGCTGTCCCACTGCTGGGCACGGGCCTCTTCTCAGTATGAGAAGGTTAAGGCCTTAGTCCACCACGCTGGCCTAGTGCGGGTTGGTGGACTACACACACCATCGAGATCTGTATGAAGCACTCTCAGGTGTGCAGGTTTCCTCACGATGTTTTCCTTCACCGTTAAAGCAAGTAATAATCAAATTCTGATCCACACATGAATCCGAAAAGTCAGAGGTGCGGGCCGGGATCGAACTCGCCCCCTTCTGCAAACAGTTGAATGACGAAAACCGCCCTTACTACTTACGAAATAAAGACGCTGTCAAGTTCATACAGTTACCACTGAAGTGCGGTCTCCTGTACCTACTAGTGTGAAAACCATTGTATCTTTACGGATCTATTACCTAAGTATATCACTTCCTAGAAGAGACGTATAGGTACTCAAGTGTAAGTCAAATCGACTTGGATTAATGTTTACCACAACATGAACATACGCTAGATGGCTAGACTGTCGATACAACACGTTTGATGCCCCACCTTGGCGACCAGCCCCCCTAGCCAAGTTGAAAATCTACAATCGTCAACGCTATAGAAAGCAATCAAAATGTTACAAAATGTATCGGAATGACATATCTCAAGGAATGACTTTTTCGGCCTCGGACTTGTGTCCGGTCGCACATGGAATAGTTCTCGTATCCCTGGGCTAGAGCACCTGAGTACCTTCTCCTTCCACTTGTACGCACTCAACGCAGAGCGGCTCGAATCGTCGGCGACCATGCTATTTCCAAACGGCTTGACCCTCTAACCTTGCAGAGATGTTGCATCTCTATATTCTCTATCCTATGTAGGTACAATGGAGCGTGCTCTGAGGAATTTTTTGACCTTATCATCGTACCACCCGCCATAAATCCAAATTCCATCCCCACCATCTTGATGGCGGCGGTCAACTACTGTAATCTTTGCACGACATTTTTTCCTCGTACCTACAGCAAAACTGTGGAATCAGCTTCCGTCAGCGGTTTTCCCGAACAAATTCGACATATTCGAGCCTTCTTTAATATGTCAAAATTTTATCAGTAACTAATTTGAATCGACATTTGATTGGATCCATTGTTGTCTTATTAATAGGTTGAAAGTCGAGAACCTAATTAAATAGGGCTAAGCGCGCATAGAAGCTTACTTCTTCGGCCGGTTGTGATCAACTGGTTATGGAATTGTTTGATCATGAAACGTGCGTTCCGTCGGAAAAGGCTGCTTTTATTAGCATCCATGCGCGCTTATACATAAAATACCTATCTTGTAGCAGGCCGAGAGTTTACGTCGGAAGCTTCCTTTCGTGCGCCTGGCTTAAGAGAGCCTTTTTCATCTGCCTTTTTTTGCCATGGATAAGCCCTCATGGATGCACTCCGCCCAGATACAGCGAAACAGTGTCGGTCTCTTACCGACTAAAACACCACGTTGTTACTCCAACTACCTTTGGCCGGGGGCCTAGGAAACCACTGTATTCGCACAACCACCCCCGATAGGTCCCGGCCCGCCACAAGCAGGCGAGGTCCTTCTCCCTGTGCGGCATATTGTCGGCCTCACCCTTCCCGGCGGCGCACACGGATAGCTGCGTGCTACCTCACGAGCCCCGCCATGACGCAGCTGACACGCCGATGTCACGGCCGCCCCAGCCACGCCAGCAACCACATAAACAGGCAGCAGACTACGCCGAGTCCGCCGCCCGCAGGCCCCTTTCCTCCCGTATTTTTTTTATAGAAGTTTTCTTCCCCATCCCTCATCTTCCACTGTGCCCTCTGCTATGTTCAAAGGGACACGCAGAGTCACGCCCCATTAGCCCAGATAAGACTCATCCTGTACCTGAATATTCGCCATAGACCCCAAAGAAGAGTTATTGCCCATGCCCAGGCTGCACCGGCCCAACAAACGGCTGTTCCTTCCAGACGTATCGAGAAGGACTAGCAGCCATCAGACACTCGAGATTTTCTGGCCTATTTCATCTGCCTAAAATATGCGTATAGGAACAACGCAACACACTGTTTAGCGTAGGCGATCGGCGATTTCGTGTCAGCTGCTTTTTCCGCTTTGCTTTTATTATTTTGCTTCAATGCTGCAACGCGTTTTTGAATATTTTGCGTTTGGTCAGTTGCATTGGGCAATAGGTAATTAAAATGGCTCCAATATCCACCACTTTTAATAACCCACAACACACCAGCACCCTTCTTCATAACCGTCCGATTTCCGAAATTATTTCGAATCCCAGAGGAAAGTTACTGAGGGTCGGTATCTTTTGGTCTCTATCTGAATATGTCTATGCTGCCAGTAAGCCTAGATCGCGAAATGACTGGATCTCGATTGAGACTAGGCATCCTTACGTCTACATCTCGAAATGACTAGGTAAATTAGACTATATCTCATTTTACCTTGATCGCAATATGACTAGATAGCATAACGTCTACACAGTATATTGTTTTTGAAAGGTACAGTTACGCACAGTAAAGTATTTCTATAAACAAATTTTTTGTGACCATATTTTGTGTTTCGGCCAAAAAATCTGGGTTTGGCCGCGGTTTAGGCCAAAAACCAGCCAAAACTTCGACTCTGCTGTAATTCGTGTATTCTCTATTCTCGGATTACTTTTGACTTACTTCGGATGCATACGACTTCGTCAGTTAACCTTCAGTTCGCCACCGCTGCAGCGCTGGCGATTTGAGTAGTGTCTCTTAGTGCAAATATAAAATCTAGTATTTGATTGTTTTTATTTCCGTAATATAATGGCATTTTATAATGAAATTCTAACTATTAAATTACTTTCTGGAATTGAGATTAAATTAATGAGATATTATTCAAAGGTTACGTAGATTTTGTCTATAGTACTTATGCTAGTTTTTTTTTTACTCTTTGGAAATTTAACCCTTTCACTGTGCACGAAGCACACACAATAGCCTTACCTTGCCAAAAGTGGCCGTTTTTCTAGGAACTAAGGAGTTTAGATAAATACCAATAAGCACTTTTTGTGTTCCTTGTACGTCCTAACGATATCGTGTCAATCTGATATTATGTCATTACGTCAGTTATACAAAGTCTTTGGTCAAAACTTACGTCAGTTATACAGTCTTTGGTCAAAACACGATGTGAACCAAACGAGATCCAGTCATAAAGTGAATTAGTCCATCTAGTCATTTTGAGATGTAGACGTTACGATGTCTAGTCCAATCGAGATCCAGTCATTTCGCGATCTAGTCTTACGGGCAATCTAGATATATCGAGATAGAGACCAAAAGATACCGACCCGTTACTGAACGCGTTCTCTAAACGCTATTCGTAAATCCGAAATAGAAAACTTTTGACAGTTCTAGACGAAGCCGTCAATTTACGGAAACTCCTCAGAGAGCCATTTGCTGTAGGAAAACACTCGATGTGAAAAAATTTGAGAACTACGAATTTCCGAATCCATTTGGTTCAATCGTTTCGTTTCGTTTGCCGATCAACTTTCACTTCGGATACTGAACCATTTCGGACGTTTTGTTTTGGTTGTTTCGTTTGCATGGCCGAAATAACGTTGCGTGCTGCCAGCATAAAAAATATTGCAGATTGCCAACATGAAAAATATTGCAGATTGCTAACATAACATATATTGCAGATACAATCACGCCGATTTTTTGTACCTACCTATAATCTTTTTCCCATAGCTTGGGTATGGTGACAACAGGATAGAATGATGCATTATGAATAAGTGGAAAAGAGACTTGAATTTTAGACCTGTCACCATACTCATACTATGTGAACTGAAAAAGATATAGGTACTGGGTAACAGCATTGAGCGACTGAAAACCGATCTGTTGGTCTGAGCCTACTAGATAACATACTGTCAAAAAAGTGCTGGTGGTACTCGACTTCCATAAAGACTATAACGCGCGCATTTGATGAAACCTCAGGCAAATAAACAAATTTTTAAATTATAATACAAATGATCAACTTATATTTTGTCAACAAATATTTAGCTGCATAAACACAAATTAATTAATGGACGAATACATAAATAGAACACAATATTGCTTACAGCAAAAAATTCAAACATCCTCACTGGATATGTAATCTCTGTACAAAATGACTTGGAATTCCAATATTTAATAATGATCTGCCATCAACTTGATCTAAATTTGGGTGAAAATGTAACAATGCCTCCCAGCACATTTCACTCAATTTCGGTAGACATAACCACACCTTGTACATTATATTATTTCTACTAGTTGCATCCTCCTTGGGTTCAATGCCACCAAACACATACATACAACCTGATGACGTAACTGCTGAGGAATGGAAATATAGAGGATGTGGTAACACTGTCTTCTGCATCAGAGTCCATTGTAAATCAGAGATATTTAACCTCCAAATATCTTCAAACACCGATTGCCCATCTGAACCACCTGCTACAAACACTTGAGGGCCACCCGGTGAATCAATCTGTACTGCACTATGGCACTTTCTAGGTAGAGGAGCTATAATGTCTTTTGAACTGTCATCAGGTTTTGGAGTTAAAATTGTCCAAGTGTTATTGTCAAAATCAAATATTGGTATTTCCATGAGTTCAAATGCCCACTCTCCTGTTCCGCCACCAATTATGTACAATTTATTGCCAACACGGGCAATTTCATGTCTGTATCTGCCTAAAGGCTCCCCCTCTTGACCTGTTCCTACAAAAACTGCTTCCCAAACCAGTGTTCGAAGATCTAACCTGTAAAACAAACCAAAAAGTTTGTCATCATAGCACACATCTTTTTCTTTTTCGTACAAACAGCAATTTATTTAATTAAAAACACTAGCTGTGCCTGCAGCTTCGCCCGCTTACTGAAATAAAATATAGCCCATGTTACTTCTGGATATAGTAGCTTTCTAATGATGAAATAATTATTAATGTCAGTTCAGTAGTTTCAGAGTTTATTGATAACAAACAAACAAACAAACATACAAACAAACAAAACAAATCTTTGCTCTTTATAATATTATATTTATTAATAGTACAGATATAAACAATAACTACTTATAATGCTTACCTATATATATCACAGTTATATGCAAATCCGTTGGTGCCACCAACTGTATAAAAACACCCATCATGGCACAATATAGCTTGACCATATTGTCCAGGTGGTCTGGTGCCTGAAACTTCCAAGATTTGCAGTCTAGCATCCTCATTGCATGTGCGCCATACAATCACATCATTGCTACATTTATTGCCAAAAGGCGCACCTGTGCCCCCGAATATCTACAACAAAACTTAACTATAACATTTATTTTTCACAATGCACACAACAACAACACCAACGACAACAACGACAACAACACCAACAACAACAACAACAACAACAACAACACCAACAACAACAACAACACCAACAACAACACCAACAACAACAAAAGAGCCTCCACGAGTGACGATATTTAGGTATGCAGCCCTGCTACCAACCTGCTGACTGGCTAATCTTTTCCCCATGACATGAGCTTCTTTTTTTTTTTTTTTTTTTATGATTTATAGATCTGCTCATGACCACAATCTAGACAGCTTTGTCAGGATGTGGTCGACGATGGAGCGAGCAAACCTATTAGGTGCCGATTCACTCCAGCTTTAAAGGCGTTAGGGTTATAAGTGCCCGGAAATACAGATGCCGGCAGTGAATTCCACAACTTGGCTGTGCGCATTATGAAAGAGTTCTCAAAGCGCTTGGTCCTGATAGTAGGGATTTCCACCAAATGTGGATGATATCCTGCAGTGCGGCGTGTAGTCCGATGAAAGAAAGGAGATGGCGGAATAAGCTCATGGAGCTCTTGCGCACACTCTCCAAAGTACAGCCTGTAGAACACCGACAAACAAGCAACTGTGCGTCTATGGGCTAAGCTTTGTAGCTTAGATTTTGCTAACAGTTCATCACCAATTAACCTCTCAGCTCTGCGTTGAATCGAGTCAAGAGCCGCAAGCTGGTATTTGGCAGAGCCATCCCACAAGTGACTGCAATACTCCATACACGATCGGACTTGAGCTTTATATAAAGTGAAAAGCTGTCCAGGAGTGAAGTATTAGCTATTTTCATTATGTAGCTCATGTCGACAAGATAGAAGAAGAATGCACAGTTGATGTCAAAATATTTATTATACAAACCATTAAGTATCGGCCATTCATACACATGGCGTTTGATGCTAATTCTTCCGGCATGTTTTCAATTACTCTGTGTTGCTTCCATTTTCGACTAGCTATCGAAAAACTCCATAGTTCTTTGAAAAGAGGCCGGGCCGGTGTCCACGTCGGATTATCTCTTTGAATATTAGTCAGCGGTAACGATGGATTATAGCCACCAAAACAATAGATATTGGCATCATCACAGGCTATCCTGTGTCCGCTACGAGGTCTCGGACTTTCGAAACCCCGACATTTAACTTCGGTAACCTTAAACGGCTCGAAAACATAATCTTTTCTTCGGGACGTCATTGCGTTTATTTACCAAATATACAACACGATGGAAAAGTGGCATAAACAGATGTATTTACATGGATCCCATTTATAATAGTAAATGAAACACTTCACAACAGTATGATTCTTTGCTTGAATTAATTCAACGTGCGGTAGGTGTGAAATTATTATGACATTAATGACATTTGTCGTTTGTCAATCAGTTGTCATTACAGGGCTGCGTTCACTTATATCGCCCGCCCGGGCTACGTTCACTTACGGCCATGAAGTTAAAATATTTACTCTAACTTCATGCTTACGGCCAAAATTAATATCCAATCTATCCATGATTTGCCGTACTAAAGATAGGAATTTGACATAAGCTCCATATAAAATATGTCAAATTTCTATCGGCCAAAGTTAATACCCAATCTATCCACGATTTACCCCACTAGAGATAGAAATTTGACATATTTTATATGGAGCTTGTCAAATTCCTATCTCTAGTAGAGCAAATCGTGGATAGATTGGATATTAATTTTGGCCGTAAGACTAGTAGAGTAGATCGTGGATAGATTGGATATTAATTTTGGCCGTTATACGGCACGAGCGTACTTTAGTCGTTCAGTTACCGTGAGTTTGCAGTGTCTCGATACTTGTCATTTGAAACTAATCTCACAACTTGTTTTGTTGATTGTTACGTTCGCACTGCAGAAAACTGGGTAAATTATTTGACAGATTTCAAGATTTGTTGTTGGCTTTGTTTGCATTGATTAAAAACCATAATACATAGGTACATATTATAATGTTCTTGCTAAAAACTTATACATTGACATGTTTGTCTATAGATTTGTCACGGCTGACGTTCGCACTGTTGCTTAATCATGTCTCGCAACGTGTATAAATCTCGTTTTTTGTGTTTTTCAATTAGGTCGGTAAACATATATGGCCGAAAGCCAATGATTTTAATGTAATATCATTGCCGAAAGCGGATACTTTGAAGTGTATCAAACTTTGACAATGATTTCCATGTTTGTGAAATACGAAAATCAGTAAAATTTCGTGATGATAATAACATAACTTAACTGGTCAGGCACACCCAATGGAATAACGTGAGTGAAACTGTTTATATTAATAATTATAACATAACATCACGCCGGTATTTCCCCGAAGGGGTAGGCAGAGGTGTAATAGTACACCCACATTTCGCCAGTTATGTTATAGTCCCATGTAATAGGGGGCGAGCCTATTGCCATCGACCGGGCACAAGTCCAGACTCCGGGCTGCTACTGAGAATTTCCTAATGAAAAAACCCAATAACACTTTGCCTGACCCGGGAACCGTACCCAGGACCCCACGCTCAGCAGTCGCGCTTGCAACCACTAGACCAACGAGGCAGTCACATGATTATGAACACACAAAAATTATCACGCCTTTTTCCCATTGGGGTAGGCAGAGACTAGAGACTATGAATTTCCGATCCTGACACACCTATTTCACATCATCTACGTTCATTAACCTAGTCATGCATGCTCGTCGGTTTAGAGTAATCTAGCCTGGTCTTTTTAGAAAATGTCCTCGATTTGGATATATAATATATTGAATAATATATTGGAGATGCCGTAAATCTGTGGTTCATCATCATCATTATCATTTCAGCCGAAAGACGCCCACTGCTGGACATAGGCCTCATATTTTGGGGGGATATGCCATAATCGCCACACTTAGCAGGCGGAATGGCGATCACAATAGGTTGGTTAAATATTCAGAGAATGCTGCTGCCCACCCACTGGTGAATCACTTAGTCGCCTTTTACGACACCCATGAGAAGATATAGGGTGGTGCATCTGTGGTTACGGTACAAAAATTTCATCATCATTTCAGCCAAAAGACGTCCACTGCTGGACATAGGCCTCCCCCAAGCATCGCCACAACGACCCGTCCTGCGCTTTCCGCATCCAGCGAATTTCCGCAACCTTCACCAGGTCGTCGGTCGTCGTCGTACAACATTTACACCAGTATTATCTGGAAAGATCAAAACAAATCTTTCGATGAGTTGCAAGGTTTGTATCGAGACTTTTGATTCGAAATTTATTGTGAAACATGTCAATAGACTATGAAATGTCAAACAAGATTCGTTTCAATAAGTTGTGTGATAATGCGAAAGTGATTCGATACATTGACAGAAACCTGACATTTCAACATGTTTTAATGTGAATGTTTCGTCAGTGCAAACTCACAGTTACGTTCGCACTGCAACTGAGTAAATTCTTTGACAGATTTCAAGATTTGTTGTTGGCTGTGTTTGCACTGACTAAAAACATATACATTGACATGTTTGTCTATAGATTTGTTACGGCTGACATTCGCACAACTTGTATAAATCTCGTTTTTTGTTTTCCAATTAGGTCGGTAAACATTGCATGTATGGCCGAAAGCAGATACTTTGAAGTGTATCGAACTTTGACAATGATTTCCATGTTTGTGAAATACGAAAATCAGTAAATATGAACATTATCATCATAAAAATTATCACGCCTTTTTCCATTGGGGTAGGCAGAGACTATGAATTTCCGATCCTGACAATGACACACCTCTTTCACATCATCTACGTTCAATAACCTAGTCATGCATGCTCGTCGGTAAACCGACGTACCTAATCTTTTTGAAAATGTCCTCTATTTGGTTACGGCATCTGTGGTTCTTCATCATCATCATCATTTCAGCCGGACATAGGCCTTCGGCAAGCATCGCCAGCCACAACGAACGGTCTTGCGCATTCCGCATTCAGCGAATTCCCGCGACCTTCACCAGGTCGTCGGTCGTCGACGTAAAACATTTACACCAGTATTACCTGGAAATATCAAAACAAATCTTTCGATATGTTGCAAGATTTGTATCGAGACATTTTGATTCGTAATGTATTGTGTTGTGAAACATGAAATGTCAAACAAGTTTCGTTTCAACAAGTTGTGTGATAATGCGAACGCGATTCGATACATTGACAGAAATCTGACTTTTCAACATGTTTCGTCAGTGCAAACTCAGAGCGATCCTTGCGATCATACAAACGAACGCCCAAAGAAAGCTCCGAGGATACCATGGCTCCGAGCATCGTCGGACGACGTCGGGCGATATAACTGAACGCAGCCAATACGGAAACTAATTTGACAGTTGTAAAATTCTTGCTTTCTCTTTCTTGTTTTCACTATTAGAAAAAGATGTGAAGAGTTTCAAGGTTTCAATGAAGTTAAATTCGTGAACAAGGGAATCAACACCACTGCTATATAATGTACTCTGTGCACCACTGGCTCGCTAGGCCGCTAGTAGTCTAGCCACTCCCCAAACAGTCGTCCAATGGCACGTTTATCATACCTAATGATATCCGTGTCCAACGGCGAGTGATAGGTGCTCAGATTAATAACTAAATACTTTAGCTATTAATCTGAGGATAGGTCCCAAACCAAAGATAACATTATCATCGTGTCCCAAACTCCCAGCCCAAACTGCAAACAAAACTGTCAAACAATGTCCCCTGTGTACTGACCAGGGAACTCAAAGCGGACATAAGGAAATTCTTTGGCACCAACTTTTCCGGGCGGAGTGCGTCCATATTTCCCCACGCAATAATAAAAAAGGAAGCTAGTAGGGCAAATCGTGAATAGATAGGATATTAGTTTTGCCGCTTTCTGAAACTGGGGAAGAATATTTTAAAATAGTGTGGTGGACAAGATAATCCGCACCATCATGTTGGTTTTAGAAACAAGAAAGGTAAAAAGGGGTATAATTAAACACGTATTTCAATGTTCAATTTTATTTCACCAAAAATCTTGTCGATACAATGACGGGCAAAGCTTTATATCTTGCCATTACATGGAGAACAAAGCTGCGAGTATTAAAAATATAACAGCATTATCATTAGCATACTCTAAAATAAAATTTTCTTTCTATGATTAACTGAAGTAATAAATTGTTCTATTTAGACCATACTTAATAAATATTTAATTGAAGAGTCAGCAAGTTACTTTTGCCCTCAATGTATGATTCCCAAAATAAGTCTACAATTTACAACAAGCTAAATATTATAATAGTACAGTCGCCTGCATGACAGTGGTAACACTTGAATTAGTAAACCACCATTACTGCTTACGAAATAAAGGCACTGTCAATGTCGAACTGTTACCACTGACATGCGATCGACCGTACATAATGTTTTTTTTTGCATTTGCATTCTAAGTATAAAGTCAGTAACAAAATTAAATTAGTTAACAAGTAGTAAATAAGAAAAATCACTGTGAAAATTAAGCGGCGCGCTGCATCCCAGTAGCAAAGAGAACCTTCTGCTTCGATTTCTTGTTTTTCTTGCCAGATGGTGCGGACGCAGCGTGAAGAGCGGCTTCTATAGCGTCACTAAGTACCAGCGAGCGGGGAGCGGACACCTCGTCGTCAGCAGGAGGCGGCGGCGGAGCCTCCACAACCTTGCGTACACGCCAAGTACCACTGGTGCTTGCCATCTAAAAAATCGAAAACATTTTTTTAATTAAAATGTCTAATATTTAAAGTGGTGAATCTACTCATCATAACGAACAACGGTTATCATAGGAGCAACCCCAAAATGGCGAAAAAAAACAGCTGTTTCCTACATTTTGTTGATTTTTGTAAACACAAATGTGGTGGAAAAAACAACAGATTTTTTTTGCGAATTCTGGGTTGCTCCCATAGTAAATTTTGTTCGTTAAGATGAGTAGATTCACCATTTAAAATATTTGCCATTATTAAAGTAAGACCTTATAATGTTGTGGAGTGAAAGTGAAGTGACAAAGATGGAGAAAGGTATGTAAGATGGTTTGGACATATAGAAACGATGGACGAGAGGAGATTGACGAAACAAGTATACGAAGCGAGTGTGGATGGAAGAGTTGGAAGGGTACAACCTCGGCGAACGTATCGCAATCAAATCGCGGACGTTCACAAAAAATCTAAGCCGACGAGCATGCATGACGAGGTTAATGGACGTAGATGAAGCGAAAGAGGTGTGTCAGGATCGTAGCAGGTGGAAATCCAGCCTCTGCCTTCCCCAATGGGAAACAGGCGTGATAATATGTATGTATGTAATACTGCTGGAATAATATCAATTTACCTTGGCAAACGATGGTCCAGAGGGCGGCGAGCCTACGCTCGTGGACGGGCTGGACTGTTCAAATGTAGTCAAAGGCCCTGCTTCTAGTGGCGGGCTGGAAAACGAGGGCGCGGCCGGTGGGAATAGTAGTTCGGAGAAAACGTCTGGCTTCGGCGGCCCCTCCACAGCACGCCGATACGCGCGCTCTCGACGTCTCTCATCGCGTTCGACACGCGCACGCTGCCTTGCACGACGGTCTAATTCATCTAAAACATTAATTACAAATTACATTATTTTGCACTGGAACTAATAAAAGAAGGCGGACGGAATCTCGCTAAACAAAGACAGAAGCACTTATTTTTTTCCTAAACCCACTATAATTTCGAAAGCATTTTAACCTTTTCACCGCCAAGCCCTACAAACGGTGCCTCTCAGCGCCAAGCTAAAATTTTACCGAAAAAAACAGAGATGAGTAAATGGTTGTGTCAATAAATATTTTGACAAGGCTGCGTTACCTTTTATTTACAGATTTTCGACGGGAAATGAAAGTCTCCTACAATATTTTCACATGTTGTATTATTTCTCATAATATAGTAAAAACAAAAGCAATTACAAACAAAAACAAAATACAAAAGCAAACTTCAATATGAGGTTCATGATGAATAGTGCTACTACTCTATTTGTCGCATGACGTCACCTGATGTCTTCATATGCGGTCGTTGGCGGCCGTGGCGGGCGTGGAATAAGGATGATTCAAAATATCGATTAAATTTTCAACTCGGAATCCAGACGTTTCAGGATATCGATAAAACTATTTTCATTACTTTTTAGTACATTGGTTGGTTTAGTGTCAAATACCAATTGACAGTGATACACTCAATTTGCGTTTTTTTTATAAATTGATGCTATAATTAACAGCCAAATAATAATTATTATGGGTGTCATAAAAGGCGACTAAGGGATTCACCAGAGGATGGGCAGCAGCGTTCCCAGAGTATTTAACCAACAAACTGCGATCGCCAACCCGCCTGCCAAGCGTGGCGATTATGGCATATCCCCCGCAACATGTTTGGGGGAGGCCTATGTCCAGTACTGGACGTATTTTGGCTGAAATGATGATGATCATAATTAACAGACAAAGACAAATAATTATTAAATCTAATGCGGGAACCGCAGGACCGATTGTTGTGACGATGCGTGGAGGCAGTGGCGGCTGCTGCCCGAGAGAACCGGTGGTGCACTGTACTGTTTTTTTTAGGGCTAGTTTTTCAATAGTCTGATAACTTTTAACTGAGGAATAAATGTGACGTTTTGACAGATTTTATATACTACAACTGTCAAACCGTCACATTTATTCCTCAGTTAAAAGTTATCAAACTATTGAAAAACTAGCCCTTAGTGTTATGATTTAAAATATAATAAAATTATTTGATACCAGTTTCCGTCCAAATCTACTTTTCCACCAAAAATAGTGCAAGGAAAACAAATGAACGCATTTAGTCGCTCACTTCCACATAACCATTGCTTTTTAGTGTACTTTTCACTTTTAAAACTTCTCGTAAATATTCTATTCTTAGTTTTGAATTGTTGTTTTATATCAAGGAATGGCCTAGGCGGTCCAGCTGATTTTATTTCCACTTTGTTTTGAAAACTATTTTTTTTTAATATAGTCAATATTAATGTTAATGCCCATTTTCACACCAATTCACAGTCACAGTTATATACAAATGTACTCTGTGGTCACAGTAAGGTTACAGAAAAAGTTTGTGATTAGAGGTTATGTAAGTTAATATTATGGCTACGTTAAGTAAAATCGTCCGACGACGCACGGAGCGTACTTTGGTCGATCAGTTACTCAGAGCGATCAAAAACGAAACGAACACCTAAAGAACGCTCCGTACGTCGTCGGATATTACTGAACGCAGTCTATGGACAATAATAAATCATCGCCCTGTTTATTAGGAGTTTAGGCCGTACTACGTTACACAATTAATAAAATAAAGTTGTAGGTCAAATAGTTTTATTGTTATTGCTATGATAAAATATTCGTCTTCTAATAAACACGTGGCGCTGAGGGCACGAAATCGTTTGTCTTCTATACATGTCGTTGGCGGTGAAAAGGGTAACACACCAGATTTATACTGTTATTTTATTTGTGACAACTACAGTAATGACTACCGTAACACTAGATTTTTTGCGTAATCGCGGCTTTTTGGCATACGGATGTGAATGTGTGCGTGCCGGCACGTACTTTAAAGCGAGCCGTCTTACTATGGATTATATTATTGAGGAAAGAGGTAGGGGTCTTGAACGCCCCTAAGCCACTGCGACCTGATAAGATCTATTGTGACGCCTCTTGCAGCATTACAGCACTTCCCCAAGCTGCAAGTCAATCATGAAGTCGACTATGACCTTGGGGGAGGAGGATTTGATCTCCTGCGTTGAGATGACGTGGCCTCCAAGATGCTGGCTTCTGATGTGGTGCACTGCATCACATTCGCATAGGATATGGATGGGCGTCTCATCCTTATCGCGACAAAACCTGCAAACTGTGGTATCACTGAGGCCCATCCTGTGAAGGTGTTTCTTCAGCTTGCAGTGCCCAGTAAGGGTTCTTGTCAGGATTCTTATCTGATTCTTGTTCAACGAAAGCGCTTCTTTCGTAAACCTTTTTTTGAAGCCCACAAGTAGCGCTTTCGAGTGTTCTTGGCCTGGGGATTTTTCCCAAAGGCTAATACTTTGGTCAGTTCCCCAGTTTTTAAGGTAGGCGGTAGTGGTGCATTTAGGGACGCCACAGAGATTGGCTCCGGGCCCACAGTGGGGCTTTCAGCACCAGCTCTAGACAGTTCATCAGCGGTTTCGTTGCCCCTAATGCCACAGTGTCCAGGCACCCAACCTAGTGCCACCAAGTTTGCCGCTCCTAGTGAGTTCAATAGCTGGACACACTACGTATTATGGATGATTCCCTTATTGTCTAGCGATATTCCGTCCGCCTTTTTTATTCGTCCGAGATTTTGCATATTACATTCACCTACACATAAAAAAAACCGGCCAAGAGCATGTCGGGCCATGCTCAGTATTATAGGGTTCCTTAAGTAGGTGTAATTACAAACGAATCAAATCGAATATTAATCATGGCTATTTTAGTTTTTGCAATAATCGGCGGCATTCGCGACTCAGAGCGTGTTGTTAGTAGCGCCATCTAGCGATAAATTCAAGAAGCCAAATTTAAGAAGTGTTTCATGCAAAGTTTCTTTTTGTGATTTTTTCAAATAGAAAGTAGCTAAAAGAGCATTATTTGCTACGACCATTTTTCTCTAAGGTCAATGACCTTTGAACTAGGACGTTTTAAGAATTTTTAAGTTTTCTCTCTATAACTCAAAAAATTATAATCACATTATACTCGAAATAATTTTAAAAAAGAGTTTTCACAAAGGTCTATCAATGTGGAAGATTATAAGTTTCTACGTTGGATAGTTTAGAAATGGCAGGGGGGGGGGACACATTGCAAGCCACTTTGGCGGGCTATATTTCGCAGATGGTACACCTGATAAAAAAGTGGTGTATGAAACATTACCTTCATTTTAGTAGACCTATTCAATAATACCCCACACGAAGGGGTGCAGCGACAAAAAAAATTTGCATCCCCATTTCACATGTATGGACGCCACCCCTAAATTACGTAAAAACGATTTTTTTATTCTTTTAAAATTGAGATCTATATGTAGACTATTTTTTAACGAAATTTCATTTACTTATGTTTATAATTGTAGAAGTTATTAAGCTGTAAAGGATTAGGACAGACGGACAGACGGACGGACATGACGAAACTATAAGGGTTCCTTGTAGGACTTCGGAACCCTAAAAACGGAGTGAAAAGCAGATGTGTATTTTTTTATATACAAAACGTTATCTGTAGTTTATACTAAACTAGGATGGCAAAATGAGCGAAAGGCCCACCTGGTGTTAAGTGGTTATCTTTACCCGTAACAACTGCAATACCACCTAGGCTGTTGCCTAAATGGTATTGCAAATTTCGTCAAACTGAGACATAAAGATGGAAAGTGTCATGTGATTGTAATTTCACCGGCACCCATAACCTTCACGCATCACTATTTGGCAGAAGTAGGTACGGGGTAGTACTTCCCGGAACGAGCTCCTTCACAAAAATCTCTACTACTACTAGAATGATCAACATTTAAATTATACATATAAATTGTGCAAAGAAAAATTCGCTCAGAAACAGGATTCGAACCTGCGGATTTGTTTTCACATTTTATATCTTAAGAGATTTCTCTATCTCTTAAGAGACGCTAAGATAGTGCCAGTGGACACATTCTTAGAAATAATATTATTATCTAGCAGTTTAAGTTAGCATAAAATTACTTATTAGTCTTGTAGACTAGATCGTAATTATATTAAGGTACCAATAACTATTAAGACCTCAGGTTACAAAAGACAGGACCTCCAAAGATTTCTCTCTGCATATGTAAGTGCGTTAAAATAATACAATGATCAACATCTGTTAAGCGTCTATCAAGTATGTACCATTTTTTTTTTTTCTTATTTCATCTGCAATCAGTCGACAGACTATAAGCGGATTTGCTGAACGATTCCATGGTCGTTTCGGAAGAGGCCAGTGCCGCAACCTCCTTATGATCCAATATAATGAGTTTCTTTTATTTTTGTACCCATTCATATGTATGGGTTTCCTAGAGAGAGTATACATATTGAACTAAAAACTTCTAGAGTACACATATATCTATTTTTTTGTCTCCTTAATTCTTATACTACTTGTCTGAAGAAAATTAATTACCAGTGAAACTTTGTAGTGCTGCAGGAGTAACGTGTGGTGGCTGTAGATCCAACTCGACCACATCATACGCACAATAGAGAGGCAAATGCGCCGTACAGGGCATGTGTTTTCTGGTCTGTGAACGAAATTAAATTGTTATTATAGCTGTAGAGGAACAAGGTCAACAAGGTATCATGTTCTTCCAACACAAAGGGAGGATCCCCTGACCAGGTTGGGTCTGCGCCTAGCGGGCTACTGCCCAACTATTGATGTTGGGCGCTCTTATACAACGTGTCATTTGAATAACTCAAAACTTCAGACACCCCAACTAACTTTCATTGTAATAAATTGATATGGCAAGTATTTTTTATTTTCGTAAATTATTGTAGAAGATATAGGTAATTTTTGTGGTCATAATTGTTCTAATCGACGTGCCCAGCTCACCCCTCCCCGCACCTCCGCGATTTTTCCAATGGATAAATATATGACATGTTCCGTTTACCTATGCATCGGTTTTACGTTCAGCGTCACGTCGTATGAAACGAACGAGTGGGCAAACGAGCAAGCGGGTCACCTGATGGTAAGCAATTTCCGCCGCCCATGGACATCCGCAACACCAGGGGAGTCACCAATGCGTTGCCGACCTTTTCAAAAGACGTATGCTCGTTTCTGAAGGCTCCCATGTCGAATTGTTTCGGGAGTATGAGTTTGGCGAACCGACTTGCGGTACTATTTAGGTAACAGCCTAGGTGGTATTGCAGTTGTTATGGGGAAAGGTAACCGCTTAACATCAGGTGGGCCTTTAGCTCGTATTGCCATCATATACTATAAAAAAAAACAACATATGAAACTTTTAGACTCTGCATGAAAAAATATTTTTTGTTAAAAATTAACCTATAATAAAAAGTAGTGTAAACCATTCTACTCCAAATATGAACAAACTAGTTTCAGATTTTGAGTTATTTCATTAACACGTTGTATAGTATTACGTTGTTAGTTGCGTCATACTCGGCTTGCGCGATTCAGGATTTGTGTCGTCATAGACTACGTCAGTGTTTGAGCGAAATAGATGTCGCTACATAACTTTCTGTAGATGAATAAAGTTTTATTTTTAAAAAAAGTTAGCCTTACTTGTTCATTGAGCGAAAAAGTTTCACGGTGCAATACGCGACCGTTTACAACTTGTGGAGCAGCTGCCAACGCACCCCACGATGCTTTCAGAATCCGCACATTCAAACTGTTTAAAAATACTTGCTGGCCATCTTCGGCTTGATAGAAATAAAAGTATTTCGCTTGGTTGAGTTTATCAATATCTGTAACAGCATTATCCTCGAGTTGTTCTGTTTCTTCAGGTGGACATTCAGTCAATGGAAATTCCTCGGGCTGTATTTCATCAACTTCAAATGATGGTGCATCTGGATTCAAATTAGAATCGACTACATTAAGACTTAATTCCTCCATGTTATTTTGAATTATGTCAACACATGCAGCTCCTCCGTCCTCATTCACGTCGAACCAATCGAGTTTGTTTTGGTTGATCTCCTGTTTCTCATACACAGTAGGAACTTCATCTTTATCTTCATCTTCTTCAGAAATCTTTGGTTGATTAAACCTTATATTAATGTTTTCCTCTTTTGACTTGAGCATTTCTAGAGCTTGTTCCAAGAAAACTATTTCAGTTGTGTCAATCTCTGCCAATATTTGTTTTTCTATTTCATCCCTCTCTCTTTTCAAAATTTCAAGGACCTGAAATGTAATAAATATACGTACAGTACGCGCAATTAAACGACGATACAGTCCAATAGATGCAAAATGTTGAAAATATTGCTTACAACTAAAAAAAAAAAAAAAATATATATATTTTTTTATTTATTGTTGAAGAAGTGTTCACGAACGCTAGCAGAAAACATCGCAAACATTATGAATATGTCTTTAGAAACCGGATGTGTACCTACTGAATGGAAGGTTGCTTCTGTTGTGCCTGTATACAAAAAAGGTAATAAGTTGTTGGCTGCCAACTATAGGCCCATAAGTCTGACGAGTGTGCTATGCAAATGTATGGAAAAAATTATAGCTGAGAAACTTAGACAATTTTTAAATCAAGAACACATTATTCTGGATGAACAGCATGGATTTGTTCCAAAGCGTTCAGTGACATCTAATCTACTCATGTGTGTTAATGAATGGGTTAGGAATCATAATGTAGGGCATCCTACAGATGTAATTTACCTTGACTATGAGAAGGCATTTGACCGCGTTCCTCTGCGACGTCTAATACATAAGCTAGAACACCTTGGAATACGTGGAAAAATACTATCTTGGATTAGAAACTTTTTATGGGGAAGGACATTCTGCGTAAGAATTGGGAATACACTATCCACAGCTCATCCAGTACTCAGTGGTGTGCCCCAGGGATCGGTGCTTGGACCCTTGATTTTTATTCTTTTTTTAACGGACCTAAAAAGCACACTACAGCTGCCATTTTCACTGTTCGCTGACGACACAAAATTCTTTGGAAACCCATGCCTACAATCCCAAAATATACAAAATGATTTAGATGCAATATTCGACTGGACTAAACAATGGTTATTGTCATTAAATACAACAAAGTGCACTGTACTACACATAGGCAAAAACAATCCTTATAATGCTTACTATCTTGGACACCAGCAACTGTCACCGGTTGATACGCAGAAAGACCTGGGAATCACTATAAGTAATGACTTAAAATGGGAAATGCACATCACTGGCATAGTCAAAAAAGCAAACTCTATGTTGTATCTTATTAGAAAATCATTTAAATGTCTCACACCAAGATCATTATTGAAACTATATAAAACTTATATTAGACCACATCTGGAGTATGCATATGCGATATGGGACCCGTACTTTAAAAAAGACGTCGCTCTTTTGGAAAGTGTACAGAGAAGGGCGACAAAGATGGTTGGGACATTGAAGAATAAAACCTACGAACAACGCCTGAAAGACCTTGGCCTTACCTCTCTTGAAAAGCGTAGACAGAGGGGAAGTCTTATTGAAACATATAAAATACTCACTGGTTGCTACAATGTTCCCGGAATTGAGAATTTGTACACTCTCAGTGCCAACAAAAACCTACGTGGACACCCATTAAAATTATGGAGAATGCTATCTAAAGGAAACCCTTTCTACCACTTCCTACCAAATCGTGTAGTCACAGAGTGGAATAAACTCCCTGAAAGTGTGATAATGGCACCCACAATAAACTGCTTCAAAAACAGACTTGACAAAATCTCCAAATTGCAAGACACACACGCATCAGCTTACTGAGCTGCTAGTGTGGTTTCCATATAATAATATAATAGCTACCCGGAACTATAGGAAATACATCATAAGAGATCTCAACCAGCCTACTGACTTATGCAGACATTGTAATACCGCATCAGAAACCATCCAGCACATCACAGGAGCTTGTAAAGCATTAGCACAAACTGACTACAAACATAGACACGACCAAGTTGCCGCAATAATTCACCAACACTTAGCACACAAATACCAACTCATAACAGACATATGCCCATACTATAAATACAAACCTGAAACTATATTAGAAAACAGAAATTACAAACTCTATTGGGATAGAACGATCATAACAGACAAAACGATTCACTACAATAGACCGGATATTACTGTACACGACAAATCAAACAAAGTCGTGTACTTAATTGATATAGCTATTCCGAACTCCCACAACATACAACACACAATATCAGAGAAACTTAGTAAATATCAAGATCTTGCAATAGAATTAAAAACTCAATGGAGAGCACAAACAGTTCACATCGTCCCCATAGTCCTGTCTTCTACTGGACTTATACCAAAATCTCTACAACAAAGCCTGAACACCTTAAACATGCCTACATATACACTACACATACTTCAAAAAGCCACCATCCTTAACACTTGTCGTATCACTAGAAAATTCTTAACATCTTCAACATTATCATCCACTTACTCCATTTAATTTTAATTGTCCCCTCTCACGCTTGGCTTCGGCCCGCCAACGAGGTTCTTCGCCCTCCCAAAAAGAGGAGAAAATAAAAGATATACCGATAATAATAATAATAATATTAAAATGAATAAATAAAATAAATGATTGATTGATTGATTAATAAATTCTGCCACTAGCTGAGGCGGAGTACTGCAATCCGATTGGCCCTACCAAGGCGGCCATTGGCTAATCACTAACGCGGCAGTTTTGACGGCTCACGTAAGTGGTCGAAACTGATTTGAAGATTTCAAGTGGCCAATAGTGGCGACCTACATTAGCGAAATTTCATATATGTGTTGCAGACATCGGTCGCCTGTCATGCGGAGTCTATGAGGTGTATGGTCGCTGGCGCAATTTAACTTGACCGGAGTTAAGTCGTCACAAAACCGTCGCAGTAATCATTTTATGGATGTCAGTTGAAGGCGGGAGGCGGGAAAACATGCAGTAATCAACTTTACTCTGGCATAGTTATTTTGTGCATACTGTACTAAATCCATGGCACTTTAAAAATTGTTTTTGTTTTTTTATATACTTCTTAGAAGTTTACCTGTTGGTTAGTAGCAGAAAAGAGCTTGCAATACGGGGCATCATTTATATGCTCTAGAGGCAAGATGGATGACATTGCCTCTGTCACTTGTCCACGAGGCGGCGCCACTTCCACTGTTGTGGAACCTCGCAGACGACGCACAAGGCGCATTGTTACCTATAATAACAACATTGAATATGTTTTAGTAATTATACTAAGCAAACAATGTTTGACGATGTCTGTGGTCTAGTGGTTCGAGAGTCGGATTGCTGATCACGAGGTCGTGGGTTCGATTCCCACAGGACACAAATATTTGTGTGATGAACATAAGTGTTTGTGTTGGTCTGGGTGTTTCTTATGTATTATAAGAATGTATTTACAAAAAAAAAGTATATAATTATTATATCCATTGTCTAGTACCCATAGCACAAGCTCTGCTTAGTTTGGGACACTAGATGGTGCTGTGTAAAAATGTCCCAAAGATATATTATATTATATATATATTAATGTATTTGACAACAACACAAACTTAAGAAACAAATTAGTTTACTGCAGATATCTATCATTTATTATAGTCCAATAGACACATTTGTTATTTATAAATATGTTTTTATCACATAGACTGTTAACCAATTTTCCCTACCTCCTCAGCAGGTGAGCCCCACTGCACAATCCTGGTGGGCTTCATATCTTTGACCTTCAGTGGTGTAGTGCACACAGGGCATGGTGGTGGCTGCTTCTCGTGAGCAGCAGCATAGTGCAGGACGCAGGCCCAGCAGTACACATGACCGCAGAGACCAACGCGACCAGCTGCTGGTTGTCCCAAGCATATTGGGCACTCAGACCGGCCTGTGCCTCTAACCACCTAAGGAAACATAAATGTATTGTTAATTTATCTGTGAATAGCTGTTTTAAATATTATTATAATGATTGTTCACTGTCAGTATCGTATACATTTTTAATCAGGATTTACCACTCCAAATCAGGTTTTTTTATTAGGATTTTTTTTTTTTTTTATTACTTTTGTATTAAAAAGACCAACGGCGTATTTGAACACTTGAATACATTTTTTGTTGAACAATGAAAGTCGTTTATGTGTTGATTTACATAAGTGTGAGTCATTAAGTAAATAACTATGTATAGTAATTAAATTTAAAACGTCCTTTATTTTAATCTATAAAGACATAGGAAAATGAGTTAGTACATTACAATTACTCACAATTTCTTCAATATGCTCCCACTTTATGGGAATGTCCGGATCCAACAGATTTGGCTTATAATCTCCATCTTCCTTCACCACAAATTGGCAACTGAAACAGGTTATTTGTAAGAAATTTTTGAAAGAACATAAGCCATATTTACCTAATCTACTTTGCTTGTATTAGAAATTGACATACATTGAGAGGGTTACATGTTTAGTGTGCAGCAAATAACCATGCACAGTGGACAATTTAAATGATTTTAACCTATATGACAGTAGAGAAACATGCAGTGGCACCATCTGACAAGAACAACTTTACTAATGTGGTAAGGTTAGATAACCTAAAATTATAAGTCAGACACCATACAGCTTATAAACTTACTTGTTTCATGAAGAAACTAAGGCTGGTAAATGAACTGCTGGTAATTTTAAAATCTCTATTCAAGGTGGGTCATTAGTAAAGTGTATGTAAACTTACTAAGCCCTCAGATAGAGATCATGATCATGCCGGCACGGACCACGGTACTGCTGCCCTTGACGCCGCAGCTGGGGACCCCTACGCTCCGGTACCCCACGAGTGGGATACATAAAGTTCAGCAAATGGTTCAAGTTTTGCTTCTTACTTCCGGGCACAAATACTGAGCCTATTTCTGGCTCATCATCATCTTCTATCCTGTTATTTATAAAAAGCACACAAAAATAATTAAAAAGAAAAGTAGTTGTTGATTAAATTGGCAAATATAAAAATTAATTAACAAAAACAAAAAACCCGACTGCGTGTAAAAATAACAGAAAAGATATAAACAAGACTTATCAACACGCAGTCGGAGGCTACGTATGTTTTTGGTCATGAATTACATAATAGTTCATAGGTAGCGCCGCCTGCGTGTTGATAAGTCTTGTTTATATCTTTTCTGTTATTTTTACACGCAGTCAGGTTTTTTGTTTTTGTTAATTATTTTTTTTATTTTTGTTATGTTTTATTTATCATACTATAATGTTTTTTTTTTTAAAGTCAAATTCATTTTTAACGTTGAATATTTTGTTGTTTTTTAGCATTTTTCATTCCAAATTACATTTAAACATATAAGTTGTATATATTTTTGTAAAGCATTTATAAAACCCTTTATTTTGATACCCCACTCGATAGTTTTTGACGGAAAAAAAAATTTTTTGTAGTGGTAATATGGCGCCAAAAAGCGGCCATTTTAATTTTTTAAATTTTGATGTACCCAGTGTCACTCTCAGAATTAAGAGGAATCTAACGACACCTCTCAATCTCAAATCCATCAAGCCGTTTAGGCCACAGAGCGTGCCAAAGAAATATACATACATACATACATACATACATACATACATACACTCGAAAAACATAACCCTCCTTCTGGCGCAGTCGGGTAAAAACATTACAAAATATGGTGTAACAATTTGAATATAGCTGTAGACCAGGGGCTTTACTCCCGATTGGTTCGAGTTCTGAAACAAATCGAGCTAGTGTCAATTCCTATAGGAACTGACAGTAAAACCTCTAAGGAATTGTTTGCTTGGTTAGGTTCAGAACTAAAACCAGTCAGGACGGTGGTTCAAAAAAATCTTTATTATTCAGAGTGTGGTTCAACTTATCTATCTTACTCAGATATTATAACAGTATTGTTTTGTTTGCACATAGGTATTTAAGATAGAGTTAACGGTGGTGCCCTGCTAGTAAAATAACTGTGTGACAGTGGACAGGGGAGTAAGGCCCCTGTTCTGCTTTCTCATCATGTAATCAGATTTATTCTGTTTAATAGAGCAGATTAGGTCAAGTTGATTAAAAACTAACATGGGTGACATTAATGTGCTCTAAAAGATACAATAATAGTAGCTCATGTAGTAATAACCATGGTCAATCTAAAAATAATTAGATGTGTGTATAAATTTTCAAGTAAATAAATCAATTTCAAATGTTTTTCATTTCAAATAAACCTAATTACAGGCACTTTTGAAACATCAGACTCTAGTTGCACAGTTCTAAATTGTGGATCCAATAGAGAAGAACAGGCAAGAAACTCAATGGATATAGGTACTCTTTTAAAAATAGGTTATTGTTTATTACATCAAATTCAATTAAAATTATGCTGTAACTACCTGGAGTTCGGCGTTCCACCCACAAGGTAGCCGGCAGGACCACGGGTGCGTGGTCTCCTATCAACCTGTCCCCTACCACGCTGTGATGGTACATTCTTCCTACAAGGTTCATTTTTGGGAGCACTGCCAGATCCTTCACGTTTCTTATTATTACGAGGCCAAGGCCTCTGTGTCAATTCTAAAAAAGGTTACAAAACTATATTTAAGCCTATGAAAATTTTAAAAGAAACCATCCAGCAGTCGCACGAATAGCTAATTAATTGAAGATGTGACATTATTTTTCTGCAATAGTAACAGTAACTTTATTTTGTAACAGTACCGGTTACAGCAGAGTTGAACCCTTTAGGCTGCATCTCCTGTGACCATATTGTTGTTATTTCTAACTGTGAGTTTGCACTGACGAAACATTCATATAAAAACATGTTGAAAAGTCAATTTTCTGTCAATGTATCGAATCGCGTTCGCATTATCACACAACTTGTTGAAACAAAACATGTATGGCATTTCATAGTCTTTTGACATGTTTCACAATAAATTTTGAATCAAAATGTCTTGAGACAAATCTTGCAACTCATCGAAAGATGTAATTTAGGTTGTATTTCACAAACATGAAAATCATTAATAGATCTGTGGAAATCATTGTCATAGTTTAATAAACTTCAAAGCACAGATAATATAAAGTGTCTGCTTTCGGCCATACATGTTTACCGACCTCATTGGAAAACACAAAAAACGAGATTAATACAAGTTATGAGACATGATTAAGCATCAGTGTGAACGTCAGCCGTGACAAATCTATAGACAAACATGTCAATGTATAAGTTTTTAGTCAGTGCAAACACAGCCAACAACAAATCTTGAAATCTGTCAAAGAATTTACACAGTTTTCTGCAGTGCGGACGTAACAATCAACAAAACAAGTTGTGACATTAGTTTCATATGACGAGTTCCGAGACATTACATGTTAAATGTTTTTTGGTGCAAACCCACAGTTACATCTAACATGTTTTTCTAACAAAATGGGGGTGTGGCCTAGCTGTTTGGCTACATTTGATTGGTCTAAGCAAAATGTTAACATGTTTTGTTAGATTTTGGTCATGATGTTTTTTGACCATAACGTTACATACAGTCACAATAACAACAAATACGAAATATCTACGTTGCAACGATGCAGAGATGGCGCTAGATGAAATTTACAGATAGATTACAACATACTTAGTATTTTTTTCTGATTGAGAAACCGCTTTGGGAAATCATGTGATTACAAAAACAGATATGTATCATTCATCTTCCCACAGATTCAACAAAAAACAGGTTGTTCTCATCAAAACACACAAAAATTTGCTAATAAACTAATAACTGGACAAGACCATTTATGTTTGAGATTCACTCACCAGTATTTTTCTTACAGTCGATGGCTGATGCCCTCGACTGTGGCTGAGACGATCGGTTCGAAGATTTTTTGTCCATTCTGGATTCCTCCAACATCCACAAAAACAGCTGAGCGGGAGACTCCGCAAGGAGATAACGATATTACGTGCAAGGCCGACATTTTAGAAAGCCATGTTTATAATACAAAACAAAGAAAAATAGGTTTATCTATATAAATTACCTTTACCAAGCGGTAAATAGACAAATAAGTAACTTTGAACACAAAAAAGGGAGTAAAACTACTCCCTTTCGTCGATAACGACGAAATTTTTAGAGAACGAAATTCTTTTTAGCTCGCCAACAAATATGGCGACCGACCGGCAACCAGCCGATTTTTAGATGCGCACTTCCGCTAAATATTATAATTTAAAAAAATCACTAATGGTTTAAATAAAATTAGAAACGAACTTATCGCAATATGTGTTTTTAGATGTTTTTAGTTTTAATTATTTAAAATTCGATAAACAAATGATTTTTTATCTTAAAGTAATTGACATGACTCAATATTTTCCATTGACTTATTTCATTTCAATAATACCTGAGGTTTTATCCTCTAAGGTTTTTTTAAATATTTTATTCGGACTTATTACCTTAGCTTATTATGTGTACCTATCTTTGAGTATATACCATAGGAGGGAGTAATAACAGGCGTACCCCTCTGCCATGTTAAAGTGGCGTATGCCCATTGACGTTTATAAAAACTAGTTCACTCGCAATATCTGGCCATTCTGTGTCGCTTTGTGTCGCTTTATAC
This sequence comes from Asteroscopus sphinx, assembly GCA_949699075.1. Classification (NCBI taxonomy): domain Eukaryota; kingdom Metazoa; phylum Arthropoda; class Insecta; order Lepidoptera; family Noctuidae; genus Asteroscopus; species Asteroscopus sphinx. The sequence goes on along the minus strand of OX453005.1, from coordinate 23,497,285 downwards.
CACTCATACAAAAATGGTTATTTGTTCGGTGTTTCTGTGCAAAAGGTGATCTACTACCTCAAACCTGCGGGAGCATGGAGTTTCCTCTCACATGTAAATATTATTTCTGTCTAAAATGCATACATTTTGCATAAAATCGAAGATAACTAAATAAAAATTATACCTCCGTACCACGTTTTATTACGACAGAAAAATTATAGTACAAGACGTAGTGTGGGGACATGGTGAATAGTAGTTGAATGAACGAAATTAAAAAGTGGTTCACCGGTTGTCATACTATTACTTGGTGCTTTATCTTATTGTTTTATTTTATAATAATGCCTTGTTAACTGAAAATAATTAAATTATTTTGAATTTAAAATTGAAAAAAATTGTATATATATCAAAAATTGCTAGTGCGTCTGTTAGTAATTGAGTAACTTCTGAACGACTTGACCGATTGAGGTCATATTCACATACTCAGATGAACAACCTATAGATGGTTAATCACCGACATTTCAGCTAGTTAGATAGAGAACGTTAAATTACGTAATATCTATGAAAGAAGGAGACGATAGATTAATATTTTGTCCTTATCGTCCTGGCCGGTTTTTTTAAAACTACAATACTAACCCCCAGTTTCCGAAAGGCTGATCATCACAAAAATTAACTAATCGACTGTCAAACCTCCTGAGATTTGACCTGTCAAGCGATGTGATTAGTTGTTAGTATTTTTGCCGATCAATCACAGGAGCTCCCATTAGATATGACAATAGATCAAATTGATCAGCGTTCCAGAAACTGGGGGTAAGTAATAAGCAGGGATGTTATGGAGCTCCGTAACCGTAACCGTATCCATCCATCCATCATCATCATCAGCCTATCGCATTCCACTGCTGGACGAAGGCCTCTGCAATAGAACGCCACCGACTATTATCCTCGGCTACTCATCTCTCATCCAGTTTCTACCATAAAGTGTACAGTTATTAAATTGTGACATGAAAATTTGAGAAAGTAAATACCTACTTTTTAATTATTATTATAAAATTAAATACTCATGATTTATTTTTAAATACGCCTTATTTCCTAAAATTTATTTAATTCAATAACGTATCAAAATTAAAGTTCAATTATTATCTCCTACAATGCTGTACTAAATACCTACATGTAATTCCATAACCTATCTACAACTACAACCTACAAGCTTTTCAGTAGTAATCAGAGATGGCGTGCTTGTATAGCGACATTAATTCAAATTCAAATTCATTTATTGTGGATCACAGGTTCATAAGATGTGTAAAAATTATTAATAGGATCAGCCATGTCCCGCCATTGAGGCATACAATCATAATTTAATTAAATAACATAACATAATATATATATATATATATATTAGCGACTGGCGATTGACGTCCATTGCAATCTTGTGGTCCACTTGCCATCAAACTGCAGGTGCGTGCGGGGCGCGGGTGAGGGATCATAAATAGGCGGGGGGGGCGGTGAGAGGCTGTTCTGTACTTTAGTATTATTAGGTATTCTGTGCTAGAACTAGAATTATATACATAATATACACGCTGAAATTTTCATCGCTTTCATCCCGCGGTGTCCTACTCTATCTCAGTAGTTACTTTCTTTTAGTCAAACCAGTTTACAAAAAAAAACCTAGAATACAAAAACTGGCAAGTGAAAATAAATAAGTTATGAAATCGTTGAAATTTGTAGTAAGGGACAAACACACGAAAGTAGTTAAATACGGCGGCCGGTCGGCGGCGGCGCGGCGTCGGCGGTGGCTGGAGCTACTGCGCGTTATCGTACCTAGGTAGGTATTTTATTTAGGATTTATTAAATAAATTAATAAATTTGTAGGTAAATGAATGGTTTAGGAAAGTTAAAGAAAAGACAATAAATTATGTTTCTGTGGTTTCTAAAGATTTGTTTGAATGCCATGTAGGCAGGTAAATGATCGACGTGACATAAGTAGGTACCTAGGTATGTTCAAGTTTGCAGGAATACAACAGCTGCCCCAAATAAATACCCAGTAAGGGGTTGTAACTAAATTTTACAGAAGCGCGTAAAAACATAAGATGACAAATACGTACACAGTGTTTAAAAAGTTTGTAGGTACGTCGACTGCAGGACAGTGGTAACACTTCAATTCGAAAACAGCTCTTACTGCTTACGAAATAAAGATGCTGCTAATGTCAAAGTGTTGCCACCGACGTGCGGTTGACCTTACGTCCTACTGTTATGGAGTCGCTACACCGCGGTATTTAATCGATATAAATTTCAGCGTGTATAATATGTGTATATCTTAATATTTTAAGAAAATATGTAAAATAGTCATAATCATCGTGTACATGACTGTTACAAATGTTATAAAAAAAATAGCAAATAATTATATTCTATTCTACATATAATAAATTTTAACACAGTGTTTTATTTTTCATTTTCAAACAATGAATAACTACAATTATGTTTTCTACGATATCAAATCAATTCCTGTATCATTCAGTTTATCGGTCTTTATTAGTCTTTAATCATACCCCATCACTAGTTTTTTTGCGTCTGTTGACATACGTGAACAAATATATACGACGATAATGTTGTTAGTGTGCGTGTTTTTTGTTTGTATTCTGAGTTTGTTTTAGTGTGAGTTCATTGCGACACGATATATTTTTGCACTTGTGTGCTATTACCTGTAAATGTGTGCTGTACGTGTTTTCCTCGTACCCCACCAAAGTTGGCAGAAAAAAATGTTTGTGAATTTGCGCGTTGCGACCTCCTATGGTATATACTCAAAGGTACCTATAGATTTAAAATGAGTAAAAATTTAAGAACTATTATTGTATTTTATAAAGATTATTTAGAAACATGAAAAATTCTTAATATTTGTGAAACGAAAAAGACGTGTATCCAATCCAATCCGAATTTTCTAAAAATAAAATGGTGTTTGGCGCGAAACCCAAATATTTTTTTCATTGACTTGTTTTTCTATTCTGAGGTTTTATAAAACGGAGTGATTAATATACTCTCTGGTGATTTTCTTCATCAATAAATCTTTGACGAGTATCATGGAAAGAGCAGATTTACCAAAAGAAAAAGCTTCCGAACCTGATGAAGAAGCTCGCCAACCATCAGTGAGTACCTACCTATTTTAGAAAGTCTGAACGATATCGAAAATACAATAGTTTAAATTTTACATCAGAAGATGACCACTTTCTGTTCTTTAATAATGTACCTACTGCCAAAGACTGCCACACGATTATTGATTCACAAAAAATACACTACTCACACATATAATATTCACTACTGCTGTTTGTCAATGTTTTTTTAATACTACCCAAAGCATAAATAATATAAAAACCGTCTTGCACAAAATTATTTTATTATACCCCCAAAGCATTAATAATGGCGGAAATACCATATTACAGACCAAAGCTAAAATGCCTCTTCCTCACGGAAAAAATCAATCAAAGAAGCTAACTTTTGCTAAAAACGTTGATATGGCTGAAAAAACGTCTTCACAGAGAAGCAGGTAAGTAAGAAAATCGTACTTATTAAACATAGTGTTTATTTATACCTATGCTCTTTGGTACTTATTTGAAATAGTTGGATTTCCATACTTTCAAGATCCTAAATTACCTACCTTTCTCAAAAAGTATGATGTTGTTGAGTTAGGCATAATATCGTAAAAGGGGACTTGAATTGGAGATTTCTCATCCTATATTTTGTTATATGGCTACTGTTCATGCAGTTCAATATCCTTGATTTTTGACAAGGAGACAAATCAAGGTTATTGAACAGCCACAGCCTATGCTGTAATAAACTTGTATTATCTGGCGTTTTGATTGATCACATAATCACATCACAGCCAGGTTATAGGTAGGTACCTACTCTTCTCAAGAGTCATCTAGGGCCTCACCTTCGCTCTCCTCTATTTTGTGAATATGCTTAACCTCTGAGATGAATCGTCACATGAGACTTTCCATCTTCATGTCTCAGGTTGGCGAACCGACTTGCGGTACCACCTAGGTGGTGTTGCAGTTGTTATGGGCAAAGGTAGCCATTTAACATCAGGTGGGCCTTCAGCTCGTTTCGCCATCCTATACTACAAAAAAATACTGTCTGATTCTCATAGCCCTCTAGCCACAATATCTTCTTTATGTGTAACATACCTACATTTCTATGCCAGCTCATATAAGGACCTACTCAGCCAGCCACCTATAGAGCTCTCTCACAGTCAGAAATTAATTTGGCTGCAAAAGCGCCGCACAGCAGGCCTTTGGGCGCAATGCGATGACTGTGACCGCTGGCGTTACCTGGCCGATGTCCTCGACAGACACGAACTGCCTATGAAGTGGTATTGTTCGATGAATTCAGGTTTGCCTTTATTTTTCTTTGCTTATAAACTAAGAATATCAATCAGCAATCAGCTGCATTAGTGCTTGCTGCTGCTTCTCTTACGTCATCATTGCAGCAACAAGCACAACCCTAATCACATTTTTTGTTTGCAATAAATTCCGCCAATTTTAGACTAGACGCAATGCGCTCCTATTAGCGGGTGCAGATATAAGTCAATGGCGACAATAGAGCGCCTTCCCAAGTAACACGATACCGTATACAAGTAAAAGCCAATATACATCTCCAAGTCTTACAAAAGATGTTTAATGGCATCGGCAAAGTATTAAAGTTGTAGTACCTACGTAGAGCAGTATTGAGAAAATCTATCTTAGTCTAATGATGATGACGATTCCACTAAGTTTATGAATAGGTAGGTAGGTATATTTTAATTTTAAAAAACTCAAATAAAAATGTTTCATTATTAAACAAGCTAGGTAGATTTATTAGATAGGTACTGTTGTGCTTTTAATTACTTGATGAATTGTACTAAATAACTTATAGATTTCCAAATTACTTCAGCTCTTCAACACAGAAAAGGCTTTTGATGTTTTCTGTTCTATTTCAGACAAAGAGTTTGCCAGTTGCTCTGTGCCAGAAGCTCCTTTGCGTATCCATGACGAAGAAGACTTGATCCACAGCGAGTACGCGGCCGGCTCGCTGGTGTGGGCGCGCATGGCCGGCTGGCCCTGGTGGCCCGCCATGGTGGACGACTGCCCTGACACTGAGCAGTACTACTGGCTCGATGGATTCTCTGATATACCTGTAAAATTTAACGTTTTTCTTCGAGACTACTTTTTAATACCTAGTAACGTTAATAAAATTTCAGTTATAGGTACCTATTAGCACCACTCCATCTCTTCTCTTGGGTGTCGTAAAAGGCGACTAAGGAGTTTACCTGAGGATGGGCAGCAGCGTTCTCTGAGTATTTATTCAACCAACTGCGATCGCCAACACGCCTGCCAAGCGTGGCGATTATGGCATATACCGCACTTTTGGGGGATGCCTAAGTTCAGCAGTGGACGTCTTTCGGCTGGAATGATGATGATGATGATTAGGTTTTCGCATTCACTACAGCTTAGAACACTAACTTTCAGACCCACTACAATGTTGTATTTTTCGATAATGTGGAAGTTACACGAGCGTGGATTGCCCCTGATCAATTAAAACCATACACTGCTAATAAAAATACGTTGAAACATTTGTTGAAAAATAAAAGGTACAACAGTCGACTTAAAGCAGCCATGTCGCAGGCCGATGAGGCCAAAAAATTGACACTTGAAACCCGTTTAGCACGATATAGTTTTATAGCTAGACATAAGGGAAATATTTTGAGTCCCAAGAAAATGAAGAAAACTGATTTGAAGAAATATCAGAGGCAGTTCAGAAAGAAGTTCAACATTGATTTTCCAATAGAAAGTTCGGAATCAGATGATGATGTTGTCATCGTGACTACAGACAATGATAATACGCCTGAAAATACTACCAAGTCTAACAACGTTATCATGCTGGGTACCCCGAAAAGAGCTAAGAGGGACAAAAGTCACATTTCAAAGAACACCGGTGATGAAAAAGAACTCGAAGAAAAATCCAATAAGCAGAATAATCCCATACCTAAGGATAGTGAGCCACGAAATGACAATACAGAATCTGTTACTAACACTGATAAGCCATCTAACTCCATGGTGGTTCAAGTGGGAAGTACGGAACCAGATTCTATTGATAATGGTAAATAATACTCTTACAACATTATTATTATTATTGTTCATGAAACTCCCAAGCTAATTGTTTGTTTGGTTTTCTAGACACTTCTACGACGTATGTGCCCGAGAACGCAACTCAGCCAATGGAGTTTAGTATCAGGATGGATACCCCTGATAGTGATGACTTCGATTTTTAAGTAGAAGAGTACTTAGGTAAATACTAAATAAGTACAGCGTAATAATAGTTATGTTTGTAGAACTTAGAATAAATATTTAATTTAAGTACATTTTTTTCTTTGTTTTATTTTCTAATGTATATCTACCTCAACGACTATACAGCCCAATAGACGCCTAATGTTGAATATAATGCGTACAATAAATTCTGCCACTAGCTGAGGCGGGGTACTGCAAACCGATTGGCTCTACCAAGGCGGCTAATCACTAACGCGATAGTTTTGACGGCTCATGTAAGTGGTCGAAACTGATTTGAAGATTTCAAGTGGCGAATAGTGGTGAACTACATTAGCTAGTCTCGCCCTCCCTTTGGGGGAGGTCTTTATCCAGCAGTGGATGATTTTCGGCAGAAATTATGATGACATTAGTTAGTAAAATTTCATAGATGTGTTGCAGACATCAGTGACCTGTTATGAGGCGTCTATGGGCTGTATGGTAGTTGATCTACCTAATATGATATAAACTTAGCCTATCGCATTCCATTAGGCATGAGTATCCAGATCGCAACCAAATCGCAGACGTTTTAAAAATAAACCGGACCCTTGGACCCTGATCCTGATGTATTACCGTTTTGATGGGAGAGCAGGAACAAAAACGTTGAAAAAATGATTTTTTTTGAGGTGTCGTGTATGGGGACCCCCTTTTATTAGACTTTTTTTTATTTTTAGTATTTGTCGTGATAGGGGTAGGGGTCATAGCAATATTCTAATAAAATTTCAACGGGCTATTTATTAGTAGGTAATAGGTAGCCCGTTGAAAAACATTGAATAATGTTATACTGTTCAAAATATACAGTACAGCCCTGTGACAGACAGACAGACGGACGGACGTACAGCGTAGCCAGAATAATAGGGTCCCGTTTGACCGGGGTGCTGGCCAGAAAACCTCCACGTGTGCCTGACGGCTGCTTGTCCTTCTGGACACGTCTGGAGGGAACGGCAGTTGTTTGGCCGGTGCATCCTGGGCACGGGCAATAAAATCCTTTCGAGGGATTAACCTTCGGGGGATTTTATTGCCTGTGGCGAATATTCTGGCGCGGGAGGGGCCCGTTCTGGGCCAGTGGGGAGTTGCTCCACGTGTCCCTCTGTTGCCAACAGAGGGCACAGTGGAGAAGCAGGGGCGGGCCCGGTGTGCACTCACCATGCCACTGGGCAGGCAGCGGGGGCACTGTCCTTCCCTGCCCCCGTCGATCTCGTAACCCCAGGAGTGTCCGCTGAGTAGTGTTCTCGCGCCTCTTGGGACCGAGGGTCTTGGCTTCACCGCCCGGACCCGAGGAAGAAAACCTCTATAAAAAATTACGGGAGGTAGGGCCTGCGAGCAGCAGACTCGGGGTAGTCTGCTGCCCGACCAGCAGCTGGCGTAGCTGGCACAGCCGGCGCAGTTGGTGCAGCAGGTAAAGGCCCATGAGGTGAGGTGGCGTGCAGTTTTCCGTGTGCGCCACCGAGGAGGGTGCGGCCAACGTTAGGCCGCACGGGGAGAAGGGGCTCGCCTGCTTGAGGCGGGCCAGGACCTGTCGAGGGTGGTTGTGTGAATACTCACGGGTACCTACGCCCCCGGCTAAGGTAGTTGAAGGAACACCGTGATGGTTTTAGTCGGTAAGAGTCCGACACTGGTTCCGCCTACCCCGGGCGGAGTGCGTCCATGAGGATTTCCCCACGGAAAAAAAAAAAAAAAAAAACGGTCCCGTTTGACCACGTTTGACACCGTTTGGGTACGGATTACGGAACCCTAAAAAAGCCAAAATGCAAGTTTGATACTTATGCATACTTTTACCAAATTCGATGAATAATACCCACGACGGAAAGGAGGTGTATGCGTTTAGGGTGAGAGGTTGTTTGTTTGTTTGTGTGTGCAAACGAATGTTCCCATTAAAATCACCAAAACGATACGGTTTTCTGTAGAAGGTTTGTGATTCATCGGCGATGGTTCTTATTAGACAGGTGTCATCGTATTAACTCGCCATCGTATTACCAAAGACTTTGTATACTGGTTTTAACGCATTTTCCCCGAGATGGCTTTTGACCACCTTTTGACCGATTTAGATGCGGTTTTTGTGAAGTGCTTGAGATTTATTTGCAATGATTCATAGGCCCGTATTACAGAACATTTTTCAAGTGTTGATCACTGTTTAATTAAAACTAGTTTTGAGTTGGGATTTAATTTTAGAACATTCTTCAAGCATATACGTGGGACACTCAGAAAGTTTTGCGAAACTAAAAAAAATTGTTCTATACGTACATATATTTTTATCAAATCTTTTCAAAGTACTTTCCACCAGCCTCTATACAAAGATTCATGCGCCTAAACCAGTTTTCAAAACACTTTTTCCAGTCCGCCGCAGACACCTCGTTTACAGCCTGCTCGAACGCAGCCAGCGCATCTTCCGGCGACGAAAATTGTATCCCTTTGAGCTGATTTTTTATTTTTGGGGATAAAAAGAAGTCACACGGTGCTAGATCAGGGCTGTAAGGAGGGTGACCCAGGAGTTTGACTGGCGTGCTGTCCAGGAAGTCCCTCGTTTTGAGTGCGGTGTGCGCAGGTGCATTGTCGTGGTGGAGCAGTAGCCCGCGGAGCCCTGTGTTTGGTCGCTTGTTGCTTATAACAGAGAAAACTTCTGGCAAACATTTGGTAGTATACCATTCGGCATTAATGCTTCTTTGATCCCGTAAGGGAATTGATACCAAGTGGCCAGTCAAATTAAAAAAGCTAGCGATCAAAATCTTACCCCCGCTTCTAGATCGCTTCACTTTGGTAGGCGTTGGCTCATTTTGAAACACCCAAACAGTCGACTGGCGCTTGGTTTCTGGGTCGTATTGATAAATCCAGGACTCATCACCTGTAACGATGTCGTAAACACGCCGAGACGAGCCTGCTTCAAATTTGTTAAGCATATCACGGCACCATTCCACCCGGGCCTGCTTCTGAGCATCGGTGAGGTTGTGCGGCACCCAGCGTGATACTATCCTCCTCACGCGAAGATGGCTATGTAGAATCTCGTGAACGCTTCCCGATCCAATCTTCAATATGTGTTGAATCTCCTGATATGTAATTCGCCTATTGTCTTGGATTAAATTTTTCACTGCTAGCACGTTTTCTTCGGTAACAGCCGTCAAAGGGCGACCGCTTCTTTCGTCATCCCCCAAAGTTGGTCGACCGCGCTTGAATTCGTTATACCAACGATACACGGTTGCCTTGGAAGGGCCTTCATCCATGAATGCCATTTGAAGTCTATCGTACGATTCATCCGGTTTCAGGCGACACTTGAAATCGTATAAAATCATAGCTCTAAAATGTTCCCGGCGCAGATCCATATTTCAGTGAGACACAATACTTTGAATTAACTCGCAAAAAATGTGGAGGGAAATTTTGAAATTGGAACTTACTTATTTTTACTTATGAATAATCATATTTTCGAAAAACATTATAACTGGCCAGTCTCCCATATATAAAAACTTTTTTTCGCAATACTTTCTGAGGGGCCTGGTATTTATGATCAGTTGATCACAGTTCAGCTGAGTTTTGCTTTATTTTATACTGTCACCTGTTTTGGTATTTGAGCAGAGATTTGATCTGTAATTGAGTGATGATGTAAATGAGTGGTCAAGACACAGGCTCAAACATTCGGTGGTACGTTTCCGTATGATTGTTGCCGCTCGCTGATGGACTAACGTCCTGATTGGCGGTGGGGCGTATTATACGCAGTGGTACTGCATATGCGCTGTGATCGGGGGTGTCCGGCTAATCGGCGTCTAGATGTTTACTGGTTTGTGGGTACAGACCACGCTTGAGTATAGATTTCTTTCCTATTTCAGGATAAATTCGTGTGCTACATTGTTGAATTGAAGTTTATAATTACCGTATTTGTATTTTTGATCGGTCTTATTTGGGTTTATTAGACCGACGCTCAAGTAAACGATTCTATCCTTAAGTAGTGATCAGTTGATTGAAGATCAAACTGTACTTGAGGAACATTCTGTAATACGGGCCTTAGATAATTAGATTGTGACAAACACCGGGGGCGCTGATGTGGTTTTTTGAGAATTGTCTTTGAGATTTTGGGTTCTTTTGAGAGCTATGTCATAACCACTGACTTATACCTATGGACCAGCAATACCTACGAAATAAGCGTGGTATACCTACAATATCCGGGCCACCGTTATGGTGGCCATAGCTAGGGAAGTAGGTAATCAAAACTAAAAAGTATCGATATCGATGCTCGTGTTTCGTACCAGAGATGTGTGCTGATTAAAATCATTTTCAAGTAGTAATAAATAATGCAATTATATCAAATGCTAAGTTCGGCTGTCCCTAGGACATAAAAAATCAAGCTTCTAGGTCAAGGCAATCATACGGCTATGTCACATTTTGATACTCGCAAACTCACATAAAAAACTTATAGGGTACTTCGCATTGACCTAGAATCATGAAATTTGGCCAATATATCGAAATATCTTTTTTTTTTCAATATATCGAACTCCGATTGTATATTTAAAAATATCGATAGATTGAAAATCTGATATTTAAAAAATATCAACAGCCCTAGTTTGTTTACTTGACAGCTCATGTACTATGGGCCACATTGCCGGGTAAGCGGGGTTGCCACGCGGCGTAGGTATTTTGACATCCCGTAAAGATGTTGCCAAACAGAGAATATACAAATAGCATGCGATCTCTTTCACCAGACGACATATCACGTTGGTTAACAAGAGACAAAGAATAGTTTCATAATTTAATAACGATTTAATAGATATCTGTATAAACTAGGTGGATATAGAAGAATGTGCCACTTCCATAGGTTTAATTCAATGGTCATAACTAATAGGTAATCTGTGGTGAGTATAGGGTTGCCAGATGAAAAAGAAGAAAATCTGGAGAAAATTTCGGACATATACAGAAAAACCTGGACATGTTCTTAAAAATAATTTATTTCGCGGCATTTCGATTCGATTACTCGCGTGATGCCACGTGATGCAATGCATTTGTGATTGATGCACGATACGGGTAGGTGTTATGGTATTGACTCGCCAGGGAGATGGAGTCGGGAGGTGGATAGTGGAACTCTTCAATGACTAGTATGACTACTAGCAAAGAGAATATAATAATAACTACTAGTAAGCACCTCGAGTTTGGGCTTATGTGGTTTGTTTTAACGAGTGTCATACATAACACTTGGCGATGAGGGTCTGATGATGGAGCCGGGAGGTGGATAGTGGAACTCTTCAATGGCTACTAGTAAACCCCTCAAGTTTATGGCTCATTTGGGTTATTTGAACGAGTCCCACACATAAAACTTTGTGACGAGGGTCTGATGATGGCGCCGGGAGGTGGATAGTGGTACTCTTCCATGGCTACTAGTGATTACTTTGAGTTTGGGCTCATTTGTTTTGTTTTAATGAGTCTCGTACATAAAACTTGGTGATGAGAGTCTGATGACGGAGCCGCGAGGTGGATAGTGGAACTCTTTACTGGCTACTACCTAGTACGTACACTCCTCGGGTTTGGGGTCATTTGATTTGTTTTAACTCACCTGCGGTGTGGCTGCGCCTTAAGGCCAATATATTATTCCAGAATTAGAATTTTAATTTAACAGCACGATTGGTGCTATGACTGTTCTATAGGACGTTGCGCGATAGATGTCGCGGATCTCGCGTTCGATTCCCTTTTGGAACAAATATTTTTTTGGCCTACCATAAAGTTGTTTCGGGTCTGGGTGTTTGTCATGTGAGAGTTGAGCCCAAGGCCGACCTGATCTAAATACGCCTTTGCCTGTAGTCGTGTGCATTCATGTTACAAATTGTATCACGGGTGCTGAACTCGCTACTGTTATTTACATTACATTACAGGTGAATGCTCCCGGTGAGTATTTTAATGTTACAAATTGTATCATTACAGGTTGCGCACTGTAATGCACGGTTCTCCTCACTGATGTAAAGCACGAATCTGAACAGTTACATTACAAACGAATGCTCCCGGTGAGCGATTTTAATTTGCTCATTACAGTTTTAGGCACAGATAAGTATAACAAAGGTTTTAGGGGAAAACTGTTCGATTATGGGTGAATTTAGAGCATTTTCCCAGCATTTTCCACGGAGAATGAGGGAAAATGAAATTTCAGGGCTGACAATATTGCAACTGGGCCGTCAAAGAAAATCGGGGAATTAAGAAATAATTTAGGTGTGCGCTACAAGAAGATTAATTCGTATTAAAATATTTATAATCAGAAAGAAAATTGAGTGATTTGTTTCCCATAAGACCTGCAGCATTTGCTGTAGATAATCTTCAAGAATGGCTACCATAACATTCGCCAAAAGTTTGGTTAACCCAGGTACGGAAGTTGAAGGTTTACTGTGCTTATATGATTTTTATTGTATTAATGCATACGTTTTGGTTCCCCAATTCATTATTAGTTCCAGTCTTGTGTCATGAAAATAATTATATTGCTTAATTCTAAATACAGTTAAAACTGAATTATACCACACTTGGTTATCAGAAGATTATGTAAAAGTAGGTTGCATGAAGACTTCACTTTATTGGATTGAAGCCTATTAAGCATAAACATGTAACGCAATTATAATTCTTCATTATGTTGATGTATTTTCACCACATAATTATAATTAATCCCATTTATTTTTCAAAAACTTGTACCTATTGTTTTGAGGTTAAGTTATTGATTATGTTCATATACATTCCTACAGTAATCATTTTTTTTATTGTGAATGGTTCTAGCTGTAAAACTACTGCTGAAGCAGAATAACTGCTCACATGTAAGGATCAATACTGGATTGCCCGGCATTTCACCATTAAGTATTATACTTAGAAGGAATTATGCTGAAAAACAAGTGTTTGAGCGAACAAAACCCCACTGCAATGTTGGTACTATTGGCCATGTTGACCACGGGAAGACTACACTTACAGCAGCAATCACCAAAGGTATCTCTTTTCTACAATACAGAGTATTTAGTAACCTCATCTAAATTAATTTTAGTTTAAAAACAGTAAAGTTACATTGCCATTTAATCTCACAATTTGATATTGATTAGCAATTCTTGGCCGCATTCAGTATTATCGTCCGACGAAGCCTGGAGCGTACTTTGGTTGTTCAGTTACTCAGAGTGATCATACAAACAAACACCCAAGGAACGGTCCAAGCGTCATCCGACGACGTCGGGCGATAATACTGAATGCGGCACTTCACAAAAAATATTTTGAGTTCACAAAAACATTCCACTCACAATGTAGATGTACTGAAGGTTCAGTTTAAAAGAACTACTAAAAACTAGTTAAAGCTAAGTAATAAAACTGATATTAATTTTATTCCCTACCTATATCTTATATTATCCTACTGTAAACTTCTAGAACTTAGGTATTTTTTTAATCACAGTGTTTTATTTGCTTCTTATAGTATTAGCAGATGTCAATTTAGCCCAGAAGAAAGGCTACGCTGACATTGACAATGCACCTGAAGAAAAAGCACGTGGTATCACTATCAATGTCGCTCATGTTGAATACCAAACAGAATCAAGACATTATGGACATACAGATTGTCCAGGACATGCTGACTACATCAAGGTAAAAAATAAACTAATCAGAACCTGGAAATGAGTATCTACATATGTGTTATTGGAATAACTGAAAACTGCTTAAGGGGTCATTGTACTCATCAGTATGGACAACTTTTACTTTGGGACCAACCCTGTAATCATTAAAAAAATATCTGCTGATCTCTACATTTTGACGATTTATGTGAACACAAATGTAGGGATCAGCTGATATTTTTTTCACGATTTCAGGGTTGATCCCATAGTAAAAGGAGTAAAAGTTGTTCATACTGATGAGTACAATGACCCCTTAAGAGTTTTTCAGTTATTTCAATAACACATTGTAACCCGATTTAGGTACTCAGCATTTGATTATCTGATATTGTGCTACAACCACAATAATAAATGAGATTTTTGAATTTAGAAGAAGGATGTTGCTTGAGCAAATAGTTTCTTTTCAGTTCTAGGAAAATGTTGTCTTGTAATAATCATTACAATATGACAACAACCATACAGCCCATAGACGCCTCATAACAGGTGACCAATGTCTGCAACCCATCTATGAAATTTCACTAATGTAGGACGCAACTATTCGTCACTTGAAATCTTCAAATCAGTTTCGACCACTTACATGAGCCGTCAAAATTGCCGCGTGAGTGTTTAGCCAATAGCCGCCTTGGTAGGGCCAATCGGATTGCAGTACCCCACCTCAGCTAGTGGCAGAATTTATTGCATGAATTATATTCAACATTTAGGCATCTATTGGGCTGAATGGTTGTTGCAATATGATTAAAAAATACTGAACTAACTAAAGAATTTGTTCTTTATTGTTTTCTAGAACATGATCACAGGCACGGCCCAAATGGACGGCGCTATCCTCGTAGTAGCAGCAACAGACGGCGTCATGCCACAGACACGAGAGCATTTGCTCCTTGCTAAACAGATTGGCATCCAACATGTTGTGGTGTTCATCAACAAAGTGGATGCTGCTGACCAAGAAATGGTAGAGCTTGTAGAAATGGAAATCAGGGAGCTTATGTCTGAAATGGGATATGACGGCGATAAAATACCTGTCATTAAAGGTACTTGGAAGAACAGTATTTTGTCATTATTATACATACATACATACATATTATCATGCCTGTTTCCAAAAAACATGCTGCGCTGACCCCAAATAAATTGGGATAAGGGCAGGAGGATGATGATACATACATACATATTATCACGCTTGTTTCCCATTGGGGTAGGCAGAGACTATGAATTTCCACCTGCTACGATCCTGACACACCTCTTTCGCTTCATCTACGTCCATTAACCTCGTCATGCATGCTCATCGGTTTAGAGTACTCTTAACTTGGCATTTTTTGAGAACGTCCGCGATTTGATCGCGATACGTTCGCCGAGGTCGTCCCCTTCCGACTCTTCCATCCACACTCGCTTCGTTTACTTGTTTCGTCAATCTTCTCTCGTCCATCCTCTCTATATGTCCAAACCATCTTAACATACCTTTCTGAATCTTTGTCACTACATCTTCTTTCACTCCACAATGCTCCCTTATCACGTTATTCCTTACTTATCTCTCAAAGTTACACCACACATACTTCTCAAAGCTCTCATTTCTACTGCATTTATTTTGCTTTCATGCCATTATTATCTATACACTATTTAATATTAAACTAATTCTTATATTACTATTTATATTTCAGGATCAGCATTGTGCGCACTGGATGGAAAAAGCCCTGAAATTGGAGCAGAAGCTATTACAGAACTTCTGAAGGAAGTGGATGCATTCATCCCAACACCAGTCCGAGAATTAGACAAACCATTCCTCTTGCCCGTCGAGTCTGTGCACTCCATCCCTGGACGTGGTACTGTCGTCACTGGTCGTTTGCACAGAGGTATGTAATAAATTCATTTTAAAATACCAATCATATTTCACAGTAGAAAATTCATTAATTGTTTTAATCTGAATCTTCTTCCAGGTGTTCTAAAGAAAGGTACAGAATGCGAGATTGTTGGACATGGTAAAGTTATGAAGACTACAGTCACAGGTGTTGAGATGTTCCACAAGACATTAGATGAGGCCCAGGCTGGTGATCAGCTGGGAGCCCTTGTCCGTTCAGTGAAACGAGAACAGATCAAGCGTGGCATGGTAATGGCAAAACCTGGCACTGTTAAAGCCCATGACAATATTGAAGCTGCTGTTTACATCCTGAGCAAAGAAGAGGGTGGTCGCTCTAAACCATTCACATCATTTATCCAGTTACAAATGTTCTCAATGACCTGGGATTGTGCAACGCAAGTTGTGATTCCTGATAAAGAGATGGTGATGCCTGGTGAAGATTCAACGTAAGAATGGAGAATATAAATCAACTGTTATCTTTGAGCAAAGCTCAAATATAAGTACATAAAAAAACCAATTGCTCTTTTCAGATTGCGCTTACGTCTCCTGAAGCCGATGGTGTGCGAAACAGGCCAAAGATTCACATTGCGTTTGGCAGACATGACTCTTGGCACTGGTGTTATTACTAAAATCAACAACAACTTGTCTGAAGAAGATAGACTGAAGCTCTTGGAAGGCAAGAAGGCCCGGGAGAAGGCTGCTGCCAAGAAGTGAATTTTCTTAGATTTAAAATGTTAAGCTTAGGAATGTAGTTAAAAATGTTATGTTGTACGCATTTACCACTGTAAAGTTCAATAAATTATAAAATCTACGCCGTGTTTTTTTAGATTGTACACGTGTAGGGAAAACATGCATGTATGTTATCACCTGGCAACCCTCGGATTCTGCCTATGCTATTATGGGGATGGTGTCGATGGGTCCCGTACGTAAAATACACGCTTGGACGTGGAGTTGCGGAAACCAGCCCGTTATACTAATGGGGATGGTGGTGGCTTTAGGACGAGGCCATCATGTTATGAATGTATCTATTAGTACATGGACTGTGTTTGGTAGTGTTCAAATCCTAAACATTACATTATTTACATTGTTACTGAGATTGGAATACCTAGATTTTTGCAGTCTGGCATATATAAAATAGTGCAGTGAGCTGTGACTGATTAAATGGGCGGGGGGGGGGGGGAAGAGGCATCATCACTGTAATTCTGTTACCTCATCGGGGGTTATGACGTAATGTTTATTTGTACGTATTCACACTCAAAGAAGAATACCTACGTCTCTTATTCGTAATAGGGTTTCGTGCTTATCTTGCTTCCAGTTTGACGCCGACGTTTGTGGTCTAGTGGTTCGAGTGTCTGACTGCTGATCATGAGGTCGTGGGTTCGATTCCCATAGGACACAAATATTTTGTGTGATGAACATAAGTAGTTACCTACATTACATCGTCAAGACGATGACTCATGATAATCACGTGCGTCATTGAGTTACGTTTTTTCTTTAGTAAAAAATTACAAAAGTAGAGGTCCTGGGTTCGATTCCCGGGTCGGGCAGTGTTATTGGGTTTTTTCGTCAGGAAATTCTCAGTAGCAGCCCGGAGTCTGGATTTGTGCCCGGTTAATGGCAATAGGCTCGCCCCCTATTACATGGGACTTACAACATAACTGGCGAAATGTGAGTGTACTATACACCTCTGCCTACCCCTTCGGGGAAATACAGGCGTGATGTTATGTTACAAAAGTACCTTAGCATACTCATAAATTGTATTAATCTTTGCCACACTTCTCTACATTTCTATGGTTCAGGGCACTAAGAAAAGAAAGCTCCTTTCTGTTCTCCATGGTTCAGGGTCGATATTAATTTAAAAAAATACAAAATCATTTTCCATCTTTATTCAAAAATTATCACCACAATTTTCCAGAGTAATATTGTCAGTCGTGTACAAAACAAACAAATTACAATACTCACTGGTTATGTACATGTCACTGATAAAACAGTGAAGCATTAGTTCTAGTAAATGTACTGTTGGGAATTTACATTACACAGCATGCTGGTTAACACATGTGTAGGATTACTAACAGCGGTATCCTAAACACATACAATAAATAATAGGTCCAGCTCTTTGGGAAAAGATGCCTCATGTGATACAGAATTTTATATGAATACATTGAAGTTCAGCAATATGATATTCTAATTACTTCAGTGCCATAAAAAAAACAAATACATCTACAATCCTTTAAAGTTAAATTAATTAAAGCAATAACAGAAATTATGACAATCTATAAGTTAGCATTGAATTTTATAATAACTCTCTGATCACTTGAACTTATGGAATGAAATTAATTGATACATTGTGTACACATTGCACATTCAATGCGGTAGCACTGAAATTTAAATTTAGCTATTGCTATTCTACAAGTCTTCATCTTCCTCGGGCAGTGCAGTGTCTTGGGCTTCTTTGAGATCCTTTTCGATTTGGTTCTGCCATTGTGGGTCCATTGTAACTTCAGGGGGCAGAAGAGCAGGCATCGCAACAAACTCAAGGTTACCATCACCAATCAATTTCCTAGCTAACCACAAGAAAGGTTTTTCGAAGTTGTAGTTTGACTTGGCAGAGATGTCATAGTACTAAAACAATTGAATATGGAATTAGATCAACATCAATAATGTATAATCCAAATTAATTTCATGGAATTGAAGCTCGATTCACATCTACCAGCACATAACATGTCAGACACCACACAGACACAAGTGTTCATATCTACCAACTGACATTAATTTTCACTGACAATTTTGGCTGGTGCCTGCCCGTGTCTGTGCAGACATGCTACGCTCATGTGCTCTAGAGATGAATACACCTATAGATAATGTATAAAATAATATTGTGTGTGCAGATGTGAATAGAGCTAAATACAACAAGGAAATAAGTAGATAATAGTCTTGAGAAAAAAGTCTCACCTGTAAGTTCTTTTTCCTGTGGAACACAATTGTTTTTGCTTTGACTTTCCTGTCCTTGATGTCTACTTTGTTGCCACACAAAACAATGGGAATGCCTTCACAAACACGAACTAAATCTCTATGCCAGTTCGGTACATTTTTGTAGGTGACACGAGAGGTTACGTCGAACATGATGATGGCACATTGACCTTGGATATAATAGCCATCTCTTAGTCCTCCAAACTTCTCTTGGCCAGCTGTATCCCACACGTTAAATCTGATGGGACCACGGTTTGTGTGGAAAACCAAGGGGTGCACTTCGACTCCGAGTGTAGCAACGTATTTTTTCTCGAACTCTCCAGTCAAATGCCGCTTAACAAACGTAGTTTTGCCAGTACCACCATCGCCGACCAGCACGCATTTGAATGTGGGCATATCATCTGCCATTTTTTTAGGTTTTACTTCCTATGCTGAAAAGAAATAGAAAATTTAAAGATTAGCAAAAAACTGACAAAGACTTCATGACGTACGGACGACTGTATGTTTGGTGCAAACAATTCGATTCTTTGATGTTCTATGAACCGTTTTTGTTATTTACAATTGTTTGTAAAAGGACACTTGATGAGGAATTAAATAAACTCACTGGCCTTATGAAACTGACAACTTAAATTTGCTTTAACTTTTCACCGAATGGCGCTCAACTGGCCTCACAGGAATTTAGCTCAATAGTACCGAACATTAACACCAATAACACTAAAACTACACATGCAGTAACATAAATACAGTACAAAATTACAAGCCTATGAAGTATAGAATCATTTTGCACAAAATATAAGCACTTATTACCGAGATTGTATAAGAAAATCGAGATTAAACTCGTTGCAGCTAAAAGTCGTTACGGCTCACAATGGCGTCACTTGACTGAACGGAAGAATTCTTTGACATCGACAGGCGCAATGACTCTTTTAGTCAATTGATAGTTTGTTTAAAACTTTAAACTCGTAAATTACTGCTGTAACTACTATTTGTAGTAAAAGTTATTGAATTTTCATTAATCGTTTATTTTTATTGTGTGGTTTATATTGTCATTACTATGATATTTTAAAACATTCTAAATAAAATACAATCCACTGATAATTAGCGCTTTCACTGCTTTACCGACACATCTGTTGACGTCATATACTGTATCGAGTAGGTTGCGCCATCTACAACTTAGCAAAATTTCACAATTCACACAGTACATGAGACAGGTAGTGAAGTTTTGTTCGTTTCGTGTGTATCGATTTTTTGAGTGAAGTGAACGTAGTGTTCGTGTCCTTTAGTTTAGTGACGTTTGTTAGAAAAATATCTGTGAATGGGATTGTGTAACGAGATAAAACGTTTACTTGGTGTGTGATTCTCCATAAAGGATGACGAAAGATAGGTTAGCGGCGCTCCAAGCGGTAAGTTAGTTTTCCTTAGTTTCCAGCGCTACTATAACCAAAGGCTTTCGTGATGACCTCGAATTCATAAAGAAATAGCGTTGAAATCGTGTGTCATGTCAGTCAAGTATAATCTCGACTCTGGTCTTGGTTCTCACAGATCTAAGGAATCACTTTCCAAGAATCAACTTCCAATGGTGTTCTCTAATCTTGTCGCCCCACCCCGGACTTGACACCGCTGAATGATAGCTGTCATTGAAGCGAGACAATTTGTTGCGTTCCGCAGTTCTACTACTACTACTTACCTATTTATCTGCGTTTTCCATTGTTTTTTTTATCAATAATTTAGCAAGCAATTTCATAGATGGATAACCTCATTGTAAAGGTTATCTACCCACTCAACTTTAAAATAAAACATTGTATCTGTCATTTGTAACTAAACTAGGTTACTGCAGGTGATTACTGCTACTGATTTGGCTAATTGACTCTATTGTAATCAATGAATAATAAGAGTTTCATAATTTATGGCAAAGGAACCTATTTTATGAAATAAAGAAATTGCATTCTCAAAAAATCATAGGGCTTAGTAAGTTTTGTGAAGAACTTGAAGAAGTGTCAAGGTTTAGAGATTTAATTTATTGGCAATGTATCAGGAAATCAAGTTTTTTTTAAAAGAAGTTCCTGATAATATTACCATTAGCAGCCTTATATCCCTTTAAGATAATATAAATAAAAACGAGGCTGCGTTAAACCCCCTTTCTATAAGTTGCATTTTACAAAATATGTATTAATTTTTTAAGTCTTCTCTACGCAAACACTAAATTAGTATATTTGTAGAGGATACTTGCATTTGTCAGTATAATAGAAATGCATTGATTGTCAAGCGAGATCTCCAATTGAGTCATAAGACATTTTGTGTTAATAGGTACCATATTAGATCATCATTTAACAGTGTTCAACCTTAACCTATTGATCTACAAAATGGCCTGAACCTGAAAATCTTGCAAGTAAATTTTGAGCCAGTTCTCAGCTCATAACTTTTTGGAATTTGCGGTTTGGCATGTTTTTGCTAAATTACATCCAATCATGGTTCTATTGCAAGGCCTCTTTTTAAAGAAAAAAAGGTTTTAGTTTGTTTACTCTTTTCTTCCAGCTTCAATTGTTTAAAAGAAGGCTAAATACCATCAGTAGTTTCCAATATTTGAAAACATAAATGCAATGTTTTATCAACTACACATGCTATAAATTACTTTAGATGTACATAGCATATGAAAAACCCATGATTATTAATACAATGTAAATGACATCATGTCTTCATTATTAATAAATTGTTAATATAGTTCCTGCTTAAATATAATACTTAATTAAAAGTTAATAATTCAGTTATTCATCTCTTATTTGTTTTGTTATATTCCAGTTTGGAATTGGTGAATGTCTTTGGAGTAGTGTGCTATGTCCAACAATGGACCAAAATAGGCTTTGAGTAAATTGACGTAAGCTTTCCCTAAATGAAATGAAATAAAAACATTACTTTAAAATTTAAATAAACATTAGGTACCTACCTACTCTTGCACTATAAATGTTATCTACTTCAATAACTGACATCACAATCCATAAATGGCGCACACTTCGCACAACTCCAAAGAGCGAAAGTAAGTAGGTATATTTATAAACAAGACAAATCCATATGGATTTCAACTTCAGTTATGGATAATGGATTCAGACAAACAAAAAGTAGGGAAGGAAGAAGGTGCTTTGAAGTGGATGAAAGATATCTTTACTTTGAAATAGGTACCTACCTTACAAATTCCCAATTTTTGTTACTCTATAATATATTTATAAAATTCGATTTTTTTTTTTTATTAATTATTATTATTTATAAAGGTCGTGGGTTCGATTCCCACAGGACACGAATATTTGTGTGATGAACATGAGTGTTTGTGTTGGTCTGGGTGTTTCTTATGTATTATAAGTTATAAGTATATATTTACAAAAAAAAAAGTATACAAGTATCATATCCATTGTCTAGTACCCATAATAAAAGCTCTGCTTAGTTTGGGACTAGATGGTGCTGTGTAAAAAAATGTCCCAAAAATATTTATTATTATTATTATTGTAGACCAGGGTTTACGAAAGAATAGACAAAATTACGCTTTTAGTTCTATACAATGTAATTTTGTCTACTTCTCTGTAGACAAATCTCTTGTATACTTCTCCGCTGTAGACAAATCTCTTGTCTACTTTTCCGTAGACAAATCTCTTGTGTACTTTTCCGTAGACAAATCTCTTGTCTACTTCTCCGTAGACAAATCTCTTGTCTACTTCTCCGTAGACAAATCTCTTGTCTACAGACGTCATGATACGCCTGTTGTACTATACTGGTGGGGAAGGTATTCCCATATCTCAACACACTCATCCATTGCCTGTTTCGGCCAAACCAATATAAAAGCGTAAAATAGCACTTATAACACAGGCAACGCAAAATTCGCAAATACGTGGGACACTCAGAAAGTTTTGCGAAACTAAAAAAAATTGTTCTATACGTACATATATTTTTATCAAATCTTTTCAAAGTACTTTCCACCAGCCTCTATACAAAGATTCATGCGCCTAAACCAGTTTTCAAAACACTTTTTCCAGTCCGCCGCAGACACCTCGTTTACAGCCTGCTCGAACGCAGCCAGCGCATCTTCCGGCGACGAAAATTGTATCCCTTTGAGTTGATTTTTTATTTTTGGGTATAAAAAGAAGTCACACGGTGCTAGATCAGGGCTGTAAGGAGGGTGACCCAGGAGTTTGACTGGCGTGCTGTCCAGGAAGTCCCTCGTTTTGAGTGCGGTGTGCGCAGGTGCATTGTCGTGGTGGAGCAGTAGCCCGCGGAGCCCTGTGTTTGGTCGCTTGTTGCTTATAACAGAGAAAACTTCTGGCAAACATTTGGTAGTATACCATTCGGCATTAATGCTACTTTGATCCCGTAAGGGAATTGATACCAAGTGGCCAGTCAAATTAAAAAAGCTAGCGATCAAAATCTTACCCCCGCTTCTAGATCGCTTCACTTTGGTAGGCGTTGGCTCATTTTGAAACACCCAAACAGTCGACTGGCGCTTGGTTTCTGGGTCGTATTGATAAATCCAGGACTCATCACCTGTAACGATGTCGTAAACACGCCGAGACGAGCCTGCTTCAAATTTGTTAAGCATATCACGGCACCATTCCACCCGGGCCTGCTTCTGAGCATCGGTGAGGTTGTGCGGCACCCAGCGTGATACTATCCTCCTCACGCGAAGATGGCTGTGTAGAATCTCGTGAACGCTTCCCGATCCAATCTTCAATATGTGTTGAATCTCCTGATATGTAATTCGCCTATTGTCTTGGATTAAATTTTTCACTGCTAACACGTTTTCTTCGGTAACAGCCGTCAAAGGGCGACCGCTTCTTTCGTCATCCCCCAAAGTTGGTCGACCGCGCTTGAATTCGTTATACCAACGATACACGGTTGCCTTGGAAGGGCCTTCATCCATGAATGCCATTTGAAGTCTATCGTACGATTCATCCGGTTTCAGGCGACACTTGAAATCGTATAAAATCATAGCTCTAAAATGTTCCCGGCGCAGATCCATATTTCAGTGAGACACAATACTTTGAATTAACTCGCAAAAAATGTGGAGGGAAATTTTGAAATTGGAACTTACTTATTTTTACTTATAAATAATCATATTTTCGAAAAACATTATAACTGGCCAGTCTCCCATATATAAAAACTTTTTTTCGCAATACTTTCTGAGGGGCCTGGTATATTGTTTTGAATAATCGTAATTCTGAGCAATTCCTATCGATCCAACTAGGTACCTTCCAATTTCTTCCTTACTTCGGCCCGCGTTTACTGACGACAAAAGAGCGTGTTTCTAGTGGCGTAAATAGGAAATAGCGAACCAACATTTGCTCTACTGTCAATAGAAATAACGTATTGCAAAGCTCTTGCCTTAAAGTAGAGCCAATGCACTTCCATAAGCCGACAAGTGAAACCTTTCTCCCCGGTAGACGCCCACCTCTCGATTTAGATAAATATTACACGAGCATTGGATATTTAAATTGTATTCACAATGGTGTTGCTATAGAACCAGTGTCGTCATCGTTTTATCAAACTGTATTTATACTCCAAACTGATACGGCAGTTAGTTAACCACATTAAATATTTTACTGGAGGTTTTACGATGACGTGTAATAAACGTAACCGAAAATGAACAGAAAATTCGGCTGGAATAAGGAAGATGGATATCATAGTAATGAGGCATTTTCTTGCATCAAGACGTCGACTACTTGCTTGTTTGTGTTACGTATACGTCTTTTTAAAAGGTCGGCAACGCATCGGTGAATCCCCTGGTGTTGCAGATGTCCATGGGCGGCGAAGATTGCTTACCATCAGGTGACCCGCTTGCTCGTTTGACCCCCTATGTTATAAAAAAAAAACCTATCGTGAAGTCCACATTGCGTGCACTAACAGATTAGATTACTTTATCGGGTCTCGCAGTTTGCTATTACAAAATATCTACAATATTATAAGTTTCATAAACAAAAGTGTTTCCAAATTCGTGGAATGTAGTTTATGTCACCGAGTAGTTAAATACGTTAGCTGGCGTTATCAGCTGACGAGGGCGGCATCCGCCACGCGACCTTCACAAAACTTGACTCATACAAACAGCCGTCAGATTTGCATCATCAATCATGGCGTTTGCATCTTTGATCGTACACATAAAACAGTTCAAACCTGCTAATTATAAATTACCAAATCTGATTCTGATTTTATAGGAATCAGAATCTGCCGTGTAGAAGTCTGCTTCTGAAAGCCAAGAGGGCCAGGCTCCCCGTAATCCGATTAGATATTAATTTGCCATCAATATGATTTCTATTTGTCATTCTGTATGGTCCTGCTAGTGCAATTAAAATTTATCTATCAGTCTCCAGATAGGTGCATCAAATTTTCCTGGACCCGGGAAATATTTGGGATGATTAAGTAGGTTCCCAGTTTCCGTCAAATATTGGAAACTTTTAGACAGGAGAAATATCATGTAATGTATCAAATAGGTACACTTTGGAAATGGTATTGTTATATTTGTTATTATAACACAACTTTACATTATTTCAAACCGAGCAAAGGTTCTATTGATGTAGTCGAGGCGTCTTCGTGACATGCACTTGCAACAGCTGATTCAACGTTATGCGTCGTGTCTATTTTTAGCCTTCGTCTCATGTGCTGTCTAAATGAATGAGCCTTCTTTTGAACAACTAGCAACCTTTTGGAAAACAAAGTCATAAGCCGAAAAAGGCCAATCTGATAAGCGAAAACATTACGTTTTCTTAGAAAATTATGATGTTCAAAACACTAATAGCATCCTGCAAGTTATTGCTGGTAAAGTGGATTCTGCAATAATAAAGGCTTTCATTCGGGTTATGTCAGATAGTATTATACTAG
The DNA here is from genome assembly GCA_949699075.1 of Asteroscopus sphinx. Taxonomy (NCBI): domain Eukaryota; kingdom Metazoa; phylum Arthropoda; class Insecta; order Lepidoptera; family Noctuidae; genus Asteroscopus; species Asteroscopus sphinx. Next base: position 23,471,705 of record OX453005.1, on the reverse strand, counting down.
CTGTCTGACCAGAGCTCGAATGAAATGTCTTATTTAAATAATGTACAGTATATACATTATACAAGCATTATATAAAACTACCTACTAACATAGTTTTTAAGAAAATTGTTACTAACATAAATAAACGGAGTAACGGAGATAAATAAATGAATTGAATTGAAAACACTGCACATTCGCATATTTCATACAATTTCGACCAAAATTGGGAACTAAAATTCTATAAAAGCATAGATAAAGTCGTGTTTCTGTCGCACACACGTTTCGCTCGTAATTTTCCGCGAACGAAAATTGTAATATTCAATTTGCTTTAAGTGTTGTAGCTGTTTTTGAAATCGATGCACAGCAACGTTGTTTTGCGTAGAAGTTCTACCATCGAATTCGTGCAACGCCGAACCTAGTCTACGACATAGGTATTATTTGTATTAATGTTCCTGGCTACTTTCCAAATAAAGCCTCCACTCGGCGAGCTGTTTGAGGTCGCTGGGACTTTATGCCAAATTATCCTATTCAGATTTATTGATACCAAGAGACCGTCCCCGTCGTCGACTTTTGAATATGATTTGTTATGCGTCGATTTCCTATCAGAGACTGGTTTTATAAGCCAGTGGTATTGATTTTATTAATTCTATGTTACAGCAATACTAAACGTTGAACTCTGCGAATCCTTCATTCGATCAATTCTTGGTAAAGATAAAGAACCATTATGTCTCTACGCAGTCTTCCGCAAATTGAATTTGCGATAGTCAGAACTGACTCAATAATACATCGGAAACCAAACTAACATGCGGCTGCAAGTGCCTATAATACGTCTGGCTCTACGTTAAGCATTTCCTGTGCTCCGGTTTTGGAACGGCTCGTTCCGCAGTCGAAACAAATCGAACGGTGCATACCGATAAACACTACTGGCAAAACCGGCTGGACTTTTTAATTGGAAATAGTGGGACAAATACGAGCCTGTAAATATTTTTGGTTTTTGTAGCTTTGATTTGGATATTAACTTTCGTACACGAAATTTGAATTTTTCTTTCTTTCTTTCATGATATTAAATTATTAGAATAATATCATGAAAGAAAGAATTTATTTTTATTTTTATTAGAATAATAAGATAGTGCGGTAGTGTTCTCAGGAACGGTAACAAAAATGTACATACTAACATAGTTTCTAAGCAATCTGTTACTAACACTATGAGTCTATGTTACTCGAATAAATAAATTTAAATTAAATTACAGAAATGTTGATAGTTATTGTTTACGGTGTTGCTATAATTCCACTGCAGAGTTAGCGTGGTCAGACTCTAGGTGGTCAATTTTAGGTTCGAAACCACATTTAGCTTGTGTTATCGTGTCGTATAACTAAACCTTTGTTAATTATGAGACGAAAAACAAAATTATGCTCATTTTTTTTAAAGACAACGCCTTTTCTAGATAAACTTACAGTTTATGCTATCAAAAAGCGTTACATTGTGCAGAAATGACCTAAGGACCAGTTTCCGAAAGGCTGATCAACACAAAAATTAACTAATCGACTGTCAAATCTCACGTCAAGCGATGTGATTGGTTGTTAGTATTTATGCCGACCAATCACAGGAGCTGACATAAGATTTGACAATAGATCAAATTGACCAGCCTTCCAGAAACCAGGGGTCAGAGAGCCAGACGACAGCCGCAGCGCACACGGAACACTGCACGCCACCTCAGCTGACGGGCCTTTACCAGCTATGTCAGCTGCGCCAACTACGCCAGCTGTGCCAGCTACGCCAACTGTGCCAGCTACGCCAGCCGTGCCAGCTACGCCAGCCGCTGGTCGGGCAGCCCCGACTACCCCGAGTCTGCTGCTCGAAGGCCCTACCTCCCGTATTTTTTATAGAGGTTTTCTTCCTCGCGGTCCGGGCGGTGAAGCCATGACCCTCGGTCCCAAGAGGCGCTAGAACACTACTCAGCGGGCACTCGTGGGGTTACGAGATCGACGGGGGCAGGGAAGGACAGAGTCCCCCGCTGCCTGCCCAGTGGCAGGGTGAGTGCACACTGGGCCCGCCCCTGCTCCTCCACTGTGCCCTCTGCTGACATCAGAGGGACACGTGGAGCAACTCCCCATTGGCCCACATGGAGCCCCTCCCGTACCAGAATATTCGCCACAGACAATAATATCCCCCGAAGGTTAATCCCTCGAAAGGATTCTATTGCTCGTACCCAGGATGCACCGGCCTAACAACTGCCGTTCCCTCCAGACGTGTCCAACGGGAAAAGCAGCCGTCAGACACACGTGGAGGTTTTCTGGCCAGCACCCCTATTGAGGATCCCCTGGACTGCGCACCGAACCAATGTGCAATGTATCGATCCTAAAATAACTGTGCGAATACGAATACTCAAATTTTTTGGCCATATAACGCGGAAGGAGGACACGGCAGGATTGAGGGAAACCCCGCGGTTTTTGTCTATCCCTCTGGTCAGACCTCATCAAGACCACGTACTCCACCATGACACAGCGCCAATAATAAAGCCGAATGGAGACGCATCGCAAGAGCTGCTACTCAACTTTCCAGACCTGACGTAACCACGACACGACCACGCTCCCAAGAGTGCACGACTAAGAAGAATATGACATTATATATACAAACTTCAATTTGAAGCATGCGGACGAAGCTTAAGCAAGTCGTCCTCATAAATATATACAAACTTCAATTTGAAGCATGCGGACGAAGCTTAAGCAAGTCGTCCTCATAAATATATACAAACTTCAATTTGAAGCATGCGGACGAAGCTTAAGCAAGTCGTCCTCACAAAATGCCTCAAAATGGGAGAATAAAAAAAGTCATCTACCGTTTTCAGGATACTGTTGCTACTAGTCCGTTTTCTAGTCACTAACGATGTAATTTTTTTCCGAATGATGGCGTGACAAACATCAGTCCGATTTAGCGCAAACATCTCGGACGCACCGCACTGCAGAAACGGGGCAGATTCAAAAGCATCTGAAAAAAATATCATTGTATTGGACGCGTGAGATATCCAGCTATTTTTTGGTTGTTGATCCATAGACTGGATCAAATACACCAATATGCAATATGCTCAGTCCGAAACCAGTTCGGCACATCGCGATAAGCAACATGATAGCATTTCTCCGGTAATTTAGTGTAAACAATGCAACCTCGCCCGAGGGGTCTTGGAGGATCGTGTCATTGTAACATGGGTTGAATGTTGAAACAAGGCCCGCCTGTTCGGCTGTTATCGTTCAAATTATCTCACGGCTGTGAGCCCGTGACTAATATCTTGTGATTACGTTGGGCTAAAAAATACTGGCATTAGAATACCTAGTTGTACGTATTTAACTTAACTGGAGTTTCTTTGAGCTAGTTTTTACAGCCAGGGACGAGACGAGACAAAAATCCTACTAGAACTACATTTGACTATAGTATTTTTTAAAGACAAAAGTCTAATTACTATCTTCTGCTACATTCACACAACGGTTAAATAACAGTGTAAGCAAATAGTGTTCAAAAGAATTAATTAACGGGAACTATTTAGACCACAGATATTTAAAACGACAAGTAGGGGACTAAACTGACAAAGCTACATTTGATTATAGCTTTGCAAAATCGTATCTTATACTCATAATACTTAGTTTTTACGATACGGTTCTTAAAGAGTTAAAAAGTTTTGAGGAAAAGTGCATGCTATTTTAGGAAGTTTTATAATAAAATCTACTTGATCTCGAATTTTATAAAACAGGAGTATAATAGAATATTTCAAATGTAATTTAAATGTAAATTAACATTGAGAAGTTCATTAGTTGATGTTGTGTTAAATATTCCAGTAATGTTTCACTTTCGGATAGTTGAAGATACATCGGTCAGTGACGCAGATTTTTCCAACAAAGGCTGTTCAATATGTGGGTCGAGTAAGTTTTGAGGATACATAAGACGTGCGACGACCCGGGTCTGCTCTTCCCGGCTCATTTGTCGCTAGTGATACGCAGTTCAGATACTTTTCCAATTGAGTTACGTGATATCCTGACTACCATTTTCATTATTCAGTTTTCCTTTTATAGCTATAGGTTATCCCTTTGGGGCTAACCTGTATATATTCTGACGTAATATGAAAAGCGCTTAATAAATGTAGCAATCGTAGCGTTAAATATATTTTTCTCTTGTGAATGATCTTGCTTTATAGGATACGGTAAAGAATACCAGTCATGAAAGGCTCTACTCTTACTTGGCCGGTTATTTACTACGGAAAATATTAAACATTTTCCGGATTATCTTACGAGGTCAAACGAAATGAACGAATAAACAGCCAAAAACTGGGGTCTCGAGTCACACATGAACAATTTTGGTAGGGACATGCATGATACGGCATTATTACTGTGAGACCGACGGCAAAATAAATTTCAAAGCTCGTTGAAACTAGGTGAGTCTTCTAGTGACATTTAATATTTTAAAAGGTATAATAATGTCTGCAAATAGATTCCGATACTTATCAGTTGAAAATGAAACACATGCGACCAAGTGACGAGCGCTCTCGGAAGTGTCAAGGCAGGGGCGAACGGGGGTGGTTACGTAAGGTCTGCCGCAAGTCCGCAACGCTCCTCGCCTTCTCTCGCTTCGTCAATGCACGTCGTGGTTCCGTTCCTATTGTAGTCGCTCACAGGCTTGCTTGCATTTTAGCTCGGCATTTTTATTGGGCTACGACGACATACATCTCACTTGTTCGTCATTGCAATGAAGCTTTTATTACACTGGCTTGTGCGGGAATAGCAATTTCTACTTTCTTTTTATGCCTTAAGTACGCACATTATTTTTCTGGTACACCGTTTATACATCATCATCAGCCTATATTAGTCCACTGAACAAAGGCCTTACCCCAACAGTTACCGGTTCTTCGGCTAATATGGCCGGCCCTCTGCCACTTCAGCTCATTGCTGATCCTGATAACAGCTTTGGTTCTCGGTCGGATCACCTCGTTTCAGATTCAATTCATCAGAGAGACTCTGAGCATAGACCGCATTAGGGTTGATAAAAATCATGATTTTTTTGTTTATGACAGTTTATTTTTATTTTTTTCACTTTTTATTTGACTTTGAAGGATATTAACTTGATTTTTATGATTTACATACTCATAACTGACAGTATTCCAAATATTGTCTACAAAATCCCAATGGTTCCAAAGAAAACACTAAATAAGTAAAAAAACAATTTTTTTTTTCCAAAACTAGTTATCATATTTTGTTAAATGGTTTTCATTAATGTTAATCTACTGACATAGAATCTTCCATATTTATGATAAAAATTACTATGTCAAAATAAAAAAAACTAAACTTGAAGAAGATCTACTTAACTTTTTACTCCTTATTTACTTAAGTTTTACTTAAGTATTCAGTTATTATGAATATTTTTACGAAAAGTTTTACTAGTATGCAACTTTTTAAGAATAAAAAAAAACATAAGTGAATTTTAGTATTAATTAAGTACAGAAAAGTAGGAAACAGTTTATTCAAACTTCTAAGACTTTTTAGTGGTCTATTAATCAGTTCCGAAAAGTAAATTCAACATCTAATTGAAGCATCTCCTAACTCGATTTTCTAGACTATTTGCTATTGCCATTTTATTCAATATTCAGTAGAAAATGTAAACTGTATATTTTTTAATATGACTGTTTCTTTTCCAGTCCCATAACATTATGATTTAAATAAATCAATGAAATTTTATGTAAAAAAATCAAGTTTGATTTAAATCACTGATTTTTATAAAAAAAACTATGATTTAAATCAATCAACCCTGGCCCGCATAACCCGTTCCATAGTCCGCTGAGCTACTTTTAATTTGTGGACCAGCCGTATCGTTTGTTTGTACAAAGGAAATACCTATAATAAAATGTATCTAGCTTGTATCATAAAATCCGTTGCAGCGATATAATATAATCCACTATAGTAACTAGTTGCTGAAAACTGAAAACAATTGTAAAAAAAAATAGCGAGTATTTAATTTATGATCTGATGATCCGAATATCATAAAAAGTAAAATAACACTAACAGTTCGTCCTCAAATATTTATACGCAGACGAACAGGCTTTGGGAATAATCCTAGATATGGCTTGGAGGTCGTAAATAAACGTAAGGCGGCATCAGCGGTGGGGTATAGAGGCACCCCTCGTCGGCTTTATGACCAACCGCCTGTAAACTCGTGGGCTGCGTAAACCGCGGCTTTTGATTTGTGACCTTGTACAAATAGGTCGCACCACTCAAGTCATACTAATAAACATGAACACAATTTTAATTGATACTTGAAGCGGGCTGTGTAAACATAATTTTAATTATGCCTCAATATTTTTGGCTGATCGTATATTAATCTGAATGCCTCAAATGTTTTGAACAACAAATCGCTTTTAAGTTAATACTTACTGAAAATTTAATTGAAGAGAGAACTTCATACATTGATAATTTGATATTTCCAGCAATTCAGTCATTTTAATTAACCCCCGACGCACACAGTCTGTTTGTGGCATCATAGCTCCCAAAAAGATTAACCGATTTTGAGTTTGTTTTTTTTTGTTTGAAAGGTGACTTGATCGTGAGTGTTCTTATTAGCTATGATTCAAGAGCATCTGTTAAGCCGTTAGAAGATCATCAGCTCTTCCACAGGTCTGATAGATTCGAAATTTGGTATTCTGTAACTTCAGTGATATTACAAGAACATGGTAACCTTGACCTGATGCTGCAGCATCACCTGGAATCTGCAGGATACCCAACTTCTCACCAACTTACAGCAGAGTTATCTTGTTTGGGTTCATTGGAATGGTTTCAATGAATAGGTTATGACGGTAATCAGCTAAATGATGATTCTAAGTGAAAGTATCACTCGTTCAATCGATTTGAAATTTTGGTGATGTAGTACCTACCGTTTGTGGCGAATTAGTGTATGAATGTGTAAAGCGAATGAAAGAATGAATGAGTAAATGGGTATCTTTTTAAATTTTCAAAGGACATTGCTAAAATTCTATTAATCCCCAGCCTATGGAAGTTATGAATAAAAGATGATGCTTACCATATACAATTCGATGAGGGCAATGTGTTGCAATCTATTTTAATAAACGGACAGTACTTCACAGATGTTTAATCCATTAAAATATTTAGTATTATGGGCAAAGATAATGAGGTATTTTATTTGCCTACAAAACTAATGTCAAACAAGTGGTTCCCTAGCAACTAAATAGTTTTATTCTTCTATATTCCTATACAAGTTGCTAAAAAGAGGTTGACTATCTTAACAGTGGTACCAACGTAATACATTGTAAAACCATAGAGTACTTACAAAGGATTGGTCAAAAATTATAGTAAAACCGATAATAGTGCTTGATTCGAAAAAAGACATTGAATGCCTTTATTTATTATTTAAAGCGTAATTCTAACAGGTGTATGAAGATTCCTCGCAAACAGTGATTACCAGTCATCAAAGGAAATAATCAAGACGATAATGGGATAAGTTTCTGATTCTATAAATTGCTTTCTTACTCGACGACCGATGTCGAACAGTTGGCAAAGTAATAATTTCAAAGTAGGTAATCATTTAATGTTGAAGTTCATGTTATAAAATCATGTAGATGGATGTACAGAGCCATAAATCTGCACTTAGACGACATTTCTCTTATATGGATGACTTTATTGTCCGCAGTATGGGGCAATATAAATGTTATAGCTCATTGAACGGCCTCGGTCATTTTCTACGAAATTTAGCTCTTTCGGCAACTCTGTTCAACATCGTTACTTAAAAAGGGAGATCAATGACCTTGCTTAACTCAATATGAGATCGATCTATTTAGTTTTAAATTGCGGATTTATCAGCGCTTCCGTACTCAAAGAGTGTCAACGTCCGTCCGTCTGTCTGTCACTGGGTTGTATCTTTTTAACCGTTACAGGTAGATACTTGAAATTTTGACAGAATATGTGATACTATAGCCTCTATTATGGAAAATACAAAAATTATTAAAGTCTAAACTCTTACAAGAAACAAGCGTCAAACTTGTTTGACTGCAGAGCGTACTTTATAGAAAAATAACGAATAATGAAGAATGTAAATCAAGACATGCGTGTTGTACGGAACCCTTAGTGCGCGAGTTCGACTCATGGCAAATGATTTCTGCAAGACACATTTTTACAAGAATGATAAATATTCCATAGAACGAACACGTCTTACAGACAGACCTAATTGATCGCCCTCGACGGTATAAATTGAGGCAAAAAAACAAGTCAATAAAACTATGTCAATTGGAGCAAATTAGTGTTCAAAGAAAATACATATCTATGCCCGACGACTGTAGCGAACTGAGGTTCGGGATGGCTCTCTACATATATGTTCCGAGACTGTTTGATGTGGAAAAACTTGTTAATACCCCCAATTCTCAGTGGCCTCAGGGTAAGCCTACCCGCTCCCAGACCGCTGGAGTTACGTTCTTGTTGGCAATATCTTAAGCAATACTTGGTAGATGAAATGATGAAAATCTCCCACGAGGCAATTCTCAGTAGCCTCTGTTCAAAGAAAATACTTATATCTGTGTCCGACTGTAGTGAACTGAGTGGTTCGGTTTGGCCACTCTATATGTTCCGAGACTGTTTCAAGTGGAAAAAGTTGTAAATACCGCAATTCTCAGTGGCCTCAGGGTAAGCCTACCCGCTCCCAGACCGCTGGAGTTACGTTCTTGTTGGCATTATCTTAAGCAATACTTGATAAATGAAATGATGAAAATCTCCCACGAGGCAATAAAACCGGTTTTTCCAACGGAACATAAAGCTTATGCTTTTAAAGGCAAAGGGTTGGGGAAACAAAGTTACTCAATTGTTTAAAATAGATTTAATTTTAGATAACGCTAGGATCAGAATTTGATTATCACTTGCTTTAACGGTAAGGAAATTATCGTGAAAAAACCTGCACACCTGAGAGTGCTCCATACAGTTCTTGATGGTGTGTGTAGTCCACCAATCCGCACTAGGCCAGCGTGGTGGACTAAAGCCTTGACCTTCTCATTCTGAGAAGAGGCCCGTGCCCAGCAGTGGGGCAATAATGCGCTGATCATATATATATTGTGTTTCTATGTTGGATAGTGGTTGTGAGATCAGATTAAGCAGACTATATGATATGTCTTCTTTGCAACTGATTCGGGTTCAATATTAAGAAGAACCAAACTGGTACACTCCATTCAGAATGTGGGGACTGTTTCATATTCAATGTACCTAACTACTAAAAGTTAATTGCTTCGCCGAGATTGTCAAGAGGGCGCAAATAGGCCGGGTCAAAAAGTTGTAAGTGGTGACGAGCGATCCAGATGCCTCGCCACGCGTCCGCGCCCGTAATTATGTGCTGAGATTTAGGGATGCCTGCCGCCTCGAATTGACCCAGATCTATATAATCCCCTCGACGACCAGGGATTGTTTTTATCTTGTTATATACGCTGGGGTTTCTCAATTCTCTATTGCTTTTAAGCTTTTTGGAGTAAGCAAGACAATATTCAGTAAAACATAGGTATTTCAAAAATTACTATTAGTACAGCAAAAATCTGCTGCGCATTGCTTTTCCGATTGCTGCAATATTCACTGAAGGTCAATGAAATATTGATTCCGCCATTTATTATGTGTTTTTTTTTATATCCTATATTATTTCTTGGGTATATTTTCGAGAAAAACCGACATTTACATTAATTATTGGTGAACTTTTCATTTTATGGTATTACATTCAATTCAATTCAATTCAATTCATTTATTTTGTAAAAATGTGGTAAATATAGGTGGTAGGGTACTAAGATTAGTTCGACACATTAACCATTTCACATTATTGCATACAATTTTTTTTTTTTATATAATTATAAAACAATGATGTACATAGCTAAAATCACATTCAATATTAAATTATCAATTTATATTATGTCATAAAAGAATAACATTCAGAATGCATTTATATTTTAAAATTTAGGTATTCTTATATTTTATTCATTACATTATTTTGAAGTTTTTCTTTATTGTTATTGTCCACACAGGAAGTAAAAAACCTCAATAAGCCTTTGAAAATTAACCTTGGTTGAAATGAAGTATCTAAGTACCTACTTAAAGCTTTTGAGAAAAATGGATTATCCTTGAGGTGTAGTCTAGACGAGCGAGACGGCACAGGGTAGTTTACAAGGGTGAAGGCCAAGATTTTCGTTGCGTAAGCCAGCTAAACTGAAGGTACGCACTGCGAATTGAATGAACAAGCATGACTTTTAAATCATATAATCAGTAAGGAGGGAGTGAAAAAAGATGTAGTGACGGAGATTGAGAAAGGTATGTTAAGATGGTTTGGATATAGAGAGGATGCACGAGAGGTGATTGACGATACAAGTATACGTAGCGAGTGTGGATGGAATAGTTGGAGGGGGGACCACCTCGGTGAACGTATCGCATTCAAATCGTGGACGTTCTCAAAAAATGCCAGGTTAAGAGTACTTTAAACCGACGAGCCTGCATGACGAGGATAATGAACGTAGATAAAGCGAAAGAGGCGTGTCAGGATCGTAGCAGGTGAAAATCCATAGTCTCTGCCTACCCCAGTGGGAAACAGGCATGATAATATGATGTATGTATGTATTACATACATACATACAAAAATAAGTAAGTCCGTGTGGACTTCCTTATTCTTACTTACGTCTTACTTATTCTTTAAGTCCGTGTGGTGCCGGACTTAAAGAATAGCACCACCCTTATCTCTTCTCATGGGTGTCGTAAAAGGCGACTAAGGGATTCACCAGAGGATGGGCAGCAGCGTTCTCTGAGTATTTAACCAACCAACTGCGATCGCCAACCCGCCTGCCAAGCGTGGCGATTACGGCATATCCCCCCTTTAATTGGGGGAGGCCTATGTCCAGTAGTGGACGTCTTTCGGCTGAAATGATGATGATGATGATGATGATGTATGTATTAAATCACTATTCTGAAATTGTGGACGAACCGAACCAGTTACAACCAATTAGGACGTTTAATCCAACATACGTTACACAGGGATAACGAAAATCGCCGCGTTGCCTATGCAATTAAATTGAAATACGTTTCAGTTCTTGCTGTACCCGGCGTTTCGAACATACGCAGCTTGGCGCTGTTTAATTAAACTTTGTTAAATTTTAAACGCGAACAATCACAATTAACTGATTAAACTTTTAGATATTTTAACCAAACATGATGTACGATGTAGGTACAGAATTTGTTCTGGTTTTTGTTGGAAAAATAGTTAAATGTTTAATTAAACGTATTTTATACGAATGCAGTTTAAAGTACTATCTTTATTCCTTGACTGAAATTACGTTGTCTGGAAATTCAGTAACGTTTGATCCGTAAATTGAAGAACAATCACCAAAACTTTGTTGTGATTTACCCTACTAGAGATAGAAATTTGACAAGTGTATGGAGCGTATGTCATCTCTAGTAGGGGAGATCGTGGATAGATGAAAATTCTAGTTCTCTAAACTAGAATTTACCGATCGTTACTTTTCAATCCTTTTTAAATTTTAGTTAATTTATCATTTATATTTCCTCTCTGTATACAACGCCTACGTGTATTAAAAATGTGTGGTCATATTTGGAGAGCGCATTCAGCAGAATGCTATCGAACAACTTTTGCTTTTTTCAATCGTCCCCGATATCGCAAAAATTTATTCAGCCCTTTCATACATTTCGGTCTAGAGGTAAATTGCACTTTTCTATGGAACAGCTGGTTTTTTTTCTTTCATTATTTCAGGGTTTTCCCCATATTAAAAGTTGTTCTATGCTATGCCCTGAATGAGCTCTCCAAATATGTCCAGACCTTTCTGATACACGGTATGGAAAAAGAAGATAAATGATCAAAAACATCTTCCTTTTGACTACAGTTTAAAAAGCAGGAGGTATAAATTAATAGGTGAATTTTCGCTAAAATACAATATTTGGTTCTGCTTTACGTCTCGTAATACATTTCTGGTAACTTAATTACAATATAAGCATATAAGCGCAATAAAGATGAAACACAATAAAACGTTTTTTTTTTGCGATTCTTGCGTATAAGAAAATCTTACAAAAATAAAACTATGCTAAACTCCTCGAAATCCAATACCATAGCATGACGACGTGCACCTCATTTTGTAGAACAGGAATAGGTATTTCAATTGAATGAAAATATTATATTCAGTCTACAAAAAATAAAATCGACGCCAGACCGACCTATGCTAGGAAGCCAATACAGCTGACGTTATCAGATCTGGTTAGATTGAAATACGTGACGCGACTCCCAATTCACCGCCTCACACTCCTCGCCACAAAATAGTACAAGCCTTGTGTGCAGCCATTTAACAGAACATTCCAAATTGTGGTTTTCAGTGAAATGTTCTGGTTCTGGCAAACTGCTACAGGAATTTTGGAATCCAGGAATATCGAACAATTTATACAATATGTTAGTTGAATTGAAGGGTACAGGAAAAGAATAGGGAATGTCACAATTTTTTACTTTTAAACTTTTTAATGGCAATGTATATTTTATAATAAAACAAAGTTTAACCGGATTAAATCGCGTATATTATTTAAATTGGTTTCCCTGACGTTTCGAAAGCTTTGCAAATTATAAAACATCCTAATTTTAATAGAGAAGATGGTTGGCAGCTGCCACCTGTTTGGAACCCAGTCCTAAAAATAATCAAGTCCCAAACAGCACGCAACACTGTAAAAGATAATGATATTGTGAGTGATTACTGCGTGTATCGAAAGATTTTAATTAATAAATATTGTACGGTGGATTAAAATATTTTTTAGAAATATCTGTAAAGACGATTGTCATCTTAGTCTACCTGCGACCACGAAATGCTGCAAAGCATTCGAAACGTCAGGGAAACCAATTTTAATAATATACGCGATTTAATCCGGTTAAACTTTGTTTTATTATAATGTGTAGTGATCGCGAAAACCTAATGTATATTTTGTTTATTAAACTTTCGTTTGCAATCGCGAGATTTTTTATTATGTACCTGTTTGTCATAAGAAACAGTTTCTACATGCATTGTTCTCAATAATGAACTAGCAACATTCCAATTATTAAATGCGTTTTTCTCTTGATTGACTCCTGTGGAAATACCCTGTTCTTTGGGCAATGTATACATTGTTTATAAAACTTTTGTTTGGAATCGCCAGATTTTTCATTATGTACCGGTTTGTCATAAGAAACAGTTTCTACATCCATGGTTCTCAATAATGCACTAGCAACATTCCAATTTTTAAATGCGTTTTTCTCTTGATAGACTCCTGTGGACACATACCCTGTTCTTTGCCTGTAGCCTTCAGTTATAGTTTTAGAAGCCTACCTATAGCTATTCAAGGCGGTCGGCGGAGCCCTTTGTCTGGGCCAGAGGCGACCATGACCGCGTCAGCTTAAAATTAACTCTGTCTCCCAACTGTTACTATGCGACGGATTGGACCTTCAAACAATTTTGAATCAGCCCTCTCCTTCCTCTAACTGATATAAGGTCTTACATTAATAATGGCAAATATTATAACTGGTCAATCTACTCATCATAACGAACAACATTTACTATACAGGATGTCCCATCTGCTTCATGGAGTGCAAGTACTTTCAATATTAGAAATATGAAATTTTACTCAAAGAATACTTCATTTTATTTTTTAAATGAAGAAATTCTGAATTCACAAATTATTAAAAAATCTCTTGCCTGAGCCGCGAATCGAACTAAGTGTAACACAAACATCATCCTCCGAGCCTTTTCCCAACTATATTGGGGTCGGCTTCCAGTCTAGCCAGATGCGGCTGAACATCAGTATTTTACACGGAGCGACTGCCATCAGACCCCCGCAACCCAGTTACTGGGTAATACCGACATTCGGAGGTTAGACCAGTTGTCAGACTTTCAGGCTTCTGACTACCCGTAACGACTGCCATAGATATTCGTATGACAACCGGGACCGACAGCTTAACGTGCTCTCCGAGGCACGGAGGGGTCTCGTTGTGTAACGAAACGGTCACCCATCCACAGACTGAACGCGGCAAGTGCAGCTTAACCTTGCAGATCGTACAATCCGCGCAGTCGTTGCTTCGCTACGAGAAAAATAGAATATAGTCTTCTTCAAGTAAAATTTCCTATTTTAAATCAATGATTTTTTTAGAAAAATCTTAAATGATTCGTTATGATGAGTAGATTCACTACTTTAAATGTTTACCATTATTAAAGCAATACTTTATATATTCAGGGCGAAATTCGACTGTATTGTCTTAGTAGCTTTAATGAAAATTTCGTATATTTCTGCTCTACATTATCACGCTCAGAAATCTGTTAATGCTTCTTATCGGCGGCTATTGTCTGAAAAGACATAAATTTCTAAATGCATACTTCGTTATGAATTTGTTGTTGTTGATAATTGTTATTCACAGTTATTCCTACCCAACCGAGAGGAGATAATATGAAACGTCAAACTATGTATTTCTGTGCGTCAAACCTTGAATTTCGTATCTTATCGTAAGAACAAGAATATGATAATGATACGCAAAGTTACCGAGTTGTCAAGTAAATAAATTTAGATAAATAATGCATGTTATAGACCAGTGTTTTTTAATACGCGACCCCTTTATATGTTAAAAAAATCTAGCGATCCCCTAGTCCCTAGGGACATTAACAAACAATATGTTAGTGATTTGTAAGACTACGTTTATAATTTTCTTTCTTTTGGGACCTACATTGATTAAAATTAAAAATTAAAGTAGGCTCTGAAGATAACCCCCGAGTAAGGCTTCGCGACCCCATTAGGGGTCACGACTAAAGGTGGGAAAAACGGCTTAAAATCGTAAGCGTGTTTAAACGTTGTGCTTTTTTCTGCAAACGAATTTTTTTACGCTTTTGACGCTTTTTGTTATTCACTTCTAAAAAAATGTTCTTTTATTCGTCTACATTACACTATTCTATTGACAGTTAAACTATTTACAAAGTTCACTAAAAACTATACGAACAAACTACAATCGTCGCGTAATTACCGAGGAGAACATTCAAAAACGCATTAAATCGTTGACAACAAAAAATAAACTAAGCGCCAAAGCAAAAGCAAATCAATCAAGGTCAAAAACGTTTAAACGATACGAATATAATCAACAAAATAAAAAAGTTCTTTCTCTAAACAAATTTTACGTAAACGAATAAAATTTAATTCTGCCGATTACCAAACCACTCGTCAACTTTGAATTTGGGTCTTATGATCATAGAAATAAGGTTGCATTTCAAACGTAGTATTGAAAGCATAAGTTTGGTTTACGAAAAAGTCTAAACGAAATCTGCTTTAATCACTAAGCGTGCTTATACGCTTTTTTTTTAATTAGACTTTTTTAAGCGCTTTTCGTTTAAACGTCCACTTCTAGTCACGACCCACAGTTTGAAAAACACTGTTATAGACGAATAGTTATTATAGTAAACGTCATCTCACACTCGAGTCTCATTTAATATTTATAATAGTGAAATAATATATTGTTTTTTTTTTTTTTTGTATAGAATGACGAAACGATCTAATGGCCCATCTGATGTTAAGCTACCTTTGCCCATAACAACTTCAATTACCTAAATGGTACCGTAAGTAAGTTGAAAATTGCAGTGTACGCATTTTTTTTTGCGTTCAATGGTAAATCGTGATGTGTCAGCGTAGTCTGCGCCGGGAGGGTTCATAATCATTGCAAACAATTGGTCGTTTCCTGCGCTATTAAATCAGGATAACTGTACGGATTACGAGCGGTACAAATGTGTACAATTATACGTTTTCTATCGTAAATACAAATCCTTTTTATGCTCGTATGCGTATGAACTGGATCCGTTGTTAGGTAGGCGTTGCGACGACGACGCCGAGGCCGGTGTCAATTATTACGCCAAGTTTCACAGTACACGCGTTGACACTATCCCGTGTCGCTGTCATAAGGTCAATCTATAAAAATACTTATTAGATTCTTTGATAAGGGGTTAAAAGTTAAAGCTAGATGTTGTAACTATTTTAACTTCGACTAACAGTGCTCTTGCATCTTTGCTCGCTTAAAAATTTTTAACACGGCCCTTATGTCTCCCGTCGTAGTTTTGGGATAAGAAAAATACGTTTTTTTTTCTTTTTTTTCATCTTTCGTATGGCCGGCTCACTGCCATTTCAGCTTTCTTATCGTGTGGCCTATGTCGACAACTTTGATTCTCTGTCGGATCACCTCGTTTCGGATCCGATCCTTCAGAGAGAGAGAATAATTTTAAATTTGTGAACTAGCCCTACCGTGCAGGCGCGTGCAGGGGCACTAGGGGCAATTGCCCCCCCCTGAGCCTCGATCTAAGTACTTCCGAACTCGTCATAATCACATCACTACCAGTATTAGTATTAGTAGATTAATTGGCAAGGACGGGCAATGGACAGCATTCCCAAAATTTTTCTAAATAAGAACGGGGCGAGCACATACCAGGCCCCTCAGAAAGTATTGCGAAAAAAAGTTTTTATATATGGGAGACTGGCCAGTTATAATGTTTTTCGAAAATATGATTATTTATAAGTAAAAATAAGTAAGTTCCAATTTCAAAATTTCCCTCCACATTTTTTGCGAGTTAATTCAAAGTATTGTGTCTCACTGAAATATGGATCTGCGCCGGGAACATTTTAGAGCTATGATTTTATACGATTTCAAGTGTCGCCTGAAACCGGATGAATCGTACGATAGACTTCAAATGGCATTCATGGATGAAGGCCCTTCCAAGGCAACCGTGTATCGTTGGTATAACGAATTCAAGCGCGGTCGACCAACTTTGGGGGATGACGAAAGAAGCGGTCGCCCTTTGACGGCTGTTACCGAAGAAAACGTGCTAGCAGTGAAAAATTTAATCCAAGACAATAGGCGAATTACATATCAGGAGATTCAACACATATTGAAGATTGGATCGGGAAGCGTTCACGAGATTCTACACAGCCATCTTCGCGTGAGGAGGATAGTATCACGCTGGGTGCCGCACAACCTCACCGATGCTCAGAAGCAGGCCCGGGTGGAATGGTGCCGTGATATGCTTAACAAATTTGAAGCAGGCTCGTCTCGGCGTGTTTACGACATCGTTACAGGTGATGAGTCCTGGATTTATCAATACGACCCAGAAACCAAGCGCCAGTCGACTGTTTGGGTGTTTCAAAATGAGCCAACGCCTACCAAAGTGAAGCGATCTAGAAGCGGGGGTAAGATTTTGATCGCTAGCTTTTTTAATTTGACTGGCCACTTGGTATCAATTCCCTTACGGGATCAAAGAAGCATTAATGCCGAATGGTATACTACCAAATGTTTGCCAGAAGTTTTCTCTGTTATAAGCAACAAGCGACCAAACACAGGGCTCCGCGGGCTACTGCTCCACCACGACAATGCACCTGCGCACACCGCACTCAAAACGAGGGACTTCCTGGACAGCACGCCAGTCAAACTCCTGGGTCACCCTCCTTACAGCCCTGATCTAGCACCGTGTGACTTCTTTTTATTCCCAAAAATAAAAAATCAGCTCAAAGGGATACAATTTTCGTCGCCGGAAGATGCGCTGGCTGCGTTCGAGCAGGCTGTAAACGAGGTGTCTGCGGCGGACTGGAAAAAGTGTTTTGAAAACTGGTTTAGGCGCATGAATCTTTGTATAGAGGCTGGTGGAAAGTACTTTGAAAAGATTTGATAAAAATATATGTACGTATAGAACAATTTTTTTTAGTTTCGCAAAACTTTCTGAGTGTCCCACGTATTAGCATTTGTCCGGGGAATGTCTGTGTATTGCTTTTTGAAATTTTCTAATGTAATGTGATTTTTAACAGAAATTCAGGAATAAATATTTCATTAGTTAGTAAATTAGATAAATACCGAAGTAGTATTTTTTATTTCATTCTCAATTATTGAATTATAGCGTTCCGTTATCATTCCACATGTCCTTTTAGCCTTAGTTTGCGTCCCTGATAATGTAATGAACTTAATGTAGATTTTTTTAAATGTTATTTTTATTATTCTTTAATCATGAACAATTTACAATTGTATTTGAATGTGGTAGAACTTTTGTAAAGGATTGTCTTACTCAAGTATGTTTATGCCTTTATGCACAGCGAAAAAAAACTTGTTCGCTTCGTTGTTGCACGCCTGGTATTCAGCCTTCGCATGCTCTACTCGTTTGGTATATATTGAAAGCAACTATTCTAGAACCTAAATGTATTTATTTGAATGAGGAAAGCCCGGTACCTTCAAAAACATAAACACAAAAATTTTGCGCTCGCTTCGCTCGCGCTGGTCTTAATATCTCCGTTTCCTTTGTGCTGGCGTAAACTAGACGTCATGTTTTTGCAAAACCTTCCAAAAAAATATACACTCGCTGCGCTCGCGCACTTCCTGTTTCCATTTTGGTATGGGACTGTAGGGCTATATCCGTAATTAGTAAAAAAAAGGTCATCAAAAAAGTCGTGCGCTGAATTGCTGAATTTTGGAGATAATAACATCGATTTTTTTTTTTTTTAGAAGCAACTGGCTTTACCGGGCATCCATTTAATTTGTAAAGTTATATCAAAAACTAGTCTAGTTTGCTATGGTCGGTTTTTCTTTACATGTAGGTATTTGAAAAATAATTTCCCCCGAGGCTGACTAGTTCATAGAAATCATCATGAAAATTGCCCCCCCCCCACCCGAGCGGAATCCTGGATCCGCGCCTGCTACCGTGAGTGTCCACGTCTCGGCTCCGTAAGTCATGACAGGCAGGACGCACTGATTGAAGACCTGTCTTTAGGCTTTGTGGAATTGGTGACGAAAAGCTTCTACGTAGTTTTCGGAATGCGGCCTGCAGCCCAGCTATATTTTTCTATTAGCTTCCCTCTCGAAGTTGTTTTTACCTAAATAGCAAAGGTTGCCCTGAAAAAAAAAATACCACAGAAGAAAAAATATTCTAATATTCTAATTGGGATGTCTGAGCGTCTGAGGTCGTATGTTTATTCTGTTATACACTTTTGTACAGTCCATCACTTATGAAACCCGATCTCATTTCCCTTTTCTTCGCCTTAGCATAATCTCGCTTTCATTATGACATGACATTGTCTGAATATAAACTTTTCCCTATATTTAATGTTCTGAGAAATAAACTGTGGATGACTATACAACACTCAAGTTAACTTACGACGAATACGTATACATTTTCCGGGTTTTAGTGTTAATTTTCCAAGCTTCTAATTTTTAAAGAGATTTTTCATAACGCGAACATTGCTTATTTATAGTTCAGTTAGATTATTAGGAAAAGTTGATAATTAGGTGTCCTAATGGAAGCCATTGTCGTTAAGCTCGTCTAAATTAATGTTTTGACGTCTACACAGTGACCTATATCGACAACACCGACCTGACCTCTGACTCTGACCGCGAGCGTACCACCTCCACTCACGCTTTGTTATCATAGGGCCCGGATTAATATGTAAATACATATTTTTAATTTACACGATTTTCGGTCTCAAATGTGTTCTCTACATCGATTTACATATAATATAATAGAACAGCGGTTCTCAAACTTTTTTGGTCACGGAACCCTTTTGACAAGCAAAATACTTGACGGAACCCTACAATAAAACAATAGTTTTTAAAAGTGTATTCTTTATTATATAAGCATAATAAAAGTACAATGTAACAGTTACTAATTATTACTTACTTTAACCACATGCCAAGTACAATAATAGAAGATATTAAAAATGAAAAAATCTTAACTAATGGGAGGTATGAAACTGTTTTTTATTTTTCATCAATTGGTTGATATCAGGTTTGATAGAAGACATTTGAAGTCTCATATCAGGTTCGGCGTCCAGTCTATTGCGATATTTTGTTTTCGTGGCTGCATAGGTTGAGAATCCTGTTTCGCACAAATATGTTGTTGGGAACGGGAGAAGAATATTCAGAGCCATTCTGCCAAGCATTGGATATTCATCACGGATTCTGCACCAAAAATCGTTGAGAGGCGTCGTTTTGAACAGTGACTCCATACTTGTGTCTGATGACATTTCTAAAAGAGATTCATATATCTCGTTTGACATACTTTCGGGCTTTTGCAAGTTGGGTAAAAAAGGATTATGAATCCATGAATTCAGCTTCATTTTTGTATTTCTTCGGGAAAATACTTTACAAAAGATGCGCGCATCGAAGTGAGATATTGGACCAATTCTTCAAACACATCATCTTGAAACATTTCAGAGTCGTTATCGCTAACAAACTCACTGAGTGACGTAAAGCTTTCTATTTCTCTCTTACCAACGCAAATAATCCAAAAATCTAATTTTCTTTTGAAGGCAGTTATTTTGTTATAGGCCTGGAACACTGTTGTCTGTTTACCTTGCAATGATAAATTCAATTCGTTCAGTTTTTGAAAGATATCCGCCATAAAAGACAATCGGAACAACCAAGTTTTATCATACAAACGGTCTTTCAAATTAAAAGAAACTGTATCTGCTGAAAGAAACATTTGTAACTCGGCTCTAAGTTCAAATAGCCTTGTTAAAGTTTTACCCCGAGACAGCCATCGCACTTCTGTATGGAGCAGCAGTGTTTTATGTTTGCTGCCATAATCTTCACACAATAATGAGAACAATCGGGATTGTAGTGGTCGTGATTTGATAAAATTAATTATTTTTACCGCTTCATCCATAACTAATTTTAGATTTGACGGCATTTGCTTCATCGCAAGTGCTTGTCTATGCAGAATACAATGGCTGGAACTACAATTAGGCGCTTTACTTTTTATTCGTGATACTGCTCCTGCTGTTTTACCTGTCATCGCCTTGGCCCCATCTGTACAAATGTCAATGCAATCGTTCCAACTAAGATTATTTTCTTTAAAAAATATGTTTATTTTATTAAAAATTTCTTCCCCGGTAGTGTTTGTGGGCAGCGGTGAACACATAAGCATGTCTTCTTCAAAAGAACGTTCATATGGATATCTCACGATAACCAGCAAGATAGCCAGACCAGTGACATCAGTTGACTCATCCAGTTGCAAGGCGAATCGTGTTTTTTGTAGACGTGCAACTAGTTCTTGTTTGACGTAGCTTGCCAGATCATGGATTCACCGTGAAACAGTATCGTTTGATAGCGGTACAGTAGAAAGATGCTTTGCAGATTTTTCATCGAGCATACATTTTGTTATGTCTAACACACATGGCTTTATTAAATTCTCAGCGATAGTGTGCGCTTCACCTGCTTGTGCAATGCGATAGCTAACTAAATATGATGCCTCCGTGGCCTTTTCATTGATAGTTTGTGTTACATGCATCATATTTTTTTGACTTTCCAATAACTGTTCTTTTTTACGAACAAAAAATTCTTTATTCTTGTCTTTAGACTCGGGGTGTACAGTTTCTAAATGTCTGCGTAATTTGGCAGGTGCCATGGAACTATTAGGAAGCAGTTTACTACATAACATGCAGAGAGGTGAGCCGTTGGAATCAACAAATCCGAAACTGATATATGATTCATCATACTTCCTTTTTTTCGTCTTTGAAACCGTGGAGCTTGACGTCGTGGCATCATCGTCTGGATCGGTAATTGCTGTATTCTCCGCGCGTACTGCTTTTGAACATTCAGCGTCATTAGAAGATGTCGTTGCAACACGTTTAACACCTTTAAGCCAACGTTCCATTCTTCTTTATTAATAATGTTACACGTCAGGATGGTAGGGTCAAAATAATGCACAATCGTTACTGCGTTTATGAGACAAAGTTTAGTCCAAAGAAGAAATGTACAAAACTGATACAATCAGAATACAGCGGGCAGTAGAACTTACAAGAAGGCAGCAGGCTAGCCAGTTTGTAAGTAGGTAGGTACGAACTTATCGCTCCGAACGCTAATCGTCAACTGACTGACGAGGCGCGACTTTTTTTATATAATAGCGCTTTTATACTTAGTCCTAGACTCGAACTCGAACATTCTCAAAAATACTCGAGTCGGCGCCTTTGATAAACAAAAAGCGGAAATAAAAATATAAATACAAAAAAATGCGTTGTAAACAATCTCGACTTTATGCTTTTGAAGATAGAGCCGAAAGTCGCTTGTTCACAACTATAGCGTCTAATTCAGAGGCGGCTTTTATCAAAGGGACTGCGCGCTCACAAGTATACGCGCGGCGGGCGGATTCAAAACGTTCGACCAGTGACCAGAGAGAG
Source organism: Asteroscopus sphinx (assembly GCA_949699075.1). Lineage (NCBI taxonomy): Eukaryota > Metazoa > Arthropoda > Insecta > Lepidoptera > Noctuidae > Asteroscopus > Asteroscopus sphinx. The sequence goes on along the minus strand of OX453005.1, from coordinate 23,449,520 downwards.
GTGTTTTGTTTTTTTTTTCTAAATTCTTGCGGAACCCCTACAGGGGTATCGCGGAACCCTAGGGTTCCGCGGAACACACTTAGAGTACCGCTGTAATAGAACATGAGTTAGTTCACGAAAATTGAAATAATTTTACGTGTTTGCATTTTCGCCACCACACGGCCGCGCGTGTTTTATTTCTCTCGCGTATTATTAGTCGTAATTTGATTTTTGATTCTCTAACTTTATTTATTCCACATTATCTGCCCCCGCGCCGCCTATAGATACAAGCACTAAAAAATCCATCCACATCTCTAAATGAAAACCTGAAGATTAATTGAAGAAATAGATAAAAAAGTTTCTGAAGTGGAAGGCCCTGTTGCTGAAATAAACAAAACAAAAACTAAAGTATATTTTAGACAAAAATAAAGGATTTGATACCATAAAACATTTAACAGAGTTTTGAGGGTACTGCAGACGTGCCTTACACAATTACGGAACTAGGCATCTACATCTAAGTACGCTCCCATTACATCATGTGACGTGGAAAGATCTTTGAGCCAATATAAGGCTATATTTAGACCAAATCAGTAGAGTTTTAATTTCGATAATTTAAAATTGCATGCATGCATGCAGCATGTGATTGTGTACTGCAATCAATTTAAAAAGACAGATTTAATGGAAGATAAATTCTTAATTTTTTCATTTGAATCCCTAAACATTTTGCTATCTTTTTTTTTATGTAACTGTCACTGTAGTAATTTTTCACAATAATCAATGATTAATATGAAAGATATTCTTATTTTATACTCCATATTTTTTCCATATTTTACATTTTTTGGTCCATATTATATGTACATATTTTGAATTTTTTAATACATATTTATCCGAGCCCTAGATCATAAAATGATTATGTTTGTGATAGCAAATAAACAAAGATTCCGCTGCCTGAAAACATGGTTTTAATCACACTTGATTGGGTACTCTGCCACTGATTGCATTGTTCGATGGTAATCATTTGATTGATACATATATACATATTATCACGCCTGTTTCCCATTGGGGTAGGCAGAGACTGGATTTCCACCTGCTACGATCCTGACACACCTCTTTCGCTTCATCTACGTCCATTAACCTCGTCATGCATGCTCGTCGGTTTAGAGAACTCTTACCTGGCATTTTTTGAGAACGTCCGCGATTTGAACGTTTAACGTAAATCTGCAATGAACATTTTCCCACATTATTAGATCTTCAGACATAATAAGTATGGAATGTGAGTGACAGACACAAAAAAAACACAAACACAGACATAGTAAAAAAATATAGACGGAAGTGCTGCGAACAATCATAGTAAAGCCAAAAAAACCGTGCTCCTTCGTGTACACACGGCTACACATCAAGCTGTACAATTCCAGTATAAGCTGACCTCGCATTGTATAGGTTTTCCTTGCAACGCGAGATCAGCCTTTACTGGTTTTGTACAGCTTGATGTGTAGCCGTGTGTACAACCAGCGCTCATGGACACACCACACACCATGCACCTGAAGTATATTTGCTTTCGCGATGCTTACTGGACGTTGCCGCGACATGTGTACTGTGAGGGATGGGCATGGTTTGAGGAGCAATGTGTATGCGTGAGCGGTGGTAGTACATGAAGGAGCACAGTTTTTTTTGCTTCACTATGATTGTTCGCAACACTTCGTCTATATTTTTTACTATGTCTGTAGTGACGAGGGAAATCTAGTTGCATCGTCCCAGCGGGTCAGACCCAACGTGCGTCCACGGCGCCAGGTAGGCCTTTGTAGGTAGTGGGTACACGGACTGTCCGAATAAATTGAATAATGGCTAGCTCGCCTCAACTAAGTGGATTCTATTTTGCTTTTCGTGTACGTCCGATGTCGACCCCTGCTTACGTCACGAGTTCCTAAACCAACCATGTTTTAGCCCTCGTTCATTTATTATTCCTTTGGTTTTGTATTTCAGCGTTTCATACACAATTTCATTAGCGACGTATAATACGTAATGTCTTTGTGGAGTCGAGTTGATCTCATTATAAATTAATAGGAAAGGCGACAGCCCTCTTTCTAGTTAGACTTGTACTGAAAACCGTAATTTAGTTACCGTGAACCCGTGTAGGTGACGCTATTGAATTGGTCATAATAAGGATAATGATATGTGACAACGTATTATGAAAGGAAAAAAATATATTTATCATGCTCTATTATCGTTTACCACCTAACATAATTCGATTTTACTATACAAAGTGGAGATGACAATACGACATTAAATGAAACCACGTACATACAGAGTATCACATTTTGTGACTGTAAACGAAACATTAGCCACACGAAATTATTTTTATTTTAATAATTTTGAATGTAGGGCCATTTTTCTGGCATGGATCGTTAGGTCAAAAACCTATGCGAATCCATATTATTTAAAACTCTCTTTCTCAATTATAAAAGATGATTGATTACAAATGGTGTATCTTATTATTTCGATATTTTAATATATATTTTGTTCAAAAATTAGTTTTTTTTAATTTTTGATGAACATTTTATTTGTGAGAGAGGCCTATGTCCAGCAGTGGACTGCGATAGGCTGAGTTGATTGATTGATTTTATTTGTGTTTAAAATGCTTCTATAGACTAGTAATAACCGTGTTTTCATTCATTGTCGTATTGTCATCTCCACGTTGTATTTAAAGTGGGGTCCGGTCCGGCTAACTTTGTACTTACAAGTACACAGTTAGCCGTCGTTCGCCGATCAGTATTAAAATCAATCTAATGACTTACACCCATATTCTTAGTTGTTTCCTCAAACGTTTCTAGACAAACTCTGTCAAGGATGCCTTCAAGGGTTCCTTAATTCAATTTCAATTTATTTATTCAGAAACAATTCTTACATTGTGTTTGAAACATAATCACTTCAGTTACAATTCAATAAATCAAAATTATTAGGTAAATACATTAATTTAAGAAATACACAATAATATAACCACCAAATATACATCATCATAATTCATAATTAATAACAATATTTTATTATGTCATAGTAATAAAATCAACGTCTAGTAGCTACGTTAATACACTTAATAATTAGAATAAATAATATTAAAATCGGTATTCTTAGACATTTCCTCAATGTATCTTGACGCAATAAATGACGCCGCGACGGATAATTGTATGGGTTGCTTGGTACATGTATTTCATAAATTCGTCAGAATCGGTCATTTTTCAGAATAGAAACAACAATAATCACGTCGCAAATGACACTTTTCCATTCTTGAGGAATTGTTGGTCGCGATGTACCTTGAGTTCTTCCTCATCTTGAGTAAGGAACATTATCAAGTGACGGAGATTTTTTGCAAAAACTGTGAATACCACGGAAGAAATATTATATTGAGTGAGGTTGAGTGAAGTCTAGAAAATTTTATAGACAGGGGAGTCAGTCGTCCTGATTGCACGGCCTTGAGTTGTGGTGATGTCCCAAGTGTGCCCGGACCTCACCTAAGTAGCATCATTACAGGAAGAGGGACCCAAAAATGAGTCGCGCTGGATGGGTCTACCTTGAGTTCTTCCTCATCTTGAGTAAGGAATATTATCAAGTGACGGAGATTTTTTGCAAAAACTGTGAATACCACGGAAGAAATATTATATTGAGTGAGGTTGAGTGAAGTCTAGAAAATTTTATAGACAGGGGAGTCAGTCGTCCTGATTGCACGGCCTTGAGTTGTGGTGATGTCCCAAGTGTGCCCGGACCTCACCTAAGTAGCATCATTACAGGAAGAGGGACCCAAAAATGAGTCGCGCTGGATGGGTCGCGAATGCCAAGCATTGCAGTTCTCGTGGCTCATCCACCAAGGAGAGAGTAGGTACACGGCGGAGGTTTTAGTGGGTGCGAGCTCGTCAAAACCACGCAACTACTATACAGCCCAATAGACGCGTAATGTCGAATATAAAGCGAACAATAAATTCTGCCACTAGCTGAGGCGGGGTACTGCATTCCGATTGGCCATACCATGGCGGCTATTGGCTAATCACTAACGCGGCAGTTTTGTGGTCGAAACTGATTTGAAGATTTCAAGTGGCGAATAGTGGCGACCTACATTAGTGAAATTTTATATATGTGTTGCAAACATCGGCGGCCTGTTATTAGGCGTCTACGGGCTGTATGGTCGTTGTAACCACGCTATCTCCCCAGGTGGCGTGACATGCGATAGGCATTTACTCCGCCTCAAAAAAAAAGTCTAGAAACGTTTGAGGAAACAACTTAGCATATGGGTGTGAATTTCACTCTGTAACTCATGGTTTTTTGTAGCTATCGACTGTTGATGAGGTCAACATTCAGAAGTGACCATAAACGTTTCCTGTTCATTTCTGCGTAAAATTAATTTCTTTCATTCATTTTCAAAACAGCAAAGAAAAAAGTTCATGTTTCCTACCCTTACAATAAAAATCTAAAGAACTTAAAGTGTAAATCTCCTGGGAACTCAACATGTTGCGCCCCTCCCGTCAGCTTGAGTTACACAAGTGTAACGTGGATAAATAGAGTGTCGAGCGTCCACGATACTGAGCGATTCATTATTTCTTCTTACTCCAACTGCTAAACTGTAATTATAATTAACTAAAGTCTTTTGTTCCGTGTGGTGCCGGAAATAAAGAATTGCACCACCCCATCTCTTCTCATGGGTGTCGTAAAAGGCGACTAAGGGATTCACCAGAGGATGGGCAGCAGCAGCGTTCTCTGAGTATCCAACCAACTGCGATCTCCTACCCGCCTGCCAAGCGTGGCGATTATGGCATATCCCCCCAACAGGCCTATGTCCAGCAGTGGACGTCTTTCGGCTGAAATTATGATGATGATGAAAGTCTTTATATAACAACGGTTAATTATTGTGTGAAAACCCCGCCTACAGCTTCGCTCTCGAGCAATCAATTTTGTAAGCGAACAAACACATTCCTTATATTTAGCTCAGCTTGTATGATTTGTTTCTATACAAAAATATAATATCTGAAGTCACTCCTAAGATCCTAAAATTGTTCGAATTGGAAAATCTTTTCAAAATCAGTTTGGAATTACTTGAGAAAAGTTTCCACGGGTTGTTCTCCAACAAAACAGTATGCTGATAACCAAAAAATCTGTTTCCATAATTTACTGTTGTCATAGAATATATACTAGCGAACTATTGTATAATATAAAGATGCTTATATTTTGTTTTATCTTGTGCAGGCGCAAAGCGACGATGACGACGTCGGGCCCGACGACGTCAACGTCGCCGTCGAAGGAGGCTTTATGGATGAATTCTTCAGTGAGGTAAGACTTTTATTTTAACACCACCGACGCGTAATCTACTTATTAGCCTTTAATTAACCCCGAGTTGCTGCTCTATAAATGCCTGTTTAGTACCTACATTATATTCTGAAGGCTTTGTACAGTACCTACTGGTGTGAATTTCTCAGCTAACTTCGTTACTCAGCTCTTTTATTAAATTGTTAAAATGGACTAGACTCTTAATTTCGTTAGTGATAGTCGTACATTAAATTAAGGCAACTGGACCTAAGACCTAGTTTGAAATTTTTCGAGGCTATCTACTCATTACTCAGTAAACATTCCTTTTCGAAAAATAATATGTGGTTTACTGGCCTTTGTGCAAATGAAATAGGTTCTCAATACATTTATCGTGTTAGCGATTCCTTTTGAAATCAAGCTGTACTATTATTATGTCTTTAAGTAATACATAATTTTAGTATTCATAGACGAAAAATCTACTCAGTACTCATTACTCAGTCAACATTCCTTTTCGAAAAGTAATATGTGATTTATTGGTCTCTGTGCACAAAAATAAAAGTTCTATCTTAAAAGATTAAAATCTTTGAAATGAAATAGGTTTTCAATACATTTATCGTGTTTGCTATTCCTTTTGAACCCAAGCCATATTATTATGTCTTTAATTAAGTACCTACCTACCTAATACATAATTTTAGTATTCATAGGTAAAAAAGAAATTCATAAAACTCGTTTCTAGGCTAGTCAGTGACCTCATGATGTCATAGTAATAGGAAGCGAAGGATATTATGAAATTTTTCTCAACTCAATATCGGACATATTCAAACTAGGCATAAAATACCAGTCGTTATGTAGAGGTATCGTGTCTTAATCTTAAGGCATATGAGTCATACGTGACTTCATTAGGACAAAGATACACGGACGCGTCGGTTTTGTCACTTCTAGCGCTCGCTCTGGTAATCAACGCATAATGAACTCGTGATTATTATGACTCATTTCCCAGCATCTGCTGCTTACATTGCCATAAAGTACTTTCTTTAACCTCGAAATTTCAAAATTATTCTCCGTTCCTGACATCTAAAGGAAAGCCTTTATGTTACAAAGTCTAGAAAGAAAAACGTGGTCCTTTTTCGCTGCGAGATTTATCGCTGGATTTGGTGCTAGCGGGTTGGATTAAATATTTTGCTTCGATAAGAATTCTGTGTTTTTCTAGACAAGCGAGAGATTGTAACGTTTTGTCATATATGTTATGCTTCCATAGGAAAAAAAAATTGAATTCTATTTTGTAAGCTCGACTGACACTGTTATTCTGTCAGAGTTTTCCAATCAGCATAGTTGTTGTACAGAACTTTGAGCGTTTTCCTCGCTATTGTTTTCGCGTCGCGTCGTACGCGTTTGGGTTGCTCTGTTTGTTGTAGTAGTATTTATTGTGTGTCGTCATAGGTATTTAATTATGTTTACTCTCACCTTTGGTATTTCGTAAAGAAAGAGCAATGTCCTTCAGATAAGCGGTAAATTCTCAAAATTTTGTGTTTCAGGAGATATCTTTGTACGTTGAATCCAGATATCAATCACTTATTAACTTCCTTATCTTATTCCCACGCATATAACTCATGAAATTATTAAATTAAAAAAAAACATTATTCACTGACTCTTATTCTTTATTTACTCATTCTTCGCTTTCTTTTTCACAGAAATTGTATTAGTTTTCACCCGGTAGTGTCCGTAATGCATCTACCGGATGATAGAAGACGGTAGATGCAGTTATTTTTTATATTTTTTAATAAAAAATAAAAAAATAATAATAAAAATTTTTTTTTTTTTTTTTTTTTTCATTTTTAATAATAAAATAGATGCAGTTATGTTATGTTATCCGTTATATCGTGTAACGTTTCTATGTTAATTAATGTAATTGGTTTTTGTACCGTGTTAATTAACGCTAAATAAATAAATGAATGATGTTTTAAACTAATTTGTAGTATTGAACTGTGTTTTTGTTTAATTTGTAGTAGTGCTAATATAAATGGATTACCATTATGTTGACGTGTGAGATAAATACATTCGCGTGTCCGTAGCATGACCTACGGCATGCTAATGTACTGTAAAACTTATATAAAAAACCCACTTTATTACCATATGACATTATCGGTTTTATGTCCGTACTATGTTCTAAACCTATTTGCATTATCAATTCGCTATGCTAATTACTTAGACCAGTTACAACGACAGTCTGCAAATTAAAGCTTTCGTTCAATTTACTTACTTGCCCTCAATGTTTTTCGTATACTGTTTATTGTACGTAGTCCTGAAATACGGGGGTACATGCAAAAGGCTACTTCACGGTTGCCTTAATGCCCAGTCAACTGTTTAATTGGACCGATTGGACGGTGAATACGAAATTCAGTTTTTATCGATTTATAGGGAGGATATAATTTGGGTTTCGATAAAGGGCCCAGTGGCGTGCAGTGGCCTACTTCACTTGAATTTAATTTTGGTGTAACTTATTGATTTTTTTATGTAGGAAGATTAATTTAGCATTAATAGGTCTATTTTAAGATAAATAATCATTGTACTCAGAAAAAAAGATAATAACTTACACCACTATTGAATTTGAATGAGGAAGGCACTGGGTATTGCCTAATTGCCTATATATTGTAGGTAGGCCCTTTAAGGGCCTACCTACAATTTTTTTTTTTCATAAGCCATTATTGATGCGAATGAATAGTACATTACTGTCGAGGCCTGAAATAAAGCAATTGACGGCCGAGTCATATTGGAACTACTTCCGAAACGATTTTAAAAGGACGAGGCGCCAGCTGAGTCCTTTTTAACTAAACGAGGCCGGCCGAGACTTGTATAGTACTTTTCTCTCATTTGCGAAGAAATAATACACAAATTAATTCAACAGTATCTAATTTTCATTCGCGCCAATATGCGCGCGGTTCTTGTTCTATTTTCAAAGTTTTGAAAAAAAAATGCGCATTCAGCCTTTATAATGATACTTATTTTGTACCTAAAAACACCCAATTTATGTAAGTGTGTACTTAAAAACCTCGGTAGTATAATTTAAAAACTGTCCAGCAGTTTCTATATTATTGTCGTGTTGGATATTACTGGCCTGTTATTTCGTTGCGTACGGAAAAGAGCCGATTGTTTTTTTTTTTTTTTGTATAATGAACCAAGTTCCGAGCAAGTGGGAGAATAATAAAAAAACCGGCCAAGTGCGAGTCGGACTCACGCAGTAAGGGTTCCGTACCTCTCAACGACCTGATACCCCATAAAAACTGATTTAATTTACGAGAGTTTATCAAAAGTCATCAACGCACAGTGCGCGAAATATGAATTTTTTCATGTCTTTCTTACGCAGGTACCACCACATATGTCTATGTTTGTCTTATTTTTAGTATTTGTTGCTAAACTACATAATATGCACTATAATCTGACCAAGTTTGACGCTGGTATATATTACCCTTTTGAAGATAGAGCAGGAACAAAAACGGTGAAAAAAATGCACGTTTTTTGAGGTTTCTTGTATGGGGACCCCCTTTGGTTTTAGACTTTTTTTTGTTTTTAGTATTTGTCGTGATACACCTCATAGCAACACAATTTCTGAGAAAATTTCAACCAGTTACCTATTACCGTTCAAAAGATACAGCCCTGTGACAGACAGACGGACGGACGGACAGCGTAGCGAGAGTAATAGAGTCCCGTTTGGCACCCTTCGGGTACGGAACCCTAGAAATGAGTTACATTATACTCCTGGCTATTATATGTATTAGTAATTTTTCTTTCCTTACAAAGTATTCGTGGCCAGTATGGATGGACATGGTTGCATCGGTTGATTAGCAGTTGCTATATTGGTTCTTCCATTTGGAGAGAAACCAAGAAAGTCTACTGTTGGTTGACGTTGTACATGTCATCTGGCCATCTAGAGGACTGGCGCATATGGATTCTCTGTGACTGTAATATTGTTTTGCTGAATGTGATTTACGGCCAAAATTAATATCCAATCTATCCACAATTTGCCCTACTAGAGATAGGAATTGACATAAGCTCCATACAAAATATGTCAAATTTCTATCTCTAGTAGGGTAAATCGTGGATAGATTGGATATTAATTTTGGCCGTTAGTTATCAGTATCACCAAAGCTACAGGGAATCCTATACCAAAGTATGCATAATTTCATTCCGATTACACATAACGATTTCAGTTGGCATAATTCTTATGAATAAGAATTATTTTTAAAAATCCAAAAAATATTCACTTTATTTACATTACTAGCCTATACCCGTGGCTGCGCCCGCGTGGATGTCGTTTATCGCGCATCCTTCGGGTACTGTTCATCGTCCTGGGATAAAAAGTAAACTATATTTTAATCCGGGTTATGTTCTATCTGTATGCCAAATTTCATCCAAATCAGTTCAGCCCTTACAGCGTGATGGAGTAACAAACATACAAATGTCCAAACATCTTCAAAAACTATCACATTAATAAGTAAGATGTACTTCACTCTGTGGTCTGTAAATTGTATTTGCTCTCGAGATAAATGGATATGCGGTCGGAACACTCACTGTTAATTAAATATAAAATTTAACTGTCTTCTAAGTGCCACTGATTTTATGTTTAACATAACCTCATGCATTTTTGCAGGTTAATAAGTGCAGGAAAGCATTTTATCTATTGTACCTGTAGCCCGTAGTTGTGTCTTCTTAGGGATCACTATAAAAAGCTATACGTAGTTAGTACAGCTATCAATCAAACGATTCGAGGCTGACAACACCTAAAAAATCCGACCTCTGCGGTCACTGTCGTTTCGTACAGAACTGAAAGAGAGGCAACGAGCCGAGGGACGTCGGATACGCCTTTCAACTTGAATGAAAATTAACAATTTTTTTTTTTAATAAAAAACTAAAAGCTTATTTGAAAAACAGAAACAACAAATGTTTAGATTATTGTCTTTCTCAAATGTTTTCTTAATTTTATTTATAATATTTAGTAAATAATAGAGATTATTTGCTTTAAAGCATGTTTTAAGAGGTTAGTTTACAATTCTTTTCTATAGAGAAAATTTCAAGAAAACGTGTTTTGGGCACAATACAGTTTCAGAAAATACGATCAAGATTAACATATTTTTTTTTCATTGCCACAAACTGAATAGATACAGCTAAAAATGTTTTTAAAAGAAGCCTATTTGGGGTATTTGGCTGTTGTCAGCGTCTTAAGGATATAAGACATCTGATCTCCTTGGAGCTTTGGGGAGCACGTAAAACTATTAGTGGCGCCAGTTGAAGTTCACGTCACAGAAAGGCACCGGTTGGATAGTCTGGATACATAGTTAGGTGACGTGACGCACATCTTGCAGAAATCCGGGAACCCCAGGACATGTAGGAGTCCTACCTATTGAGTAGGCCGCAGAGGTGACTAAGAATAAATTGAATCCAAGAAGATGAGTCATCATAAGTATCATAACCCTTCTTTTGATATTGCCGTCGTCGGGTAAATCGATACTATGATATTATAAACTAGCTGTGCTGTTGCAATGGCAATTTTTTTCCGTCAAAATCCTTTGCGGGTGCCCCCCGCCCCTATTTTACCCCCTTAAAATAATTCTTGGGTTGGAATGATTTTCCAAAAACACTAAAACATGTTTTTCTTTATTATGAACCAAAGACCCAAATACGGTTTTTTTACATCTGACTTCAAAAATTTCGGATTTTCATTCAAACTTTCAACCCTATATCCCCTTAGGGGTGGAATTTCTAAAAATCCTTCCTTAGTGGATGTCTACGGTATAAAAGGTAACTACTGTCGTACTGTCAAAATTTCATGTTTCTAGTCCCACCGGTTTAGGCTCTGTGTTGATGAATCTGTCTGCCTATCTGTCTATTTGCTTATTACCTTTTCACGACTAAACCTCTGAAATGATCGTAATAAAATTTGGCAAAGCGGTGGCCTGGGAACTAGAGAAAGCCAGGCTATTTTTAATTTTCTATCACGGGAAAATAAACAGTTCCCGAGGGATGCGCGATGACGTCTTTCTGTAATAAACCGAATTAAACACGTGCGAGGCAGCGATCAAAAGCTAGTATATTATAAATGCGCTATGTCCTTTGCCTGTTACCTTTTCACGCTTAAACCGCTGAGCTGATTTTGATGAAACTTGGTACCGAGATTTTCTTAAACCCGGAGGACATACTTAAATTCGCGATAAACGACAGTCACGTGGGCGAAGTCGCGGGCGACCTCTAGTACAAAATAAATAGTTTTATTAGGTGACACGATGGATGGATTGCGTGAATAATTATATGGATGACAAGGGAGTAAATGATGAGATGATGGCAGATAGAAGAGAATGGAAGAAGAAAACGTATTGCGCCGACTCCAAGTAATTTGGGACCAGGGGGCCTAGTACGAGTTTGTGTGTTAGTTTCGCCCCTGGCGGATACGAGGAGATACTACTGATTAAGAATGAAAGGATGAAACTATGAAAGTATTCGTAAGTGTGAACCTCGTACTAGGCATCCAGGGGAACTAAGATGATTAGGTGACGCGAGTACATGCATGACGTTCTCTAGCATTGGTCGTAACTCGTAGGTCGTAGCATGGCGTAGCCGACGCAGTCGTAGCACATGAGTAATGATCGTAGCCCGTAGCGCTACGGACCTGAAAACTACGCAAATTAAAATTACAGTAGGTACAGGCACAAAGTAAAGGTACAGGTACATACTTACATAACAACAATTTTATTCTTTTTTAGTTATCTCCCAGAATTTATAAGTGGCAAAAGTTATAGAAGTTACAACAAAGTTAGTACCTACTTACGGCACACTCATAAAAGTTGCTTATTTTCCTGAACCAGAGCTTTTGTCTTGTTGTTATGTTACGTAAAAAAAACTTTTTCTCGTTCCTTGAGGTTTTCTGTAAGGGGTTGGAGGAAGGTGGGGGGGTTTAATTCGTACAGCTTCGTTGAACTGTGACTGTACAGACGTCGCTTACATAATCCTGGTTAATCCGGTACCCGCAAACATGACCCGTTTCGGAGCAGCTACCTTCATAAATAAAATTTCTATGGCGTTATAACTCTGGCGGTTGAGAACATTATGTATATTTTATGTAAAAATAATTCCGTTGTCGTATATACCTATATCCCCAATTCGCTTGCCCAGCGTGGTGACTACGAGCATTAAAATCCCTTGCGAGGGGTCAATGACCATCAAATTACGATAAGCTGAAAAGAATAGAATGAAATGAAAGTTATACCAATTGACTTTTAGCCTAACAACCCTTAAAACCTTTATACCGTACATTAATTTTATTGATATATTCACGCTTCCGAAACACATGAAAATGACACCGAGTACAACAAACGCCATTCATACAATATTCAGTGTATGATTGATTCATGTTTATACATACTTTTATTTACAATTATATGGGAGCTACACTACCAATTTTATGAATAAAATATGACCTACATTTCACGTTAGTAAGTAAACTTTATTTAACTAACTGTTTAACACAATTTACATTTCCTTCGTTAAATTCAAGTTATTATATAAAAATAATCATAAGTTAGAACATATGGGATCTCTTGTGATCGTTTTAGTTCACGATCATCTTAAAAAATACAGTAGAATATTTCAGCAGTCAAATCTAAATACGGTTTCTATTGAGTCCTTAGACATTTATTTTTAGTCGCATAATACAATTATTCCGTAGAAATATTTGCTTATATGGGAAACTAATATCTACTGAGATATGCTTTGAATAACCGAGTACTTACGTTATTAACAATCACATACCACTAAGAACAATGCAGGGCCATTTCATTAAGACATATTAATCAATTTGACGACCTCTGTGGTCTAGTGGTTCGAGTGTCGGACTGCTGATCACGAGGTCGTGGGTTCGATTCCCACAGGACACAAATATTTGTGTGATGAACATACGTGTTTGTGTTGGTCTGGGTGTTTCTTATGTATTATAAGTATGTATTTACAAAAAAAAAAGTATAAAATTATTATATCCATTGTCTAGTACCCATAGCACAAGCTCTGCTTAGTTTGGGACTAGAATGGTACTGTGTAAAAATGCCCAAGATATATTTATATTTATTTAATACATTGAGTACAAATTACAATTATCTAATTACAGCTGTTATTTATGCATGTTTATGTTGAACAACAGTCAAAACACAATAGAACCAAAATGGAAAAAAGATCTGCTAATAGGGTATTTGACTATTACTCAAAGTTATCAATTTCAAATATATTTTAAAGAAAGAATAAAAATAACACGATTTGTTAAAAAAAAAAAATATACAAAACGGAAGAGCTTTTTAAGTTTTTGGAGAGAGCATTTTCTGTCTTTGTCGCGCGAAACGGACATTGCGATGGCGTACGTTGCGTTACGACGTCAGACGGTAGTAGTGCTGTCTCTGTCTAGTAAACAATTTTTACACGCTTATAACTTAGGCATCGTTAAAAATATTTCAATTGTTTTTCATTGTTATTCATCTTTTTACAAATAAAATAAAGATGTCTAATAAAAAAAAATTGTCAAATACCCTAACGGCCAAAATTAATATCCGATCTATCCACGATTTACCCTATTAGAGATATAAATTTGACATATTTTGTATGGAGCTTATGTCAAATTCCTATCTCTAGTAGGGCAAGTCGTGGTTAGATTGGATATTAATTTTGGCCGTAACAGAATACGCTCATAACTCGATTTGCACTATCTGCACACCCAGTTAATAACTCTAGTTTAAAAAGGTATTATAATATATGTATATTATACAAGATGTTGATCTGTAATCATGCCATATTTCTAAAGCTACTGATAAAGCACGTGCTTGATCATCTAAAAATACTCAACTAATTCTACGCTTATTTAATAACCGAATTTTCATCTTAGAAACATTAGCGATGGTTTGATAATAAATCCCGAACGACTCTGAGAAAACGTCACCGGCGGTATTGTCAAAAGGCGGAAAATTCTGCATATTTTTTGGTGGTTTTGTATGGGTCGTTTTTGTTACGCGCACGACACACGTGGGCAATTTGTTTACAAATAGGTATTTAAAATTAAAATGTGATTTCTGATACTGAATTTTTTATTGATTCCTGTTCAGTATCAGTGGTATAGTAAACTCTTTGAATATGGCATGGGTACAGATCAACAGCTTGTATAATATACGATACTAATTACTACTGCTACTATAATATTATTTGAGCTTAATGTTCTTAATAGGTCACGCCTGCAGCTAATTGGTAATCTCGAGAACACTAAGCAGGCAGGTAATTTTCCACAAACTCCCACGTTTAAGCTTAACAAAGGGTGAACCATTACTGCAATCGATATTATCGTGCTACTCAAGTTATATGGTGGGAAGGCAACCTATTGTGGAATTCTTATACATATTCATATGATATGTCTGTAGTTAAAAATAAAGAGGTGCTTCGCAATGAGAAACACTTTAGGGACATAATGTTATGCAATTTCGATGTATTGAAAAATAAAGATATCATAACTTTTCGATGCGGAGACATTCGCTATGTTGACCAAACGATATTGTAATCTTTCGATGTGGCGCACCATTGATTATCTGACTCATCGGTGCACCATGTTCGATGTTGAGACAATCGATGTAATAATATTGACTTTCGAAATAAGTAAATAGACAATTCAATTTAAAGCTGTACTTGCAAACAGCCACTGTACAACTTCTTAGAAGACACGAAACGTCTTGCACGATTCCAAAAGTTAAGTCCTATGGAAAAGAGCTGGCTGGAAACTACCATGCATTCTCTTTTCAAGTAAGTAATAATAATACAAAATCCCTTCGGGCTGCTATTTTCCATATCACATCAACTCAGCCTATCGCAGTCCACTGCTGGACATAGGCCTCTCCCAAGTTGCGCCACAACACTCGGCCCTCTGCCTTCCGCATCCAGTCCCCCCCAACCACGTTTTCACGTTATTTTCCATATCACATTCGTATCTGAAATTCTAACATAAGGACTGAAAATACACCCAGAATATTATTATAGAAAGCAGAAAATATAATGCCGAACTTTGATTATTTCCACCATTTACTTATGAAAGGCGTTTTGATAGATACGAACCCTAATATAAGAATAATATGTATAGATCAATGGGGACGATAAACGTCCCAGAAATTCTAAAACCTAAATCCCCTTATTACAAAAGTTGAGACCAGTTTTAGACCCTCGTTTAAACCGGGTTAAACGTCAAACTCCATACAAAAAAGGTGATTAAGCCTGGCTTAAGCAAAACCTATTATTAAACTCGATTTTGTAATAAGGGGGAAATGGTTTTAGCGCAGTATTAAAATAAAAATGGTAATGCTATATTCTAAACCGACTTCGTCCCTCAATGAGGCACTAGAATGCCCCAGGGAGCTATCTAATTTTCCTTCCCGTCCTTAACTTTTCTCTCTGATACAGAATACAATAAAAAATACGAGTCGTCGCCAGTTTTCATTCGTGACGTGAATTCTTCACGCGTTTTCATTTAATTCACATCACAACTGTGACATAAATATTCAGGCTGGGCTTGGTATTCATCATAATCGTGCGATTCATTTACATGTTATTATGTGTAGATGTGAGATGTGCTAACATGTCGGTCTTGGTCGAAGAGCGATGGTGGCCGCAACGGGGGGCGTGCACTTAACGTAATTACGTCATTACCACACATACAGTTCTAATAGATTGCGTGTAGTATTAACACTAATTCATAGATGACGTATTTATCAAGATACAGCGCTACCCACAGACCAGTAAGTCTCAAGACGCCGCATAAACAAAGTTTTGCATGAGAACACAGTCGTAAAATGTTAGCGGGGACCGGGGGGCGGACGGCGCGTTATGATTGGTTGCTTCAAAAGTTCCGTGGTATGATTGGTGCTGCTCGGTGACGGAGTGACGTCCCGATTGGCGGCGGGGCGTATGATATGTAGTTCTACTGCATATGCTTTGTGACCCGCAGTATTCGGCTAATCGGTGTCTACAGGCTTATTGGTCTGTGGCGCTACCTCATTCTATTTATTAGTTTGTTGTGAGATGCTTTCCAAGACGAAGTTTATCTGCTGGGTGATTTTTTAATTTATTGGCGTTTCTCAAGGGATGATTGTACAAGGCATAAGGTTCATAAAAACCAAAAGATTTTATTTAATTGACAAGAAGTTTTTTATGCTACCAAAGAGATTAAATATTATAAGGCATAAGTATTTTAATGTCTGTGTAAGCAACGTAGTTGAGAAAGAAATGCTGCAGCAGCATGACGAATGACTTCGCTTAACTTAAACGTTAAACACAAATAGATTTATGTTGAAAACACAAAGCACTGAATATTCGTTTTACGTTCCATTGCGTTTCTTTGGCAGTAGCTTTGATATAATTCATTGATTATTTATGTTGAGAAAGGAGCGCTTTGTACTATGAAGCTGAACTTGTTATGGTATTGAAACCGCGAAGTTAAGGCTTGCTTTAATTCTAGGTGGATTTCTCAAGTTAAGTAAAATCCAAAGGAATTTTGTATCTGTAAGACATTCTATTCAATGTGTAATAGAGACTTACTGTACACATGATATACTACATTGGCATACAACATTAAGTTGGTGTAATTACGACCTGAAGTTCGTAGTTTTGCTGAACGACGCGCGTAGTGCCACGTACAGAAACAGTATAATGAGTAACATCCCTCATATTAATACTAAAGCTAGCCGGAGCCTACGTTGTGGGCTGTGGCCCCATTTGCAACTCCATTTCAGCTTACATACCCATTTCTAACAGTTGCGAGTTGCGAAACTCGCAGAATTAATGGATCACGTTTTTACTTCGGTGGCGGCGGCGGTGACCTTTTTTACTCTGCCAATCGAATCGAAAGTAGAAAGTGGAGTCAAGTAATAACGAAACGGATTATAGTAATGACTTTGAACAAGTATTTAAAATCTGGCAGGAATAGTTGTAGAATCCTGTTGGATTTTTTGTGCTAACGCTACTGGTTTCTCCAGGAAAATGAAAATTTCACTTGTTGAATTGTTGAGCTCGCTCTGTTCTTATTAATTAAATATTTTTAATTCTGTATCGCGTAGTTTCAGTGCAGTACTCCATTTATAAAATTGTTGCTTTAAAATCCGGCAGGAATACTTGTAGAATCCTGTTGGATTTTTTGTGCTAACGCCACAGGTTTTTCCAGGAAAATAAAATAACTTGCATGAGCGTGTTTGGCTTTGTTCTTTGTAATATAATTTTCATGTATGTGTCCCGTGACTCCCTTATTTTCATGAAAACAATGTAAGATAGTATCAATTTATATTGACGCCAGATTTAATAGGTTCACATTGGGTTCACCGCTACTCGTCTAGACGGATATCGTTAGAATGCGAGTAAGGTTTATTAAACATCACAATGGTATCGCAGACTAATCGTTAAGCTGGCTATCAGCCCGACGATATCGGTTATCGGGCTAATCTGATTAATTGGTGAGTCATGATGTGAAGTGTCGCACGACCCGAGCACGGACGTCCTCCTATCGACTCAACCGCATTCCTGACCCTGAACCGTACTTTGACTTTATCAACGTGCCCGATTCATTGACCGATACAATTAATTTAACATATATTTTTTTAGTTAAGTGTTACGTGTACGGGTACGGCATTTAACAGTTTTTCTTATTCATCATCATTTCAGCCGAAAGACGTCCACTGCAGGACAAAGGCCTCCCCAAGCATCGCCATAACGACCGGTCCTGCGCTTTCCGCATCGTTTTCCAGCAGTTTTCCTTATTAATTTATCATAATTATCGAGTTTTTCGCGAGATGATGACTGATCACCTCGGAGTAGTTTTTCTATCTCCTCCAAGCTGATGGTCGTCAGTACTGCGTATATGTGGCGTCCATGGTTACAGCGCGTGGGCAAAAGCTAGCTTGATGAAAAAACCACACTCATACTATGTCTGGAAGTCAACCCACACATATTCGGAAAACCGGCCAAGAGCATGTCGGGCCATGCTCAGTATTATAGGGTTCCTTCAGTAGGTCTAATTACAAACGAATCAAATCAAATATCATTGCTATTTTATTTTTGCAAACAGCGCCACCTAGCGCTGAATTTAAGAAGCTAAATTTAAGAAGTGTGTCAAATCAATATAACACAAAGTTTCTTTTTGTGATTTTTTTAAATAGAAAGTAAGTAAAGGAGCATTATTTGCTAAGATAATTTTTCTCAGTGTCAATGACCTATGAACTAGGACGTCTTAAGTATTTTTCAGTTTTCTCACCATAACTCAAAAATTTATAATCACATTATACTCGAAATAATTTTAAAAGAAAGTTTTTATTAAGGTCTATCAATGTGGAAGAATATAAGTTTCTACGTTGCTTAGTTTAGAAATGGCAGGGGGGGGGACACATTGCAAGCCACTTTGGCGAACTGTATTTCGCAGATGGTATACCAGATAAAAAAGTTATGTATGAAACATTACCTTCATTTTAGTAGACCTATTCAATGATACCCCACACGTGGGGGTGCAGCGAATAAAAAAATTTCATCCCCATTTCACATGTATGGGCGCCACCCCTAAAATACGTTATCAAGATTTTTTTATTCTTTTAAAATTGAGATCTATATTTAAACCATTTTTTAACAAAATTTCATTTACTTATGTTTATAACTGTAGAAGTTATTAAGCTGTTAAGGATTAGGACAGACGGACATGACGAAACTATAAGGGTTCCTTGTAGGACTACGGAACCCTAAAAAGGGTAGGCTGGATGATAATAGTTTTGAAACACAAGCCGTGTCCCTTGTATTTATTCTTATGAATTTTATCAGCTTTTCCGGTGTTTCATTACTGCCTATTGTGTTTACCGATTTAATCTTGATAAAATGTTTACACGATGACTTGTCCTATAAACGTTAATACTTGTAGTTTTTGAAGAGAGTAAAAATATAGGTACATATTACTTCTTTAAAGTTAATTTAGTTTATCAAGCGGGAGCGTTTGTTCTGCGATCCCCTAAGGCATATTTAGCAATAAACAAGCCTGTCAATCGCCTGCAAGCTATCTCAACCAATTAGTTAAAACCAGTATAGTAGCATCCAGCAGGCGTAGCATGAGCACTGTAGACGAGAGATTTGTCTACGGGAGAATAGATAAAACTACATTGTATAGAACTTTTTCTATCACTTTGTCTTTTCTTTCGTAGACAAAACGCTTGTCGACAGTGGTCATGCTACCTACGCCTGCAGATTGAACCTTATTTTCTTACTTAATTTCATGTTGTTTATTGTCTGGTATCCTTTCCTAAAAGGAGAGTAACTTACAGCTTTTATTCTTTTTCGTTAACTTCGCCTTTTTTTCTTAGTAAAATTTATTACGGCAAGAAGGCGTGAAGTAATTTAGGTCAACTAATTACAAGGTTTGTAGGTTTTAGGATGTTCAAGGTCTGCCATCAAAAATATAATTTCTTATTATTAGTGGAATTTTCCTCCTAAAATGGAAAAGCAGAGTCAGTTGGGCAACAAAACACAAAAGGACATTAACCTTGACCCAAATGTTAATTAAATACTTACGTCATATACCTACAACGTTTTGTCGTATATATTTTGTCGAACGACATCGATGATTTTGTAGGGAACTGCTGTTTTTTTTTCGCGATTTCTGGTTTGGTCGTATCGTATGATAATTTTTTTTCTATGATATGCCTTAAATTAACTCTTAAAATATGTCTACGCATTTCTGATACACTTTGTATACCTTATTCAAATATATTGCTTAATTAATCATAGGTGATTGTACCTACCTACCTACCTAATAAGTAGCATTTATGCAAAACTGACTCAGTTTTGCATAAATGCTACTTATTGCCTAAGATTAGTTTAGGCACATCTTAAATACGAGTATGAGATATAATGACGTTACACACGGTTCTCAGCTACGAGAGGTACCACTTTTAGTATAATTGCTGCAACTCCTTTCTCTAAGTTTTGTGATATATATAAAACATATCTGGCGAGAATAGTAGCTTAGGTCAGGGTGTATCAGCTGGCGAGTTGCCAGCTAGAACCGACGCCGCCGCCATGGCTAGACTTCGAGACGTTCTTTAAGCTCGATACAGAGATAAACGGCGAACTGCCTGCATTGCTACACAAAAAATAGCCCCATCGCTGCAACTTGATGAGTAATTAACTTCGTGCTAAAAGATGGCTACTCAGGCGATGCAATGAGCTGAAACAAAGCGCTTTATACAGATGCAAAAATTATAAATGAAATTCATTTAGCGCTTTTCATTCGTTAAATTTGAAGTATCTTTCTAATTCTGCCTGCTGTGAATTCCGACTGTAGTTATGGTCCGCATTTCCGCGGTATGCAGGATCATAATTTTAAAAGAATAATAGATGTTCATTTACATATTTTCTCATGAAAATCTCGTACACTGACAATCGGCTGTATGAGGTGTCCGATACAGTAAGTTTCGTATCAATAAGATAAGTTATCAGTCTGATATGAAATCTTATCATACATTTTCATGGGAATTACAAATTAACAAGGAAGCAAATCTTTTTGTTTACAATATTTCAAAATAATAATATACTCCTGTGAAATCGTATGTTATCTAGAGGTAATCGTTTTGATAATCCAGTTGCTTCTTAGTCACGTCTAATTATGTGCAAGGAGGCTTTAGATAAGGAGAACCCATAACAAGGCAACATCTTGTCTCTGTCTATCTTGTAAAGCTTATTTACAATCATAATCAACCACATTACGTATCATCCCAGGCGAAATTATGATAAATCTAATGGCATTATTTTTCTGTTCAGGTTGAAGAGATACGAGAAATGATTGACAAGATTCAGGCGAATGTGGAAGAAGTTAAGAAGAAGCACAGTGCCATCCTATCAGCACCGCAGTCAGATGAAAGTAAGTTTAGTCCTAATTAATGATCAATACATAGCTAGGAGTCCCTTCATACAATGTCACAACCACGGAATAAAGAAAGCAAGGAGAAGTGGCATACGGTTACCGCACGCGTGGCATAATTATGCGCAGATGCACAACATTCATTTAATCGCACTTAGTTTCCCGCTGCGACACCATGACGTCTCGAATGCTTTTGTGAAATACTAGATTATACCTTATTGTGTAATCATAAGGTGTAAAAATGATAGCAGAACGAAAAATGATTCTCATAGAGGTGTATTATACAACCGCTATGTGTACAATTTTGATAAATTTCAATAAGAAAATTTTCATTTTAACAACTTGTATTAAGATTTATTAAAAAAAAAAACATATATTTGCTAGGCCACATTTGGATTTTAAATAGACCCAATCATATAATTGATTTTTGTGTATTTTATTTAATGTACTATTTCAATTGACAATGTGTGATTTTGGCGACACTTTTCCCGTACGTAAGTAATCGCAAGGGCACTTCCACTTGTTTTCTTTATTTCGTGGTCACAACGTGCGGCCGAAGGGGGTATTAAATTGCCATAATCGCCGGTTGATAGCCAGAATGGCGAACGTAATTTAATGTTATTAGTGAACATAGGATGTTGCTGTCTGCTTTAGTTCGTACTCTAACTAAAATCTAGGATAGTAATGGGCTGGTTGTTGTAGGTAGCTGTCTGAGATTACTCGGCTGGCACAAATGAAGTATAAGTGGTCGTAATGGCAGCTTTTAAGAGTCTATTAAGTAATTATGGGTTTCCAAGCCAAGGCATTGTGAGCATACCCAGAAGAGCGTCAAGTCAATTTATGTCATGCTGTATTTTATATCACGATTAGTGTGTTTTTAAAGATGTTTGTTACTCAATCACACTGAAACAGCTAACGGATTTGGATTAAATTTGGCACATATACGTGGGACACTCAGAAAGTTTTGCGAAACTAAAAAAAATTGTTCTATACGTACATATATTTTTATCAAATCTTTTCAAAGTACTTTCCACCAGCCTCTATACAAAGATTCATGCGCCTAAACCAGTTTTCAAAACACTTTTTCCAGTCCGCCGCAGACACCTCGTTTACAGCCTGCTCGAACGCAGCCAGCGCATCTTCCGGCGACGAAAATTGTATCCCTTTGAGCTGATTTTTTATTTTTGGGAATAAAAAGAAGTCACACGGTGCTAGATCAGGGCTGTAAGGAGGGTGACCCAGGAGTTTGACTGGCGTGCTGTCCAGGAAGTCCCTCGTTTTGAGTGCGGTGTGCGCAGGTGCATTGTCGTGGTGGAGCAGTAGCCCGCGGAGCCCTGTGTTTGGTCGCTTGTTGCTTATAACAGAGAAAACTTCTGGCAAACATTTGGTAGTATACCATTCGGCATTAATGCTTCTTTGATCCCGTAAGGGAATTGATACCAAGTGGCCAGTCAAATTAAAAAAGCTAGCGATCAAAATCTTACCCCCGCTTCTAGATCGCTTCACTTTGGTAGGCGTTGGCTCATTTTGAAACACCCAAACAGTCGACTGGCGCTTGGTTTCTGGGTCGTATTGATAAATCCAGGACTCATCACCTGTAACGATGTCGTAAACACGCCGAGACGAGCCTGCTTCAAATTTGTTAAGCATATCACGGCACCATTCCACCCGGGCCTGCTTCTGAGCATCGGTGAGGTTGTGCGGCACCCAGCGTGATACTATCCTCCTCACGCGAAGATGGCTGTGTAGAATCTCGTGAACGCTTCCCGATCCAATCTTCAATATGTGTTGAATCTCCTGATATGTAATTCGCCTATTGTCTTGGATTAAATTTTTCACTGCTAGCACGTTTTCTTCGGTAACAGCCGTCAAAGGGCGACCGCTTCTTTCGTCATCCCCCAAAGTTGGTCGACCGCGCTTGAATTCGTTATACCAACGATACACGGTTGCCTTGGAAGGGCCTTCATCCATGAATGCCATTTGAAGTCTATCGTACGATTCATCCGGTTTCAGGCGACACTTGAAATCGTATAAAATCATAGCTCTAAAATGTTCCCGGCGCAGATCCATATTTCAGTGAGACACAATACTTTGAATTAACTCGCAAAAAATGTGGAGGGAAATTTTGAAATTGGAACTTACTTATTTTTACTTATAAATAATCATATTTTC
Source organism: Asteroscopus sphinx (assembly GCA_949699075.1). NCBI lineage: Eukaryota > Metazoa > Arthropoda > Insecta > Lepidoptera > Noctuidae > Asteroscopus > Asteroscopus sphinx. The sequence continues at coordinate 23,426,125 of OX453005.1, read as the reverse complement.
GAAAAACATTATAACTGGCCAGTCTCCCATATATAAAAACTTTTTTTCGCAATACTTTCTGAGGGGCCTGGTATAGACCATAACCCGGATTAAAATAAAAGCTACTTTTAATCCCGGGAAAATAAACAGTTCCCGGAGGATGCGCGATAAGTGTTTCTGTGATAAGCCGAAATACACGCGGGCATAGTCTAGTAAAGTTATAATAAAGGGTCGTCACAAGAACGTCTGAATGTCTCTATATATATTATTACTTTGTTACACATTTAAAAAATAACATTATTTTTCCATTGATATCATTAAGACCTTACTTGGCTATTTTAAGTTCAGCCTCTTCATATCTTCCCACTCATGAATCCTTATTACTAGACGTCCCACGCTAGTGCTCAGAAACTTTATTGTACAAAAATAAATATCGTATTCCATGGACTACGCCATGGTTATCAGTATTGATGTTCTAGGCGTGGGTAGGTTCAACTTAGCGAGCAGAATACCCACACACTAATTGAAAGGGCGGAGTTGGTGGCATTTACGTAGACTTGAGGGCGGGCGGTCCGTCTGTCTGCTTTCATGGCATACCTACATGAGATTATGTGAAGCTGACATTTCTGCTCGTATTACTATCGATGTCATTCATAATAAATAATACATTTATATAAAAAACGGCCAAGAGCGAGTCGGGCTCGTACTATCAGAGTTCCGTACCTGAATTTTATTATTGCGCTTACATGATTTGTAAATTATAATGATGGTAAATTAAAATGCGTGAACACTGAAACTGCTGATATGTGACAAATATTTGTTTTGTGTATTTATTCACTATCAAGTGCTTTATTTTCAGTCAGTGACATTATTTTATCATGTAGAATCAAATACATAACAATCTAAATATTTCCAATATAAGTTGACCTGAACTAAAAGGTAAACTTGGTTATAGTACGCGCAAAATGACTTGACTGGAGTGAAGTTGGTTACTGCGCATGTTTGCCCACCTCCTGCCTCCAATTGACACCCATAAAATTATTACTGCGACGGTTTTGTGACAACTTCACTCCGACCAAGTTAACAGTACAGTACAAAGAGGGACCAGACCAACTTAAGTTGGTCCTCTTTAAGTATCAATTTGATTAAGAATTATAATTTTTTTTTAGTTTTTTTCGTGCCAAATTTTGATATCCTAGGTCAACGGGAAGTGCCCCATAGGTTTTGACGAGTCAGTGACTTAAAATCTTTGAAAGCCCGTAATTTTTTATTGTTTATTGTTACAACCTTTGTTGACAACACGGACATAGTGCGAAGACTGAAAAGAACTAAACCTTTTGAGTTAGTGTAGTGAACAACAGTGAACAAAATAGTACTACTGTACATATAACACATGAATAATAAAGTGTTTTTATATTATATTATCAGACTAAGTTAATGCAATGGACATTATTCTTAGTTAACAAACATACAACGTAGAAAAATAAGTTAGATTAAAATTACTTATTAGTCTTGTAGGCTAGATTGTAATGTATTATTAAGAACCGTGTTCTTTATAATCAAGAAAAAAAAAATTGTTACAACCTTGACTTTTTACGCAACAATGCAACAATAAATATTAGTATTTGATATTAATTTCAGTACGATACCATGAGCCGTTCTCGATAAAAACAGGAATTAAAAATCGGATGGACAGACAGACAGACGAACGGAGAACAAAGTGATCCTATGAGGCTCCGTTTTTCCCTTTTGAGGTACGGAACCCTAAAAACGTTATCAACTTATGTTTATATTTTTGCTCATTACTTTTTCCTGTTTTCTGTTAAATATACCTCGCTATTGTTTTATATACGTGTATGTACCTACGTGTACCATTTGTACAAATCAGTGTTAAATAAACGTAGGTAATGTAGGAACACTCGAAAATACTCGAAATGTTCAATTTTTCATACAAAAAATACCGTTGAAAATAATTTGATTCTGAAATACTTTTGTGCTACTATTTATGGTAGGCAAATGAATTATTAGCGATAGCTTTGTTGATTGTGTAGCGAGATTAGTTCGAATTTATTCCGGTGACGTAGGGTTGACATAAAATACTTTACCCGTTTTTACCCTGTTCATATTTTCAGCTTTAATTTATATCCGTTTTCCTTACTTTCTAAGCACTTGAGGTTTTAAGTGAAAAACTTTAACAAAGGATGTATTTTCTCTGATGAATATATTAAAGAGGACAAAGTTGTTTATGGTTTTAGGAGGTGTTATGATATAACTTATACAACACGGTGCCTTTATAGGAGCTCAGTCGACAACAAGGGACCCTTAGCAGGAGCGTCACGAATAGCCGCGATTAGCCATTGACCCGACCTAAATAGCCTCGAATAAGCCATCGTTGCTGTCGTTAATATCGAACAAGCTCACGATAACAGTTTACGTTTATTGTAATAAAACACTCCAATTTGTACCATCGAAACTTAGTAACTAGACCGTTTCACTCCAAATTATTCATGCGTTAATCGTTTATTTTATTAAATCCTTGATTGACGTTTAACTTTTGTCGTTTTGTATGATAAACGTATTAACTGAGCGTTTTAACAAGCTTATTGATACGCTTCACTTGTAACTAACTATATGTAAACAAATTTTGGAAGTCGATTTTAACTTTTAATTGACGGAACGATTTAAAACTTTGCAAGTATATCAGTATATGTAATACGGATGATAATACAATAATTTGGTACCATCGAGCTAATCTGATTATGGGCTACAGTACAGTAGCTCTAAAATCTTGTTTTTTAGTTTTTAGGGTTCCGTAGTCCTACAAGGAACCCTTATAGTTTCGTCATGTCCGTCCGTCTGTCCGTCTATCCGTCTGTCCGTCTGTCCTAATCCTTTACAGCTTAATAACTTCTACAGTTATAAACATAAGTAAATGAAATTTTGTTAAAAAATGGTTTCGATATAGATCTCAATTTTAAAAGAATAAAAAAATCTTGGTAACGTATTTTAGGGGTGGCGCCCATACATGTGAAATGGGGATGAACATTTTTTTTCGCTGCACCCCCTCGTGTGGGGTATCATTGAATAGGTCTACTAAAATGAAGGTAATGTTTCATACATCACTTTTTTATCAGGTGTACCATCTGCGAAATATAGCCCACCAAAGTGGCTTACAATGTGTCCCCCCCCTGCCATTTCCAAACTATGCAACGTAGAAACTTGTAATCTTCCACGTTGATAGACTTTTTTAAAAACTCTCTTTTAAAATTATTTCGAGTATAATGTGATTATAAATTTTTGAGTTATAGTAAGAAAACTGAAAAATACTTAAGACGTCCTTGTTCATAGGTCATTGACCTTAGATAAAAATGATCTTAGCAAATAATGCTCCTTTAGTTACTTTCTATTTAAAAAAATCACAAAAAGAAACTTTGTGTTATATTGATAACACAAAGTAACAGCGCCACCTAGCGCTAAATTTAAGAAGTGTGTCATATATTGATATGACACACTTCTTAAATTTAGCGCTAGGTGCAAAAACTAAAATAGCAATGATTAATATTCGATTTGATTCGTTTGTAATTAGACCTACTTAAGGAACCCTATAATACTGAGCATGGCCCGACATGCTCTTGGCCGGTTTTTAAACTATTAATTTATTATACAACGTGGAGATGAATATACGACATTAAATGAAATCTCGGTTATAAACTAGTCTATAGAAGCATTTTTAACACAAATAAATAAGTTGTAGATAGAAAATTAAAAAAAAAAAACAATTTTGTAAACAAAACAAATATTTAAATATCGAAATAATAAGTAACACTATTTGTAGTCATCTGTAATCAATTATCATTGAGCAAGATGGTTTAAAATTATATGGATTCGCACAGGTCATCGACCATATGCTCCATAGACGCCTAATAGCAGGCGACCGAAGTCTGCAACACATCTATGAAATGTCACTAATGTAGGTCGCCACTATTTGCCAGTTGAAATTTTCAAATCAGTTTCGACCACTCTCTCTCTATCGTGTCAACATGAGCTACATAATGATAATAGCTCATGCCGTGGGAAAAAGATTAACCAGTCAGCAAGTTGGTATATAACGGGGCTAACTGCCCAGGGTGTGCCGGACGATCAATTAAATATCGTCACTCGTGGAGGCTCTTTTAATGCACCCCCTTATCACTTACATGAGCCGTCAAAACTGCCGCGTTAGTGATAAGCCGGCCGCCTTAGTAGGACCAATCGGATTGCAGTAGCCACAGCTTAGTGGTAGAATTTATTGTACACATTATAATCAACATTAGGCGTCTATTGGGCTGTATGGTCGTTGGCACAGATCTTTGACCTAACGATATTCGCCTAGAAAAATGGTCCAACATTCAAAATTAAAATAATTTCCTGTGTACTATTAACTGGATTTGCTTCATATTTTGTGTACGGCCGGAGAACGTGATAGTCTGTACGTGGTTTTATTTAATGTCGTACATTCATCTTCACGTTGTATTTAAAACGAAGTTTAGTAAGACAGGCGACATGTTCAGGCACGTAAGTCTAGGAATGCCTTTTGAGAAGAATATTCCCACAGATTCCCTCGGGAGTCAAAGTTGCTCCATTTATTTCACATCACGGGCATCCTGAGCGAGGCAGTGTGCCCTTTTATCTACTCCCGGTTGGAAATATTAAAATATTCGTACAATTTCCTATTCATAACAAAAGTAAATAAAATAAATATACTCCTAAAATAGCTTCGCAACATACTCGTACGTTCGAGTGAATAACATGAATTTTTATGTGAGAAAGTTTGAACGAAAATAAACATGTCGGCGAATGAAGGAGGCAAATAAGTCACGATTGATGGTGTGGCTATGAATGAGCTGTGTGCTCAGCTCAGTGAATGAAATCGATCTGGTGTGAACGAGACACGGTTAGCTGCAGGTGATACGACATGTTGATCGTCGAACGTCGTGCTTTATCGCGTTAACGAGCCTTCACATTTTCCAAGACTTAATTACAACATACGTAACGCGTTTATGAAGCCCTGAATGTAGATTTATAATAACGCAATTTGGCTTGAAACAAATAATTACACGTTGTGCAAATGTTCAAACTAATATACGGTCTAAATAATTGTGTTATTATGTATAATTTTAATAATAACTCTTACATAGTAATTAATTTCCCAAAATCACCGTCTTTGTTGATAACAATTTCCCAAATATAAAATAGTATAAGGTCTTGAGATTACGTAGTAGGTATAACGCAACAGTATAGATCTATACTGTTGCGTTACTGTTGTCTATCTATAGAACAACCTCAAAACCAACCAACCAGAAGAGACCAACTTCAAAATAAATCGACGCGATAGGAAAAATTGGATTTTCTTTTAGGAACCTTTTTTGCGTTGTCTACACGGGACAAGGGGCAGCCAAGGTGAATTATTTTAAGAAAATTCTTTGTTGAATGTAGAGGATTTTTATGGCTTTGCATAAGATTGTTTTCGTAACCACTTCGAAGTCCTAGCCGGAAAACATGATGCATCAATACATAGTATTAGGTTTATTCTGTGGTATTAGGGCACTTTGGTCAGATGCTCGTTGAAATTATGACAAAGAAAAGTAGTTTTTATTAGAAAACCATTTTTATTTTAACAAAGCATATCTGCATTGATATAAATGATATAATCTAGCCAACCGATTGACACCATAAACAAAAGAGTTTAAAAGATTTAGGGGTGAACATAGTTTTCCCCCGAAACGCTAATTTCATCAAAAAATTTAGGCAATAAAAGCCAATATATGGAATAATGTAGCTAAAACCTCGCGATAGGACGATCCTCTTAAAAGTTCTCAGTCGCAGCCCGTAGTCTGGATTTGTGCCCGGTTAATGGCAATAGGCACGCCCTATTACATGGGACTGATAACATAACTGGCGAAACGTGGATGTTACTATACACTTCTGCCTACCCCTTCGGGGAATACAGGCGCGATGTTATATTATATGTGCTACAATTTCACAATAAAACCAAAGTCGAAGTCGTTTTAACGTCTTAGTTTCCCGTTTCTAATTTATGTTTTCCTTTGTCTTTCCCTGTTTCAATTATTAAACTCTCAGAAATGCTTGTCCCCCTACCAAGACTTAAGTTATTGTAACTAAGAGAGGGTCACTTTTGAAAATTAAATCAAACTCTTTCAACATACACTTCAGCTTATTCGCCCAGAAATAGACCCACGTTGCACACGTACTCCAATATTCACTAAAGTGCCCAAATGCCGCCAAAATGACCCAAATTCCGAGCTTGAAAGGGATTCGAGCTCGGGCGTTAACTTCTGAACATAATGCTAGGCACCGGCAGGTGATAATACCCCGCAAGGGATTGCTCTGAAACAACATTGTTGAAGTACTTTCTACATGCAACAATTTATACAGAGTGGATATGACAATACGACATTAAATAAAACCACATACAGACTATCACGTCCTCTGACCGTATACAAAAAATCATACAAATCCAGTTAAAAGCTTAGCCACATGAAATTATTTTAATTTCGATAATTTTGAATGTAGGACCATTTTTAGGGTTCCGAAGTCCTACAAGGAACCCTTATAGTTTCGTCATGTCCGTCCGTCTGTCCGTCTGTCCGTCTGTCCTAATCCTTTACAGCTTAATAACTTCTACAGTTATAAACATAAGTAAATGAAATTTTGTTAAAAAATAGTCTGCATATAGATCTCAATTTTAAAAGAATAAAAAAATAGTTTTTACGTTCTCTAGGGGTGGCGCCCATACATGTGAAATGGGGAAAAAATATTTTTTTTCGCTGCACCCCATCGTGTGGGGTATCATTGAATAGGTCTACTAAACTGAAGGTAATGTTTCATACATCACTTTTTTATCAGGTGTACCATCTGCGAAATATAGCCCGCCAAAGTGGCTTGCAATGTGTCCCCCCCCCTGCCATTTCTAAACTATGCAACGTAAAAACTTATAATCTTCCACATTGATAGACCTTTGTGAAAACTCTCTTTTAAAATTATTTCGAGTATAATGTGATTATAATTTTTTGAGTTATAGACAGAAAACCGAAAAATACTTAAAACGTCCTAGTTCAAAGGTCATTGACCTTAGAGAAAAATTATCATGGCAAATAATGCTCCTTTAGCTACTTTCTATTTGAAAAAATCACAAAAAGTAACTTTGATATCAATCAGACTTCTTAAATTTGGCTTCTTGAATTTATCGCTAGATGGCGCTACTAACAACACGCTCTGAGTCGCGAATGCTGCCGATTATTGCAAAAACTAAAATAGCCATGATTAATATTCGATTTGATTCGTTTGTAATTACACCTACTTAAGGAACCCTATAATACTGAGCATGGCCCGACATGCTCTTGGCCGGTTTTCTAGGCAAAGATTGTCAGGTCAAAGAACTTTGCGAATCCATATGATTTTAAACTCTCTCAATAATTACAGATGATTACAAATGGTGTTACTTATTATTTCGATGTTTTAATATTTATTTTTTCATTTTTTTAATGTTCGATAAACAACTTATTACTGTGTTTAAACTGCTTGGTTAGACTAGTAATAACCGTGATTTCATTTATTGTCGTATTGTCATATCCACATTGTATATTGCGCCGCATATTCCATTCAGCTATCCCCTGGAAATTCAATATTCAACTAAAAGTTAACTGAATATTCAATGATTCATGGTTATGGACAGTTTATTCGCGCGTTCGCGACATGTGCACACCAAATAGTTTTTGCAAATCGGCTGTGAATCGCACTAAATCCCATGCCCGAGAGAGATGTCCGACATTGAAAGCTTACAACATTATCAACGTCCTCTGAATTATCGTTTTTCGGATATAGTTTAGACACGGTTTTGGGTGAATATTCAGTCCCCCACTTATTGGAGGAAGTGCAATTTCCGGGATGTGATACACAGGCAAAGTCGTTATGGCGATGTTGAGGAAACAGTTCCCGATACTGCGGGAGGTTTCTGAAACGAAAATGACATGATACGGAGGAATGGTTTCAAAAATGTTTTCAGTAATATGCTAGGAATATAATTCTACAAGACATTTGGCTAATTGGTATTTAAGCTAACGTGGCTTACTCCAAAAAACAAAAGAAGCGTATAGACAAAATTAAAAAACAATTACGTGCTAATACAACATTAAGTTCTTTGTAGACATTCCAAGCAGACAAACGTTCTGTTCTGTAGTTATGTTATTGTTTCCAATACGGGGCAGATCGTTCACTTATCCTATAAACTGTATTGCTAATTATATTGCTCCTCTCCCCTCCTCTAAACAGCTATTACCCGGGAACGCCGGGTTGTTATTAAGGCGATTAACCTCTTGAAGAGACGTGCGCTCACGTAGAAATGTCACGTAGGAACAACCACTTTAATTGATATCCAAATAACTGCTCGTATAAGATTTTAGGTCGCGGTTGGTATTGATTGTTTATTTTTAGTACACCTTTTATATTTGGTTAAACTATCTTTGGGACTTCGTAGAGGTAGAAGTTCGCAGTTACAATACGACCGCCGCAACTGTGTAATAGTCCTTCGGTAGGCTAATTAGTAGTATTAGTACCACATCTTTCTTTTTCGGGACCATTTAAGGAAACGTAAATCTGTTCGATTTTAAACATTGAAATTAAATCGCGGATGTCAGCGGTTTCCCGAATAAATTCGACATGGGAACCTTCAAGAAAAGAGCATACGTCAAAAAAAAACAAGATACAGAGCATACGTCAAAAAAAAACAAGATACAGAGCATACGTCAAAAAAAAAAACAAGATACAAAATGTGTGCGCTACAGGTGAAGTCAAATACTACATGCCACAAATTTTAAAGGTGGATTCTACCAATGAAACTGAACAACTTTTCCTAACATGGGCCGTCAGCCGATTTTTTTTTTCTTTAGTCCGGGAAAATAGTCTCCTTATAAAACTATCGATTGTTATGGCGAAATCGATTAGAGGCCTGACAATTAGAGCGCTCACGCGACACAGCAGTCGCACTCGAAATCATGTTATTATTACAGAGAGTGAGAGACCAAGTATAACTTGACATTTTAAAAACTGCCATAACACGTGTTTATTTCATTCAACAATCTGTTAGATTTGGAACACTCTTGTCTAAACAAAGCCTATTTTATTTTACAGAAACAAAGCATGAACTAGAAGATCTCATGGCTGACGTTAAGAAAACGGCCAACAAAGTCAGAGGAAAGTTAAAACGTAAGTTAGCTACAACTAAATGTCTCATATTTTATTTATAGCGTAAGTTAAAGATTAGTTCTGTAAACGAAATCCAACAATTCACAGACATAGAGCAAAATATCGAGCAAGAGGAACACTCGAATAAATCGTCAGCGGATTTGAGGATAAGAAAGACGCAGCACTCGACGCTGTCGCGCAAGTTCGTGGAGGTGATGACGGAGTACAACCGCACGCAGACGGACTACCGGGACCGCTGCAAGAGCAGGATACAGCGGCAGCTGGAGATTACCGGCCGCGCCACCACCGACGACGAGCTCGAGGAGATGCTGGAGCAGGGCAACTCTGCAGTATTCACACAGGGGGTCAGTACTCATACTTTTGATTATTCTTGTCGAGGTTTCCATGGCACTTTCTTTGGTGCTAAGCTAAGGGACCTCACGAGTTTTTCCACACTTCCCTATCTTGCTTAGTTGACGTCAATAACAGTCAAGCAAAGCCGTGTAAGACTGTGCAAAGATGTGTGTGTAGACTGCAGGTTGCATCTCTATGTTAAAACAGGATACCTTGGTTGTCTTTTCGCAGTACCTCCAGAACAATGTATTGTTTTGTATGAAAGTGTGATATCACGCTGCTTTGTCATAAACAGCCATATGCCAAAAAGAGAGCAAACCACGGAAGAGTTTTTAATACTCATCGCTAAATTATCTTCTGTAACCTAAGTAAAACACAAGTCATTACCTTAGACTGCAGGATAGGACCTTAGGATGCACCTCTATGTAAAAACAGGATACCTTGATTGTCTTTTTTCGCAGTACCTCCAGAACAATGTATTCTTTTGGATGAAAGTGTGATATAGCGTTGCTCTGTCATACATAGTTAAAAGGCCAAAAAGAGCAAACCGCAAAATTTTAAAAATCTATTGTTAAATAATGTACTTGTAATCTTAAACTATCTTATCTTATTTATCTTGTTATCTTCTTTATCTATTTTTTGTTTAAAAGTAGAACACAAGTCATAAAAAGAAAAGAAGAAGAAAGAAAAGAAAGGAAATTGCCTGTTTCTTTCTCTTTATACATATTCTGGAGAGCACAACAACTCACGCTCCACGTTCCTAACCCCGTAAGGATTACCATTGTAACCGGTGCGCGGTGCCAAGTTGCAACACTAAATCAAAACTTGACAAATTGGCTGCGGGAGATACGCCTCGCTGCCAAGCCTTTGCGGCCTACTAAGAGAATGTTATGTGGTTGAGAAAAACATAGCTAGGATCTACAGTGCAGGTGTGAGATTATGTAAACTGTTACAAGATTTCCACTTTGCAATTACGTTCTTAACTGCAAATAGGTTATATTAAGTTAGCACTGAGACGTCGTTCTGGGCACTATCCTTCAGCAAAATTTGCATTCCTAATGCGGAAGGTGGCATCTCCCAATTGTGATGTATGTAATAAATTAGAAGATGTGCAGCATTTGCTGATGGATTGTGTGAAAAAAAGAAAGAAAGAGAATCTGTGATGAAAGAACAAAAGTTGAATTCACTAGACGTTGGGCTTGTATTGACTATTTTAGGAAATCCTAAGTCAGTTGCTGCAAAACAGTTGTGTGGTTTACTGCTTAGTCTGTTTTTTTTCCTCTTGTTAATTTGTATCAAATGTGTATGTGTTAGACAGTGTTTAAGGTACTATGGGGTTGGCATATCCGTGTGGATAAAAACCCCTTAACAAACAATAAAGAAAGATTTTAAAAAAAAACTGCATAAGAAGACCTACTTCTAGGTAGTCAGTGTTAGGCAGTGAAAGTATAATCAGAAACTGAACAACTACAGATACTACAATGGTTTTATCTAAATACTAAATTGGACCGATTATGTACCAAACAGACAAAGTAATAAAATATAGACGAAGTGCTGCGAACAATAATAGTGAAGCCAACAAAACTGTGCTCCTCCGTGTACAAACAGCTCTCACGCACACACATGGACCTTAAACCGTGCTCACCCCTCTCAGTTCACATGTCGCGGTATCTTCCAGTAAGCATCGCAAAAACAAATATCCTTCAGGTGCATGGTGTGTACGTGAGCACTGGTTGTACATGAAGGAGCACGGTTTTTGTTGGCATCACTATGGTTGTTCGCAGCACTTAGTCTAATGTATGTGATCTACAAAAGCATCTATGTAAGTGTGAGAACAAATTCTTATTGGGCTAGTGTCTGGTAACATTATGATAAATACATCAGAATACAATGAATTCACCCACCTTCAGCTGTTCAGACACATATTCCCCATTGTTCACATTATTCTGGTGACTCACTCATTTACCAATTTGTCTTTGGCGATGCTTACTGGTCGATTCCGCGACATGTGTACTGAGAGCGGTGAGCACTAGTGGTGTGAACCGGAGGCAATTTCAGCCTCCGGAGAATATGCGGAGATTTTATTGAATCACCGAAGATTATCCGGATAATCTCCGGTTATTCAAAATACTCTAAATCTATATATATGAGAAGAAAAAACACGCTAAAAAAAATACAATTTGGCACATTTGGGTGCGTTCTGCAACAAATCAAATAACCGGTAGTTTAGTGAAATCACCGATTAGTCTCCGGTACTCACTCTAACCGTTGATTATCCGGTTTTTGAGAACCGGTTGACACCACTAGTGAGCACGGTTTGATATGCATGTGTGTGCGTGAGCGCTCTGGTTTGTACACGTAGGAGCACGGTTTTTTGCCTTCACTATGATTGTTCGCAGCACTTTGTCTATATTTTTTACTGTACCAGGCCCCTCAGAAAGTATTGCGAAAAAAAGTTTTTATATATGGGAGACTGGCCAGTTATAATGTTTTTCGAAAATATGATTATTTATAAGTAAAAATAAGTAAGTTCCAATTTAAAAATTTCCCTCCACATTTTTTGCGAGTTAATTCAAAGTATTGTGTCTCACTGAAATATGGATCTGCGCCGGGAACATTTTAGAGCTATGATTTTATACGATTTCAAGTGTCGCCTGAAACCGGATGAATCGTACGATAGACTTCAAATGGCATTCATGGATGAAGGCCCTTCCAAGGCAACCGTGTATCGTTGGTATAACGAATTCAAGCGCGGTCGACCAACTTTGGGGGATGACGAAAGAAGCGGTCGCCCTTTGACGGCTGTTACCGAAGAAAACGTGCTAGCAGTGAAAAATTTAATCCAAGACAATAGGCGAATTACATATCAGGAGATTCAACACATATTGAAGATTGGATAGGATTGGATTCTACACAGCCATCTTCGCGTGAGGAGGATAGTATCACGCTGGGTGCCGCACAACCTCACCGATGCTCAGAAGCAGGCCCGGGTGGAATGGTGCCGTGATATGCTTAACAAATTTGAAGCAGGCTCGTCTCGGCGTGTTTACGATATCGTTACAGGTGATGAGTCCTGGATTTATCAATACGACCCAGAAACCAAGCGCCAGTCGACTGTTTGGGTGTTTCAAAATGAGCCAACGCCTACCAAAGTGAAGCGATCTAGAAGCGGGGGTAAGATTTTGATCGCTAGCTTTTTTAATTTGACTGGCCACTTGGTATCAATTCCCTTACGGGATCAAAGAAGCATTAATGCCGAATGGTATACTACCAAATGTTTGCCAGAAGTTTTCTCTGTTATAAGCAACAAGCGACCAAACACAGGGCTCCGCGGGCTACTGCTCCACCACGACAATGCACCTGCGCACACTGCACTCAAAACGAGGGACTTCCTGGACAGCACGCCAGTCAAACTCCTGGGTCACCCTCCTTACAGCCCTGATCTAGCACCGTGTGACTTCTTTTTATTCCCAAAAATAAAAAATCTGCTCAAAGGGATACAATTTTCGTCGCCGGAAGATGCGCTGGCTGCGTTCGAGCAGGCTGTAAACGAGGTGTCTGCGGCGGACTGGAAAAAGTGTTTTGAAAACTGGTTTAGGCGCATGAATCTTTGTATAGAGGCTGGTGGAAAGTACTTTGAAAAGATTTGATAAAAATATATGTATGTATAGAACAATTTTTTTTAGTTTCGCAAAACTTTCTGAGTGTCCCACGTATGTGGTATCAAATTACTTCATTATCTTACTGAACATACTAGGTTGTCATAAGCAGGTAGTGCGTTGCTTCTGCCTATCATCCTTTTAAAGATATACGACTAGTTCACCAACGAAACAACCGGTGTTTTTTTAGTAGTAGTAGTGGATCTCCGAGCTCGTCTGGGGAAGTACTACCACCGTACCTTCTTCTGCCGCCAAACAGAGATGCTTGAATTGCTGTGTTTCGTGTGTCGCATGAAGGGTACGGGTGCCGGTGAAATTACAATCACATGACATTTTTCATCTTCATGTCTGAGTTTGGCGAACCGACTTGCGGTACCATTTAGGCAACAGCCTAGGTGGTATTGCAGTTGTTATCAGGGAAGTCTTCCGCTCGTCTCGCCATCCTATACTATAAAAATAAAATAAATGAAACATGAAAATAGCCGTTAAACACGGAACTTTTGTTCTGTTGAACGGCTGTTTACACATTGATCATCTGTTATTTTGTTGGTGAACTTGACCCTTAGTCGTCTTTTTGCCTTTTAAAGCGTTACATTTTCTATATCATCGTTGTTAATTAATACGATAGCAATCCATTTCCTTCGCGTATAATATATCTAAGCAGAATATTGTATAGGCAGTTCAATAACTTACTGTCAGAGTCATTCTCAGTATTAAGGGGCGTTACTGGCAGTATTGTTACGTCATTTAAATGTACGACTATGTTTAATAATATTGGTACACACAGCGTCATTAATTGGTTACCCCTCTTGTTCGAGAGTTTGTTCGTAATTGATGGGGTAACCAATTGGTGCAGCTTACTGTACAGTCGACCTAACGTCAGTGGTAACAGATTGACCTTGACAGCGTCTTTATTTCGTAAGCAGTAAGGGTGATTTACGTAATTCCACTGTGTTACCACTGACGTGCGGTGGACTGTACCTATTTATAACTCACAATCGATAAAAGAATAACAATAATAGTAAGTACTACTCGATATTTCCTCAAACTATCTACTGGGTTCATGGCACGGGTATTAATTCCAGGTACTGGCATTATTCACGGCAGAATTATTAGAATTTATGCAGTTATAGTAGATTATACAGCAAGTGAAAAAAGAGGGAATTTAATTCGAGGGACTAAGTTGGATCCCGAGTAGCGAAGGATTCTAAGATTCAAAAATAGAATCCTGAGCGGAGCGAGGGATACAAGGCCCGAGATGAATTTTTTTTTCACGAGTTGTGTACTCTACTTTTTACCATTGACGGCGAGAAAATAAATAGTGGTATATAGCATGACTGGGTGAATGAAAGACATACCAGGCCCCTCAGAAAGTATTGCGAAAAAAAGTTTTTATATATGGGAGACTGGCCAGTTATAATGTTTTTCGAAAATATGATTATTTATAAGTAAAAATAAGTAAGTTCCAATTTCAAAATTTCCCTCCACATTTTTTGCGAGTTAATTCAAAGTATTGTGTCTCACTGAAATATGGATCTGCGCCGGGAACATTTTAGAGCTATGATTTTATACGATTTCAAGTGTCGCCTGAAACCGGATGAATCGTACGATAGACTTCAAATGGCATTCATGGATGAAGGCCCTTCCAAGGCAACCGTGTATCGTTGGTATAACGAATTCAAGCGCGGTCGACCAACTTTGGGGGATGACGAAAGAAGCGGTCGCCCTTTGACGGCTGTTACCGAAGAAAACGTGCTAGCAGTGAAAAATTTAATCCAAGACAATAGGCGAATTACATATCAGGAGATTCAACACATATTGAAGATTGGATCGGGAAGCGTTCACGAGATTCTACACAGCCATCTTCGCGTGAGGAGGATAGTATCACGCTGGGTGCCGCACAACCTCACCGATGCTCAGAAGCAGGCCCGGGTGGAATGGTGCCGTGATATGCTTAACAAATTTGAAGCAGGCTCGTCTCGGCGTGTTTACGACATCGTTACAGGTGATGAGTCCTGGATTTATCAATACGACCCAGAAACCAAGCGCCAGTCGACTGTTTGGGTGTTTCAAAATGAGCCAACGCCTACCAAAGTGAAGCGATCTAGAAGCGGGGGTAAGATTTTGATCGCTAGCTTTTTTAATTTGACTGGCCACTTGGTATCAATTCCCTTACGGGATCAAAGAAGCATTAATGCCGAATGGTATACTACCAAATGTTTGCCAGAAGTTTTCTCTGTTATAAGCAACAAGCGACCAAACACAGGGCTCCGCGGGCTACTGCTCCACCACGACAATGCACCTGCGCACACCGCACTCAAAACGAGGGACTTCCTGGACAGCACGCCAGTCAAACTCCTGGGTCACCCTCCTTACAGCCCTGATCTAGCACCGTGTGACTTCTTTTTATTCCCAAAAATAAAAAATCAGCTCAAAGGGATACAATTTTCGTCGCCGGAAGATGCGCTGGCTGCATTCGAGCAGGCTGTAAACGAGGTGTTTGCGGCGGACTGGAAAAAGTGTTTTGAAAACTGGTTTAGGCGCATGAATCTTTGTATAGAGGCTGGTGGAAAGTACTTTGAAAAGATTTGATAAAAATATATGTACGTATAGAACAATTTTTTTTAGTTTCGCAAAACTTTCTGAGTGTCCCACGTATTCAAGAATATGTTAGAATGTGCGTACCTACACATAAAGAAAAAAAGATGAAAAAAATATTCTACGACAAATCACGCGTAGGTATAGTAGTCAAAATGCTCGCGCAAGCTCTGACTTTTCGGGGTCTTCTGTCTAGTACAAAAGGCAAAGAGGGTGAAAATAGCCACCGATGGACACTAACCTAGCAAGGTGCATCACCTCACTGCATGAAATTTTGATTTGTAAGCGCGGAGTAGTGTCCACAGAAATTTATGAAATCGATTTTAAAATATTTCAAAAATTAAGGTACAATTTTTTACACATATTTGGAACGAGAACCAAATACTAAACATCCTCCTTCAATAAGTCTCTCGTTGAACCAGCCAACCTGTAGTATTTATTTTTTCTTAATTTAAATATGATAGCTCCATCCAGCCAGTCAGTACGTACGTTCAGCACGTTTTATTCATTTCTTAGTACATAATGCGTGCTTGTTCCAAATTCAAAATGTTTTTATTCTCTTGTGAGTAAAAGAGAGTTTTATTCACTGTTATCGATGAATAAAATGCCCTTTTTCGAGTGGCAATGGTAAAAAATATTTTATATGCTGTTTACATGTAGCCGTAACTGCATAGTGATTTGTGTTGTCCTCTGAATAGTAACTAAGCAATCGATAGCGTGCATTGCAGTAAAATGTTGCTGAAAAACGACCGTGTGTTCCAGCTATGCAGATGACAATTCATTTTAATTTATTTTACTTTATTTGGGAAACAAACAGATAGTAACAAACATAAGTATACAAATAGGTAAAACAATTTCCAGAAAAAGTTTGGTCTGATTGTCCTACACATATAATAAAACCGGCCAAGAGCATGTCGGGCCATGCTCAGTATTATAGGGTTCCTTAAGTAGGTGTAATTACAAACGAATCAAATCGAATATTAATCATGGCTATTTTAGTTTTTGCAATAATCGGCAGCATTCGCGACTCAGAGCGTGTTGTTAGTAGCGCCATCTAGCGATAAATTCAAGAAGCCAAATTTAAGACGTTTGTCATTTCAAAGTTACTTTTTGTGATTTTTTCAAATAGAAAGTAGCTAAAGGAGCATTATTTACTATGATAATTTTTCTCTAAGGTCAATGACCTTTGAACTAGGACGCTTTAAGTATTTTTCAGTTTTCTCTCTATAACTCAAAAAATTATAATCACATATACTCGAAATAATTTTAAAAGAGAGTTTTTACAAAGGTCTATCAATGTGGAAGATTATAAGTTTCTACATTGCATAGTTTAGAAATGGCAGGGGGGGGACACATTGCAAGCCACTTTGGCGGGCTATATTTCGCAGATGGTACACCTGATAAAAAAGTGGTGTATCAAACATTACCTTCATTTTAGTAGACCTATTCAATGATATCCCACACGAGGGGGTGCAGCGAAAAAAATTTTTTTTTTTCCTTTTCACATGTATGGACGCCACCCCTAAAATACGCAAAAACGAATCTTTTATTCTTTTAAAATTGAGATCTATATGTAGACTATTTTTTAACAAAATTTCATTTACTTATGTTTATAACTGTAGAAGTTATTAAGCTGTAAAGGATTAGGACAGACGGACAGACGGACGGACATGACGAAACTATAAGGGTTCCTTGTAGGACTTCGGAACCCTAAAAACAGACATAAAAATTTAATATTGAGTAATAGTAAATTCTCATTTTACTCATATTCTATAGTAAAATTGTAGATGTAAAACTAGGTTTTTCGAATATCGTGATTGGTTGAAAGCTAAATATTACCATAACAATGAACGCTATGATGCACGATGAATGATTGACACATTTGAACATCGGATCGTCGTAGCGTTCGTCTTACAGAGTTATGTGATTATTAGAATGGTTTAATTAAGATACAGTAGGACACTGCTGTTATTAGTTGCATTTTACGTTACCCACGATTAGATATGGGGCGGTGCATTATCCATATTTTGGTCTCACCACAGACAAGTAAGCCTCAAGACGCCGCATTAACAAAGTTTTGCATGTGAACACAGTCGTAAAATGTTGGTGGGGGCCGGGGGGCGACCGGCGCGTTATGATTGGTTGGCTCAAAAGTTTGGTGGTATAATCGGTGCAACTCGCTGATGGAATGACGTGCGATTGGCGGCGGGGCGTATGATATGCAGTGGTACTGCATATGTGTGGTGACCGGGGGTTTCCGGCTAATCGGCGTCTAAAGGCTTACTGGTCTGTGGTTGGTCTTGAGGTGAATAAAGAGGTAACTCCTATCATCATCAGCTCATTGTCACAGGATATAATAGTAGAACGCCATTACTGTCCCACTGCTGGGCACGGGCCTCTTCTCAGAATGAGAAGGATTCAGGCCTAGTGCGAATTGGCGGACTTCACTACACACACCATCGAGAACTGTACGGAGCACTCTCTAGTGTGCACTGTGCAGGTTTCCTCACGATGTTTTCGTGCAAATTAAATTCTGATCCACACATGAATTCGAAAAGTCAGAGATCAGACCCCCCTGCACGGAAGGCAAGCGTTCAACCACTAGACTATCATTTAATCAAATCATTACATTACATTGCGTATATGATTTAAATTGGTTTTCCTGCAATGTGTAGTGATCGCGAAAACCTAAGAAATTATGAAATAATTTATTGTTATATTGACTATGTTATTCGGCATTTCAGATAATAATGGAGACCCAGCAGGCGAAGCAGACGCTGGCCGACATCGAGGCGCGGCACGCCGACATCATCAAGCTGGAGACGTCCATCCGCGAGCTGCACGACATGTTCATGGACATGGCGATGCTAGTCGAGAGCCAGGTCAAACGCTACGCAATGCGTTCTTACTTATCCTGTCCATGGTATAATAAGATGTTTCACCAGGTATTCTCTTACCGCAATGACAGCGCGATGCCTCCAAGCTACGTCACGATCAGTGCTGCCATTGATTGATATCTTCCATATACTTAACGGCCTGTTATCCCAATTTGCGTCTTGCGAAATTCGGTCTAAAATAGTCAAATTGTGATAAAGAAACCCGAAAAAAATATATGTTACAGATACATGCTTATGTTAGCGAATTTAAAAGATAAAAACAAGATACATTGTATTTTTGTCTATTGAAAAAAAATCCGAAACAATGCCGATTATAAAAGCATTTTTCGTTTTAATGTTCTAAATACAGCACGAAATGCTATAAAAATTACATGCAATAAAAAGATAATGGTATTACAAAGTAATTCCTACAGTTAATTTTTTGATATTAATAGTTATGTTTTAATTAAAATTTAAATAAGTGAAATGGCTCGCGCACAACGCATTTAGTGACATTTTAGTGTCCATCCGGACGTCGTCAAGGGTGGACCTGCGTCGCCTTTTTACGATGCGCTCCCCCCGCTTTTGTTCGAAATGCAAAATAAATGAAACAATAAGCGCATCGAGAATAAATACGTCGCGCTGAATTGGCGGGGGCTGGGGTAGCGTTATTTAGCTGACAGGTCTGGGATAACCTCGCCTTAAGAGGTCGCTCCCAAAACGTAATTCCCACCCTCGCACTCCCCTTACACCCCGCAACTGCGAGCCGCTCTCGTCAATTTTATGCGAGTTGCAATAGAACTCATTTTCGAGAAAATCATTCGCGCGCTTTTTACCACGGGAGTAAATGACGTAAGTTTCAAAACAGTTTTCGTTTTATAACAAGGATACTAAACAATCTATACAAATTTCCTCAAACCAGTATTTAATGAAATTTATTACCTTCCTTTATCTGCTTAAATTGTATATACTTCACTTAAATTATGAAGGAGAAATATTCGAATAATCTCTAAAAACGCATGATTTTGAAAAAATAAAAGCATCGAACAAAAATCAACCAATTATGTAACTGTCTAGTCAAACGATAGATAAAGGTTCAAAAAAACATACATCTAAATTTGACATTCATCAAGCATGTGTTCAACTCAGCATATGCTTTCAAAAAGTCACCTCATTTTGGGAGCCTAGCCTTAAGGAGATTTTTGTTCATAATGAATATAAAATAAATTACTAACTAGCCTAACTATTTGTTATCTCGTGTTATTCATCTAATTAGTTAATAAAGGAAACTATATTAAATTACTAGTGAAAAGTGATTCTTTATAGAAGAAAGTAAATGAAAAAATGCATTTTGCTCGGGTAATTTATTTTCACAAAGTGGCAGCACATCAAACTGACAAGTGTCACGCTAACAGCACGCTATTGGCTCCACGGCCGATGACGTAGTACGGAGGCAATCACGTGACCTAGCTGTCACGGGAAGAGACTACCTGGTGTTATTATACCATGATCCTGTCCCAGTAGGGTAGCGTCTTGTGTCTCAGCATAGTTCAAGGCGAAAGCACACCTCGGCCACTCAATACAATATAAATGCTAGCACCACCTACAAACACAAGATTACGTCTGTATACGAACGCGCACACATGTGTAGGTTAAGGATGCTTGCCGCTCGTAATGCCGTCTGGGTTCCAAGCGCTTCTCAGTAGTTCTTAAAGATGGCGTGCTTGTATAGCGACTGGCGATTGACATCCATTGCGATCTTGCAGTCCAATTGCCGTCAGACTGCGGGTGCGTGCGAGGCGCGAGCGAGGAATCTTAAATTGGCGGGGAGCGGTGAGTGGCCGTTCTGTACGTTAGTACTATTAGATATTCTGTGGCGAAAGGCTGTTGTTTACACGACGCTCCATCCAGCTCATTCATCATCATTTTAGCCGAAAGACGTCCACTGCTGGACACAGGCCTCCCCCAAGCATATGTTGGGGGGATATGCCATAATCGCCACGCTTGACAGGCGGGTTGGTGATCGCAGTATCAGTAGTTAAATACTCTGAGAACGCTACTGCCTATCCTCTGGTGAATCCCTTAGTCGCCTTTTACGACACCCATGAGAAGATATAGGGTGGTGCAATTCTTTACGTCCGGCAACACACGGGACAGCTCATCTAGAACAAATCTAATCCAATCCTATGTCCTTCGGATTGAAGTGATTGTTGGTACCCATAGAGTACTAAACCCTATAGAGACGAATTACGGGCTGTTCAATTCTGAAACTGTTTATTTATTCGCAAAGATAAAATAAATAACAGGTCACGAGCGCGCTTACCAATAGGAGCAAGCTTAGCGATTCTATTGCCTCGTGCAATGCTACGCATCGCGTTATACTTAGTCGAAAATTCATTAGAAAATTCTCAGTAGCAGCCCGGAGTCTAGATGTGTGCCCAGTTAATGACATGGGACTTACATGCTGAAATTTTAATCGCTCCTTTCCCGAAAAGGGGTCATTGTATTCATCATTATGAACAACTTTTACTATAGGACCAACCCTGAAATCGCGAAAAAAAAATCGGTTAGTCCCTACATTTGTGTTCATTTAAATCGATAAATTGTATAAATAACCTAACTAGCGAAATCTGGGTGTACTATACACCTCTACCTACCTCTTCATGGAATACAGGCGTGATGCTATGTATGTATGAAAATTGGCAATTGTCGACCGATTCGGTTTGTTAACTTGTTTCGTCAAAGATTCACGTAACGAGAGAAAAAGAGATAACAAACCGAATCGGTTGACAATGGCTTAACGAAAAAAAATCCGAATCGAGGAGCAAATGTGATTACGTCTCTAAAGGGTTTAATACTCAATGTTGGTGGTCGCAAGTTTTATTTCCTCAATTTACGTAATTCGCCTTCTGAACTGCACGACTGTCTGTCTGAC
The DNA here is from genome assembly GCA_949699075.1 of Asteroscopus sphinx. Classification (NCBI taxonomy): domain Eukaryota; kingdom Metazoa; phylum Arthropoda; class Insecta; order Lepidoptera; family Noctuidae; genus Asteroscopus; species Asteroscopus sphinx. The sequence goes on along the minus strand of OX453005.1, from coordinate 23,404,481 downwards.
CATTGAAAGAAACCATTGGGAAAACTAACCAGACGATAACAGCACTTCAGCAGCGCGTCAAATCGTGCAAAGTCTTGCAGACCCAATCGCTTTAATTGATAGCGCTCAATACTTACAAACAAAAGACCAACAGTAACTCTTGTAATTAAAAACTTTCAAAGTAAAGTTGCAAACTGATCTAAATGCCTTAAATCCCAATATCTTGCGAGTAGATGTTTCTGATTGTTGTTTATAACATAACATCACGCCTGTATTTCCCCGAAGGGGTAGATAGAGGTGTATAGTACACCCACATTTTGCCAGTTATGTTGTGAGTCTCATGTAATAGGGGGCGAGCCTATTGCCATTAACCGGGCACAAATCCAGACTCCGGGCTGCTACTGAGAATTTCCTAATGAAAAAACCCAATAACACTTTGCCCGACCCGGGAATTGAACCCAGGACCTCACGCTCGGCAGTCGCGCTTGCAACCACTAGACCAACAAGGCAAGGTTTATTGGTGACATTAATTACCAAATAAACGACAAACAGGAACATCTACTGCCAGGATCACAGAAATAGATTGGAAAAGTGGGCGGAGCGCGCGTGCCAACACGCAGGACATTTCAAAGCCTTTCTCAGTACGCCTTATGACTTGTTTCTGTAAATACTGTAACAAAAACCCACAAAAATGCCTTATTGCGCTGTTTCTAACTGCAGGAACAAAAGCTGTAAAGTACATTTGATTAAAGTTAATTTTTGAAAATTAATGACGTCAAATTAACGACTGCCTCGTTGGTCTAGTGGTCGCAAGCGCGACTGCTGAGCGTGGGGTCCTGGGTTCGATTCCCGGGTTGGGCAAAGTGGTATGGGGTTTTTCATTAGGAAATTCTCAGTAGCAATCCGGAGTACAGACTTGTGCTCGGTTGATGGCAATAGGCTCGCCCCCTATTAATTGGGACTATAACATAACTGGCGAAATGTGGGTGTACTAAACACCTCTGCCTACCCCTTCGGGAAATACAGGCGTGATGTTGTGTGTGTGTAATGACGTCAATATGGGAGGCGTAGTTTGTTCGAAAGTTGCCACTCATCATGAATCTCAAGTAAAATTGTGATTACAACCATTCTATCTATCAATTTCTATGGCCAGGATTGAGATTTAAGGCATTGGGATTGGTTTGGAACTATATTTTGAACGAGAGTTTTAATTACGAGAATTGGCATACAGATATTCAACATGACCACACTTAAACACAAACACGCTGTACCCAATACGAACATGTATGTAGCGAGTAGTACCATAGTGGTATCCTAGTAGAATACTAAACTTGTTCGTATGGATACAGGGAGAGATGATCGACCGCATTGAGTATCATGTAGAACACGCTGTGGACTATGTCCAAACTGCAACACAAGACACTAAGAAGGCCCTAAAATATCAGAGCAAAGCTCGACGGGTGAGTGATCATTTCAATGTAGATTCATTCCTTACTAATCTATTTTTGTTTTGTTTCTCCCTGTCCGTTGCCCCCTCCCCGCTCCCACGTCACCCTGTTTTGTTTCGTTGTGGATGATTTGATTCGTTGAACCCTGCATTTTGTTAATGATGATACGGTGATTGGTTCACACTTGTGTTTGTTTTCATTTTATTTCATTCGTGTATCTACACTATTTGCTTTGACTGTTGTGTTCATACGGCTCTACTAACATACGGTTGAAGTGGGCTTCTTAACCTAACTTGTACTTTACTCTATGTTAATCACTAATCTATGACTTCATTGGTGTGTGCGTAATTTGCCTTTTGTCTATGGTGGTCTTTGTTATGTAATAACTGTAATAACACATTCATATTTCACTAATCTCTGAAACATGTTATTATGTAACAAGTGTTTGGTGTATCATAAATAATAATTGTCATAAACTTACAATATAACATACCGTGCAATAACTAGGTTAACACGGAATGTCATTTTTACATTGTAACACATGTGTCCGTTTGTGCTTTTAGTTTAAAACATTTATTTAACTTCGTGTATAAGATGTTTACTGTGGCTACTAAACGGGTTTTATATATATTAATAACACTCTATCTATTAACGTTTTACTGCAGCTCCGCTTTGGTCGGCTCCTGTAACACGATATTGACTTTGGGGATTTGTATAAAATCGTATGAACCAATCGGCCGTCGGTATCGCTAGCCGCGGTACGTCGCCCGTCCCCCCCTCCCGCGCCGTCCCCTTAGCTCAGCAGGGCGAGCTGGTAGATCGCATCGAGTACCATGTGACGCAGGCCACCGACTACGTCGAATACGGCCGCGTCGAAATACGCCAGGCCGGCGAGTACGCGGCCAAGGCGCGGAAGGTAATGCATGACATGACACAGACTAAACGACGGTTCCTGTCACTAAAATATAAACTTCGAATCCCTACAACATTTAATTTTCTACTATTATGCGGATCTATGGGGTGAGGCGCAACTTAACAGTTACTATTCTCTATGGAAACAACTTGTTTTCGAAACATAACCGACTATCAGCCATAGACATCTTCAGTTAACCATTTAATTTTCATTTCCATCTTCAGTAAATTATCGGTGGTATGATGCACGAAAAGGTATTTCCTTAAAGTTGCATCTTAATAAAAAGCATGCTGCATGATGAATGAATACTATTCTTAACAAAGATTTCAATTCAATCTAATTCTAAACTTGAAATATTCATGTATTCAATTTATATAGTATGTATGAGTCTTCATAAAGGGCACATTATGAAATTGGGTGAAACTAGACATAATTTTACTGACGACAATATTTTTCTTGGTTTTATTCACTTTTATTTATTTATTTAAAAGCTGCCTACTGTACTTACAGTTGCCCAACACGTACAATAGGCCAACATTAACATTTTATTAGCAACTGTGGCCCATTTGTAAAAAAAAACTTATTAAAAAAAATTTTTTTTTATATAAATGTTATGTAAATATTATTATTTTTAAAAACTAAAATAGTAATGATTATAAATAACAGGCAGTGACAGAAAAAAAAACGAGTGTGCTTTGGACCACACGACTGAAGTAAAACTTCACTATCTCATATCTCCCTCAATACTATTTCAATGAGAACAAAGGAATGGAGGCGCGGCGCGCGTACATCTGCCGGCGCGGCGCTGGGTCGCGCGCGCCTCGTTCCCGGCGTTCCGCACTACCCCCTCCGTTCGCCTCACTTTTCGTAACGCATTCACCAGTTTAGTCAAGCGTGCGTAAAGAAGTTTTACTTCAAAAAAGTTTTTAATATTAGTTTTCCCGACGATTAAAATTATTTCTAGTTTCACCCAATTTCATATGTGCACTTTATGAAGACTCACACTGTATATTAAATACATTTCCTACTATCCAAATAAATTGAGGGAATCCTTATGATGTCAAAAAGTCGGGGATGATTATAAAATTTTAAATATTCAATTTTTTGACATTATGTCGTACATAGGTACATAGATCAGAAATTTTCTGATCACAAAATAAATAAATAAATTCGGATATATCAAATTATTCATTAATTTTTTATTATTATTTCTGGTAGTTCGAATAGTAAAATCAAATTAATTAGTGGAGCATGAAATCAAAGTTAATAGAACCAATATTACATCCAGTACAAGCACAACATAAATGATGCCTTGAAATTTGTTTTTGTCTTGACGTGGTTTTGATTAAAGGATGCATGTGGATCATGACGTCATAGCACCCAGTATTGTTTGAAGAAGTCACTGCACGGTTATAGGCCTATGATCTTCATATAAAACAGCTTTCAATGTAACTCATCTTTCAAAATATTTTTTTAACAGAATGTACTGATAACAATCGGTATACTCTGTTAAACAATCAATTTATTTCGTTCCCTTATATTTATTTATAAGTAATCTGCTAAAAAGAGTTTAACCTACCTAAAATTTTAAATTGAATAGAAAACACCGTATCCACAGATCTATCATTTTTACCCATCGACCATACAGCCCAATAGACGCCTAATGTAGAGTATAATGCGGACAATAAATTATGCCACTAGCAGAGGCGGGGTACTGCAATCCGATTGGCCCTAGCAAGGCGGCTATTGGCTAATCACTAACGCGACAGATTTGACGGCTCATATAATTAGTTGAAACTGATTTGAAGATTTCTAGTGGCGAATAGTGGTGACCTACATTCATTCATTCATCATTTCAGCCGAAAGACGTCCACTGCTGGACATAGGCCTCCCCCAAGCATCGCCACAACAACCGGTCCTGTTCCTTCCGCATCCAGCGGATTCCCGCGACCTTCACCAGGTCGTCGGTCCACCTTGTGGGGGGCCTACCCACGCTGCGCCTTCCAGTACGCGGTCGCCACTCTAGAACTTTACTGCCCCATCGGCCATCCGTTCTGCGAGCAATGTGCCCCGACCACTGCCACTTAAGTTTGGCAATTCTTCGGGCTATGTCGGTTACTTTCGTTCTCCTGCGAATCTCCTTATTTCTGATTCGATCACGCAGGGACACTCCGAGCATAGCCCTCTCCCAATGAAGAGGGCTATGCTCGGAGTGTCCCTGCGTGGGTTTCCAAGTCACTCAAAGGGCAATCCCTTTGAGTGACTTGGTGCCTTCTTATCAGGCCCATTGTGAGCGACCACGTTTCAGTACCGTAAGTAATTACTGGCAACACACACTGGTCAAAGACTTTCGTCTTGAGACACTGCGGTATTTTGGACGAGAAGATATTGCGTAGCTTCCCGAACGCTGCCCAACCGAGTCGGATACCTACATTAGTGAAATTTAATTGCAGACATCGGTCGCCTGTTATGAGGCGTCTATGGGGTGTATGGTCCATGTTCTACCGCATCATGGAAATTTTACAACCTGTTGACATGAACTTGTAAATGCACGACATAGAATTTTCTTCAACACGTATATTAACATGCATTTAGGCCGCATGAAACATTGTATAACGGAACGAACGAAGCTTGCATAGCATAAATCTAGTTTTCAGCTTACTACATCGGTCTGCTGGTGTTGTACACAAGGTCGTATACAGACTTATTTATCCCTTTTTTTGGAACATTTTCGACCTTCATGGTGTGAAACCTGTGGACCTAGTCGTTATTCTTGGACAGTTTTTTAGGTATTCCGTAATCCAAGTTTAAATTCGTCTTGTATCCGGCTTTGGATGTGTTGTTGTTGGTGATGGCTTATCCGTAAAGTTGTCCGTGCTTCCGGTATTGAGATAAGGTATTGGTCATACATCTGCTAGTATTGAAGGATATTATTTTTAACCTAACTGAGGGGGTATAGTTCGTTCCTGACTCATAGCCATGATTAAATGGTAAAAGTGAGATTTCACTAGTTTTAAGAGTAAGTCTAGAGTTTCCTAGTTGATGTATGAGTCCAGTATTGGGGTGGCTGTCATAATAGACAACCAGCTTAATATATATGTATAAAACTTAAAAAGCATTTATTCTGTAAATTAATTATCGTCAATATCAGCAATGTACCATAGTTTGCTTTAAATAACATAGTATTTAAATAGCATGATTTAAAACAATTGAATTAATTTAGTATTGAAACACTCATTTATGCATCAAAAGTATAATCGACAAGACAGTGTTAATATCAGCTCTATAACAATATTATTAAAACAATATTTTGTTTTTTTTTTCAAAAGTATTTTTAAATAATGTAGTAAACCAAAGTTGTCGATTATACTTGACATCTTTATAGCAGCGATTTTATTTTGTTTTTGTTTTTCCTTTATAATTGCAGAAAAAAATCTTCATCATAATATGCCTGTCTGTTACGCTGGTTATATTAATAATAGTGCTCGCAATCACGCTGAGTTAAACTCCGTGCGAAGAGAATCGGCTTGTGACGTCACCACCGTGAGCCGCCCGTGGACTATTACTAGTATAGTATTATATTATCTGTGACTATGTGAATGAATTCAGTTGGTTTGTGACCATAAACATCCAACATTGATATTCGTCTGTATACCATTGAATGTAGACTGTAGCTACGTTTAACACGATATATCTGAATGTTATTGCTTATTTATATACAGCTAACATTGTTGTTATATGTCGCAACTGAGGTGCATGGATGTAGCAAGTGCATTGTGTATTAAGGTTTTACAAAAAGGCTGTATTATGTTTTTTTTTTTTTTTGTATGCAGATGCATCTAATATAATATGGTATTGAGTAAGCTAGTTCTAATGATGAAAACGAATGAATAATATTCCCACAGACCAGTAAGCTTCAAGACTCCGCATAAACAAAGTTTTGCATTCGAACGCAGTCGTAAAACGTTGGCGGAGTCAAGGGGGCGGACGGCGCGTTATGATTGGCCTGCTCAAAAGTTCGGTGGTATGATTCCGTATGATTGGTGCCGCTCGCTGACTGAGTGACGTTCCGATTGGCGGAGGGGCGTATGATATGCAGTGGTAGAGCATATACGTTGTGACCGGGGGTGTCCAGCTAATCGGCGTCTAGAGGCTTACTGGTCTGTGAATATTCCCAAAGATGATTCAAAATTATATGATGACTCATTTGAAAATCTACTGTATACAGTTGAAAGAAAAAACTACTTACTACTTACTTATAAAAGTATTATATCGCCAATAATTAGGGACAACCGTTAGCAGAGCCATCTACAAGTCACCTGATTTAAATTATAATTTTGTAACACAGCCTTTTTGTTGAATACTTTAGCAACATTATAATTCGATAAACAAACAGGAAAATAAATAATTGTTTACCGTCACGGTAGAAGAAGTTCGAAGACAATATATTGTGTAAAGTGCAATAAGATAGATTGTGCTTTAGAATTGTAAGTTATTTAATTAATATTAGCTTTACTGGTATTACCAGGCCGTCTTATATCATATAAATATATTGAAAATTAATGGCTGTATATATATTAATATACAACTCAATCCTTTTTATTAGTCAAAACATCACAATGTTTAAACAGGGCTCTTATTGTAGTCCATAGATATTTCGTATTAACTTTTTTCTGCCCTAATATTTAGGTACTAGTGGTAACACAAAGAATATCTACATTTATATAAGTAAATAATATATTTAATATCTTTATGCGGTTTGTTAACTACTTATTAAAGTTTATTTAATGACGATCGTTAAAATATTATATTATCTTTTTTCTATCATTATTTGCTCGCAGTTCATAATCTTAAAATATTTTAATATTTCCATGAAACGCGTTAAAATTATATTTGCCAATTTAAATAGGAATTTAATGAAAACTACGTGTTTTGACAATTTATGGTACAAGAAACAGGAATCAAGGACAGCAAATTATACGTCCGCTATCAGTCAATATCAAAGATAAAGTGACCAGTATTCTTATTATGTTTAAGTTCTCATACTATTATTATATCCTAGTATTTCGTTGAGTAATTTATACTCACTGTTGGCCTGATTTCAACTACAGTTAGTGAGTTTTACTTGTTTGTTGCTAACATAAAGCTGGCTTTTCACTATGGAATATAATATAATATCTTGAAATATATATTACCTTCACACTATGAGATTCGTTAAGTTCGGTTGCACACAGACACGAACTGACCGCTACGCAGAGGCATGAAACGCTGTGTGGGCTACGGGCGGTGCTTAATATAAACTTGAAAATATCGCCAAGTCGGTCGAAAAAATATTTATAGATTGGAATGTAGTTTAAATTACATCTAAGTGTAAAGAGTTCCTTTTGAAAGTACGGTGAGCGATTTTAAATTATATCTCCTGATATAATATATATTATATTACATCCCTTAGTGAAAAGCCAGCTTAATACTTTTAAAGTGTTCATTTAGCAGATCTGTTCATTGTTGTTCTATTAGTGATGTGAAACACTGATTGGATTGTTACGTTCAAATATATTGTTCAGTTAATATTAATATATTTGAAATGTTTTGTGTTCGGTTTGAATGAAATGTTAATTCCAGTGGATAAAGACAATGAATATGGCAACTGATTATCATTTTACTTTTAGTTACAATTATTGCATTTAATACTAGCATTTTGATGTCAATCTCACAAATTAAACATATAGCAAACTTAAAATACTATGAGGCACTGTAATGTATTACTTCCTGTGTTATACAAATAGCACAAATACGATAACTGTGATTAAATTATAATATTCGTGTAGTTGAATGTGCAAAATATTAATGTTCTAGCTCAACTTTGCATTCACACTTCGACTTAGCTTGCGCACTTATTTATTTAATCGAAAGACTGTGAAATATAATTTAATGCCATTTTCATTACTATTGATGATTAATTACTTAATTATGTTGAGACCTTAATAGAAGTTATGTTTATATCTTAAAAAAATATCTTAAGTAGTCTAACGCTCTTCCAGCGAAGGGCGTGTTACAAAGTTGTTGATTAATTCTGTAACCATAAAACTACTCATGTTGTAAATATGTTTATACCTAATTTCGAAAATTACATTTATATTTATTATTTCGTTTATTTTATTTTATTTGATACCTGATTTATGTCTTATCTATAAGTGCAAGGCAAATGACGCACCCACCTTACTGTAACGCAACGTATGACTACATTACTGCAGTACCTATTATTTTGTTATAAACATGGTAATAATATGTAATGAGCGAGTGTAGCCGAGTGCTCGCTCGGCCGGTGTCGGAGACACGTTTAAAGCGTACTGTTGCATGCCCATCACTGGTCACTCGCCATTCGCCGCCTACAGAAGAAGATCATGATACTAGTGTGCCTGCTCATACTGGGCATCGTCATCGTGGGCTACGTGTCCAGCTATTTGGTTTGAGCGCGCCACTCTCATACATCGACCGCCAAATGCTCAAAGGTAACTTGTAAGTGTGTGGCGAGCGGACGGGCCAGTGGCCGCCGCCCGCTGGCCACCGCTAGCTACTAATGTGTGTTGTGTTTGTCCACTGTGCAGAAGAAGATAATGATAATGCTGTGTCTGCTCGTGCTCGGCCTCATTGCGACTGGCTACGTGTATAACACATTCTTCTAAACGGGTGAACGGGGGCAGGTTTGATGCGCAACATTTAACTGGGCTTTATAGACCGCATCCCTAGTTAGAGTTTTTAATATCGAGACTTGGTAGTTCACTCATTCGATAAAGCCATGCTTTATTACTTAGACACCGATCAAATCGATTCATCATCGTATTCGAAACAAATTTAAAAAGTAAATTATAGAAATTGGGGTTTGAAATTTGCATGAAGTCAGTTGCATATATTTGACTAGGATAAACATTATCGTAATCTTATACTATAGAATATTAATTACTTATATTTTGCTACTAGGAATATTGAGCGTTGATATTTGCTGTAAGTTAAGTTTTTGCTAATAGTTCAGGATATAATGGTGTTGATTGTCTTGTTCACAAACTAAACAGCTATTGCTCTCTTTTACTAATTTTAGATACAAAAAAGGAATGGCAACAATTGTTGTCCTGTAAAATTTGTCGGAATTGTGAGTTTTGATCTCGGAACGTGCGGACGAAAATACAAAGAAAAGTGGCAAGTAAACTAATTTGACAGCACTAAAATTGTTGCTATCCCTTTTTTGTATCTACTATAAGTAAAAGAGAGCGATAGTTTAAAATAAGTTTGGTTCGTGAACAAAAGAATCGACACCAATGACAACTTAGAAGTATCTGCAATTAGGATACACAATTTACACTTTAAACTATGACACAGCAATTTTTCCGTTATATAAATAAATATTCCCTGACATTGATTTTTTCTTCTATAAAAATATATATATATCCTGAAATTGCCTGATTGCTTATTTCATTTACTTTAAATAAGTACATATTCAATCTAATTTTATTCAGCACTTTTTTATATTTTCGCACCTTGTATTGTTTTGATGTTTTATTCCCTACCTAGGGTTTTCACTCTAATATTTATCTATTCTATCTATATGTAGGTTTATTCACCAGTTATACATTACAAGTGCTGAGCGACTTTTTTACCGTCTGGAATAAGGCTTGGAAACCGGTTATAGTAGTTTATGAAACTTGCATAACAGGGGTTATTAAAAACCGAGCCGTAGACGAGGTTTTTAATAGTATCACACGAGTGTTTTAATACCTAGTTATGTCAGTTTCATACACTATTTTATCTAAACTCATACAATTTTAAATGAAATACCAAAGTCAAAATCTTGGTAACATTTTTGTAGTTTTTCTTGATTTTTCTGGTAAAAGATTGTTCGTCATTTACGTTGCTGTATCCAGAAATTCAGGCGGGGTCATATTCTCCTCAGTTCAGTATCACTGCTGTAGTCCGATATTGTTTCCCAGAATAAAACTAGATATACAAAACCATAATAATAACGTAAACAATTACAATAAATTTACAAGTTATGATGACCAAATCCAGCAGGCCATGGCTCGCGCACGCGCCCTAGCGCCTGTTAACGCAGATAATAAAATATAGTCTGGCGAAAACATTATAATCAGAACTAATTTTCTATTCTTGTCAGGATTCCGTCAATGTCTGTTATATCATACAAAAAATATGCCTATAAACACTTAAATATAATTAAAAGCAATATGACAATCCAAAGTTCTGCCAAAAACGCGATTTTAAACGATACAATTTTTCAATGTATGACTAGTAGCGCCACCCTGAATTTTGTGTACTCTTTGGTGCCAAACTGTACGACTGCAAAAAAAAAAACCGGCCAAGAGCATGTCGGGCCATGCTCAGTATTATAGGGTTCCTTAAGTAGGTGTAATTACAAACGAATCAAATCGAATATTAATCATGGCTATTTTAGTTTTTGCAATAATCGGCAGCATTCGCGACTCAGAGCGTGTTGTTAGTAGCGCCATCTAGCGATAAATTCAAGAAGGCAAATTTAAGACGTTTGTCATTTCAAAGTTACTTTTTGTGATTTTTTCAAATAGAAAGTAGCTAAAGGAGCATTATTTGCCATGATAATTTTTCTCTAAGGTCAATGACCTTTGAACTAGGACGTTTTAATTATTTTTCGGTTTTCTGTCTATAACTCAAAAAATTATAATCACATTATACTCGAAATAATTTTAAAAGAGAGTTTTCACAAAGGTCTATCAATGTGGAAGATTATAAGTTTCTACGTTGCATAGTTTAGAAATGGCAGGGGGGGGGACACATTGCAAGCCACTTTGGCGGGCTATATTTCGCAGATGGTACACCTGATAAAAAAGTGGTGTATGAAACATTACCTTCATTTTAGTAGACCTATTCAATGATACCCCACACGATGGGGTGCAGTGAAAAAAATTATTTTTTCCCCATTTCACATGTATGGGCGCCACCCCTAAAGAACGTAAAAACTATTTTTTTATTCTTTTAAAATTGAGATCTATATGCAGACTATTTTTAACAAAATTTCATTTACTTATGTTTATAACTGTAGAAGTTATTAAGCTGTAAAGGATTAGGACAGACGGACAGACGGACGGACATGACGAAACTATAAGGGTTCCTTGTAGGACTTCGGAACCCTAAAAAGGATTAAAAACTTCTTGGTTGGGTCGAAGTGGCATTAAAAACTCCTTAGTTTGGCGGAAGAGTGCGGTTATGGAAAAAAAAAATTACTGCATTGTTTTGTTCAGCAAACTGTATCGTAATGAAACTTTTTAAATTCATTACAGGTGCATGTGCGTAAAGTATGTCATTAAGTATGACATTACTTTCGAGTTCATAATTCGAATTTTACGAATTTTATATGAGTGTAGATAAAATTTATAAACCGGTTTCGGTAATTTAATCCAAACTGAAATCTGTTTCGGTAAAAGGTTGTACTGTACCGGTTTATGCGGAATATCGGTTATTCACGAATTAAGTAGATTGTGTTGTAACCGTGTAACGTTGCCGTCGTCGCTTGTCTTCTACAATCTTTCAGCGTCGATCTTATTAATTAATACCTAATTATGAATAACTAGAGTTGAATTTTATATGCATTCAATACTGCTCCACTTTAAAAGTTATTTTTAGATACTATAAATCATATCAAATCGAAATGTTTATTGTAAATGTTTTAAGTTTAATTTGTCCGATGGATTAAAAATATAAAATTTTATGATAAAAAAACGCTACAAATTTTAAAACGTTAGTCGTTTGATTTATGCTATAATGTGTATTTTTAATTTAGACGAATGAAGTGTAATTTCTGAAAATTAAAATTAAAATGCCTCTACTTATTTTGAACTATCCAATTAATCTGGGTGTTAAAACCGTTCGTGAATAGGTAACCGTTAATTTATCGTTTAGGTTGATAATAAACTGTTCAATTGGTTAACCGGTTATGAAGGAGCGATTTATTTACCGGTAATAAACCAAAATTATCCGCTCTTTTTAAACCGGTTCCGAGCCTTGGTCTGGAAAATAAAACAAGGTGTGATCGTGATCAGTTACTGTTGTGAAAAAAAATATGAAAATAAGTGTAAAAATCTGCTGTTCCATACATTTTGACTTCTGAATCCGATTTTAATGTATGAAATAATTTTTGTGTATTTTTCGTTTGTTTTCATAAATATTATTCTTTAATTCTATTGCAGTACCTACTTCAAATCAGATTTTTTTCCAGACGGTAAAGGAAGTCGCCCAGTATAGGTGTCTACACGACGCAATATTTTTGGAATGGTGTCATATCATAATACACATACATTTTATCGAATTGGTCAAGATTATTCATTCAAAAGTAACTATAATCTGAAGGTCCCTTTCAAAATAGAGACTACTGTATAGCTGCTTTCCTTTTGTTTCCAAATCTAAGTTCTTTCTTTGTGAACACTATCGTTCCTATACAGGTTGGGCTATTAAGTTTTGCGGATTTAAAATAAAACATCAAGATCAAAATCTGAACTATGTTATTCATTTAGTACAGATTGTGGGACTTAAAACTCAGCAGATGAAGGCATTTTAGATTTTAGGCATAGGCCATAAAGATGAACAGTGAACGATGTAAGTCTTAAAACTAATTGATAAAAATAAAAATATGTGTTTAACTTTTGGTTATGAGTCTACAGTTACGTTATGATCGATTTGCGTATTTTAGTTTTCCTCTAGAAATAATAGATAGAATAGATGTTGGTTTATAATGTCTGAACAAAAGTGAGATTTGCCTAATAGATGAACGCCTCTCAACTTTTGGATTACGATAAAATAAATGAATCCATTACTTGAACAGTAAATATTACAGTAAATTTAATAAATACCGCAAATCTGCATCTATAAAATGGAAGAAATATTAATCAACATTTTAGTGAAGGTAAAACTTCTTCAAAGGATAATATACACTTTCTGTAATTTTATCAAAACCTTAAATTATCAGTGCATTCACCTTCAACTAGATTACCTTTGTAAGCGAATTTTTGGTGGGAACCTCATAAAAATGAATTATTATGAACGCGTTGGTGGTCTAAAAGATAGTTTATTTTGAATTTGGTAAAAAAACTATTGCTGTTTATGGAAAAAAATGCCACCTTCACATTAGTAGTATTCTCAATATTTTTAATTTTCGACCAAATGTTCATCTATTGGGGGGTGTTCATCTTTTGGTTCAACTATCTTACTATAGAGCAAATATTGGCCAAACTATCAGCTGCTATTTAAGTTTCAAGACCTGCAGATTATGAGTACTACCTATGTTTTGAGTCGTTTATTACCATTCTGTAAAATATGACCGATAAACTAATAGTACCACCATGAAACACAAGAAAACTCATTCATATTTTGTATCCACAACCACAATATTTGTAGTAACAATTTAAGTATTTAGTGATATAGATTAAGTTGCAGTACGTGATGGTGCGGAATGTGGTTCAAATATTACAGCACTCTATTTACACTCGGCTCCTCCCCTTTCACGGTAGGCCTATGTCCAGCAGTGGACGTCATTCGGCTGAAATGAATCCTATGTTATGTCCTAACTAAATATTTTTATCTTTTTCTTTGTTACTGCATTCCCGATGTCGCGTACTGCTTTTACTATAAAATAATTATACATTTAATGGACCTACGTATTATTTTAAATATAATTTATGATTTTAAACTTTCAGGACCGTCATGCAAAGAAAAATCGTCGCGCATATTTCGGTGCCTGCATCCCGCCTGGCAACAATCAACATGCTACAACAGAGCGAATCATCAACACACACAAACACCTCTTAATTGTTGTTAGAAGTTCGTCTGTAAGATCCAAACTATATTCAATTACTTATCATCTGAGATACATCATAGGAGCAAATGTTTGATATTAAACAGTATAGTCGTTAGTATCAATATACTGGCCTTAATCACGCCATAATTGCTGGCTCTAAAATCGATTTTCATAGCAATCACACAAAAATCAATATAGGTACCTTTTTAATTGTGGAAAATCAATTTAATAATAATTTAGTGCGCAATAATCAGTGAATATACATATGTTAGTTATACTTACATTATATAAATAGTATCTACACGCATAACAGTATTTAGAATCTTATATAAATCTCGGTTTCAACTACAATACTTCTTACTGTATGTATTTTAAAGTATCTAAATATTAGCCAGTGAAAACTACTAATGGGTCTACTCAATTTTTATAAATGTCACAGTATGGAAGCTTAGACACCATAATGTTAATATATAGTTTGTATGTATAAGTAAAGTGATACAAAGATTTAACAGATACCTTCTTTCATGTAAACATTAAGTCTCAATAAACAATTTCTGTTTAATCGTGAATAGTTTAACCACGTTGATAGGTTAGAGGGAATGGTGGAGTGTAACGCCCGTGCACCCTTAACAAAATTTGGCAATGTTGCGAAAAACGTTAGTGTTTGGGTGTGTCATCAGTATTTCGAGGGTGTGCGGGTAGGTGCGATATCGTTAGGTTCTACCTCACCATTAGATGATAGCCTCCGCGCCGCCGCGCAGGTGACTGCACTTGTACTTGCGCGGGCGCAAGGCCGTGCGGCCGCGTGACGTCACGCGCACGAGGTCGTACGGAGCGTGCGGCCACGTGACGTCATGGGGACTAGGCCGTGCAAAGCGTGCGGCCTCGTGACGTCACGGGCACGTGGCCGTGCAGAGCGTTCGGCCACTAGGCCGTGCTAAGCGAGCGGCCGCGTGACGTCACGGACATGAGGCCGTGCAGAGCGTGCGGCCGCGTGACGTCACGGGCGCCGCACTCGCACGCAGCATATCGCGCCGGCGTGCCGTCGCCGTAGCAATAATGAAGTTCGATTACAATTGTAAAATTGTTTAAAACTTTCGAATGTGTGATAGTAGATGCAGTTGTTGTTTAGTTAACTTTATAATAATAATGAATTGTTATCGTGAATGTAACTTTTAATAAACAGTAAGAGTACTTTGAAATTTTCAAATAATACATAGTATAAACGACTCATTGTAATTTTTGGCGCTTTTCGATCAAATTTATAGTTGAGTGAATAATGAATTTTAATTTGATACCTTTTAATAAGACCCTCTTCGTTGTACAGTAAAACATAATGTAGCCGTTTTAGCTAGGGTAACTTTTTTAATAAATTTGAAGTACCTCACAGAGTCTTCAGCAATATAAGAATAGTTATTGAGCAGTATTTTCAGTTTGTAATAATAAATTGTAGAGAGTCACTCGAAAATTTAAGCACCAACATGTATTAGCATTTTCTTATAAGAAAATAACGTTACAATTAAACGATTGTCGCGAAGGATTATTATGTAGTTTGATGCATCGACCATACACACCCCATAGACGCCTCATAACAGGCGACCGATGTATGTCAACATATCAGTGTAGTAGAACTGATGTAGGTCGCCACTATTCGCCCATTGAAAACTACTTATCAATTTCGACCACTTATGTGAGCCGTCAAAACATCCGCGTTAGTGATCAGCCAATAGCCGCCTTGGTAGGGCCAATCGGATTGCAGTACCCCGCTTCTTCGTACCGCAGCTAGTTGACGGAATTTATTGTACGCATTATATTTAACATTAGGCGTCTATTGGGCTGTATAGTCGATGATTTGATGGCATGTTGTTTTAACGTGTCGAGGAGTTAAACGCGAGTGGATAACGGCACTAAGTAACCCCACCGAGTGAGTGAGTGTGCTGTCCCCGGCTCGTGAGCTCGCTATCCCAGTCTGCAATCGGATATTTAAGAATATGAAGCAATGTTAATTTTAACATTTATAGCATAATTAGATTTTTATCCTTAAGAGTAGGATTTCATCTAGTTGCCTTCGTAACAGTAGAGAAATTAGGTGATACCTTTTCTCTGAGTAGCTTCATTATAAAGTCATGGAGGTCAGCCGCGTTTCTCCGCTAGCCAGTCAATTGTGTCGCTTGTCTTCCCGCTAGCCGCGTGCTGTCCCGCGTCCCCGACATCGCGCTGACACCAGCTAGTGCATCTAATATCATTGTATCTCTAGAATAAGTATTATATTAAAATGGTCTCGAAGCGAGGCCGCGTACCTGACACCAATCTAAAGTTAATGGTAGTGACGCCCCCCTGGGAAAAGAGCGCCGATTCCGAGTTTGACACTAACCGCATACTGTATCGAATGCGTCGATGTTCATTCATAAATCAGTAGCGCCTCTGGCGGAAACGAGGAGGAACTATAGAGTGCTGATTCCGAGTTTGAAACTTAGATTATCGCTATAGAAAACTCTACCGAATGTGACGACTTATTCGTAAATCAGTAGCGCCCCTGGCGGAAACGAGCAGGAACTACAGAGTGCTGATTCCGAGTTTGAAACTTAGATTATCGCTATAGAAAACGCTACCAAATCCGACAACTTTTATTCATAAATAAGTAGTTCCTCGTAGTTTTCGCCAGGGGTGCTATTAATTTATGAATGAATGTTGACGCATTCAATCGAGTATGCGTTAAGTGTCAAACTCGCACTAGGTCCGCAGTTCGCACAAGTTACAGCGGAGCGTTCCGCACGCGACCGCACCCGCTGCGAAACACTTCGCATCCAATCCTAATTTGTATAAAATAAATCGTTAGAGTAGGTATAACCGAACTTCTAGTCAGCTTTTAATAATCTCTATTATTCTAATAATATGAATGGTAATATTGCAATTGTATCTTCTGTTACTTGTGTACATATAAGTGACGTTCTCGTGTTCAAGTTGGGCCGAGCGGCGTCCGCCTGTGAGATCTAACTAAGCCCAATACTATCGTAAAGCATAGATATTTTCATAATCAATAGTATGCATATTGTTGATTGGATTGCTAATTTTGTATAAGTACGTACACAATTAGTATAGTTTATATACTTATGTGTCAATTCTCATAGCATTTTATTACATAACAGACGATAGTTAGTAAGTGTTAAATGTAATCCAAAATGATTGCAGTGCTATTTATTAAGCGTATTCTGCGTATTTAACAATTTTCAGTTTTTCAAATGAACTATGTTTAATTAAACTTGTATTCTTCAATCTTAAATGTATATTGTAAGTGTATGTCAGTTAAATAACAGCATTTAAACGATAAATACATCTTGAATGAATTAACTGCATCCCGTAGCTCTGTTTATTCTGGGTGTAAAAAGCAAGCCATATAACAAACATAAGCCATATCACTAAGCCGACTTCTAGACAAGTTGTACATCAAACCGAGTAACCTTAATTTCTAGTAATCGACTTTTATTATTAAGTAATAAAAACAGCTGTGCCTATGTTTGTGTAGCTGTGTAAAACGGGAAGCCGCGCCGTCCCTCGCCTAAATACCACATAAAAAATCTGACTTTGAAGTTCAATCACTTTTAATCAGTCGCTTCCCAGGCATGACCTAGTACAAGAAAACATTCGTAATGATGGGTAGAATATGTGGCTTTCAATTTTGTGATGGGTCTTTTTACACCCGTTATATTCAAATAAATTATCAAAGAAATGTTAGAATTTGTGAAACAACGAACATTTTTGAAATGTAATTTTAAGATCCCAATGACGAACGGAAACTACAAAACAATTAACCTAATCGCCTCATGTCTTCAAACACTTTTCCGTAATAGATACTACCTAATGTTACTTAACGAAAAAGTTTTATATCGTCTGTGTCATATGCATATTATTCCTGCAAGTAATTTGGTGTAACTACACTGATGCGCATTCAACTTGCGTAGACGCATGCGTCATGTGCGTTGTCGAAATAATGCATGCATTAGCGCAAACGTTGCATCTGTGCATGCGCTGAGGTGTGTGCTAACACGTACGCAGACGCTTGCATCAGTTTAATGTGCACAAGCAATGGAGAATACCAACGAATAGAGATATTTAGCTCACGGTGTACTTCATGAAAAAAATAAAATACTGAGCAACATTTTTTTCAATACGTTAAATAGTTTTCGAGGTACTGAATTTTTATTAGCGGGGTCTGTTGTGACGTCACTTTACATCCTTGCGCTCAATCTGTTGCACGCCCGCATTAATACGCAAGTATTTTATGTTAAAACTCCTAAAATGTCTAAATCACAATGCAAATAAATATTGTGTTGTGATAAAATGCGCGAAATGGGTAGGAGGAAGGTACATAATAAACTTCGCGGACAGCAAGCGTATCGCGGCTGAGTAACATGCCACCACAAACGCGCTTCCGTGCGGACGAAAATTCAGTATATTATAATTTCTAATATATTTGAATAAAACAAAAAGTTATGTATTCCTGGACATTTATACTCCAATGTGACAAAGTTTCAAGCTATTCTGCAGACCTGCTAATATTGCCCATTGTTATCAATGGTCTGTGCGCTACAGGGCTTGATGCAAGCGCTTTAGCCAGTGAACATGAGGCATGCGCACAGGCATACGTCTGGGTAAATAGCGCATACGTCTAACGAAAATTGAAAGCGGACTAGTGTAGTTATAGCAATTAGATATTGAAATAAATTATTGGGTACCTTGTAAAGTGACTACCGGCAAGTTTCTAGCCAAGCAAAGTAGGTAACATGTTGGTTACTTAGATATCTGTAAGAACTCACTAGCAGTTTGCTCTTTGCACTTCTGAATCCGCAGTAAAAAGTAGTAAAATTTCACTTGAAACTTCGTGCGCATACGAATCGCATACGATCGATTGCATCGACTTTCATTCATAAATTAGTAGCGCCCCTGGCGGAAACGAAGAGGAACTACTGATTTATGAATGAACGTCGACGCATTCGTTAGTTTTCGATAGCGATACGTAAGTTTCATACTCGGAATCAGCACTCAGAGTGCCTATTCCGAGTTTGACACTCACCGCATACTCGATCGAAGGCGTCGACTTTCATTCATAAATCAGTAGCTCCCCTAGCGGAAACAAGGAGGAACTAATGATTTATGAATGCATGTCGACGCATTAGATCGCGTATACGTAAGTTTCAAACTCGAACTAGGCACTCAGAATTGAGCTCGATAGTGTGTTCTTACAGAAAGCTACGCTGTTCCGCTAAAGTTATTATTACGTATTTCACTCACATCGTGTACTTGATGCGCCTATAAGAAACATAAGTATGATGATTCGCTTATATTATCATGCAAGCAATAGTCTTCACTTCTAAAGCACAGGAGGGAAAAGCAGCTACTTTCTTACTGCCAGTAATTTTTTGCTATCTGCCGGTAACGGAACTAGAGGTGCCCATAATTATGTATCATGATGCGGATCAACGGTAACCCCCTTTGATTGGGTACTCACTCAACGTTATATTCTACAAATTATATTGTTTGTCAGTAGAGTCGCTAGACTTCAATTTGTAGTTAAATGTTCGTAATTATCAAATTTCCACAATTGTGCTTTATTCTTTCTGACTCTTTGATGTTGCTTGGCGTTGAATGATGTGAAACATTATTATAATATTGTATTAGAGTTTATAATTTATTTTAAATCATGTTATTTTTCATAATTTAGTTTAGACAAAAATGTTAAAATAGTTTAGTACCGTTTTACGGATGTTTCTTGTACCTATATAAGTATTTCAGAATTTATATTAAAGTTGTATCCCTAAGACAAAATTGTCTTGTACTCTTCTTATAAAGGAACACTGAATAACTAAAGTCATTGTAACAATTACAAATTATTGTATATCGAATATAAACAGTGAGATTCTGGACACATGTAAAATTCAAGTTAGATTGGTTTTATAGTCATATTATATTCTGTATGTAGGTTATCAATCTGAAATTCTCTCATAATTATAAAATAAACGGTGTTTTCTGCTGTACCTATACCTTTTTTTTTTACAAATTGTGAGTCCTACTTACTAATCAATCAAACAGAAGAAAAACGTAAAATAACTCCAACCCTTTGTTTCTTTGCAACAGAGGGATTAGTGCGGGAATTATCAACATAAGTCTAATGCATACTGACATCGAATTCGATGACTCATTCTTAGATCACTAGCGCTCCTGGCGGATACGAGGACGAACTATTTAGGGCAAATCGTGGACACCTATGTCGTAGGATAATCGAATAAATCGAATCTTTGCGAAAAGCCTAGCACGATTGCAAAGAATCGGATAGTTGGAATCCAAAAAGGATTTTCGTAATTGTACGAGCTTAAAATCCCAGTTTGTTTAGGGTTTAGGACGATTGGAAACTTAAATGCTGATTAGCTATATAGTCGATTTATAACATCTTTATTGTGGTTGGTCAGAACATGACTCTTCATAAATGTTTTTTTTCTTAGATTCTTTCTTTAGTATAGAACATAGAATTTAGAAAGTATAGACATGGAAAAGTAAAGAAGTGACAAGGCAATAGAGCAATGATTTCAAAGGTTACGCTAGTAATATATAAGTCTATGCAATAGAGGTATTAATTTAATCAATATATCGTACGTATGAGCGATTGGCAAATACAAATACAGCCATTTTAAATCATCCCTGATCTGCGCAAGTTGTACTTATTCATTGAATAATACCCACTCAGAAAACATTAACCTACCTCTACATCTACCTAATCGCAGTTTTTTCCTACTTGACTTACGGCCAAAATTAATATCCAATCTATCCACGATTTACCCTACTGGAGATAGAAATTTGACATATTTTGTATGGAGCTTATGTCAAATTCCTATCTCTAGTAGGGCAGATCGTGGATAGATTGGATATTAATTTTGGCCGTTAGGTATTTAGTAAACAATCTTGGCATGTATTTTTAATGCAATTCATCTATGCTAACAATTTCACAAAATACTTTTTTTTACCTAATTACATGTGCAGAACTGGTAATTATATTTTATCAGTAGTTATTTGAATATAAACGTTTCAAGATTGTTTACTAAATAAGACAGAGAAAAAACAGACCGCAAGCTATATTTGCTCCTTATTCTATAATTAAATAGTAAAGAGCTAGGTTTATGTTTTCTATGAGTATTATTCAGTAGATATATTGCGATTATTGCCGCGAAATGTATTCAGATTAATACACAATGTAAAATAGAGCTAGGTATAATTTGCAAAAATTCGCAAGTATTTATGAATTCCGTGGAATACTGGTACTGCGAGGCAATGACATTAACGTTCCTAGATATTACAGTACTCTGTGACCTTAACTTAAGTTGAGCAATATAATAGGCATGGGTAACTCTGGACCACAGACCAGTTAGCCTCAAGACGCCGCTTATACAAAGTTTTGCATGAGAACGCAGTCGTAAAATGGGCGGACGGCGCGTTATGCTTGGTCGGCTCAAAAGTTCGGTGGGTTGATTCCGTATGATTGGTGCCGCTCGCTGACGGACTGACGTCTAATTGGCGGCGGGGCGTATCATATGCAGTGGTACATATCTTGTACCTATATCCCAAAGCGGATATGTATCACTCCTTCACTCTAAAAATAAATAAACATATCATGGTTAAATAAATATATCTCTAGACGCCGATTAGCCGGATACCCCCGGTCACAAAGCATATGCAGTAGCACTGAATGTCATACGCCTCGCTGCCTATCGGGACATTATACAACACAGGATTCCTAGAAGGAAATAAAGCAATTTTTTTATTATTATCTTTGCACAACTCTAGCGCGTTCGCCCGATGACGCAGCCATACGATGGTAGCGCGGTGGCAAAGCGTCCTCAACTCTCGGGACACGTACAGAAGGTATATTTCTGCTTGTAGCTAACGCCTGGGATTATTATTAATATATTGTAGCGTAGGTATTTTCGCTTTTGTATGGAAGTGATGTATCTATTATCTATTCTGTGACATAGGTAAGTACGACGATTTTACTGAACGACTAAAGTACGCTCCGTGCGTCATGGGGCGATATAACTGAATGCACCGTTCGTAGTACACTTCTTAGTCTGTGGCACCGTAGCAGAGATTCAGGGCTACGTTCAGTAACATCGCCCAACGACGCACGGAGCGTACTTTGGTCAGGAGTTACTCAAAGCGCGAGCCAAAGAAAAGAGTACCTATTTCACAGACATAATCTAAGACCTATTTACGTCCAAAATTAATATCCAATCTATCCACGATTTGCCCTACTAGAGATAGGAATTTGACATAAGCTCCATACAAAATATGTCAGATTTCTATCTCCAGTAGGGTAAATCGTAGATAGATTGGATATTAATTTTGGCCGTTAATCACTATGGCGCCACAGAATATGTAATAGTACAGTCGACAGCATGACAGTGGTAACACTTCCATTCGAAAATCTTCCTTACTGCTTACGAAATAAAGATGCTGCTAATGTCAAAGTGTTACCACCGACGTGCGGTCGACAGTACTAACGTAATGGCGCGAAAGATCATACAGACGAACACTAGGGCTGCGTTCACTTATATCGCCCGACGTCATCGGACGGACACTCTGAGCGTTGTTTGGGCGTTCGTTCGTTCGTTTGTATGATCGCTCCACAGATTTGACATCTACCACAGGTAATAGATCTGTGTCTACCACCGGCGGTAAATGTCAAATCTCTGGATCGCTCCGAGTAACTGAACGACCAAAGTTTGTTCCGTGCGTCGTCGGACGATAATACTGAACACACTCCCAAAAAATGCTCCCAGTGCGTGCGTCGTCCGCCGTCGTCGGGCGATATAACAGAACGTAGCCCAGAGAATGCCTAGCTCTACAAACTGTCAAATTTGTTAACAGCGTGACCGTTTTTGACATATATTCAATACCACAGATTAACAAATTGGTAACTTGGGCTCCGCAAAATTGATTTAGTTTTTTTTTGTATCATTGAAATAGATGGTATTTTTTTTTTTTATACAATTTTAACTTCACAACCTTTTTATAGCATACTAGCGACCCAGCCCGGCTTCGCATGGGTGCAATGCTGCTATATTATGCATGTGGGCATTTTCATTTGGAGAGGACCCGGTTACAAAATCATTTCAGCCGAAAGACGTCCACTGCTGGACATAGGCCTCCCCCAAGCATCGCCACAACGACCGGTCCTGTGCCTTCCGCATCCAGCGGATTCCCGCGACCTTCACCAGGTCGTCGGTCCACCTTGTGGGGGGTCTACCCACGCTGCGCCTTCCAGTACGCGGTCGCCACTCCAGAACTTTACTGCCCCATCGGCCATCCGTTCTGCGAGAAATGTGCCCCGCCCACTGCCACTTAAGTTTGGCAATTCTTCGGGCTATGTCGGTTACTTTCGTTCTCCTGCGAATCTCCTCATTTCTGATTCGATCACGCAGGGACACTCCGAGCATAGCCCTCTCCATTGCCCTTTGAGTGACTTTGAGCCTTCTTATCAGGCCCATTGTGAGCGACCACGTTTCAGTACCGTAAGTAATTACTGGCAACACACACTGGTCAAAGACTTTCGTCTTGAGACACTGCGGTATTTTGGACGAGAAGATATTGCGTAGCTTCCCGAACGCTGCCCAACCGAGTCGGATTCGACGATTGACCTCTTTCTCGAAGTTGGACTTACCTAGCTGGACAGTTTGTCCTAGGTATACATAATCGTCAACAACTTCGAGTGTAGATTCTCCGATGCTTACGGGAATGGGTGCTATATGGGAATTCGACATAACCTTTGTCTTGTCCATATTCATTTTAAGACCCACTCTATCGGAAGCTCTACTGAGGTCATCGAGCATTGTACCGAGGTCCTCCATGGTCTCAGCCATGACTACTATGTCGCCGGCAAACCGAAGGTGAGTGATGTACTCGCCGTTTATGTTGATGCCTAGCCCATTCCAGTCCAGAACCTTGAAGACATCCTCCAATGCAGCAGTGAACAGTTTCGGAGAGATCACATCTCCCTGTCTCACACCTCGCTGCAGAAGGATAGGTTTCGAGGCTTGGTCCTGTAATCGGACTGACATAGTGGCGTTTTCATACAAAGACTTTAACACTTCGATGTACCGATAGTCAATCTGGCACCGTTGAAGAGACTGTAGTACCGCCCAAGTCTCGATCGAATCGAAGGCTTTCTCGTAGTCCACAAACGCTAAACAAAGAGGCAAGTTATACTCTTCGGTCTTCTGTATAACCTGACGCAGCGTATGTATGTGGTCTACGGTGCTAAAGCCTTTTCGGAACCCGGCTTGTTCGGGAGGCTGGAAGTCGTCAAACCTGCGCGAAAGACGGTTCGTAATGACTCTCGAAAACAGCTTGTAGACATGGCTCAGAAGTGAGATGGGCCTATAATTCTTCAGTAGAGCATTATCGCCCTTTTTGAAGAAGAGTACCACCACACCTCTGCTCCATGCCTGTGGCGTTCTCCCCTCGAGAATGACGGAATCAAATAGCTTCTGAAGGGCCTTAAGGATCGGTTTTCCACCCGCCTTCAGGAGTTCGGCCGTAATTCCGTCATCACCCGGTGCCTTGTTGTTTTTGAGCTGCTTTAGAGCCATCCTAATCTCGTACAGGCTGACGTCCGGGATATCTTCGGTATAGTGTCGGGTCAATCGAGCTCTTGGGTCATTAGCCCGATTTACAGCGGGTTTCCGGGTGGACGTGTATAACTGTCCATAGAACTTCTCGACCTCCTTCAATAGCTCTAGCTTGGAGGAAACGACTCTGCCATCGTCGGTCCTCAGTTTTGCAAGCTGGCTCTGCCCAATAGACAGGTCTCTTGCGAAGACTTTGGAGCCCTTATTTTTCTCTATCGCGTCTTTAATACGTTCGGTATTAAATTGGCGTAGGTCACTTTTCAAGGACTTTGAGATCTGTCTATTGAGCTGCCGGTACTTAGTCGCATCATCTGAGGACTGCAGAATCATCTCGCGTCTTTCCGCCATGAGCTCGAGAGTGTGGGCAGAGAGCTTCTTGTTTCTGTTTGTACGACGGGTCCTAAAGATCCTAGACCCGACCGTATAGACAGTTTCCACAAACCCATCGTTGTAGTCGTCCACTGAGCTCCCTAGGCATTCGAAACGATTCTGAAGTTCGAGCTGAAAGCTCTCGGGGTTTTGGATTTGGATCGGTGCTGGACGGAGCGTAGACTTCATCAGTCGAGATCTTTCCAGCTTGATGTTCAGATTCAATGTGCCTCTTACCAAACGGTGATCACTTCCGGTTTTGACCGCGTTGATCACAGAGACATCATTGAATATTTGCTTCTTCGTCGACATAATGAAGTCAATCTCATTTTTTGTTACACCATTAGGTCCCAACCAGGTCCACTTCCTGTGCTCACGCTTTCTGAAGAAAGAGTTCATCATATAGAGCCCCTCTTTCTCCATAAAGCCGGCCAGTAGATGACCCCGGTGGTTCCGATATCCATATCCAAATTGCCCCACTCGCAGCTCATCATCGTAGCGCTTGCCCAGTTTCGCGTTGAAGTCTCCCATGTAAACAGTGAAGTGAGTTTTAGAGCCATGCATGGCTCTCGAGATATCCTCATACATGGTCTCCACCTCATCGTCGGAGTGTTTCGAGGTCGGGGCGTATACCTGTATAACCTTCAACGAATACCTTTCGGTTATTCTGAGTATAAGGTACGCCACCCTGGTCGAAACACTCTCGATCTTCACTATGTTGTTCACAAGAGACTTATGGACGATAAACCCGACACCGCCCTGGGAAAGTTGATCGCCCTCCCGGAAATAGAGCAAGTTACCGGATTTGAGGATTATCGTGTCCTCCCCCTCTCTTCGGACTTCAGATAACCCTACGATATCCCATCGTAACTTGCTCAATTCTTCCTCGAGTTCGACAAGCTTCTCGTCGGTCCGCAGTGTACGTGTGTTGTATGTTGCCAGGTCCAGTCTTTTTTTGTTTTGGTAGCCGGATCTCTGCCGGGGATTCTTCGCACCTCCTGCCCCGCCGTTACCTAGGCCGCTACCGTAACCAGGGATAGCGGGGCCGCCGGGGACTAGGGGCCGGTTTTTATCAGTGCTTTGCATGTTTGGGGGGATATGCCATAATCGCCACGCTTGGCAGGCGGGTTGGCGATCGCAGTTGGTTGGTTTAATACTCGGAGGACGCTGCTGCCCATCCTCTGGTGAATCCCTTAGTCGCCTTTTACGACACCCATGAGAAGATATAGGGTGGTGGTATTCTTTGCGTCCAGCACCACACGGACGTTTCCAAAATGGATTCCATTAATTCAAAGTAGTTATAAATTCAATGTTATTATTTAAAACGCTAGATTTATATCTTATCTCTCAGAATAAATATATATTTTACTTTAAAAAAGCATGGCATTGTTGTTAAAAATAAAAATAAAATACCTTAGAGATATTTTCATTCCATTTTGTAACCATTTTGATTTCAAATTTGGTAACAAAATACCACTGTTATTTACTAAATAACTGTTTATTGTGTTAACTTATATCCTAATGAATGAGATCAAAGTAAAAAAAATCTTCTACAATTTAAAAAAATCATATTTTTTGTCAAAAACATCTCCATTTTGTTACTTTTGTATCCAAACTTAATTTGTTTTTCTTAATTACGAAGATTTTACGTGGATAAGACTTAAGATGTCTTTAAATAAAAAAAACTAGAAACAAAACTCACTTTCTCCCAGAAAAATATTCGGCAAAAATTCAAAGATATTTATATAATTCAATAATTAGTAAATAAGGAGGGGCTCGTAGCGATGCAACGACTGCGCGGATTTTACGATCTGCAAGGTTAAGCTGCACTTGCCGCGGTCAGTCTGTGGATGGGTGACCGTTTCGTTACACATCGAGACCCCTCCGTGCCTCGGAGAGCACGTTAAGCTGTCGGTCCCGGTTGTCATACGAATATCTATGGCAGTCGTTACGGGTAGTCAGAGGCCTGAAAGTCTGACAACTGGTCTAACCTCCGAATGTCAGTATTACCCAGTAACTGGGTTGCGGGGGTCTGATGGCAGTCGCTCCGTGTAAAATACTGATGTTCAGCCGCATCTGGCTAGACTGGAAGCCGACCCCAATATAATTGGGAAAAGGCTCGGAGGATGATGAGTAAATAATATTATTGGGACAGTTACAAAACTGAACGAGTAGTTACGCAAATGGAAATTATTAAGACTAGTTCACACAGCTCTAGAAAGTTGCATGTACCTACTTAATTAACTTTTAACACAATATCACATTTTAAGAGACTATAAATCAGGTAATAGTATTATTTCTTCTGTCTTTGTTTTTGCAGTCTCCAAATTTGAAGTTTTTTGGCTTTTTGTTCCTCATTCATATCGGATATTTAACTTCGTTTTTCAGTTCAGTTTGATTGTTTTTTAAATTCTCCCTGAAACGCCGTTGTTTTTCGGCATTGATGAGCGCCATATCTGAGTCTAAAAGTAAATAAAGCATGAAAATAATATTTATTCACAGTATCTCATAATAAACTTAATTTATATGCATGCATAATATGCACTCAACCTAACATTTCCACATCGTAACCACAACGTTCCACATGTACGTAACTAAACAAAATGGAAGTAACATTAGCATGTCATTCTAGATAAAATGTTTTCAAACTCTTTTATATTCTGCTTCGGCCGGAAAACCAAAACATTCAATAAATACGTTAAGGACTAGAGCACAAAATTAACAATAAATTACATGAAAAATTTTGAAACTTACCGTAATTTCCACGGCTACAAAATTGAGCTTTACAAGTGCTACCTCACTCGGCTGTACTTAAACACTATTCTGTCGGTTAAACAAATGTTAAATCCACTGTCATGACTACTGTAAATGGTCCAAACGTGGCCAGTAAACTAATAAAATGCCTACATTGGTAGATTCTTTCTTTTTCCGAGCAGAAATCACGGTTACAAAATAGGAATTCCACATAAGGCCAGAATTGAGGGACAAGAAAAAAAGTGTATTTTAGTTACTTTTTATTACTAAACTGTTATTAAATTGTTGCTCGTTTTAAAAAGGGTTCTATAATAATCATTTTAGTGCTAAAACATAAACTAGGAAACTAATATATAATATCCAAGAAAATCTTTGCTGAATGTTGCTGCGTTACTATGGGACAGGTCAAAATTGGGGTCTTTTGGAGCTATTTTATTTATTATCATATATTTATAATAGATATTTTAAATAAATTTAACTGTCTTTTTACCATGAAATATGACGGGATTTTGAATCAACAGGTATATCTACTTAAAATTATTGCATCTCTCCAAAATTCATCTTTAAAATCATGGGACAGGTCAAATTAGCTTGGGACCTCTAAATGTGAAATTGCCCATGTATTATAAATATAAACCTTCCTCTTGAATCACTCTATCTATTTAAAAAAACCGCATCAAAATCCGTTGCGTAGCTTTAAAAATCTAAGCATACATAGGGACAGACAGCGGGAAGCGACTTTGTTTTAGTAGTGATAGTGATGTTTGGTATTATTTTCTGGCAGCACTAACTTTCATTCATTGGCCTCGTTTTGTCATTGTCTGATGTTTACCACAGCTGTATGATTTGTCTCTTTTGTACATTAGTACTACAAATAATTTACGGTTACTCCCACAAATTGTGATTATTTGTGATATAGTAAGATTGGGGGTTGTTTTCGCAATTTTGGGGAAAAATCGTTCTTGGGGAAATTTTGAGGTAATGTTTGGGGAAAGGAAAATTCACAGTGATAAGGTGGTTACACACCGGCGAGGCGTGGCGTGGATGGGCCGAGCGAGAATTGAAATTTGTATAGCAAAATTTCAATTCACGTCACGCCCATCTTTGGTGTTTAAGGTCTGGATGTGCGAGGCGAGAATTGAAATATTTGTTGGTACAACATTAAACTTTATTGCTGCATGAATAGAGTATTTATTACATTGCGAAACGGATACAAAAATCTCACACTGGCCCGCCCGGTCTCGCTCTGTCACGCTCGGCCACGCCACGCTCGGCCGCGCTCTGCCACGCCACGCCCGGCCGCGCTCTGCCACGCTCTACCTCGCGATTTCTCGCGCCGACATAGAACAAAAAGAACTTTATTGCTGCATGAATAGAGTATTTATTTGACAAAATTAGTAAAGGAACGTGGCGACAGGTATCACGCTCACTTACTACTTCCTCTGTATTTTATGTTCCGTAGCACCTACCCGCGATGTACATCGCAGACCGGCGCCGGCCAGCGCGTGCCGGCGCGAGCCAGCGCCGGCCAGCGCGTGCCGGCGCGAGCCAGCGCCGGTCGCCGCGTGCTCGCGATGTACATCTTTTGGTGTGAAAGCGTCAGCGAGATTTCAATTCACGCCCATCCAATCCAATCCACGCCTCGCCGGTGGGAAACCACCTTAATAGTTAATAAAATGTATGTAGGAAAATAATCGAGGGTATGAATGAAGACGAAGTATCGGAAGTTTTAAATATCATCGTTTTAAATTCGATTACCTTGGATTGCCAAGATAAGGGACCTGCGTCCCTTAGTTCATTAACCTACCTACTTAATATATGTATAAAATTGAACTTTCATTAATTGGCCTAGTTTTGTCTTTGTCTGATGCTTATCACAGCTGTATAATTTGTCTCTTTTTTAAAGTAGTGTGTACAAATAGTTTACGGTTACTCCCACAAATTGTGCTGTAGCAAGATCGGGGTTTGGTTTCGTAATTTTGGGAAAAAATAGTTTTTGGAAAAAATTATTAAGGAAAGGAAAATACACAGAAATTGTACTAGTTTATCTATTAAAATGGGAAAATAATCGAGGTTTGAATGAAGACGAAGTGTCGGAAGTTTTTAAATATCATCGTTTTAATTAAAATTGTATTGGATAATCCAAGGTCCTGCGTCCCTTAGTTCATTAACCTACCTAATTCCTTCCGTACTAAACATATAAAATTGAAACATTGTTTTTTTGTTTAATAACGAATGTCTTATAAGATTATATAAAAAAAATATTTAGAACACAATTTGAATTTAAAAATGATATACATAAAAAAAAATGAAAAATTAGTGTTTCATTTGAATTTTATTTTAGTACAATTTTAGTATAATTCTGCATGTATTCTAGTATTTTTTAGTACTGAAACATTGTTTTTTAGTTGATTACCTATTTTAAAAAAGGTCACACTGCTCAGATCGCCATCCCTAAGGTTTGGCGGGAAAATTCGCAAGATCGTGTTGTGGATTTTTTATTATTTTCCAAAATTTGTGTTTCTTCGAGTGTTAATGTGTAACAATGGTGGATTATTAAATGTTAAGTGCTCGTTAACGTGTACAAGTGTGGATAAATGGTACAAAGTTGAAAAACATGACTTTCGTATTATCTTATCATCCCCTCAGAAACCTAGTAAAGTTTCCATCACTTTACTAGGATACAAGTATAATATGTTCAATGATTACGACTGAAGGACATGTATCCATGGTCATGAATAAAAAAATAAAAAAAATCAAAAAAAATCGCCATCCCTAATTCTGTCAATGTCAATTTGAAATTTATCTAAAAGTTGTTGTTGTTGAATTGCTTTTTAGTTTCCTGCAAGTTGTTACAGCGATATTTTAAACAAATTTCAGGTAACCAAACTCAGATAAGTTGTCAAAATGAACGCACCACCAACATTTGAATCATTCCTTCTGTATGATGGAGAGAAAAAGTAAGTATTTAAGCCTCTACGCTAAACTTTAACTATCATAATGTTTACTTGATATCGATGTCTTGAATGTTTTAAATCTCAAACACTGCTTTATCCTTTAGGGTCCAAAAAGAGGAAGATACTAAAGTGACCAATGCAGCTATATTTACCGTGAACAAGGAAGATCACACACTCGGGAACATGATAAGGCAGTATGTAATTTTTCCTTAACCTGCTAAAGTTTATCAGACTTTTAATGTTTGTATTGATTTTCATGAATGTATGACTTACAGTCAGCTGCTGAAGGACCCAAAGGTTCTATTTGCTGGTTACAAGGTGCCTCATCCTTTGGAGCACAAGTTTATGCTGCGCATCCAAACTACTTCAGACTACACTCCTCAAGAGGCTTTCATGAATGCTATCACTGACTTAACCTCTGAACTGTCACTGTTTGAAGAAAGATTTAAGGTACCTTTCACACATTTTCACTTTAACAGTTTTTTATTATTATTTATTTATGCAAAAAATTATATTGTGATAGCCTAGTGGTTGAACGCTTGCCTTCCATGCAGGAGGGTGCGAGTTCGATCCCGGCCCGCACCTCTGACTTTTCGGATTCTTGTGCGGATCAGAATTTGATTATCACTTGCTTTAACGGTGAAGGAAAACATCGTGAGGAAACCTGTACACCTGAGAGTGCTGCATACAGTTCTCGATGGTGTGTGTAGTCCGCCAACCCGCACTAGGCCAGCGTGTATGACTGAGGCCTTAGCCTTCTCATACTGAGAAGAGGCTCGTGCCCAGCAGTGGGACAGTAATGGGCTGATTATGTTATGTTTATGCAAAAAATTACAACTCTGATGACATAAGTCATCAAGTTGTAGTGAGTTTAGGTGAGTTGTAATTTAGTGAATAATCACTAACACCTTAAACATCTATATTTGTTGAAACACACATTGGGAGCCTCTGCCACCGAACTAGGTATTAGAAAGTTCCTAGCTATTTTATTTATTTATTTAAAAGAAAGAAAAATTATTTATTGCCACAAGACGACATGCGGTAGGTGCACATAAAAAATACTTAATTAGGTACATTTCTTGAATAATTTTATCAATGTATGATACCTACTCTGCATGTCGTATTTACTTAATTAAAACTGCTGTATGGCAATTACAAAAATGAAAAAGGTATTTAAAAGGTTCGTGTTCTAATGGCGGCTGTACACACTCGCCGAGACAGGCCGAGAGCGAGTGTGTACACGGTGTCTCGTCTTATCTGGCTCTCTCGCTCCTCGCCTCAGTCGGTCTCGGCCACTTGTCGATTTTTAGCACCCGAGTCAAAGGATCTCGTTGTTTCTCACGAGGAAAACGAATGCCAGCGTGTACACACTTGTTCGTTTAGTTTCTCGATGACTGTTTGTGTGCAGACGTGTTTTGCCATGTGGTCTAATGAGCGTGAATTACAATTTTTGGAGTACTATCAAATGGAATCAATATTATGGGATACTAAGCATGGCTTTAGAATTTTCTTTCTATGGTAAATAGATACAAAATTATAATAGCTCACAGCACAAAGACAAACAGCAGCAGCGGTTTCGACTTCCATTGCCACGGGAGTTATCATCATCATCATCATCATTTCAGCCGAAAGACGTCCACTGCTGGACATAGGCCTCCCCCAAGTATCGCCACAACGACCGGTCCTGCGCCTTCCGCATCCAGCAGATTCCCGCGACCTTCACCAGGTCGTCGGTCCACCTTGTGAGCCTACCCACGCTGCGCCTTCCAGTACGCGGTCGCCACTGCCACTTAAGCTTGGCAATTCTTCGGGCTATGTCCATCACTTTCGTTCTCCTGCGAATCTCCTCATTTCTGATTCGATCACGCAAGGACACTCCGAGCATAGCCCTCTCCATTGACCTTTGAGTGACTTTGAGCCTTCTTATCAGGCCCATTGTGAGCAGCCAGGGGAGTATTCAGTACAAATGAAAAAATTTGTGTGTACAGGTATGGCGTCTGGCACGAATCGGCCGAGACTCTCGGCAAGACGTTCTCGGCAAGTGTGTACAGCGGCCATAACATAGTAAACAAAGTGGTTTTTTTTTCTAGCATGTGCTAAACAAGATAAAATGCACAACTTTTAATAATTTTCAAACAGTGCATAAAATGTAGATGAATTTAGATGTCAAATTTTATGCAAGTAGCTGATGCCTGTGGCTTTGCTTTAATGTTCAATGTTTGCTGTTTTGATAAAAAGTATCATATGTTCCAGACACAATCAAAATTCCATTATGTCTGACGTAGATCGATATTCCGCATACGAGGGGCTAATCCAGGACATGGTCTATCTGTGTGCAAAATTTCATTCAAATTAGTTTAGCCATTTCAGAGTGACTGAAGGACAAACAAACATCCATACTGTCGCTTATTAAATTAAATTAAAAATTGTTTATTCTCGCCACTAAAGATTACAATTTTATGTCTGATACACATTACATGATATAATATTAGTGGGATGTATTAAATAAATTTTATTTTATAAGAAATTTCTTTGTTCCAGGAAGCCATAAAAGAGAAGAAAGAGGGATTAGACTAAATATTATCTTACTAGTGTTAATAAGGTTATGTATAAGTAATATTTTAATGAAATTATTAAAAAATATCAGATCTTCTAAACTTTTTCATCGCTTTCGTAAATTACCTTTTACAAGCATGTCTAATCCTTTTAGGGTGCAAAAACACAACCTTAGTATAAAAAAAAAACCAAAAATCATGTGGGTAAATAATAGATTAGGATTAGGTTTTGCACCATTTCATACAGAACAAATTAAACCACGCGAAAATTTTGAATTAAAATTCTCAAAATATTTCTTTTTTCGACTGAAATTTATAGGAAAACTGTCCTACTTATATTTGTTTTTATTTTTATCAAAACTGCAACACCACTCGGCCAAATTTATAACTGCAACATACATTATAAGCACCTTAACTTACATATTTAAAAATACCCATACTATTTACGTAAGAAATAACCTAAAGCGCTCTGTAAAAGGATATCACGATTTCGCAAAAAAAAAACATGGAATCTTCTTGGCCTTTTTCCTAAAAATACTATATTTTCTTTCAGTATACTATATTTTTCATGCCTTGTCCTGAAAGATACTGTTTTCCTGAAAAAATAAGTTGGCAACCCTACCCACACCGGTGTTCACAAATGTTTACAAACATTTAGAAACATCTGCTGGTGGATGCACAAATATTCGTGTCCTGTGGGAATCGAACCCACGACCTCGTGATCAGCAGTCCGACACTCGAACCACTAGACCACAGACGTCGTCGTAGTATGTTTCTAAATGTTGACAAAAGTTGGTGAACACCGGTTTGAGAGCACCTTAATGCTGCAGACTGATAGCTAGACATGTCCTCTGGCTTTAACCAGGGTATACAACATGTTATTAAATAACTGAAAACCTCTTAAGGGGTCATTGTACTCATGAACATCAGTGTTCCCTACATTTTGTCGATTTATGTGAACACAAATGTAGGAAACAGCTGTTATTTTTTTCGCGAGATCAGTGTGTTTTCAGTTATTTCAATAACAAGTTTTTGGTGATGATTTAAGACGATGCTTTGATTTGGATAGCCTCATTCCTTGGGTTTCTAATTTAATGGCTTCATTGTTGTTTAGAACTTTTAAAAACATATGCTGCCTGCGCCCCCTGCGCCGACCCCAAATACGTGGGACACTCAGAAAGTTTTGCGAAACTAAAAAAAATTGTTCTATACGTACATATATTTTTATCAAATCTTTTCAAAGTACTTTCCACCAGCCTCTATACAAAGATTCATGCGCCTAAACCAGTTTTCAAAACACTTTTTCCAGTCCGCCGCAGACACCTCGTTTACAGCCTGCTCGAACGCAGCCAGCGCATCTTCCGGCGACGAAAATTGTATCCCTTTGAGCTGATTTTTTATTTTTGGGAATAAAAAGAAGTCACGGTGCTAGATCAGGGCTGTAAGGAGGGTGACCCAGGAGTTTGACTGGCGTGCTGTCCAGGAAGTCCCTCGTTTTGAGTGCGGTGTGCGCAGGTGCATTGTCGTGGTGGAGCAGTAGCCCGCGGAGCCCTGTGTTTGGTCGCTTGTTGCTTATAACAGAGAAAACTTCTGGCAAACATTTGGTAGTATACCATTCGGCATTAATGCTTCTTTGATCCCGTAAGGGAATTGATACCAAGTGGCCAGTCAAATTAAAAAAGCTAGCGATCAAAATCTTACCCCCGCTTCTAGATCGCTTCACTTTGGTAGGCGTTGGCTCATTTTGAAACACCCAAACAGTCGACTGGCGCTTGGTTTCTGGGTCGTATTGATAAATCCAGGACTCATCACCTGTAACGATGTCGTAAACACGCCGAGACGAGCCTGCTTCAAATTTGTTAAGCATATCACGGCACCATTCCACCCGGGCCTGCTTCTGAGCATCGGTGAGGTTGTGCGGCACCCAGCGTGATACTATCCTCCTCACGCGAAGATGGCTGTGTAGAATCTCGTGAACGCTTCCCGATCCAATCTTCAATATGTGTTGAATCTCCTGATATGTAATTCGCCTATTGTCTTGGATTAAATTTTTCACTGCTAGCACGTTTTCTTCGGTAACAGCCGTCAAAGGGCGACCGCTTCTTTCGTCATCCCCCAAAGTTGGTCGACCACGCTTGAATTCGTTATACCAACGATACACGGTTGCCTTGGAAGGGCCTTCATCCATGAATGCCATTTGAAGTCTATCGTACGATTCATCCGGTTTCAGGCGACACTTGAAATCGTATAAAATCATAGCTCTAAAATGTTCCCGGCGCAGATCCATATTTCAGTGAGACACAATACTTTGAATTAACTCGCAAAAAATGTGGAGGGAAATTTTGAAATTGGAACTTACTTATTTTTACTTATAAATAATCATATTTTCGAAAAACATTATAACTGGCCAGTCTCCCATATATAAAAACTTTTTTTCGCAATACTTTCTGAGGGGCCTGGTACATTGGAATAAGGGCAGGATGATGATATTAATCAACATTACATATACACACATAACATCACGCCTGTATTCCCCGAAGGGATGGGCAGAAGTGTATAGGACACCCAACGACCATACAGCCCAATAGATGCCTAATGTTGACTATAATGCGAACAATAAATTCTGCATTCATTCAAATTGGGTAATGACTGACGCGGCAGTTTTAACGGATCATGTAAGTGGTCCAAACTGATTTGACGATTTCAAGTGGCGAACAGTGGCGACATACATTAGTGAAATTTCATAGATGTGTTATGCTGCTATTGAGAATTTCCTAGTGAAAAAACCCAATAATACTACCTGACCCGGGAATCGAACCGCCCACTCTGCAGTCGTGATTCAACATTTACTAAACATTTATATAATTGCAGTAGTATTGTTCCAGTAGCTTGCATCTAAAGAAAGGAGGTAATATAAAACAAACAAAATAATTCAATTTAATTTATTGTTATAAAACTGTTATATTTTGGTGTTCAATTAATTATTTTAAAAATAAATTAAAATAGGTTGAAATAGAGTTATTTTAGAATCATGATTGTGATGTAAGACCAATTTGTGCCATAAAATATCATTTCTCAATATGCATTATAACCAGATAACGCATATGAAAAATTGATAACCATTCACCTAAATATGAAAAATAATATAACATGCAATGATTCTCTTAGTAATAAAAAGATCAAGAGTACTTATTTACAAACATTTTCCTATTATATAAACTATTAAACAAGTGATACCATGTCAATGGTAAACAATAATAAATAATAGCCAACTAAAACGAGTAACAACAATAACGGTAACATTAAAACTAGTCCGTCAGTAAATAGGCAAATCAGAAGGTTTCCTCTTCATCACAGTTCTCCGTTGCGTGGCCAAATACTGAAACAAAAGAGATTTGAAAAAACCGGCCAAGAGCATGTCGGGCCATGCTTAGTATTATAGGGTTCCTTAAGTAGGTGTAATTACAAACGAATCAAATAGAATATTAATCATGGCTATTTTAGTTTTTGCAATAATCGGCAGCATTCGCGACTCAGAGCGTGTTGTTAGTAGCGCCATCTAGCGATAAATTCAAGAAGCCAAATTTAAGAAGTGTTTCATTTTAAAGTTTCTTTTTGTGATTTTTTCAAATAGAAAGTAGCTAAAAGAGTATTATTTGCTAAGACCATTTTTCTCTAAGGTCAATGACCTTTGAACTAGGACGTTTTAAGTATTTTTCAGTTTTCTCTCTATAACTCAAAAAATTATAATCACATTATACTCGAAATAATTTTAAAAGAGAGTTTTCACAAAGGTCTATCAATGTGGAAGATTATAAGTTTCTACGTTGCATAGTTTAGACATGGCATGGGGGGGACACATTGCAATTATTATTATTATACTTTATTGTACACACAAATACACATTAATATTACAATAGGAAAGCTTATGTACATCGGCGAGCTTAACTCAAAAATGAGTTTGCAATCCACTTTGGCGGGCTATATTTCGCAGATGCTACACCTGATAAAAAAGTGGTGTATCAAACATTACCTTCATTTTAGTAGACCTATTCAATGATACCCCACACGAGGAGGTGCAGCGAAAAAATTTTTTGCATCCCCATTTCATATGTATGGACGCCACCCCTAAAATACGTAAAAACGATTTTTTTATTCTTTTAAAATTGAGATCTATATGTAGACTATTTTTTAACAAAATTTCATTCACTTATGTTTATAATTGTAGAAGTTATTAAGCTGTAAAGGATTAGGACAGGCGGACAGACGGACAGACGGACGGACATGACGAAACTATAAGGGTTCCTTGTAGGACTTCGGAACCCTAAAAAAAGAAGTTGTTTATTTTTATGATACTTATTTTTTTCACACACTCGGAAATTAAAGATAATGAATTCCTTTCCCACTCGCTTGCCGAAAACGACGCAATCGACCGCAGAGGGTCGAAAAACAAGACTACGATGCGACGTCGCATCGCAGAAATCTAAGACTTCGCATGACGCTTCGGAAAAACTTGCGACATGATTCGCATTGTATATTTCGCGCATTCCTGCGATGGTTACCCGAACTATGAATGCCAGCAAAGAGCAAAGACGCCTTGCCGCACGAAATCGCATAGTGCCGATTCGCAGTTTCGTGTTTTGGCCCGACACTGTTTTCTCCCAGTCTCGATCCTCGAACTGTAGTCTTCGGGAGACTATGTTTGTGTTTCCCGATAAAAAATAAAAATAAACTGCTGGTCTTTAAGGAGACGAGTGTATAGGTTTTTGTCGGGCAAGCGTGCACCATCGACGATAGTTCATCGTCGACCACACGATCGTGGGGTAGCGGTTAAACGCAAGCCCATTTTAGAAAAAAAATGTCAATTTTACACCGTCTTCGGCGGCGGAAGTCGGCCTGGTGTAAATGAGCCATAAGGCAGTGAGTGCAGGCAATTGATTTGCCTTCAGGCACTGATTTCCAGTTGCAAAATCATTTTTTTTAACTATAAAAGTTCCTAAAATAACATTTAGGTAATTGAGTGGTAAATGCAGCGAGAATTAAACCTTGAATGGTGATGAATTACGAGCTGGCCAGTTCCGAAACTATTCTATATATTCGCACAAATAAATATCGGGTCCGAAGCGCGTGCCAATAGGAGCAAGCTTGGGTGCGCTCCTATTGGCTCGCGCAGCGACACGTCCGCGCGTCGCATTTCCCGAACCAATCGCGATCGCGTTGTCTAGTCGAAAATTGGTGGAATAGGGAAGGTGACTATTTTTTTTTAATGAGTTTTTATTAGAAATCTCGAAACTTTTTCAAGAAAAATAAGCAACAGTGAAAGAACTAATAAATTATTTAATAAAATGTCCAAGTTATAAGCGATTTAAATCTCTTCACTAGACAGAGAAAGCACTATTGAATAATGACGTCATTGTACAAACCTTCATAGTAACTTGACATTTCTCTGAACAATGTCCGTTTCGCACGACAAGGACAGAAAATGCCCCTTCCAAAAACATAAAAAGCGTGTATCTCTCCCATTTTTTATGGATTTTGTTTATACTTTCCACAATGTTGTCCTTTCTGTACTTTCTTTTAAATAATATAAAAATTTTGGTAATTTTTGACTGTAGTCAACTACCGGATTATTGATTTCAAACAAAGCAGAGATCGTGCGAGTGATTAGTGCGAGTTTGACGCTTACCAGATACTCGGTCGAATGCGTCGACTTCAATTCATAAAGTACTTAGTAGTGCCTCTGGCGGAAACGAGGAGGAACTCCTAATTTATAAATGAAAGTCCACGCATTTAATCGAGTATGCGGTACAAAACGTGTTAAATAACTCTGCTGCTGTGAAAACAGCAACAAGTGGCTGCAGGCAGGCAGTAGTCAATTTTGCAACCAAATCAGTACTAAGTAGTAGCCCGGTAATGGCGCCAAGACTGATAGGTAGTTCATCTGGAGCGGCAAGATGGCGGCGAATGCATGCATCTCGCTATCTCAGTTGTTCGTTAATGTTCGATGCATCCTTATGTCCTGGAGCAGCTATACTCAACCTGCGGCCCGCGGGCCGCATGTGGCCCGCTGGGCCTTTGTTATTGGCCCATCTGAAGTTACAAATTTTTGAAGAAACAAAGATTATCTCAGAGTTGGCTTCCGTTTTAAATTGTAATTACTCAGAGTTGTTTGATGAGTTCATCGATTTTAAAAACGATACCAATTTAGAAGTTCTGTTTAAAGAAAAAAGGGAAAACAGATAATATGTGGAGTTTTGGAGTATTGTTCCCCAAAAATATAAAAGCGTCCAAAGATGTGCTCAAATCCTACTAACATTCTTTGGGTCTACGAATAGTGTGCGAATTGTCTTTTTCAAAAATGAAATAAATAAAGAACTTTTACAGAAACAAACTTACATATTCTCATCTGAATGATGTTATAAGGATAGCATGTAGCGACAAGCCAGATCTTGATAAAGTTTTGAAAAAGTGTTCACAGTATCAAAAATCGCATTAAAACATGTAAACATCTTAGTTAAAACTTCTTTTTTCATTAATAAAGTAGCTACATCGTTAACTTGGAATTACGTTTTGATGAAGACCTAAATAATTTTTGCTTGCGGCCTTCGACACCATGACTGAAACGTGTTTGTGGCCCCTATAAAAAAAGGTTGAGTATGGCTGTCCTGGAGCCTTACTGCCGACTGGTTCGAGCTCTGAACCAAATCGAGCTAATGTCAATTCCTAGAGAAATACAGTACGAATTCACAATAACTCAAATTCAAATTCGATTAATACAGAACTCTTATTACGCCACTGTACCTGCTCTGACCTTCGCAAAGCCTGGTTTCAGAAGGGCACAGTTATATTACGCGTATTGTGTCATCTCGCACTAGGCACTCTGGGGCCTTACTA
Source organism: Asteroscopus sphinx (assembly GCA_949699075.1). Lineage (NCBI taxonomy): Eukaryota > Metazoa > Arthropoda > Insecta > Lepidoptera > Noctuidae > Asteroscopus > Asteroscopus sphinx. The sequence continues at coordinate 23,364,100 of OX453005.1, read as the reverse complement.
CCGACTGGATCGAGTGCTGTATCAATCGAATTTGAATTTTCACTGCACCCCGATTCAGAACCACACGATAACCAGTTGTCGACCGATTCAGTTTGTTATCTCTTTTTCCTTCGTTGCGTGAATCATAAGACGAAACGAGATAACAAACCGATCCGGTCGACAACTGGCTATCGTGTGGTTCTGAATCGCGTAGCTGATGTGATTATGTCTCTAGGCTCGAAGCACAGAATATCTAATAGTACTAACGTACAGAACGGACACTCACCACCCCCCGCCAATTAAATTTGATTTATTTATTGTGAATAAAAAAATATTTATTTAAAATTATTAATTGAACTGTAAGATTGCAATGGATGCAAATCCCCAGCCGCTATACAAGCACTCCATCTCTGAGTACTACTGAGAAGCGCTTGGAACCCAGTTGGCACTACGAGCGGCGAACATCCCTAACCTACACGTGTGTGTGCGTTCCTATCAGACGTAATCTTGTGCATGGTATAATAAGATGTTTCACCAGGTAATCTCTTCCTGCGATGACAGCGCGATGCCTCCAAGCTACGTCACGATCAGTGTTGCCATTGATTGATATCTTCAATATATTTAAGGAGATTTTTGTTCATAATGAATATAAAATAAATTCCCAACTATTTGTTATCTCGTGTTATTCATCTAATTAGTTATTAAAATAAACTGTATAAAATTACTAGTTCAAAAGTGATTATTTATAGAAACAAGTAAATGAAAAATGCATTTTGCTCGGGTAATTTATTTACACGAAATGGCAGCACATCAAATTGACAAGTGTCACACTAACAGCCCGCTATTGGCTCCACAGCCGATGACGTAGTACGGAGGCAATCACGTGACCTAGCTGTCACGGGAAGAGACTACCTGGTGAAACATCTTATTATACCATGCTCATGATCACACCTCGGCCACTCAATACAATATAAACGCTAGCACCACCTACATACACACGATTACGTCTTACCCTACTCCCTCCGTGTGGTGCCGGACGTAAAGAATTGCACCACTCTATACCTTCTCATAGGTGTCGTAAAATGCGACTAAGGGATTCACCAGAGGATGGGCAGCAGCGTTCTCTGAGTATTTAACCAACCAATCACGTGACCTAGCTGTCACGGGATGAGAGTACCTGGTGAAACATCTTATTATAAAAAAATATATTAAAAAAACCGGCCAAGAGCATGTCGGGGCAAGCTCAGTATTATAGGGTTCCTTAAGTAGGGTCTAATTACAAACGAATCAAATCGAATATTAATCATTGCTATTTTTTAGTTTTTGCAAACAGCGCCACCTAGCGCTAAATTTAAGAAGCTAAATTTATGAAGTTTGTCATATCAATATAAACAATGTTTCTTTTTGTGATTTTTTTAAATAAAAAGTAAGTAAAGGAGCATTATTTGCCAAGATCATTTTTCTCTAAGGTCAATGACTTATGAACTAGGACTCTTGTCTTAAGTATTTTTCAGTTTTCTCACCTTTACTCAAAAGTTTATAATCACATTATACTCAAAATAATTTTAAAAGAAAGTTTTTATAAAGGTCTATCAATGTGGAAGACTATAAGTTGCTACGTTGCATAGTTTAGAAATGGCAGGGGGGGGGGGAAACATTGCAAGCCACTTTTGCGAACTGTATTTCGCAGATGGTATACCTGATAAAAAAGTTATGTACGAAACATTACCTTCATTTTAGTAGACCTATTCAATGGGGTCAAATCCCACACGAGGGGGTGCAGCAAAAAAAATATTTTCATCCCCATTTCACATGTATGGGCGCCACCCCTAAAATACGTTATCAAGATTTTTTTATTCTTTTAAAATTGAGATATATATCTAAACCATTTAAAAAAAAAAAACATTTACTTATGTTTATAACTGTAGAAGTTATTAAGCTGTAAAGGATTAGGACAGACGGACGGACATGACGAAACTATAAGGGTTCCTTGTAGGACTACGGAACCCTAAAAATGGGGCTTTTTTTTTTTGTCCCAAACTAAGCAGAGCTTGTGGTATGGGTACTAGACAATGGCTATAATACTTATATACTTATTTTTGTAAATACATACTTATAATACATAAGAAACAACCAGACCAACACAAACACTCATACCATGTATCTATCTGTCTGCTCGAAGGGTAAATGTTCATAATCTCAGCCGACAAACGTCCACTACTGGACAAAGGCCTCCCCCAAAGGGGGGGATATGCCATAATCGCCACGCTTGGCAGGCGGGTTGGCGATCGCAGTTGGTTGTTTAAATACTCAGAGAACGCTGCTGCCCATCCTCTGGTGAATCCCTTAGTCGCCTTTTACGACACCCATGTGAAGAAAGAGGGTGGTGCAATTCTTTACGTCCGGCACCACACGGACGGAGGGTAAATGTTACCTTCACAAATATCGCAGTAGGGTCGCGGCGGCGGCGCGGCGCGGCGGCTGGCGGGCGGCGCGGCGGGCTCGGCCGCCTGCTTCGGACACTCGTCCGTGTCGTGCGCGTCGAACACGTCGCAGATGTCGCAGAACAGCCGCGGCGCCACCGCGCGCACCTTGCGACCGTTACTGTGTAACAGACGAAACATGCTATTTAAATAACTGAAAACCTCTTAAAGGGAATGTAGCAGCCAAGTGGCGCCCCCATCAGTAAAAAATATATTACTCGCTGAATACATCATTTATCGAATATTCGTTTTTAATAATTGAAGTACAGATCATCATCATCATTTCAGCCGAAAGACGTCCACTGCTGGACATAGGCCTCCCCCCAAAAAGGGGGGAATATGCCATTATCGCCACGCTTGGCAGGTGGGTTGGCGATCGCAGTTGGTTGATTAAATACTCAGAGAACGCTGCTGCCCATCCTCTGGTGAATCCCTTAGTCGCCTTTTACGACACCCATGAGAAGATATAGGGTGGTGTAATTCTTTACGCCCGGCACCACACGGAAGTACAGGTACTGTAGTTTAATCAGAAACTATTTAACTCTGTAAAAGTACATTACTGTCGAGGCCTGAAATGAAGCAATTTACGGCCGAGTAATATTGGAAGTACGAGACGAAGCCGAGTACTTCCCAAGTGAAACGAGGCCGTTAATTGCTATTTCGGCCGAGAATTGTATAGTACTTTTCTCTCATTTGCGAGGAAACAATACACAAATTAATTCAACAGTACCTATATAATTTTCATTCACGCCAATTCGCCCGCACGCGGTTCTTGTTCTATTTTCAAAGTTTTGTAAAAAGAAAATGCGCTTTAAGCCTTTTTTTAATGATAAATATTTTGTACCTAAAAACACCTAATTTAACTTAAAAACCTTGGTACCATAATTTAAAAAATAATAAAAACTATCCAGCAATTTGTATTAACCGGCCTGTTATTTCGTTGCGTACTGAAAAGTGCCGATTGTTGTTTTCTTTATTTTGAATAATGAATCAATTTCCGAGCAAGTGGGAGAAAAATATAGTTTGTAGATAGAAAAAATGCCAAAAGTCGCCGTTTTTCGCATTTTTTCTATTTACAACTACAGCGAAATATAATTTACAGAGTAATTTTGAACGCCGCAGAATGAGAGAGAGCGTGAAGGAAAATACGAGGCTTGCCGGGAAGGAGTAGTGCGGCATGAAGTTGACGCCACTCCGAATGAAAGTGCATATAAGCGAAAAAAATACATTACTTCGATAAAATGGCTCAGTAAAATTATTTCAAAATAATAAAACAATATTTAGGTAAAATAACGCATCAAAATACCAATAAATGTGGAATATATTTAGGAAACTGTTTGAAAATAAACAGTTTCAGAGGTATGTTTGGAATTTTTTATGATCGAGTTAAATAAGTAGTAGCATTCATGTTTTGGACTCAATAATATTGTCACGTCTATCCTTGAGTAACATGTATTTTAATTTCAGTACCATAGAGTGAGTAGTTTTTGAGCGGGCTTCGCATTAGTTTGTTGACTTACGGGCTTCGGCCTCTTAAACTACAGTACCTGTACTTCAATCGTTAAAAACTAATTTTCTATAAATGATGTATTCAGCGAGGAATAATTTTTTACTGATGGGGGCGCCACTTGGCTGCTACATTCCCCTTAACGGGTCATTGTACTCATCAGTATGAACAACGTTTACTATGGTATGGAACCAACCATGAAATCGCGAAAATAAATAAGCAGTTCCCTACATTTTGTCGATTTATGTAAACACAAATGTAGGGAACGGCAGTTTTTTTTCGCAATTTTAGAGTTGGTCCCATAGTAAAAGTTGTTCATTCTGATGAGTACAATGACCCTTAAAGGGTTTTCATTTATTTCAATAACACGTTGTATAATAAACAAGGAACTGTTTATTTAATCCGGCAGGTGACTACTTACGGCCAAAATTAATATCCAATCTATCCACGATTTGCCCTACTAGAGACTAACGGCCAAAATTAATATCCAATCTAACCACGCTTTACCCTACTTGAGATAGAAATTTGACATATTTTGTATGGAGCTTATGTCAAATTCCCATCTCTAGTAGGGCAAATCGTGGATAGATTGGATATTAATTTTGGCCGTTAGAGACAGGAATTTGACATAAGCTCCATACAAGATATGTCAAGTTCCTATCTCTAGTAGGGTAAATCGTGGATAGATTGGATATTAATTTTGGCCGTTATACGCTAGCACTTGGTATATTTGTCCAAAGACTCATCCCCCTCCCTTGTCACACGAATAGATAGAATGGTTGTATTACAACCGTTGTAATCACAATTTTACTTGCGATTCATGCGTGGCAACTTTCCGATCAAACTACGCCTTACATTTTGATGTCATTATTGTTTAAATATTAATTTTAATCAAATGTACTTTACAGCTTTTGTTTCTGCAGTTAGAAACAGCACAATAAGGAATTTTTGCGGGTTTTTGTTACAGTATTTATAGAAACAAGTATATATATGTAGGTATATTTATTAGTATTACTTGACACACTGTGTCTACATCTCTTTGCTTCAAATTTTCCTCTCGCAGGTCTGCTGGAAGAAATTTCTTATAGAAATAAGCAGTGCCTTTGTACTATACATTTCTCTGTATTTTATTATTATTTCTCTGTGTGTGCATAAATTTAATAAATAAAAATAAATATACAAGTCATAAGGCGCTGAGAAAGGCTTTGAAATATCCTCCACTATATTGCATGGTGCTGCCAGGCGCGCCCTGTCCACATGGCCATTCTATCTATTTCTGTGGTTGACCCCCTCCCACCCTTTAACGTGTGACGTTATTTATGGATGGCCCCTTAGGAGTGGAGTCAGGTTAACTTACAAGAGAAGTGGTTCACTGGCGACCGGAGCAGCTTCGAGCGCCTGCACTCTTGCCATCAGCTGCTCGTTCTTGCGCTGCATGTCCACTATGACCGAGTTCAGGAAGCTCACTTGGCCGTCAATCATCTCCTTATCGTCCGTCATCCTGTGAAAATTATTATGAAAATATCTTCAAGTGGTCTTTACATACCAATATGTAGAGATTGGTAGAGATCGACTAATCAAAAAATGCATGCCCCTCCACCTAACTTGTCATACGATGGTAATATTATTCTATCTACGACAAATTCACGACTTCAAAAGCGCGACTGCTGAGCGTGGGGTCCGGGGTTCGATTCCAGGGTCGGGCAAAGTGTTATTGGGTTTTTTTCATTAGGAAATTCTCAGTAGCAGCCCGGAGTCTGGTTTTGTGCCCGGTTAATGGCAATAGGCTCGCCCCTTATTACATGGGACTATAACATAACTGGCGAAATGTGGGTGTACTATTACACCTCTGCCTACCGAAATACAGGCGTTATGTTATGTTACGACAAATTCAGTGGATTGTGCATTTTTAGATTAGACGATCTCCATTAATAAATATGTAAAGTTATAAAAAAAATTCTTTCCCAAAGTAGATTTGAGCGAGAATATCATTATTTACATGAAGCAAATTAAAAAACGCGCTCCTTAAACAAAAAATACTAGTATTTATCTACTTAACAGAAATGATGTTGGATAAAATATGGACGGCAATTTTTTTTTATACTTACCTAATTATTTTGGACGATAATGAACAATAATTTGGAGATTTGGTATACCTAGTCAAAAGCATAGATAATATAATACTACACAAGTTGTCAAAAGTATAAAGCACAGTCGACCGTAACTCTGTGGTTACTTGAATTAAGAATACCACACTTACTGCTTACGAAATAAAGACGCTGTCAAGGTCAAACTGTTACCACTGACGATCGGCTGTACCCTCGTTGTTGTGACTGACTTACTTTTCAGACGCAGAATCGCCTTGTCCTAATACACCCATAGCACTGTTGTCATTCTTATCCCGTATATCTTTACCCTTGACTGCGATCTCCTTTTGAAGAAGAAGCTTTTCCCGTTCCGCTATTTCTACTTTGGCCTTTTGGTTCTAAAAAGTACAGATAAAATTATACTGCGTTGATCTTGGACGAATAAAAAAAAAGCGGACGGAATCTCGCTAAACAAAAAGTGAAGCACCCATAGTAAGACGGCTCGCTTAAAAGTACGGGCTGGCACGCACACATTCACACCCATAGTAAGACAAAAAGCCGCGATTACGCTCAAATCTCATGTGACGGTAGTCACTGTCGTAGTGTCACAAATCACAAATAAAATAACAATATATTATATACTGAAATTATAGTGGGTTTAGGAAAAAACGACGTGCTTCAATCTTTGATTAGCGAGAGTCCGTCCGCAATTTCTATTCGTCCGAGGCGTTGATGAGATTACTATCGGATTCATAGAAGTCGAAATAATTAGGTAATAGAAATGTTATCTACCGTCTTTTAATACCGGGACGCGTGTCGCCGGTTTGCCGCTACCGACACACAAATACGCAATTACGCTCACCATGTTACTAGCATTCAATGCAAAATAAATTAAGCCAAAAAAAATCCGTTGTTAGATATGCTGCACAATACAATTTTAGTGATTCCGCGTCGAAAATAGCACTGATGATCAAGCAAACGGTTCGCACACTGGTGTCCTACGAGACACCTGCACGCAGCGACAAGTTAAATAAATAAAAAACATGTTTTGAGACATTTTACACATCACCATCTAGTCCCAAACCAAGCAGAGCTATGGGTACTAGACAATGGATATAATACTTAGATACTTTTTTTTTGTAAACACATTTAAACATAAGAAACACCCAGACCAACACAAACACTCATGTTCATCACACAAATATTTGTGTCCTGTGGGAATCGAACCCCGTGATCAGCAGTCCGACACTCGAACCACTAGACCACAGACGTCGTTCACACGACTTTACCATTTCTATTACCTTATTATTTAGATTTCTATGATCGGATTAAAGAAGAAATAAAGATAGATTATTTGGCACAAAACACTTAAATACACAGACACAATGGAGAAAAAAAATGAATGGGACCATAGATGCTGTGTGGCTAGCGACTTTGCCAAATAGGTCCTATTCAGCATAAATGCCAGTTAACTAGTGCCTGACGCTGGTTTTTGAGTGAACCTATATTTGATTTGATTTGAAGATTACTTCGCTTACCTTAACTTCTTCTTGTAATTTGCCTATCAAATCTTCTTTCAGTCTCAAGTCTTTGACTTTGTTTTCTATATCTGCTTTAAGATTTTTGACTAAAGTTTCGCTCTTAGCTACGGTTTCTGCGGACGACCGCTTAGCTGCTTGCAGTTCCACTGTTAATTTCTCTAACTGTTTATCTTTCTCTACGTCACTACTTTGCTGAACAGCTACTAAGTCCAATTTTTGTGTCAATTCTACTATTTTATGTTCGGCTTCTGTCAATTTTTGTTGCAATTGGTTTTGTTTCTCTATTTCTGCTGTCACTTTTTCTTTGGATTCTTTTAATTCTTTGTCATATTCGTTTAATGTATTTTTAAGGTCATGTCTTGTGCGTTTGCTTTCCTTCTTATATTCATCGAACTGCGCTTGCAATTGTTTGTTCAAATCTTCGTAGTTAACTTTCTGGGCTTCATTGATGTTGGTTAACTGTTTGATGTCTTGTTCAGATTTATCGACCTGTTTTTGTAATTCTGTTAGCTTTTCCTTAGACTGCTTGAGTTCTTCAAGTTCTTTGTCTTTGTCTACCATTTGAGTCTGCAACGTCTTAGTAGCAGTGTTAAGAGATTCTACTTCTGTTTTATAGGTTTCATTTAATTTCGTATTTTCAAGTTGGAGTTGAGTTACTAGTTGTTGTGTTTCGCTAGAACCTAACTGTAGGGCATCATTCAACTTAGTTAGCTGTGATTCTTTCTCTTGGATTATAATATCTTTGCTTGATATTTCTTGCGTTAGTTGAGCTGCATCTGCCTCTAGTTTAGTTAATTTTTGCGAATCAGTCTCACTTTTCTCGTTTTGAGATTTCAGTAAATTATCTTTTTCCTCTAAAGATTTCTTAAGGTCGTAATTAACACTCAAGTTTTCATTTAATTTATTAACGGTATCTTCGAAGTTTTTCGTTAAATTAGTTAATTCTGCCAATGTTTCACCGTACTTCGATTCTAAAGAAGTCTTTTCTTGAACTAAAACAGACATTTCTTTTTTCAATACCTCTAGTTGACCTAGCTGTTCCTTTAATACTGTTTCTTCTGCAGAAGAATTAGCTATAAGACTTTCGTATTTTTGTTTTAGTGTTGAAGTCTCTAAGGCAGCACCACTTAATTTCTCTTCTAATTGCTTTTTACTTTCTGTAGCTTTGCTCAGTTCTTCATTAACCTCAGTAATTTGGCGATCTTTTTCTGTAACAATTTCTATATTGGATTTTAAATCGACTTCAAGCATTTCTAATTTTAGAGTAAGATCTTTAACGTTATTTTGTTTTTCTTCCAATAATTCTTTTAAACGGATTTCTTCAGTTTTTAAATTGTTGGCTTCTTCACTAACATTAGATAAATTATTTTGCAATTGAGATATTTCTTTTTCAAAGTGTGATTTTTGATTGTTCAGTTGGGCAGTCATATCATCTAATATTTTTTGCAAGCTATCTTCATGTTTTCTTGCTTCTTCGAGTTTGTTGTTCAAATCATTTTGCGCCTCTGTCAATTGATCCACTTTTTCCATAAGCTTGACTTCAGATGTTGCACCGTCTGCTTTCAAAATTGATATTTCTTCTTTATACCTATCAATATCAACTTCTAGTTTTTTGCAAATTGATTCATGTTCAGTATTCTGTTCTTGTTCCTTTACTTTGAGTGCTTCTATATCGTTCTTTAATATTGAATTTTCGTCTAGAAGTTTATCATTGTCAGTTTGGAGACTTCTGAGACGATTATTAATTTCAGTGCTTTGTATTTCAAACTCTTTTACTTTGCCGTCTGCTTCTTTAAGTTTTTCTACGTTTTCATTCACCGATTCTACCAATTGTCCGCGTTCAACAGAAAAGTCTTCTTGTATTTTAAACAGCTTTTGTTTCAATTCCTGTTCTGCTCTTGCATGATTGTTAACTACTTCTCTATGCTTGTCCTTCAATTCTTGCAGTTCTTTTTCAGTTTCCTTAAGATGTTGTGACAACTTATTGAACTGTTCATTAGAGTCTGTTTTCTGACCTGTCAGATTCATATATTCTGATTCAATCTTGTCCTTAGCTTTTTGCAGCTCATCACACTTTTCATTAGCACTTTCAAACTGGCGTTTGTATTCACCAACTTCTAGTTCTAACGCCGACATTTTTGATTTAAGTTCATTGTTGGTTTGTGTTAAATTGTTGATGGATTGTTTTAATTTCTCATTTTCTTCTTTTAGAAGTTTCAATTCGTCTACGTTTATTGCAAATTGAGAGTTCAGGGCTTCAAACTCCACTTTACTTTGATCCAAGGTTTGTTTGTGGCTTTCAATCTCTTTTATAAGCTGTTCTATTTTAGTGTTTCGATCATCAATCTCTTTCTTATGCTCTTCCGCAATTTTGCTGTGTTTGATATTGAAATTAGCAGTTGTTTGCTCAAAATCATCTTTGAGTTTTATTATTTCCTTATCTCTTTCGTGAATAGTTTGTTTATATTCACTAACAAGTTTCTCGGAAGAACTTGTAGACGTACTTAACTCTGCAAGTAGTTTTTCGTACTCCTTGGTCTTCGCAGACAAACTTTGCTGTAATCCTAACATTTCTGTTTTGTTCTTTTCATGTTGTTGTGAGACTTCACTTAACATAGTTTCATATTCGTTGACTTTGCTGTTGTATTCATCTTTAACACGGCTTAATTCATCTTGTAGCGTTTTGAATACTGTTTCATGTTTCCTCTTTGAGTCTTCTAGTTGCTCTAGATCTAATATTTTCGCACTTAGTTCCATTTTCAGTTTCGTGATTTCTTTGTTAAGGTTTACTTCATGTTCTTTACTCACGCCAACCACTGAAAGAAAAAAAAGGTGAAAAGTTAAGACTAACTTAGTAGGTAAGTAGGTACATATATAAGTATACCTAACATTTAAAAATATTATATTAGTTATTTACCTTTATTTAACTCTAAAGTCTTATCATCTACGGCAGCTTGCAGCTGAGTTAATTTAGTGTTTAAGTCTATAATAATTTGGCTGTTTTCCTTATTTAATCTTTCTAAATTCTGTTTTTCAGTTTCTAACTTCGATTCTGCTAATTGAAGTTTCGCTGTCAATACAGAAACTTGTGTTTCGAATTCAGTCTGCGCTATGTTCATCTTCGTTTTGGCCTCATTCAATGCTTTTTCGGAATCAGTCTTTAGTCGAGCCAGTTCGTCCGACATGCTTTTGCCCAATGAATCTTTCTCGCTTTCTTTTTCTTTAAGGAGAGCGTAAGCTTCATCTAATAGTTTCTGCAGCTCGGACGACAAAGCTAAAATACGATAAGTGTGAATCAGAAAACAACTTTTGAAATAAATACCAGTCATTCGGGTTGGTAAGGAAAATAACAACAAAAACTGGAGTATTTCAAGCAGTAGCGATAATCCGAATTTGGGATATAAACAGCTAACATTGAAATACCTACGAAAGCAAAATCAGTAATAATAATGTTAGCTGTGTATATCCCAAATTCAGATTATCGCTACTCGTACTCGTACGCGTAGGGAAGAAAGAAAGAGAAAGAGAGCCGGGGTAAGACGTCATCATCATCATTTCAGCCGAAAGAAGTCCACTGCTGGACATAGGCCTCCCCCAAACATATGTTGGGGGGATATGCCATAATCACCACGATTGTCATGCGGGTTGGCGATCACAGTTGGTTGGTTAAATACTCAGAGAACGCTGCTGCCCATCTCCTCTGGTGAATCCCTTAGTCGCCTTTTACGACACCCATGAGAAGATATAGGGTTGTACAATTCGTTACGTCCGGCACCACACGGAGGGAGTGGGGTAAGACGTAATCTTGTGTATGTAGGTGGTGCTAGCGTTTATATTGTATTGAGTGGCCGACGTGTGATCATGAGCATGGTATAATAAGATGTTTCACCAGGTAGTCTCTTCCCGTGACAGCTAGGTCACGTGATTGCCTCGTCATCGGCTGTGGAGCCAATAGCGGGCTGTTAGCGTGACACTTGTCAGTTTGATGTGCTGCCACTGTGTGAAAATAAATTACCCGAGCAAAATGCATTTTTTCCTTTACTTGCTTCTATAAAGAATCACTTTTGAACTATTTATTTTATATAGTTTCCTTTAATAACTAATTAGTTGAATAACACGAGATAACAAATAGTTAGGCTAGTTTGGAATTTATTTTATATTAATTTTGAACAAAAATCTCCATAAGTATATTGAAGATATCAATCAACGGCAACACTGATCGTGACGTAGCTTGGAGGCATCGCGCTGTCATCGCGGGAAGAGAATACCTGTAGCCAGATTCACAAACGTTCGAAACGTTTCCGTTTCCGAAGTGAAATTTGACCGGCAAATAAAACAAAACGACCACTTCCTGCGATCATGAACGCTGCAAAGCATTCTAAACGTCAGGAAAACCAATTTTAATAATAATACACGATATAATTCGGTTAAACTTGTTTTATTAAGAAACAAAACGATTTGAGAACCGAACGGATTCGGAAACGCAACTCTAAATTCATGGAAACTCTCCCGTGACTCATTTGTTGTCGGAAAGCACTCGATGTAAAATTAAAGAACTATGAATAGCGTTTCTGAATGCGTTTGATTACCAAATCGTTTTTTTTCGTAATAAAACAAGTTTGACCGGATTACATCGCGTATTATTATTAACATTGTTTTTCCTGATGTTTCGAATGCTTTGCATCATTCGTGGTCTTGAGGTAATATGTACTACGTACTGGAGCAGACATCAGGAACAAAAATATTAGCACAACTTGCTGGCCGCGGAGCACGCGCGGCGCGAGCGTGGCTAAGCGAGTGAGAGTGCAGGAGCTCTAAAACGTGCTACAAACATTTTGTTCGAGGTGTCTTCTCTAGTACGTAGTACATATTACCACAGTGTTCGTGGTCGCAGAAAGTGGTCGTTTTGTTTCGTTTGCAGGTCAAATTTCACTTCGGAAACGGAAACTTTTCGAACGTTTGTGAATTAGGCCACTGGTGAAACATGTTATTATACCATGATCATGAGTACTGACTGTGTGCGGCGGCTAGCTCGTCGCGGTGCTGCTCGCTGGCGGCGGCGGCGTCGTCGGCGCGCTGCTCCTCCGTCAGTCGGAGCGCGGCGGCCGTGGCGTCGGCACGCGCCGTCTGCAGCTCCGCCTCCGCCTCCAGCTCACGGATGCGCTGCTCACGAACCGCTTTTTCTACCTAAATATACGTTAAGCCGTCCATTAATTTCGTGAACTCAAAGTGGGAGGAGGGGTCAGGTTAAATCTCATTTAAAGGGAGGGGCAATGAAAATCTCTCGTCAACTTTTTAATTCGGAGTTTCATTCAAATTATTTTCTCCTCATATCACAGAAAAAAAAATATACATGCTGAAATTTTAATGGCTTTTTTTCCCGAAAAAGCCCATTGTGCTCATGATACTCATCATTATGAACAACTGTCACTATGGGACCAACACTGAAATCGCGAAAAAAATTCAGCTGGTGCCTACATTTTGACGATTTATGTAAACACAAATGTAGGGATCAGCAGATTTTTTTTCGCTATTTCAGTGTTGGTCCCATAGTAAAAGTTGTTGATAATGATGAGTACAATGACCCTTTTTCGGGAGAAAAGCTATAAAAAATTCAGCATGTGTACAATATAGCAATATTAACGCTTAGGTATTTGGTGGTATGAAGCAAAATACATGAACGCATATCAAAGAAAGATGCTTTTTAAACTAACATGAACAAGCATTTACATGGTAAATATCCCGTGAAATACAATAATATATCAAAGAAATTTAATTATTTAAAAATATAATAGGGTACATCTTACGAACTGGGACACACCAAATCTCACTAAGGAAGGGGGTAAAATTACACCTCACCTCACTTATTGTGAACGGTTTGACTTTGACAGCGTCTTTACTTCGTAAGCAGTAAGGGCGGTTGTCGTAATTTAACTGTAACCACTGACGTGCGGTTGACCGTATCACGTTCACGACTGTTTAACTTACCTCCATTGCTTCTTTATATTTCTGTAACAAAATATTTCAAATTAATAATGACAAAACCAAAAAGCATGTTAAAAAACCGCAGACACCGAATCAAATCGATCTTCGATTAGAGATTGTTAGACAAACTTACATTATAATCTTCTCTATTAATATTTTCCTCTTCCGTCCTGAACATGAGATCTTCCACTTTCTGCTTTTCATCCTCCAACAGTTTATTGATCTTGTCCAACTCAACCTTCAGCTTACTGTTCTCTGAAGTCGCCTGAAAATCAAAGATCAAATAATCTTTTAAAAACTCATACTAGCCATGCATAATCAGCTCACTACGGGCATGGGCACCTTCTTAGAAAAAGAAAAGTTTAGTTAGGCCTCATTCCATCATGCTAACTTTCGTTTGAACTTGACAGCGTCTTAATTTCGTATGGCTCCTATTAATTACGTGAGCTAAAAATAGGGGGGAGGGGTCCGGCAAAATCTCACCAAATCTCATTTAAAGGAAGGGGGGTCAATCAAAGATAATATAATCACTACGTTTTAGGGTCAATGAAAAACTCACGTCAACTTTAAAATTCAGAGGCATTACAATAACAGATGAAAAAATACAAAATCAATCCCAGGAATAAACAATACGTGGGACACTCAGAAAGTTTTGCGAAACTAAAAAAAATTGTTCTATACGTACATATATTTTTATCAAATCTTTTCAAAGTACTTTCCACCAGCCTCTATACAAAGATTCATGCGCCTAAACCAGTTTTCAAAACACTTTTTCCAGTCCGCCGCAGACACCTCGTTTACAGCCTGCTCGAACGCAGCCAGCGCATCTTCCGGCGACGAAAATTGTATCCCTTTGAGCTGATTTTTTATTTTTGGGAATAAAAAGAAGTCATACGGTGCTAGATCAGGGCTGTAAGGAGGGTGACCCAGGAGTTTGACTGGCGTGCTGTCCAGGAAGTCCCTCGTTTTGAGTGCGGTGTGCGCAGGTGCATTGTCGTGGTGGAGCAGTAGCCCGCGGAGCCCTGTGTTTGGTCGCTTGTTGCTTATAACAGAGAAAACTTCTGGCAAACATTTGGTAGTATACCATTCGGCATTAATGCTTCTTTGATCCCGTAAGGGAATTGATACCAAGTGGCCAGTCAAATTAAAAAAGCTAGCGATCAAAATCTTACCCCCGCTTCTAGATCGCTTCACTTTGGTAGGCGTTGGCTCATTTTGAAACACCCAAACAGTCGACTGGCGCTTGGTTTCTGGGTCGTATTGATAAATCCAGGACTCATCACCTGTAACGATGTCGTAAACACGCCGAGACGAGCCTGCTTCAAATTTGTTAAGCATATCACGGCACCATTCCACCCGGGCCTGCTTCTGAGCATTGGTGAGGTTGTGCGGCACCCAGCGTGATACTATCCTCCTCACGCGAAGATGGCTGTGTAGAATCTCGTGAACGCTTCCCGATCCAATCTTCAATATGTGTTGAATCTCCTGATATGTAATTCGCCTATTGTCTTGGATTAAATTTTTCACTGCTAGCACGTTTTCTTCGGTAACAGCCGTCAAAGGGCGACCGCTTCTTTCGTCATCCCCCAAAGTTGGTCGACCGCGCTTGAATTCGTTATACCAACGATACACGGTTGCCTTGGAAGGGCCTTCATCCATGAATGCCATTTGAAGTCTATCGTACGATTCATCCGGTTTCAGGCGACACTTGAAATCGTATAAAATCATAGCTCTAAAATGTTCCCGGCGCAGATCCATATTTCAGTGAGACACAATACTTTGAATTAACTCGCAAAAAATGTGGAGGGAAATTTTGAAATTGGAACTTACTTATTTTTACTTATAAATAATCATATTTTCGAAAAACATTATAACTGGCCAGTCTCCCATATATAAAAACTTTTTTTCGCAATACTTTCTGAGGGGCCTGGTATTATACCAATAGAAATTTTAAAAATAAGGTATTTAGATTTTTATGATTATACCCTATAAGCCTACTAACCTACTAATATAATAAATGTGAAAGTTTGTGAAGATGTTTGGATGTTTGTTACCCAATCACGGTGCACGCTGTAAGGGCTGAAAAGAATTTGAATGAAATTTGGCATACAGATAGAACATAACCTGGATTAACGTTAAGGTTACTTTTTATCCCGGGAAGATGAACAGTTCAATCGTTCCCGAAGGAAGCGCGATAAAAGACATCCACGCGGGCGAAGCCGCTGGCATTGACTAGTTTTATTAAAAAACATAACCCTCCTTCTGCCGCAGTCGGGTAAAAAATATAGGGTAAATCTTTCGTGAGAGGAATGGGGGGGTCCCACCACATAATACCAAATGTGTTGATAATATCTCAAACTTCATAGAGATAATGTTTTAAAAGTGTACCTACGTAATCTTGTTTTTTTTATTCCGTGACGTAATCCATTGAAAGTAGGGTAAGCCATTGAGACCGTCAAAGGTCCGTATAGTAATATACTGGGTGAAAGGGGAACGCTTCCGAAAACGAAGATAGGTGCTGGTGATCACTGATACAAAACCACGAAAAAAAATGCGATTCTTTTTTTAGATTTTTTCTTATATTTTTTTTTAGCATTTTTCATACAAAATCAGCTTTGGGCAGTTAAATAAAACTCATACATAATGAAAAATGCTAAAAATTTTTTTTTTTTTAAAAGAATCTCATTTTTTTCTTGGTTTCGTATCAGTAATCACCAGCACTATCACCTATTTTCGTTTTCGGAAGCGTTTCCCTGACACCCTGTATAAGTCCATATCCGTATTACGTAAACCGCTTGAATGGATCCCTAGTCTAGAAACTATGAAAGGAAAGTGTAACGCTCTCAAAGAGTATGTAATAGTAGATAGGTACTTGATCTTTTTACACAAAGTCAGCTGTTATTTAAAACAGACGGGGCATAAAAATTGCTTTTTCCTCGGACGAATAAAAAAAGCTTTTTCCCTGCTTTTCCTCAAGTTTTACTATAATAAAAATTCATAAGTGCGATTTCTTGGAGTTTATTGATCTTAGTAAAAACCCGAGTGTTTTTTTCACTTTTTGCACTAAATGGAATCTTCGTTTCGCCTTTTTTCAAAAGTTTTTTTTATTATTGTCGTTAATCGCAGTGTTTTGAAACGATTATATTTTCAACTTCTTGTGCTTTTTATAGTCATTATAAATGAATACGTTCTTTTTGCTTACATTTCATCATAATAACGATTTATAAATACACGACACGACTATAATATTTCTTCAGTATTTGTAAACAGTAACAGCGTAATTAACACTTTTTATGAATGATATACATAATGTATATTGTAGGTAGGTATATTAAAACTAGCAAGTCAGTATAGAAAGAAAGGAATGAAAAAGTATTCGCCCCCCTTTCACCGTAGCGTTCCTTTGCTGGGAAAAGAAATAGCGCAACAAAATTCACACCTTATTAGGACAGTCAACCGCACGTCAGTGGTAACAGTTTGACCTTGACAGAGCGTCTTTATTTCGTAAGCGGCAAGGGCGGTTTTCGTAATTCAAGTGTTATTAGTATTACTATTAGTGTTATTACTGACTTGCGGTCGACTGTACTTAGTGTGAGAGTGAGAGTGAGAGAGAGTGAGGGTGCATTTGACGACGTCTGTGGTCTAGTGGTTCGAGGTTCGGACTGCTGATCACGAGGTCGGGGGTTCGATTGCCACAGGACACAAATATTTGTGTGATGAACATAAGTGTTTGTGTTGGTCTGGGTGTTTCTTATGTATTATAAGTATGTATTTATTGTCTAGTACCCATAGCACAAGCTCTGGTTAGTTTGGGACTAGATGGTACTGTGTAAAAATGTCCCAAAAATATTTATTTATTACAACAAGCCTCCACGGAGCACGAGTCCATTAACTCGAGGTCAGTGGAAAAAAAAACAACTGATTCCTACATTTTAGGGCTGCCATTACCTAAATTGCTGACGCAAGCAGACAGTGACTTCCAAAACCCCAGGCATTTGGGCGAAACCGGTTTTTCCTCCGAACAAGACATACAAAATTTATTAAATGTTGATTTTTTTTTAAACACGGCGAGCGTTTGTTTTTCACGGGATATATCTTGAAAACCCCGCTCGGACTGCCCCAGACGCCCCTCAAACTAGGACAAATCCGTGGAAACCTGAACGGATGGTAGCCATCCATACCTACATTTGTGTTCACATAAATCGACAAAATGTAGGAAACAAATGTTTTTTTCGCCATTTCACGGTTGTTCCCATAGTGAAAGTTGTTCATAATGATGAGTACAATGCCCTTTTTCAGGTTTAGTTTATACTAGGGCGGCCTACAATATAACGCTGGCACTGCTAGGTAGTCAATGTATAAAATGACGGTTCTTGAAACTAGATTCATGCTTGAGTGCTTGAGCATCGTTCTAGAATTCGGAGCTTAGACTTATATTCAGAGACGAATCTAAGCGTGAACTCATGCTTCCAACTGTCAAAATGCAGTGCTATTTGACAATTGGAAGCATGTCGTCTCTGAATGTATGCCTTTTACCTCGGCTCCACACGTTGGCTCGAACGTTGGCGCCAACGCTATTCGCCAACGCGTCGATCGGGAAAATGGAGTTGGCCCGAACGTTGGGGCGAGCATTGGCAGTTACCCGTCGCGTGTCAGTTTTATCAAAGGAATTATGCGCCAACGTTGGCGATGCGTCCACACGTTGGCGGTTTGCTCAGTCTTGCCGCAGCACTCATGCAGTAAGGTGCATCGAATGAGCTTGTTCCTACGGTAACCGCGTCTTGAAAATGTCATCCGCGTGGATGGACACAATATTGTTATAAAATTTCTATAAAAAATCTTTGTTTATTAAAAAATAATAATGATATTCTTTCATTTGTCAAAATATTTTTCAAAGACGACATCCATTGTTGAACTATTGTGTTATTTTAATTGACTGTTCAGCTCTTAGCACTCAATAACATTAAAGTACCCAGTGCAACATCTGTTTAAAACGTCTTTACATTGGCTCTGACGGAACTAAACTAACATTATCTCCAACGTGTGGACGCTAGGCAGAATTACGGGCCAACGCTCGCCCCAACGTTGGGGCCAACGTGTGGAGCCCGCCTAAGAAGGGTCGTAGATAAGGTGTTGTACCTGTGTGGCTTCCTTCTTGAGCTGTGTGAGGGCGCTCTGGGCGCGGTCCGCCTGCAGGGATATCTTGGCCATCTCCGCTCGCTCCAACTCTCTCTCGCGCATCAACCGCTCCAGATGCTGCTGCTTCTCTCGAAGGAGCTCCTATTTTACAAAGAATTCGTGATATTTGTGCCTCTATAAAGCTCGCACCTCTGCGGGATTATTTTGACCACTAGGTCAAAATATGTGCGGTACTTACAAATTTCATTGAAATTGAAAAAAAAAAATGTAAACTGTTCCACAATACACCAGTACCTATAGTACCTATTATAGTCTTTCATGACAATCCATATGAATACTTCTAGACCGCAAAAAACATTTATAAATTATAATTATTATGACAAGTTATTTTTGAGTAAATATAATTATTTTTCTTATAAAATAATGTTTTATGTATATCTGGATCATGAGTCATTTGTTGCGATGACTTGTTTGCGGTGACATTCTTCTCGATAACACAAAGCGCCATGCCCCATATATTTTTCTTAAATTAACAAGTAAAACTGTAAATAAACAGAAAAGGAAAATCGAGTTAATAATAAAACAACAATTTAAGGCCGCGACCACACTGGTAAGGCGATTGCGGTGCGACAGCGACGCGATATAACATGTGTCCGCATGGCAGTGGAATTGTTGACACAGAACACTTACTAGTACAAGTGGCGACAAACCCGCAAAATTACATCCCGTCGCAAATGTCATCAAACACATTTTTTCATTGCGGACTCTTTCGCTAGTTTTAGTACAATTGAAAGTTCCCAACGACTTCGCACATCGCTTAGGTGATGCGGCCACCGCCACATGTGTATAAGAGTATGTTTGAACGGAATCGCTGCGGAATCGGATCGTCGCTTTACCAGTGCGACCGCGGCCTTACGTCACAGCGTAGAGGGGGACGAAAATTCCACAAAGTACTGCTCCTCTAGCCAGTAATCTGCACTCGTATGAAACTTGCCCCGCGGTATTCAAGAGTGTAAGTGGAAAGATAATCGTCCTCTAGGCCCCTTAGCTAGCCTCATAGAAAGAAACAATGGTACTTGTGCGGGAAAACTGGCTATCAGCCACAAAGCTCACTGCCCAAGTGCCCAACGATGTAACTATGGGGGGTGGGGGTTGGGGGCACACGGAGTCACGTGTCCCAGGCAATCGACAGATTAGTCAAGGAGATTAATTAAGTCCCAGAATAATTTTTATTAACGGCCGAAATTAATATCCAATCTATCCACGATTTGCCCTACTAGAGATAGGAATTTGACTAAGCTCCATACAAAATATGTCAAATTTCTATCTCTAGTAGGGTAAATCGTATATAGATTGGATATTAATTTTGGCCGTTAGTCTGGCCCTAGAAAAATAATCTGTATCCGTCTTTGGTTAAATAGTTATACTTACCTTATTCAGAGAGGCCCTCGTTGCTCGAGAATATTCAGTCTGTTGTATTAATTTTCTCAGCGGGTAATGTCGGATTCTTGCAGACTGAACCACCTGTACCCCGTTCCGTTCGTTAAAGGTAAAACGTAAATGTAAACAATGATCAGAATTTAAAATAAATCTACTTTTATTTAATCAGAAACTACACAATAAAAGATTCGAAAAGTACTTCATGAATGTTCTAATTTTCTAAGTAACTATTTAATTTTAAGTACTTATCTGAGTAGATTTATTTGTTTAACATATATATAAAAAAAATGCGTCTACACTAAAGTGACGCACAAACCCATACATACCTACTCACGTTCACATACTTGTTGAAGTAGTCAAAATATTGTTTACTTACATGTTTACATGTACACTCAGCATTCTATTCGTATTTGTAGAGAATTAAAATACAACATTGACCCCCAGTATTTTTTCAGTATTGTATGTACCCATCTAGTCTCTCATTATTCTTCTATTTATTTTATAAGATACTATTGATTTATTTAAAAAAACCTTTTTTTAAGGTTTTTTCATTAGGAAATTATGAGTTGGATTGAGTTGAAACTCTGAAGTTTCGATTTGTGCCCGGTTAGTGGCGATAGGTTCGCCACTAACCTAGTGGCGTAACTAGTGGCGTAGGATAACTGGCGAAATGTGGGTGCATGTATACTATGCACCTCTTCCTACCCCTTCGGGGAAATACAGGCTTGATGTTATGTTATGTTAAAAAACCGGCCAAGTGCGAGTCGGACTCACGCAGTAATGGTTCCATACCACCTATCGACCTGACACCCCATAGAAACTGATTTAATTTACGAGAGTTCATCAAAAGACATCAACGCACCGTACGCGAAATGTGAATTTTTGCATCTCTTTCTTACGCGGGTACCACTACATATGTCTATGTTTGCCCTATTTTTAGTATTTGTTGCTAAGCTACATAGTATGCACTATAATTAAACCAAGTTTGACCCTGGTATGTGTTACCGTTTTGAAGATAGAGCAGGAACAAAAACGTTGAAAAAAAATCATGTTTTTCGAGGTTTCTTGTATGGACCCCTTTTGGTTTTAGACTTCTTTTCATCTTTATTATTTGTCATGCTAAGGGTCATAGCAACACATATTCTGAGAAAATTTCAACCGGCCCTGTGACAGACAGACTGACGGACGGACGGACAGCGTAGCGAGAGTAATAGGGTGCTGTTTAGCACCCTTTGGGTACGGTACCCTAAAAACCACAAGTTAGATAAGTTAGATTGAAAATAATTGATTGACTACCTAGACTTTTAATCAAGTATGAGTATATGATTAGTCAGTGAGTGAATTTGGTTTCGTCTAATCTAAAATTGTGGGATCCGCCACTAAATACTACTATATTGCACCATTATTTCACAGAAATAATGGTGCCGATTCTCTTGTTCACGAACTAAATTTATTTTAAACTATCGCTCTTTTTTACTAATAGTAGGTACAAGAAAGGGATGGCAACAATTTTAGTGCTGTCAAAAGGGCCCAATTTCACAGAACAAAAATTGTTGCCATTACTTTCTTGCATTTACTATAATATTAGTAAAGAGATCGATAGTTAAATATAAGTTTAGTTTGTGAACAAAAGATTCAACACGAATATCGTCAAATTATACTATTTTCAAAATGGGTGAAGGGACGCGCAATTTATAGTCGTCGTCTAATGTAAACTGCGCGCCCCTCTCTCTACCTACATTATTGATTTGATTTTACCTGAGAGAAGTACTCTCAAGCTTTGCAAAGTTTTCAACAAAATCATGCTTGGTTATGTATAAGTAGGTATACCTATCTAATAAGGTTCCTACATTGTTATCATTTTGTCGGGACGGGAGTGGGGAGCGTCCCTAACGTAATGCCTTCGGGGTTCAATTTTCCGCCCCAGTTTGTAGGTAGATGCGTTCAGTGCTGAGACAACCGTCGTCGTCGTAATTAAGTGTCGTAACAGAAATTGTTTTTACTTTGAATAAAATATATTTTATTCTAATACCCTCTACACACATATTATCAAGCTTGTTTCTCATTGGGGTAGGTAGAGACTTTGGATTAATTTCTTAAATACCATTTAACAGTTGTTTATCCTAAAAATCTAAAACACATTCAACTTCGTCGTCACATAGGTACAATTATGTACATATGTAATGTAGTCGTGCTTCGTGACAAACCTATGCTTATATTATCTGTGCCTATGCATATTGACGTTCATCGATATTTACTTGAACAACTAACAGCGTGTCTGTTTTTGCATTTTTTATCAGTAAATAGTGTTTATATTTAAACACAAGGTACATTTTTACAACCTATAGGTATAATATTCCCTAAAGTACGCCTCAGACATCGACCATACCCCCCATAGACGCCTCATTAAGGGCATAAGACACATCAATCACATCATCACACTTGAAAACTTCAAATCGGATGCTGACCGAGTCCCAAACCGAAAATTAGCCGCATTATATCATGGCTATATAGGTACCGATAACTTATCAGACAAATAAGAACTACAATAATTTGCACTTATTTATGAATTATGATTCATATTATCATAAAGCCCATTTAGTTATCTTGAATGGCTGTGTACAGTCAGAGGCTCAGAGCAACACTATGTATGTAGTCTGTGGAGCAGTGCAATTAAAGTCAAGTTGTATTTATGCGAACAAAACGAGGTGCGGCCTTGAAGACGTCACATTTAATTATCATTTCAATACATACCCGAGTGTTATTGTGTGTGTATACGGTGCGGTGTATTATACCTATAATACTAAATATATAAGAAAATTTTGTAATAGCATAAGCATGTTATTGCGTCTCATTGATCGATCGCTGCTTTGGGTCAACTGTGCTCAACTGTTTCTTTGACCGTCTGTGTAGTCTGTCTATCCTAAAGGCTCCATTACACAGTGCGAGCTGCTAACCTGACAGTAGACAGTTACTATCATCGCTAACTCGAACGCCAGTAGCTTTAATCGCCTCGGCCGGTCATACAATGATAAGTAGCTGCTATAAACTGCTGCTACACAGACCTTGTAAAGTGGTGGGGGAAATGCGAGTGGTGAGTGAAAACATAAAATGTTTTTGTTACTCGGATGCGAGTTACTGACCGACTCGTACATATCAGTAGATCGTTTAATGCGGTCACATGGTGCGAGTAGCTGTAGTGAAGTAACTCTCCCACTAGCTCGTACTGTGTAACCAGGCCTTTAGTCACAGAGGGTTGCTTGTTCTGGGAGATAATCCTCCTCATTTGCAACTCGGGCAAGCAAATGCCAGGCTGCGAACTGCGATATGACCATAAGCAGTTATGCGAAACTTTGTACTATCAACTTTAACTTTCATCATCATTCGTTCAAAATCAAGCTCTCGACAAAGTTAGATTAACTTAGGTCTTGTGTTGTTCACAAAGCTTATTTGTGTAGGTTTTACATGTAATAGGTACATTTTAGAATAATATAGGTACCATTGCGTCAGTTCCTTTTCAAGGTCTGCGAGGTATTAGGTAGGTATTCTCCAGAAGCTGTGGGTGACTGTGATGGCGATCTTGCATGACCTAACGACACGTAGGCAGCATGTAGTCCCGTCATGTCTACTCGTTCTCTTAATATGTATTAATAACTGTAATTTATGAGACTATCATTTGCTGAATTGGTGCCTATTTACGATATTTCTTCGCGTAGGTTTCTGTGACTACTTATAGATGTCATGCCATTTGCATAATGAGAGTTTCGGATAGACGTCCGATTGAGAATAACACAATTTATGTTTACAGTTCCATTTCTTCTGAAAACTAATACGATAGAATGATCCCTCTGTCTAGGTATTTATTGGCTCATTAAATACATGGCTCCGATCTACAGGAGACCACGCGACCCGCATGAGGAAACAGAGTTATCGATTGAGGAAATGTTCAAACAGTCGGGATGTAGGTACTATTTCTGGAAACGAGTTCGCAATTTCCGAATACGAGCTCTGCTGTTCACTTGCGCAGATACTATCTCCATATAAGGATGGTCTTATGCGGGAGCGATGTGGATAGTGATACCTAGCATTCCTATGTTGATTCAACAGCTGAATATGCATAAAGTTGCCACCTATTAAGGACACTATTACAAGACTTAAAGTTGGGTGTGGCGGTCATAACTATCAAAGAATAATTTATAAGTAACTTTCTTGCCTAGCCTTTTCCGAACTATTTTGGGGTCGGCTTCCAGTCTTACAAGATTTGGCTGAATACCAGTATTTTACTCGGAGGGACTGCCATAAGAAGACCCCCGAAACTCGGATACTGGTTAATATATTGACATCCGTTGTCAGACATTACGGCTTCTGACTAACCGTTTCGACTGTCATTATTCGTATGGCAACCAAAATAGACGCCTAATGTTGAACATAATGCGTACAATAAATTCAGCCACCAGCTGAGGCGGGGAACTGCAATCAGATTGGCCCTACCAAGGGGCGGCTATTGGCTAATCACTAACGCGTCAGTTTTGACAAGATTTCAAGTGGCGAATAGTGGCGACCTACATTACTGAAATTTCATAGATGTGTTGCAGACATCGGTCGCCTGTTATGAGGCGTCTATGGGATGTATGGTCGTTGGGCAACCGGGACCGATGTAATATCGAGAACTCTATTTGTGTACCCGCTACAGATTATGAAATTAGTTAGATGTTAAAGATGACCTTAATTTGTAACTCGTGTAGTCTCTCGAGAGAGATTTGTTATATTAGGATGGGAATGAGCAGCCTCTAGGCAAGTATGTATAATATTAATATGGCCCCGTCTCACCCGTCTCTCATCTACGAGTACCTGTGCAAATAGCTTGCTACATAATATAGTAGCTACACAAATTGGGGTTCAAAGACTTCTATGTATATTTATTACGTATGGAGTCTACAACAGTACCTATTCTGAATTTTCTTAGATCTTCGAGGAAAACATATAGGTAAGTTTTAGCTTGAATTAAAATGGCATTTATTTAATTTTGGCTAAAGCCAGTTAGCGCTTATTCAGGGCCAGATTAACCATGTCGGGGCCCTTAGGCAATGCAATTCTCGGGGCCCCTTTTCAAACTTTTGAAGATCATCAGCTCTTTTCAAGTTGATGAAGGGATGTGAGTAATAGCATCAGCAGCATCACCGGATTGATGCTTAACTCCTCAGAAACATACAGTAAAATATTTGAGACTTTATGTGCGCGAGCGGGGCCCTTAGCCGATGCGGGCCCCTAGGCAGTTGCCTACTCTGCCTAATGGTTAATCCGATCCTGCGCTTATTGAACAAAATACAGCCCAGAAACCCCGCCTTCACCGCTTCCTAATGTTTATGCTGGGAACTGCTGGGAAGAAGCGGCGCGGCGCAACAAACTCCCCATAAAAGGCAACACATTTCTGTTTGTATCATCTTAATTTTATTGAGAATAAAAAAACATAGTCGTTTCAAATTCGAAGTGTATCAATATTTTAAACCTAAGGACTGATCTCATCTATGATTGGGTGGAAAATTGGTTTTGAGTAGTGGCGTAGCTATGTAACCAAAGGCCCCGGGGCAAAAAGTTAAAAGTCGAACATTCTTTATTCAACTAGGATAATATACTTATAACTTTTTCGAACGTCGTTCAATGGGCCGAAGGGCCCTTTGAGCTTGGGGGCCCCGGGGCACTGCCACGCCTAGCCCTATGGTAGCTACGCCACTGGTTTTGAGTAATTTGACGCATCGCAGAAGGAATACTTCTGCGTAACAAACCTGACCGAAACATTCAAGGAAAATAATCGACAGCAATGTCTTGAACTGCACGTGATATAAGTGCTTTGAGATATTTACGCATATTTCTTTGTTATTGTTTACCTCAAAAGTATAAAAACCAAAATTAGCAACAAGAGACCCTAAGAAACCTAAGCTAGAGTCCTTAAATGCTAACCTATAAATACTGACCTATGTTATGCCAGTGGAACGGTTTTCTTCGGTCCTTTCATTTTTACAGGGGAAATAAGAAAAAATATTCTAAAAAAGAACTGTGTATTCCGCTCAGCCTCTAGTCCTCATTTGGAGCTAAGCTCGGTACAAAATAATGTGCCTAGTAGGAAAAATCATAATATTTTATTTATTGCAAAGGTACGCCACGCTAAAGTGGAACTGGGCTGGGCTGGAAACATCTGCCGCATGTCAAACAACCATTGGGCCAAACTGACGACCCAATGGATATGGCGGGCTGAGCTGGCCCCCTTCCAAAGTCTGGTCATTTCAGCGATAGACACAGAGAAGTTGCAGGAGAGTAGAGGCCTTTGCCCTGCTTTTTTTTGACAGCAAAAAAACGCGCAGATGACCACTGTAGACAAGAGATGTCTACAGAAGAATACACAAAACGACATTGTATACAACGTGTTATTGAAATAACTGAAAACCTCCTAAGGGGTCATTGTACTCATCAGTACGAACAACTTTTACTATGGGACTAACCCAGAAATCGCGAAAAAAAAGACAATATTTTTCGCGATTTCGGTGTTTGTCCCAAAGAAAAATATGTTCATACTGATGAGTACAATGACCCTTTAAGATGTTTTCAGTTATTTCAATAACACGTTGTATACAATGTCGTTTTGTCTATTCTTTCGTAGACAAAACCTTTGTCTACAGACATCATGCTACGCCTGCTGCAGTGGGACACTCACTACGGTAGGTACGCAAGCTTTTAATAATAATATTTGCATAGTTGGATTATACGGCAGCCTAGTCAATATAAATGGACATATCATTGTAACAGTTGCTATTTGTAACGGAACTAACTTCAGCCTTGTAGAAACAAGCGTCAATGATCAGATAAATACCAAACAAGATTTACATAGAGAATACCCGCACCGCACCGGCACCATATTTCCATACAAAGATATTCTAATAACCACACCTCCATTCATGCGTATCATGGACTTGTCAGCTAATATGAAACAACTCGCTGTTATTGGGCACTTCGCTTCTAATAAAATTATTTCGTAGGCGTCGTATTTGTTGCGTCAATTCGAGAAAACAAACGTTTTTAAGTGACTTTGTTACTTTCAGCCATACTTATATATATTACTTTGCTTTCAGCTTTCAAGTTTTCTAAACCGTGAAATGCGAGATTAGTACCCAAATAATAATTTATATTACTTCGGTGAATAACTTAATTTGCCCTTAAAAATTTGCCGTTTTATTTTTACCCGACTACGCCAGAAGGAGGGTTATGTTTTTCGAGTGTATGTATGTATGTATGTATGTATGTATATTTCTTTGGCACGCTCTGTAGCCTAAACGGCTTGATGGATGTTAGCTTGAGAGGTGTCGTTAGATTCGTCTTAATTCTGAGAGTGACACTGGGTACATCAAAATTTAAAAAATTTAAATGGCCGCTTTTTGGCGCCATATTACCTCTTCAAAAAAAAATTTTATTCCGTCAAAAACTATCGAGTGGGGTATCAAAATAAAGGGTTTTATAAATGCTTTACAAAAATATATACAACATATATGTTTAAATGTAATTTGGAATGAAAAATGCAAAAAAACAACAAAATATTCAACGTTAAAAATTAATTTGACTTTTCAAAAAAAACATTAGTAGTATGATAAATAAAACATGACAAAACTAAAAAAAAATAAATAAAAAAATTAATTAACAAAAACAAAAAACCCGACTGCGTGTAAAAATAACAGAAAAGATATAAACAAGACTTATCAACACGCAGGCGGAGGCTACCTATAAACTATTATGTAATTCATGACCAAAAACATACGTAGCCTCCGACTGCGTGTTGATAAGTCTTGTTTATATCTTTTCTGTTATTTTTACACGCAGTCGGGTTTTTTGTTTTTGTTAATTAATTTTTTATTTTTTATAGTAATTGGTACTTTATTTCAGAAATTTTATTTAAGTAGTATGTATAATGAATTATATATATGTATGTGTGTATCACCTATCATTTACAATGACTGACATAACAAACACTGTTTTTTGTATTATTGTAAAGTGGTTGATTAGGGTTGG
The DNA here is from genome assembly GCA_949699075.1 of Asteroscopus sphinx. Classification (NCBI taxonomy): domain Eukaryota; kingdom Metazoa; phylum Arthropoda; class Insecta; order Lepidoptera; family Noctuidae; genus Asteroscopus; species Asteroscopus sphinx. The sequence goes on along the minus strand of OX453005.1, from coordinate 23,335,881 downwards.
GTATATGACAAGGGAAATCAATGTCCCTTCGTCCACTGGGTAACCACATTTTATCATGGATATCTTCATGTTTAGTGGGTCGACATAAGTAATAAATTTTCATGAAGAGTTAATTATAAGAAAAACTTGTATTTACCCTTGGCAGGTACACAGTACACTTTTTGTATTGATTAAAACATAGTGACAAAAAAGTTGATTGACTCAGTGTCGACTACAGAAGCATACATTACAACTTTGTTAATTTTAAAACTTTTATCACTGTTTGCCATAAAAATAGTCAAATATCCTAGAAGCCTAGATGATTAGTTTTAAATATTGTCTAGATAACAGTGCTTAAAAATTTTTTTCTAAGAAACTAATACGACGAAATTGTTATGATTTATCATTGAGCTAGGCGACTTTACCGCTAATTTCTGGGATAGACTGGCGCATTGTATTGATAAGTTCATTCGAATGTCAAGACAACGATATGAAATAAAAACGCGATTGTTATATTACAAGTCTGATTTTACAATCAATAAACGTTTTGGTTTCACTTTTATATTTGGAGGCGTGCAACAATAAATAACAAGTGAAAAAAAATAAGCCATCAAACGGAATAATTTACGAGTGTTGGACCCGCAACACGATTCAGTTATATTGACCGGCATAAACATCACGTATCGGCAGTGAATATCAAATTACTTTTACACAATTACCTACTCAGACAAGGGCAAATTCGCCGACTGAGCTCAGGGTGCCTAGTGCGAGTTTGACAAATATTATCGCATACTTCCATCGAATTCGTCAACTTTTATTCACAAATCAGTAGTCCCTCCTAATATCCGCCAGGGTCGCTACTGATTTATGAATGAAAGTCATCGAATTCGATGGCAGTAGTGTGAAACCCACAAATAATGCTAACATATTGGGATAGTTTAGGAAGCGAAGTCACAATAAAACGAAAGCGAAGAAAAAGTTGTTTCATATTGCTTACAAACCATTCGATATTCGCACATGCCTTCACACAAGCCATCGAGCATGAGACCATTTAGAGACGTAACCACACAACGATATCAATGTGACACAGGTTACACTGTATTTCGATATAAACATATTATATTTTTTTGAAATAAATTCTGCCAATTTTCGACTCGATATAACGCGTTCCTATTGGCTCGGGCCATGCAACATGCTGGCGTGCATTGCGGGAGCCAATATGAATGCGCCCAAGCTCGTTCCTATTGGCCTATTTCCTATTAATCTGTGGAAATCAATAGAACAGATTCTTAATTAGACAGCTCGTAATTCACCTCTATAGGGTTTTATGCTCAATGACACAAGCTAATGTACAGCGTTATTAATGCAATAAAACAGCAGTAAAGTAAATTTTAATTATTTATTATCACCATAAAACGAGGGATAATGCAAGGTAGGATAATAAATACACAGTGAAAGTAGTACAGTTTATTAAAAACTAAAGTTTATTAATCACTATTCGTTCTCACATAATTATGTTATACAATAATTAGAAACTAGTCTAAGTTTAAGTTACTCTTAGACTTAAATTCAGGGACGAATTTAAGCGTAAACTCATGCTTCCAACTGTCAAATAGCACTGCATTTTGACAGTTGAAAGCATGAGTTCACGCTTAGATTCATCTCTGAATATAAGCCTTAGTAGTAGAGATTTTAATAACTAGTTACAACAACAATATAATATTATTAAAAGTGAAAACCTATCTTAGTAGCAATGGAATGCTTGTGTTCAAATGAGTCTTTATATTTATGAATATCATCATTACTTACAGGCACTGGTCAGTATTTAAAACTAAGAAAAATTAAATATAAAAATGCTTCTAAAATATTAATAAAACTCAATGTTTTCAGGTTTATCTTTTCAAATAAATGTTTAATAATATAAAACAAAAAAAAGTATCACAGCTTTGCTATTATATGAAAAGATATTTTTTTCTGTCAACTACCGAATTACAATGTTTATATTGCAAGCTATTTGCTGGTGTATTGTCGGAACATGTTCATCTTAAAAAAAGTGTGCTTTGTACTTTGAAGTGCGCTTATAATTGACAAATATTGTCTCTTATGACTTATAAATTACTACAGTCATCCTGTTGGACACCATGACGGTTTGGGAAACAGGGAAATTTACATCATAAAATTGTTAAGAGTTTAGTTTGTAAGTATACAAATCAATGTCACAAAAACAAAATAAATTACTTTTACGTACATTCGTTGTCATTCATTAGTACGAAAGAAAAACTATCTTAAATTAAGCTGCTCAATATTTTGAACGGTCAAAACAAAGGAAGCCCCGTGTCGCCGGCGGCGCAGTTGTAGCACACAAGCGTCGCACGTGTGCTAAACTTCAGAACACGACTAAGGACGGCAGGGGGCCTAGTACGAGTTCGACACTTACCGATACTTTCATCGAATTCAATAACTTTCATAGTTTCTTTCATAAATCAGTAGTTCCTTCACGTATCCGCCAGAGGCGCTACTGATTTATGAATGAAAGTCATCGAATTAGATGACATTCATTCATCATCAGCCCCCTAGCCAAGTTGACAATCTACAATCGTCATCGCTAATAACAATCAAAATGTATGGGAATGACATATCTCAACGAAAGTCATTCGTTGAGATATGTCATGAACAGATTGTTTTCTATAGCGTTGACGATTGTAGTTTGTCAACATGGCTAGGGGGGCATTAGTTCGTCCTCGTATCCGCCAAGACTTATGAATAAATGTCACCGAATTCGATGGAAGTGTCAAACTCGTACTAGGCCCCCTGTACACGTTAGTCCTTAGCTGTCTTATTAATAAACGTAGACTAAATCAAGATTAACTTTACTCCAAATATTATGTCGGTATTAACAAATTTCAGTATTAATAAACACTGAGTAAGGAGTGAGTAAACTAATCAGACTCTACTCTCGTAGTAAAAGTTACACCTTGGTGCTAGCTAGTTTAAGAACCGATTAAGCGTGTTGTATCTACGGCATGGCGTACTTTTGATAATTCTTTTGTTTCGGAAGTTTGAAGTAGGCCATGGTGTATCGTGGTGTTTGTTTTGTTCGTTGCTTTTTATTTGAAAGAAGTTAAATAAAATGGATAAAGATTATTTTATTGATGATTTCAGACTAATAGAAGAAATCTATCAAAATTACCACGATATCTTCTATCGTGTCGACTTACTGATAATATACATAATAATTGAAATTATATTAATAGAATGACTAATGGAAACTACTTACTTTTCCCATCCCAGTGTTAATAAAAATCACGTTTTTTTTGTTTATGACAGTTTTTTTTTTGTTTTAAATAATAATAAAAAAAAACATGATTTTTTTAACTTTTTACTTGTCTTTGAAGGATTTAAATAGATTTTTTTATTTACATACACATAACTGATCATATTCCAAAAATTGTCAAAAAAATCCCAGTGGCTCCGAAGAAAAAACGGATTAAACGGAATAAGTAAAAACAACATTTTATTACTCCAAAACTTATTTTTTATATGGTTTTCATAAATGTAAAACTTGAAGATTACTCCTTATTTTCTTTAAAACTTTTAGCTATTCTTTTTATTATTCTCTTTATTTAAACATTTTTACGAAAAGTTTTACTAGTAGGTATATGCGTATACAACTTTGTCAGAATATTTTTTTTTATTAACTTGATTGTTGTAATAATCTGCAAACTATTTTTAGCGCCTCGAATCACCAACAACAACAGACAACAGCGAATTGTCAAACTCAAAATATTGACTGTTACTATCACTAGTGTCATTAATTTCAATGTCAACTTACTTGGGTTCATTCAATGTTCATTCTTTTTACTTTTAAATTCAACTGGGTTGCCATAGTTTACGCGTTAATCCAGGCGTTAGGAATGTATTGTTATTCCGAGGATACTCCATGTTTATTAATAGCATTGTAGAAACGAAGTTAATACTTGGTTACTCCGATATTAACTACTCCAAGTGTAACTTCGAAGTAAGCTAGGACTACGCCATTTTTATTAATAAGACAGTAGTAGTTTTGTGTAGGTTTTGACGTTTGGCACACGTGTGTCGCACGCGCAGACAGCCTACCGCGCGGCGATGGTGGCGTACTGTACCTGCAGGGCGTTCTTCGCGGATACCGGGGTGGAGGAAGCTCGCGGACCACCAAAACGCTGCCGCCGTGCCGTTAGTGACAGTGCCAATGCGCAACAAACATGAGGGAAAACAACACGCGTTAACGCACTCTACTTCCACTGTATGGTGTTCAACGCTGTGCTGATAGACGAGTTCATTTGATACGTCAATTAGAACAAGTAACGGGAGCTTTTCAAAGAATTTGTCATTGATTGTATAGACGAAGAGCTGCGAACAATCGAAGTGCTGTGAAGTGAAGTGTTGCCAGCAAAACCATGCTCCTCCGTGTACAAACCAGCGCTCACGCACACACGTGCTCATCAAACTGTGTTCACCGCTCTCAGTAAACATGTCGCGGCATCGTCCAGTAAACATCGCAGAAAACAAATATCTTTCAGGTGCATGTGTGTGCGTGAGCGTTGGTTTGGCCACGGAGGAGCATGGTTTTGTTGGCTTCACTTCACTTCACTTCGGCTATATTTTTACTGTCTGTGTTGATTGTAGACAACTTATCAATACTGATTTTAATGAACGCGAAATTGCAAGACCACATACTTATGTTCCACTTGATCATATCAGTTTGAACGATATCTATCAGTACAGCTTAATACTTAACGAGTTTCAATGACACATAATTCCAGTTCATTGGTTTCTCTGTTACACCATAGAGTGAAATATAAAATACGATAGATGGTGGGAGAGTGAGACACACACCAACTGCCGTATTAGCAAATTATAAAAAGCTCTAAAAACTAAAACTAATGAAGTAATGGAAATCTACTATACGATATCAACTAATGAGGCGCTAGTATAATTAATAATAAAATGTAATGTATAAAGGGAATACCTTATCTTAGTGATAAGTAGGAATCATGTCTGTTTTAATTATATTTTATGATTACTGGATGGAATAGAAAAGTTTTAACTAAGTAAGGACTTAGGTCTACAAAACTACAAGGACAAGTTAGATGTACTTAATACGATTTCTTTGGATATAAGTCTTTCAAAATGTTTCAATGGAACGTCGAGCTATCAGCAGCTTTTAACTAATTCCAGGCCTTAAATAAAAGGCACCAACAATGAGATGGACGAACGAGCACAAAATATGCAAAATAATTGTTAGTTCACACAGCACAGAGTTTTGACGTATAGTACAGTCTGTAAAGTCCTAAAAGGAGTCTTAAAAATAATATCACAGTCCGAAAACATATTTTTAGACGGTACGATATGACTATTGCAGTCTTTTGAAAACTAATGGAACAAGATATGGGCAAACTAAAAGCCAAATGAGATGAATCACTACTTCCAAAAGTGTCTGTCTTCGATTCACTATTATTAGATATCAATTTAAAATAATAATATAGAAAAACGGAATAAAATAAAACTATAGAAAACCGTAAGTACATGTACACTAGTGAATCGAAAACTTTATATAAATAAAAACAAAAACAGTTAAAAATAATAATTAACACAAGGGCCAAACCAAGGAGTGCCAGCTACAGACCATAAATAAACTCAAACCAATTCTCATGCAAAATAAGCAATTTCTAGATGAATAGATACCATCACTTTTGCATGTCATTTCGTTAAGCATCGTCGCGTTAATGTAAATTGTTTACGCGTACTATTAGGCAAAGTACAGCCAGAAGGTAACTGTATGTATGACAATTGTACTTCAAACTCAGCTGACAACCTCGTCCATACAGTGACGGAGATATCTGGTCGCTGCATAAGAGTGCAATTTATACAATTATCCTACAAATTGCATGTCATGCAACGAGCTAACAAGTTGTTTGCAGTTTGGCTCGCATAGTGTGCATCGGATTTTGGTTTATTTTAATTTTTCTCGCCCCACACCAAAATAACACATAACTAAAAGAACCTACCTAATGATCGATCAAAATTGACAAGCCAAGACTTGGTACCATAGAAATCAAATCGTAATTTCTATAATACAAAATTCAAATATATACAACGTAAGGGTACGTGAACTGAAAGGGTGACACGCAAGAGAAATGGTAGCTTTTCCCGAAGCCTGTAAAGTGAGTGCGCGGCGGCGGCATCTCCACAAATATGTCGGATCCTGTAGCTGAGGCGACCCCGCGGCTGGCCCGAGTCACGGCGGCCGGCCGACCCGCCCACCGCACCACTTCACCGCCTCCGCCCCGCGCACACCGAGAAACTGACCCGCTGCCGCTGCTGCCGCTCGACTCACTACGCCGTGACCGCTCCGACCGACTCTCGAAGCTGAGCACGCTCTCCGAGCACCGCCAAGACTTTGGCAGCGTCTCGCTCGCCCAACGTCGAGGGTTTAGCTGCTTACTCTTATCGTTCGATTGAAATACTATATCATAATAGACACGTGGCTTGGGCAGAGCGATTATGGCGCAGCGGTCATTTTCGACGTGCTTGACAAGCAGCGTCTTGTCGAGCAGGCTAGGCGCACTGCGATGCGGTCTTGCGCGGGCCGGAGGCGGTGGTGACCGCGGGGAACGAGGTTCAGCCGATCGCGCGCGGGGCTAGCCTACCTGAGCGCCCAGCGACGTCACCCCGAGCCTCACCCCCACACGGGAAGACGCGATAGACGTGCCCAGAGACGTCAGCGACTCCCGCGAGTTGGATCGTCGCAGCGGCGTAGCGCGCCCGTTGTTGTGGATGGCGCACGCGCCTGGTTTGCGGTTCGATGGCGACCGTGAGACTTTCGAGACGGGCGCGAACAAACCGAAGCGAGGTGAGCATTCGAAATACCTGAAAGAGGAATCAATATCGGTATGATAAGCATTGCTCAGCAAACGGGTATTCTATGACATATCTCGGCGTTTTGAAAACTATACCTTTTTCCGTCTACTGAGCCATCATTCTTTCCGAGAGGATCGTCGAGTTCTACGCCCGCCCAGATACCGGTTGCAAAGTCGGTAACACCAACGTAGCGTAATGTGCCAGCTTTACTACCCCGGCTGCTAGATACTATGACACGGTCTCCCACACGGACATCTCCGTTAGTCGTTGTCGATATTGATGCATCTATGAAAGGAAACATAAATTAGTTCAAAAGCTCCTAGAGGTGTTACATGCCATGTGCATGTGTGCCTTTTAGACCGATTAGAAGGTTGCGTATTACTCACTCATCTTGCTGCTAACGATGCTGCGTATGCTACCGTTTGGTGAGAGTGTGCGTCTTTGCCTGGTGCCGGATGGGGGGCGTTCGAAGACGCTGCCTGCGTCTGAGATCGGAGATGCATCGTGCGGCGCATGTGTTATAAAGGGCACGCGCGTCAAGCGAGTTAGTCGAGAGAATACGCCACGCTTTTCAGGGCATTGGAAATAGCGGACCCCAGCTACAGAGCCGTCGTTTTTGCCTGTAAAAAGTAATCAGAAGTTATAACAAGGTTCTAAATATAATTATGTAGAGCATTCTACAGGTTGCCAATATTAAGTAATCATACCAATAGGTTCGTCAAGCACGATGCCAGCCCAATCGCCAGGAGCAAATTGTGTCTCGCCGATGTATGCGATTTGGCCAGGTTTGGTGCCACCCACCCAAACTCGTTCGCCGATTATGAAGCTGTCAGTATCCTCTGTTAATATAACACTATGATCTGAAATTTAAGTAAAAGGCATTAAAATTGTGAAACGATGAATTGATCTTTTGAAAATCCCAATAAAAAGTTGCTATTGAAATTCCAGAAATTATGTTTAGTAATTTCTAGTGAAATTATATTAGATGAAAGTTTTACATATATAATGTCTAACGAGGATTGAAATATAGCCCTCTGAATATCCATGGGCCTCGTCACTATTCTAAACACACATCTCGTGCATATGAATTAAATATGTACTGTTGTATGCAAGGCATGGCCACCGCAGTGCCTTGCTAACTTGATTGCATATCTTACATCAACATTATGGACTTTCGTTTCGTTTGAAACTCTGAACAAACTGCAGTTGACTTTGGAGACATCCACTACGCGCTGTAATAGAAATCCAATAAAAAAAGCTCATGCTTTCAACCTTCCTAAATCTGCACAAACACCATGGCAAGCATAAAAATCCAGAAATTTGAACATCTTACAAAAGAGCATGTGATGGGTGCGATCTATGGTGCATGGGTTGATAATAATAACATGGAAGTATAATAGTCTAAGTGATACTTAGGATACTGAACCAAAATTATATCTACGACAATTGTGACATAACGTATCATTACAATTATATTACAAAATTCCTGAAGCTTCCCATTGCAGGGAAAAGACCTCACTACTCTCCTTCCACTTCTATTTGAGAACGTAATCAAGTAATAAAATGTTCATGAATTTTAAGTAGATTCGAATACAGATAGTCGTGAGAAAGTCACGTATTGTCGTAAAGAAATAGTTTTGGTAACAAACACCGTACTAGTTACCTGACGACCTCCTGAGGCCAGCCTCGCTGAGGCGGCGCGGGTGCTTCTCCCACAGAGCATCCATGGAGGTGACACTGAACGTGCTGCTGGCTGCGATACACACAAGCGACACACACATACACATTAGCCTCTATCTATTACTAGACAATTAAGTGCTCCTACTTCACACGCCTGACTTTGTTTCTTTAATGTGCGCAACACTTCCGCTAAAAGAATTCTGACATTTAGGTATTACTTCATAAATGGATTACATGCATCTGAGTACACAAGATACGGTTTATTACACTCATTACTGTTACTGCATGTTGTTGACTATTACTTAGGTAATTTTAAACTGCTCCAGTTGATAACCACTGTCGGAAGCGTAACGTCTGAATAAACTTGGTCGTGTCAATTTGTATGTATTTGTTGCAATAACAACAAGTGCATATGCAAACCCACGTCACAGTTAAAATATAATAATCAATTTAAAAGAGAACAATTTGTTATTATTTCAATATTTCTAAATCACCAGTGTTATTAGTTAGTGTTCATTATGTAATTAATTATTGTTTCTTTGTCTACAAAGTGTGAGACTAAATTTGGAAAAAGTTAAACAAAAGATAAGAATTATGAATCGATTGGTAAGACAATGTCGCTAATTGATCGTAGGCGAGTGCCTTTACTTGTTGACACGTAATCAATGTAATGCGATTGAAACGCGAGGCATTTAAACGCGGAAACCGACATTGTTAATGGCCGATTCACCCGAGTTCCCGACTCGCTACGGATGCAATGCATACGGCGCTAAGTTCATTAATTCATTAGTAATCCAATCAATATTAGCTATCATCATTCCATTCTGCCTCGGTATTAATATTTTACTCCTTTGTCATGCACGGAGCCCGATTTTCTGTTTAGGTCGTGAACCTGAATTCAGTCAAGTAATGTTACGCTGTTACAAGATTATAAATCTAAGATTATGCTGTGTCAGACTAATCAAATCAAGGTACTTATAGTTATTTCTTTTACTAGCTTCATAATGAGGTAATGCCGTCCCCTAGCGCTTATAAGACCCATCACCATGTTACTATGTGGTACGTTATTTACAGAGCATGCCTTCACCTCCACGTAGTTACTCTACTGTTATTAGTACTGGACAAACTTACTAGATGCCTTGCGGTGTGTTCGCGGTCTTTCTGGCAGACTGCTAGAGACTTCGTCTTCCTCAGCTTCAATTAAATCTGCCCCATTTCGTCGAGACAGAAGAGTGACAATCATGAACATTATGAACAAGTGAAATTAAAAACTATGTACAGTTAGAAACGATAATGAGAGGTGATATCGTGTATTGTGCGTGCTTGCTTGAAGTTCATACACGAGAAGCATGGACCATGCACGCTTACTGCTCTCATGCAATCATAAATAGTACATTTATCATAAACGATGCAACCTTGGACATGCTGGAACTCACCTGATAAATGTTTTCTCGAAGAGTCGTCGCTGAGCTTCCTTAGCGTGTCCGAGGAACTGCCGTCTACGACAACAAAAAACAAAGACACATAAAGCAAAAAATAAAAACATGCCGACAAAAAATACGTAGATGATATAGAATTATCTTAAGACAGATGGAAGAATAAGTTTACATGAGTATGGAAATTGCACTCGACATGATTACAAAACAAGACAACGATGGTATTTAGATATATTTTATGACAGAGATGGATTGCGACATTGAGGCAGAGTTTTATAGTTCCAAATAACTTGGGAGCGCGCGAGCGTTTGAAACACCCACTGTACACTATAAACACAAGGCACAACTGGTATCTACGTCCACACATTTGAGTAGGCTGACAAACTGTGGTGGGTGATTATGTTATAACTTCAATGTTGTTTACTTAAGAAAATTGATTACTGTTTCGATTTGTTATGCTCAATTAGAACTATTGATCAAACTGTGTGAAATATTTACAATGTGAAATATAGTAGTCGTTAAGTTGTTTAAATAATTTGAATGAAACAGAAGTGGATAAGGTTGACGATGACGTTGATAAGGTTTTCCAAGATTATGTTGAATCGATACCGATGGTGTCAGAAGTAGTCACAACACTTACACTTAACTAGCACAAGAGCAACGTAAAGACGTGCGGAACCGGCCGACTGGGAGTAGCGTATGTCCGGCACTGATCGTCCGAAGCCTGATTAATCATCAGAGACAATTGCGCCGCAAAGCGGCCTTGTCGACGCGCGTGGGCTTTACATCATAACTTGTGTGACAAGTGGCTCATCTCCTTACACTACACTACTAACTCCCAAAGTAAAAGCACGCTTAGAAAGTGAACATTTCAATAGGCATGCATTATGTCGATAACGTACCGAAATGTTAACGATATCGTGAAAGGCGTTTTCTACGATGACAAAAACCTACTAGACAATTTAACGGTTACCGATTTTAATACAGTTTTATTTATAAGCCTCTACGCTAAATTATATCAATAAACTGTCGTGTGAATTATAATTTGCAGCAATTTGCGACCAATTACGATATAATCAATAACAGTGACCAATCACTACCTATAATTAAAAAAATATGCAGTGTGCAATCATCCGGTACCTGTTCCGTAGACCTTTTGCGTGTAGGTTTATATTGCATTTGACTGGTCATATAATACAAGCGATCACATCATCACTAATGATACTAATTTTCAAACCTAACGTATGACTGAAATAAAACATCGTGGCATAACAAATTCAAATGAAAATTGTCTGTGACAAATTAAAAACGGAGCACAGTCAAGTGCACTGCAGACAGTAATAAATTATGAACTTTTTAATAGGCCTCCACGAGGGGTACCTTCATTATATTCGCAGTTGCAAGTTTTCCCATTATTACTGCGAACCGTTTCAGTCTATCTTTAAGTCATATACATATTTGCGTGTTTTTCTTGAAGTCGATACAGCGTATTGCGTGGCAAACCTATACAACAACAATAAAAACAAGTGATTTATCATCTTTAACCTTCGAAAGGACGTTGTTTTAACCACTTTTGTGGCTTGAAGACTCATACAACGTGGTCATCGCGATAACACAGAATTATAAAATACTCGTAATTGTTAAAAACATCGCCACGTTTCTGGATCATTGATGCTTATGCGGAAACATTATATTTAACAATTTGTCCATATTTCGTGGTCACATAAAATTAATTTGACGGCATTAACATAACAAGAAGGACTTTTTTCATGTTTGTCGGACTAATTACAGACTTCTTTTGTCATGTAAAGTGGTACATTTGTCATTATTATTGAATACATTCCACACTTTGACAATGAGCTTGTGATTCAAGTGGCAAGGATGAAATATTCTGAAGTAGATAAAAAAACAGTTGATATAAAAGACAAAATTATCGTTTATACAATAAATAACGAAAGATAACCTTTTTCGATAGCGTTTTTTAAAACAACCATATTATTATACGTACAATGATATCGCAGCAGGTGTTATTATAGTGTGACAAAGTTTTATCCCACGCTAATGTTCGTGTTCTCCCGACATACCTCATTGTGGGGGCGGCCAAATCTTGTTTTACTATTCCCCTTCTGTGAATCATGTAGGTATACTGTTTGAATTATGGAAGTCCATCAGTTTGAACTTTTGTGTCACCCTTTTAAGATTATTTAGCATTTCTGATAAGTGCTTCTGTAAGAAACTTTCGCGTTTTTTCGTGGGTTATGCAGTGATGCCCAAAAATTCACCAGACTAACCCCAATTACATTATGACCACTACCGTCATCAAGAAACTGTGGACATATGACTACATCTATGCCTAATCCTACGGGGATTCCAGTAGTGCCTTTGCGGGATTTCCATGTATCTAACTAAGGTATGGAAGAGAATACGTATATTCATCATCATCATCCTCCGAGCCTTTTCCCAATTATATTGGGGTCGGCTTCCAGTCTAGCCAGATGCGGCTGAACATCAGTATTTTACACGGAGCGACTGCCATCAGACCCCCGCAACCCAGTTACTGGGTAATACTGACATTCGGAGGTTAGACCAGTTGTCAGACTTTCAGGCTTCTGACTACCCGTAACGACTGCCATAGATATTCGTATGACAACCGGGACCGACAGCTTAACGTGCTCTCCGAGGCACGGAGGGGTCTCGATGTGTAACGAAACGGTCACCCATCTACAGACAGACCGCGGCAAGTGCAGCTTAACCTTGCAGATCGTACAATCCGCGCAGTCGTTGCTTCGCTACGAGCCCCTCAAGAGAATACGTATATTATAGTGTTTAATATTCCACACAAGTTATGGAGTCAAGTGCGGGAAACGGGTTAGCACGGCGCTTCTGGAAACCGGTCTTTTTGCACTTATGCGATCTTTGAACTCTGTTAGTGATTTAAAGCTGTCGTCGGCAGCTTTTGGACCAGGAGAAATGGGCCAAAGGCTTCAAGATATCACATGCTTTATAGGCCGCGAAATCGATTTTAAAGTCACAAGACTGCCCAGAGTTCGCTTCAGTGGATCTTCTAACGGTTTTGATTAGTTCTAAAGCGCTAATCGCTTTATGGGAGGCTTGATTTATCACATGCGCTACTCTACCTGCCAGATCGCGGAAAATACTCAATAATATGTACCATCGATAACAACATCCGTGCGGCGAATACTTTGGTCTACAAATATGATGTAACTGCTTATAATAAGCAACGTCATTATTTATCCATTTTATTAGCATACGACGGGTTTACTTGGAAACAATGTGCGACCAAAAACTTTTTGGTACGACATTGGTTTTTGTGGTCAAGTTCAAGTTGATGTACTCGTGTATGAAGATAAAAACAAGCAGATTAGAAATTAAATATTTATTTAATTTCGTGTAGGTTTAGTACTGCTGTATGTGCGTGCGTGTCACTACTGTCTTGTGACTGGTAAATAAAATTCAAGGCTTTACAATTACAACTAGGGTTGCTATACGTCTGTAATTTTCCGGATATGTCCGTAAATTTGCCCAGGGGAATTCCAAGTTGTTCCGGATTTTCTTCACTTCAACTTCACCTACCCGTACCCCCGCATCACGAATATATTATATTAAGCAAGAGCCGCTAAATTAGAAATTTTGAATAAAATGCCAGATTTTTCTGCAAATGTCCGGAATTTTCTCCGTTTTTAGGGTTCCGAAGTCCTACAAGGAACCCTTATAGTTTCGTCATGTCCGTCCGTCTGTCCTAATCCTTTACAGCTTAATAACTTCTACAGTTATAAACATAAGTAAATGAAATTTTGTTAAAAAATAGTCTACATATAGATCTCAATTTTAAAAGAATAAAAGAATCGTTTTTCCGTATTTTAGGGGTGGCGTCCATACATGTGAAATGGCGAAAAAAAAATTTTTTTCGCTGCACCCCCTCGTGTGGGATATCATTGAATAGGTCTACTAAAATGAAGGTAATGTTTGATACACCACTTTTTTATCAGGTGTACCATCTGCGAAATATAGCCCGCCAAAGTGGCTTGCAATGTGTCCCCCCCCCTGCCATTTCTAAACTATGCAATGTAGAAACTTATAATCTTCCACATTGATAGACCTTTGTGAAAACTCTCTTTTAAAATTATTTCGAGTATAATGTGATTATAATTTTTTGAGTTATAGAGAGAAAACTGAAAAATACTTAAAACGTCCTAGTTCAAAGGTCATTGACCTTAGAGAAAAATTATCATAGCAAATAATGCTCCTTTAGCTACTTTCTATTTGAAAAAATCACAAAAAGTAACTTTGAAATGACAAACGTCTTAAATTTGGCTTCTCGAATTTATCGCTAGATGGCGCTACTAACAACACGCTCCTAGTCGCGAATGCTGCCGATTATTGCAAAAACTAAAATAGCCATGATTAATATTAGATTTGATTCGTTTGTAATTACACCTACTTAAGGAACCCTATAATACTGAGCATGGCCCGACATGCTCTTGGCCGGTTTTTTAAAATCTCGAAACCCTAATCACAACACAAGAAGACTTCGTGTGAAATAAGAAGTTTTACACGGTGAAAATTAAAGTGAACTCTCAATTTACAAAAATTAATACCCTACACGATTTACCCTAGTAGAGTTTCGATCAAATAATAGATTATTTGATCGAAGTACTAGAAATAGAAATTTGACATAAAATGTATATAGCTTATGTCGAATTTCTGTCTCTAGAAGCCTACTATCTACTAATACTACTACTGTGGATAGATAGGATATAAATTTTGGCCGATCCAATATTTTTCGATCCAATATTTTTTTGTAAGACATTTAAAAAAAATCGGTAGGTACTAGGTAGTGGTGCGTCTGACACAGTTAAAACTTCTTTTCACAAGAAAAATGTGTGCCAATTTATTGTAAATTACAAACACTTGAATAACCATTCAAATTAGTTTTACAACATGTTTTTAGTTCGCTTCACAGTTTAGGCCGCAAATTAAAATGTAGTTAGCATCAAGTTGTTCCAATTAATGGAGCTATGTGGAGGTATCACACTTTCCCGCCGAATAGACACTAATTCGTCAATTAAGGACAATTTTGCGCTCAACATGAGAGTCGGCCGCAATTGATGCAACGAGCCAACGACGATCTGCTGCAGGACAGATGCAATTCTCAATGGCAATTCCTGGCAATTACATAGTTTCGTTAATAGAACATGTGAATCTGGCTTCGTCAGAAGATTTCACAGTAATTAAGATCAATAAAAACGTGAATTGTGATCTGCCGTGAAGTCTCGAAATCGAACTTTTCCATTGTTGCCGGAGTCAAATACATTGATATAATAATACATTTGCTCATATTTATATCTCACGCACTGAGTAATAACCACTTGTTGCGTGATGATCGGATATCACTCCATATTCACATTACCTACCTTTCTCTGATCGTAAGTGAAAACCCTTTCTTTGATTAGTCTAAAACGAACGTAGCTGAAAGGTTAGCTATGTTATTTAATAAGGAAGTGATTTAGACATAGGTTACTACACTTTGAAACGAAAATACTCAGTCCGACCGAGTTGGCTGGTAGACTGCTACCGCGATCCTAATTATGTATAACGTGACGATGAGAAATAGAAACAAGATCGTACAGCCATGTCAATAAACATTAGTGAATCATCGAACTAAAATTTTAAGCAATTAATCGTGGAAACAATAACCTTATTTTACTACTTTAGTGGTGCATCTACCTTGTTTTTTGTCTCTGCATCACCCTAAGGTGGTCTGGTAGAGAACGCATATGGCGTTAAGAGTTTAAGACCGCCTTTGTACCCAGTTGTGCATAAAGGATTAAATAAATAAATAAACATTATCATAACTGAATCATTTATTGGATGCGAGGCTATATATATGTATATGCGAAAAAACTATGGCGTTAACATTAATCGATACGTGAGTCACCAGCAGGTATGGGGACAGTGTTGGTCCTACCTGTTTCTGTATTCTGAGGTCCTTACTTATAATAACCACAGGCCGCGTATACATATAATCACAACAAGGCGTAAAAAAAAGACGCGGTACGCCAATGTATATTCTCTAGCAAATGACAATAAAGACTGATCAGACTTTATACGGCATATTTTAAGTCAAAAACAGTATTTCACGAATTAAAAGAGGATTCCACCTTAACATCTGACCAAAATAAAAGATAAGTTATGTCATTCAGCGCTGACTGTGATGTTTATTACCACCCGAAAGTCTTCCACGATTTATTAACGATTGTTTTAATCTTGGTAATTGGCAATGATGGAGAAGCCGATGCTATCAATAAGATCATACTAGGTATTCACGATCTGCGGCAAGATAACGGACTTGTAGTCGTATCAAATCAAACTGGGTCAGTTAACAGATAGCATAGATATATAATAAATTTTATGTAAATCTAGTGTTTCATAGAGGAGAATGGAGAATATTTGTGACTGACATGGTTGATTAGCTTAAACGGAACGTAGCTCGTTTATAGGAATTATCTATTTAATAGATTAACATAGCCATTACAAATAGGTAATTAAGTCCTCATTCCAATGAATAATGCAGTATTGAAGATTGATTGAGACCGCCGGCCTAAAGGACTCCTATAATAGAAGTGCATATGGAATGAAATTCTATTGGCAATCAGGACACGTTCGCTCCCGCTACGATAATGGCGCGTAATGAGCCGCACCAACACCACACCTGGCATGCTAATTGTGGATCGTCACACACGCTAAATGATGTTAATTAATCTAAAAGAAGCAGTAAGTGGCGTGTTGTAAGGAATACCAAACTGGCAGTGAAGATCGAGCCTTTCGCTCCATATGAAACCTTATTAAGTGGAAAGTTGTACACCTACTCAGGAATTGGTTGCAATAATATGTGATTTTTACCAAATTGAAAATGCTGCTCCAGATTAAAGATGGAAAATATCATATACCGACAGAGAACGATTTTGTTTCAAAATATTAGGAGGTGGTGCTTGCCATGGATAGTACATAATAAAATTGTCACGGTAATAAGCTAGGAAAGTTTGCGAATAGAATTAATTCCGACATTGTTTTGTGACTTCTAATAAATGTCGTTCCCCGTTAACATACGTTGTTACCGAAAGAATGAGAATAAAGAAATAAATCGATAGAAAACAGGTTGTCAATGACAAAAGTCACGGCTGTTTTACGATATAAGCATCAATTTTGAATTTTACAAATAAACTAACGGATGATGATGATGTCATCATCACCAAATTTGATAAAATATTTGATATTACAACGTTTTCGTAGTTAATAACAGCCAAAATTAATAACCTATTTATACACGATTTGCCTTACTAGAGATAGAAATTTGACATAAAATGTGTGGTGCTTCTGTCTCTAGTAGGGCAAATTGTGGATATATCGGTTATAAAAATTTGACCGTAAGTAAATAGGTAGAATATGTACTTTAGACATTTTTAAATTACCGTAAATTTTAAAAATGATACCATTTTTACTTAATTAAATTTTTAGAATGAGCAATCTGATTTCAGCTACACAACCGTGCTAAGTGCTAAGCATACTTTAGTAATAAATAAGTTCTCTGACCATTGGTGTCAAAATGCAGATACCATTTCAAACGGTTAAAAGCATTATTACGCTTGATGTCTATAATGCAATTGGCATTGCTATTACAAGAAGCGAAACAGTTAGGTGTGGGCCTAGTCACGAAGTTCTCACGGCTACAGATATGCCGATGCCTATCTCGACCCATGATAAATGCATCAAATAACGCTTGGCTCGCAGGGCGTGGAAATTACTCAAATTATCTTGGCTTACTGCATCGTGCGCTGGAAAACCTATCCGTTTAGAATTTTAGACACTGATATGTTGGACCATACCTTACATGTTGGATTTATTATCGACTTATCAATACCTAATGCTATCTATTAACATACAAGTGCTAATGAGTACTATTTTGGTAACTATGCAAAACAATCGCCCCCGTGGTAATTTTTTTACCACGTGGATGATATGAGGATGACATCAACTTTGTACATAAATATTATCTTGTCAGAGCAGATTCTGGGGCAAACCCTTTAGGCATCGCTAAAGCATCGTTAGCACATGTGTGTACTACAGGTAAACAAGGTGAATCAGAGGTGTTACCACATGCTCGTGGTATGGATACATGGAATTGAAGCCTCGATTAACAACTGTATACACAAAGTCGCACAAGTTACGTGTCAAGTAGAGAATTTTTATGGCGAATCATTGATAAAATGCAAATTTTCATTAAATTTAAACTAACAAAAATGCGAGCGCTAAATATTTAGCACGTCTTAATCGTTTCCATAAAGAGTCATATCGCTAGAGAGAGGAAATTGGAATTCCCAAACGTGTGCCTTGAACTTGAGTGCGTCTCAAACAGTCATCTGACGTAAGTGATTTGTCAATAGAACAATTTACACTGTCGTATCGTATCTACATGAACCGCCTACGCCTATGAATAGATACCAAATTAATTACAAAAATCACTATACCAAAGTTGATACATGTGTCTATAGTTCTGAATTGTGTAACATTACAATTACATTAATATGTGATGTGATAGTACACGTTTTGAACGACAACTTGGATGACATGAACATAACATTGAGAAATATCTCTTTATGTTCCCTTGTCTATTCATAGGATTTACTAGTTTTAAGAAATTGATTGTTCAATGATGAAGACCAAATAATAATTGATAGATAATTTACATACATAATTAATCACAAATAGTTATTATAACATGATTAAATAAACTAGTTCGGAGAATACAAGAGGAACTATGTACAATGCACGGTTCGATATGGTCGATATGAATTTCATTATTTAGTATAGGTAATATTGACAATAATTTGCGGGGGCGTGTCGTAGCTATAAATGGCTGTTAATTCGTGCTAAGGTGAACTTGTGTGCTAAGCGTTCGGTGGAATATTTAACATGACGCCTCTGCTTCTTTATCAGAGAGATGCTTTGGTCTACGAGGTACAGAAGAGGCGTTAACATTTCGCATATGAATAGTTATAAACATTGCAGTAACAATTGTCATAAAGTGATTTATAGTTAATGAAACTTTAACGACTAAAAACATAATATTTTTTTAGAATTTTTGCAATGCATCATGTATTGTTAATGTTTTCATTAATGATACATCACGTAACGCTCTAACAACTAAATGTTTATTATTTTTGTGCTACAAATAGACACGACTGAATGGGTTACGTACGATTCATGTTTCATGTTCACGACAATTCGACCGTTCAGTCTGTCCTTCAGTAGTCCGGTTGATTAATTTAACTTGCATTGTATAGGGAGGGACTTAATTAAATTCTAATGAACTGTTTTCAGCGTCGTCTGGAAGTAGTCAACCAAAACACGTAGGTAGGATGAATCGACGTCATCATAATTATTTGGGCAATCTCTAGCGCAAAGACGATTTCCCAAGCTTCCTGTAAACTAAACAATCCCTAGATAAGAAAATCGGCCCATGAGCCATGGCTCATGGGATACAGACGGAAGAGTAATAAATCTACGTAGATAAAGTGCTCTAGTTCGTAGCTATTAGGTTATCGGCTGTTAAGCAAAACTTATGACTCGATAGGACGAGAAAGCTAACGCAATTGGAAAGCTCTGGGATTACTAAAATATGAATTACAGGCTAGACAACGGAGATTTATTCTTTTATCCCATGCCCAACAGAGAAATGCAATTGCACAAATAGGGGGATCAAAGGAAATCCCCAAGTAGGCGGGATGGTCTAGACAGGCAGGCGGGCGCCGATGTCGACAGCTATAAATAAGCCGAACGTTTCCGACGTACTCTATAAAGTGCTATACTGTAAAGCATTATCTAGAAATATAGAGCCATATTTGGCTGAGCTCCAGAACTAACTGCTATTTAAAAACTTATAGAACACACATTTATTGAATATCTTGAAGCCATTCATGAGTTTTGTTAGTTATTGCCAATAATGCGTAATAAAATGATGAACAATGGAGTATTAATCGCGTAGTAACAACTTGTGGTGCTGTAAGCGGCAAGTAGACTCCAAAGAGTGTCAACTAGTGAACATACATCACAAATAGTATATGTATGATCTCAACCTTAACGTTTGTACGTATTGTGCTGCGCAAAAACATGTTTTGCAGTGCTGTTTAGACTTAAGATACACGATTAATATAAACAGTTTTTTTTAAAGCGGTTGTCATGTGAAAATGTAAGTCTTTTCATATTTTATTTGGTGGCTTCGTAGGAACAGGAACGATAATTGATAAAATTGGATTTAAACTCTAATGTAAACCATCCTCAGTTGTCTACAAAACGTTCCTTAAACCTAAAACTACTACTTAATTATTCAAAGAACAATTGGAAGTTCATAATTAATTCAATTTCCTCAGAATTGTAACAGTTTCGTGCTAACTTTGCCAATAAATATCGTACTCCGAGAAAATTTCGTAACAACTTAACAAGTCATCAGTACAGTAGGTAATAAAAATCGGTTTCTTAATCATAACAAGTGGCACCGCTGACAGGAAAAAAAACTGGTCAAGTGATTGACGAGCGCTCCTTCCGACAGATGTAATTTAAAATAATGAACATTAAATTACCTGCGTCAAAAGATGTACCACCAGTACAACACAAGAGATGCCACGTGAGATGCATCCCGTCACAAACAATAAGACCTATCCGTCCACATTGTCATGGTAACGATGACATGGTAAAAACGGGATGTCCTGTCGTATCTCTAGATACTCTAGCAACACATGTAGATTTTAGACGGAGGATATGGTCTTGTATCATGTAACCACGCGGTATCCTAAATGATGATATAAGAAGAGCAGGTGATTATTCATTATTTGCGGCATGGTGGAGGCGTGATACCTCCGTTTTTGATTAAGCATACATCTCAATTTCATAATAAAAATATCACGTAAGACAAGCCGCTGAGTGACGATTGATTACCGAGACATGTTTGGTTCGGCCTGATACGCTCCAGAAGAATAATGCTATCGACGCGAAATCGAAACCGTGGTTCAAGGCAGCAGTACAGGTTGATTTTTAGCGATGACAAAAACAATACCTACATTAAAGGATTTTATGCTGATGAAAAATAAGGAAAATATCTGCAGCCTCGAACATTCGATTACGTACATGCGAGATGATACGTCTACTCGCTATGCAAGGAATCACGCAAAGTGAGCAGGTCACACCTGGCTCCGTAGTTTCTCCACGGTTGACCGACAACAATGCTAGCTGTGTAATTGAGCAATTCCAACTCGAAGAGCACATCTCCGATAAGGATAAGAGACAGGAAGTTGACAGGGCAGGTACTTCGTTTACCTTAACGCTGACAACATGACAGAGACATGTTATCGCAAACATGGAACGTGACCTGCGCACCGAAATGGGTATCCGCGAAATGAGGAAGGTTCATGGAAAGAACAACTACTATGATGAGAATTTATAACAAGACATGTACGAAAGTAATAATGTTGTATTCATTGCGATAGTGCGATAAGACATTATTATTATATGGTAGAACATGACCCTGTTACTGGATGCACCACGAGTGACGATATTTAATTGATCGTCCGGCGCACCCTGGGAAATCAGCCTTACTACCAACCTGCTGACTGGCTAATATTTTTCCTACGATAGAAGAAGACCGTGTTACTGGTGGTACTGTGGAATACAAATCATCATCAGCCCTTTACTGTCCTACTGCTGGGCACGGGCCGCTTCTCAGAATGAGAAAAATGAATACAAATAATTCAAACTAATTAACGTTGATATTACACATATCGTATCTTTAGTATTTTAGTCCGTTAAGGAAGGTGACCTTAAATACTTGGAAACATTTTTATCGCACAACAGGCTTAATGTTCTAATGGTCAATAGTTATATTGACTGAATGATTGGGTAGTATTAGCTGTGGTATTAGCTTGTATTATTAAGCGAGGAACATGACGTGTGACACGCTATATAACAGAAAATAATAAAGAAACAAAAAATATATTACGCAACTATTAACAAGGCTGTAATGTAAATAGATATGCTGACCACCATGAATAGGAATACAACATTAAGCAGGTTTCTGCTTTGAATTTAACTAACAAAAGCATGACAACTGATATTTTTTTTGTAGGATGAGATGATTTTTGTGAAATTAATGCGTATCGCATTATGCGATATTAGCATATCCTTTTTCCTGTTCTGTAACAATTAAATAATTTTGACAATAATATCAATCTATCATAGTTATGTTGTTGTTCATAGCGTTTCAGCGTCATAGCGATTACGCCGATATGATTTGTATGTGGCTCCGGCGAGGCCAGAATGCAGGTATGGTTTGCGATGTGGCATGTCCACTAGTTAGCCAAACAAGGTTAAGTGCATGCGACCTGCAATAGTAAAATCATTAAGCGACTCAAGTATAAGTGCATCGGACCAGCGGTCATGGTAAACGTCTAACAATAAACAAACGCTTAGGAAAGTAAGCCGACCACCAACATTGATTTAATAAAAGGTAACACAGCCATCAGAACTAGTTTTTATTCAAGTACGAATTCGGTTAGTGTGTTCGGTTACAGACTGAACACAATAATCACTTGAACAAATCCACAAAATGGCTGTCGAGTTAAAAATGAAAATTGTTGAGAAGTTTTCTAGTCAGCACTTCACAGCTCTGGGGGTTGGGGGGTTGCAAGGGTAAGCCCAAAGGGGGGAGGGCGAGGGAGGCATACGGACACGCCTTTAAACCACAGTCAATGCCCAAAAATGTTTTAACCATTGTTCTAACTACCCTGTATCATGAAACTGTAGTTACGGATGCTCTTTAGGCAAATGAGCGTCTAAAATGCCAGACTGTATCATTATTCTATAATAATATTACATGTTTTCGGGATAAATCTTTCCCTCATTCATGAATAAAATATTCTCATTACAAATGTGCATTTTCCTAGACTGAAACAACGACCTACTTACATGTGTGGGTACACCTAGACCTAGATATATTCAAAACAAATTGTTCAATCGTTCAGTTTTCAGGTCAAGATAATATCTTAGACAAATAGACACCATAGATATGATAACACCCAATAACACCAATCATCCTATACAGTAAAAATTAAAACGAGATAGAAGCAAACGTTGAAATAAAGGAAGTTAAATAAATTGTTACTATCCACTTCAACAAGGATGCCAGTGAAATTGAGAAAGTTTATAACAAAAACATGAAATAATTTGGATA
This sequence comes from Asteroscopus sphinx, assembly GCA_949699075.1. NCBI lineage: Eukaryota > Metazoa > Arthropoda > Insecta > Lepidoptera > Noctuidae > Asteroscopus > Asteroscopus sphinx. The sequence goes on along the minus strand of OX453005.1, from coordinate 23,312,583 downwards.
GGCTCGATGGTCTATCTCAAAGACATTTCCATACTGCAGTATAATACCTTTATGGTCTATCTATACAGTAAGTATATAAGCATGCAAATGTCTACATTAACACGGTTTTTTTAGTGTTTTCTAAAAAATACTACACATTAGGGTTTAAATTCATGTTTGGTAAATAGTTAGGCATTTAATATGAAGTTAGACCCTAATATGTCATCAGTACGCGAGCACAGAGAATAACAACTACGTGACAATAATACATGAGATCATGCTTCATGTAAGACTCAAGAGTCACGAAGCACGAGCCCGTTTAAATCTAAATATGAAAACCACATTGTTTTGACTGTAAAATTGTAGAGTTATAAAGTCGTGCCACTTGTTTGGATTCTAAAATCCATGTCTAGACGTCACCGTAACCACAAATTCGATAATGTTTGTACACAAGGTCTATGATATGCGATTACAGAATACATACCACTAACCGATTTCAGATTTTGCTTCCGTTTATGTCCCTTAACCAAATTGAGATTCCTTATAAACATTCCCTTAGACTGTTTATTTTTGAAGTGATATTTTTGGATGATCTTCCGTTAGATTAAGGGACTGTTAAGATAATGATTAGCATTGTAATTAAGCTGCCTGGCATTGTCTACGTCTACAAGGCTTTTTGGACTATTGAATGTGGAACTCTAGCAAATTTGGAAATCAGGACCTGACCCAAAAAAATTAAAACGTCCAAATGAAATTCTGATAATCTAACCATTGCACTTGGGTCGTGCCAATTCTAATATGCATCTGGTTGTCTTTAACGGGATTCCTCAAATAGAAAGAGAGGCCTGATCTTTTGGAAGGCTTGAGTTTCGCGATACAAGTCCAATATGTGAATTCTAACATAACATAACATCACGCCTGTATTTCCCCGAAGGGGTAGGCAGAGGTGTAATAGTACACCCACATTTCGCCAGTTATGTTATAGTCCCATGTAATAGGGGGCGAGCCTATTGCCATTGACCGGGCACAAATCCAGACTCCGGGCTGCTACTGAGAATTTCTTAATGAAAAACCCAATAACACTTTGCCCGACCCGGGAATCGAACCCAGGACCTCACGCTCAGCGGTCACGCTTGCAACCACTAGACCAACGAGGCAGTTCTAACTTTGGTCTATTAAGGCTCTATAGCACTTTACTGTGTCTATAGTATGCCTCTATGTTTATTGTTATAGTTTTTAACATTTAATGCCTGCGTGACAGCGGTTCACGATTGTAACATAAGAACTTGGAATATGTAAGCATTACAAGTTTCATAAAATTAATGCGCAGATCGCAAAGATATTTGCATGAAACATTCGAAGTTATAATTATTGCAAAAATAATTATCTAAGTTGTCGAAGTTGCGTATGGATAACAGAACTCAATACCAATGAAAAATATGAATAACTCGGGAAGTTAATCAGTGGATGATATCATAGATTTAATTTGTTATCAAATATACATACATAAAAAGATATTATAAATTCCAAATAAAAATAAAATGGTAATTTGTAAATATACAAAGTCTTTATAGTTTCAAACTGGTTCCATGGGTTCATTATGTAAGTTGGAGTGAACTTTTGGCCTATGTTCGACTAGATTAATAGTAGCGTTACTGAAGAATCTAGACTCACCGGAAAAGCTAATTTTCGTTTCGACGGGCATCTTTGTTCCAGGATGCTCTATAAAAAAATTCTTGAATACTTTTTGAAGTCCGAGCAGGAGGGCTGGAGACGAAGTGATAGCGATTGGAAGTTCTGCGATCCTGCGCGTTGCAGATGCGCGGTTGTAATGTTCACACGCGTCGGGGTCGGTCGTCGAGCGTGCACTGTCGGCCGGCGCCTGCCTACGCCGCGCCGCCGCGCGCCGCCCTCATTCATACATAGGTATTTCTGCGTTACTTTGTTTTTGTTTTCCCGGCGCGCACTCGCCACCCCCGACCGGGTGGACGCGTGAAACATTGAATTCACGACGATACCTTGGTTATTCCGGGTAAAATGTCGCTGCTTGAGAATTACTTTTTTCAGGTTTAAGGAGTACTTAAGAAAAAGAAAGAATGGAGACAAAAGTAATTACCTATTTGGGATTTGGCATCTGGTTAGCCCGGTATTCCGTAGCCCCGTACCAACAATGTTGGCTAGGATAAGTCAATGTACCTATTTCATAGTCGTATTGAATAAGAGAAATTGCAACCTGCGAAAATCTATTTAGACGCCAGAGTAAATATATGACTAAGTCATCTTCCTGCAACCATCTCAATTTATTTGGCGCAGCATGTATTTATTCCACAATCTCAATAAGCTGATTTCAGTTTTCACTTCCTACCTAGACATAAACTTTAAACGATCCATCCATCTATTCTTTGGTAGGTACGACTCTTTTCATTTCTTACCTCAGTTTTTTCTAGTCACATCTGTATAGCATAGCATATAACTGATAGTAGAAAATATAATATTTACTACATAGGTCAGGTTTGTTTCAACTAGTACTTTTTCATTAGACGTAATTCGTACGAGTCCCGTTTATGTTACGATTTTGATACAAAGGTAAAAAGTTTAATAATTATTTAACCTAACCTTCCTTTTGAAGGTCATGTTAAAAAAGGAAAATAAAGAGTTTTCTGCCAAAACCACCTGCTTATGATCGTTATTCGTAGATTCGTGGTTTTCCTCAACACTTTTCCTTCTTCTCTGAGTATTACAAAATCATAGCCTCATACAAAATTTACTCACATTAAATGAGTAAATTCCGCTTGTGGCTCAGGTACCTAGGTACGTGGGACACTCAGAAAGTTTTGCGAAACTAAAAAAAATTGTTCTATACGTACATATATTTTTATCAAATCTTTTCAAAGTACTTTCCACCAGCCTCTATACAAAGATTCATGCGCCTAAACCAGTTTTCAAAACACTTTTTCCAGTCCGCCGCAGACACCTCGTTTACAGCCTGCTCGAACGCAGCCAGCGCATCTTCCGGCGACGAAAATTGTATCCCTTTGAGCTGATTTTTTATTTTTGGGAATAAAAAGAAGTCACACGGTGCTAGATCAGGGCTGTAAGGAGGGTGACCCAGGAGTTTGACTGGCGTGCTGTCCAGGAAGTCCCTCGTTTTGAGTGCGGTGTGCGCAGGTGCATTGTCGTGGTGGAGCAGTAGCCCGCGGAGCCCTGTGTTTGGTCGCTTGTTGCTTATAACAGAGAAAACTTCTGGCAAACATTTGGTAGTATACCATTCGGCATTAATGCTTCTTTGATCCAGTAAGGGAATTGATACCAAGTGGCCAGTCAAATTAAAAAAGCTAGCGATCAAAATCTTACCCCCGCTTCTAGATCGCTTCACTTTGGTAGGCGTTGGCTCATTTTGAAACACCCAAACAGTCGACTGGCGCTTGGTTTCTGGGTCGTATTGATAAATCCAGGACTCATCACCTGTAACGATGTCGTAAACACGCCGAGACGAGCCTGCTTCAAATTTGTTAAGCATATCACGGCACCATTCCACCCGGGCCTGCTTCTGAGCATCGGTGAGGTTGTGCGGCACCCAGCGTGATACTATCCTCCTCACGCGAAGATGGCTGTGTAGAATCTCGTGAACGCTTCCCGATCCAATCTTCAATATGTGTTGAATCTCCTGATATGTAATTCGCCTATTGTCTTGGATTAAATTTTTCACTGCTAGCACGTTTTCTTCGGTAACAGCCGTCAAAGGGCGACCGCTTCTTTCGTCATCCCCCAAAGTTGGTCGACCGCGCTTGAATTCGTTATACCAACGATACACGGTTGCCTTGGAAGGGCCTTCATCCATGAATGCCATTTGAAGTCTATCGTACGATTCATCCGGTTTCAGGCGACACTTGAAATCGTATAAAATCATAGCTCTAAAATGTTCCCGGCGCAGATCCATATTTCAGTGAGACACAATACTTTGAATTAACTCGCAAAAAATGTGGAGGGAAATTTTGAAATTGGAACTTACTTATTTTTACTTATAAATAATCATATTTTCGAAAAACATTATAACTGGCCAGTCTCCCATATATAAAAACTTTTTTTCGCAATACTTTCTGAGGGGCCTGGTATAGTTAGCTAGTAGTTGTTGCGCATAACTTTCGCCTTTTTACCCGACTCCCCAGGAGGTATATATTTTTCGTCAGAAAGAATGCAATTTTCACCAGCAGTGGCCGCAGCTTGGCCATATTTATGAATCTTCAAAATATTCTTGTCTGTTTTTAAGGTTTTTTTACCTGCCAAAACAGACAAACCGAAGACGGGGCTATGATCCGGTCTGTAGGCCATTCGAATAGGTACTTTGTTTCGGGGTGCTGGCCAGAAAACCTCCACGTGTGCCTGACGGCTGCTTGTCATTCTGGACACGTCTGGAGGGAACGGCAGTTGTTTGGCCGGTGCATCTTGGGAACGGGCAATAGAATCCTTTCGAGGGACCTTCGGGGATCTTATTGCCTGTGGCGAATATTCTGGCGCGGGAGGGGCCCATTCCTGGCCAGTGAGGAGTTGCCCCACGTGTCCCTCTGATGTCAACCGAGGACACAGCCGACTTGCGGTACAATTTAGGCAACACCCTAGGTGGTATTGCAGTTGTTATGGCCCAAGGTAACCGCTTAACATCAGGTGGGCCTTAAGCTCGTTTCGCCATCATATACTATAAAATAAAAAAGTGGGGAGAAGGGGCGGCTCCTGTGTGCACTCACCATGCCACTGGGCAGGCAGCGGGGGGACTATCCTTCCCTGCCCCAGTCAATCTCGTAACCCCAGGAGTGCCCGCTGAGTAGTGTTCTCGCGCTTTTGGGACCGAGGGTTTTGGCTTCACCGCCCGGACCGCGAGGAAGAAAACCTCCATAAAAAACTACGGGAGGTAGGGCCTGCGAGCAGCAGACTCGGGGTAGTCTGCTGTCCAGCAGCTGGCACAGTTGGCATAGCTGGCGCAGCTGGCGTAGCTGACACAGTTGTAGTAGCTGGCATACTGGCCTGGCGGCATGCTGGCGTAGCTGGCACAGTTGGCGTAGCTGGCGCAGCTGACACAGCTGGCGTAGCTGGCACAGCTGGCGTAGTTGGCGCAGCATGTGCGCCACCGAGGAGGGTGCGGCTGACGTTAGGCCGCACGGGTAGAAGTGGCTCGCCTGCTTGTGGCGGGCCGGGAATTGTCGGGGTCGGTTGTGTGAATACTCACGGGTTCCCACGCCGCCGGCTAAGGTAAAGGTTTTAGTTGGTAAGAGTACGACACTGGCTCCGCCTACCCCGGGCGGAGTGCGTCTATGAGGATTTCCCCACGGCAAAAAAAGTACTTTATTTCGCCCATAACTAACAACTCGCCACAAGATGACTTGAGGTTTGTAATTTGTATGTTAAATAAAATATAACTTGATTGTTTGATTTCATTTTAGCTGTTTACTTCTTGAAATATTATAATAATTACTGTTATCCTTTGCAGTCCCTAACTCATGTTACTTTAACTGCGCATGGGCAAAGTAATAAAAGGAACAATTATATTATTTGTCTTTTCTATAAATAGTGATAAGATAACACACGTATCACTAAGGCGCGATAAGACGTGCGTGCTGAAAATTCTTACTCATCGGTCACGCACTTTAACAGAGAATGTTCTATTCAAACATTTCACTTGATCACTTTGTTACATTATCTACAAATAAATAACCTCAGATAGCAAATACGAAACTGAAAGGGATTCAAGATGTGACATTCATATAAAACTGCCCATCGTGGCTGTTAGGAACATGAAGGTTGAACGAGCCACGATTTCTAATAGGTCAAAGAAAGCGAGCGGCCGGAGGTCGAATGATTCACTAGTCACCGCATCCTCATGGAAAACATTTCAGTCTTGTGGTTGCGAGACACCTGTCCAAAAAGACAATTGATTGTTACAATTTAGTAAACATAGGCAGAGTTCTTTTCACCAGACTAGCCTACGAGTGACCTAACAATAAAATAATTTACAGCCAGAAAGTAAACTCGGACGAGGCAGAAGGAACAACCATGTTTTAGAGCGGTCAGTGAGCTTATGCAACAGTAGACAATAAAGTTCGTTTCCTTTCACCCATAGTTAGACTGAGAATTCCAATCATGAGTATATATGCGTTGAAAACTTCTGTTATTGTGTATTACTCTATTACGTTACACCATGGAGGACAGAAACGAGCGTTACACACACATTTGTTACAGGCTTACTTCTAAAGATACATTGTGTCAGTGTCACAAGTAATTTAAAAATTTCTAACCTAACGTTTAGCTGTGTCTGAAATGTGAATGAACCAATGATTTTACATAAGTACAGATATGATATACCCTAACAAATCAAACGAAAAACATGTTCCGTGCGCAGCGGTCGCACACATACACAATGTTTTACATCACTTACATTTCACAACATTGCCGTGTCGTGTGAAAGAGATGGTGTATGTAAACCAATATGAACAAAAAAGACAGCTAGTGTTTGTCAGCTACGTGTAGTGTATGTGGCCATTTAGGCCAGCCAATCACAGCACGCAGCAGCACGCAGGGTATCCAATTACAGCACGCAGCAGCATGCAGAGTAGCTAATCACAGCTATTTTGGCATAGATTAACGAAAACGAGTAAGTATACAGAAGGTACAAGTATTTTACGCGGCAAGTATTATACCCTACGATTAAAGATCCAACATTAATCGTAGATTATACCAGGGTTGATTGATTTAAATCAAGTGATTTTTTAATAAAAATGATTTTTTTGAAAAACTTTATTTTTTTCCATAAAATTTCATTGATTTATTTAAATCATAATGTTATGGGACTAGATAAGAAAAATTCATATTAAAATTTATACAGTTTTTATTTTTTACTGAATATTGAATAAAAATATGGCATTCAAACTACAAATAGTCAAGAAAATCGAGTTCGGAGTTGCTTCTATTAGATGTTGAATTTACTTTTCGGAACTGATTATAGACCAGTTATTTTTATTACTGGTCTATAATCAGTTTAATAAACTGTTTCCTACATTTCTGTACTTAATTACTACTGTCATACTAAGATTTATTTATGGTTTTTTTAATTCTTAGAAAGTTGCATACTAGTAAAACTTTTCGTAAAAATATTCATAATAAGTGAAGAAGTAGGTAAGAGTGTTAAGTAAATAGGGAGTAGGTCTTCTTCAAGTTTTTTTTTTTTTTTTTGACGTTGTAATTTTTGTCATAAATATGGAAGATTCTATGTCAGTAGATTAACATTTATGAAAACCATTTAAAAATGATAACTAATTTTGGAGATAAAAAATGTTTTTTTACTTATCTAGTTTTTCTTCGGAACCATTGGGATTTTTGAGACAATATTTGGAATATTATCAGTTAAGAGTATGTAAATAATAAACATCAAGTAAAAATCTTAAAAAGCCAAATAAAAAGTGAAAAAAATCTAATAAATCATGATTTTTTTGATTAAAATTAAAAAAAAAACTGTCAACCAAAAAGTCATGATTTTTATCAACCCTGGATTAAACCCCATACATACCCCTGTGACAGTATAAATTACATAAACTATGCTTTCATTAAATTGATCTCAATTCAAAATTCGTAATTTACTAACATTAGGCCGCGTTCAGTATTATCGTCCGACGACGCCCGCAGCGTACTTTGGTCGTTCAGTTACTCAGAGTGATCATACAAACAAACGCCAAGGAATGCTCCGAGCGTCATCCGACGACGGGTGATAATATTAAACTCGGCCCAGGGCAATATTTACTAACAAAATGGATGCAAATCTGAAATAATGATGATCCTGTCTGGTGCGGGGAATTCAACCATTAAATTGTATGCTTTTTAAGGTGAACGCTACCGGGTAGTCGGAGAAATTAAAAATTTCTTGTGGGGTTATTTACAAATAAAAGTTTTTTTTTTTTTTTTTTCCCCTGTGGATTTAATTAATGAGAGCGCTGGTACCCATAACACAAGTTAAATCTTACATTGGGTACCAGAGTTCAAACAAACACTTCATACCGAGAAATTGTATAACTACTATTTGTAAGTGTTTACTGTACACCATTTATGTGAAATAAAAATTTATTTATTAAATTGTAGCTCTATTTCGCGTTGTACATCAATATAACAATATATCTACTGAATAATACTCATAAAAAGATTAACCTAGCTCTATAATCTCGATAATCGATAATTTATTGTATTATTTCGCATTTACGCATACGAAGCAAAATCTAACGATTTAACGATCAGTTGATAGATCAAACTGTACTTGAGGAATGTTCTGTAATACGGACCTGAGCTGAGTAACTGAACGACCAAAGTACGCTCCGTGCGTCGTCGGACGATAATACTGAACGTACCACATTTCTGCCTACGAGTCGCATCTGCATCTTTATAATCTATGTTTTGTCTTATCGCTCTGGGTACAAAAAATATTTATTGTTTTTAAATAGAAATACAAATATATAATGCAAATATTTTTTTGTACTTACAAGTGGTATGTGATCCCTTTTTGTTTGTTTGCTTTCATGTCATAATTAGTACACTTACAGAAAGTGTTACACTTACATTCACGACGGCATTTTTGTAATTGTTTGTCACCGGTTACGCTCGGCGTCTTGCCTTGACGCGGACTAATAGCAAGATGTCACAATTAGCTTGTTTTCGAGTCTTCAGATATTCGCGCTAGTCACTCATCTGTACTTATGTAATAGCATTGGAATGAATCCTTGCGGATTTAGCAGCGGGGCGCCCAATTTATCATAAAAACAAAATTGATATTTCTGAAAGGAAGTCGGCGATTTTATCTGACGTCCCGGAGGCACGAACTGACGTTAGACAGCGCTGACTCCGCTGTTAGGAGCCTGAGCTATTCGTCCCTTGAGGCAGGCGGGGACTATTAGGTATCTGCACGAAGTCGGGAACGTCTGTCGAGTCTCGACACACTTTGACATGCCTTGAAAATTTCATTGTTCGCAGTATTTTTTTCATTCCATTTGATCACAGATATTAAAGTGTTATTTGATTACTACGTTTATGTGATACATATGGTTACAAATTTAGCATATAGACGTGTTTTATGGCCATATTTATACCATATTATAATACAAATTTATAATTCTTAATAATCGCCATAACCAGACATTTCGTAGACGTTCAACGAACTAATTCGTTACAACATGTGTTCATGTTAACTTGTTCAATAATGAACGCATGATGCTTGACTAAAACAGAAAACACGATAAAAACTGGCCACTGACGTACAACGAATATTTTAATGCAAAATGTGCAGCATTCAGTGCAAAATATATAGCAAAGCGCAGAAGTGTTATGTACGAGTTAAATAAGACAGTAAATATTGTGTGGTTAATTATTGACTTTAAAACAGAGGGCTTTGACCGATAGATTGGAATCCAAACAAACTGCGATGCGAGCTATGGCTATGGCTCACGGGCCGAGTTTACGGCGGAAGGCACGTAGCACTCGTGTTCCTTGCCCTGTGAGGATTAATTTATAAACCGTTGTTGAAAAATGCGTCGGCATAACAAACTGCAAAAAGGTCACGGAGCTACCAGAAACATTGGTAAACAGCACGTAGTGCATTAGTACTTTCGAGAAAATTATTTAGTTCTTCCAGACGATTACGCTACAAACATCTGCGTCTGTAGAGTTGGAAAAACTAATCTCTTTTATGGCAATCGATCCGCAAAATGTAAGTTGACAATTTTTTTTGTACTGTTATATGTTTGGGAGTTATCAATTTTTTGACTGACAGAGACCTAGTCGAAGCAGTATTTTAAGAGACTGATATACCTAATTAACATAATTGTTCTTCTCAAAACATTCTTGAATTCTGAGACACTAATGAAAAGTTGAGATATCGCGTTACTTTGGGACTACTGTGAATTGGTTTTTAACGTTCACTGGAGTATAAACTCGCCGATATCCTGTTCCAAGTAACATACAAAAACCTTGGATGAATAAAAAATAAAATAAAATACCGAGAGAGCACTATTTTGTTGTTTTCGATAAAGCGTATAAAAAAATCGATTTCCTTATTAGTAAATGAAATCGAATAAGTATAGCGGTGAACGGTGTGACGCTGCTTGTATAACTAATAAGTGGTAATTCCCAGCATTCCTCGTGAATGGGTATTACCTGCTGCTGATGCGACTCCAGGGTTAGGCAATACAAGTCATTAAAGCCTTTACACAATTTTTTTAAACCGGGCTTTTTAAATTTAATATCTTAAGTGAGTCAGTAAAGGTTTTAACTTATGAATTTTTGTTTTCGGTGTTTTTGGGAGCTTATTGTGGCTCTTACATCACGTTTTTCTTTGGCTAATGTGCTATGCTACAATAGACCTAAAAATTCCTTCTTTGTTTTATTATTTGGTAGTATAGTATAGTTGCCGGCACGAGTCGTGAGCACAGATTCCACTGCTTAAGTGGTCGAATCTCTGTTCACAGTACAACAGACCAGAAACGGACCCTTGCATTGGCTTAATTATATGATAATGGATAATTGAGTATACGTAGAAAACGGAATACTAGAATACGGTGACGACAGAGACTACCACACAGGTACAATTTGTGCTCACGTCTCGTGCCGGGAACTATACTACTATAGTAATACGCTCGCTATTTTCTCATCACAAAGTGTCAACTCCTTTTTCTCGTTTACTCTAACTTTCACATTGAAGTACTTGCTTTTTCTGTTATTCTATGTTCTTGGGAAATCAAATCTCTTAAATCGATTTCGCAACTGAACTCAATGTTTTGAGAACACTGAAATGGGACAGAATATTCTAGAATTTATCTCGTATGCTCTACGCAGCCGTAGATGACAAAAACAAAGAAATTATGCGCATAATATACCTACGTAGACTCTGAATAAAGTTTTTGTTGTGACGATTTTCCACACCTGCGCCTGCGCGTCGTTGACGACGGCTGACAGACCGGAACACTTTCCAGTAATGGTTTCAACATACTCGAGTTACAGGAATATCAGATCACCTGCGGGCAACATCCACTGCTTGGTAACACCAGGATGTTGCCAACTCGTACGCAGAATTGGCTTACATTAGTTGAATAACGACCAGTATCGATTGCAAGAGAATTGAGAAACGTTTGCGTTTTCCGTTTGGAAGTAACATTCGAATATCATTCCGTTTACAATTTAATTACCTAAAAAAATTAAGCATAGGAAACAGAATAGGCAACGGAAGCAATTTTATTAGAGTCACAACAGTTTCAGTAAAATAGAGATTTCAAAGCCAACCATTTCCAATTCTTCATGGTTGGCCGGAGTAATTTACTTTCTAACATTTGCCGCCTAATCTGATTAAATGGTTGGTTTACACAATCCTACATAGAATATTATGTAGGATTGAGTATGATATCACTGGCGGACATGAATAATGCAAGCGACCTTGAATTGCTAAGATCAACTAATGTCACAATTTTCTATGCTACGTACTTTGAACGAGAATATTAATTCTCTTTCAGAAGCGAATAGAATGGCGTCGATTCTCTTGTTCACAAACAAAACTTATTTTAAACTATCGCTCTCCTTTACTAATAATAGTCACAAAAAAGGGATGGCAACAATTTAAAAAAAAAAATTGCTGTCAAGTTTGTCGGAATTAAAATTTCCATACAAGTTTAGTCGTGGTCGTGATTTTGGAACATAAAAATAAAGACAAATACGAAGAAGTGTAACACGTCAAACTAATTTGACAGCACTAAAATTGTTGCCATTCCTTTCTGTTATTCACTATTAGTAAAAGAGAGCCATAGTTTAAAATAAGTTATATTTGTGAACAAGGGCTACGTTCAGTTATATCGCCCGACGACGTCAGACGAAACACGGAGCGTTGGAGCGTTTTCTTTTAACTGAACGTAGCTAAGAGAATCAACACCTGTCAGTTTATATTCAACAAACAAGAATGTGACGTTTTTTCTTTTCTTTTAGAGAACGACTAATAAAAAAATAAAATAAAAATAAAAAAACTTTTTTTTTAAATTTATGAATCATACATTTTTTCAACATATCACATAAAATTAAGCAAGAACAGGCCAAGAATAATAATTTATTTCCAGTTAATTGATTCAGCATAATTTTGCGAACAATGACGTCACGTGACGTTGCTTCAAAATCAATCCATCGTAATAATTCCCGGTAGATTTCAATTGTGCAATATTTGTATTCAGTTGTTCTCATTAAACATTGGGCAAACGCAACATTAATTATGTCACTGTCACCAGAGCATTGTTATTTCAGTACGAAATCAGCTTCATCTCAATTGTAATCAAACAAAACAAGCTCATTAAATTGCTTATTATTCTATTTTCGTAATTAAGTTATAATTATTGTATAATTACTGTGTTCGTAGAATATTACGATGACAATTTGAGAAAATTCTTGATTGGCCCCGGTGAAAAAGACCACGATAAAACTTCTATTGAAAATATTTTGCTTTCATTCTCAGATCTTGAAATCAGATCAGTTTCAGGTGTATTCACTTCGCACTTCTTGTATGAGGGGCTGTGAGAACATCTTTTATGTTTAAGACTTCTAAGGGACTTGCAAGAGTTATGACATTACATTTACTTGACTGATTGTCATCTTTGAATACATCACGGTCACGGCAGAGGCGGCAGAGCCACACGTGAAAGTAAATTGACTGTGCTTGATCTTTTCACTCTTTTATTTTAGACGTAGATTGAGATGTATAGCAGGAAGATATGCTGCACCAACCCCAAATAATTTGGTATGGAGATATAAGGATGACGATTAGACGTATACCATAATTTGGTATTACCATATGCTCTAATAATATTAGGTATTACGTGGGTATTACTTTGATTATTACGGATGGTAAAACTGTGGTATTACGTGGGTATTACTTTAATATCGATTTTGGAGTCAATTCAGTAACTAAAATGTTAGAAAGATTGTATCGTACTTGGCACTTTCTAAGTCGATTATTGGTTACGAACAGCAACATATTTATTTGATTGTCCAGAGTGCACAGCTGACATTTTGTGAAAATGTCAGACTAAACGTTCCAATCCTTGAATGTTTACACTCAAGGCAGACCACTTGCAGAACCAATATTGTTTTGATTGCAGGCACGCAACGCAAGCGCAGCCAAAGACCGTTCAATAGATAGGTAGGTAGGTAATTAAGGTAATATAATTATAAACCAACTAACGATCTTGTAGTCCGATTGGGTATGCGTGCCAGTTCGTAAGGAATGTAAATAAATAAAGCAGTACAAAACATTATGGAATATAAGTCGGTCGGTTACGATCAAAGCGGCATCGCTTTATGGGTCTTGATTACGACATCCGTACGGATGCTAATAAAATCGTTACGGTTAATAATAAGTGGTGCCTGACTATGGTGGAATAAATTAGGCAGCCAGTTTTCGGTGGTTCTATACGTTTCGACAAAAGGCAATAGATGAAACCTAGCAAAGTAGCGCTTAAATTAATTTCAATTCCTATAGACCATTTTTTCCATGTGTTCCGAAATCATCGTGCAGGAAGAACCAGGGAGATAGATTTCAGCATGTCAAAGTTGTATAATAAATAACTTTTGATTAGTAACCAGCCGAATAGGAAGTCACAAAAAGACAAAGTTTTGTAAAGAAAAAGTATTTCCATCACGCACTCTCCGCCACCGACATGGTGACGTAAATGGTAGCTCCGGTACCGAAATGTCAGTCATGGCAATTGATTGATGCGACACCTTGAACAATAGGCCGACTTTAGAAAGCATTACTGACGAACTTGCTCACACTCGGTAACACTCGTGAACTTTTTCCAAAATGTTGGTGCTCCAGTCTAATTATCACAGAAGTTAATGCAAGTTTGTTTTGTTAGATAGTACTAACCTTAACCGAATGTATAAAATAATCCTTAGAGTTCTTATAAATATTTGCGAGTTGGTTTTATATGATAAGCCAAGGAGCAAACATCTTTTAATCTAAATAAACAAGAATCTCTAGAAAATACGAGACGTGACAATATAAGTAACAATTATGTCGTCATAAAGGGGTAATTATATATTATGGAAAAGTAACTTTTAAACTGGGTTCCTCTTTCGTTGTACTTTGAACGGTACAAAGAGTTACACCAATTAGGTTATCACTTCTGGAGGCCGTTTACGGTGTTTACAACCAAAAGACAGTAACAGTGCATAAAGGATTGGCAGAGAGCCCATCGTTATAGGACTATTGCAAACCGTTAACCTCATTAAGGTATTACGACTTGTGTAGAATAATAAGCAGCTAATACACTCTAAGGTCGACTGCACACCAGAGAAGTCCACAGCAAGCAGCACACATACTAAGCACTTATCGTATCTTTGATTTATCTTCTATCAAGTGCGAAATATGTTAACTCGCAAAAATTACAAAAAAAAAACTATACAAGGAACCATCTGTCAGCTATACAACGTGTAATTGAAATAACTGAAAACCTCATTGTACTCATCAGTATGAACAAGTTTTGCTATGGTACCAATCCAAAAATCACGAAAAATAATCTGCTGTTGCCTAAATTTTGTCGAGTTATGCGAACATAAATGTATTGTACAGTTGATTTTTTTTCGCAATTCCAGGGTTGGTCCCATAGTAACAGTTGTTTATAATGATGGGTACAATCAGGTTTTCATCAACTTCAACTACACGTTGCATGCATTCCTATTTCCTAGCTGGTCCATGATATGTATTTGTAGCTCAACAAAGTTTTACCGTCCAAAATCATTAAGCAATTAAGTCTTACATCCTAATCAACGATGTTTCCTTGAATTGAATTTATATTGGCTGGTAAGTAGAATTCTGAATCTAAATAGGCAATTAAAATAGCAAATTGGCAACTGAAATCGTAAATCGTTGGTGCGGCAGCGGGTGACAAATAAGGTCACATAGGTAACGGGACGGAGGCTTGCAAGTAACCTCTTGGGGCTAAGCAAAGGTTGACCTTCGCGTGATTGATAACGAGACACGATTAGTAAACGTAGTATATTAATTTATATTTTTTTAAAGGACACATCTGGGCTTGTATTAGAGTATTTTTCCAACAAGTTTAATGTTGATTATGATTAAGTTTTGGACCCGATAGGAATAAAAGACGGACAGGCCCTGTAGGTCTACTCGCACAATTAAGATAGACTACGGTTCATAGTTGTATACAATTTACCGGAGATGAGAAAAACAAACGTCAAAACACGATCATCGCATGCGATAAAGGAACGATGGTTGACCGGAGTAGCAAATTGTGCGATGAATCGTACGATTTATCGAATTATCGTCGAACGGGAGTAGACCCCCTGGGCTTTAATTCTCGCGTTATAGAGATAATTGTCTAATTCGAGATAATCTCTAATTTTAAATCTCTACGAAAAATGTCGCCGGTAATGTCAACTGCTATGAACCATTCCTTGTATTTAGAGCGTTAGGCGTAGACATATCTCTAATTAATGTGACATTCTGAGAATACGAAAATTTATTTTCAATCGACATTACCAGGCCCCTCAGAAAGTATTGCGAAAAAAAGTTTTTATATATGGGAGACTGGCCAGTTATAATGTTTTTCGAAAATATGATTATTTATAAGTAAAAATAAGTAAGTTCCAATTTCAAAATTTCCCTCCACATTTTTTGCGAGTTAATTCAAAGTATTGTGTCTCACTGAAATATGGATCTGCGCCGGGAACATTTTAGAGCTATGATTTTATACGATTTCAAGTGTCGCCTGAAACCGGATGAATCGTACGATAGACTTCAAATGGCATTCATGGATGAAGGCCCTTCCAAGGCAACCGTGTATCGTTGGTATAACGAATTCAAGCGCGGTCGACCAACTTTGGGGGATGACGAAAGAAGCGGTCGCCCTTTGACGGCTGTTACCGAAGAAAACGTGCTAGCAGTGAAAAATTTAATCCAAGACAATAGGCGAATTACATATCAGGAGATTCAACACATATTGAAGATTGGATCGGGAAGCGTTCACGAGATTCTACACAGCCATCTTCGCGTGAGGAGGATAGTATCACGCTGGGTGCCGCACAACCTCACCGATGCTCAGAAGCAGGCCCGGGTGGAATGGTGCCGTGATATGCTTAACAATTTTGAAGCAGGCTCGTCTCGGCGTGTTTACGACATCGTTACAGGTGATGAGTCCTGGATTTATCAATACGACCCAGAAACCAAGCGCCAGTCGACTGTTTGGGTGTTTCAAAATGAGCCAACGCCTACCAAAGTGAAGCGATCTAGAAGCGGGGGTAAGATTTTGATCGCTAGCTTTTTTAATTTGACTGGCCACTTGGTATCAATTCCCTTACGGGATCAAAGAAGCATTAATGCCGAATGGTATACTACCAAATGTTTGCCAGAAGTTTTCTCTGTTATAAGCAACAAGCGACCAAACACAGGGCTCCGCGGGCTACTGCTCCACCACGACAATGCACCTGCGCACACCGCACTCAAAACGAGGGACTTCCTGGACAGCACGCCAGTCAAACTCCTGGGTCACCCTCCTTACAGCCCTGATCTAGCACCGTGTGACTTCTTTTTATTCCCAAAAATAAAAAATCAGCTCAAAGGGATACAATTTTCGTCGCCGGAAGATGCGCTGGCTGCGTTCGAGCAGGCTGTAAACGAGGTGTCTGCGGCGGACTGGAAAAAGTGTTTTGAAAACTGGTTTAGGCGCATGAATCTTTGTATAGAGGCTGGTGGAAAGTACTTTGAAAAGATTTGATAAAAATATATGTACGTATAAAACAATTTTTTTTAGTTTCGCAAAACTTTCTGAGTGTCCCACGTATGTCGAGTTCGAGATAATGTCTACGACGTGAGAATCACCCCCCTTGCAGAAGTCGAGATTTATAACGTAAGGCAGAAGATTAAAAGGGTAGGAGACTGTTAGGTAACTATCATCATCATTATCATTTCAACCGAAAGACGTCCACTGCTGGACATAGGCCTCCCCCAAGTATCACCACAACGACCGGTCCTGCGCTTTTCGCATTCAGCGGATTCCCGCGACCTGACAAACTTGGATTGTTTGGTACCTATACATAAAGAGAGTTTGTATGTTTAAATATCATAAATCGTGTATCCGTATTTTCTGATTTAGAAAATTTTGGTTTCTCTTTTTGGATTATTGTAACAAAGCACCAGCCGAACAGTGAGGGCAGCGCGGCGCAAGCGCACGTCACGCTGCGGTGAAAGTGAACTGCACGGACGATGTAAGACGAATTGTAAGACCCAAACAAACAAAACACGAAAATGCTTTTCTCTGCCACGATGCTTTAACATTCATGAGCGGCTCAAGCGGCTCAAGCTCAAGTGATGAAACACAGGCTTCCTTAACAAAAAAGAAAATTGCTCAGCATTTAATTGTTGTTTTTGCGTACTATTCGTTTATCGCCAATTTACGAATTATTTTACTCCAGGCAGCCTGATCGCTACAATACAATGATTCAATGATGAAACTTCGACATGGCTCATCGTGATTCCAGTGAAATCGGTTTTATGAATGTTTTTAAGCAGGAAGTAATAACAATCAGTTTTTACACTGCCTTCTTCTTCTTCGTTCCCTTACCGTTGAGGATCGCGACCACATACGTGACGTTTCTAAGCTATGCGGTCTTTCGCTGTGTGGACCGCTCGGTACATGCTGCCTCTGATAGCCTCTGACCATCTTGCCGGTGCTCTACCTTGAACGCGCTTTCCTTCTATCCGGCCCAGTATCATGAGCCTTTCCAGACAATGCCTAGGTAATCGCATAATTTGTCGGACGGGAAGACGGTCTTCAGTATGTTGTCGTGAACGCCACCCGTTTGAGTTCGAATAGCGCCGTGCGGCAATAAAATAATCGAAATCACGGGATCCTCTCAGCACCGTGTGTTGTGGACGTTCAGGCGGTCTCCAGCTGTCCCAAGTGCATCAGCAGGAGGATTGGGTAGCCGGCCTTTGCAGAAGAAAGGTGAGTCGTACTCCAGTTTCTTTCTGTGGGATTTGTCCAACCTAGGGGAAAGCGTAACACACCCAAAAATCTCTTATAAAAATTACAGTCCACCCAGCTACTCCACATTCTGTTTAACGTTTCTGTTTCAAAATTGTGTTGTCAGCTTCTTCCTAGCTGCAATTAAGGTAGCGGTATTCAATGGTACAGGCTACAGGTAGGTATATTTAACAGTAAACTATGAAGGTCGTATTAAGAACCAGTAGTACTATAATAGGATTATTTTTTGCCAATGTCTAGTTGGAATTGTGCTGTCGGCAGCGTCGTAAAAACAATAAACACTGGACGTTTACTTTTTAAAACTGGATCATGATTTTTTGTGAGAGGAACTGACACACGACTAACGGCAAAGCAGTTACGTTGGTTAAAGTATGTCACGGTTAGTGTTGAAACGTGATATCTGATAACAGAGAAGTATTTTAATATCTCTTGTTACTTTTACTTGGTTGCTTGGTTTTGCCGAGAACATAAGTTCAAGTAAATACTTATCTTGTTAACTAATGCAGGTCTTGTTTACTTATTTTTTGGATTCCGGGTCGACAAAATCAGTCTGTAAACTGTTTGAATACAACTCCTTATTGAACATAGGTATTTCCTACATATTAAACTTAAGGCACTTATTTAATGTTTTAAAGAATTCCAACCAGGTAAGTGTCATACTGAGTAGTTTAGTAGTAACCGGAACTAAAACCTGATAGCATTGACTCTGCGTCTTTTCGCTTACATTCCATTTGGAAAGAAGATTATCTAGGTACCTACCTACAATTAATTCAGACTCATTAAAGTGTATTTAATTAATTAATTATTTGACTTATCATCAGTCTAGGATACATACCTAACACTTTAGTTTAAGTAAGTAAGAAGCAGATAGGCACTAACGATTTTTACACCCCATGGCGATGCTTGGGGAGGCCTATGTCCAGCAGTGGACGTCTTTCGGCTGAAATGATGAATGATAGTACCTACC
The DNA here is from genome assembly GCA_949699075.1 of Asteroscopus sphinx. Classification (NCBI taxonomy): domain Eukaryota; kingdom Metazoa; phylum Arthropoda; class Insecta; order Lepidoptera; family Noctuidae; genus Asteroscopus; species Asteroscopus sphinx. Next base: position 23,293,572 of record OX453005.1, on the reverse strand, counting down.
TAGTCCTAGGTACTGTAAAAGGAAATGCCCAAATACTTTGTAGCTAAATACTATAAGTATTTAGGTAGGTAATACAACAAGAGAATTTGAACCGGAAGAGCAACAGTGAGTTTTTAAAAAGCTTACTCATGTACCTACCTTGAAGTGAAAACGGTGATTACTGCTACGAATCGGATAACCACGATTGGTGGCGCGCAGTCACAAGCCGTGGTCAATTGACCATCGGACATAACACTGGTGAAACTCGCCGACAACATCATAGCATTCATTTTCACTTTCAACCGAAGCGTTTGATATTTTCAAACTCTATTTTTAATTTATACAAATGTTTCAACCACTTAATTTGAAATTGATCGATTATAAGTCGATTTATTAATTTGAGTCGTTAATCGATAAAGCGACGCGTAACGGACTGTAAACAACTATTTAGATAACTGGTTTCTCTTCATTTTGCTCAAGGTCGTATATTTTCGATGTGTCTTCGCGATCATCCGATGTTACTGGGAGAACTGAGGTCATTTTGCATCTCATGGATATAATAAGCGATGATGACCTAATGCAACACTTATTATTCGAATAAACGATGCTGTGTACTTTCCTTATCGTTTTCTTACGTTATTTTGTTTCTTCAACTTCATAAATACTATTTGTCTGCTATCACTTGTTACGGTATTGATAACCATAAATATTACATGTAGGTAAGTAGAATCAATGGATAAGGATAAGAAAAGTTTGAACTTATCTTTTGGATTGGATGATATCATATTGTAAACAAATTGCAAAGCCATGTCAGACTTTCTCGCAATGGTAATAAAACGCCTGTTTCAATGGATACTAAGAGACCACGAAAGTGTTTTCGTGAAGAAACGAAGCATGACAGAGGAGTTGGTATTTAAAATAAAAGAATAAGAAATAAGAGCAATAAACGTCAAAGCGTATACTGCTGGACAAAATAAGAGAAACACAAAAAGGGTTGTTTGAAAATATAAAGTGAGCCAGTTTTTTATTTATTTTGTTAAATTTTAATATCTAGTACTACTAGATTGGTACGTACTTAATGATAGAAATACATATTAATATGGTACTGTTCAGCCATTGTTTACTTTATGAGTCTCACTTATGCTGTCTCATCTCGTGATGGGTTGAGGTTATTCCTTGTCTTGTGAAACACAAGACAAGGAATAACCTGTCCATTTGAGATATTTTCAACGAATCTCTGTTTTTTCTTACTTGTCTTATTTGGTAAACAATCTTGGCATGCATTTTTAATGCAATATGTCAATAACATTCATTGAAAGATGTAATGTTAACAATTTTACACAGTAAATATTATTTTTTTACCTAATTACATGTGCAGAACTAGTAATTATATTTTATCAGTAGTTATTTGAATAAAGAGACATGCCAAGATTGTTTACTAAATAAGACAAGAGAGAAAAACAGAAGTCTTCCACAAATGCCAGTGTTAAATATCTCAATATAATCTACACACACACACTTCATACTGAGTCATATTATTATGATATGCGCCTGCAGTAACTGGGGCAGCCACATTGCAACATGAATACCAAAGATGTGAACCAGGTACCACTTCATCAATAACTAAAAAATACTTTTAGTTTTATTCTTCAGATTATTATTTATCAAATGAGATTAAAATGGGTTCACTAAGTCAGATTCAAACAGGATATGAGAACATTGGCATCAAATTAGCCATTCCCCAGTGGCCTTGTGTCTCTCTTAAACATTATTGGATGTAATGGGATTGTCAGTCTGATAAATACCTAAAGCCAAATTGTAACTGACAGCTCATCAAACCATTACCTTAAAACTCTGCCTTGAATTTTATTAATGATTGATGAAACATTGAGCATTGCTTAAATACAGAAAATAATATTTAAGCAAACAGGCAACCATTGTAATATACTTAAAGTATTAATTTACTAGAAATCTTGTCAATTGCAGTTTGTAATTAAAGCATAACAATGTGCTTAATACAAACTCTTTAACATACTCATAATTCATAATTTCACTTGTAGTTGTCACTTGTGATAATGACATAATTAGTTAGACAAGACAAAAAGATTATTGCAGTATTAATAAGAGAAAGGTTGTTATGTGGAGTTAAACTAAGGGAATATTATAATTTGAACACTCACCAGTTCTAGGAGAGATGGGCACAGCAGGTTTGGGAGCAGAGTTGGAGCAGAGCCGGCCAATCTTAGAAGGGAGCTTCAAGCCTGATGGTTTGGGTAAAGAAGATGGTCTTGTGGAGTCCGCTGGCTTGGTTACAGGGGAGGTTGCTGTGCTGGCAAGTGATGCATTTTCTGAAGACGTGGATGACGGTGGTGCAGGGGGAGCTGAAGCCGAGTCCAACGCCAGGGTCTCTTGGGTTTCACTCATTTTTGTTATCACTTAGAAACACTTAAAAACTGACACTTTTCAAAGTCTAGATACATTATTTTTACTGAAAAAACCAAAACGTTTTTTATAGTAATAATAGTTACACGACGCATTCTAAACCATCGTGCGACTAATATACTAAAAATATCGCGAGTTCCCGCGCAATATGACGACACGTAATCTGGATCACGGCCAGTGAGTCGTTGTTAATAAATATAAACAACAATTTTGCGATTTCGTTTGTATGTACCCTTACTGATATTATAAAATAAGCACCGTGGATTAATAACACGTGTAAGTATAAATAATAACAATATGTAAGTAAATGAAAATATACTTTTATGTTCTACGTGTTATTTTTATTCTTTACGTCATTGTGTATCAAAGCAAGCGGGTTATCTAGAAAAAAATATAACGGCATACCTTGAAGAAATGGAGCACGAAAAGTGCTACCTGTGTAAAAGGCAAAGAAAAACTCGCGAGATTTTTACCGCTCGTCGGTCGGGACCAGCTGAGCTTGACCGTTGACGTTATCACTGCCACTACACACACATTAACTAATGGACGAATGTCATATTTTATACACCAATATTTAAAGTTTTCACACTGTTTATAGCAAATAAAACAAGTTGTCAGCTAACAAAAAACAAAATATACCAATGCAAATGCAATGCAATACAATAAACTCATTCGTTCGTCCTCCCCGTCACAGACTACTTAGAAGATACTACGTATCAGACGGACGACTGCCTTGAAATTTTTTCATCGATTAAGTAATCTGTAGCAGGGGGAAAATAGAATTTGACATTTGCAAGTAGGTAGGTTTTCAGTATCTATATATCTATAGGTAGATAGGTATAAATGATACTAGTGTATAGATAGGTAGGTACTAAATGTTTTATTATATTTACGTGGGCTTATAGGTAAAATTCACTAAGTGACATTTTTAGCAAAATATACATCACTTTCGGCTGATAGGGAATTGGATGGAAAAAAAAACTGATTTTTGCCAAAAATGTCACCTAATGAATTTCACCTTTATACCCATACTGTTAGGTACGTACAGTACTGGACTGTGTCTGGGATATTAAAATTTAAACAACAGAACATTTTTTAGTTGATTTATTTTTCAGTTTTTTTATATATTTTTCATACGCCATTTTTTGAATTTGCGGCAGTACCCCCACTCGTTTTTCGAGCCGCACAATATCGGTTCCCCCTAAAATTTTATTAATTGTGTTACACCAGTTATGGATGGCAAATTTCACAACAATTAATGCAAATTGATTGTTTCGGTGTTTCGGGCAGTTTATTTCGTACGTCATTTTTGATTTAATTTCTTTTAAAATAGTTTTGGAGATATAATTTATGTGAGGGCTATTTTCCAGAAAATTATTTGTCGTTTCCATAACTGTGCCGAAACACCGAACTGCTTTCTCAGATGGGTAGCTTAGTCGCTTTTTACATTGGTTGTACTCCCTGTGACTCACCCATTCATGAATTTGAAGAGGTGATTCAGATGTCAATAAATTTTTACATTCGTCACAGGGAGTTCTTTCTAACACTTTTCTCACTACCCATCCGGCAGTGTACGCCCGAGAATGGACTTCCAGGCGTTGTTGTCTTGCCCGATTGACAACTTCATTCACATTGTCAGGATGATCAGGCAAATTTGACTTTGACCGAGTTGGTGAAGTTGGTGAGGTTGTTTCAGTCTCACATTCGGCTTCAAAAGTGGAACTTGTTTTCAGTTTTAAAATTTGAGACATGCTCAAAAGTTGGTCTGCCCGATCATCCTCACAGTTAAATGTATCATTGTGAAATTTGATCATCCGTGTTATCAGAAGTGATCTGAATGTGCAAATGAAGCTGTAGCAGTCTGGGTCATTGTGTCTGAAGTTATACGCCCTCACTTGCCCAAAAAAGTTTTCAACTGGATCAGAGTTGAAATAGCGAGGACGCATAACTTTTAGACCCTGCTCTTGAAAGAACTGCCACAGCCTCATTAAACTTTTCAAGGTAGTAACACAGCTTTTTAATGTGGGCACTGATATTGTGTTGCCTTTTTCATCCAGAAATTGAATTTTTTCTAAAATGTTAATGGCGTCCTTCCAGAATGAATGGTGCTTAGTTGTGGAAGTAACTGCCCTCCGCAGGTCCTTTCCTTTTGTATGCTTATGGTGGAGGGCAGCACCATTGATGCTGTCAAATAGGTTGTCGAAAAACTTCACTGTTTTTGCTGTGTTTGGCATGGTGTCACTCACTGGTCTTCCATCGGCATAGTGAGCTGGAAATAGAAAATGATTATATTTAAGGTTTGTAGTATATCATAGAATCATAGTCAAAATAAAGAAAAGAAGAATAGGAGCCCACCTAACCAATTACAAAATTAATATGACTTTTTACCATCTGAAAAAAAAAACAGGGTCTGTCATGTAATAATAGATTTATGAAAAAAATAAAGTGAAAACAAAAAATCTGCTGTTTTGACATGTTGTCGAGCAACATTGATGACTGTTGTAGGAAACAGTAGCCCTAGCACAAACCATAGAAAAAGTTGTTCTTTATGATAAGTACATTCACCCCTTCAAAGGTCCCCAGGCCCCAGCTTATGTTACATCTTATCAGTTTTTCAAATATATCTTTAACAAGATATGGCTCAGATAGTTTTTTAATAGTATAGAAAAAAAAACTTACAAAACTGTGAAGTATACGAAAGGGCAGCAGATACGGTGGAACTGAACACACGCGCGGCAGTTTTGACCTGCAAATTTTTCATTTCAATTAATGCTTACAAATCTGAAAAGCAATGCAGTAAACAATAAACTGGGTGTTTATTAGTAATACCGTGCACTACATCATTTTACTGTGCAGTATAAATTGGCCGTTTTTATTAGCATGGCATATACTTAATTATTGACCAAGCAACTAGGTTTCCAAATCAACAGTAGCATCACAGGAACATACTACCATTCCAAAATGAGACAGTTAGGTCAAGTGAGAAGTTCATTTATAAATAGTATTAAAGTTGTTTTGGAATGCAAAGAAAATACAAACCTTCATTTTATTTCTATTGCTCATTTTCTCAGGAATGACATGATGATCATTGAGTTTGTGAAGAAGTCTTGAGTCAGCATGGTTACAGTCTGTCAAATACACGTCTACAATATCCTGCCATTTGGAAATTTTTCCATCCAATTTAATACATTTGTTAAGGAAGTTATTTCTGAAACCCTTAATTATGTGTGAGGGGTCGTAGATAATGTTTAATTTTAGTCCGCATAACTCCACAGTGTCATCTGAAAGACAATAATTATAAATTAGATTGGAATTTAAAATTCAACAAAAAATGTTTAATGTTATGATATCCTGATGTATGGTCTATGTATGTGCTATTGGCACAGATAAAGAATGGGACTGAAAATAGTAGCATTTGTATTCGCCTCTCGCTCACACATATAGTATTGTGAGAGTGAGAGGCACATAGAACAGTAAAAGTGCCGCCATTTCCAATCCCATTCTTTATTTGCATGAGTAGTATGTGTATTCTTTACCAACCTGTTGGCAGATCTGCAATGAGTTGTGCTCGCCTTGTCTCTTGTTGAAGCTCCCCAAGAGCTCTGCGAAATGTCGATCCCTGATCGCAGATTGTAGCAATGGGCCTAAGCCCAATCTCTATGGATGCAGTGACAACTTTTTTTATTATGCGTTTCAGCTCAGCTGGATTAGTTGCACCTTTACAAAAGTAAAAGGCAAATGGTTGCTGCCATTTATATACAGCTCCTCTTAACATAAAGACAAGAGCTTGGTCTGCAAACTCTTTATGTTTTTGATCGAAGTGCACAAATCCATTAATATTATCTTTGTTTTGATTGAAACTTAGCCGTTCATCAAGGTGCATCTCATCAAAAATTATGGAGCAAAATTTTTTGTTAGTGTTCCATGTGGCAACCTGAAAACAAAATAAATGTTACTTTTTCATTGTGCACTACACACATGTGGGATATATCACACTATACACATAAGTTTGAAAATGACATACCTCTTTCTTCATTACTTCAATAAGCACAGAATTTATCCCAACTTCAATATTCAGCTGTGATATTAGCTTATTCAATGTGGATTTTGAAGGTAAGATGAATATTTTCCGTAGAAATCTGTAACACTTTGGGCTCTGTTTCATAATAGATAGTGCAATTAGTTTTTCAGAGTCTGTAAATCTGTGGGCCTGTTTCTTTTTCATACAAAGGTTTATTTGCATCTGCATTATTTGCTTAGCATATGGGTTCATCTTACAAGTAAGCTCTTCAAAAGAGTTCTCCTTAGAAAATTTCAGTGCCCTTTTTGCCCTCTTCAGATAATCAATTTGGTGCTTAGATTTATTGTATATCTTATACAGCTTTGCACAATTGGGTGTTAATTGGTTTATTTTACTTATTAGTCTTTTTCTTGATGCCTTTGGTGTTTTTAGGAGAATCAAACCTGGGCCTGCAAAAAAACTTCATCTCATTATCAATATTCATTTGAGATTATAATTTGGAGTCAGTGTTTCATAAACAGCTACCAGTTGCTGACTGCCTTGTTGGTCTAGTGGTCGCAAGCCCAACTGACGAGCGTGGGGTCCTGGGTTCGATTCCCGGGTTGGGCAGTGTTATTGGGTTTTTTCATTAGGAAATTCTCAGTAGCAGCCCGGAGTCTGGATTTGTGCCCGGTCAATGGCAATAGGCTCGCCCCCTATTACTTGGGACTATAACATAACTGGCGAAATGTGGGTGTACTATTACACCTCTGCCTACCCCTTCGGGGAAATACAGGCGTGATATTATGTGTTATGTGTGTGTGTTTCATAAACCAAGGAGTCTTCAAGTTTCAATTGATTAGGTTAAAGTAGCATTCAATAGCTAGGTAAGCATGCACTATTGTCAACCATTTCATTGCTTAATACTTTGTGAGATAGTGGTCCAACACAAGCCTATTTATACTAATATTATTAAGAAGAAAGATTTGTTTGTTTGTTTGTAATCGATAAACTCTAAAACTACTGATTTTAATAATTCTTTCACTATTAGAAAGCTACTTTATCCAGTATAACAATTATACAATATAACATAACATAACATCACGCCTGTATTTCCCCGAGGGGGTAGGCAGAGGTGTATAGTACATCCACATTTCGCCAGTTATGTTATAGTCCCATGTAATAGGAGGCGAGCCTATTGCCGTTAACCGGGCACAAATCCATACTCCGGGCTGCTACTGAGAATTTCCTAATGAAAAAACCCAATAACACTAACAAACACACACTAACACACTTTTATACAATATAAAATGTCGAAAACTTAGTACAATAATAATAAAAACTTATTTCAAGAAACCAACCTTTTGCTTGAGAACTGGTTGATGGATGAGCAATTAAAATTGATTCTGTTGGTGAATAATGACCAGAGTCCTTGCATATGGAAGCTACAGCTGTAACAATATATACATACCATACATTAAGACCACATTTACTATGTACTCAAGTGCAAAAAAATTACACATGGCAAAAATTGAAATTTACAAGTAACCAACCTTTTGCTTGAGAGCTGGTAGATGGATGAGCAATATAAGGTGATTCTTCTGCCGAGTGATGACCAGAGTCCTTGTATATGGAGGCTGAATCTGTAAAAACATAAATACCATACATTAAGACCACATTTACTACATACTCCTGTGCAAAAAATGACACATGGCAAATTGACATTTACAAGTAACCAACCTTTTGCTTGAGAGCTGGTAGATGGATGAGCACTATAAGGTGATTCTTCTGCAGAGTGATGACCAGAGTCCTTGTATATGGAGGCTGAAGCTGTAAAAACATATAAATACCATACATTAAGACCACATTTACTACATACTTCTGTGCAAAAAATGACACATGGCAAAATTGACATTTACAAGTAACCAACCTTTTGCTTGAGAGCTGGTCAATGGATGAGTAATGTAAGGTGATTCTTCTACAAAGTGATGACCAGAGTCCTTGCATGTGGAGGCTGAAGCTGTAACAACATATACATACATCATTGCCATAATTATTATACTAGTATAAGTCATAAGTATTAGTGTTTTTTTTATATTTAATCTGTATTTCTTGGTGGCTTACCACTGAATCTCGCAACCTTTGGAATTGGTTCTTCATCTTTGAAATAGGAATGGTCTGAATGTCTTTTCTTGGTTATTTCTTCACATTTGTTGGCTGAAATGGGATTAAAGACAGTTGACTTATACATTTTATATTGAATTAGCATGAACAATATTTAAAAAAAAACAGTTAATATCGTTTTAGGCTACTTACAAATATCATCAATGTGTAGTGCGGGAACCCCATTGGTAATTTCCTCAGGTGTAAACAATGATGGGTAGGCACCATACCTCAGTCGGGAATTCGGCCTGGTAAACCTTTTCTCAAAATGTATGTGACAAACCGAGAGTTTAGCAAGTTTTACTTTCGGTACATTTTTGAGATTTTCAGAGTTTATACAGTCCAACCACTTATTAAGTCTAATATCATCACTCACGGGGAAATAATGTAAAAATGCGTCCTCTCGCTTATTACTACAACCAACAACACAGCACTTTGGTGTCCGCATAATTGTTGCTCTCCGTTTATAGTTTTGCACCAAAAATAAACGACTTTAATTAAATCCTCGGAAAATCAATTACAAAAACTCGACGAAAACAACAGAATTTACGGAATTTATTTACTCACAGGAGAAAAAATAACTAACTGACGCTACTACTGACAGCTAACTACAACCAGTCAAAGATGGCGGCGACCCAGGCCACCGCGGGGGAGGAATGCGGTGCGCGGAGGACGCGGTTCTATTTTCCCCCTTCGCTCTACAGCAAAAATATTTTCTATGGAAGTGAACCGGCGGTGCTCCCCGTTACGTTTGAAACGTCAAAGTTAAAACGTCAAAGTTGCGTTTCGTTCGTTGTTTGTTACCATTTTGATTTTTCAAACGTACTGTATTTGTAAGCTACGTTTATGTACGTAAGGATTTATGTAAAATATTTTTCTCTTATAAATAACAATAAAAAATATAAACAAATAGATATGCATTCAAAATCATATACAACGTGTATCAGAAATGCGTGGTCATATTTGAATAGCTTATTCAGGGGATGCTATTGATCAACTTTTACTATTGAATCAAACCTGAAATCGCAAAAATCCATACATTTTGTCGAGCGACATCGATGATTTAGTAGCTGAATTTTTTTTCGCGATTTCAGGTTTGGTCCCATAGTAAAAGTTGTTTTATAGCATTCCCTGAATGAGCTCTTCAAATATGACCACGCATTTCTGATACACGTTGTATGTAAAGAAGAAAATCATTACAAATTTGTTTAGAAAGACTAGGTACTCTATTCCTTTAGGCCCAGCAGTCAGCACGCACTGCGGTTTTTTCCCGACCGTGGTTGTGGCTTGTGGCGGTTGGGAAATGTAGCCCAATGGGATTTCTTGATATAACTACGGGGAAAAAATTGCGGCTGAATGGGGAAACCCTATTGGTTACATTTTCCGACCGCCACAACCGGTGGTGCGTGCTGGGCTTTCCAAAGAACTTGTGTGCATTCAGCTATGCTACAATCACGGGTAGTAATCTTAGAACAAAAATTTTCAACGTTATGTCTATGATTGTAGATGGGTTCAATAATAGATTTTGACAGTTACTTCGTCCCCCTCGGCGTTCCCCTTCTGGTCTATATATATTATATTGTTGATATATTCTCTTTGTTGTTGTTATATACCTATGTTTAGAGTATACAAGTATAATCTCAATTATTGAAGTAATTCTCTTTGTAATTAACTCTTTGTAAAATGGGCAGTCTAAACTATGTACCTATCCCATTTAAAAGTCGAAATATACTATTCAGTTTTCTACAAAGTTTAATATAACTAAATAAAAACGTACATTTCGAATTACGGTTACGAAATGTTTGTTAACGTCTGCCCAACAAACAAGCCTACTACTAGCCACTAGCACATCAAGCCACTGTTATATCATCACATCAGGTAAGCAAATAATAATATATTTCATTTCAATGTTAAAGTGTAATATTTGACAATGAACTTATCAATCTGCATGCAGTACACACTACAGAAAACGATTATTTCAGGCTTCCGCGGGCCAAACGAAGCTTAATGAATTGATACACAGGGAAACAAGCCCTTCCCACCAGATGGTTCAAATAAAACTAGGAGTTGGGAGATTAATACAATACCACTTGAATATTATTTGTTTCTTTTTGCAAACATAAGTATACTAGATGCTACCGCAAGTTGGAAATCATAAAATATCACACATAATGCAATACTATAGGGGACACTTCTAAGTACTCCTTGCCAATCTGGCCCTTGTGCCCCTCCCAGAAACAAATCCTGGATCTGCCCATGGCCACAGCAATAGGATTCCATTTGGACCCTTCGGGTGTGGAATCTTAATAATATTAATGCTGTTGTAAAACTAATTTTTATTATTTCAGATACTGAGATGCCACCGCCTACATAAGTTTTGTTGGAAATCATTTGTTAAATGAGGTAAGCAACAGCTTTTTTCATTTTCTTTAATGGCATTTATATTTAAAAACAAAATAATATGAATAATAATATTATAAGTTGGCCTCAACAAAGCTGTGTGTGAATGTCACAATCAACTGAGAAATGTTTGAGCATGACGGTAGGCAGGGTAATGTTCTAAAGACATTTCTATTAAAAAATGGTTCATTATTATCAGCCCGTTACTGTTCCACTTCTGGGCATGGGCCTCTTCTCAGAAGGATTCAGGCCTGAGTCCACCACGCTGGCCTACTGCGGGTTGGTGGACTAAACACCATCAAGAACTGTATGAAGCACTCTCAAGTGGGTAGGTTTCCTCACGATGTTTTCGTTCACCGTTAAAGTAAAAAGTGACAATCAAATTCTCATTCGCACTTGAATTCGAAAAGCCAGAGGTGTGGGCCGGGTACGAACTCAGATCCCCCTGCAAGGATGGCAAGTATTCAACCACTAGACTATACTTTAAATTACTAGGTTATAATGTTCATTCCGGGACCCATCTGAAAACCAGTGCTGCAACATTTCGGTGTTGTAGCATATGCTGAGATGGGGGCCTTTTTAGTATTTTACAGGCATATTATTTTTAATTTTATTGTTGTGTTATTTTTTCTCTCGCCTGTAACAAGATTAAATTAATTATTTTATTTCTTTCTTTCATTTTGTTTGATTTATGTAAATGCAATTATAACATTGTAGATATTAATGTAAAACCAAGTAGTTAAAAGCCTTAATTTTCCTTGCAGGTAATGTACAATCAAATAACAGTCCCTTCAACACTGAAGACGATGACTCCTGTGGCTGGGAAGATCCTGTGGATGCAAATCAAACAAGAAAATGTAGAATTTTATTCTGATTAGAAATAACTGAAAAAAAAAACAATGTTTATAGGAGAAAATTGAAAAATAAACAGATTTATGTAAAAGTAATGGTTTTTATTTTACTTTCACTATAAAAAATAAAATATTAGCAATGCATGTATAGGTACCTACCTACGCATGAATAAGAGGCAAAAGCCTTGTATCCAAGGCCGAAATTTAAAAACCTTTTGCTTGGTTGGAAGTTGAAAAAGATGTATTATCTGTGCTTGTCATTTTCTATTATTGAGGTTACTCTTTGGTTCCCTATTGACCAAATTTCTTGTTCGGAGATTGTCGTCTGATGCGTAGCATCTCTACTTGGTCTGTGGCTACAATACAATGTCGCTTGATAACGGTGGACGACGCACGGAGCGTTTTTGGTCGTTCAGTTCTCAGAGCAATCGTCCAACAAGCAAACCAAACGGTCTAAATGAACGACCAAAAAAAAGAACGCTCCGTGCGTCGTCCGCTGTCGTCGAGCGACATAACTGAACGCACCCCTTAATAATTTTTAAAAGAAGATTTTGACATTTGTCAATTTGTCAAATGTCAATTAATACAATTAGTTACACAGAGTACATTATAATTTTTTTTTTTTTTTTTTATAATTTTTGTGGCCTGGTTGCTAAGACCTTTAAGCCAAGTCTTTTTTATTGGACACAACATTTTAACACAATATGAATAGAATATATACACTATTTGTTAAATTTTTGATTAGTTACAGCGTTGCCAGACGTACGATAATTATCGTAAATATACGATAATTTTGGCTCTGGTACGATACAAAATTGATTGAAATACGCAGAAATACGATAATTTTGATGCTGAAAATCATTGTTTTTGTTCGTAGCTCAGCACTGTTTACGATAATTTTTCACCAAATTCCTTGATATACGATAGTTTTAGAACATCAGTACGATAATCCACTTGTACTCATCTGGCAACCCTGATTAGTTATCACGTCACTGTCGGGGGTTGGCGGGAAAATTCGGAAAGATCATGTTGTGGATTTGTATTATTTTCCTAAATTTGTGTTCCTTCGAGTGTTAATGTGTAATAATGGTGAATTATTAAATGTTAAGTGCTCGTTAACGTGTACAAGTGTGGGTAAATGGTACAAAGTTGAAAAACGTGACTTTCGTATTTTCTCATCATCCGCTCCAAAACCTGGTAAAGTTTCCATCACTTTACTAGGGTAGGGTGAGTAAACTAAAGACTTGGCTGGAGGGTCTAAGCAACCAGGCCATAAAACTACTCACATAACAAAAAATGACTTGGCTTAAAGGTCTTAGCAACCAGGCCATAATACTTAAAAAAAAAAAATAAAAAAAAAAAAAAAAAAACGTCACTGTCAGTCAGTTGTCACCGAAGTTTTCCTGAATTGTCTGAATTAATGAATTTTCGTCATCGAATTCGAATCGAACAGATGTGAAAAAAAAATAGATTTTCGCAATGTCTGTAAATAAATAATGTGAGATAATTTCACAATAAAAATATAATGAAGCTCGTGTATAAAAGTATTGAAAAAGATGGGTGCGGGTAAGCATGGTTCCAAACTATTAACACGTCCACTTCGCTTGAATATGAATGCTTCAGAAATAATTTGTTAATTTATATTTTTAACCGTCTTCTTTGTAGTTGACTGAGAATAAAGTAGACACAATATCGTGCATGAGTTAGAATCTGCCCAAGTCTATGTATTTTATACCGTTAAAAGCTCCAGTTACAAACAATTTATTTTGTCAATATTACAACCAAAATATCTTGATAACCTGGGTTAGATCATAAAACTGCAGAACATTCATTGATCCCAAGCTGTATTTACACCACAGCTAATAGAAAATCGTATTTTTAAATTATGATTCATTCTTTATTTATTAGGAGTATCGGCCTCATCCCTGAGGAGTCGGAGGACATGTGGCATGCATACAATCTCGTCGCGGTGGGTGATGCGGTCACGGCATCCACAGTGCGGAAAGTCCAGACGGAGTCTTCAACAGGCTCATCAACCAGTAGTAGAGTGAGAACCACACTCACTATTACTGTGGAAACTATTGATTTTGATACACAAGCATGTGTACTGAGGCTAAAAGGCAGGAATATTGTAGAGAACCAGTATGTAAAGGTAAATCAAATTAGTATTATTTTTACACATTTACGCAAGCAAAGTGAAATCTAACTATTTAAATTGTGGAAAGAAAATAGCTCACAAGCAGGATTCGAACCTGCTACTCCAAATAATAAAGACAAAATAATAATAAAAAGAAATAGTAAGAGTAGGCATATCTATATGACTTTGAATTAACTGCAAAGTTAGTAGAGTCGGTTAAGAAATACTGTTTCTTAATAAGATATTGCTGACTTCACCCAAAGACGTAACCAAGTGGAGGTTAAATTCGATACCACAATCAGTGTTCACGGTAGCTTAAAAGCACTGGCATACTCAGCCAGTAGTCGCAGGTTCGAATCCTGCTCGTGACTGATTTTTTCTTTCCACAATTTAAATTGTTACATTTTACCATGTCCAAAAGTTGCATAGCTAAAAAAGATGCATGTTTTTTTTCCTTTCATATTAATAACAATAAAATAAGACAAAATTAATTAACTTGTATTGAACAATCATAAAATCATTCCAGATGGGTGCCTATCACACACTAGATTTAGAATTAAACAGAAAGTTTGTTCTGCAAAAGCCGCTATGGGATTCTGTAGCCCTGGAGAGGGTGGACATGGCATGTGATCCGGCTACCAGTGCCGATGTTGCTGCAGTTGTGATGCAGGAAGGCCTAGCTCACGTCTGTCTCATTACACCCTCTATGACACTAGTGAGATCGAAAATAGATATGACAATACCTAGGAAGCGAAAAGGATTTGTACAACAACATGAAAAGGTATTGTTACGTTTGTGGCCATAATATCTAAAGTCTTTTATTCTTACTTGTCTTATAACGTCAAGGTTAGTCGAAATGTTTGTTATATTTTGATTTACAAGTCCCGTAAACTTAGTTCAATATCTGTAAAGATGCTTGTCATCTTACAGCCAAAATTAATATCCTATCTATCCACGATTTACCCTACTAGAGATAGAAATTTGACATATTTTGTATGCTGCTTATGTCAAATTTATATCTCTAGTAGGGCAAATCGTGGATAGATTGGATATTAATTTTGGCCGTTAGTCTACCTGCGACCACGAAATGCTGCAAAGCTTTCGAAACGTCAGGAAAACCAATTTAAATAATATATGCGATTTAATCCGGTTAAACTTTGTTTTATTATAATGTGTAGTGATCGCGAGAACCTAAGAAATTATTACAAACACTTATGTTCATCACACAAATATTTGAGAATATTTAATATTGTATGATTTAATCCTATGTGTATTACTGTTTGATATAAACCAAATATGATTGCGCTAGATCTCTACGTACCGATGCTGGCATCTTGTTTAATATTTTGTTTTGATTTACTCACTTTATATCATTTATCCTATTTCAGGGTCTAAATAAATTCTATGAAGCTGTAATGCAAGGCATTCTACGACATGTTGACTTCAACATTGTCAAATGTGTGATTGTTGCATCTCCAGGATTTGTCAAAGATCAGTTCTTTGAGTACATGATGCAACAGGCTATTAAAACTGATAATAAACTGTTAATTGATAATAAAAGCAAGTTCTTATTAGTCAAAGCGTCATCAGGATTTAAACATTCTTTAAAAGGTCAGTTATGTAATTTTTATATTTAAGTTCTGATGGCACAATCTTTTTGCCACTTCTAAGTCTAGAATAATTTCTAATGACAGTCTTCCTTGTCTCATTACTATTTATGAGACAACGAGAGACAAGAGGAGACAACAACTATGACGACGAGAGGTCGCCCAATGGTCGAAATTCGATCGTAATTAATATATAAAAATATATTGAACAATGCAGAGAAAAAAACTATTTACATTTTTTATTGATAACACTGAAGCTCGTCAATAGCTAGAAATGGTACTGAACTGTTTTTTCTATTCCTATTAAATGTATATAGATTTCAGTTTCATAATAATCTTCCTTATAAGATGATATTAAAATTAGCAATACTCATTAATCTACTACAAAGATAAGGTAGACCTTATCATTCTCAATCTTTGTAACATGAATAAAGTATGCACACAAATACTTATACAATATTAGTATGCTAATACATCATTATTACTATAATCACTATGATAAGCAGTGGCCACTAACAGTCACTTATTTGATGATTCCAAGTTATATATATATATATAGTTTATAGTTATTATGTTATGACAAAATATGCTGAACTACCTACTAAATCACTACATAATATAAAACAAAGTCGCTTCCCGCTGTCTGTCCCTATGTATGCTTAGATCTTAAAAACTACGCAACGGATTTTGATGCGGTTTTTTTTAATGGATAGAGTGATTCAAGAGGAAGGGTTATATCTATAATACATGCATAATATAGCAGCATTGCACCCGTGCGAAGCCGGGGCGGGTCTCTAGTATATCTATAACATCAACTGTAATTATATTTAAAAGCAAATGTAAATTTGAATTCGAATTTATCTAATTTTTTTGACATACATATTTGTTTATAACTGCAATAATGACTTTCAACAGTTCAGAAATAAAATGCACCACCATTTTTAGGGTTCCGTAGTCCTACGAGGAACCCTTATAGTTTCGTCATGTCCATCCTTCTGTCCGTCTGTCCTAATCCTTTACAGCTTAATAACTTCTACAGTTATAAACATAAGTAAATGAAATTTTGTTAAAATATTGTTTAGATATAGATCTCAATTTTAAAAGAATAAAAAAATCTTGATAACGTATTTTAGGGGTGGCGCCCATACATGTGAAATGGGGATGATACAGCCTGCCAAAGTGGCTTGCAATGTGTCCCCCCTGCCATTTCTAAACTATGCAACGTAGAAACTTATAGTCTTCCACATTGATAGATCTTTATAAAAACTCTCTTTTAAAATTATTTCGAGTATAATGTGATTATAAATTTTTGAGTTATAGTGAGAAAACTGAAAAATACTTAAGACGTCCTAGTTCATAGCTCATTGATATTAGAGAAAAATGATCTTAGCAAATAATGCTCCTTTAGTTACTTTCTATTTAAAAAAATCACAAAAAGAAACTTTGTGTTATATCGATATGACACACTTCTTAAATTTAGCTTCTTAAATTTAGCGCTAGGTGGCGCTGTTTGCAAAGACTAAAATAGCAATGGTTAATATTCGATTTGATTCGTTTGTAATTAGACCTCTTAATACTGAGCATGGCCCGACATGCTCTTGGCCGGTTTTTTTTTAAAGATATTTAGTCAACTATTTTTGCTAAATATAGTCAATCAAAAAAAGTATTCATTCAATATTGTTTTACTGGTTTATTTAATAATCTAAATCTAAATATTTTGTAATTATAGAGGTGTTACAAGAGCCAGCAGTTATGTCCAAAATATCAGATACGAAAGCTGCCAGTGAGGTGAAACTGCTTGAAGGTTTCTACACAATGTTGCAACTGGAACCGGCTAAAGCATTCTATGGGAAGAAACACGTAGAGCGTGCAAACGAGGCCCTCGCCATCGAGACACTCATGATCTCAGATAAATTGTTTAGGTATCTTGTTTTTAATAAAACAAAGTTTAACGGATTAAATCGCGTATATTATTTAAATTGGTTTTCCTGACGTTTCGAAAGCTTTGCAGCATTTCGTGGTCGCAGGTAGACTAAGATGACAAGCGTCTTTACAGATATTTCTACAAAAATATTTTAATCTACCGTACAATATTATTAATTAATATACGCGTTTTAATCCGGTTAAACATTGTTTTATTATAATGTGTAGTGATCGCGAAAACCTAAGAAATTATTATGTTTTTAACTTTAATACAAACAGTATTATAATAATAGACTGCCTCATTGGTCTAGTGGTCGCAAGCGCGACAGCTGAGCGTGGGGTCCTGGGTTCGATTCCTGGGTCGAGCAAAGTGTTATTGGGTTTTTTCATTAGGAAATTCTCAGTAGCAGCCCGGAGTCTGGATTTGTGCCCGGTTAATGGCAATAGGCTCGCCCCCTATTACATAGGACTGATAACATAACTGGCGAAATGTGGGTGTACTACTATACACCTCTGCCTACCCCTTCGGGGAAATACAGGCGTGATGTTATGTTATGTGTGTTATAATAATACAAGTTTAACCGGATTACATCGCATATGTAATATTTTTTTGAAATATCTGTAAAAAAAGACGCTTGTCATCCTGCAACCACGAATGTTGCAAAGCTTTCAAAAGGTCGGGAAAACCAATTTTAATAAATACGCCATGTCTTTCAGTTAAACTTATTTTATTATAATGTGTAGTGATCGCGAAAACCTACGAAATTATTATACAAACAGTATGTTATGTAAAACCATCTGCTGGTCATTCATGATGTTGATTCATAGCCAAATTGTTGCACCAGTGATGCTACTTCTGGTCATTCCTTGGAGTACTTTTGAAGTCATTTGGTAGTATTGTAGTAGTATGAAATGCAGATATTATCATTTGCAAGTAAAAGTGATGTTTGAAGGAGCATTGTGCTATTTCCTTTAATATTCACGCCTTGATTTCTGTTGCAGTCAGTGTATTTATACAACTTTTTGACCATCATGTTATAAGGCTGCCTCGTTGGTCTAGTGGTTGCAAGCGCGACTGCTGAGCGTGAGGTCCTGGGTTCGATTCCCGGGTCGGGTAAAGTGTTATTGGGTTTTTTCATTAGGAAATTCTCAGTAGCAGCCCGGAGTCTGGATTTGTGCCCGGTTAATGGCAATAGGCTCGCCCCCTATTACATGGGACTTACAACATAACTGGCGAAATGTGGGTGTACTATACACCTCTGCCTACCCCTTCGGGGAAATACAGGCGTGATGTTATGTTATGTTATGTTATAAGGCTTAAAGCAGCTATTAAAAGTTATAAAATCTCATAATTCTCTTTATCTGTATTGTAACATTACTTATTTTGGAAATAAACGATTATTTATTGCCAGGTGTCAAGATATACAGCAACGAAAGGAGTATGTTGCCATAGTTGATTCAGTTCGAGATAATGGCGGTGAAGTTAGAATTTTCTCCAGCATGCACGTTTCTGGCGAACGTAAGTAAATTATATAGCTTACACAGCTTATACACGATTTTTTATTTAATTTATTAATTATTTTAACACATTTACGCATGCGAAGCGAAATCTAAAGATTTAAATTGTGGAAAGAAAAAATCGCTCACGAGCAGGATTCGAACCTGCGACTCCTGGCTTGATTTTTTTTCTTTCCACAATTTAAATCTTTAGATTTAGGTTCGCATGCGTAAATGTGTTAAAATAATAAAATAATAAGTAAGGGTAGGCATATCTATACGACTTTGATTTAACTGCAAAGTTAGTCGAGTCGGTTAAGAAACACTGTTTCTTAATAAGATATCTGTTCTGTTGTTTCTGTTCTGTTTATTGTCCTTCTGCAATAGGTAATTTATTTTATATAATGTAGAACAAGAAGAATTGCATATTTTTGCAAGTGTCAATGTAACCTAGAATCAAAAGTATTTGTACGCCCCCAGTGGCAAAACATTGTAGCTGCTATACCTACTATTTAAACACCTTACATGCATGTGCTTTCACATTGTATTGTATACTCATGTTTTAAGCAAATAAATTTTTCCATTCATTCATTCATCGCTGACGTCACCCAAAGACGTATAGTGGAGGATAATTTCGATACCACGAGCAATGTTCACGGTAGCTTAGTGGCTAAAGCACTGGCGTACTGAGCCAGGAGTCGCAGGTTCGAATCCTGCTCGTCAGCGATTTTTTCTTTCCACAATTTAAATCTTTAATTTATTAAGTTTTTAATCTATATTAATAATATATCAAAGCTGAAGAGTTTGTTGGTTTTAACACTCTGGCTAATCTTTTCCCCACGGCATGAGCTCTTATCATTATGTAGCTCATGTCGACACGATAGAAGAAGAACGCGCTGATCTCTGGAACTACCAGACGAATTTGAAACATTCTTTTTGCATTTGATAGCCCAATTATTGAGAAAGGTTATAGGCCATTTAACATCACGCTACGAACCTTGGGGTCCAGAAAAAAAGTGTCGGAAAGAACGCTAAGCAAAATTAAAGTAATAGAATAAGAGTCAGAGCGGGTGATGACGATGCGACGCGGTGGGTCGGGGGCCGAGAGCGGCCGTCCGATGAGAACCGAACATTACCGAGAAGAGCCGAACTGTGTATCATCATTATTTCAGCTAAAAGACGTCCACTGCTGGACATGGGCCTCCCCCAAAGGGGATAAATATGCCATAATCGCCACGCTTGACGAGCGGGTTGGCAATCCCATTTGGTTGAACTGTGTACATACATATATACACATATACACACACACATACATTACTCATACATATATTTACATATATGCCTATGTCAAAATTAAACGGGTGGTTGAAACCGCGTAGCACAGCTAGTTAAATATAAATCAGGCATTTATCTTTTTCAGCCAGTCATTGCAGGCCAGGCCAACAAATGGTTTCGTTTGTCAGCATTATATTTTTTTTTTTAGTGTGGTACAAGTTATTGTAGAAATTAACTTGAAATTCTTTCACAGAACTAGACCAGCTGACTGGCATTGCAGCGGTCCTGCGGTTCCCGATGCCGGAGTTAGAAGACAGCGATGCTGAAGAGGAAAGCGACAATGATTCTGATTAAGATATTACAAATTTACTGATTTTGGCCCATTCACATTAACTAGTAAATGCGAGCTTTTATAAAAACAGAACTGTAAAACTGTAGACAGTTCCAACATGTGGGTACAGTAGTACACATTTTATATGGCCACCTGCGCAGATGACACAATTTAATACTTGGGAAATTGGTAACCAATCGGAGAGCACCATCGCTGCTCGCCAAACAATGTCATGCAATGTACGGAAGCGTGTTAGCGAAATAGACAAAGACGCCACGGTAATAAATTTTAACACCTTAAGGGCATTGCATAAGGTCGATTATTATATTTTTGTTTCGGGTGTTTTCGTCGACCGACTTTTCGTGTCTGCGCGAACGAAGATTGACGACGCGCCTTATCTTTTGAGTCGTACTGTACAGTACGCACCAATGTATATGGCGGCTGTGAAGTTAGCGCTGTGCAGCGCCCCGCACCCCGATTGACACCCGCGCTCTCTAAATTTTGCTACTGCGCAACTATACGCCACGTGTTCATACAGTCCACAGCCGCCCGCCATAAAGATTGGAGTGTATGCTATCTCTCTAAAAACTGCTAGACTTACCCCCAGTTTCTAGAAGGCTGATCAATTTGATCGCAGTCAAATCTAATGTCAGCTCCTGTGATTGGTTGACAAAAATACTAACAACCGATTACAACGATTGATGGGATTTGACAGCTGATTAGTTAATTTTTTCATTGACCTGCTTTCCAGAAACGAGGTTATTGTGATAAATCTGTTATTCAGTACAGAGAGAACAGTCAGTATCAGTAGCAGAGAACTATTTAAGATTTCTTAACAAGAATAAATTTTTCGATTTCGATATGCGACGTAACTGATTACATTTTAGCTCGTAACTTCTACAGTTTGTTCAACCTAGGGTAATTTTCTGACCTTTTTGATTAGGATGTCCTGAGCAATCTTCCAACTTGCCCTTATGGAGAATACGTCGCACGCTTAATAGTAAGCTGACTAACTTGAAAAATGTTTTTTTCTAAATACAAATCTACCTTTGGTTGTTAAGGGTTGATTTTTGCTAATCACATTGTACAAATTAGGTCAGTTTACTATTAAGCGGGCGGCGTAACTGAGTCGGGCACACCTGAAATTAGCTCAGTAATAAAATAAAAAAACATTCATAGTGAAAGATCAGATATGGCATTGTAATGTGAATGGAGTTGTTCCGCTATGGTTGAAACCACAACAAAGTAGACACATTGATCTACTCAAGCTCGTGCAACAGCATTTTTACGTAGAAAAGAATTACGTTATAAAGAGCTATATTTATTTTTATTTGATGTCTCGGTACAGTACCTACTACCACTTTTATAGGTTACAATGATGTACAATCAGAAGCACAATTATCTTCCTATCGATCGATTTAAAACCGCCATTTTTTTTTTTTATTATAGGATGGCGAAACGAACTAAAGGCCCACCAGCAGGCGTAGCATGACCACAGTAGACAAGAGATTTCTCTATGGAAGAATAGACGAAACTATACTGTATAGAACTTTATCTGTCATTTTGTCTATTATTTCGTAGACAAAACGCTTGCTTACACTCTACAGTGGTCATGCTACGCTTGCTGGTGTAAATCGGTTACCTTTGCTCATAACAACAGCTGCAATACCACCTAGTCTGTTGCCTTAATGGTACCGCAAGTCGGTACGCCAAACTGAAACATGAAGATGGAAAGTCTCACGCGTTGTAATTTCACCGGCACCCATATCCTTCATGCTTGAATACAGCATCACTGTTTGGCGGCAGAAGTAAAGAAAATAAAAGAAAGAAAGAAATAAATGATTTATGGCTTGTATTAGATAGCTATCCATACTTGGCACAGCCGTGGGGCACACAATGACTTATAAAACTACATTTTTGTTTTTTTGTGTTTCTTTCTTGTGTGCTTAGTTTGTGGCAAATAATTTATTTGTTTTTTGTGTGCCCCACGGCTGTGCCAAGTATGGATAGCTATCTAATACAAGCCTCGAGAACAAATATATGAGGATGGGTAGTAGGGCTATCTCTTCTGTACATAGGCACATCCGTTCCATTCATAGTCAGATAGCTATTGTTTGCGATTTTAAAACCGTAGATAGGAATATATTTTGCTTCTGACTATACCTGCGCAGTTATATTTTTTTATAGGCGCGAAATTATTTAAGCCAATCATAACGCACGATATTTGCGCGAAAATTTTCATCCGCTATTATTGTAGTAATTGCGTACGCGTCATCATGGCGTTTGTTCCATGGCTGCGATTTTCCAGACAGTAGACAAATGTTGTGAGCGAGATAGCAATAGTCTCTTGTTGTATTTCAAATCTAAACGTAAAGCAACAAGGCATGTATTTCATTGGTGTTTACAATATTTTTAGTTGGCGTTAATTACTCCTCTTTGCGTAACTTATAAATCTAGTCGTACTGTACCTACGTCAGTAACTACATTGGTACTAAACTTGTATAGAACTTAGTTTCATAAGCCATATCTAATAGTACCAAAGTAATTTTGTTGCTTCTATATGACTAATATTATTGTAATTGTCTTGTTCCATTGTTATTCATTGAAGGAAATATCCTTAGTTTTATATCGTGATGTAAATATTATATTAAAAATGAATTAGCACAATACAGAAATAAATAAAAAAACAATTATTTTGATATACTTTTTTATTTATGATTTTAAGCAGAAGATTCCAATGCTTGGACTTTTTGTTTACGTTTCTCTGCTTTCTTCTCTTCCTGGGCCTTTTCGTCGTGAAGACGCCTCTTTTTCCTTAGCAACCATATTTCCTTCTTACGTTTCTCCTGTCCAGCCCTCATGCTCTTGTAAAGATTCCTGTGCTTCTTGCGAACAAGTTTCTCTCTCAACCTGAATGCTTGTTTGTCTTCTATCTCTTTTTGATAGGGATGCTCTTTATGGGGCACTCCAGCAGTCACAGCCATTGCTTTTTTCTGGAATAAAGAAAGAAATACATAAATTTATTATAACAACATTGATGTTTACATTCATAGTGGATTGGTCAAACAGTAATGTTATTTTTTTTAAGTATTTGTAAACCATTTTTGATATTTAAAATAGAACTAATTACAAGTGGTGCCGGACCTAAAGAGTTGCACCACCCTATATCTTCT